>OZ017795.1:18457062-20857062 GCA_963969395.1 Pseudoscleropodium purum | reverse complement strand
TTTGAAAAAATCACTTTTTTCAAAAACAAAAATTTGAAATTAATTTTCTAAATTTATATATACATAAAAAGCTTTAAATCATTCCATTTGGATATATGAGTCAAAAGTTATGAGGTGTTTTAGTTTGTGGGTGGTTATGGATTCTCTACTCCAAAATAAACTTTAAAATTCTTTATTGAACTCAATTTTCAATATTTTTGGAAAAAAATTTAAAAATTAGGTGAACATTATTCATTACAACATTACAACAATTGGGATTGGCATTTTTTAATTTCATAACTAATTTCATAACAATTTAGTATTTTGATTCACTCTCTACTTCTTTCGACTTACTATTTTTTCCTATATGTTGTACAATTCCAAGTGATGTGAACTTTTTCACGCATGTAGCCAACTTTCCTTGAAGAATGAATCCAAAGAGTTGCAACCATTTTGGACATTTTTTAATACAAACATGACCTTCTGAAAAGCAGCTGCTTGGTTTTACGCAGGGCCAAAAAAAGACTTTTTGTCAATTAAAATGCTCATATCTTGCAATCTACAAGGTGGAAATTTCTGAAATTTTTTCCACATCTTTTCAAATTATCATTGTACAAGATCCTATGGTTGAATGTGTCCAAAAATTGTTTTTAAATTATTTTTGGTACTTGTCCTAAAAATGGCAGTTTTGGAGCGTTTTTGGTGAAAACATAGTCAAGGAACTTTAGGGGTTAAATGAACATTTAAGCATGTTTTTTATTATTAAATTATTTATATTCTTCTAGGATCTTGTTAGGGAAGGCATTCCATGGGAATTTTGTGTACCATGTGTAGCAAAGTGATTTTTTGACCCCTATTTACTTTTTAATAAATTATAATTTCAACCTTTAATTTTGAACTTTGATTGATAATAACTATAAATTTCTATTGCAAAAAAATTCCAACTCAAATAACATATGAAATAATTTTTAGAATAGGTTGAAAAATGAACTGATATGACATATGTTTCAATTCAATCATTTACAAAGAATTCATTTGGATGACCATTGCATCAATATTCAAGAAAAATTAACTTTCAATAAAGAATTATTTTTAGAATTATTTTTTTCATTTTTTAGACAATTTAAAAATAAATAAAAGATCCAAAATCATTTTTAGCTCTATAATGTATCTTTTTTCTTCAAAAATTTGTAACTAATTATTATAAAAAAAATATCAATAATATAAACTTTCAAAGTAGAAAAATTTATTGAAATTTAAAAAAAATTATCTTTAAATTAAAATTTAAGAAGTAAATAGGGGGTCCAAAATCTTCACCACACATAGTTTGTATAGAGACATGGAGTGCCCACCTAAAGAACCGAAAGATAATTTTGTCTTTTTTAGCCCCTCAATATCAAATGATGTAGATTCTAACATATGGAGTTGCAATTGCAATATGTCTTTAGTTTTTTTAAAGTTTTATAATTTGAAAGCCCATCACATTTTGAGATGGAGGGACTTTTAGAGTTTAAGGAAATAACATTTAAATTCAATTTCATGTACCAAATTGTACAATTAATATATCACAACTATATTTTTTAATTTTCCTTTGAAGATGTTGCTCTTTTTTCTTTTTTTAAAAGATATGTTGTTTTTATAAAACATTGTATATCTTTTGCCTACTTGTGGAAGAGACACACAAACCTTGTTTTTTGGCAACTTCCAAAGGGGAAGTTACAAGCCCTCTTAAAACAAAGTTATTTAATTAGGCAAAGAAGAAAATAAAAAAAAGGAATGCACACCCATAATCAACACTCCCCCAAATGTCACACCTACCTTCAAACAAATAAGCATCACAAAAAACTAAATATTGTTTGTACAAGATGTACACAATCAAAATTTGAGAGCCTAGACCCTAATATATATTTTTATACACCTACAAACACAATTTTGGAAATTCATATTTCATAACTTTTTCATACAATGTCCAAATAATTTGCTAAAGAGCATTGGAATCTTTCAGATGCCAATAAGTTCCAGTTAAGAATAATTTCTGTTTAAGAATAGTAACTATGCTCAATTATAATAAGTGACAATTATAATTACAGGTGTGTATACCTCATAAGCTAACCCGGATCCCAAGTCTGGATGGGAGGGTAGGACGTTGGGTTGGGACAAGTTTCCAGTTGGGAGTAAGATAGGTCTGACCATCTGACGAAGAATTAAATCAAAGAAATAAATGAGGTACATGTGGACAAGGTCCAAACAGAGACGTACGTAGATGCAGTGGAATGTTGAATCTCTAACGCAGCAGCAGGCTTTTTGGACACGGAATCTCCGATATCTCGGAGATGATAACGATGAACTAAGCATAACTTAAAGGCAAGTAGGAAGCGGCTGATAGAGAGAGATCACGAGCACACCAGCAAGAAACCTGTTTCAGACAGCAAGCAGAAGTGAAGGAAATGCCACTAAAGGACATAGCAAAATATACAAAATTGCTTATCAATAAGGTGGCAGGCACCCTGGAGGACACCCCAGCCTTTGGCATGTGAGTAACCCGTCAGAAATTGTATCTCTGTAAAAACTCTCGTGTGTATCCTTCGTCTAGGAGAATAGGTTGTCCAACGTAACCAACTCGCGGTAGGTATATGTTGATGATTTCTAACATCCCCAAAGACCAGAACTCTCTTGATGCCGGAAATCAGTGACTCTTTTCGTTGCCATTCCTGCACTAGGAAGCCTCTTTTGCTGACCAAAACAAGGTCATGCAAACCAGGAACTCCACCAAAGCGCCATCCAGCTGATTTCTCTCAAAGGTAACCAACCAGCAACTCCAACAGAGCTTCCTGCATCTGATTCCGACATCAACAACTCGTGTGGGCCAATGCTCACTGGAAAACAATCAGCAAACAATATGATCTGCAAACATCAATCAACCCCAAGAAGGACTGGAGAAGTGCGCCGAGGCATCCGAGTTTTCAACCCTGACGTCCACAGGCCTGGGCCTGGCATCCAACTCTCCATTTTCACTGCCGCCGTTGCTAACGCTAGCAGACCCCGCCATCACTTGCCCAATCTTCCGCTTCTTCTCGCCCACCTTGCGTCCCTTGATGGTGCCTGTCCGAACAGATCCACCAGTCGGCTTGTGGTTGGCTTCCGTCTCCACCGCCACAGGGACTACCATTCCAGATACCATCCCAGAAAGTGATCCCAACGTTGTAGTATCAGATGCTGATCCTCCTCTGCCCACTACTCCACCAAATGGGATTGGCTCTACGGGGTTCACCCGCAGCACTTTGAGCGAGGTTTTCTTAGTTCTTGCTTTCCCAAGGTGAGATGGCCCAGGAACACCCTCCTGTCGGTTGGTAACAACAATCAGAGATCATAACATCCATGCCAATGCACGTAAACCACAACTAAAAAACCTTCAATCCGCATCCCGATAACTAGATGGTGGATGTGGGTTACAGATCTCAGCTTACATTTCCAGAATATATCCAAGGACAACATTAGTGAAACTGTGGTTTAGAAGTCTCAGTTTCAACTCCCAACTAAAGCAGGGCAAAGAAGAGAGCGGAAACCTATGTACATTGGATGAGGTTTAGAAGTCTAAGCATTGCATTTTCCAGAATGTATTCACGGACGACATTAGTGATACTGTATTATTCCATGATTAGCTTCAACTCCCAACTAATGCAGGGCAAAGAAGAGAGCGAAAACCAAAGCACTTCGGATGAGGTTTAGAAGTCTCAGCATTGCAATTTCCAGAACATATTCAAGGACCACATTAGTGAAACTGTGTTTTCCATGACTACATTTGCATTCTCAACTGAAGCACGGCAAGAATGGAATGGAACAGAAAGTACTTTGTCAGCCTCAGGAGACCCTGCTGGTGTTGCCGAAGTCCCATTCACTTCCAGACCGCTACGTTGAGATTCTTGAGGACCAGAGCGGACAGCTGGTCTACTGGATGGCCGGTTGTGGCTTACAGCGACGTCATTGTTTGTGGTTCTGGAAGCTGGTACAGCTGCCCGACCTCGCCGTGGCTGAGTGGCACTGGCACCTGAGTTTGGCTTGAGCCGTGCCTTACGACCCTGTAATCAAACAGCCGATGTTAATGGTACGAACACCTCAAGGCCACGTCCAATAGAAAGGAAGATGCGGTGTAGCATTGACAATCCCATGGCCAAACACATTAAGAAGAATGTCAAACTCTCTCATCTAGTCCGAATCCATAATGTGTTTCAGACACACAAAATGCAGCCCAAATACTTATAACGCATTCGATTATGACTAATTATTATCCACGGTCATAGGTATCAATGATCAGTTTTTCTTTACACCGTGAACTTCTTGGCTCATATAGTCTTGCAACAGCACTACTCACATACTAGCATTCTTATTATCCACTGCACGTGTTACCCTAGGATGTTCACTAAACATACCGAATTTTCTTCTTGCAGTATTTACCCTGAAACCTCTCCATTATCACATTCTCTAACCTGACGTTCTAGAAAACCCTGCACAATTCCCACTCATAGACAATAGCACGCTTCTCACACACTCAAACACTGTTATAGTATAAAAGTTGGGACCCAAGCGGTAAAACTAAAGTGTAACCCAAAAGATAACTGTCCTCGAAAAAGAAAAAAGGAAAACATGCTCACCTTTCCCATGCATTTTTCCAGATGAGGAGCAAACCGCCCAGCGACGATAGGTCGCCCGCAATTCATACAGTCAAACATCTCCTGAGCAATGGAGGGATGCGTCTGTTCGAACACATCCACGGTGTACTTGCCCGTATTCTCAGTGGCCGCCGAGTCGACGTCGCCCAAAGTATTTCGTGCACTCGCGCAAGTGCGAGCTTCCTCTTCCTCCTCATTGCGCAACCGGTAGTCAAACCCTAGGCGGGCAGCTCGATGCGCTTCAGATGCCACGTCTAAGATGAGAGAG
The DNA here is from genome assembly GCA_963969395.1 of Pseudoscleropodium purum. NCBI lineage: Eukaryota > Viridiplantae > Streptophyta > Bryopsida > Hypnales > Brachytheciaceae > Pseudoscleropodium > Pseudoscleropodium purum. Next base: position 20,852,145 of record OZ017795.1, on the reverse strand, counting down.
TCCAGCAAGTCCGCAAAAACATTCTGCAAGGCGAGCAGAAATTCCGCAACATTTCAATATTGCAATCAAAGTATCACAAGCTCACAAGAAAAAGGAAGTAAATAGTTTTTGTATTGTCTATGTATCAAACTCACGAGGCTCATGACTAACGGTCCAGACCTTATGTATGATGTAAGATCAACAGACTTCCTCTACAGAATTCACCTGCCTGAACTGAAACCTTCGAGCTCGCAGCAACCACCATGGTTGCCGTGCCGCGGCGGCAGCCTGGGCTCGCTCATCCACAGGTACAGTAGAACTCTCCAGTTTGTAGTTGAAAAAGGAATAAGCTTACCGACTACACCCGTCCAACTTCACAAACCCTAGAACATCTTCAAATCCTCTCGGTGGTCGTCATTTGAGAAAACGCAGAGTTCACAATCCCCAGTGGCAGTAATGTATCAGAAAGGGTGATGGAGCTCAAATGCCATACCCCTGTCTCTGCTGTTCAAAGGTCGGTCAAGGTCGGTCCCCCATCCAAACCCCAGTCTAGGAATGCAATCACAGAAACCTTTAATCTAAAGCTTGGTGGTGATAAATCATGCATTCAGTTTTGTCAATGTCTTCCCCAATCGATCCTCAGAAGCTAAAGGACCTGATATTCTCCCTTTCAAGCTCACTGTTCATAAACGATGCAAGATCGTGGATAATCTAAAACCACTTCCAGCTTAAAGTTACAATTTACGCCAATGTCCGGATAGAGATACCAAAATCCAATCAGCTCTCATGCAAACAGAAAACTATTAGGGCAATTTTCCACACTCCATCAACGAGAAAGATTCACTTTGGGATCTGAAATAATTTAAACGCACTCTAAGAATAAAATTCACAACGAAACTAATAACGATTCAAGCCTCCCAGATTAAAAAAATAGCGCAAACACAGAATCTAGGGATGCGTCGCTAGTCGTTTAGCCTCCCTGATAAAAAAAAAATCGGTAACCCCGAATCTGAAGAGAGACGAACAATGGAATATGAAAGTAAGAGAATAGCGATTCTAATTGTAGGATGTAGCACCAAAGCTCAGCATTGAATCCCCTCCGAGAAAATTCGCTGAATACAGACAATTGTCGGAAAACAGAGTAGAATTAGGGCACCGATTCTCCAATCCCGAAAACCTTCAATCTCACCAGACATTAGTCCATTACTCATCACGAATCATCGCATCGAATAACAGGATCCAAATGTCACTTCCTAATTCAAATCCGCGCAACCACATGTCAACATTCACAGCAGATGGAGCGGTGACCTAAAATCAATTTCGCCGATCAAGCTCGGCAAATTTCACTCAGAAGCTGGGAAGCAAGATGGTTATTTGAGGAAACTACAGAAATGTACTCTCGCGATGAATAGGGAGACGAATCGGATGGGCAGAGCTCTGGTTTCCTTTGCTACTCAGGCAATCGACACAGAGTTGATAGCAAATCAAAGAGGCGAACAATCTGGATGGTTTTGTGGGGAGAAATTCTTGGGTATGGGAGATGTTGGAATTGGTGAAATTGTGGTTGGGATTGGCAGATTTGAGAGGGATGACAAGGGAAAATGGAGAACAAATTTGGGGAGTGACCGCGGGAATGTCATAGGCGGCGGCTAGGCTTTCAGATTTGCGGGGAAGCAAACAGACACTTGGGCGAAGATTTCAATGCCTGGGGTCTCGACGAAAATCGTAGATTTGGGGTTCAGTTGCGGGGTTCTGTGCGGTAAAATTGGTAGATTTCAGGACTGCGTCACCGAAATACAATGAAATGTCGTGAGAATTTGGGGGCCTCGAAGGGTTATATATTGGTTGCTTATATATATGTCAAACTGATATTTTTTAAATAGAATAGAAGAGGCCAGAAGGAATTTTTCTTCTACTTTTTACTTTTACTTTTCAAAATTTAGGTGAAAATTCATTGAAGGTTTGATATCTTTAATTTTTTACGTCAAAACATCTCAAAATTTACTATCTAGTACCTTCCCTCACCAAGATTTTTCTAATGATTCCAAATTTACCTCTATATTTTGGCCCAATATACAAAGAAATTTGAGTTGCACCACAATCAAAACAAACTATACAACTTAATAATATAGATGATCCCAGTGGTAGAAAACAATATCCAAATCAATGTATTTAAAGTAACAAACAATGTCCAAATCAATGTTGATTTAGATACAATATACCAAAAAGAGTGAACTAGTAAGTTTGGCCATTAATTAATAGCCCCCCTCCCTCCTAAAAAGACGAGAGTCGTTGATTTTTTAGAAAAAAAGTTACAACCCCCCACCCCAAACCATTGATCTCAAAAAAAAATTGGATACGAACACAAATATGTTGATACGGATACAAATATGCACACCGATATGGATATAGATACATTGATACGGATACGGATACTTAGATATAGGTATAGATATGGATACTAACTACATGTACGTATTGGGATATGTACTTGGGAAATAGATATCCCATATTCATTGTGAGAGTACTTGATTTTAAAATTACAAAGAGGAGGAGGGGAGGGGGGAGGTTTAGAAAAAAATTTAAATAAAAAATATTGGGGGGGGGGGGGAGGTAAATAAGAAGAAAAAAATTAATTAAAGGAGGTTTGAGCTCATTGTGATAGTTTGTCACAATGAGCTCAAAAGAGTTAGTAACTTACTCTACACAAGTCAAACAATAAATCAATGTTGATTTAGATACTATTTTTCACTTCGGATGCTTTGATTTGAAAATCATTTTCTAATACTATCCCAATATTTTTCACATTCATCTACATTATTTATAGTCATGTTTCATTCTTTAGTTGCAAACTTTAAAGGCTAAGTGTGTGATCAAAATTTTGAATTAAGAATTAGACACATGTATGCTTGTTACAAGTGCATTTTGAAAACCTTTCCAATGGTACTATACAATAATAGAAAGAAAGTTACATTGTGTGGAGGGATCATGGAATGTAATCTTAAAACTATAGGTGAGTCCAAAGACAAGATAATTTTAAAACAATAAAGTTAAAAATTTGAATTTTTTAAAATTTCTATTACTTATTGTTTTTTTTATAGGTATTGATGGCGTTATAACTAACTTAGGATGTTATAAATACAATTGTGCTGTTTTTTATATTTAAAAAATAATAATATTTAAAAAAAATAAAAATAGGACTAACAATATTTTGAATATAGAATCTAATATTATGGACTTGGAGTTCTACTTGGAGTTCCCTACACCATAGATTGTTGATAGATGGATGCAATGGATTAGATCTCTACATCACATTCACATAATTAGTTATTTTAATGGCATATGTTGGCATGAATTGTACAATTGCATTCTATTTATTGAATTTTTTTTATTGCCATTTGCATTTAGTCTAACCCAAGTGTTTAAAGTTCTATTGTGTTGAAAATGATAGACTCTTAACAATAATACAATTGTCCTTGTTGATTTCCTTTTAATGTTTAGATTCTGAATGTATAGAGGGTTGTGTTTAGCGATTTTCATTTTTGTTGAATGCCTTATATCATGACACACCTTCCTTCCTTCCAATCATAATCAATGTCAAGTTGTTCTCTTTGAAAGATAAGAAAATGTAGTGTAAAGTTTAACTTGATTGGGTGGATTTCATGTCAATAAGATGAGTCTTATATTAAATTTTGTAGTTGCTTATGTAGCCACTCAAAACTTTTTAATTGTAGTCACTATGCATAGGCTAGCCTTTGGAGTTTGGGGACTTAGAGGAGAGGTGTAGAATCATGGTAAGAATGGTGGTTATGGATACCTTAGATACTTTGGTACATGTTATAAAATTGAATGAAGAAGAAGAGCAAGATCAAGCAAAGCTTAGGAGGGAGGAAGCCACTAGCACCTTTGTTCATGATTTAGGATACATTGCACTAGAAGAGCCAATTGAGTTTCTTGAAGAGGAGGGTTGAGAATCGATAGATCCATCTTTCACCTCTAGAGGTACTATATATAAAAGACCTTGATGCATGTTCACAACATGATTATTCAAATTCAATGTTTTTAGATTGTATTTGATTCTTACTCAAGTTCCTTGAAGTGGAGATGGACCTTGTTGGTTGGTTGATGTATGAATGTAGAATGTCGTGACATGTTTTGTGCCCTATAAGTAGGAAAACGAGTCTTTGTAATTGTGGGTTTGGTTCTTGAACTTTGAACTTTTTTGTTGCTTGAGTTTGGATATACAAGTTTATGAAGGCATTGGAATACTTCATATATCTATGTGTGTATTTATACTTCAACAATAGATATTTATACTATCAATACCAATGAGTTGTTTTCCTTGTACTACATATATTTAACATTTCTTATTGTTTGTTCCAATAAGTCCTTGTCTTTTGAATTATGGCACTAAAGCTATTGTAGATTGTATGCACTTGTTGTTGTAGAATTCAACAAGTTGGATACAATAGTCTATAAAATTCCTACATTTGAATTTTGCAAGGCAATAGAGTACCAAATTATTTACAAGAGTACCATAACTAAAAAAATTACAAAAAATTGAAGCCCCTATTTTAATATAGTATTAGAACATTTGGTAATACTAAGGTACCATAAAGGAGAAGAGGAAAAGTAATAACCCCAATAGAATATCCTCTAGATGCACCTACCACTATAAGAAAATAGAGCTTTTTTTCATGTTAGAGAAAACATGTCATGATGTTGACTGTGATATGAAATTAATCAACATGGATGTCACCTAAAATTTGTTATAATTCATGCAAAAAAGATGCTAAAATATGTTGAGACATGGCTGATTTGACCTCATTTTCTTCTAACATCACGCAAAATACGTGGAAGAAAAGTCACCTCCACATAAGCGTCACATGATTGGGTAGTGTTATGTGAGAAAAAAATTTCATCCGGTTTGTTGCTAATGTGGCACTTGACATGGCAGCAAGAAAAGTGACGTGGCATACTTAGTCAACGAACTTTTATGTTGTTTAAGAATTTTAATTTTAAAAATTTGAACTTGGATGTCTAGACATTTTTTGGCACATCAATTAGTGTATACTAGACTTGTACGCATGGTAAACAAAAAATAATTATTAAAAGTAAAATATAATGAATAAAAAAATTGTTGAATTCAACAAAAATTAAAGAAAACTTACCATCAACCATCAAGGGAATTTTTGATGGCCAAATAAAAGAATTACTTCAATAAAAGTTAGTAAATATGAAGGGTAGGGACAATGTATTTATATTGAAATATATTGTTTGTCCATGGTGGGACAAAAGTTATGGGATAATTTGAACGTCGGAGCTTGACCGATAGATATGTAAATATTGTTTTAGACAAGTGAATGTTGTTTCAAGCATCTAAACTTTGTTTTAGACATTTTACATTGAATACAATTTTGCTTTACATATCTTATACAGATTGTCAATCTCCCTACTACCCTTCTTGTATAAGAAGCTTCATTTTTCATTCACAGTGCACATCCATCCATTTCTCTTTTATTGCAAAGTATGCCATGTGGTTGCCCTTCCTCTGAATTTTTTGTATTTGGTCAACATTTTACCATAGACTAGAGTAATATTCACTAATTTATTTATAGTCAAAATGACTTTACTTGTTCACATTATAATTTATGTTTTTTCAAACAATCTAGAAAACATCACTATATCTTCTATAATGTCAAATAAAACATCAATATCAATGATAGCATCAACTTGTTTTTATAACATGTTAGTGTTCTTTGCAATGTTCACAAAAATCTTCCTTCTTGGACCATCTCTTCTTTAATCCCTAAGTGGGATTGTGGATTGAATTGGTCCATACATTTTAATTAAAGTTGTTTTATTCTTTGAAAATGAATTTTTTGCAAAAAAGTATAAAGATAGAAAGTTGAAAAAAATGTTTGTATTATTCAAATGCCATGTTATAAAAAAAATTGAGTCACTATGTGTATTGTGTGCCTATGAGAAGGGTGCTGTCTATGTATTATAGAGCAAATGGTATACAGTCTATGTTTTTGAATAGTAAGATTTTGTATAGTTGGCTTTAGATTTTGTTTGTATTTGTAGTGGGCTATTGTTGGTCATGTGGCTGTTGGTAGTTCAGGTTTTGAAGGAGGATTATAGAAGGTCGAGGTGAAGCTAGCTATCTAGGTGCATTCTCTATCTTACAAAAAGCTTTGCATAATTGTTTTTTATAGTTAAGTGAGGCAAAGGTCTCAATCTTGTACCGTTTTTGTAAGTTCCAGCAATGGGGGTGCTTCCATGGAGAAAAGATGCAAGAGAGTACAGGATCGTGGACAATGCAATGGAATAGTAACAACACAAGAGGGTTTTTGAAACAAGAAGGTGGCGGAAGATTCATGGGTGGAAGGAAGTGTTGCACAAGGTTTATATGTGTTCTTTACAAATATCAAATCCATTATGAAGGTTGCTCAGTAAAACAGTAATTGTTTTCATTTTGCCTTTGGATGGGTGTTTGCATTCAGGATTGCATTTTGTCAAAGCTTCAATTTGTGAGTTGTATGTATGGGAGTGAGCTTAAGAAAAAATTTGGATTAGAGTCACTTTAGGATTTAGGTGTGGAAGTGTGTCACTTGCCCACCTTCTCCTGCTGATGTTCAAATTTATGGTCTATCTCCAATTCATGAAATAGGATTTAGGTGTGGAAGTGTGTCACTTGCCCACCTTCTCCTGCTGATGTTCAAATTTATGGTCTATCTCCAATTCATGAAATAGGATTTAGGTGGAGGAATGAATTTGATCATTGTCTTTTTTTGTCACAAAGGTTTATACATTTAGAAATGTGCTCATTTTCTATCATTGTCCCTTGCAAATGAGAAAGTTATTGCTAGCCTACAATAATTTTCAATATCCAAAATCACAGATGAATCTACTAGCAATAAAGCTTGCACTACTTGAACTGCAATTAGAGGTAGAAGTGGATCATTCTTAGCTTAGGGTTGCTGGGGCTACTATAGAAGGATTGCTTATGTTGATCAAGTGCTTTGACCAATCATTTCTACAAATGCATCCAAAGCCCAAATCTAATTACTGTCGGGGAAGCTTCACAAGGCAACAAAATTGCAAACACCTTTGGTATAGAAAGGCAGTGATTGTCTTAGGGTGGCGCTTCCAACATCCATTTCCCATGGAGATTGCTAACATCCTCAAGAAGAAGGTCTACCTTGATCAAAATCAATATGACGAAAGAAAATGTGTAGGAATCAACACTAGTGGAGTTTCCGAAGACAAGACTCAAAGAAGACATGTAAGGCACAATGCTATTTCTAGAAGAAGGCCTTTAGGACTTGTATGGCACAATGGTGTAGGAAGCTCACCTTCAAAGAGTGTTACTAGCTGAGAAAAAAGAGCAATGGACACAGTTAGAGGGAGCCCCACTACCTATGACAACCAAACAAAGAAGCAGAAGAGAAAAGACAAAGGGGCAACCTCAAGGAGAAGCTTCAAACACAACTACAAGACAAGGCATTGAAGTTGGATTACAGCAAAGGGTGGTCGAATTACCACATGAGCCAATGGTACCAAATCCAAAAACCGAGATCCGTGGAGCTATGAGGCCTAATGCATATTCTTCCAAGAAGACACAAGTAAAGAAGAAGGAACGCATGCCAGTTGAGAACCAATGAGCAAAAATGTATCACATCTTGATTGATATTGCTTGGGATGCATTCATTCATCATATAAAGTTGGAGTACTATGGCATGAACTGTGAAGTGTCGTTGGAATCATAGCATGGTTCCCATACTACTTCAAGGCATGGGGCCATTCAAGAAATGAGAACACCAAATTGAACCAACTTTGAAAGAATGGACATCATGAATTTGGTTCTTACTGGAGACATTATTGATTATTCACAACTTGGCACAAAGGTGGAAACCAATTTCAACCATGGGCCTCCTATAAGTACCACACCTCATGGTTCATAGATAGTTACACATGTAGGACTGCACGTGCTCACAACTCGTGAGAAATTGGGACATATAGAATACTATGGATTGGTACACGAAATTGTGGAGGGGACGGCCATTGCAAAATGGGTGGAGGGGGCATCTAGTACACCCATGTTGCTTGCCAAATTTGCCTAGGAGGAAGGCCCAATGCGGCTACAGACAAGTGACTGCAAACTTCAAAATATTGGGGTGTGTATCTAACATGAAGTTGGAGAAAATAGTCAACATCCTACACGCAAGCCGGCTCAACATGGACTACATTTTGTAGGTGATGATTGGAGCATACAAGCAAAAGGTGTCACAATACGAAAAGGATGTGGTGCATCTCAAGAGCCCATGGTAGTTACACCGGTAGATGTTCCCACTACAAAAAATCCTTTGGTACCATTAGATACCAAAGTAGCAAAAGAGAAGAAAACTTTACAAAATTCTTCTCATAGTAGAATGATTCTTGACTACTTACAAAAAGGCGAGGGGAACACCCAAGAATCAACCGGAGCAAAGAAGATTCCGTTTCTGCAGGTAGAAGTCACCTTTTTTGCATACTTGGATGACATTTCTTGCAATAGTGGGGCATCAAGGGATGAGTGGTCCTTTGGTTCAAAGTGGCTCAATATTTTAGGCAAAGACTCTAGTGACAATGATACCAATGAATCCAAGGATTGGGAATTTGAGTTTTCCACCAGCCACAATTGGCTTTTCCATCAGATGGAAACAACTTGTCTTTCAAAGAGTGGGTTGACACCTTTGAATTGTGTAGAAATAATGCATTGATAGGCCCCTAATTTGATGCCTTCTACCATGAATCCAATTGGTGTAGTGAGCACGTGATGTTATTAGGCTCTCGAGATACGTTTTGCAATCTGCAACTAGGGGCCATATCAATTGTTATTTGTAGGCTTCCGACTCCTGAAAATCTCTTCAGGTTGTATTGGCTAGATGTAATTGCAAATGTTATTGTGGAAGAAACAAATCATTATGCGTCGCAAGTAGTGTCATTGAAGTGTCACATTCACATAGATACAAATGGGGAAGAACTCCTTCATTCAAGAAACCAAGAACCACACACTAAAGGTAGAAAGACATGGAAACCTCTTGATGCCTTATAGTTTAGAGCATGGTTGGGTATCATAATTTATATGGGCTTTGTGAAGTTATCCAATCAGTGTATGTACTGGACTCAAAAGCATGATCTTTTGTAATGTTCTTACATACCGTGTATAATGTCATGTAAGAAATGGGAGAGCATCACTCGATGCCTTCGCCTTGTTGATAACTCGCTCCTTACACAAATTCCACAAAGTACAAACGCTCTGTTAGTGCCGAGTGGCCCTAAGTTTCCAATACATGGAACTCAACCTGAAGTAGTTAGGGCTCCCAATCATCTACATTGATGTAAGGAAAAACAACCCTCCCATGCAATGGAAGAAGGCTCAGATTTGGCTTACACCAAATTGGAGGGGGATGATAAAGAAGACGAATCAATAGATGACATTGAATGGAGATTCCCAGTACAAGAACCACAGGACCAAGAAATCCCACATGTTGAAACTTTACCTACAATAGACAAGTTAGCCAAGACTTGGTGGATCATTGATTGGTTTAATGCAAGAAGCCAAAAAATGTACAATCTCAAATCCTTCTTCACTACTAATGAGTTCATCATCCCCTATAAGGGAAATTATTGCACAATAAGGTAATTTTTACTTGATAAACTATTAGATTTGGAATTAAATTGTGGGGGTTAGCATCATCAAAGTCTTGTTTTGTGAGTCTTGTGAGTGTGTATATGGGTAAAGGGAGAGGAAAAGGTGAATTTGGCTTGGGATACCAAGTGGTTATGGATTTAGTATCAAGGCTTGAAAGACGATGGCATACAATAGTAATAGACAATTTCTTTTCAAGTACCCAACTTGCACATGAGTTGATGCAAAAGGCTTTTGGTTTTGTGGGACCATCAAAACCAAGAGCAAAGGTTTGCCGTGTGTACTAAAGCAACCAAAATCACAAATAGAAAAAGGTAGCATTTTGATCAAAATGCATTGAGAATGCCAAATTGTTGGAGTTTTGTGGCAAGATAAGAAAATGGTCACTTTCTTATCAACAGGAGCCGATGCTTGGCAGCTAAGACTACAAGTGGAAAGAAGACAATGTGAGCAAAAGGGAAAACCAACCATCCCTTCTACACCTGTGCATTTGATGTATCAAGAATACATGAAAGGGATGGACGTAACTGACCAGCTATGTACAAATTATTCATGTTTGCTCTCCACAAACAAGTGGTGGCATAAAATCTTCTACTATGTAGTCGACCAATCAATCATCAATTCCTATATTCTATATTGTGAGGAATTTAAACTATTGGATCTTCCTATGTTGAACCATATATGTTTCAACATCGCTATAAGAGACTACCTTGTTGCACCTTCTCTGCGACCAGTTCAAATTCCCAATTTGCTACTTCATCGAGCACAATGGCTTCTTCATGGACCTAAGAAAGGTAGCCTCCATTGAACCTCTGTAGCTTGTGGAAATAAACAATGAGGTTTTTGTGTAGGATGCGACTACAAATGGATGTGATCGGTCAATTGTTATAGGTTTTGTCATTTGCTAGAAAATTTAGGGAATATGCCTTACAAAGGCAAGAGAGGGTGTCGTCTATATAGAATGTCTTTCTTGTCCTCACTTGTTGCCATCATCATGTGTTCTTGCAACCTGAAGGTGGAGTGCCAAATGAGAGATATGATGAAGTTCAAATCCCTCTACCAAATCCCCCTGCATCGATGTTGGTAGTTATATTTTGGGGGTTCCAAAGGCTATTTTTCTAGCTTGAGTACTAGGTTGGTAATGTGCCATTTTTTTGGAGAAGGAAGTTGGAACGTTGTTGTAGACACTCTTGTTTGTGATGGCGTGTGCATATAGTGCATATAGAGAAAGGTAAAGTGCAACAAGAGGAAGTTTAGGATTGGAGGAGATGAAGAGTGTAGTGCTTAGTGAGTAGCCTACAAATTTTTGTTGTTGTTGTAGGAACCTTTTCTTGCAACTTCAAAAAATGGACTATAGTTGTTGATCAAACTTTTTGATAGAAAAATGTTGAAGCATTCAACAAACTTTACCAATGAATATTTTGCACTTGTAATGGTTTTTCGGGTTTCATATTCAATGTCAATGTCCAAGAAAATAGGGGTTACTTCTAGTGCCTGCATATTCATAGAAGATGAATGCTTTATCCTTCTGAAGTGTCGCTACAAGAGGTGTTCAACTAAACTACTCTCGTAGCAGGTGATCCAGAAAATTACCAGTCTTTGCCATGTTGTCATACAAGGAGTGGCTACCTTGCTTTTGGTTGTTAGGAGTACTTTCCATCTCAACTGGCTTCATGTCCACATCTATGACCGGTTCACCTAGAATATAATTGTCTTCATTGCATACATGTCACCTTTTGTCTACCATGGTGGCATGGCAGTCTTCAAATGCTACAATTCATTGTATTTGTATAGTTAGCAATTTAATTTCTTGGCATGTAACATTCAGCAAATTCATGGCTCGTGTTTCAACTTTGATGCACCAAAGCATTGAATCTATGCTACCATGAATGATTGATTGATGTATACAAAAAAAAATTGAAATTGGACCTAAACTATTCTTGTGATGCCTATGTACAGTGAAGCTTTTCTTCAAATTTGGGTATTTTGACCTAATTCTATTGCCAATCATTCATTTTCTTCACAACAAGCCTTTCATACACGTTTCACATGCAAGTATGCCATCCCACTTAGGGGTTAATGTCTGCATGTCTTCCAAAAACACAAGTTTCTTATAGTGTATAAATGATAATATTTTTTTAGAGTGCCCTTTCATGAGGGTTATATAATAATACCACTTCAAACTTTGAATCTTTGTTTTAAATTGAAGACTTGGAATCATCTAACTCTCCTTTCCTTTGGTGGCAAGGTGGTTGCCCACCATGTACATGGGCAAGAAGATTTTTTCTGCCAATGTAGAAGAAACTAGTTCTTCCTATTTAATTTTTCTTGAGGGGCAAGGTGATTTGATTTTAGTTGTTATTGTTAGAGGGTGGTGGAATGGTTTCATTTTAGTAGGAATCAAATGGAGTTTTCTTAATCACTATAAAAAATTGATGTTTCTTTAACATTGTAGAAAATGTGCTCGGATAGCAAAGTATCAATGTTGATGTTACCTAAAATTTGTTGTAATGAACAAGCCAAAAACATGGTAAAATATCCCAAAACATGCTTGATTTGAGTGTTTTTTTTTCTAACACCACATAAAAACGTGGTCTTCCAAGCTCCCCAAAATACAACATCTAGACACCACATAAGCGCAAGGAGAGCAATATAGGAATTTTTTTCATCTAGCCAATCTATGACATGGCACATGATGTGGTGGCAAAGAAATGATGATGTAGCATGCCTAGTCAGCATACTTTTATGTCATTTGAAAATTTTAATGCTACTTTTTGAGATGTCAAATTAGGTATTTTTTGAGAGATCAATTGGTGCATACCTTATCCACAAAGCAAGATCAACAAAAAATAATTATTTCAAATAAAATAGAAAATAAAATGAACAAGAAAAATTATTGAATTCACTATGAATTAAAAAAAAAACTTACTATCTACCATCAAGAGAATTTTTGATGGCAAAATGAAAGAATTCTTTTCTTGAAAGTTGGTAAAGATGAAAGTTACTAAGGTGACATTTATGTATCCATTCTTTGTCCATGGTGAGACAAAAGATATGGAATACATAGAATATGGGAACTTGGCCATTGTACTTTTCAACATTGTTTCAAATATCTGAATGTTTCAGACATCTTGATCATATTGTTTTAAACATTTTATATAGAACACAATTCTTGCTATACATATCCCATATGGATTGTTTCATTTCCTACAACTCTACTTGTATACACACAAGTATAAAGATCATCTTTTTTATGATGTCTCATCCATCAATTTCCCTTTTTTGCAAAATATGGCATGTGGCTATCCTTCCCCTAAATTTTCCACATATGACCAACATTTTACAATAGATTGTATTAATTTTTACAACATACCAATAGTCAAAATCTATTTCTTGACATGTTAAGAAATTAAAGAATGAATGGGTCTATCTCTTCACATGTTAGTCTATTTTTTTTGGATGTCCTAAAAAACATCAATATATCTTTAGTCATGTCAAATAAAACGTCAACATCAATGATAACATCAACTTGGATTTATAGTGATGTGCTACTTTTTTCCGCAACGTCCACAAAAATCTAAGTTCTTGGGCCAAATGCCTTTTGACAACTTCATATTTTGTTAAACATCACGTATTAGTGGTCAAATACAACCAAAAAAGTGGATTTTTTTATAGTGATTAAAAGTGATGAATTTCAATTTTCATCTTTTCAACAAAAAATACACAATAACTTTTGTTTCCATTTTGTATATCTAAAATTTGCACTTGTATGTCTATATAGGTTTGGACACTAGTAGAATGTTGGGCATATAAAAATGAGCTTATAGAAATCTCATTACTCATTTCAAAAGAAGAGGCTGCTATTTTTGGCTAAAATATGGGAAAAAAAAAGAGAAGAAGAAGACTTTGCCATTTTTATTTTTTCATTATCTAAAGCATTATTCATAATCTTAGAAGAATTTAAAAAAAATTAAAAACACTAAAAAAAGTTTAAAAAGAAGAAAAAAAAGATGTTGCTATATTTAATTGTTTATAATTTGAGGCACTATTTATGGTCTTAATTGTTGTTGAAATATCAAAATTTATAGCTATCTCTTATATGAGGTGTTTGTTATAAATGGAAATTGATTTTATGGATTATGTTTACATGCATGATATAAGGGAACTAAGTGCCCCAATGCCAAGTAATAACCACTTCATATGTATTAGGGGGCAGGTTTGATTTATGTTGCTTGCAAAGCTTAGATGTTAGTGTGTATTGGTGTGTCCCCTAAGATACATTGTTATACATACTAGTTGAAATTGTTTTGCTCCCAGAAACTAAATGTATTTAAATTTTACTTAACTACTAATTTATAAATAGTTTTGACAAATTACTAACTTTATTCAAAAGACAACCTAGGTCTTAAAACCACCTTTAAATCATCTCAATAGTCATCTCTCTAGTCTATAAAGCCCATGATTTTATTGTCACTTATATTTAGGCATGTGATTCATATTGTGTGCCATGATCTCCAATGACAAAAACCATGGTAGAAAAGTTAGGCCTCAAGTTATGTACATCCATAAACTTGATTAAAGGTTCACAGAAGGCTTGATTGATGAGCATAAGAAAAACAGAGTCTAGAAGTAGAAGAAGTTTGAATTCAATCATAATCAGACTAATTGGAGATACTAAAGGATGTAGTAGGCTAGTAGTTTTTAATGTCATAAGTTGTATTTCAAGAGTAGACTATTTTATTTAGATTGTTGTTGTGTGTAGATTGTTTATGAACTTTTGGTGTAGATATGTTAATGTCATATTCATTACTATACATGGATGATGTGTTGTAGGATAGAAGATGACTTTTGGATTGTGTAAAATGATTTGCTAAAATAATCTTATTAAAGAACTATCATAGACATGCCAATAATGACTGGTCACATATGACTTAACACTAGTTCCTTTGTCTATGGGTGTTACTAAAATCTTATTGTATTGTAAGTGTTGACTCCTAGTGAAGTTGTCTCCAAATTACATAAAAAAAAAATTAAAGTTTTGTGGAAAAAGTCGTAATCTTTCTCAATTTGACTTCATATAGGTTTAAAGTTGTTATCAAGATTGTTTTTTTTGACTTTTTGGTGCCAGATTGCACTAGAAATAAACAATTTGGCTCAAAAATGGCAACAAAGTGTGAAGTTTTTTGCTAGAAAACTTCAAATTAAAAAAAAATCTTAGATGGAGTCGCCAAATTGTAGATGAAAATAGAATTATGGACATGTGATTTGTGCTAAAGTAATATTTTCTATCCAATATTTGGATGAATTTTGAAATTTGGAGCACCACTATAAAATTTTATTTTTCCATTTTGGCACCTCATAAAAAATGGAAAAAAAACCTTGGTTGTTATGACAAAATACCATTGCTCTTCACTAGATAGTTCAATGGACATGTTTTTATTTATTTAACAAGTCAAATCTTGCAATATCTTGCCTTGTTGAAATAGTTTCAATGGTCAAGTGTTAGGGGAGCTATCCAATTATTGCAAATGTGGATTTTGTAATTTTAAAATTATGAATATACTACATAATTAGTATAATTATGCTTTGCTAGATGCTTGGGAGAGGGACTTATAATAAATTCAAAGAGTGGGATTGGTTGAAGAGTCATATGTGACAATTTACTATACGGCTCATTGTAGGAGTCAAACTTTGAAAAGGGACCCTTGCCTCATTGGGAAACAATATTTTGTTCCCACCCCAAATGATTATTGGGAACAAATGTTTGTGGGTTTTTGAATCTTGTTGCAGAGCCCCTTGTGCGAGAGGACGACGAGGACGACGACCCATCGCCAGTGCGCCACCCTCGCCCTCTCATCATACTCCCGTCCGGTCCCATTCGTATGCCCCCCGTAACGAAATCGATGTGTGAGGACACATTCCATTGCGTGTCCTTTGCCATCCACATTGCCAGGAGTCCAGTACCTTAACCAATTTCCTCTTCAATTCAATTCATTTTTTAACATTCTTGGAGAAATTCTGGAAGTCCTAGTCTTGAACAAGCTCTGCTTCTATTGCGCATTTGCGCCTGCAACCACTGAGTCAGCTGCTGAGTGCGTCGTCTTCATGATGAAGGTCTGTCCACCAGGTTGGTACTTCTTCGGTACTTACTGCAATGATCCCAAGTGCGAGGAGCAGCTTGCGTTCGTCCTTGGGAAGTTGGAATTGGGTTAGTTATAACACACCTACCCCTACCCACTTCAGGCAGTTGCAGGGCGGGGAGTCACAGTTTCCCTTGGGAAGGAACCACTGGGGTTTTGGGTTTCTGTTTCTTGTAGAGTTTTCTTGCTGATAGAGTTCGAAGATGTGTTTAGCGCACGGAATTGAACGGTGGAGGGCGTCAAGGATTTGAAGGTGCAGGTTAATTGTCTGACTGGAGAGCGAGATTTTGGTAATTTCTGCATGTTCTCTTTCTCTTTCACTTCCTCGATTTAATTTCTTGGAATCTCTGTAATCCCAAACGATCATGGAGCTTCGAATTGAAGAATGTCACTGGTGGTAGTTCCGCGAGTTCTCTTGCCTTTTCTCGCTTTTCTTGGAATCTCTGCAATGCTGCACGATTGTGGAGTTTCGAATTGAAGAATGTCGTGGTAGTCGTTTGGAGGGATTCCAGTGGGAAATTTATTTTTTCTTGTGCAGTGGAAAATTCGTTCTTCTTGTGGAGTGAGAAATTCTTGATTCTTGCGCAGTGGACAATTCTTGTTTCTTTTTCTCTGTGGAATTTTCGTCGCGAATTCTTCACCGTGGTTGGAGATTTTCTGAGGATTGAGCGATGGCGACTTCCACGCAGCAGCAGCGAGTCCAACAAGAATCAAGGGCAGGCGGCGCAACCAAGTGGATCGTCTCCCGAGCGAATGCGATCCCCCCGACCCCGCCTCTTCCCAATGCCCAAATCACGACCTCTCTCAAAGAAGACCCCCGCGGCCTCTTCTCCCAAACGTACTGCGACGCCATTTACCGCCCTCCTCCAGTCGTGTCCTCCAACAAAACTTCGGCTACTGAGCTTCGGCAACCCCCCAGCAAGCCTCCTGACCACGCCGTCCCGTCCAAGGGGGCCATCCACCTCGCCGTCGTGGGGAACGAGAAGCTCTACGAGGCGTACAACGAGCTGCACAGCCTGGCACAGGAGTTTCGGAAACCCTTCGACGCCCCGGCGATTCTCGTGGTGGGGCACCAGACGGATGGCAAGAGCGCGCTGGTGGAGGCGTTGATGGGGTTTCAGTTCAACCATGTGGGCGGAGGGACCAAGACGCGAAGGCCAATTACGTTGCATATGAAGTATAATGCAGGATGCGCGCAGCCACGGTGCTTTTTGGTTGCGGAGGAGGAGCCGGATCGGGAAAAGGAACAAACGCTGGAAGAGATTCAGGTGCATTTTTCTGTAACTCATGCATTGTGACCCTGTGTCTTCATTATTTGCATTCTTTTGAAGAGCTTTTTAAGGGGTGACGGTACTGGAAACATTACTGGAAGCATTCACTGTTTTCGTCACTGTAAGCATTGTGAGTATTATGTAGGAGTGTGCTTCCATACTCATGCATTGCAATCCCATATCTTCAAAATGCACATTCTTGAGGAGATTTTAAGGGCAAGGATACTGTAAGCATTCATTGTTTGCGTCACTGTAAGCCTGATAACTGTCATGTAGGAATGTGCTTCCATATTTTTGCATTGCAACCCCATATCTTCATCATATGCATGCTTGAGGAGCTCTTGTCGTCTTTGCTTTGTGTGTGTTTTAAGGGTGAGACCACTGTAAATATCACTTGTAAGCATTCACTGTTTGCGTCTCTGTAATGAATTTCAACTATTATGGTGGAGTGTGCTTTAATTCGCTGTGAGATCACTCAGTAGAGCTTACTGGAGAAATCACTTTGGGTACGAGAGTCAAAGGTGTTGAGATCTGTTTTTGCTTACTATGCATGGATTTCTTATGGAAGTGGGGAGGTTGAAGATCATACTGAAGGGATTGTAGACAACCCCGTTTTCATTCAAAGATGAGTGGCTATGGACATTATGACCCCAGTCATGAATTTTTACACCCAAGGGTTGCTAGTTGAAGGTGTTCATTGGAAGAGACGAGTTGCTGTTGTGAACAGGGACTAGTGTAGGAGACGGGATCAGGTCCTGACGTATGCCTTGTGTGCAGGCTTATATTGAGGCAGAGAATAAGCGACTGGAAGGAGAGTTGTGTCAGTTTTGGGCCAAAGAGATTGTGGTGAAGATTGAGTATAAGTTCTGTCCAAATCTCACCATTATTGACACTCCCGGTCTAATTTCAGCTGCTCCTGGTCGAAAGAACCAGTTCTTGCAGGTCTGCCTCTTTTTTACTTGGTGCACATTCTGTGTAATTGAGAACCCCAAGATGCGAAAATTGAGCCGTGTTTTACTAGCATTTTTTGAGTTGGTCGTTTGGAATGTTTTTTAGTCGAACCTTATTTATATTTTGACCAACACTTGCTTTTGTTCTTCACTGGTGATTCGAAAGTTGACCCTATCTGAATTGTATTTTAATTAATCTAAATAATCATTTTTGAATCATGAATTCTTGGTACTGGAGGGGGTTAACCTTTAATTTGTGATGTTTTTCTTTTTTTAACTCTGGCTCAATCATCTACTCTGTATTCCTCCATTTCTTAGGAGATTGTTTCAATGTGCGTGAGTTCGGCCCTCCTTGGTAACAATTGACTTGTGAGATGAAGAAACTGCAGTCTCAAGGAGGGGCGGTGGAAGCTCTTGTCCAGCTGAAGATGCAACAGAAGGAGTTCATTATCCTGTGTCTGGAAGACTCTAGCGACTGGAGCAATGCAACTACACGCAGAGTAGTCATGCAGGTACACAACATGATTTCACATCACAAAAGACACAAGATTTATGCAAGTCCTCATATTGAGTTAATGTTCTGTGAATGTAGTGTAACGCAAAAAGTTTCAACTCAATGTTATGGAATTTTAGTGTGATTTTAGTGGCATTGAAATTAATTGGGTATTACATTGGCAACTATTGAGTTTACATTACATCAACATTATCTTGTCATGAATTTAGTATCATTTTAATAGTGATCTTAAGATTAACATGGCTTTGTTATTTTCAGTTTCGTACACAATTGTTTCAGTACCTATGTAAGCTTATTTTACTTGCTAACATGCTGCAGACATCTAATGACTTGGATACACTGACATTTATGTCTCTTAACAAAACAAATGTAGCAGAGATTTCCTCTGATTCTGTACTTTGATGATTTACAGAACGCGAAACATATGACAATGTTCTTATGCATAACGTGTTGCAGGCTGACCCAGAGTTAAGCAGAACAGTTCTTGTTTCTACGAAGCTGGACACTCGGATTCCCCAGTTTGCGCGTCCAGATGATGTGGAGCTCTTTCTAAGGCCACCGAATTGTCTCCTAGATGGCAACGTACTGGGAGATTCACCTTTTTTCACCTCAGTGCCATCAGGCCGAGTAGGCACCAGCAAAGACTCTGTTTTTCGCTCCAACATCCACTTCCAGGAGGTGTTTCTTCACACTCCTTTTGCTCAGCGTGGTTTAAAATGGGTTCTTAAAGAGCACAATTAGTGCGTTGTTTAGGTGCTGGAAAATGTCTCATTGATGATGTTTCCAATGGCCTGATTATGCAGGCAGTAGCTTCTAGAGAGACGCAAGATGTGGCACTATTGGAGGAGAAACTGAATCGGACGTTGTCCCGAGAGGAGTGCTCTAGAATCGGGATCAGTCGTCTACGAGAGTTTTTGGAACAGCTGTTGCAGCGCCGGTACTTGTTATAGCTGTCAAAATTTCCGTACTGCATAATTTGGGTTCGAATTTTTTGAAATGATAACTGTTGAGGAGCGTCGTTGTACATCGTTCTGGGTACTACTACTTTGTAAATTGAAAAATGGTCTGAGGGCATGTACTATGATGCTCCTATGGCTTGGCAGTGGTCTTCCAGGCGGAAATATAATTCTTTCTCTAGCTACTGTAGTCCGTCAACGATGTTTAATTACTTTTTCTTGTATTTTTTCCTCTTATATAACCTTTATCTTTACTTGAACCTTTAAAGTTTTGTTATCATTAACAGGCATTGATGGTTCTTTGTGTGTAGGTATTTGGACAGCGTGCCAGATATTGTTCCAGTTCTGAACAAAGAATTGCGCACAATAACCATCAAGCTTCGTCAGACAATTCAGGACCTTGGGTAAGTCATTCTTTTATATAGCTCTGGTGAATACTGCTTTCTCAGTCCGTTAGAAAGTCTGCATGTTTGAAGGACGAATTCCTCCATTTTTATTACAGTTTGTTACAGTTTACAGTTTGCAGTCGCTGCTTAAACTAGGCTTGATTACAAAGCAAACACCTTAGACAGACTCTGGGCCTCAAATTAATTTTTGTCCTACGCTCTGATGTTGTTCATGTCAACGTAACGGGGCTCAGTAGTTTTATTTCGATTGGGGAATTTTTCAGAGAACTCGATGAAATGAGATTGAGAGAAAGGAGCCGGATCTTCAGAGACTCCTTTCTAGCTAAGGTTTGGTCTAAATTACATCCTTTCATGATCGTTCCAAGGTGTCTGAATATCTGGGTTGTAGTTCTTTCATTTTCTGTGTTTTAAGCAATCTGAATTGTCTTTGTCGGGGTTAATCTAGCTTTTGGATTGTTATTGTTGAAAGCATTGTTGTTCTCAGTACCGCAACTGTGTTTTCTATTCATGTGAACTGACATTTCGTTGGTTTGGTTATTTTTGAGCAGATGTCTCTCTTGTTGAGAGGTTCTGTTGTAGCCCCGTCTGAGAAATATGGTGGGTTCTATACTGGCGTCTTCTTATTAGATCTTTGATGTAAAACATGCCTGGCTGGGTTGAAGAGAATGAATAGTGTAGCTTCTGTATCTTGTGGCAAATTCCGCTGTTTGTGCGTTGTCACCGGGGGCTTAAAAAGAGGTTTCTTTGTTTTAACTTGCTCAAAGTTATTATTGCTACTCAACTAGAATTTTCTCCTGTTCTCATTTGAATCTTTTGTAGGTATCTTTATTTTAAGTATTTATATGTGTGCTCATGTTAATCATTTGATCCATTGTGCAGGGGAGTCTCTGCAAGACGAGCGAGTTCAAGGAGGGGCATTTGTTAGTACTGACGGACTGCAAATGGCCTACAAACATGTACCAGTAAGTCATGGATTCGGATTCGATGATAGAGAAACTGCAGTATTATCTGGTCCACTCATGTACTCCCTCCGTCCCTTAATACCACTCCCTTTTGTTTTTTTCATTTGGCACAAATTACTTGTCCCCTGTACTTCAGACCTAACCTGATTTCAGGGTAGAAGTACAAGAAGTCTAGTTTACTATCCACTTTACAGATTAAAAAAATTCTAAAAATTGAATTCAAAGACCAAAAGGCATTGGGCGTTTCATTGAATCTATTGAATTTTAAGCCATTCTTGTGTAGATTTGAACACATGGAGAGGGAAAGGTAGTTGCATAGGGAGTCTTCCTTCTCTATAAAGTCTATCCTTATTTATGTGTGGGACTTTGTATCTATTGCAACCTTCTGCAACCTTCTGTTGCAACCTCCCACTTTCTGATCTTCCTTGATTGCAATGAATAGCTACGTCCACTTGTTTGCAATTTTGCAATTGAGAGGATCCATTGCATTGACCCATTAGAAATCTTCATTTCTTACCTTAATTGTGAACAAGGAGCAGTGAAAAAGAAGAAATAAAAAGGCCCTTCTTACTATAGTTTCGTAATGTCACTTGAATAGCCATTAAGATAATAAAGGGATTTTTTTGCCGCAGAACGCAAGCATGCGCTTGTACGGAGGTGCACAGTATCACCGAGCTATGGCAGAGTTCCGACTTACCGTTGGTAAAACGAAGTGCCAGACTATCAGCCGTGAGGAGATCGTGAATGCATGTGGAGTAGAAGACATTCACGATGGAACTAACTATGTTAGGTACTCTTTTTTTCTCTTTGCTATACCAATATGATCCTGAGTCGAGAAGCTTGAACAGGTTGCTGAATTCACTACTAGAAAACCTACAGCCCGGAGGTATATATGGCAATATATAGAAACTGTATATAGAAAATGTTATTACAATTGGCAAATTTTACGTTAGAACCTGCTATAAATGGCATTTACAAGTGGCAGGGTTGAACCCGGCTAGGTCTTCTATTGGGGTTCTGCCAGTGGTTTCTATTGTCTGGCCGGAATCTTGTACTACTTGTTTCACAAATCTGAAATTGAGTGGTTGAGTGCAGAGCGGCGTGTGTAGTTGCAACTTCAAAGGCTAGAGACATATTTGAGCCACTTCTGCATCAGGTACGTCCGAGTAATGTCTCTCAAAGAGAAGCATCAGAAGCGATTCTATTGTGCCTTCAAGACATCAAAGCCCACTATTATTACCTTGTAAATTTGGGGTATAACAACTTTCAACGTAGTTCAAAGCATCTATCTTGAAATGCTGCAGTTAGTTTGAAGATTAACAAGGATTTGCATCTCATCTCTTGAGTTGTAGCCCTGGCAGATTTCTTCAAGATTGATCATGCAGGTCAACCAATGAAAAGGCGTTACCATTGATGACACTACGTCCTGGTTTGATTCTGGGTTCCATGTGGTTTGCAGTTAGGTTTTCGCCTTTCGCACATTTTGAGAAGATCCTTACCTATTGCGTTCTACCTGCTACAGGCAAGTGACTACCTGCTCTCACTAAGTGACATGTTTGATAACTGTAGTCACATGATGACTACCTCTCTTTGCTTGAATATTGCATTCTAATGATACTTTCACTGGATCTATTCAACTGTGATTTTGAGAATTAAGCTGTGTCTAAGAAAGTCATTTTAAGATCAATTGTAATATTAGAAACTAGTATCATGACCACATTCGAGTATGTTGAGCATTCCGTATGTTTTTGCAATATTCATTATTTTCAGCAATAAGTAGATTTTTTTTTAAATCTCCATTTTGCAGAGGGATGGAGATTATTTAAGTAGCCATGCCTATTTTGTGAACCGCATTGCATCAGCTTTCGAGACATTTGTGGAATCTACCGAACGTGATTGTCTTGGCAAGTACGTGGCTTCCTTGCTGCTTTTCAATGAAATGATGGTTCCCAGGAAGTTAACAGTGATTGGCAAAACGTACTGAAACATGAGATTGTTTATTCTTACGCGAACCTGTTGGCTTTGCGTGCATGTTCCAGATGTATGGAGGACCTGAGGAGTATGACAAGATATGTCACGTGGTCTCTACATAACAAGGTAATCTTGGACGGTGCCAATTAGAACAGGGTAACATATAATTGAATGGTCACATTACAGTAACCCTTAAGTGCCGATTCTAAGTACAGAAAGTTCCCTTGGAAGCTAATAGTTGATTATAATAACTTTCAAAACATAATTCTATTGTTCAAAAACGTGGAGTATGATTTCTTCTGTCTACTTGGTATATATTGTTACCTGTAAATATTCTATATGGTTTATTTCAACTCCTAAAGATATGGAAGCGGCATCTATTGGCCACTGGGTTATGTTGGAGGCCAAAGAAAAATGGTTTTTATATTCTAACTGTAAATCGTTTTTTCAGGGTCGGTCGGCTCTAAGGCATTTCCTTGGTTCAGTGCCAAAGCCTGAGCAGTCAGGGGCCTCGAATCTGGTGAATATTGGGTTGGAAGGATCCTTATCTCCAAATGCAAGCAACAGTTTCAAGGAAGACCACAAAGTGCGTCCTGAAAATAAGGCGACATCTCCAAGTCAAGAGTCCTCTCAAACAGCACATGTGAAATTGGTGAATCTGCTGGAGAGTACTTTGTGGAACCGTAAATTGGCCCCGACATTGGAGGACATTGTAAACGCTCTTGTTGCTCAGATCTTCGAAGGAATTCGTGACCATTGTGTTGCTTCTGCTGAGATGAAGGTAAGTTGTGTGGCCCACTTGCAGTGCTGGGCCTCACATTTGCAAAATGTACATCCTTGTCTGTTCGCTCCGGGATTGTTTTCAGTTTTCTTTTTTCGCTGTTGGAATAAAACGCAATGTATGCCAAAACATGAAATAAAATTGTACTTTCTTTTCCTTCATTTCCTACACATATTTATGGGACTACGCAAGCTGCATATCCTTTAATGATGGGGCCCATGCAAGTTGTAACTCGTGGTGGTCTTTTGAGCCTTATGCTCATCTTTTATGATATGTTTACAAGTGCAGTTCAACTGCTTCTTCCTTATGCCAATGGTGGACAAGTTCCCAGCTGTGCTTCGAGAAGACTTGGAAGCAGCCTTTCGGGAAGACGTAGACGTCTTCAATGTGGCTCAGGTCTGAAGCTATCAACCTCACTTTACCATGTTGCTTTTGCTACTCTATTACAGTCACCTTCCCTTATCATAGACAATTCTAGTTGCAATATGCCTTACACTGGCAATTGGAATTTGAATATGCTCAGGTTCGTCAAGCATTGGAGCAGCAACGAGCTAAGCTTGCACAGGAGTTGAAGCAAGTAATTTTTCTGAGGATCCTAATCACATATTGCATGGCCCTTCTCAATTAGATCCAATACTTTCTTCGTATTGTGGTTAATGAAGATTTCCACTGCTATCTTGCGAACTAACGTACTTTATCTGCAAGATGGCTTTAGTTTTCACATTTCCCATGCCGAGCATCATTCCTAATAGATGACCTTGTGGCATGTGAAGGTGGAAAAGTTACATGAAAAATTCATTGCTATCCATCACCAACTCAGCAGCTCCGTGCCACATGCTCAACCAGAGACTAGTGAAGGACTGCATGTCTTATCCAGCTAACAATCAACCGTCGCGGGATTTTTCCCTACCCCGGCGCTATGATTTCGACTTGAAATGTTCGAGTAGTGCTGCCACTCAAGATACCATTCCAGAAATTTTCAGATGTGGACTCTGTAGTCATAGCCAGATCTCAGGAATTTTGCTGCTATGATATTTTCAAATGCCAGAGTATCCCTTATTTGTTCATATTAACAACTCACAGCGATCTAATTGCTCGGCAGAGGTCATCTAGAATACTCTGCCTGTAGCTTGAATTAATCAAATATAATAGAACTCATAGATTGGTACAGTCGGAATGATACTTTGGTATGAATGTATCCTTTTTTCTTATTCTCATTCAGCCATCCATTTTCACACTTCCGGACCCGCATTACCTTCGGCAAAATGCTGCCGACTGCTTAGCAGAGAATTGAACTTCGAGCAGAAAAGTTTACAAAGCTAGCTCATAGGGATACTACTAAATGTGGTTTACCCTCAAGAACATCTGATCTATGAACGACCCCTGTTTTCTGTGTGTCCAGGTGCTCACCTCGGCTGTATGTCACAGAAGCACCTACGAAGAGCGATTTTCTTGAGTATTTCTTGAGGTATCACCTAATGTAAGGTCTCCATTCACCGTACAGTACAGTACAGTAGGGAGAGGTTCCATTCACCTTACAGGTGAACTTTGAACCTTTCCCTACAAGAATCTCGAAACTTTGCACCATCTGAAATTTTGAAGAAAAACAAATGTCCACAGATCAAGTATTTTCACAATTAGCATAATTCAAAGCTCATCTGTATGGTCAATGGAGCCTCTACCTTACTTGTCACATTCTTCCTAAGCATAGACTGTTGTGGAAAACTCAGTATACAGTACACAAGTTCGGGGAACTAAGTGGAATCTACAAAACGCGGGAATGAGACAAAGGAGCTTCATTGAGTTTGGTGCTAGGGCCACGCTGACGCCGGGATCCCCATCTCAAGCTGAGCTTTCTGGAGTAAGGCGTGGACGGCGTGACGAAGGAGCTCGTGAAGGTGCCGGACACGTTGAGGTCATTGAGTCCCAGGGACTTGGCGGCTTCTGGCTTGGCAGGGAGCTTGAATGACTCCTCGTCCCTGAGCATGGCCACCACGCGCGACATGGACGGACGCGCTGTCACTGAGTCTTGCGTGCACAAGAGGGCGATTCCTATCACTTTCTCCACTTGCTCGTCGATGCCGTAGTCCAGCAGGCTTCTGTCCATCATGGCCAGTGACTGCTGCTTCTCTTGCAGGGACCAAGCCTGCAAATACAATCCTACTACCAACTCAGTACAAAATCTTCACATTTCTTCTTGGTAATAGAATTGAATGCAATTGTCCTTTTGTTATCACAGAGATTCTAGTATGTCACTTGCAAAACATTCTCGAGGAGCTGCTACTGTGACAACACCTTTAGAAAATGAATCCTGAATTTTTTGTGCACAATCTTCAGCTATCTCAAATGGGAGGTACCAAAACATACACGAATAAGCTATGCACTGGGCGCTCAAGGGGGGGCGCTATGCTGCTCTAAGCTACATTGTTTATTGTACCAAAGTAGCGTACAATTGAGTACATGATTTTCCAAGAGTGTAACTTGGACCACCATCAAGAGCCTTTTGAGAGAATGATCAATCAACAAGTGGCTAGTCCACAAATGGCCAACGGGAGATCCAGAGCTCACCAAATGAGGTTCCAATCTTATCCATCAATAGGTGCACGAATACATGGTGTTTGAATTAGCATTAAACCTAAAAAAGAGTGTATTCATGACGTAAATAGAATACACAGAGCAGTGGCATATGATAATAAATGAAAAATTGTTGTGAGAATTAGTGACAGTGATTTATACAAATGAAGGTGGAGATGATAAGCTTTGTTAGTGAAGACACTAATTCCCTATATTCATACATGAGGAAATTTGAACAAAATTGAAGGGTGAGGTATTGGATCGTACCCAACTGAGAAGATTGACCATCTCGGTGCCGAGAAGAGTGATATCAGTGTTGGAACGACCACTAACAACTTCCAAGCACAAAATGCCGAATGAATACACGTCTGCTTTTGCTGACAAGTGTCCCTCCAGAGCCAACTCCGGTGACATGTAGCCTCTGTTTCATCAGACACATCATCCAGTTTACAAGATCTTAGCACAAAATTGAATGGTTAGCACAGGAATGGAGAGTCACACAGACATAAACGTGGGAAAAAGAAGATATCTACATGTCCAATAAAGGTTCGATTCCTCTAGAAGATGAGTGTTCTTCTCTTCAAGAATGTTATGGTAGCATCCCTCCTTTGTGGAGAACAATGCCAAACAATTAAGAGTCCTCAAGAAACACAATCGTCCCACATCCAACAGTTCAATTTCCAACTCCAACCTACTCTCCCATGTGAAGACAAGGGCTCATTGGCTTGCAAATCTCCCTTTGCTGCACTTCAGCTCAACTGTTGCCAACCAAAACAGTCAAGATTTCTTAGGGCTCCCAACATTCGTATGGTACTTACACAGACACCATGTTGCGGGGCTTGACTCCGCCTTGGTCGTTTCGAAACAGAGCAGCCAGTCCCCAGTCAGCAATTTTGGGCTTCATGATCCTATCCAGCATAATGTTCACGGCTTTGATGTCGCCATGTGCAAAGATGGAATCACAGTCTTCATGCAAATACGCAAGCCCATTCGCAGTCCCCAACAATATGTCCACCCGGCTCCGCCAATCCAATTTGTGCTTTCGCTCTGACACAACAGAAGTCACAGGCTGACATCAACATTATGCTACAATACACCAAGTAACAACAAAACAAATGGCAGTAGATTAACCCTGGAACGTCGCTGCGGACACTAAGTGTCCGATGGATAACAGAACTGCAGATGTTGATCCTTGGAATTTGGTTTGAAAACGCGAGGTCTTGCTCAGTAGTTAGAGTATATTTTTCACACGTTAGATCTAAAGCTCTCCTATATCTTCGTAATACTCTAAATAACATGTAGGCCATCGTAAATATAGCAATAATGTAGGTCTGCAAACTTAGAATTGAGAAGGGTGAATTCTCACAACTGCTACAGAATGTTATGCATGATTTTGGATTAAGAATCTGGTAGTGGTGAGTAGTACCGAAAAGGGCTTGGGCGAGGTTCCCGTTGGGCAGGTGCTCATAGACCAGTAAACGAGAAGTCGTGTAGCAGCACCCAATTAGTCTGACCACATTTCGGTGCTGGGCTTCCCCCATGTTCTTCACCCCTTTCACAAACTCCCTCTTCCCTTGTCTTGAATTCAAAGGCAATCGACGCACAGCCACATCTGTTCCATCCTGTAACTCCCCCTGCAAAAATCCACACCAAGTCGCTAAGAAAATTGAGCACACACTTCAGTCAGCAGGAATAGTACAGTGCATTGTTTTTAAGTTCATTATATTATAGAATTGAACTCAATTGCTTGTGCTTGAAATCAACCTTTCAACATTGAAATAATGCAATTTTCCCAGTTTTGTATGCAGGTTAAGGAAATAGGTGAGCCAATGGAGACTTCAGACCACTCCCTGGTGCCTTGCAATAGTGAAGGCCTTGCTTACTTCACACGTCAATTTCCTAAAATGACTTGTAGAGAAGCAAAATGCAAGTGTCCTAGTTGGGTTCATGCTGACCTGGAAAACGGAACCGAAGCGCCCATCTCCTACTTTTTGTCTTAAATCAAAGTCGTTGGTGGCTTGAGCTAATGTTTCAAAAGGGATGACTTTTGCTGTTGTATCAGGCCCGGTTAGTACCTCTGTTTTGATCACAACAATCCATGCCTTCATCAGTCAGTTCGCAGGAGCACAAAGTAAGACATTCAAGGTAGAAAATTATTAACCCTTTTAACGCCAAAATCATTTCCTTCATTTTTTCAACATTATCGCTTATAACTTTGAAGAGAAATATTGTTTACTTGAAATTCATCAATTTGGTCAAAGGAAGGCTGTTCAGTAAAGATTCAAGCATTAATTCAGATGGATGAACCAGAAGATATTTGAGCAAAACATTGCCCTAAAGCACCCTGTTCATCATCCAAAATTGATGGAACGCTGAGCATTAGGGGTAAAAACAGTTGAAAAAAAGTGGTCTACCCTGTTTCCAACAACAACTCATCTCTCCCAATCAGCTCTTGGTTGGCCTTCAATTAACAACAATTGAGTATGACTTGGCTAGTAAAGCTAGCCTAGTGTTTCTCATCTTTGAAAGGAAATTAGGTGTGCAATACTGTCCCTTCAATAATGGTTTACAATCTCCCATATTGAATAATTGTATAAGAAATCATCCATTACATAGAGTGATAACTTTAAAATAATTCGATCTAGTGTTACTCTTGAGAGTTTGGCTCTTGTAATGCCCAAAGTGACCTCTCCAGTGAGCTCTACTCAGTAATCTCATAATAAAAGCGCAGTTCTAAATTGATTGGATACACTGCTTAAAATTAATGGAAAGAGTTCGTCCTCAACTTCAACTGTATGTGAGCGCAGCTGAAGTAAAATGTCCATAGCATGAAAATTGAAGCAACGGGAGTGTTAGAAAGTACACCCTCCGTCCTCAAATAAGTGTCCTACTTGGACCTCAAGTTTTGTAAGGCAGTTTTGAGTAGGTTTTTCCTTGTCCAATTTTATTTAGATTGCAATGAACACTTGCAATGTTCATCATTGATTCAGGTGGAAAAAAAAATAGGACCCCCCTTTTGAATCTATGCTTTTCACAATATGATCAATGAAATTGGTATCCAATGTTTTCAACAACACCAAGAACACGTATTTCAGGACAGGGAGTATTCGAGAAGAGGAATTCAACCTGATACCGTTTCTTCTCTAAATGGCCTTGGCTTTCCTTTGGGCCGCCTGGAATGCCTGATTTTACAGCACCGCCAAATGAAGAAAGCCATAACTACCAAGACTGCTCCACCTAGAACCGAAGCTAAGATGTACACCCACACAAAAGTTTTTGCAGTATCTGCCATGCCAGTCAACAAACGAATTAACATCAGAATCTCATATGAAACGCACTAGCTACCTACACCGCAACTCTCAACAGAAATGGAACGCTCCACACCAGACTTTGTAAATCATGAAGAATTAGACTTTGGTCAGACTAATTTACTTCCAGTAGTTGATCCTGCTACTTGCAACAAAGCGCGACGAGATCTCAGAAACACATGGCCCATGGCCGGTGGTACGATTATTCTGCATCCAAGTCGAGTTTTTCCAAAATCCCATGCAACCAAAATCAGTTGCCCAAGCTCAAAATTGGCCCAAAGACGCCTATCGCTAAACTCGACATCACTTCTCTCTCCTGCAATTAAAGGAAGTTAGGTCTTTTCGAAAAACACGAATAAAAATAAGTTCATCATCACTACAGTGATACTGGCTCTGCAGCTTTTATTTAATCTCAAGTACGGGGAAGAAACTTGTGTGAGGTGCAGATCGAAGGTCATTCCCCTAATTTATATATTGCAAGAGGACAAGTGCAAATATCATTACAGATTACACAATTAATCAAAGTGTGAATGTAGCTTGATTGCCATCAAGTCGCTTCATAAAAGAGACTGCCAGACTAAATTCCAAGAGTTTGTTCCAGCGCAAAAAGATGGTCTTCAGTAGTTGAGAAAATTCTTACAACGAGGTGGTTGTCAATCCAAAGCTTGAGAAGAATGAATCGCCACTAATTCCAGCAATTAGCTCGTATGGTTCCCTTCAAATTCTATACACCTGCAGACATGGCCACCACAGTCACTTCCAGAGCTCAAATAGACTCCAAAGAATCCTCACAATTAATGGACCTTTTTAGACAAAATCCCAATGCTATGTACAGATGCAACCCACGACAATCATAACCCAAACTTCCACCAAAGTGAGCTAACTTTCCTCCACCCTCCCAACAACCAAGCAAGCACACAGAAGCAGCTCCCAACCCAACCCAACCCAACTCCCAACCCCAAAAAGAAGGAAAAAAAGGGTTGTAACTCACCCTGACCTAAACAATCCAATGCAAAGCACGTTGCAAGCTTTGCTACTCGTGACAAAAACACGAGGCCCTCTTATGAGCTATCAATCAAATGCTCAGAGACAAATAGAGACGATCAATGATATATCGCAGTGTCCTAAGTTTGAAGAGCTGGAAAAATCTTTGAAGGAAGGTCACGAGAGCTATGCTACAGTATCTTATTATGCTTAGCTGCAGTAAACTTTAGAAGCAATGCTGCAGTAGCAGCAGAAGGAGCTTCCGAATTGAAACAGTAAAACCATGCCGAAGATTGTGCAGACACTTGTGACCTATAAACAGTGAGAGTGGCTTGATAAGCTTAAGCTTACTGTACATAAGGAAACTCTGATTCCCCTAAAGTCCTAAACCTGCAAACCTGCAACCTGCTCCAGGGGAGCCCTGTCCGAATGCTACCTGTCGACGTACCTCGTCTCCAGCGCCTTGGTATCCCCTTCTGGCTTAAGCTTCGAATGAATTCACCACTGTGTTCAGGGAGAAATTTTGAGCCCAACGAACTCCAAGAAGGGCACACATTTTTGAGAGGTGTGTGCGCTTGTATCACGAATCAAACCCAAGTGGAATTATAATTTCATGGTTAAAATTGTAATTTCTGTGAATTTTTGAAGTGGTCTACCCTATAATTCAGAAAGTAATCTGCCCATAGAGTGGACTCATAAACAACCCGTAAACAACTCATGTTTGCCTTTCCATGTATTTAATGGCATTTAAGTACTCACTAGTAAAGGATTGACATGTTACTCCTTGAAGGCATTAATGTGCTACTATTGTCAAAAAAATGAATGAATTTCGACGTTTTATGGACAAAATTAGGGTTAAAAGTAGGGTGACAAAATTAGGCAGTGAACAAAATTGGGATGGTTTACTTTAACCAAAATGGAAGGGCATAGCTCCCAATGACCTAGGTAGTCACCAAAATATTTTAATTTTTAAGCCAATAGATGCATTTTTTATTTCTACAGTGTATACATTAAATTAGGATGTTTGTTTTGTTTACTTTGTTTTGTTTGTTACAATGAAATCTCCAAAACCATGCATCTTTGCATTCTTAGTATGGCTCCAAAATCTCTCTATGAAGAAGGGTGCACGGGCTTTGATTTGTGGTGTTTGGACCTATAGTTTCAAAGTTTTTATGAATTAAAAATTAAAAATTACTTTTATTTTGGTTGTGGCAACATTACATTGCACATTAGTTAACAATGAAGTCATCCATTGAACCTTTTAGGTCCGCAGCATCCCTACAAGGTTAATCCCTTAAAGACCAAGGGATATGCAATCCAAATTTCCAAAATTGTGGAGATGTAACTATTATAAAATGAAACTTAGAAGAAAAATTGAATGATGACTTTAAAAAAAAAGGTATAAAATATAATTTATAGATTATACCTATATAGTTAGATCTACTACTATTCTGACTAACATTTTTCAATAATATTTGAAACCAAAATTAATTCCTTTCCCAATTGATTGTAGATTGAAAATTTGAATTTTTCATTAAAAAAAAATTATGTGACTTCAAAATGTTAAATTTTAATGAGCAAGAAAAGCAAAGTTGGAAGGAGCTTTTTTTCTTAGTCAAAAGACAAACAAACATTGACAAATATCTCAAGATTCCATCACAATAGCTCAGTCGCTTAAGTAGAACACAAAATTAAGGCAAGGTGCTCTACCAGTAACTATTAACATTGAAATACATTTTGTTTTCTTCAATGTACCAACATTGTACATTTTAGGAAGTGGTTGGTTGTAGTTGGGGACTACATTGCACTTTAACTTCAAAAATTCATAAATCATTCCATGAAGGTCCCAAAAAAATGTAATGACTTGGGTTAGATGCCAATTTCATTTATCTTCCTATGAAAATGTACTAAAAATTGTTTCAAGGGGTTGACCTTCCCCCAAAATGCAATCAACTCTTAAAGATTGCTTCAAGAGTATAGTTACTATTATGTAAGCCAAAGAATGTAAGCATATGAGTTTGGAAGACTATGTACCTATGTTATAGGTGTCTATATTATAAAATCCTTTTATAATTACAATATAACTATGATGTAAGTACTTGTATTATAGGTGTTTATATTATAAGCACCTTCAATGGTTGTAGTATATCTACTTATATATGTGCTCAAAGCTCACATGCTCACATACTAGCACTATTGCTTAAAGAATAAACTATCTCAAATAATTTTGTGTTTGGGTGGTGATAGATCCACAAAGAATCTACAAAGAATAGTGAAATTAGGTTGCCTTAATCCCTAAAGTTCCTTGACTATATTTTTCCAAAAAAACGCTCCAAAACTGCCATTTCTAGTACGAATTTTTTTTTTAAACATTTTTGAACACTTTCAACTATAAGATCTTGTAGTGTGCTTATTTGAAAAGATGTGAAAAAAAAATTCAGAAATTTCCACCTTGTAGATTGCAAGATATTAGTGTTTGAATTGATTAGAAGCCTTTTTTTGACCTTGCAAAAATTTGGGTAGCCGCACTTGACAAGGTCACATTTGTGTGAAAAAATGTTCAAAATGGTTGCAACTCTTTGGATTCATTCTATAAGTCAAGTTGGCTACATGCTTGAAAATTTCAGATCATTTGAAATTATATAACATATAGGAAAAAAATAGTAAATAGATAGAAATAGAGAATAAATCACAATACAAAATTGTTAATAATTTAGTTATGAAATTGAAAAATTCCAATTCCAATGGTTGCAATGTTTTTATAAGAAATCTACATCCTATAATTTTATTTTAGTTCCAAAAATATTGAAAATTGAGTTAAATAAAGGACTTCAAAGTTTATTTTTGAATAGAAAATCCATAACTGCCCGCAAACTAAAACTCTTCATAACTTTCATCTCATTGACCAAAATGGAGTGATTCAAATCTCTCTCTCTCTCTCTCTGTCTCTCTCTCTCTCTGCCTCTTCTCTCTCTCTCTCTGTCTCTCTCTGTCTCTCTGTCTCTCTCTCTCTCTCTATCTCTCTCTCTCTGTCTCTCTCTCACTCAGTGTCCATAGAGGATTTTTATTTTTGAAAAAAGTGATTTTTTTTAATCATTTTGCATCATAGCTTTTTACTTGTATACTCTAAAGCAACTCTTTGAACTAGGTCCAAGAATTGGTGCACTAACCTGTACTACATATGGATTGATGAAAACTATTGCATCCTTAAATAGTCACAATAAATATTTATGAAATGGAAAATGTTTAGAAATTAGTAAGGGTCAACCTAATTTCACTATAATTCAATGTATTGTCTTATAATTTAACCCTAAGAGGATAGACTTGTCATCGTGAAAATCATCTTTTTTGATACCATATGAATCATTAGCTTTGAAACCTCCAAGAGCACTCATTGGAGGTCAAACTATTGCTCAAGATCTTTTTTTTCCAAACAAAATTTCAAAGATCAAAATTTGTACTTTTATCTTACATAAAAGAATTCTCTATCATCCATTAGACACTTAATGCTTACAAACCACATTACAAGATTAGCCTTGAAACATTGGGCCTATGACCCCAAAGATTCACTTTGAATTCATTTACTTAGTTTGCTCCCATTTAGTGACTACATTTGAATGGAATTTTTTTAATTTATCTTTTATAAATGAAATCACATGTCTTTTGTAAGTTAGTCATAAAAATTTCAGATTTTTTTGTATAAATTTAAAACTATTGTGAATTTTTGAAGAAAAAGCAAAACAAATTTATATATAATATAAAATATGCTTAAAAAATCTCAAAAATTTGGCATAGGTATGTATTACATTGCAGAATGTCACAATGTAAACCAAATTTCTATATCATTTTATAATTAAAACTTAGTAGACTATGGTTGTAGGCATAAAGTTCAAATGATCGTATAATATTCAATTTGGAGAATTTTTTAGGATTTCAAATTGAAGTAGAGATTAGAGTTGATGGCCTTCATTTCTTTAGTTGGTCTCAAATTAAAAATAAAATTTTTATGAAGAAAGTTTAGATTCAAAGTAAAGAGGTAAAAGTGGCCAAAATACACTACAATGGCAACTTCTTGCGATCCCTTTTTAAAGAATCTTCTCATGTAGAGAAGAAAAAAATACCTTAAAGAGGCAACTTCTAACACCATCCAAGTAAAAACCATTCAAGCCACATCCAAAAGAATGATTGGAACAAGAAAAAATTTCTCATCCTCACTAAAGTGAAAAGTCATCCAAATGCCAAAAAATGGCACCAACAATGCTTTTAGGTTAAGATAAATTACAACAAAAGTAACATCAATGCTTGCACCTTACAAGAAGAAATCTAACTTGCACAAATTTGGGAATTACAAAATTTGCAAGGCACAACAGTACAAAAGTTTATAATATTTTAGATATAATCAATATCATGTGGTCTATTCTATTTTAAAATCATATCATATAGTGTGTCAATTTTCATTCAAATGCTCACCTTAATTAGGCCACATTGATGTAACATTCATCTAAATTAATGTAAGAGGGTATTGTATTGAACAAATTAAATTGTGTAATAGAAAGGAAATCTTGAAGCATCAAGCTTAAGTATTACAATTGGTGTCAAAAATCAATTTGGACACATTTATTATCCTCATGGGCATTGAAGTACAAATTAGGCACAAATTGTCACATAACTACATTCAATTGTGACTTGTATACAAAATCTTCCCAATTAGATTCTTGCCAAAAATGCTAGTCCTCTAAAGATGAGAGTTATATTGGGTATACCAATTCTCAATTCTTTGAGAATTCATAGCCTACATATAATATCCCCCAAATGCATGAAAATTCAAGACTTCTTACTTCTAATACGATCCAAAAAAATTTAGACAATTCAAGAATGGGAACCATGGCAAGCTCAAATGCTTATTTGGATGATTTTAGATGCAATTACCTTCTTAGTAAAGAATATAATGAGTAGGAGCTTGATAGATGATTCAAAAAGTGGTACTCCTTCTTTCTCCAAATTAGTCTTCTTGAACTTGAACCACTACTTAGGTTTGAATCTCCACTTAGACTTGAATGATGGCCTGCTTCATTCATTCCCATTGCAGTTGCTCTTTGAACCATGGCCATCCTCTTTCCTCACACATCATAATGTACAACCAAAGAATCATTTTGGGATGGAGGGAGTACCATACCAATGACCTTCTTGAAAGTAACTTACATTCTACAACCAAAAAAGGAGTACAAAAGCTCTCAACATCATATGAATACTAATAGCAACTAATCATACTTTAACCCGTAAAGAAGAGAATGTATCCAATGTGAATTGAAAAAAGGAACCACAATCAAACATTATAGGAAATCGATCCAACCGCTTGATTTCAAATTTTCTTGTTGCAATTTCTATGCAATGAAGCTCATCACTTGTCCCAATGGTGAAGACGTGAGACTCAATCTATCTCGATTTTAGTGTACGACACTAATTTTAGAGGCTTTGTGCACTCGTGGGTCAAACAAACTAGGGCGGTGAGGTGTAACTTAACATTGTAAGGACGGGCTGGTCTCCAAAGAAATCATCATTTTTTAATACTGTGGGATTCAATCGCTTAAAAAATGAAAAAGTATTCATTGGAAGTCAAACTACTATAGAAAGTGTTCCCTTTTCACAACACAACTCCAAGGATGAATAGTTGCATTTCTGTCCTGTATAGGAGAATTCTCTCTCATCCATGGGACACTTAGTGTCCGCAGCAGCATTGCAGGGTTAAAGGGAGTGCAAAAGCTCGCTGTTGAAAGCACATGAGGAGCTCCTGTATACATGACTTGGAACAGAACCTGATGCGAATGCTGTCGGTTTCTTTGCTTGATTGTGCCCAAAAGAAACTGTAACGGAAATAAAAATAGTCAAGAAAAGCAAAAGCAAACTTCAAAAAATCAATAGAAATGACTGAGAGAGTGAGATATGGATGGAAAGACGGCGTGGAATTAGTGATTTCGGGCTTGAATTTCAAGCCTGAACTCCAGTGGAGGTTCTAACTAGCCAGGCTCTATCTGAACTTACTGTGTCCGCGTTTTGGAATGACTTCCGCAGCGGTTCACTA
Source organism: Pseudoscleropodium purum (assembly GCA_963969395.1). Lineage (NCBI taxonomy): Eukaryota > Viridiplantae > Streptophyta > Bryopsida > Hypnales > Brachytheciaceae > Pseudoscleropodium > Pseudoscleropodium purum. The sequence continues at coordinate 20,815,569 of OZ017795.1, read as the reverse complement.
GGTTGTAAGCTCCGCTTTTTAACGCTGGGTCGGCGATTTGAGCTTCGCAGGCTTACTACTTTACATGTATCGGCGCGTTCGTTCGGATACCGGAATATAGAAAGCTTTTATATGTTTCTTTTACAGTGGAGTGCACTGATACCAGTGGAACTTATTCTCCTATTTTCATGCTCACTAATGATTCATGGAACTCTTCTTGACTTTTAGTACTTTTTCTGCCTCACTGGGCTTTACACACAAGTCCACTCTTAGTACGGTACCAATTTTCCCTTAGGGTTGGAGTAGCCAAAGTCAATCCCATCTAACTTATATGTTATGTGTGCACCTAGAATCATTGGTGTCCAAATGCAACATTGACATTTGGTACAAAAAAGTGACACAAAAACCTAGATATGAATGACACAAGATGTAGAGGATTGGAACATAAGAGCCAAGGAGGATTTAGTATTGTTGATTTTTGATTCGTCAACAACTATTCTTCGAAATTTTATATCTGTTTCTTTGAAAATGACACAAAAACCTAGATATGGATGACACAAGATATACAAAGTTGGAACACAAGAGCCAAGGAGGATTTAGTGTTGTTGATTTTTGATGCGTCGACAAACTATTCTATGAAATTTTATATCTTTTTCTTGTAGTGTCCAACTGATGCATGCTAAAGTGCGTTGGAACCTTGAAATCCTCTGTCACTTATCCTTATGATCCAATAAACATAATTGATGTTTAATAGTAGTAAGTAGGATCAGTTGCTATTAGTGTTGAATATGATTGAAATGTTTGCTTGCCATACAAGCATCAACTCTCTGCAATTGGTGCTCACTTGACTTTTGTATCAATCTATCATTGATTGCTTTACCCTAGGAGGGCACGTTCCAATCACCAAGGTAGTCAATCCAAAATTATGAGATTCTTGCATGAATAAGTACATACTACAATTAGAAGTCATTCATTGGACACTTTCAGTGTTGGGCAACCTTACAGGGTTAAATGAGAACAATGAAGCTCATCATTTTCAAACTTCAATTCTAATTTTAGCATGACTCTGCTTCAAATTGGTACAAACTTGGTTGCACTAGAAAGAGGGAAAAAAATCGCTTGGACAAAGTTGAAAATCTGTTGCAATCACTTTCTTGACTAGTGTAAACATTAGAGGTTAAAAGAAGTCTGTCATTTGTCGAGATCGACAAGGAGGTCAATTAGCTCAATGCGTGTCAATACAACAATCTTTAATACATTCAGTGCCACGAAAAAATGTAAACTACTCTAGTAGTTTCATCAACCCTAAAATGTCAACAAAAATTTGATTTGATTGAACATTCAAGATATTTTGCAAGCAATGTCACTTACAGGCGCTTGCAGAGTGATGTACGCATGACCCTAAATGTAATAAACATTGTAGGCATCATTCCTGTCTGGGCCATGTAATTGCAAATCTTCGTTGTCCGTAATCAAACACAACTCGACACTTGCTAAGTAGATCTCCACACAGAAGACCAGCCACATATTCGGAGGTGTCCAAGTTTCCTGCACTCTCCCTGGCAAGCATTGCCTTCACCTGGAGAATCAACCAGTGCACCAATTTATACAAACCACCATCCAAGTCGAAATTCTGAGTCTTTTCAAACAGTGGCGACATCTTGTCACCCAAGATCTCTACGACTGTAAAACTAATCTACTTGCAGCAACTATATAAGGATAAATCAAAAAGAATGTTTCACTTCGACAAACGAAACAATACCTGCTTAAATGTTCGTCCTCCTACTGTTAGTTCGTCCAGTACGCCCAATGTTACCTGTTTTGATCACAGGGCAGGTGTGAATGGCAGTTCGTGTAATGGTCAAGCTATCTGCCAATGAAGTGCTAAATTAACATATATCCATATGTTACTGAATTGATTACGTAGGTTGTAAGTAGCTAAATTGATATCAGCAACTCATGAGCTCCCGGGCTAGAATACCTCGAGGCCTTTGCCTAATGCATTGATACCCATGAGTTGAGCATAAGTTTCTGCCTGCACACAGCTCAATACGTCGAATTTTTTCACAGCTCGTCCATGAAAGATGACATCTACACCCCCGGCTCCAGTGTCAAGCATAAATAGCGCAGTGCGGCTGTTGAAAGTTGCTAAGACATGGGGCACGCTTTCCAACAATTGCAGCGTCTGGAAAATCAAATGATTGGAACAGTGACTATGCATCGTCAAGAGATACATTATCCACCAAAGTACACAATTCTCAAAATATTGAGAAGCGACTTGTCTAATCAAGTTGCAAGTGTACTCACATGCCACTCTAGCGATTCAGAGTGCAATAGCCTGTATATTGTTGGATCAAACAATGACAACCTACCCTCGTCGTAAGCCATCTGACCACAAAACAACAGCAAACAACTCTCCGATTAGAACTGATGATGAATCACCCGACGAACATATCTTAAAAAAATGTGTGAACACCACATACCTCGACAATGCAGTATGCAAATATATCAAACCCACACATGCCAATCACGAATGGATCTCCTCCCACAAGCTCCGATACAGGTAACTGCATTGTTACCAAGTCACAAGCATTACAACTCATATCCACTTCGAATTTCAAATCCAGAGTACATGCACCGCAGCCCAGGTTTTTCCTGAAACTCCGAAAGGGATATGCAATGGAGACATTCAGTACAGTGCCGGATGAGAGACTAGCATTAAATTTAATGAGCAAGCAGAAACCCAGCGAGAGATTTTAGTATCAAATTTTCTTAGGTTAAGAAAACCACATAAATCTAGTAGAAATTCATACCATTATTACCCAGCACTAGCGGTGTCCTTTTGCCTCCCATAACAATAGGGAACCCATTAGTGAGGTTTAAATGTCCACTTAAATTAATACCCCACTTCAAGAGTTCCGAGGAGGAATATTCCATCCTCTGGTGAGGTGTCACACAAGGACTAAGGAAGGACATCTCTGGGTTACAGAATGTTCTGTTACAAGATGTAGGAAAAGAGGTTACCTCCATGAACACTGGATTTGAAATTCGAAGTTGACCCAGCTGAAAGGTGTTCGCTCGGCAATATTGACTTTTGATCTGAACATCAGAATGTCATGCTACATCACTATCCAGGTACAAGGCGATGAAAAACAAGGATGGGTTAAATGAAAGGATCCGCATCATTTTAGAAAGAATTAGCTTTAGTTGTCGCTGCAAGATACAAATCAATGTGGGTGAGAAAGAGGAGCATTGTGCCACCATACCAAGCTATTTACACCAGTGATGTGGACCTCCCCAAACGTCGATAGACCGAGCTCCCTTGCCTGCAAAGACCGAGCAGACTGATTAAACTGCACAATATAGACGCTAGTATGCACAAAAAACTAAGCAGCCTGAGTTGAAAATTAGCAAATACAAGGGCATGCACGCGGTAATAAAGCAAAAAGATAATTCAAAGAAGAGCCAGAAGTCACATAATTACAGTCACCTCGGCAGTTTTCTTGTGGTTCCTACTATCCAAGATTAAATAACAAAGTAAACAAAGTATACATGGCCTTGTATGAGACCTAGGCTTTGTGACGTTCCACCAATCCTGCTTGGTCAAGTGCTACCAGCATATCCCACCAAAATCGCAAACGAAGATGTAACTTAGAGAAACTACCTTTTGTGGTGCGATGATGAGGGTGCTCGCACCTGTATCCACGATGAAGTACCTGAATCACAACACCGGTACAGTTGAATCCTATAAAGGATCAAGAAACTCAAATTGGGCCCATGTTTTTTCAAGCAGTTTTGACCAGGTCATGGGGAGACTATCTTTTCTCCGATTCTATATATTTTTACCAACACATATGATGGTCTTCACTAATTCTGTTGATACATAATTTGGTCGCATCTGAATTATATATTCCACAACATGACCAATCAAATTGGCCATTATTGACCAATAAAAAACATGAATCCTAGGTTCTCTAGGGGTTATCCACATGATCAAAGGTCAATAATATCAGAAAGACGGTCAACTATGAGAATGGCGTAAGGAAACGAAGGACCAAGAAGAGGCAATGGCGTACCCTATGGTTTTGCCATTCACGAGGGGTTGCACAAGGTAATGGCCACTGTCTGCCCTCAACATCTGCACAGTTCATCGAAAATAAAACGGGTCTGAACCGGTGAAATCTGTGCGCTATGCACCAGTGCCAACGCAAACAATTACAGTTGATAAAGGCATGCTGGAGAAATCAGAACTTAACAGTACTCATAAAGAACATACTTACTTGAACACCAGGTAAGGAAGTGGAATCGATGTCTGCGCGAGGATAGTTCTTTTGAGGCCTGGAGACGATTGGAAGGATTGGCGAAGAATATGAGAAAGGCAGCAAATCTCTACTCTCCACTGCATCGTCACTCTCTACCAAACATTCTCGCACCAAATAGACTTCCATGTTTCCAGAGCCTTGAGTATGAATGCTTGAGAATGGAAAGAGACGTCGCTGCCCTGCCTGTATGGATCCAACTCTAAGAGCACGGAGATGCGGGCTCAAAATTCCTCATTTGGCCAATCTAATGAACATAAGGAAATCTTTCAGCAAGATCTTTCAAGTACAGTGAACTATAAAATCTCTAGAAAACTTTACTTAGAAATCTATCAAAGTGCTTATTTAGGAAAAGCTTGGACACAAATTCTCACCACGAGGTAGTTCCAATCAGAAAATTGCCACTTGTTCCACCCTCCGAATGCCCTGATGTCTGCTCGCAATGGGTACATTGTCGTGACATCAACAACGACGTATGCCACCACCTACAACATTTCCATGGAAAAAAAACAGTTCAACGATTGGGAGGGAACACTCTTCAGTATCTTGAATTCAGGGTTTAGGGTTTAGAGTTTATTAGACAAGACAGCAACTGCGCACCTTATCCTCACACCGGTCTTGACATCACTTTAAGCATTTAGTCCAACGAAGAATATGAACAGATGAGTTGCTGTTGGTAGAAGGGGTCAGAATAAAAGTCGGGATCAGGTCACCAATGTTATAGCATCCTCATGCTTACAAGCTAAATAGACTGTGTTTATTGGATGGATTAAAATGTAAATCGTACCTTCCCATCCTTTAATTGAACCGATAACGTAAACTCTTCAGAAGATGCCCTGTCCACACCTGCAACACCTTCTCGTACCAGGGAAAACTGAAGCTGCTTCCGACCTTCTGTCGTCAGCCAGAAACCCGTGCGAATCCACGAGGCCAGAAGACAGACCTGCATCATCAAAACCATCCATTGACACTCTTCAACAATCGTTCAATCATTAGAATTACATCCCAAACCCAACACCTTAAACCATAAACTCTGAACCCTGAACTGCAGCTGAAGGGGCATTTACCCTCACTCGATGAGTGAGTGAATATGGCAATGAAACAGGCCTTGGAGATCTTTGCAAGTCGCACAAGTGGACCTACGGAATTCAGTTTCCAGCATGTCAGGGTCTGCAGATTTGTGAGTTGGCTACCATCCAGGTTTCCAAGCAGTAAATTCACAGAGTATGAAAGGATGAAAACCCTAAACCATTTGGCTAAAACCCTAAACCCCAAACTCACAGATAAGAATCATTTACAGAAAGCGAGTGTAAATAAACCTTGAGATTGCGTGACAATAAGAATCTGGGACTCTCTTTTTCTCACCTCGCGGTCATCAAGCTCCAAAATGGAACACCGTCCGGCAACATCAACAGCCCAGGGCTCGCTCTCCCCATCGCAGCCCCACTCTAACGAGATCTCCACCCCATTAAATTGCTCCCTGAACCGGCTACCGCCATTCTGCCATTTTATGATCCAGCTCCCTTCCATAGCCAGCAGTGTCTGCCTACCTGCATAACATTCTTGAGTAGTAGCGGCATGGCACCTTTGAGAACAAATGTAAGCTAAGAGTTATTTAGAGCAAAGTTTGTTCCGAAGCAGAGCTAATCAAAGCGAACAAAAGTAACGCGCTGTCATACTTCTACATATGAAGACAATGGCTCATTGGTTTCAGAAGCTCTGACTTGTATAAATTCAGCTCAGCTTCACTAAACAAAGTGTTAGGGATTTCTTTTCCATGGTAAACCAGAGGATTCTCCGAAAGGTTATGTGTATTGGACCACAACATTGAAAAAAAATTCACATATCTTCATTTGTTTTTGATGCAGTATTAGGGAGGTCAAATGCGGAATTTTTGTGTCCAATTTTATTAATTTTTTGACAATACATGCAATGTTCTCACTCATTTTTCGACAAGAAATGCAATGTTCTTACTGGTTCTGGTGATACAAAACATGACCCCTTCTGAATTCTATTATTCCCCAATACAATTAATCGAATTTGCCATTTTCAAACCCTAAACCCTTGCTCCTTTGGAGATTAACTTAATTCTCAACATTCAAACCTGGCTATGGCAATTCGATCTCACCCAACACCGTGACTTCTTTCTCACTCCAAACCTCGTCAACGCCAATGGCTTCACATATCCTCTCAACATAGAAGTCCACTTCCTTGTCATCAATGAAGCTCCGAAGCTCATACCCATTACTAGAACCGCACACACAGGCACTCATTCTGCATTTGCGCAATAAAACGGTCGTTGGAAAAGCCTCAAACTGAGAAATTCTAACTCCTATTCTCGTTGTCAATCTGGGACTTCCTAAAACTAAGCTCCCACATGATAGTATGTGGAATGTAGCTCCTCCGGGGTGAGGAAGACGAGTAACACATTGCAAATTCATCTCATCCAAAGTCCAACAAAAATTTGCAACCTACAGGAATTGAGTGCAAGGAATGTGGCTGTGACAACAATGTGAGCAATCAATCTGGAGGGGTGGATTGATTGATTGATTGTTGCAATCATTGTACATTTTTCATGTGGGTGTGAAATTCTGCGGGGCCATCAAGAGTATCCAAGTGCAAAGCCAAGTGCACGGGGGCGTAGGTTGACAAGACGGGGGTTCTGCCGGGCCCTGAATTGAGAGCCCAGAGAAAAATAGTGGAGCGTTCATGACTAGTTTCTCCTTTATCAGTTCATTTTCAATTTTGAATGAGTTTGAAGAAATTAGAAAGGAAATGAATTGATGAACTTGATTGTATGTAGAATGTACAAAGAATTGAAAATAAATTGTTGATGATGAACTGCAAAATAATTTATCATAACTATGTCCAAAAAATACAATTATATTTAACTAATGAACAAAAGCATCATTTAGTTGAGGATCGACATGCATCAGGAAGCCTAGCTATGTATGGGAGCCACCACAACCATTGAGGTAGGAGACCCTATTTGCATCATATGACTATTTGCGCTACTTCATGGTCATTATGTTCCCAATGTACACCACTAATATATAGGTGTGCAACTACAGTTTTCTACCTTTAGTCTTTCCTATATAAAGTAGTCTTAGAATTAAGAAAGCTCATTTGATTGGGCATATATTGGAAACTTGGAGAACATCAAAAATCACTTGGGTAGGTGGGGCTTGAACAAGTTGGCTCTCTTTTTGTCAAAGAATTTTCTAGAGTAAAAGGTTGCTCACTCTAACCATTAGAAGATATTCACCTACATTAGAGGGCTACAAGTTCCCTGAGGTTTTCAGACCATGGGAACTTAGTGCACATGCTGCTTGACATGGCACAACGACTAACACGTCATTATTTTATTTTTTCAAATTTTTTTTTTTTTTCAAATTTAAAAAAATTGAATAAATAAATAAAACAACAGCCGTTCTCTAGATGATGAGGGAACAATGATGTGAATGGCCCTAAAACAACCCTTCCAACCCACCCCCCACCCCCACCCCAAAATCCTTTACTGCACTCAGTATGTGGGAATATAAATGGTCTTTCAAAAATATTTGGTGTCTTGTATCTCCTTTTGTAAATGCAAGGGTAGGCTCAAGGGAATTCAATGCATGCTACAAAGTAGGGGGGGTTGTTTTATGAGTGGATAGTGAGAGAATGTGAATTTCAAAGAAAAATACAATTCATTTTCAAAGGGATACAAGTAGCATTCAACCATTGGTCATTGAATTTTTTCAAAAATGTGAAAAGGGGTACACTTGTCACTTTACCATTGGTTGGAAAATTCACATAGATGCTTATAAGATACTTGGCTCCACCCCCATACTTATATTTTTGTGACATGTACTTCATCCACAAAGAATATGGGACAACATATATTTATATGGCCATATGTATTTCATGCATATTTCACATGTTGTACATATTCTATATTCTTTATTTGTCTTATGTATCCATATCCATATTCCAAAGTATTCATATCTTTATTATTTATTTTTCAAGATCAAAGGCATTGGAGGGGAGATTTTTGTTTACAAGATCAACAACTTTTGATTACAATAAAGGATTTTCCGGGGTCAAGGAGGGCCGTTTTAAACAGCTGTGCCCTAGAGTTCCCTCCATAGTGAAGAGAACACCATGCAAAAAAAAAAAAAAAAATTAAATTTCTTAAAATGAAAAACAAAGTTGAAAAAAATCTTTTTTTTTAGAAAACAACGTGGCAGTTGCTTTGCTACATCAAGCAACAGGTTTTGACGAGTTTACAGTGTCAGAGAGTGTTTGGGAACTCACAGCCTTCCTGAACCCTAGAAAATCTTCTAATGTCATAAAGAACAAAGGTATATTGATTGCAACTTGAACTTGGATGCATCATCATAAGAGATAGTGAAGAGGATGACATCTCTATCATTGTAGGAATAAGTAAATAGATAACAAACATCGTGTCAATTACTAAGGAAATTGATTAAAAGACATCTCACTATTAAAATAAATTCATGCAATTATTTTGCCCCTCAATATTAACATGCACTCTAAATTTGTGAGGTTCATTGTATTTGAGGATCAATTGTTGGTTTAATTTCAAAGGCACTAAAATCAACCAATATGAATACTTCATTCTTTGAAGTGGACTATCAATTTGATATAAGGCTATAAGGTAAACTACCCCATTACAGACATAATGGGAGCAAGCCCATTGTGGACAAAATTGAAATACTAGTGTACATTCAAGTTCTGAAATGTACACCATTTTACAATTTTGTCTGCAATAGGTTTGCTCCCATTCTATCTTAAATGGGATAGTCTACCTTATATTGAGAGTTGGCCTACTTAGGGCCGCTTCACACATGGACTGAAGGTCGAGAGTCCATTAGCCTCAACCAATTAGATTTCAAAAAACTTTGACTTTGGCCTCTCGACCCTTCAGAGAAGACGGCACAATCCAAAATCCATCACCCTCCTAATTGCCTACATGGCAGTCCAAGCTCTTACATGGCGATGGCTTCGTGACGGACTCTCAACCAAAGTTTGGGTTGCCACTTTGTGGCGACCCAAAATCTAATCGAGAGTTTGTTGAATTTTACCATTTATTACCATTTATTGTCCATTTCTTTGGACTCTCATCCAAAATTTGACCACAAACTCCCATGGCCTCTTGACTTGGTTGGCCCATGTGTGAAGTGCCCCTTAGTGACATGGTCACTTATGAGTTGGTTACATGGCGGTAAAGAATTATGGCCAAATTATGGCCAACTGAAAAATTCAGCCACCATAATCCTTAAGATAATTCTAGAACTTGGGCCTGATTTGGAATGACCCAATGGATTGTAAATTATGGCAGCATCACTGTACTATGTAGGGATGGTGATGCCGTTCTAATGGTGGAGATGCACTATCCTGAGGTAGTTGCGGAATACGGCAAACGAAATCCCGGGCAGTGCAGATCCAACGGACCGGCAAACGAGACACAAAATCTGTCCGACATAAACCCTAATCTCGTCGGAAGGAGGGCAATCAGGGCATGTTCTAGTTGCTAGGGTTTAAGGCCTTGAGGGTTTCAGGCTTCGTAAGCAGTATGAGTACCAGCATGTTCTCACAGAGGGTTTTTGGTAGAAGATTTGTGTAGCGACAATTTCCCTGTAGAGAAGAATCATGTTTAAGCGGCAGTTTTACGCAGTCGACCACGCAGACAACGACGATGCATCCTCCTCGGATTCTTCCGTGAACACCAACTCCGACGATGACTCCGCCCACGACCAAGACGACGACGCCTTATCTCCTGAAGAGGCGACTCCCGGGAGCAATGACTCCGATTCTGAAGGTGGCGGCGAGCCTCCGGAGAGTGAATCCGAAGACGACGAGTGGAATACTTTCCGAGATAGGAATGTTAAAGTGGTGCAGTCAATCGATAGCAGTCATTTCTTGTTGAAAAAGCCGACAACAACGGAGGCTGCAGATGATGAGAGTAGTGAGGACGAGGCTACAACCGAAAGTGGTGGAGATCGCGTCGTGTTGCGAGTTGGAGGCGTTCTGAAATGTCGGTATTGTGTGAAAATTCTTTGCTTGTCTGACGAATCGATGAAGGCGCATTTGTTATCGAAGGTTTGTGGACGATGGCCATTACTCGATTGATAGTTGCGAGTTCCTATTTGTATTTTGTTGTTGGAAAGGGTTTAGCAACCGGTTTAGGGTTTAGGGTTTAGGGTTTATGTTTCTCTCATTGTTGTTGTGCTCTAAAATCTTCTTCGGGTTGCGTGTATCGCAGCGCCATGCACGGTCTTTAAAGAAGCTCGCTAGTGGGAAGCTGAAAGTGCAATTAGATAGTGATGGAAAAGAAGAAGAGGAGGGGGAAACTCATGCGGAGCGTCTTGAACGCATTCGACGTATCGCAGAGGTTAATCTCTTGCAATTCTTGGGGATCTTTTTTAATGGAAATTTCCGTTTCTCTTTCTGCATTCTGTTGTTATTTCAAACTCTTCTTTACAAGTTCGTGTATGCGGAAAACTTTAAAGCATTCCTGACTCGTTTTGTTCTGATCTTAGGAAAAAGTTGTACCTGTGAAGAGGAAGGCAAAATCTGGCCGGCAAAGGCAGAGAAAACGAGCTAAACAAAAGGTACGCAGCTCGGACTCCAATGAGAGGATTGCCGTACCTTTCAGCGGTTTTCTTACTAATATAATTTTCTTGACGACAGTGTTGTCCCTGTTTCCCTGTTCTGAAGAGGAATCCAACTCACTAATTTCTGAATTGTTTAGATATTGTATCCCTAAGCTCTGAATTTCAGAAGTTTTCCTCATGGGGAGCGTACAACTGTGGTAGACTTTGTACTCACAAGCTGTTGTGCATTATCATATTCACTAGATATGTACTTGACAGTAACTCATGGTCCAGTTAAGTCCTGCCCATGGCAAAAATTCATGGGTTCACTACCCCAAATGTTTGTGCGTCGTCAAAGCTGAAGTAGACGCGACTTTTGTATTGCCGGTAGATATTTTTCTTGGCTGTGAGGAAAACAAAGGCCGATCTGCCTTGTTGCCCGGGCTCTCTTGAGCTGTCAGATGGTGGCATAGTGATGAAAGCTATCATTCAAAGGTTACCTGAGCCAAAACGAAGACCCTCTCAATATTGTCACGTCTGTGGTAGTGGTATTAACTATTCAAGGGCTGTGTTGGAATAATTCAATGTCTTTTCGTTGTTTTGAACATCACGCAGTTTAAATGCGTATCATTCAGGATACAATTGTCTAGGAATATCTTTTAATAGCTTAGTACGAAAAATTTGACTTATTTATATTCACCTGTTGTGATACAGTTTTCTGAATTGAGAAGCTTTGATATCGTAGTTTGCTCTCACCCGTATAGTGGGGGAATAATTTACCGCTTATTATGAGTGAGACTGCATTGTGTGTAGTCTTCCAATGCTGAAGAGTTATGTTCATCTGGGTGGGTTTTTTTGCAGCCGGGCAAAGCTGAACGAGCAATGCAGAAGAGTGCGAAGCAAAAAAGTGGATGATGAAAAGTGAAGAACTTGCGGCACCTCTACAAATATTTCACTACGAATCTCGGAAGTAGACTTCCCCCTGAGTCATTTGTGTTGTGAGACTTTGTGCTGCTTGAAACAAATGTATATTAATCCTCTGCATGGATCTGCATTTTCTATGTACGCTATGTAGTTGAGGTCGGAGCTCTATTTTCTGTTGTGCATTTACAGTTTCACAAAGATGAGTATTCAATAGAGTGATCCCGTGATAGATTCACCCACAACGATTTTAGAAAGTCCTCAAACACACACACACACACACACGCCCTACCCCGTAATTTTCTTTTCTTAAATGCCGGGGGTATTGTGGGTCTTGCGGTTATGTTTTCCTAAAGTTAATGAGGACTTCTAGTTTTCATGATACTGGACTTTATAATTGTTGATTGTCATTCAGTCTGCGAATACGGTTTCAACGGTCGAGCACTGCCCAAAATATCACGGACAGTGTTCATCATCTTTTTCTGTAAGCTAGAGCAATTCGTTCCGGCTGCCCATCTCTTCTCGGTCTTGAATTCTGAGACTGTAGATGTTCACGTGTACGAAGTTTTTGTTGTTCATTGGGTTTAGGTTAGAGCCTGTGTCTTGCTTTAGGGTATATACTAGGCTACACTCCAACTCTCATTGCATGTGAGAGGTATGTTGTGCTCGCATTGGGTAAATCCGATGTAGCATGTTATGCATCTCTGTAGGGTTGGAGAAGAGAAAAACTTGATCTATCGTTTCATTGCTTCCGGCCAACGAAGCCTATGGGTTACTGATTGTTGCTCAAGGACAGTTTAACATGCAAGTCGGATTTATTTTCACATCGTAGTACAAAATATGCTTGAGAATTCAAAATTTTACCATATCTATATATTGTAGTGTAGAACATGAGTTTGGTAACCGAAATTTCGTGTCCTCGAGAGACCATGATTATGGCTTCAAGTTCAAAATTGGGACAGAATGTTGAATTATAGTAAATTTTCAAAATTTCAAATTGGAGTAGAACCTGCAATTCACTGTTGGGCTCATATTCAAAAAGGATAATTTCAATTGCTGAAATTCCACTCGAGCCAGGTTGTACAATGTCCTGCCTAAGCGATTGGCATGTCCCTTTATTTCCATACAAAAGCCCTTATTATCAAACTTGATCTTTCTCAATTTTTATGCAATGGCCTTGCATCATTGCATTCCTATGTAATATTGACCATGCTTACCAAATTTCAACTTTGAAAACTAAAATTCTTTTATTGATGAATTTTTTTACATAAAATTTCATGATATTACAGGATAATTCATTAAGAACTGTCAGTGATGTATTTTCAAAATTCAATTGCATATCAAAGGAATTTATCCATGTGTTTCAAAAAAAATTTATAATTCATTTGCATATACATGTTGAATTGTCTGTAAACACATCTTTTGGATATTTCTTTAAATTTAAAAAAGAAATTGAAATTCGTGCTATAGAGAGTTTAATGTTGAGGTGTTTGTATCCAAATTATATAAAAATAGATGTCTTAATATTGTAACTAGATTGGAATACTTGACCCTCACATCAGGACTAGTAATATACCTATGACTATAATAGTATTTTCAGTTTATCCAAATCTAGTAATTATATATAGAAATCTATTTTATAAAAATAAAGTTTGAAATACCTCAATATTGAACTCTATACTAAAAGGAAATTTCAAAATTTTCTTACACTTTTCTAAAAGGTAAGATGCACTTGTGGACAATTCCAACTTGTATGTACAATTGAATTTTGAAAATTCATCATTGATGCATCATATTGGATCTAAATTTTTTTAATGATATTAAAATTGAAAAAAACAATTTTAGGGATTGGTTGAGTTAGTTATGTATATTGTAAACTCTATTTTTTGTACAATGAATCCAAACCTAAACATGCATTACATAGTTCTAATATGTAGATTGGATGCATTAAGCTATACTTTTCAACAAATATTTTAGTTGCAAGTGCATTAAGATCTAACAATGGTTTATGTTGCAACTCCTATTTCTTTTTATAATGGCTAATGCAATTCCATGCTCTCAATTAAAAAAAAAAATTCAAATATTGTGAGAACCAATATCATTTTCATGTTTGTCAAATTGTAAATATTAAATTCTATACATGTCAATTCCCTTCGATTTTTGTATACAAAAATCTAAAATGATGTATTGTAAAACCACCCATTGTTGACCGAGGATCCATCTCCAACTTGTAAGGTGCACTATTTCCAACCAAGGCTAGAATAAATGTTCAACCAGAGCTTTGAATGTTTTTTTCTTCTTTTTCAAAGTTAAGACTAATCAAGTCATGACACATGTCTCATAGTAGTGAGTAGAAAGAAGTTTATGAATGATCAAAATTGGAAGACTATATATGTTGGCTATAGATTTGGACCAGCTATCTATTTCCAAAATTCATAGTAAATGTATACATTTTTGACAAGTAGATTTCTATTGAAAGTATCTTTCAAAGTGCAAATAAATTATCCCCACACTTATTGATTAGTTGATTTTTTATTCTCTAAATTTTGTTTTTATGATTAATCCCTAAATGACTAGCATGCGTTTTTTGGTTACATAGCAATTTTGGGCAAGTACATGTGATTGGCAATTTCCATATTTTTAATCCAAATTTAATAGAAGGTGGGGATGAGGAATATCTTTCATATATACTAAAATCTATGACATTCAAAAATATGAGTCAAAAGTCATGGCCTAATATTTTATTTTTTCATGAATGGGTAGTCCGAGCAGATAAAAAAAATCACTTTTTTTATAAGCAAAAATTTGAAATTGGTTTTTTAGAGTTATATATAAGTGGAAAGTTTTAAATCATTCTGTCTTGATCAATGAGTCAAAAGTTATAAGGATTTTTTGTTTGCGAGCAATTATGCATTCTCAACTCTAAAATAAATTTTGAAGTCTTTTATCTTGTTCAATTTTCAATATTTTTGAAAATAAAATAAAATCATAGGATGTAGATTGTTTATCACAACATTGCAACCATTGGGTTGGCATTTTTCAATTCCATAATTAAATTCCTAACAATTTAGTATTATGAATCATTTTCTACTACTATCTACTCACTATTTTTTTCCTATATATTGTCTAATTCCAAATGATCTGAAATTTTTCAAGCATGTAGCGAATTTGTCTAGGAAAAAAATCCAAAAAAGTACCACCATTTTAAACCTTTTTTCATAGAAAAGTGAGTTTGGGAAGTGCATTTGCCCTATTTTTTGTAGGGCCAAAACAATTGTTTGAGTGAAATTGAATGCTTATATCTTGTAATCCACTCACTAGGAATTTCTGAAATTTTTACCACATGTTTTCAAGTCAACATACTACAAGGTCCTATAGTTTTATGTGTCAAAAATAACTATTTTTTCAAAAATTTAGTACTTGTGCTAAAAATGACAATTTTTGAGTATTTTTGGTGAAAACATAGCCATGGAACTTGAGGGGCTATGCAACAATTTTAGTGGCTTTGGAAATTTACAATTTCTAATTCATTGCTAATACTACAAAATGTATTTTTTTAAATTTTTTTACAAAGGTGCATCCAACTACGATGAATTGCCCATCTTGACAGTTTGGATGTTTTCACCTTAGATCAACCCAAAATTACAATGTTACTCTAAACAAGGACTATGGATTGTAATCTAGTTTTGAATAACAAATGAAACAATCATTATGGCATAGTTGCTTTCAAAAATGGGCTTGGGCATTATGGACTATATAATGCTCTAGAGCTAGGAGGCTTGAGAGCATATTGGGACATAATGCCAAGTCTAATAGTTCATCATAGATGTCCATACCTTTACTTTTCGCAAATCTAGGAGTGTAGAAAGACAAGTTGTATTATGAGGTATAATGCATTTCTAACTATCCAATGGAATGGTGACAAATCTACCTTGAAAGTTGGACTTGGCATTGTAGTTTGGTAAGTTTACAATCTATCTCATGCTTTGAAACTTAGTGCCTATATATCATCAAGAAGAACCACCACCATTCATTTAATTTCAAGTATATAACATAATCACTAATTGTAAGTTCTTACTATAAATATTCCAAAATTTGTTGAAAATACTTTGTGCCTCTACTTTGTAAGTAAGGATCCAATTAAGTTACCCCAAACAACCCTAGACTTTCATGAATAGAAAGTGTTCATTTTAGGCAAGAATCTATAGGAAGAGTATTTTGTTGACTTCATCATATTCATTTCTTTTGTTCTCATCAAATCATTAATAATTCCTTTTAGAAGTTAAGGGTTGCTTGGCTATTAAGTCTAAGTTGTTGGTAAGGTAAACATGCCTTATTACAAAGAAGATTTGTTATAGAGGTACCTTGAAGAAGCTATTTGTCATCTCACATATTTTTCAAAGATTGAGAAGTTGAAAGAAGTCATTTGCAAGTTGATCAAATTGAGACATTTTAACAAGAATGAATTTTTTGTGAATTTTTTTTTGAAACAAATAGACAAATTCCATTGATAGAGGAAAAAGTACAATGAAACAAAAGAACCAATACCTGGCGAGATTTATTTTTTGTGAGTTTTTAATGTTTGTTAGAACTAAACTTCAATTGATAAAGCATGGGTAGATCCATGCTAAATCCCATGCTAAATCCCATGCTTACGTATCTCATTGAGCCACAAATGAAAGGGAGTAGTAAATGTAGGAATTGGATGACAAACAATATTGGATTGTTCTACCTCACTAGAGGGAATTTTTGTTGCCATAGCTTCCAAATATTGTCGTAGCTTGCACTTACAAAATAGTCTAATGTTGGTGACCAGGCCACATTGAATACCCTTTGCGAGTGTGAGCTACAATTTGGAACATACACACACATTAGATTGTACAACTCTCTATAACCATTGAATATAATTTAAGATTAAAACAACAAATTGTTTTGAATCAAAGTTAGAATGCCAATGTATGGAACATTCCAACCTTGACATACTAGATTAGGGTTGTTCATTTCAGATATCTAGTTGATAATTTTGCAACACCTCTCATTATGTCTTTGATTTGTAGATATTGATCACTTGTGGATATATCCATACAACTCAATACTAATGTTATAAATGTTCAATAGTAATATTGAGTGGATATTTGGATATATGAAATTGTTGTGAACATTGCAATATAACAATAGTTTTTGAAATGTCTATTTGAGATACAATGAGTCAATATTCACTCAACAATGGTCAATACCACCTTATTCTAAATTACAAACCTCCCCCCAATATTATTCTTGAACTAGTCAGAAGGTCATTGTGTGAAAAATAACCAAAATGGAATATGACATTTGTATCGTACCTAAGGATATTGTCACATTTCCAAGTTGTAGTGCTACAAGTCGAATTGCTTTATCATAGGATGTAGTAGCCAAAAGCTTACTATTTGGTGAAAATGCAACCTAGTTCACTCGATCACCATGTGCTTTCAAAAGAATTGCTACTGTTCGTCATACACTACACGTGTTGCCCAAGAACCGCAAATCCTAAATTTGACAAGATTTGTCCCAACTTCCGGTTGCCAAGTATGCTCCTAACTCGTCAATATCTATACCAACAATGACATCAAAGTGACCCATTATAGTGTGTACTGTTTTGGCTGATCAAGGATCCCAAAGCTTTACCATGCAATTGTAAGATGATGTGGCTATTAAGTGGCCATTGTTGGGTTGGAAGCAAACATTCTACGTACCACATGCATGATCCTAAACAAAACAATAACAACAAAATCAACAAAAATAACAACAATAACATCAATGGAAAATCTTAATGAAGAAAAAGAAAGAGGTTCAAGCTAAGTAGTCAAAATACTATAAATAAAAACTTGTTTTCTTCATTTTGTAGTATATCACTCACCTATTGAATTCTCACAAATTTGAAGGAGCAAAAATGATAAAAAAAACAAAAATTGTAAATTATTTTGCTAAAGTGATTGTGAATTAAAAATTTATCCTAAACCTTTACTATTGCAATTGGATGGTTACTAGGTAATCAAAAGAAGTCATAGTATTTATATCAATAGAATCTAGTTAGAAATCAAATTACACTTTTGATTTTTAATAAACTATCATAACCTATACCTCAAGATTTGTGGTTGAATTTCCATGTTCAACATCCCAAATCATACTTGTAGTATCACAATAAATTTGTTCCAAGCTAATAAATTTGTTCCAAGCTTAAATGATAATCCAAAAATTTGAATTCCAATTTCCAGTCACAAGTATTATACATTAGAGTCTCACCAAAACAAAACTTGTTTATTGTATAAATTTTGGCCATACAAATTGGTTGTACAAGTTAGGATGGCAAGAAGATGTTATAGACATTATACATAATGAACAAGACATGAGAAATGAACAAACCTCTTTTTTATGGCCTTTGAGCATATGAAGACATTTTTGGATATTTACATTCCACAACTGACAAGTGTAGTCAAAGCTTGTAGTTCCTACAAGGTTTTGGTTTATTGGAGAAAATTTCACAACCCAAAAACTATTCAAATGACCAGCAAGCACGGTTACCTTGTATAAATGTACATCATAAACATGACATAATTTGTTTGAAGATGCAGTTGCCACAAGATTCCCTGATTGACTAATTGCAATCTCCCATGAAGCAATCAAAGGTCTCATGAATGTGTCCGTGAGTTCCCAATGGGAAGATCCTAAATGTTCATTAACATCTCTTTTGACCACTTCACATCTTCCTTCAACTTCTCCTTCAACCACATTACATCTTGTACAAACAATACTGTAATGAGTTTCTAAAATATTGTAGTACTAAAAAAGATTTTCATTCCTAGCAACATAACAAACAAATCAAATTTTGTATTGAATTATTTGGGAATAATATTTGGATAGAATCTAATATTCAAAATTCAACTTCTCTTTCAACCACATTACATCCTGTACAAACAATACCATAATGAGTTTCTAAAATATTGTAGTATTAGAAAAGATTTTCATTTCTAGCAACATAATAAACAAATCAAATTTTGTATTGAATTATTTGGGAATAATATTTGGATAGAATCTAATATTCAAAATTCTAAAATTTCAAATAACAAAACCATATTTTTTTCACTAGCATATATTTCATTGCAATAGGTTTAATTTTTTAATAGCCATTATACATGTACTTAAATAGAGTGAAAAATGAAAGGACACCTTGAACTATTTATGTTATTGAATGCTCCAACAACTAACATATTCTCTAAAGACAAAATAACTTGAAGTCTAGGATTAGAAAGTCATACCTTTCATCAATAAATATTTGAAATACTTCAACTCGAAACAAATTTCAGCAGTTGTTGGGTGAAGCTTGGGCTCTTGATTCCAACATTTTTCAATCAAAGATTGCAACTCGCAAGGACAATCATCAGGTAGCTTTGGACGCTCACCTTTTGTTATCTTCTTCTTAATGTCATTGAAATCAGAGATGGTTGCAAAAGGTATACATCCAATCAAAATCTCATAACATACCATCCCAAAGCTATAAATGTCACACTTGAATGGATACTTTAGCATCTCATGATACTTTGGAGGACTTCTATGACCACTTAAACTTATTATTTTAGGAGTTATCCATCTATTGGTGCATGTATTGTAGGTTTGAGTGGAAAATATAAAGCTTTTTTCTTTTGTTTTTGAGAGTCCAAAGTCAGCCACTTTGACATGTATATATCGATCCTTTGATTTCTTTGTTATATTGAAACTTTTCACAAGAATGTTCATTGACTTCAAATACCTATGAACAATCCTTTTGCTATGGAGGTAATTCACACCTTCACCTATTTGAAGCATAATATCAATTGCTTCCAAAATAGGAAATGGTTGAAAAGCACTACCTTCTTTCCACCTTCTTTCCACTAGTCTCTGAAGATCTCCATCCATTAATTCCATAATAATGAAACAACTCTGTTCATTCTTTATACATCAATACATGGATGTGATATTGGGATGAAACAATTGTGACAAGGTTTTAACCTCTTTCAAAAATTCTGAATTCTCGGGTCCAATAAATGTCTTCTTTGCAACTAGTGTCTCTAGCCACGTTGCTTTGTGTGCAATAGCAGAAGCACCTCTTCCTAATTGTTGAGTTAGCACCATCAACTTAACAAGCCCCTCATTTGCCAAACCACTGCTTTTCCAAAATTCTCTTCGTTGGATGTTGGATTGATTTCGAACCTCAAGAGTCTTCGAGCCAAATAGCTTGCCAAATCCTTGTTTTCACCATGTAAAGTATTCATTTTGGATGTCATGTTTTGTATTGAAGTGTTCACATCCACCAAAGCTTTTGTTTCCACAATTTTTACTTCAATTTTGTACATGTTATTGACTTCTTTGTATGTGAGACATCTAACTGGTGCATGATATTGGATAAACTCTATTTTACATAACTCCAAATTGAATCCCAATGATGAAATATACTTTGAGACATTTGTTAATGTTATAGCAGCTTCAATCCATGCTTCTTTGCAACACCCCTGAACAAAGGTTTCAATTTGGCTTGCCAAAGATAGTAAAAGATTGAAGATTTCAACCTTTTTTACAATGTCTACAAATGAATGTGGTTTGTGACTTGTTGATCCAATTTTCTTCAAAGACAAGCTTGCATTCTCAATGACCATTTTGAGTTTGTCAATTAGATATTTGCATTGTTCAATGTTGAATTTCCATAGAGATGTCTTTGGCATCCTTTGCACACAAGCTTTTGCAAGCTTTAAGTATGAGTCAAAGTCTTCTATTTTCTGACCTTTTCAAATTCTGTATAGAATCAATTATATTGTACATGAGTTAATAGTTAACCTCTAAATTTCCATTGTCCCCTTAGGGGACAAACTAGATTTCAGGCAAGTTCCTATGATCTCAATTTTTGGTGAATTGTTTTGAAACTTTCTTGCAAGATAGAAAATCTGATTATCTATGTGGAAATATAATTTTTATTTCCATTGGTGCTTGGGAGCAAAAATTATACCACAAAAAGCCTAAAATTGAACTTGGCAAGCAGAACAAAAAAAAAAATTTTAAATTTTTAAAAATTCAATTTTTTTTTCCCCTAAATTTTTTTATTTTTGTCTACATGTGAAGCTTTGATTCGTTCTATTTGGACTAATTATGAAAAAGTTAAAAACAATTTTGTTTTCGGGCAATTTTAGCATCTTCTTGAAAAAATAACATGTAGGATTCATTTTTTAATGCAAGTTTCACAATTTTTCACAATTTCTTTTTGAGGATGTTGTATTCAATTGCTAAAACAATCTCACCATTGGAATTATTGTCTTTCAATCCCATCTTGGATTTATTAACAATTTAGTTTTTTTTCCAATCTTGGACCTACTTCTTCTTAGCACTTTCTTAAAGAATGAAAATCAAGTATTTTTTATTTGAATTTTTTTCCCTAGAATTTCAACTCAATTCTTCAACATAAAATTTTTTTAATTCAAAGTCTGTAGTACAAAAGAATTTCACAATTGGCGGTCAAAGTCATCTAAAATTGTAGGCCAATGTTCAAAAAAACTATCTTTTTCAACTTTGAATGCTAATATCTTCCAATATATATGGTAAAACTTCATGAATTTTTTACCATATGAGCTAAAACAAGTAAAGTACAAGATCCTATGGTTAGATTTTTTTTAAATGATTTTTTTTTGTATTCTTGGATGAACCCAACAAAAATGGTAGTTTTGAGTGGTTTTTGGCATAAAAATGGCCTTGGGAATTTAGGGGTTAAACGTATCTTTCAAATGAAAATAAGGTTACATTGAACAAATGTAGGAATGTAGGATATATTGTTGTATATTAAAGACTTATCCATAAAGTACTCAATGAGTTACATGCAAAGGTCTCTACTAATTGCATGCTCTAAAATCAATTTGGTTAAGAATTTTGTGTAGAGTTTTGAACTTCATACTCCCCCCCTTATATTATATGTCCACTATTAAACAAGTATCTCTATTATCTACTATAGGAATTTAAAGTTGGTTAAAGGTAATTGATTTAAAATTATGTCAATCCATATTGAAATGAATTATACATATGTACCCAAACATAATTCAAATCTAGATTATTGTTTTGATGACATTTTCTAAAGTGGTATGAACAAGCCTAACCTTTTCTACAAACTTTTTATACATGTAAACTTGTAAGATAGTCCTTAAGTGTTTAATTCTATCACTATTTGAATAACATCAACAATGACAACTTAGGTTGATGCTAGCTTTTATTCAAGGTAGTCCTATGACATGCACTCATGTATTTTTCTCACATGAAACAAATTATTATCACAAAAATCTCACAATCAAAATCTAGGGATCAAATTATAAATTAGATAATCATTTTTATAACCTAAATCTTTTAGCTCTCTAGATCCTATCACTTTAAATTGCACTCACACCTAAAAGTGAATGGAATTTGTATGATCATTTAGAAAGGCATTGAAATACTATCATTAAGAGCAAATGAATGTCATCTAGTAGGTCATTATAAAAAAATTCCGGCCTTTGGAAGACCACTTCATAGTGACATACTTGGCTATTTCCATGATTGTCACTATTGTTAAAAGTAATGATATGTTTCTAACAACCACATTACCTAACTTTCATGATTGATCTTAAGGTAGCCAAGTAGACTTTGTTCTCACATTGATTTTGTTCAGCAAACCGGGCAAAGATAGGAAAATAATGCATTGTGTAGGAAATTTTAATTGATGAATAGTCCCTTTCAAGCTTGTTTTGGTGGCTTTTGAAGAGGCTCAATTTTTTTGTAATGTCATATTAGTAATCATACTTGATGCAAGAAGAATAAAAACTATTTTCAACTACAAATTATGTTATATTTAATTACAATTTTAAATTGGTTGAAAAGCAAGATCCTTTCAAGTATTTCAAGTGTTTTGAGCATAAAATTGAAAAAAACTCTAGATCATAATAATTGACATGACAATAATAGCCAATAATTCAATCTTAAATAACTAGGAATCATAGACAAAATTAATGACTAGTGATTGCAAAAACGACCTATATTATTTTCAATTCATAACCTTCAAGAGCAATGCTTTTAACTAGAAATTTTGTATTATATCCCAAAAGGATTCAAAATTCATTATCAAGATACATGTGATGATTTTGAACCTTCAAAAGAAATATAAAAAATTCAAATGAAATTTATTGTTTTCTCTTTAAGCCCCTAATTGGATGCAATTTTTTACCATAGTGGAGTTCTTAAAACAATTTTTTAGACATAAGGGAATATTTGAATTTGAATTCGTCTTCTAAGATAAGATTGATTTGAAAAGGGATTTTCACAAACAATCTAATCTCTATCTTGCACATGAACTTAAAGAGTTAAAGTGCATTTTTTTGAGTTAGTGATGGAATCAAACATTTTCATTTTTTTAACATATAATTGGTTGACTAAAAGCCCCTATAAGTTTCAAACATTGACCAATTTTTGTTTTGTTTTCATGAACATTTTTACCATTTTCTAAAATACAAACATTACTATATCCAATGAATACTATATACAAAAGACCGATGTCCATTACAAAATACTAATATGGTACAACATTTGGATACATGTATAAGTATGGGATATGGAATTATACAAAATACAGATCAATTAAATGGAATATTAATATGGTACGACACATGTATGCATATACAGGATACAAAATATAGGGTATAGTTGTTCATTACATATTGAGAAAATATTTTAAAAAAAAATATTAAGTAGATAGTGGGTAATGAAAACATAGAGAGGTGGTTATACGACAAATTTCATTAAAATGGCATATGAAATTCACCACTTTGAGAATGGTTGGTCTGAACATCTAGGATGGCTATAGATGTAAAACTGCCAAAGTTCTAAAATGCTGCCATTTCAATGAAATTCACCATTTATGAAAATTCACTCACTTATTTATTGACTGGGTCACCCAACCACTGTTCTCTCCGACCTCACATCCAGTGAATTTGCCAACACTGCGTGTCAAAGTCAGTGAATGAATCGTCAACTGATAGAGAGAGAAAAAAAACAATATCTTGCTGGATATATCCTCTTAACAATCTCAGAATTCCTTCACGCAAGGAGTTGAGCAGGAAGATGGATCGTGAATTGTGAAGATGTGGTTTCATCTCGGTCCCTCTTTGTAAGTTTTTTTTTCCACCATTGAACAATTCAATGATTCCATTCACCAAGGCATCTTCTTCTCTTATCTTGACAGCCAGTATTATTGACGAAGAGTGCATTAGCAATACAATGTCCCTATAGCAGGAATGTACGCAAGCAATTGAGCAGCAACATCAACCCTCTTAACAATCAATAACGTTGAGATTTCAATTCCCTGATAGTACATGAAATACTCTTCAGTGAGATTCGTGGGGAAAAGAATAAACCCCGTAAGTACTTAGAAGTGCATATTCTGAATGACGACACAAAGTGCTTCAGGCCTTCAGGGCAATGTTTTGTTCAAATAATTTTTCATTCATTCAAAGCAATGTTTGAATCCTGAAAATCCAATTTACTGAAATTAAGACACTTAACAGAATGGTACAAAGATTTAAGCAAAAGAATGTGCAAAATATGTATAAAAACTAACCTTGTCTCTCGTGTCTCGATCAAATTTTGGGCACCCAGTAACAGTATTCTGAACTTAATATATCGATGGCTGGGAGAAAAACTCGCTGCAGCTCAAACTCTAAAGCAAGCGAAGCAGATTGAACTCCGTTCCTCAGCCGCAGTTCCTCCAGAAGATGTAGCGATTCGATCACCTTGCAAAATTAAAGTTCCAGCCAAAGTTCAGTCTAAAGGAGTGAAGGCTTGCAACTCTGGTCAGGAGAGGCAAAGCTGCAACACAAGTTAGTTCAATTTCAGCACCCCGCACTACTAACGCCAACTCGCATAAATTTCAGAATTATGCAAATGTGTGAGGTGCACTAATATGATGGTTCACAGTATTTAAGATAAAATAAAATCAAGATAATGTGGGTCAAGAACCATAAATCTTAAACCCTAAAACCCAATAATTCAAATAGTATGATTCTCATCCAACTTTCATCTTCTCCATTTCATTTTACTTTCATCCAAATTTTGTGTAAATTTCATCCAAAGAAACACACTAATTAGATTACATATTCACATTCATCCAAATTAGCTTGATGGGTCCATGACTAGTCAAACTTTCACACTAATTGGATTAAACTTGTGTCATGGTTGTCATAGTGGACGGACATCCGGTTCGCCCGTCTGATACAATCAACACATAGTTGACTTTCTGATAACGGAAAAATAGGCCACGTAGATGCCATGTGGATTAAGGAACATGCTGGGCGTGAACGAGATCGTTAGAGCGCAGACAAGATCGTTAGGGCGCGGACGAGGTGACATGTCATTCCGCAAAATTGCACAAGTTACAAAATTAAAGTCGTCTAGACCATCCGTCCGTCCGGTCCGATGACCCTAACTCGCCCGTTATGACAACCATGACTTGTGTAAGTTATCTATCTATTATATTAAGGTCGAGGTGAACTGACCCCTCGTTCATCCCCAAGAAAAAAAAAAAGCTGAAATTGTTTATTTGCCAAGTATGAAATATTTTGCAAATTCTAAATTCATATTTGCAATCAGAAGCTCCAAATTAATTAGGAGAAATGTAGAGGATAACTTAATTAGGCAGAAAATAGGGGGTCTTTTTTTTACATGCACCTCTGGGATGCTTTCGTGGGGACGAGCGAGGAACACAGTTCACCCCAACTTATATTAACCCCTAATTGCCCGAGGCATCAAAATCAAGTGTTTCCTAAACTTTGAAGTTAAATAAAACCTAATTAAATTTCTATTTTTAGTAGTTTATGTTTTTAAAAAGTTCTTTTTAAAGTCTAGTTTTAGCATTAAAAATTTGATCTTGAAAATAAATAATAGTGATTTTTCTATTCAAGGTTTTGTGTAAGGGTACTGATTGCAATCTTGACTTCCCGTAGTATTGAGAGCTCTTGTAAATGAGCCTCAAATACACTAGAACTTGAAGAAAAAATCACATTCAAAACTCATTTAAAAGAATTGTAGAGTAGATTTTGAGAAGCCATAAATTGATTGGGGTTATTCATGTTAGGCCCTTACACCTCATATTTTTTTGATCACCAACTTTTTAGGTTTGACTTGTGAAAAGTGAATTGAAAATTTTTCATAGTTTTAACACCCTCATGGTCAAACATTATAATCTTCGAACTCATAAGTGATATTGTTGTGTTTTTTCTTCCTACGTGATCTCTAACATGTCTAGATTGAATTTGTACGGTCACAATTCCAAAAAATTTGATACAACTTATCAAAATGTTGGCTTTTTGTTCAATTTAGAGCAAATTTCTAGAGGCTCAAAACAGGCCTTGGGCATTTACGGGTTAAGCGCAGTGTTACGACCTGGTGCCACAATTTCACCCATTTTGGATAGCCTTGTGTTTCATCTATGCACGTTTTCATCGAGAATTTGTTCCGTTTCAGATCCAGTCTGGCAATCTAAAGAAACTAGAATGTCCTTCTGAAGGCTGGGTTGCTGTTGTAGCAAATGTTACAACGGTTCACTGTCTACCGGTACTAATTAAGTTAATTGGCTGCGCAGGGTATCCAACTATTGCAAAGACGAGTAAAGCAACCACATCGCACCATGCATTTTCAATTCGAGGTTCGGTTCGCGTCTGTGATAGAATATATATATCTAGCTAGCTAGACAGATGATATAATATCGAGACCTGATCACGAGTGAGAATGAAAACAAGTGCGATCGATCGATATAATTATACATTTGTGCTTCACCAGTTGCAGATCGACTCTTTCCTTATACTTAATTAAATGCCTTCAACGGACGGATATTTCGTTAAAATGGCGGTATTCTATAAACTTGGGAGAACCTGCGGTCTGAAATGTATACCTGTCCTAGATTTCAGACCTATGTGGTCTGAAATCTATGCCAGTCTTAGAAAATTAATGAAAAATGGCGGAAAAATGGCGCCATTCTAACGAAATATATGTTCTTCCTCTCCAGTCGATCACATGCAAAGTATATCTAGTACTACCGACAGTTGTACTACTGCTCCTTATGTATGGATAGCTACCGACAATTACTCCCAACCTTCGCGAACATCTATTCTAGAAATGGGCATCGCACGGAGAAATGTACCCACCCCAAGTCGATCTCTCACATAGTCACGTACATACTGTACACATACAGTCACGCATGCAGTAAGGGTCAACAACAAGAAGTTGCATGACCCCGGCCGAGATCATCAAGTTCGTCACATTTGGCGTCATTCGGGCTCCGAAAGTTGTGAGAAACCTCTTCACAAAGCTATGTTTAGAGTTACCACGCGCTCTGAAAGTGCCAAAGTAGTGGAATACCGGCGCCAGTGTAACGAAATTCAAGATCTAGTCTCCTAAACGTACTGGATACTAAAAATTACGTTAAAATGGCGGTATTCCACAAACGTACTTGGCACTTTCACGTTTAGACCGTGCGTTGTGAAATCTATTCCAGCCCTAGACTTTCAAGCTAAAGACTTTCGAGTTAAAGAAGAAATTGAATGGAAAAATGGCGTATGAAATACCGCCATTTTAACTAAATTTCGCACATAGATTATTTGTAAAATTCGGACGGAACTAGAACAACCGGTCCAGAGCCCGATACATGCATGCACGAGGACAGGTAATAGTGCAAGATCTATGCACAGGAAAAGTGATGCACAGGGGCAAGCGAGACAGGAGAATACATACATATATATACACAGTTAATAAGCTTTACATACACAAGTTTCCTGTGTGATAACAGGGAAATAC
The DNA here is from genome assembly GCA_963969395.1 of Pseudoscleropodium purum. NCBI lineage: Eukaryota > Viridiplantae > Streptophyta > Bryopsida > Hypnales > Brachytheciaceae > Pseudoscleropodium > Pseudoscleropodium purum. The sequence continues at coordinate 20,787,884 of OZ017795.1, read as the reverse complement.
ACATACTAACCCCACTGTCATCACAGGGGAACACCCATACTTCAAACCCCTTCTGTTGAGTTCTCACAGGGGAATTGAATAGCTTACCTACAAGTCCCGGCCCACGTTCCTCCAGCCTCAGGGTGCAGGATCGATGCTGTTGCAAATATATCCCGGCCCTGTGAGATCGATCAAAGAGAACTGCTAATTGTAAACATAGGATAGTTGCAAATAAGCTAAGCTCCTGAACTTATGATGCTCCCTCCGTCCGAGCAACTGCCCAACCAGTCGTCTACACCGACAATTTAAACCTTGCAGGCTGTTATACTGCACGGAGACAAAACTGACAGGGACTCACTCACTCCGAGTACCTAAACCTCTGAAAATGAGGCCGGGAGAAGCTGGGACCTTGAGGGAGAAGCTGGGACCTCGATCGGCAGATGCTCTACAAACAAACAAGCAGCTACACTACAACATGTAGGCCGGGAGAAGCTCTTTCCCTGTGTATCCCTGTAGCATTGTCTCACTTTTCAAAGTAAGGTATTCGATTAATTCAAGTACGGGTAGCTTTTGTCGATGTACAGCCCTTCTCTTAACTTAGATCTAGAACCCTATCAAGAGTCAATAATCTAAGTTACACTCTGCACTTGGTTTGTCTGTACACCTGAGGTGGATGAGCACTAGTTTCTGAGTTTCTGGACCTTAGACTTGGACTGTGTGGATGAGCTACCATTAAGCTTTTGAGTTCTGAGTTTCTTTTCACTGAGACCTGGACTGTGCAGACATAATTAAACAGTATGATTCCGTCCACCACTTCTTAGGCCCAGATTCCAGGAGCACGACGGGTTGGCGTACGTCGCCATATCTTCTGAGTCATTCACTCCGACGGACTAGCTGGTTTCCCTGAAGACCTCAAGGCACTGGGTTCAACACAGACTGAGCTGGCAAGCCAGTTGGGTAAATGAATCTCTTGAGAATAAGTTAGTCAGATTTTGAATTCGAATTTGTTTACCTTCAATGTGGTACTGGTACACTAGTCAATTTCTTACTCACAGATACTCCATTCTCATATATAAATACTAGTCGGTTCGACCTCGGTGCTCAAATTTATGAAATCAAACTAAAGTTTTGTCGTTTGAGTTTCACACTACAACTAGTTTTGTGCATTTGAGCATGGCACTGGTACAAATAATTTGTCAAAATCTAAGTTCCTTCAAACTCACAAACCTTAGTTCAAACTTGGTGTTCAAATTGGAGAATCAAACTAAGGTTCTGTAGTTTGATTCAACCAAAAATTTGCTAAAATGGCAATATTCTAGTATAATGGCGTGGAAGTGCAAGGGTGAAAAACTGAAAATGGACAATTTCGTTAAATTGGCACTATTCAAGGCACCAACAATTCATAATTCATTTGTACAAAGTTCTAAAGCCTAGGGTCGATATAGATTTTAGTACGCACTATAATCTAAACATAAAAAAATTCTAATCAAATACTTAAATCAAAAGTTATGCTACTCAAGAAAGTCCAAATAGTTTTGGACCTTCTGGCAGTTTCAACATCTTTTGCAAAATTCCTCATTAACTTTTGAAATTTGGAATGTATGTAATGAGTATGATACAATATTCAATTGTAAAAAAAATTCTATTTAAAGAGCAAAATTTCAGTCCAAGGAGAGCCAAAACTCTACCAACCTTTCCTAAAAGAAGTTTGATTAAAAAAAATGTTTTCATCTAACCACAAATGTTATTATCTTGGAATTTAGACCCTCAAAATTCTTGAAATTATTTCAACACATTCCAAATGTTTTTCTCCAACTTATTATTATTTGGATTTCAAATTAATAAAATTCTTATTGCATAAAAAATCATCACTTAATGGCTAGGGGAGTTGACCCATTTCCAACCACTTAACCAATTGTAGACATGTAGAGTACAAATTTCTTAAGTGCAAATTTTTTCTTTAAATAGAAATAGAGTTTGGAAGGATTATATAATTTTCTAAAATTCTTTAACTCAAAATATAATTATTATGAATTTTTTAGCCAAACTGTACTATATGACTTACACTAGTCATATAGACTTTTCTATTTCCATTCATAGGCTGGTTGCAAATCAACCAAGGGCTGATTGCAATATTGAGAGCCTCACAACTAATCACCATGCGCCACAACTACTTTGGGAACCATGCCACAACTTCATAGAAATGGAACAGCCTATAGGTTGAAAATGGGGGGTGATCAAAAATGAATTGGTTCCTATAGTACACTGTTGGTTTGCATGACAGCCTCATTACATTGCAAGGTGATTTTATTAGTGTAAGACAACTTATTTGCTTTTGAAATTTTGCATGCGTATACCTAACAAAATGTAGCACTTGACGGTATAGAGGCTCAATTTTAAGTAGAGAAATTATTGTACTCCAAAAGTGATTGAAATCTATTGACCTTGTCTTGTAAAAATGAAAAGAAGTATTTTTCTCTTCAAATGTTATAATCTTTCAATCTACTAGGTCAAATGGTCTAAAACTTTTCTACACATTATCATAATAGTCTAGAACTCTAGATACCACACTTTTATATAGTTTAAGTCAAACAAATGAATTTACTTTTAATTTTGGCCAATGTACTAAAAATGGCAATTTTTGACAATTTATCTTGAAAAACACCCCAATCCGTTAGACTTAAACTCATCACACTACAACTAGTTTTGTACATGTAAGCATGATTGCAAAGATAATTTACTAAAATTTGATATACAACACCCTACTTGTATGCAATACTTTGAAAGTGAATTTGTTGGAGAAATCCAAAGGCTACCCTCCTACCTAAATGGTGTTAATGTTGGCTCCTCCAACAAGACCATTGTTCTACATGGCTCTGCATCTAACAACCAACATCAAATTTGGACTATTGATGAAAACTTAAGGCAACTAAAAATACTTGAATTCATGATGAAGTATTTCATCCACCATTTTAAATTTCTGGTATCAAATGTGGCTAAATGCATTCTATTAAAATCCTTAATTTATAATGTATGAAAAGTAAGGATAATCATTTTGTAAAAAATTGCCATTTTTAGCCACATTAACTAACATTGCACTTGCAATAGAAGTCTACTTATCAAACATGGGTACATGGACAATTTTAGGTGTTTTCACCTTCCAAGCTTATATATCATATCACTATTATTATTATGGGGTTGAACAAGGATACATTAGCATCACAAAAGATAGATTCCTAAATGGTGACAGGTATACATTGAGAAAGGTGTCAAGCTCAAAATTGAAAGGTATACTTGGGAAGCATATTCTCCCCCAAATGTACCCCAAAGTACAGTACAAATGCTAATACAACAAATACAACAATCAGTGCACAAAGCTAAATAATGGAAGACCTCAAGTCCCTTCTGTGCGAATCAAGAGTCTGTTCATGACCACGTCATGAACAACAAAGAAAACAAGAGCCTTAAAGATCGTATCCAAAGCGCTTTGAGTTCTTGACAGCATATTGGTTCTTTGAAGACATGCTTTTGAGGAATCAGAAGCTTGAGATGTTTCAAAACATGCTCAGTCTTTCAAAATAGTTCTCGTGTTCTACATTGAGTAGATTATTAAAGAATAATTTCAGTTTCAATATCACAGTACAGTAAACTTTGAAGAACTGCAAAATAATTAAAGATACAACAGGAGTCCCAAGAACATAATCACAATCTACGGTGATACCAAGCCTTCTGAATGGAAAGATCAATGTCCTTCCACAAAAAATCATCGAAGAGTGGGCTAGAGGTTCTACTGAGCTCACAAACCAGGACGCTCAAATCCAAGCCAGTAAAGCTCCCACGAACGTTGGTTTCTGTACTTTGCAGGAGGCAAATTTTCAATACTACAAACTATTTTCATTGTTATACATGTACCTCCAACCTTTCAACCACTCCAGATACGTCTCAGCAACAGCTAAGCAATTCGAGGTTCAATCCTCACTTGCGATGTGGCCGCACATAGTTCTGAGTCAACATGGCAATGCCTTTGGAGCAGGCAATCGCAGCTGCAAGAGCCAGGAGGGCTATGGCAACAAAAGATGCTCTCCATTTCACAGAAGACACGGTTATGGCAACTCCAGTGGCTACGAGGCCCAACGCCACCGCAATCTGTTCATGCCAAGTTCTATGTTAATAACTCAGAAAATACTATAATTCATGATCGTAACATTCTTTCCCAATAGGAGAGGCAAGCTTTTCACACTCAGTCCTCCGGTTTGGAAAAAAATTGACTAGTTAGTAGATCGATAGACCCTCATAAACCCTACATAACGGAGCGACCTACACGACCATATCAACACCCTACTCGCAGTTGATCAATAGATTCTGGCTTTTATATGTACACCAAGGTCCACTAAACTACTAGGGTGACGCATTTATGTGCTTCTAAAGCTAAATTCTATGGTAGAGAGTGCACTGGCAAACTCACAATTATTGTATCTAGTTGGGGTTACTAGGAGGAGGAGGAGCAAATGTTTAGAAAATAACAGCTGCAGCTTCTGGTAGCAAGTGCTAGTACTCTTAAATTTTCTTGTAAGAAGTGAAGCGCAGAATATTTTGTCATTGTGATAGAACATCCAAAGGCTACTACTGTCTAGGATAGAGAAGATTATAATTTGGTCAGAAGAAATTAGCATTAACACGGGAATCATTCATGAGTTTTACCTTTTGGTATCTTTGAAAACCATGGAGAGCTGAGAGGCAGGACTTGCAATGCACAACGTGACGGAAGTACCGATTAGTTGGATCCCTGGAAAACATGGCTCCAAAGGAACCCTGTGCAGGGTAAGATGACGCTGCAGCCGCCGAAGCTCCAGCCGGTGCAGCCTCCGTAACAGCTGGTTTCTTGGGTTTCGAAACAGAATGGTGCCCGAAATAGTGTGGCATACCATGACCTACAGGAGCTTTCGGCAACTAGTTACATGGAAGCCAGTTTTTCTCCGAATCACCAATTCAAAAATCAAAACTTCAGGAAACTGCCAAGCTATAAGGTGTGTACAACCACAATCAACACCTCCAAGCGGACCAAAAAGGAACACAAAAAAACCTAGATATTGATTCCAAGATAGAAACATTCAACCCCTTTATGAGAATTTAAAAAATTTTCAATCCGATGTACGGATCAAAAGTTCTACTCCCTGAAAAAAATTTCAAATAGTTCAAGCAATTTGAACATCTTTTGAGCATCTCTGGTTAAACCCCACATTGAATTTCGAAATTTGACATCTATGTCACTAATAAAATATGGCATAAAATTATTTGAAAACGCCTTAATTTTAGTTCTCAAATCACATTCTAAGAGGAGTCAAACTTTGTTAGCTATGTGAAGGCAATTTTGACAAAAAAACATTTTCTTCTAACTTCGAATCCTATTGTCTTGCAATGTGTGAAGTCTAAGTCATTGAAAATTTTCCCACATATTCCAAATGTTCATCTATAACTTTTCACTATTTGGATTTCAAATAAAAAATTTCCTCGTTGCACAAGAAATCATCAAAAAATGACAAGTGTAAAGCTAGTTCACTTAACCTCCTTGCATTGCACAGTGATTTAGAGTATGCTAGATTCCATATTTGGTTTTGAAATATTGCATGTCTGTACCTAACAAGATTTAGAACTCAATGGTGGAAAGACGCAAATTCAGCAAAAGCAAAAAACTTACTCCAAGAGGGCTCGAAGTCTACTGACCTTGTTTCACAAGAATGAAAAAAAGGGGGTTTTCTCACTTCAAACGTTGTAATCTTTCAATCCATGATGCCAAATGGGCTGAAATTTTTTCTAACACATTTTTATAGTAGTCTATTACTCTTTTCTACAGTCAAAGCTCAAAAAAACAACTTATTTTCAACTTTGGACAGTGCACTAAAAAATGGCAGCTTTAGACAATTTCTCTTAAAAAACTCCCCAACTCCTTTATAGAGGTTAAATAATAGTAACTATGCTCAGTTGTAATAGTGACCATTATAAGTGTGCATAACATTGAATCTTCTATTTCAAGTAGAAGGAGGAAGAAGTCATGAAACACATCAATGTAAACCAATTCACAAAAAAGAATTTCTGAAGGTTTGGCTTGAACACTAACCTACACGGTCGTTCCATTTTCGGAACTCGGTGACCCAGGTATCTGTTGACTTGAGGTTCAAGTAGAGCTCCTTCGTGGGCCGATTCTCTTTCATCAGAAACTCATTCTGCGACGCCAAAAACCCCATGTCCTGCTCAAATATGGTGTTGCCAGTATTGTGAACGAGCCAGGAAGGGATGAGCTTGAGTCTGCTTGGGAGATCGGTGCTGCCAAACCGTGCAATCACCATGCACTTGCCTTGACCTGAGGAGAATCAGCTAGTTACAGACGAGCCGTAACGTTTTCCCAGAATCCCAATATTTGGTTGATCATGTTGTGAACAAAACAATTCAAAGGGAGGCAAAAAATTCATCTTTACAACACTAGAATCAGTGAAGAATCTTGCATTTGGTTGTCAAGAAAGAAAGAAAAATGGACCGAAAAGAGTCGCATACGAACTATCCTTCGAAATCAAAACTTTAGGCAAATAACTAAGCAAATTACATTTCATGAGATTCTCTATTCCAAGTAAAAAAAAAGTACACAGAATAACCAAATGCATGATAATAACGATTATAGGATTTTGTCGAAGGATGCTGACTTATTGGCCTGCAAACAAAGACAGCGTTCATGACAAACTTGGTGCCATCAGGCCTGGTCCTCTGCACGTCGTTTCGTACGGTGCACGGTGCTTCGAACCGCGTTGTGTAAGTGAATTCAGGGTTGCTGAACTCCCTGTATCTCCCTGCAAACCCTCGGGATGTCCGCTCCGTCAATTCGAAAACCTGTGAATAAAAGAACGATGTAGAAATTCAGAAGAAAAGAAACATTGAAGGGACAGCCAAGAGATGTACTGCTGAGCTCCCAGAACTGCAAGTGGAGCAAGATTCTCTAAAACCCCGCCCGCATCAAGCAATTAACACCAATTAGCTCACTGGAATTTGTTACTAAATCCCAAAACCTCCCAAAGCTGTGTCAGCATATTGGTGCAACCACCCGCTATTGTAATGAGTTTCCATTCGTTTTCAACCTCTTACTTTGGAAAAATAAACTATTGTAAAGTCCCCATTCACCTTACAAGCAAGGGAGAGATTTGATTCACCATACAAGTGAGAGCTTTGAACCTTTTCCTACAACAATCTAGAACCTTGTCCCATCTTCAATTTTGCACATTTATACTGTGTTGAGCAAAAAATCAATTGCAAAAAACTAAACGTTGAGAATTTTCGCACTTAGCACAATCAAAGCTCACATGTATGATCAATGGAGCTTCTAATGTATTGTATGGTTTATTGAGCCTCTACCTTAACTATACTTGCATCAATAGTATAAAGTGCCAAATCTGTCAATGCCAACTATTATCTAAACTTGAAAGCCTAACTCACCATTAATTAATTAATTAAGCTTCCAACTAGTTGATGGGCCAAATGAAACATTCACATAGGAACATAAGAACATACTTACTTTGGCATAAGAACATGAATGGTTTTTATATAACTCTGTTACTTCAAATAAAGGCTTGTTTTGGGGTGAGTGGTTGAGATTGGTAGGCATAGATGGATGAAATATTGAATTGGTTTAAACCCTTCCATAAATTTTGAGACCTTAAACTCATTTACATCTTCAGCTACCCTCGGTTTGAATGTCCCACCTCAGTTTGCTAGCAAAGTGCTACATACAGGTTAGTGCAGACGGGGTCAAACAACAATGATAGAGAGAATATCCCATGTCACATACAGGAAGACACACTGACCTTGTATGGTCATTGCATCTTCGACATCAATTTCACCGGTCCTACTGCCAACAATACTGCCCATCTCAGAGCCTTCACAAACCTCGAAGCCAAACAAACAAGCTAGAAAAACAAGAGCAAGAAACTAGTTTTCTGTTTTTATGGGAAATCTCTGGGATTTTAGGGTTTAGGGTTTAGGGTTTGTGGACTCACCAGAGCTTGAGCATTCTCACGGAAAGAGGTGGGATCCATTCGGTCGTGGGAGATGGGGATGTGAGCTGGGTCCATGACATTTTCCAGCAGAATGGAGTGGTCATATGGAAGCTCATGGATGGCGGACAAGTGCAAGAAACCCTCCTTTGCGTACTGCTCGAACCAAGGCAGCTTCTTGGGGTCTGCACTTGCTTTGTCTCCCAGCCACACCCAAATGACTTCTTGGGAGACTTTCACAGCATACGATTTGGCACAAGCTTGCTTGGGAATCTTGGCTCCGGGCACCAACTGCCACCCCAAGAGGATGAGTAAACGAACAACCTCAATCGCGTGAGGACTGAACCCTAAAGCGAACTCTGCCGAACATTCAATACAACTCTAGCCCTCGCACAACAGACTATGATAGCGGAAGCAATCTTTGCATTGGAAGTCCAATACATGACTTTACCCTTGTAAAACTGTTTAACATATAAAACTCAATCTCTTATACATACGGAACAACAGACTATGATAGTGTAAACTTTGCTGCACTTTGTCCATTGAACAAACTACATTACAGAGCTTCCCTAAGAAACTGAAAAAACATAGAAACCTGAATCCCACATGCAACATACAGACTGAGCAATCACTTACTGCACCTATCGTGAAGAGAGAAATCGTGTCGTTACCTGTGGAATTTTTGTACATTGGCCCGTTCCGTCGAACTGCCAGCCATGGTAAAGACACTCGAGCTTCCCATCCGTCACCTGCCCTTCTGACAACTTGGCCAACCTAAAATGCACTCACATATAAAATTCCTTCGATTAGCTAGAATCCCAGGACGTTCATTGAAGGCCCACTCCTGCACTCACAAATCTCCAAATCCATCATTCGGATTGTATAAAATGCTTACACAAAAGTTTGCATGCTAGCTTGCTATCTTGCCATCAAGACGACTTAGAGAAACCACTCCCAACTTTGCAGGTTCTCAACGTTAGATAGAATTGTCATGTGGCGCACTTGCACTCTTCCAGCAGTGGAGGTTGTCACCAAGAGTGTTGGATAGAATTTTAAATGTGTCGCACTTGCAGTCTTCCAGCGGTGGAGGTTCTCAAGGAAGGGCCGGTGACAATTCGAAACATCGAAAAATCATCTTCATGCTCGTGTAAATCTAGGCTCATCCTCATGCTTCCAATCAGAAGATTAGAAAGTGGGATTCAAACTATCCCACCATTGCAAAACATTCGTGAACTTCAACGCAGGGGACCCTTTACTTTCCATGAATCAAGGCTTCTTTCATTCTTACACTCTTAGAGCATTTTTAAAGAACATTTTGAATGCAAGCTTGCCCATGTATTGTGGGCCACTGTAACCGTGATACTGTAGGAGGATCTCTGACATTCAAGAATATTATGTGTTTCCCCTCCTTAGAGCTCCTCTGTCCTCTCTATTTCAAAGTCCAAAGCACACAAAGCAGTCTCCTAAACTACTCTTAATTGACTTTTCAATACTAAACCAAAAGTCGATAGAAGCTCCATGGGAATGAAAGACCGCTTGATCAAATTCAAGTACAGAAAGCGGGATTCATCGTCTTCCAGTGTGATGCTAATTCCAATCAAACCAAAACTGAGCGCTGAGTCGAACATTCCAATATTTGAGGAATTTAGAACTATTGAAAATATTCATAAAGTAAGGGATGCGAGAGGCCACCTACCTATGCGGACACCGATCTTCAAAGCAATTTATCTCGCCTTTCTCATTGTAGAACAACACCAAGGACTTGTCAAAAGCAGTCAACCCCAGAGGCGCCGATTTCGGCACCTCCGACTCCAAGTACAAGGGGTACCACTCCTGCTCCCAATCATACCCCTCGAAATCTTTCTCCCTGGGCTCGGAATCCACGAACAAATTGAAATCCCCCGAATTCTGTCGATCCACAAGAACATTGCAAACTTGGGAAGCTCTCAGAACTTGCGGACTCGGTCTGGAAACCTCCGCTCCAATAATTGACCGTTTGCGGAGTCCCAGATTGGCGCCCTTATTGAAATTACGCGAGAATCCGAGATCAAAAAGCGAGACATTCACCTCGAGAATGGCGGATGTGGTGCACGCCATAGCTGCAAGCTCACATGCGTAAACAAGCTCACTCGAAATTTTGCGAAAATTTCCAAAAAAATTGCGAAGGTTGTGAACGTTGAATCAATTGCAGGATTGTGCCTATTGAATATCGTATCTGGTTGAGTTTTGGGTAAATTAAGAGACGGGATTTGGGGACGACATTGATTGATTTCTGTGGCGAATTCGGGCGGGGGCGAGAGGATGGTGCAGCTGGGGAGAGTGTGGAGTAGGCGCATCCGCTGGATTTCGTAGATCTTAAGAATGGAGGGGAATCTACTTGAGGTTTGTGGATATCGTAGATCGAGGATTTCTGTGGGTTCCATCACGGGACTCACTGAGTTAAGGCAAATTGCATGCGGTAACTCAAGGTAGGTCAATAAAGCGCTCATTTAACCCTTAAAATGGGTATATCCATTTTTGAACGGCCATTTCTGAACTTAGGAATGTCAAGAGTCACTTGAACTTGGGCTCATCCTCAAGAGTATCAAGTTAGCTATTTAGTAGTGTTTTTAGATTTTCTAAAAAGAGTCACTATTGAATTTCCAAAAAAATTCAAAGCATAGGTGGTCTAAGGCAATAACAAAGAGTCACCACATAAAAAATTCTAGCCAATGAGGTGAAGGCAAGTGTTCATGGGCAAGGGCAAAATTGTACCATCCGATATTAGCAAGGCCAATCCCAACCTTTGGGATGGAAGAGAGGTAGTGGAACAAAGATAATGCTTGGAATTCTAATGGGTTCCTAGCATAGACCATTCATGCCCCTTTTCAATGAACTGCTCAACAATCTAGAGTGGCATTGCCATCTCCCTTTTTTTTAACTCTACCCCATTTGTAGGTACAGACAACCATTGGTATACACATTTTACATTCATATTTGGGCCATTTATCAAAAAATTCTCCTATTGTGTGTCTTTTCTTGTATTCCTTCAATCTACCATGTTCAATCTTGAATTTTAGCTCTAGTTTTGTGACAAATCTTTTGGTTCTTTCATAATTTTTAAAATTTAATAATGAAGTGTCACTATTGCAAGACCATTTTCTCACTCATTTTTGGTCCTAAAAATATAAGACTTGTTTCCATGCATGTAGAACTTAGTTACCATGAAATTGAGCATAAGACACCAACCTTTTTAAATATTATGTGTCCAAAAGATCCAATCAAAGCACAATTTCAACTACTCCAAGACATTGATTTCCTTGTAGTATCCTTCACTTTTAAATTATAATCTTTCAATTTATGACTTAGATTGAAACCAAACTTTGTAGAGATGATAAAGATTTGACTTTCTTCAAGTCAAATCCTACAGTTAATTTTGCATAAAAATTATTCATTGTACTTTGAGCTTCAACCCTTTGTAACTTACAAAATCAAGATCCAAAACACCTTCAAAATGGCCAAAAAATTTCAAGATCAAGAGTAGCAAATTAATTAATTTGGGGAGGCTAAACTTTTTTTTTTAAACTTAATAAGTTTTTCTTGAAAGAAAAATAGAGTTAGCATCTACCTCAAGTTGTCTCATATTTTTTAGAGCTTCATAGAATTAGATATGAATATTGAATTTGAAACACATTGATCACTAAAAGTGTTCACCTCCTAAAATGTACACTATTTGTGCATTAATGGTGCAATGAAAATAAAAAATGTATAAATAGTACACATTTTACAAGGTGAATATTTGTATTGCCCAAGTACTATATGGATCTCCTACCTTAGTTTTTGTCAATCTAAATAAAAAGTAGTACCAACTCAACCTTTTTATACACTCACTTGTCTAAAATATGTATATCATAACACTTCAAGTTGAAAATACTCTTTTCTTTCAAATAAAATATATAACCCTACTTGATTCTTCTTCAATGAATGTTAATTTAATGAAGTGTAGTTTTTAAACATTAATCATCCATTGGATGGAGGAACTTGTAGATGATTGAGGCATTGAGCATTTAGGATGACATTCTAAAAGCTCTTGATCCATGACAAATTTAGACAAGGTTGATTTTGTGCACATCCTAGTTGCTTCAAATTTTTTATATAATGTGAGTCTTTTAATATATCCTTTGTAGAATATGATCTATATATGAAGCTTTGTTCCATGAGATTCCAAAAATTATGAAACTTTAAAGGATTCTTTGTGTTTGGGGGGATAGTGTAAAAAAATGTTTTAAAAACTTTTTGTGAAATTCTTCCATACAATGGATCTGATTTGCATACTCATGTGAAGATTTGGTTCCTTTTATACTTATTAATGGAGTACAACATTTGAAAGATTTTGTATTGCTAGGCATTACAAAATCTTTATGAAAAATAATGTCAATGTTCTCACTTTAGAACCCTATGAGGTTCATCAGATTTTGATGCCTTGCTAAGTCATTCTCATTGTTGAAATTGAAATCATTCCATGTTAAAGCCATAAATAATTAAATTCTTTTATTAAATATTTGACCTCAAAAAATCTCATAAAATTCATTTTGAGGGATATTTTTTTTCTAAAGATTTTCAATTCATCTTACCAACATATCATCAATTTGTTCAAGCTTTGGAAGTTGTTTGATTTTTCTAAACATCTTGAACGTGAAAAATCACGTTCTTTTAAAAAGGTTTGATATTCCTTTTTGTCGTTTTAAGTATTATAAACTTGCAAATGTTTGAATTTTTATTTGAAATTTTAAGTAGATATTCTTCAATAAATTAGATACAAGACCTACTGGTTGCATCTATAAAATAATAAGAAAATAGAAGTCTTTACATTATATTTAGAATTGTTTTTTAAAAGAATTTTGGTCTTCTAGAGTGAAGAGATCTAATTCCTAATGGTTGTTGGGCTCTTGTAAACATGATAAGGTAACTACACCTAAAATCGCACAAATAAACTTTGTGGCATAATCAATATGTTTTAAAACATGAACAACAATTTTTGCACATTGTTAAAGGACTACAAATCAAAATGCAAATGGTTCCATAATTTTTGGACACATTGTGGATTAGTAACAAATTTCAAAAATGCAAAGCATAGGGTGATAAAAGTGTCTTAATTTGTAAACGATCATGGTTGATTTGGGGGGCAAGCTAGGGGTTTCCTGATTGTAAGGTGGAAAACAAAATATTTGCTTAATTGAAATGTCCTTTGCAAATTTGACCTTCTATAGAAAAAACTTGTTGGAATTGGTGGGGGCACTGAATTTCTTGCCAAAATTACTTTCTAGATATGGAATTTATGATGCATCTTAGTAATTGTATTTATTTAGATGAGGCATTAGAAGAAATTTGAGGTCTCCACAAGGTTGTTTTAGTTTTGTTTTCGAAACTGTTCCCAATACTATTGCTTGTTGTCAAGCCAATAATAGCTAAAAAATTAAAAATTAAGAAAAAAAGGTTTGGTCTTACTATGCAAAAAATGTCTAAAATTTTATTTATTTTTAAATTGATGAAATGGCACTTTCTCAACCACATCGGATTTGCATTCTTGCAGCAATTTCGGCGTTTACAGGGGCTGATAACTTGCAGTCCTATATAGACCCCAAATTTCTTTTAATGAATATAAACATTAGTTATGGGTTCCAATGGTATTTTTTTCTATAAAATTCTTTGAGCATTCTTACAAGACCATGTAGTGCTTCTTTTGATTTAATGATGGCTTTTGCTAACATCTCCAATTCACTAGAGCACCAAGTTGGAGTTCCCTAAGTATTGTGGCTAGAATTGGATTGCCATTACATATTGTTCAATTGAAGCGAAGCAGTTGCAGATAAGTGAAAATGCTCAATTATTAACCCCTCTCAAACAAGGCACCCTAAATACACATTTCATAAGAACATTGGTATAGCAAATTGCACAAGACTAAACTAGATGGCCATAGCTAGTATATACTCAATTGGAATTAGAGCTTTTATTTTTGGCAAAATTTTGCCAAATTGTTAGAAATATGACCTTTCTGGCTTCATCCCTCCAAAAATTGGCCTTTGAAGTGAAGGTAGTAGGGCGGACAATAGTGTAAAAAAAAGCCCTAATTGGAATGACCATAGCAAACATTCCAATTTGCAAAAAAAGTAGATATTTGCACACAATCAATCTTACATAAGCCATACAATACTTAGAAGAAGGGATTCAAAATGTGAAGGATCTCTACTATGGTAGCACACCACAAATCTATTTTTACTAACAATTATGGACTCATGAACACAACCACTACTAATACATGTATGGCAGGAAAAGACAACCAATGACATGGCCTTTGGCAAAGTCCATCCTCAAGTCCAACCTCTACTTGCTACCTAAAGTGCACAAAGCGACCACATCCCAACAACAAAATTTAGCCACGTCTTGCATCCATGCACACATCAATTGCTTACGAGTTCAAGAACCAATTGCACCCTCTAATAAACAATATATCAAGTATTACTTGAAAGAGCATAGTCTACAAAAGTTCTACACAACACACTTGCTATCTTATGTCTCCTACCTTCCAAATCAATTGCTTCTAAGATCACGTTACAAGTAGATGTCTAAAAACTCAAAAGAACATAAAAAAATAAGCAAGGAGAAACTTTTCAAGATTCCACGTTCACAAAATCAAAATTCTTAATGCTTAGAGAGAATTGTATACCACTTCCATTTGGGGGAGACTGGTAATACACATCTTTATTGCAAAACCTCAACATTGTACACTATTTGCTCAAAAAAACAGACCCAAATGTATAGGCACCAATGAATTGACTTATAATAATAAATTCACTTCTACCAAAGAAAAAGATCACAACCTTTTCCACTATGTCATAATGTCCATGTTTCTAAAATCCCCTCCACAAGGATTAAAGCCTTTTTAAGCACAAGTGACATGAAATGGTCACAATTTCAACCCATCACAAATTACTTCCCCACTAGCATTCACACATTTTTCAAGATTGGCCTTAAGAAAAGAACATCTCAAGTTTGTAACTTCCAAATGAAGAAAAGAAAAACTAAAATGAGGCATTCATATTCTAAAAGTGACCATGATTTCAACTGAGCACATCAATTGAGAAATCTACTCGTAAGAACTGAAAGTAAAGGGTGGAATAGTTTCACCTCAAAAAAATCAAAATATAACACCAATAGAATGAACTACTATTGCCAAAGGTAGATTCTAGGGGTATAAAAAGCCAAAGTCACAACTACAAAATTTCACCACATCTTGCACCTATGCACACAACAATTGCTCACAATACAAAGAGATTAGATCAACACAAAAAAGTCACAATACAGTGCATTCCTCTTACTTGTTGGGATTGAGCATTTTGCTCAACCAATGTTGGCAATAAAAAATCCTATATACTATAGGCATGCTCCCCCCATCGCTTCTGCGAATACTTCACAATCCATTTTAAATAATCCTCATCCAACAAAATACTACACTAAAAAAGAAAGGTGTAAGGCAGATTCACGTGATCGGAAGGGCAAGAGCTATCCATTTGTAAGCCCTGAAGCCACAATTTGCACCCATTATTTCCCTCATGCCAAACAAACTAGAAGAACCACTACAAAAACAATAATTTTAGAAGTGTAGTTCTGACATTTTGGAATGCAAATGTCGTTGCCAGCATTCAAATTCTCATTCTTGCGGAATAAAAAATTTGAAAATATACATACTTCATCCTATGATTTTAGAAATTCTTTGCACCAAACTAGCTAATTCCAACAGATGGAAGTCATCATCCAATTTTGAACTAAAACATTCAAGAATGGAAAAATATAACAAACTACACCAACATTAGAAATCAAATTCCTCGTCCCAAACACACGAACATTGTCTCTAGTATAAAAATTAGGGTGCAACAGAATGAAATTGTGCAAATCCTAATGATTGCAAATTGTTGCAATAAAGACCCTGAAATCACTTACCGCTGGCACAAGACAACTGTCTTTACACCTACAAATGGGTGCCCCGTATTTGAAAAAATTAAAAGCATTCAAAAATGCATAGCCAAACCCCTTTGCATTAAGGATACATCTAAACAATGTGTTGCTTGCACATATAGCAAACTCGACACAAGTTTGTTCTCCTTTGCAAATGGCTACAAAAAACTTCAATAGACTAAGGATGAACCACATGCACTAGTTGGGCAACTTTATCGACCCCTTTGGAATTGTAAGGCCACTAGTTGAGAGAATAAGCGACACACAACTAGAACTCCTTGTAGGTCAATGGTTTCTCCTCCAATCTCTTTGATGTTTCTTTGTGAATAGTGAAGACATTTGCCATACAAAAGTCCAAGCAAAAAAAAAATTGTGTGCTACCACTTCTTTGTGATGATTTGCATGCTATAGCATGAGTAGTTTTGATCACCAATAGCAATTCTGCCCATCTTTTGCAAACTCAAAATTTGAATCGGGAACATTGATACCTCAACAATTCTTTTTCCAAAGACTCGATTAGTGACCATTCCATCAAGCACCATCAGATCAATTATAGTGGCTAGAAAATAGACCCCTTTTGTATCCTACCAATGGACTGTTGCCATTTTCTAATCCATGTGAACTTGGATATGAAGTGTCCCTTGTGATTTCTCATGGATGATGCCAAGACTTATTGTAAAACCCTTTTGTTGCTTGCATGCCATTCCTACCACATAGAACCCACGACATAGCAAGTTGTCAAAGAAGTAGGGCAAAGTAAAATAATTATCTTAAATGGCAATGTATGATTGTCCTTTGAGTCCCTTTGTCAAGTGAGTGATTCCTTTCCCTACTATACCAATATGTGCTCCACCTATTCCAAAATGGATTGAGCATTCTCCATTAATTTCCACATAGATCTCCAACCTATATACATAGCTAATAACCAAACGTGCAATGGCCCAAATCTTGATGCCCTATTGCAATGGGTAATCGGTTTAGTAAGAAGGTACTATTTGAAAGCACAAAAAAGCCCATTGTACACCACCATGCACTCATCAATTGTAATATATGGAGACAAGTTCTAAAAATGTTGGAGTCTAGCGTCCACATGTTCCTAATTCTAGTTGCACTTACCTATTGGGTCGTAGTGAAGGTTGTATTTTTCTGTCACGAAGTCAAGTCATGATGTCATGTGCAAACAATACAAAATATACTCAAACCACCATCTACTCATGGTACTAGCTTTATCTATACAAAATAAAGTATCATGCTTCCTTTGCCAATAATCTTGAAGGCAAGGTCAGTTTCTCATTCCTATGAGGCATCAGATCCTTGTGAACTTCCAAAATTCTTCAAACATAATGGGATTCACTACTTATTTTCTACCTTTGCATTCACTTGTTGCATGATCAATATAATTTGTATAGTTGTTACTTTCCCTCACAATTTTTCTCTACAACATTTCATCTCTAAAAGAAGGCAAAATATTCAATGGGCTCTAGCAGGTAGTCAATTGGAAGATGCTTGATGGCACCTAGTGCCTTTCTTGCAAAGGGATGCGGCGGCAAAAGGGACCAAGTGTGGGTATGCAAATTTCCCTCCAAATACTTCTCTTCAAATTTAGGCCTTTCAAGTTTTGGTCCAAGGGAGTAAACATCGACTTTTCCTAGCAAGGCCAAAGGATCATCTTCCTACACATCCCAAAAACAAGCTCTGCTCAAGAAGTTCAAGTCCTTATTACCTAAATCGAACAATGTAGGGTTCCCATCATGTGCGGAATCATTATCCACAAACACCCAACCTAGAAAAAATGTAGAATCTGTAGTCAAGTGGTCATGAATCTCTTGTATTTGTGGTTTCCAAGCAATTGGAGAAGGTGCAAGTATCATTGTCAAATGGACAGCTTCCTCATAGGTAATGTGGAATTCCACCATTACAAGTTGGGTCCCATCTCGTGCTTCATCTCTACCCAGAACTATCCTAACGGCAAAGGAATAGGGGACAAGTAGTACTTCTCCACCTTAGAGAAGATCTCACAAAAGAATTTGTACTAGGGAGGATTGATTGCAACGGGCTCGCGTCATAAGTAGTGAAAATTGTTAACAGTTCATTCGAATGGGTTTAGAAGAGTTTATACTCTGCAAGTCATTGTTGTTGGGGCCAGATTGCCATCTTTTGCTACAACCCTATCCTTGTGCCACGACTTGTGCTTTTGAATGTACTTCTACTTTGGCTTTACAACAGGCACTTGGTCGGCAGTTGTAGGTTGAATGTCCTCCTTACCGCCCCTTCCCTTTCTCTATGCATAGGAGACTTCTACCTTACTGTTCAGTATTGATTGATGAAGAGACAACAGAACTAGTCCCTTTTCATAAACATATAGCCAATTTTGTATTTTTCCATTACTTATGTCCTCAACGTTGCAACTCTCTAGCAACCCTTGCAACGATGTTATAAAAAGACAATTTGGCACAAATCAACATGTAGTTATGGTAGAAATCCATCCTTGCTTCCTTCTTTATGCCTTGGGCCTCAATTAAGTAGCCTCATGGATTGAATGGCCGTAGAAGAGGTAACACAATTAAGCTCTATACAAATTGTCTAAGTTATTGTATCCTTGAGCGTTATCCAGAATTGGATGCAAGAGAAGATTTATAATTGCAGTTAAGTAAGCCGAACAATACTTACCCAAGTGGCCAAGATCATAGCTGTGTGGGTGAATTCTTGTAGAAGAAGAAGAAATCATGGCCACATGTATCCATTGTGGCAGTGTCTAATTTTTTTTAGCACTAGCCATTCTCCCATAACCAAGGCACAAACGCATTTGAATGAGTCCAATCCCTCAAGTTACTGTGATGAAGACTTTTACCTTTAAGCAACGATGGTGGGTGTCCCTTCCTCTCCTCGATGCTGGTGAAATCTTCAACAATGCAATGCACAACTATCCAAAACATTGACAATCCCTAAGAACTTCCTACACTACGTAGATTCATATGGTCTAGCTATGCCTCCACTATTAGCATCCATTATACAAACCATTTAAGAAAATGCGCACACCTAAAGTGCAATTGCAGCTTATGATATGTACTCAAATATGTACCAACAACAATCCTTTTCAACAATTCTTGCCTTGGATGTGCTTGGCCCTCCAATGAGCTTCAACTTTACACGTTACAAGTCTCGTAACCACCTTTCCTTGTTACGGGCAATGGCAGGAAGGAATCATAGCAACAAGATGCCTATAGAAACATCCCAAACTCCCACTAAAAGTTCTAAGGTTCCAACCCTTCATCTTTTTTCTATTTAATGTTTCATCAATTCATACAATGTACTGATTTCTTCCAACTAATGGTCATTTTTTGGCATTGATTGTTGTATTTACAATCAATACTCCGTCAATTTTGGAATTAAAAAAATACATGCTAGCACATAATGTTATAATTCTTGTCCCATTGGATTGGATTTCCAATTCCCCATACCATCTCCTTTGTTCTGTCTCCTAATTCAGTGCAAATTTCTCCCCACCAACAAAAATTTGCTAATTTTAATGGCAAAGTGGTTGACTAGTCTTTAATGGGTTAAGCTTGTAGGTTATTCTAAATGAATTTGATACACATGAAGAAATGACACTCGAAAGAGGTTAAAACAACAGAAAGTGCACCCAAAATTGACCACTTGTAAGGTTGTCACCTCCACAATACTATTAATAGAGCTACACACTATTCAAAATCCACCTCACATTTGTTCTTGTCATGTGTACCATTTTGATTACCCTCCCTATTCAATTTCAATTCAAAAATAGGGGTCAATTTTGACGAGTGGTCCATTTTAGATGTATTTTAGATGTTATTGTAGTTGGATAAAGAATGCAATTTGGAAATGCTCCTTGGATACATTATAATAGCAAAGCTACGAGATCTTTAGTAGTAAAACACTAAGTTAATAGAGTTAATTGTTTTGCAAAAGAATCCACCATTGATATCTTCTAATTGTATGAAATGATCATGAAGATGAAAGAGTTGACTTTGACCTATAGTCACTATTCTATATGATATATCAAAACTAGGAAGTTCAAAATTACTTGAAATAGTTTGAAATAAAAACTATTGGTCAAACATATACAATAAAGAATATCTATAAAAAATTTGAATTGTATACCTATAAGCATTTGAACATGGGAAGATTTCAAGGCTTTGCAATCAGAAGTTTTACTTGAAGAAATCTTGGTTGTGTATATTAAAGTAGGACTACAAATTTTGCAACATTCAAATTACTAGGTTGCAAGTTATTTTGAGCCCAAGAAATCTCTTGAATATACTTGGCTAAGATGCTTAATTATGTATTTGATAAAACAACAATAGTTTGCATCATTATATGCACAAGCCTGAATTGTCGATTAAAGCTCCTTTCCACTTTTTCAGCCATTATTTGTACATGATATTTTGTTTAGTAATAAGATTCTTCCAATCCTTCCTTGAATCTTGATGCAAACACTTGACTTATCCTTCCTTTGAATCTTGATGAGGCAATTTGATTCATCCCTTTTTGAATCCTATTACGGCAACATGTCGCATCCTTCACCTACTTAATTTGGTGAATAACACTTATTGGTTGCTTAAGTAATTTATATGAATGCAATGGCATCATGTTGTCACTCTATCCTCCCATCTAAACTTTTTCATATGAGATTCTTCATTAATTGTTTTCATCTCTTTATGTGTAGCTAAGGTAGCTAGCCACAATACTTTCTCGAGTGCACAGATGGCTGGCCATTAGATCATAGGTGCTTCTACTTGATCGACTACTTTCCAAATTAGTGGGTGATTTTGTTTGAGGGGCTTTGGTTTTTTGGTTTATTTCTCATAGAATATTGTATATTCTTGCATTATATTCTACTATTTTGATAGATTTTTGTATAGCCTCACGAATCTAATGACTATGTCTCACATTCATTCTACGTTACAATTTTATTATGCACTATTTTGTATTGGTTGTCGTTGCAAAAATCTCCAATATTTTTATTTCATTTATAATCTTGATGATTTATCTAGGAACTATATCCACCCTCCTTCTTAATGGGGCAAGGATGAGGTTTTCGAATGATTGTTTCTTGCCTTATTCTTCAAATATACTATGTAATCTTGCATTTTGTTGTATGTATTTTGATCATTTTTTCATGCAATCTTAGTGGCCTCATGCATGGCTCTATTGGGCATTGATTTTCTTAATTGTATGGTTTTGTCCCTATAAGAACCTCTGGTGGGTTTTATGTCTAGTTGGTTTTATATCTTGTATTCTCCTTGATACATCTATGAATTGTACCTTCCCCCTTCCAGTGGAATAAGGATGAGGTCTCAAAACTCTTAAGGCCCTGCGACATTTGACATTTTCTACTACCTCAACAAATGTTTTGTTATAAATCTTCTAGTATTCAAAAGACTTTAATTGTTACACTAGATTGAACTCTGTAGGTGGTTATGGCCAATGAAGAGGAATACCCGATGTTTGTTCTTTTAGGGCCAACATGGTAGGAGAGGATGGAGAAGCATATGGTAGAAATAAAGAAGGAACTCAAGACCTATAAGAGGTTGCACAAAACCCAAATGGAATTAAATTCGTGCTTTTTGGATTAAATTGTAAGAGAGATGTGATTATTCTTGCAAGTAAAATTCTAAAATGGTCTATAAAGTAGCATGGGGAGAATGATGGAGATGGACACTCTTTCTTTGATTCAAACAAGGATGTAAAGTGCATGGTATTGGTAACTTGTCTTCTTTGATTTAAAATTGTATTTATCATCTATACCTTGATTACATATTTTATTTTTATAGTTTTTTATATTTTATGTTTATTTTGTAGCTTAAGGTTGTCACGGTTATGTCACATTTAGATGGACAATTGACTAATGAAACATTGAGATTTAATCTACCGTCCACCTAGATTCCAAAAAAAACATTTATTTTGGATGGTCCATCCATCAATAGTATATATCATTTTTTTAACATCAACTTTTTTTGCAATGCTGACATGTCTCAACCAACGATGATAGATATCTTGATAGGAAAAGCCAACATCACATTGGGATAGACAATCCTATTGCAGATTGGTTGTCGTGCATTTGAAGGCTTTAGACATTCAACATTCTCTTCTACCTCAACAATCATTTTGTCATGAATCTTTTGGTATTCAAAAGATTCCAATCATACACTAGATTGAATTATATAAGTGCTTATGGATAGTGAAGAGGAGTATCTAGCACTTGTTCTTTCCAGGCCAACGTGGCAAGAGAAGATTCAGAAGCATATGGCAGAAACAAAGAAGGAATTCAAGACCCATAAGGCAATAAGATGTTGCACAATATCCAAATGGAGTTGCTCTTTGTATTCTATGAGAGAATTGTGATTATTCTTGCATGTGAAATTCTAAAATGGTTTGTAAAGTAGTGTGGGGAAAATGATGGAGATGGACGCCCACCCTTTGCCTTGGACAAAGATATGAAGCTAATGATATTGATAAGTTGTCTTCTTTGGTTTCAAATTTTATTTAGCATCTATGCTTTGATTACATTTTTTATAATTTTGTTTCATTTATGTTTATTTTGCAAATTGATTGCCATACATTTGGAGACTTTGGACCCAATCTAAGTACACGAGATGTGTACCATTCAAAACTATGTTCCATGTGGTAATCGGCTTACAACACAACATGGCTCATTTTCAAGACTTTGATGCTTTGGATAGGATGGTAAGCAACTATACACTTGCCATTAAGGAATGGCCCGAGCTTGAAGCCAAACATCTAGTACAAGTAAAGATAATTTTACAATACAAAATTTCCAAAGAGCTTTTGCCAGAGTCCTTTGAGTGAACTCTTCCAATGTTGTATTTGACTCTTGTGCATAGGCCTATAGATGTCTCGTTCATCAAATGAAATCATGAATCACAAATGCCACCAAATAGGGATACTATGGTCTGATGCCATCTTATAAACTAGTGTCCAATGCTAATATTATAATGTTTTAAATGATGGATTTTAGGTGACATTCAATGTGACAATCTATATATTTATATTATAGACCTCCAATCAAAAACAAAAAATATACTTATGAATATAAATGTTATCATAAAGAGTTGAAACCACCTGACTATAGAAAAAGATCCATGTCCAAAGAGATCGTCTCTTCACCCCCCAAGATCCATCTTATATCAGCAAGATTGTCAATGAAGACTATTAGTCCTTAATATAGACTAGGACTTCTTTTCTACTTTTAGCTTTTTATTCAAGGTTCTATCTAAAACCATCCACTAAAGTAAAAGTTCAAGTTATACTTCTCCAATCATATCTTATCTAAATCTCTTAATCATATCTTGATCTTTTCCTTGGAGTTATCTAACCCCAAGTTCCATATGCTTGTCTTTGTTTGGGAGTTGTTTAACTCCAATGCATTAGTCATCCAAGTGGAGTTGTCAATTTCACTACATTAATCTATCATATGTAGATGTCTATTTGTAGGCACTCTACTGCCCTTGTCATCCAATTGAAGTTGTCTAACTCCAATACACAAATCTACTACCTAGAGATCTCTATCTCTAATCAATCTTTGTTTATCCACAAATGCACATTTCATCATGAATTAGCTCATGATCCATAAATGCTTGTATCCATCAAAAGTCATGACATAAAGGTCATGACACAATCATCATAAATTCCTTTATCTATCAATGCATTCATCCATCAAGGTTCATAGGTTGTCACAAGGGTCATGACAATTTATGTCCGCTTTAACGTTCACCATAATGCCAAGATGTTATGGCGGACATTATTGTTGGTATAAAAACATAGATTGTTACATTGGATGTCACTTAAAATATGTCAACTATAACATGAATTTCTTATAGTGTAAAATCAAGATTTTTTTTCAAACTTGAGTTAGTTTTAAATGAGCGCAAAGGGAGGTTATTGTAAACCTTGCTATGCAAAGGAGGGGTGATATGAGTTCACTCAGTAAAAGAGAAAAAAAAAGTCATATACTTTTGACAAAAAGACACATTGGAAATAAAGTTGAGGCTAAAGAGAAGTTCAAACCCACATTTGAAAATACAAGTTATTATATAAATGGAAAACATCAAAATTTATCACTCAATTATATAATGGTAAATTTTAGTTAAATAAATATTTGACTTCGATATCTTCACTGAGTACAATTTGGAGTGTAAAAATCTAAAACACCTAAAGTAGAAACATCCAAAATCACCACTCTTTTTTATTGTAGAAAAACTTCTAGTAGTCAACTTGTGAAATTTTTATTTTTCTCATTGGTAAGTTATAGGAGATTTTGATGCAACAAAGAATGCATTATTTCTATACTATATAAAAAAGTTATGAAGCCAATCAATTTTTTTTTAGTACTAGATGGTCTAAAATTGTTTCTTCAAGAATAGATATATATACATATTGATTTAGAATATGTTCACTATGTGTCTCTTTAAATGAAGCATTTAAGCATTTGACACATTTGGGTGTTCCTATCTTACTCAACGGATTTTGATACTATCCTTCATTGCTATTTTTACCTTTAATTAAGAATTAATTTAATTAGATTGATTTTCTTAGATGAATTCCCAATCTAATTGTATCAAAAAATTTAGAATACAAAATTTTTATTTAGGCATGAAGAATTTTTAAGGAAATAAAATCTCTATTCAATTTGTATTCAATCTCTTGCAATTTTTATTTATTTTTAAACAATTTTAGCCATATTAAACATCCATTTGGTTTAATTGTAAAAATAATTTCAGTTGCATCTTTCTATTTATCTTTTAACTTCTATATTTCTTTTAGTAAATCTATGTAATGTTTGATAATTTGATGGAAGATTTGAATTTCTACAAGTGCAATTAGTTTTAAAAGGTATTAATTATACCTACTATCAATTTTTAATTACACTTACCTACTATAAGGGGGAAGTAGAAAATCTAGATGAACTCATAAGGTGATTTCTATTGTCATTCTCTCTCAAATGTCAAATTTGCTAGGAAAATTGAAAAATTGGAAAAAAATTGTACTATTCTAAACATGTACTTGGAATCATATATCTATAAATGATATGGTTTCTATGAACTCACAAACTTGAATGACAAAACAATATTTTTTCCAAAAGATACATCAACATAAATTATTCATGTTTTAGATTGTTGATGATAGTAAATGTCTACTGAATGGCTTTTAAGGTAACTTTTGAAACAAAAAATAGAAATGCACCTAGTCATCTAAAAATTGGATCATTTAGGGGTTGACTATCTTAGTAATAAGTCTCATTTTTCCAAGTTTAAGTAACTATATGTACATTTACTTCAAAAAAAAGATTTATAAACCTTGAAGGCATTGATAGAATGGCAAATATACTTCCAAAAAAAATGCTTAAGAAGCAATTCCAATGTAGAATGTCTCTTACATGTTGACACATATGTAATTGCATGTATAGTAGATTGACTTTTAAAGCTAGGTATAAGGCCACCTAATTTTAACTACTTTCTAAATTTGACTATTGGAAATCTTACCAAAATCTTATCTAAAATGTACTTCGACCATTCATGAGAGGCTATGGTCAATTTTCATTGATACACTTATTTTCAACATTTTGAAAACTCATAGTTTTTATTCATATTGTGCTAAAAAAGTACATTATTTCTAAAAGAATTTAAAATCTCCTTTTAACTACCAACAAGGCCCTACAAAAAAATTCATAATAATAATGGGAACCATGCTTAATTGTTTATTTGTGTGATTTTAGATATAGTTACCTTATATTAAACACTAGAGCACTAATTGGACTAATACACATCATATTACCAATTAAATAGCTCATGCACTAGTTTCAATTCACTAAGCTACATACACATGTGGTACCTACATAAGCAAGGTACTAATAGTTGAGAGTTGAGAAGGGGAAAATCACCAACTCTAATGGATGAGAAATGATATTATTTTAGATAGATTGTTCTTCTTTCTTCCATCTTCTTTTCTTTGATATCAATGCTTTGGTTTGTAAAGAAGATGACAACTAGTCCTTGGCTATAGACTCTTGTTGTCCATAATTAAATAGTAACTACTTTGTTTGTTTTGGATGTATGGGTACATATGAGGCCCTCTAGCTCTAAGCATTTTAGAGTAATTTAAGAGATTTGCTTTTGAAATTTGTTCAAAACTAGCAATTTTTGTTTCTACATTATGCAAAAGGAATATGGCAATTATTGGAGTACTTGTTATGCTTGCTTTCAATTCATATAGAGGTGGTGAATTCTACTTTCTATCAAGAAAATAATGCACATTGATGCCACCTTTCCACCTTCCAATAACATGTCGGCTAATAGAGCTAACCTTGTGATAAATGGTGAATATGGTGAAATTTGTTGCCAAGAAATTTTCAGTTATTTTATACTCTACATAAAAGTACTTGCATGGACAAGGTGATGATTCAATCTTTTCCCTCTTTGAAAAGAAAAAAATTTGTGAATTATACTTGATGTGTATTTCAAACGTTTATTATATTATAAACCAAAAATTCTATTTTCTTAATTCATTTCATACACTATAGATCAATTAACTTTTTTGGTGAATTATTGCCCAAATCTTGAAGGATTTTCAAGCCAACTCCCTTTGCATGGGAGGGCAAAAAAAAGGAAAATAAGCAGATGAAATTGCCAAAGTTTCATACTAAGAAACATGAGATTTTCCAATATTTTCTGTTTTTAGACACAATATTGTGAATGAATGAATCAAAATTGGACAATTTGTCTAACCTAATAGCACTCTAGAATGCTTATTGTGCTTCCACCAAGAAACCCTGAAAAATTCAATGCTAAAGGTATATTCACACAAATGGAAACATTTTAACTTTTGACCCAAATATAGCCAGACTTGATCTCAAGTTTCCCAAACAAAACAAGGGCACATGATAATCATATTTGTCCCTCAACCATCGGCCTTATACTGAACAAGGCACCCTACTCTTAGGCCTTTGCAAAAATAATGTGCCCTATTCAAAATGACCCACTAAGCACATTAGAGTCCCCTCCACTCTCAATCCTCCCATCATAAAAGGGGTACATTTGGGCTCAAAGAAAGTATCTTTATGTGCAAACCAAGAATGATATGTTGTTCGGTTCATCAGAGCTGAAACAAGGTGACAAAAATGCTATCACTGAAGAAATTAGAGATGCAGACCACATGCATTTAAAATTTTCTGAATAAACCAAATGTATCAACGGAATATCACGACCTGAGAAACATGGATACAAATTTCAATGGCAATTTGCCTCGTATGGTGTCACCTGAAATGTTTTACCTCATAATTACAAAAGATCTAGATGTAGATCTAGACTAATGAATTTCCGGAAGAAAACCTCATCAAATCCATTCTACTTAACTACTCAAAGCAAAGACTTTGGACTTGAATTTGCACAGAGAAGCTGACTAATGTTGTGCACTAGGGCGGAAGTGACGTAGGCGGCAACAGTTGCTCCTTCTCAGCTGGGTCTGGCTGCGTGGGAATTATGGTGCCTTTCACATAGACATCCACTGGGACATATGCGTAACCTTTTGGTAATCGCATATTTAGAATGGATGCCTCCATAGGCGTCATCAGTTGCTCCCGGTGCAACCTGGTGCGTCCATGCTGCTACCACATGACCAAATTCCAGTCAGGTGTAATATTTTGCTATCTATATGCTCAATGGAAATATTAAAAGCAGGTAAAGACAGAAAAGAAATAACAAGTACTGAGATCGAGCAGCAGCCATGAGTTACCTTCTTCATTTTCTTGTGACGTCTCGTATGCTCTTTCGTCTCATCCCCAGCTGGATTAGTGGCAATCATCTGAATGTGGTGCTGCAAGTTTGGCATCTGTTGAATTGAAGCCAAAGGTAATTCTACAAAAGAAAACAGATCAGTTGAATCAGACCCATGTACTGTGCTGCGAAAGTTAAAATCAGACAAAAGCAGGAGCTACTTCAGAACATCTTGAACTGCTACACTGTTATACCTCTAGTTCTGATCATTGGCTCAGGTAGCTGTTCCAGGTTATTCATCTCTACGTGAGCCGCAGACAGAAGTTGCGCTACGGCAATATCCTTGGTCGTCTGCAACACCTCCCTCTGCCCAGTCACAAAATCATGAAACAAAGTCAGCAAAACCCGTTACCGAACAGACTGCGTCAATGCGTTCAGAAAGTATAGGTCGTCCCCCACCGCATACGAATAAATCCAGAAAAAAAAGCACCTTCAATCTTTCGCGACGACATATGCGCTCGCACATGAGTCTCACTCGCTCGAACTCCACCTGGAGAATCAGCAATGCACAATGAGATACTGAGATAATTGGAGCTCAAATACGGAAACAGAAAAACGGGTAAACTTCGTACCCGTATTTGCCGTAGAGAATGCAGTTCTTCGTTCCCACTGCGCTGCCTCTGTTCCACCTGTTCATCCTACCAATAGGATTTGTTCAGACAACACAACAGAACCAGCTAGTTAATGTTTATTACCACTTCCCCTTTTAAACTTCGAGCTAGCCAAGAACTCACATTCACCAGCGGTACCAGTGAATGCTGCTGCTCCTCCAGTTCACAAGAACCATCTATCTTACCTTGGCTCTTTGTACGATACTATGCCTGTCACAATATGCCCGATATTGCAGTCGACCACCAGTGCTGATTCTAACAGTCATGTACAATCCCGAATCTCGCGCACACGGTGGATGGAATGCCCCATGACAGTGTCCAAAATTGCACTGCAAAATACATGATCATCAAGCTTCAGTAACGATGTCAAAAACATAATTGCAGATCGACCAGGTCCACTGTAACCAAAAACAACCGGAGAGTGAAACCCGGAGAGGAACTCGAGATGAAAGCTATAATGCAAAGACTTCCAAGTACCGAAAGATTCTCTAGACAAAAAGGAATATACCATATAATCACCTACCAAGGTCTAGGAACACATCCCAGCGAAAATCATGAAGCAAAATCACGGATACCATAGGATTTCTAAGTCAACAAACGGGTAAAAAGAACAGCAAACGAGCTGCAAAAGCAATTAATTATAATACGTGGGCTACTTCCAGCAGATAACGCAACATAGAAGGGTACTTTCTTGCAAACCTATGAATCAACATACCGTCAAACATGCACCTTCTTGACGTTGACAAACACTGCACAGTAATGCAAAACGTTCTAGGTTCACACTTTCCTGCACAATTAAAGAAGAGACATTGTCAATTCAGGAGTCTCTGGAAAATGTGAAGGTCGTAGAATAGGTATTACAAGAACCAAAGAAGTAAACCAACCCAAGAACCAATGTAAAATTACCATGCCCTGAATAAGAGAAGCCTGATCCTTGCCAGTCGAGGTTTCAGGCATCCACTGCACGCCCAACAAACACGATTTAGGCCAGAGATTACATGCACAAGTTGTCCTTCAATATCTCAAAATTCAGATCAACGAAGCTGATTCAATAGTCAAAATGCTATTATCTGCAATACTTTACCTGAGCACAAAAGACATGTACCCAGCGACCATCGGTTGAACGCTTAAGAGCCCCTGCCCCGCGGCAGCAAAGGGCACACTGCGCCCACAACATATTCGCCGGAGCAACAACAGGTGATCTCAAGCTTTGAGACTGTCGCTGAAGCTCGGTACAAGGCTGACACAACCACACTCCTTGAGGCACACGCGCAATTCCATAGCATTCTTGATGAACATTCACCTGCTCGGAAACACCTCGCATTTCAGTCTCAAGATAAAGCATAGCTGCAGGGAACGAGAACAAGCAATCGTATCAGAAGCTCATTAATAGCTGTACACTCACTTTGCAGCTGTTACAGGCCACAATCTTGTTGCCACGAGAAGACTCCCGGCTATTGCAGACGTCACATGCAGCATCCTCCCCTTCCAAGAGTAACTGCCCATGGCCAGTTCTCAGCACTGCTAATTCTGGGCCTGCTCTAGCCTGATAACCGGGGCGAGGAAGAAGAAGAGGATAGGGCGAGGGACTGGAAATATAACTCAGCCTTGGAACTGGTGGCTTTAAGCGACGATTTGAACTTGGCAATACACCAGAACTGTAATCAAAAGTGTTCTCATGTGACGGACTTAAAGGTTGATTATCCATGTCTGAAATTGACAAAGCATCTCGTTTGATGTAGCCAACTCGAGGAGATGCAGCGGCGGCGGCAGTCGCAGCAGCCAAGACCGCCTGCGCTTCTTTGTGGCGTTTCTCCTTGCGACCCTGTTTTTTTACCTCTCGCTTCTGCGACACATAACGATGCACAAAGTCCAACTCTTGCATGCGTTTGAGTGATGACGCACGTTCTTCGGGCAGTTTCGGTATCATCTTCGAGATCAGCCCCTCTACATTCAAGGACCACCGAATTGAAATGAGAAGCAGAACAAGCAAGAGCCAGCAGCATTTAACCACAAAGTCTGATAAGAAGGACGTAGGCAGGTCGAGAAATCCTAAAATTTCCCGTAACAAGAAGAATGCATACCACAACGGAAACGATTTTCTTCAGCACGGCTGAGGAGTGAATTTTGCAAAACCAAAATCTCCCCTTCAATTTCGTCATCTGGTGCCAACTTAAGCACACCTTCCCTTTCTGCTGATCGAAGCTGATCCCATTGCATCTCCACCGCGTCGTTAGCATCAACCTCTACTACTCCTACTGGAGACTTCGAAGATAGTTGAAAATCAGTAGGATGATCAATGCCTGAGTGCTGTCCGTTTGTTGCACTAATTGGTTGATAATCTCTCAATCTTTGTTCAATTTGTGGATGCGCAAAAGCCTGAGAAATACTCTTTTGCAGGCTTCAAGCCAAAAAAAAAGACCTGTTAGACTTATCAGGAGTCTACCTACCTTCCAGACGTTACCTGTCAAGTACCATCTTTGATCTAATTCCAGGTATGCTCATTCCCAAATAGAAACCAGCAACTAAAACAGCCAGGAATCCTGACAAGAGATTTTCAAACTAACATATTGTCTATAGTTAGAAACATCTTTATTCAGGTTCCAGAACCATTGCCAGAAGAGAAAGAGGAGGCAACATTTATAAAATCATGCAGAGTATTTCTTTCAACGCACATGCATTTTTTAAGATATCCAAGCATAACGCTCGACTACATGGAAAGAAACAAGACAAGGGATGGCAGCGGAATAAAATTCGTGCTTACAAATCTCTATGTTGTGAAACGTCCTCCTCGCCAACCTCATTTCCAGTTGTAGGATCAGGTGTCTCCTTCTCATACTAGAGACAAACAATACCGCCAAAAATTAGAACATAATCTTATGCAAATAATATAAGCCCGCATAAAAAGCATTTGCAAACGGCCTGCGATACTCAATGACCTAAATCACTCTTAACACTGTGTCAACATAAAATAAATAGAAGACCAGAAGTAGAAAACCTTATTGTCACTAAGTTAAGGGAGACAATTTACATTGCGGCTAGTTGACCGCGATGAAATAGACACGGAAAACGGATGATATTTTGACACCCCTGGAGTCCATTAATACCCATATGCATAACAAATGGCGATGTAAGGAGAAATAGGCACCGGCTTGCTGGAGGGTGGGGAGTTGGAGGTCTGGGCAGGAACAGCAGGACTATCAAAAAGTGAAGTTGCATGAGAATGGCTGGTGCTCGCTTCTCCACTGAGACCACGTTGTCGCCGCTCATCACTGCCTTTCTCATCACAGACGGTAGTCACTTCACCACATGTATCACCCTCCGCCATGCCTAAGGCATCTTGACCTTTACTTCCCTCACTGGTGGCATCACTAGAGCGACGCCGAAGGTGATCGTCGCTTTTAGGCAAGCTACTCTTCCCTTCAATATTGTCACTGGACTTCATATTGCTGCTAGATATTTCTTGTTTTAGCCGTTCCACATTGTCAGGATGCGAAGATTGCGAGGCCTCGCAAGACTGGGGAGATGGGATTGCTACCAAGTGGATACCCTGTTCAGATCCCTGTTTACCAGTTGTCATTCACCACATGAGCCCACGGTTCAGTCAAATAGATAGGCAGACTGCTAGATGAAATCTGCAGAACAGAAAGAGTCTGTGAGGTACATACTACCGCTTAACCTACCTCACAAACAAAGACTAGACTTGATTATTCAACTCAACCTCAATTTGATTGTTTGCAAAAAAATTGTGGTACAACTTGCCTGTAGCTCTCGATGAATTGGCTGCATGGGGTCCAGTCTTTCATTTAAGACAATGACCTTGCTCCCTTCATCCTCACCTCTCTCGAACTCTAGCGCTGAGTGTAATGGAGTTACCAAATTAATCTGACTCCCATTATCAAGGTTAGCGGAGTCTATCTGAGTTTTTCCTGCTAATGTATGCACAGCGTCTACAAGTTGGGGTCGCAGAGCAGAGCTGGAAAGAGGCGTTTGCTCCATCCATAAAATCTCCCCCTTGCCTTCTAAGGGCTTAGTGCCTGCTAGAGCACCATTGCCTCTAGGTTTTTCGGCACCATCTGCTGCTGGCTTTGACTGAGAAGTACTAGCATCAACACCCTCATTCAGTGTCACCGACGCTTTTCCCATATGAGCAGCCGAATGCCTCGTGCAGTAAGCCCTGTGTTCAAACTGCAAAATGCAATTCAATGCTTGAATACGAGATTCAATGCTCTTCACCATTGCTTCACAACAAAGTTCAAAATGTTATTGAGAAACAAGCAACACTCTTGATCAGTTTTTCACAATGCTAATTTAAACACAACAGAAGACCAAAGGAACCACCTTTAATATGGTCAAGTCAGCTTACATGTTCAGTGTCTTCCACGCTGCACACTTCCATATAGAATTTCGCCTCTTTCGCACAAAGAGGGTGGAAAGCCGTTGCGCACATCCCTGCAACACAAATACATCTTGAATCAGTCTGCTACGTTTTCATCGGAAACCTCAAAACCCTCCATTGAAATCAAGACGTTCACAAGGGCAGCAAGTAGGCCTCCCCGCCCCCACGCTTAGAACACTTGAGCAATAAGTAAACAAACTGCAGAAACACAGACACTCTTGATGGCACAATCTGGCTGTATGCTCGACTAAAGCATTCGTGAAGGCAGAAAGCTGCAGGATGACCAGTATTTAGGAACGGAAGAGCCGGATTGCACGAAGTCGCCATCAAGGAAAATGGTTTTGTTATTGCAACAAAAAAAAGTGGTAAAGTACCATGGCTACACTGGATACAAGCACCATGCTTTTCTTTGCAAATGCTGCACAGCAGGCGCCATCGCTCATCACGCACACCCTCTACGTTACGGATAGGCTCCATAACCTCCATATTCCCGATGAAGGTCTCCGGCACCCATTGACTACAAAACAGGTGCGCAAACTTCGTGCCTGTTCTTCCTACAGTCTCTTTGCTATCTAACGCAGCCACTGGTTTCAAGGCGCCCCCCTTCGAAGGACAAAGCACACACTCAAATGTGCTACTCTCAGCCTTCTTCAAAGCTTTCCAACTGCACCAGGAACATAGCCACTGGCCCTCAGGAACTACTCGCACACCATAACAGTCTTGATGAACAGCAACATTACAGATGTCACAGAATATTATCTGATTACTTTCATCACTGTCGCCACTATTGCAAACATGACACAGTTCTTCCCCATCCTCATGTTCAGGTGGTGGCGAAATGATAGTGACTAACTCCCCACTCCTCTTACTCTTCTTGTTGATAGAACCGCTTGACGGTAGCTTCCGCTTAGGCCGAGGACCAATCTGCTCTGACGCTATATCAGCTTGCTGCAGTTCCTCATCAGCCCATTTCTCAGTATAATGTTGACCTACGGGCGGGATCAAAAGACAAGGATCTGTCACACTGCCATGGTCGTTCAAATGAAACATGGTTGCAGGTAAAAGCAGCTGAACATCCGACGTTGTCACGTCGCGGAAAAAATCGTCCGTCTGTGACCAGAATAGCCCTGCAGTAACCTCGCCAGCTGCTGGCGGATCGTCCCCATGATGCCCTTGCTTACCGACCGGTCTGCTATCCCGGCTTCTGGGTTGCGTTTTCTTCGATCGATTCTTTTTTTTGCTATCATACAACCCGGTTCCTTTAACAGAGTAGGACACAACTGACAAGGGGAACACAATTTCCCCGTGAGGCTCAAAATTCTCTCGACGCAGATCACCAGCTGCTACTTCCTTCAGTACCTGACTGTAAATATCCACCCTCGCACCTGAGCCAGGAGCACTTGCACTACCAACTAACTGGTGAGAGCCTCCTTCCGCACCTCGTCCCATCATCTTCCACAGGAGTACCCCAAGTCAAGAAAATAAGTACTAGGTGATAACATATAGTACCGTTAACAACCTCCGACAACATGTATGAACATTTCCCGACCCTGGAGCTCGCCGAAGATGAGGACGACAAACACGCAATCAGGGCCAGTCACCGAAAATACCTCCTACACGAGTACCTGCATGTCCAATTAAAGTGGCTATATCAGAACACTGATGAGAGCGGCGACATTGAAACGTCGCAAAAATTTAAAGCAGCACCGTATGCCAGAGGTTTTAACTCCAAGACTTCATTTCAAGCTTTGAATAAAACCAGAAATCCAAGGCTCGTCGGACCCCTAAAGAACTTTTCATCCAAGTAATAGTAGTCAAAACCAAAAACCTTTCACATACTATCAAATTCCATGATTCGAAATTGCTTTTCAAGTTGATAACCAATCAATTTCCTAGCAAAAAGGGCCTACAGAAACAGATGGGCTCCGCTACGCGAAACCTCATTTAAACTAGTTGAAAGAAAACACTAGTCAATGAAAAAACTTTTTGGACGATAGCAGCGTTAAAATAAATGAAAGAATGGACCTAGATATTCCCAGTTGTTTCAGAAAAAGAAGGTCATGGACACCCATTTCTACAGTAATGCAGGTCACGACGAAAGCCTCACCTCTTGATTACCAGCTACTAGAGACGAGCCAGGCTGACCATGCGCGATGGAAATGCGACGTACTTCGTCGCAGTGCAATTGTCTTTAAAAACAAAATTCAAAACAAGGTCTCGATGATCCAACAGAGTAAATTTCGTTCTACTAGTGCAATTCCGCACAGATTTCAATAAAATAGCTCCCTAAATTTAAGATATCGCTTCCTGCTGACGAGAGAAAAAATCCACCTTGTGATTGAGTCCGTCGCTCTCCAAACTACAATTCTCTCTGCGACTGAACATAGCCACGCCCTTGACATAGTGCAGGTTCCCAGTGCTGCCACACCCGCACAGCCTATACAAAAGCATGGTGGTCATTTTCCCCAGCGAGTTGAAAAGTCTGGGCAGCAGCCCCGAGCTTGTCCAGCATCCAGGGGTATCCAAACCCCACGATGAACACACGCAGACAGCAATTCCAATCTTCCTGCGCACAACAAGGTTCCCAAATCCTTCAAAACCAAAAGTATCCAAATCTCGAGCTTCCAAAACTTCTCCAGGCCATACACGGAACGCTCGCCAACACTCTCCTACTCAGACTCCCAACACAAGCCGCTCCCATCGCATTCTGCAACAACGCCGATCATCCCCTCGGCAACTAACAACCGCCACAAACCCTCTCCGCCAGAGATCGCACCGGCTCGGTCACTGCATCAAATCGCACGAGGAAAAAGAGTCCCAGTAGCTAAGCATCAGCCGTCCGTATCGACGGATCTTCCCGCCCGATCTAACCACCGAGTCACACGTTGCGATTAACCCTAGTGTGCTCTCGCGCAACCGCTCGCTGCACGGGCAGCAGCAAACCCCAATGCTAGCTAGAAACCTAGGGTTCTTTCCAAAGCTCGTGCGACGCTCTCCGCCGATTTATCATCCTTTATAACGAATATCGTCCCTCCTATCGAGGAAACCATCCAAAATCACGACTGAAAAGGATGAATACAGGCGCGGGAAAGATGCAAGTTCCCACCATTTCCCGCCATTCAATGTACCGGTAAGTTGCTTATCGTAACTGCCAATGTAAATAGGTCCGCCCCCTATCCTCAGCAAACTTTCTCGTCATCGTTTCATCGTCCATATTCCTCGTTCGTCCTTCGATCATCCACTTTTTCATCCTCCGTTTCCCGAATTTCATTCGTTCAGGTTAGGCACTATCCCATGACTTCCGGAAGCCGCGCGTAACGGGTAGGGACTGAAGGTGCCACATGGGCACCACCCCTCAGCATGAGTGGCATCTAATGATTCGCTCTAAATTTATAATAATCAAACGTGGCATTTGAAGCGAATATTCGTATTGAACTGTACACCCGCTCGTTATCCTTTCCCGCTCTCTTTGTGTCTGGCTGGGATAACTTAAGCATTCAGACGGGCACCTTCACAAGGCTCCTCCGCTCCTAAGATTCTTCCAAATTTGAATTAAAAATTTGAATAATTTGCATTCAAAAATTTGTAATTTTATTTAAATTCAATGTTCTTGAATTCTGAATTTTTTGTAATTGACACATTAAACATTGACGATTGTGTAAACATTGATATTTGATCTAACATGTTTAGGTCATAATTGTGGCAAGATATGTTAAATAGGATCAATAGAAGTTTTGAAACAAGGAAGTATTGTTATAGAATTTGGCAATAGACAACCAACATTAAATATGCCAAAATCCGTTGGTTTTACTCAACCTGCACAATTTACTCAACCTACAAAGTTTTATATTAGTAGTGAATATAAGGAATATGATTTTCATTTTTCCAAAAAATGTTTAAAGGCTTTGCCACCCAAAAACAAAAGAATGGAAAATGACACTCCTATGCAAAAAATCACAATAGGACCCAATGTACATCTTTTTTATGATAGAGGTTGAAATAGTTTTTGAATTTTGCAAATGCTTGTGAAAAAAGTTGTAACAAATGATTCGGAGAAGCAAAAATCAATTCAAAGTTTTTAAATTTTTGAAGAGTTGGTGGATTTGTTATCTTCCAATCATCTGATTTAGTTTTTTCAAATTTTCAAAACAAATGTGCATATGTCAAATAATGTCTATTGAATATTTTGGGTGTTATTTAATTCTTCATAATAGTAACAATGACATGTTGGCAAAATAACTCAGAAACTATAATAAAATGTCCAAGAGGGCAAACACCTCCAAGTCCATCAAATGCAACTATAAAACGTGAAAAAACATCACCTAATATTATATGTGTTAAACAACCAAGTGGAAAAGATTTTACCATCTCGTTGTCACATCCACCTTGTTCACCAAAAAATAATAATAATAATAAATCTAAAGTCACTTTGACAACAAAAAAAGACCATGGTCCTGTTTCTATTGTAATACATTCAACTCCAAAGAATAAAATTAACACACATCCTTGTTTTAATACTTCAGCAGATAGAAAATCAAATGCAGTAGTTGATGCTATGAAAGAAAAACTTAGTTATAAAATCCATTCTCCCGCAGATAATTTGAAAATTTCATTAGTGGGTGATACTTTAGCAGAGGTAATTGGAAATCCAAAATCTTATCCAACAATGTTACTTAAAGGTGGTGATCAAGGATATTCACCTCTTCAACATAACAGGTTCGAGTATTTGTCATTATTATAAGTCATGAAATATATATGTTACAAGTCCAAAACAATATTACATATGCTATTGATCAATTTTATTGAATCAAATAATAACACATTTTACCAATTATAAGCACCATATTTCTTTTGTTCTAAAACAATAGAAATTATTATAACATTTCAAATTCAATTTTTTCTTCTCAGAGGAGACATAAAATCACCAACATCACCCAAGTCACCCAAGTACGTTTGTTGTAATGCTTTCATAAAATCAATTGAATTGGTTATAGAGTCTAACTAATCTTAATTTTTACTCGAATTATGGAGATCCATTAAATATAGTTTAATAGAAGTACATTTTGATTAACTATTCATGCCTATTATATTTATGTAAATACTAAATTATGCAATATTAAATTTATTTTTTCTAATTTGATAAATTTCTAGAAGCACAAGTCTTCAAGATCAATACAATTCAGATGTTTCTAATAATTCAATTATTTCCAATGGTTCTAATGTTGTACAAGTAAAGACATCAAATTTGAATTTTGAAATAGAATTTTGAAATATTTTACTGTCTATAAAAAAACAGAAGCAATTTGTGTTTATGAATCCAATCACACTAATGTTCAATTAACAATGTTTTATTTTACAATAATCAAAATATAAAATTCAATTCAATATTATTCTATGCATACAAAAATAAAATCATATACAAGAATTGGTAGCAAAAATTCAATTTGATATAATTTTTCATTGTTTGAATTTTCAAAAAAATTCTTAAAGCCAAAGATAATATTTGATGTATAGTTGAGTATGCCAGGAAGTGGAGTAAAATTAAATTTTAAAATAGGAAAAGGTACTCAAGTTAACTATGGTGGTAGTCCTACAACTAGCTGTAATGACTTTGAATATGGTAGTCCAAAATCTGGAAGTATATGCAAAAGTCAAAATTGCAATACAAGTTGCAATGAAAATAACAAGTAAGTTACTCCCAATTTTTATTATAAAACAAAAATGTTATAAAAGCTCTTTATTAGTTTTATTTATTTATGACAATAGAATCCATCTGGTTGTTAAAATATATATGGGATTATTTAGAAATACAATATAGATGAGATTTTTGAATTTTCAATTACAAAAGTAAATGATAAAATTTAAATTTAAATTATCCATTATTGTTGTATCACATGTTTAAAAAATATGATAAAAACTTAAAAATATTCATCCAAATTATATTAAATGCTTAAATTTTTATGATTATTGTTGTAATCAGGTTTCCCTTACTTCAAAAATGTGGTGGTTATTCCCAACCTACTATATCATCACTTATTTCTTCAAGGTATTGAATATCTTTACATTTATGATTTTATTTGAAATTCATTTAGTACATAACAAACTATAATATTAATCATTAAGGTAGATGCGTTATAAATTTTTATACAAAATATCATTGATATGTCTAAAAAATATGATTGAATTGTAATTTATTGTATTGCATATCCCATATACAATCATATATTTTAAAATGAAAACATACTAAAAACAAGTTAATACATTAAAATAGCTATTCCATTAATCATAGAAGGTTTCATTTCCATAAATAAATTTTTGAAATATACTTGATTTAGCTTTTCAACACTAACATCAAATATGTTTCTACATAAATAGGATGACACAACTCAAAAGAGAAATGTCCATGAATTCATTGATTCCACATGCTCCAGCCCCAGCTCCACCATTCATAAATTTTTAGAGTCTTGTGTATTTTATAAATTTAACAATTCAAATGAACTAGGTATTTCAATCATGTGTAGTGTAAATGAATGTCTTCAAAAGATTAAACATTTTTGCAACAAGTGATGTTTTTAAAAATTATAATCATCTTTGTTGTTTTACTTTCATGATAATAATTTATTTTGGTATACAATTGGTCTAATCTACTATATCTTGGCTAGTCCACTTTTACACTCAAAAAAATAATTGATTTGGAAGAATATTTTTGAAAATATTCAAAAATTTATAAATATTCTTAAAATCCAATAAAATAATGAACTTTGGGATTTAAAATGTATTTTAACTAA
This sequence comes from Pseudoscleropodium purum, assembly GCA_963969395.1. Classification (NCBI taxonomy): domain Eukaryota; kingdom Viridiplantae; phylum Streptophyta; class Bryopsida; order Hypnales; family Brachytheciaceae; genus Pseudoscleropodium; species Pseudoscleropodium purum. Next base: position 20,748,242 of record OZ017795.1, on the reverse strand, counting down.
TATAATATTCTAAAAATTTGAACTTCAAACTTCAAATTTTTAATATATTTCTATAATGCACAAGATTAAATAATTGCATCTATCTCCTAAATAAATATATAAACCATTGTAGGCATCTCTACTACTCAAGTTTGTCCAATTTTCTTTAGTATCATTATCTTTGTCTCTAAAGATGCATTTATCAATCTAAGTTTTGTAGTTTGAGTCAAAATTTAATTGTGTGAATTTTCCATTGTAAAATCTATAGTTTTTTTTATTACAATTGCATATTGCCTCGAGGATAGTAGAAGTTCATCATTGCTTGATCATTTGTATGAGCTTTGATGACACCTATAAAAGAACAATTATCAAATCCAAATTTGAGTTGCCCTATTAGTTCCTAAAATATTGTTTAAAAATAAAAATAAAAGCATTTGAGGTATAATGACATATTTATAATCGTATATTATCTTTATAATAAATATAAGAACTATGTGTAGAATGTAGAAAAGTAGGTGAAAATATTATAAAAATTTTGGAAAAATATAGAACTTGGCTATAGTTATTTTTCTCAAGATTTAGATATCAAAGAGTATTTGCATTGTCTTAACTCCTATAGGTTTACACATGCCAAAAGTGAATTTGCTTTAGTTAACCTTGAATGTAACTTTTAATATAACCATTTTTTATATCTGATTAAAACTAAGAAATTTGCAATTTCAAGCTTCATGTTTTAGAATTCAAATAACATAGTATGCTATGTTTTTTCAATCATATTTTTATTCTTTTAAAATATATTTTAAAATCATTACAAAATGATTTTTTTCATTTTTACCTTCATTTATAGTAAAAATTCCACATTATTCTAATATATATTGTAATTGATATTCTTTTGTTTCTATATTTAACTTTAAGAAATCACAATAATTTGAATTCCCTATCAAAATATTTGAAAATAGAAAACAAATAGAAAATTCATATTTCCAATACCACAAAATATCAAAATTTTATACTTCAATTTCATAAAAAAAAAAAAAAACTTTATTTGAATTCAAAGTCTTTGTTGTAGCTGTACTTGGATGTAAATAATAAAATAACCAATTGAAAAATATTCACACCAATCTCCATTTCTACTTGTTCCTCTTGAAAAAAATTCAAATAATTTGAATTATTTTTTCTCTTTTTACTTATTTATTTTCAAATTTTTGCAACAAAAGTGTCAATAATTTTCATGAAACAAAATCTAATAGTTTCAAGTAATATAAATGTAAGATTGATATTCAAACAAAATATAGTAGGTTATATGATTTAGTTCTCATATAATGTTTAACCAATTGGCAATAGATCTCCTCCTTAAAGAGTTAATAAAATAATTGAAATTTTAAAGCACTTGTCATGAATTTTCTTGAGATTCTTACAAATTCAATACACATACTAAGCTACTAACTTACATATTGTTAGAAAGTCTATAATAAAACTCTAAAAGGAAATGCAATTGTTATGTCTACAATGTACATACACTTACACGTGGTTAGACATAGATATTTATGGATATATTGAAGTTATACATTGATAAATATAGATATGTATAGACATGCTAAAGTTACTTTAAACTATGATAAATTATAGTTCTATAAACTATGAAAATCATCATGCTTGTAGAATATGTCAAAATTGGCACTATATGATTAAAAAATCACCACTGTTGCAAAATAGTCTTAAAATACTATCTTATGAAATAAATTAGAAATAACCATATAAATCAAATAATATTTTACATTTAGTGTATTTTCAAGATAATATTAATAATAAAAAATCCAAGAAGAAATATCAATTTACAATTATAAAAATTCAAATATTTAGCTATCTTCATCTAAACTATAAAAAATGGCATTTGAGGTTGTCATCTTTTGAAATCAATCAACATTATAGCAATATTTTTTATTTCAAGTTTATATACCTACAACATCTCTAATATGCTAACATGCTAACATTCATTGATTAAGATCAATGCCAATCACAATTAGTATAAATCTAAAACACATTTGTAAAAAATCATGAAATTCAACCATGTTTAAGAATATTAGTTTGGAAGCCATTTAGAGATTTTTTTAGTAGAATAAAAAAATTGGCCTTATTGTCTTGGATACAACTCATTCAAATATTTTAATTCTCTCATCTATGGATTTCTTTATTAAAATATATTTAATAATAACAAAAGGGTCCTAAATATATTTATATCTTAAATTTGGGCGTATCTAATTCCTCTTCATTCCTTTAAGATAAATTGAAGAGCTATTTATCCTTTGAAGACTTGGTGTTTTAGATAAATACAAATATATATTTAAATGACAAATTTTGCAACTTTTGTTGAATTGGTGTAATTAAAATAGATGTTAATCATCAAGATTCTAAAATATTATAATATAATCAAATCTGAAAAATTTATAGGGATTTAGTTCAAATGAATTTTTGAAAACATGTTTAAAATTCATCAAACTTATAATTTTTTCAACAATTGAATTTTTTTTAATCGACTTAAATATTAGTATAATTTGACTTGTGATAAAGGCAAAACATTTAATGATTAAAACATAAAAAATTTCCTCTATAGAAAATTTAATAATAATGGGAATATAAAGAATATATATTTTTAATTATTTATTAAAATTTTGTTTCATATTAATCTTTTTTTAAATTGAAATATAGTTTGCATTAAAGGAACTTGAAAAATTAAGATTTTGCTAAAAAATGATGCTCAAAATTATAAAATCACCATAAAATAGTTGATTAGGCATTTAAAGATAAAATCACATACTTCCAATTTACTTCAATACAAAAGTCATGATTTTAATTACAAAAAAAGACTATAATTCAAAAGTGTAAATTTGAAATGTATTTGAACTTCACATTGGGGGTTATAGTGAAAGATTTTTGGTTTGAATGGATTTTGAAGCACATTAGAATCAACAATATTTTCGTGATGACTTTAGTGTAATTTCAATTTGTCACATGTTTAGTATTGTTAGAAAAATACATGAATTATTTTTTTTAAATTAAAAAATAAATATAGTTTAAAATTTTCAAAATGAGTTGGATTGGTTTTGAGTAGCTCTTAGCGTAAGGAAATTAAAAGCATAATTATTTTCTCTAATTCAAAAAAACTAATGCAACCAATGATTTAAATCCTACATAAGTGCTTTGTTGAAGGTGGATGTTTGCAATCAAATAATAATTGTTTTATATTAATGCATTCAAAATTCTTGTACTATTACTCAATTCAAGAGAATTAGTGTAGGAATATAAATATTTAAGCTTGTACTATTGTAAGTGTCTAAAAAGTGTGAATAAACTTTTTTTTGTTGTTTTGTATGAATAGAGTCCAATTGAGATTTGGTTTTAGGAATACACAATAATAGGAGCTTAAATTTTAATTTGATTTAAAAAATTGCCATGGGATTCCAAGAATGTGCAATTGTTGAATCATTAATAGTTTAATTAACTTGGATTTGGAAAAATGCTTCAAGTTAGTGAGTGTAAAAGGTTGGAAGGCTCACTCTTTGCTCTCTCCACTTCTTTGTTTTCCTTGGTGTTGTATTAGTGTGTGAGTTTCTATTTCTGTGAACAATCTTTTGTAATAAAGTTTTAAGCAAATATTTGTAAATTGAGTGCAAATTTCAATGATTGGTCATCTTTTTGTGCATTTTTAGATTGAATTCAAAGACCAGACAAATGCATGGTTGAATGAACCAGAAGTGGCAAAGTTCCTAGCAATAGAATTTCCTTGAAGTTCATAGGTAAGTTTTAAAATAGTATCCATTCCACATGCTATGGTACCCTATAAAAGTGGGAAAATGTATATATTAAATTAGATGAATATGGGCAAAGTACGCAAAAGTTATAGGCTATAAATATTAGTTGGAATTTCAATTTGCAATTTGGATGGTCTTGTAGGTGGCAGAATACCAAATAAATATATTTTAGAATGATGCCATATTATTGTATACTAGGTCATTCAATAATATACACATGTAAAAGATTCCATACCAAATGGATTAGTCCAAAAAAATTGAAGAAATAATAAAGTAAGGCTTTGATAGGAACATTTGAAAATATGTATACCATTTTAGACTATAAGAATGTCCCTAATCGGCAATTGCAATACATCAATGAGATTTAAAACATCAATTTGGAACACTTATCATCATATCTATCTACTATAGAGTTCCTTTTTTCCTTGCAAAAGTTTATATATACAAAAAACAAGCTTAGATACATGGTTTTGACATCATGAGAATCCATGATAATCCATACAAAAGTCCCTATATACTTAATGTCAGTGATTTTCTAAACATTAAATATGTGGTTGCTTAAAAAAACAATTAAAGAATAAAATGTATGACTTTTTATTATTAAAGCATACATTCTTTATTATATACAATAGTGCTTGCAACAAGAAGACGTCATTGAAAACGTCTTTGTGATAGTGATTTTGGTCCACTCAACCATGCATTCATCCGACACAGTGATTGAGCAATTGTTTGTATTTGATTAAGTTTCAAGTCTCATTGATTGGGCATTCATTTTGTTTGTATAATGCTTCTAAAATTCTTCACCTCAAATTGATTATGCACTTCTTTATTTTTGCATGATGTTAGTGTCCACAATTTGTCTAAATTGAGTGAATTAAGATAATAAAGGATTCATAAAACTAGGAAGTACTTTTATTTGTTTCAAGAAACAAAGAAGCACTCAATTCTCGTTGGATCTTTGTGTTTTTTATGTACATTGGATTCTAAGAAGCATAGAATGGTCTTGTAAAGTTGCAATGTTGATTTTCAATCACATATTGCAAACTTAGACAACCTTGGATGCTTATTGAAGTAGGTTGTTTTGGTGAATCATTGAAAAATGCTATTTTTTCTTATAATATCTTAAACATTCTTTTTTCATCTTCCATATTTATCTTTCCATATATACTTATCTTTCCATCCAATTTGAAACACTTAAAGATCATGTCATTTACATATGAAATTTGTAAGGAAATCAACACATTATTTTCAAATCCATAACCACATATACATAAAATCAATATTATAACATATATATCTTCTAAAAACCATTAAAGAATTTTTTGAATATTTTGTGCTTGGGTTCATTATTTGAGCTATTTTGTTGATTTTTGTCAATTTTGAAGCTACATAAAGTATTCAAAAATAACTCAAAAAATGATGTTTTTTTCGACGCATTTTATTTCCAATTGTAACTAGAGTTGAAAGAAACAAAATTTAGAGGAACAGAAAACAAGTATGAAAATGTAAAGGAAGAATGATCCTATATTTAGGCAAAAAGGTTCTAAAGACTAAAAGCAAGCCACTTTTTTGAAAACTTTACCTTATTAGCTTGCACCCAATATTATGCTATTGATCTTCATTTAATGTTGCTATATTTCAAGTGCCAAGGCTCTTACATTAAAATGGTCTCACTTTCTATTGTGATTATAGGCAAGTTAATTTGGCCTCTTCTTGCCTCTAAGATACAACTAGAGTTGTTAATCTTTTAAAAAAAAATCCCCCCCCCCCTACTATAGATTTGAATCAAATTTATTTTCAAATTTGTGTGATTGCAAAACCAATGCAACACATTTAGTTTCAATTAACATCTCCCCCCCTCACTAGAAAAAAATGAAAATCGTTGATTCTAAAAAAATAATTTCCCCTCCTTCCTTTGACACCATTGATCTTGAAAAATAAGAAATATGGATATGGATATGGATATTTTGAGATATGGTATGAGATGGTATATGTATTGTACAAATATGGATACAAATTTATATACAAGAAATATAAATACGAAATACACGAGCCATTAATCCATACCGTTTGCCCATACATGTTGGTCTAGAAAATATAAATATGGTTGGGGAAGAGTATTTTAATAAAAATTCATTACATTCTAAATTAATCAATGAATTCATTAAAAATGATCATTGCATGAGTAAAAAATAAGTCACTATCCACCCAAAGTACAACACACACAACAACTGCATAGTCTTACTAAGTTCAATGTATAATTCACTCTAAACCTCAAAAGTTCTTCTAGGCCAAAAATTCATCTCATGATGAATACAAGGACCATGGTAAAAACAAAGGAAAAATGTAGGAAGCCATACTACTATCAAAGTTCAAATTTAATATTTAATCTTTAAAGGAATGAATGACTCTTAAAGTATGTAGGTGATCTTGTATAGGTGTGTATGAAGTTATTTTTAATTGATATTCTTCAAACTATGACACAAGGTATGAACAAATACTCCCTTAGTGGGAATATAATTGTTTCTTACAATTGAATGCCTAGATAAAAAATTATGTTGCCTTGAACTTTTAAGGCAACTCGGGCATGAACTACAAAACTCTTCTTTAAATCCTGAAATTTGGCAGGTATATAAATTATATGGTACAAGATGGAAATGTAAAAAAATAACAATTTAAAGTGTAAAAATCTCACTTTAGGTAGAGTTAAAGTCTATTGGCACTAGTGGGAAATAACCTTTTTTTTTAACTTCAAATATTATAATCTTTCAACTTGTGTAGTCAATGTTTTTAAATTTTTTTTTCCACACATGTCTATAGTAGTTTAGTGCAAATTTATACTATTGAATTTTGAAAAAAAAAATCATTTTTTTTCATTCCCTCTAAAAAGTAACAATTTTTCACAATTTGTGTCTAAAATGTGCCTTGGTCTTTTAAAGGTTAATTTCACTAGGCTTAAAAGAGATTTCAAAAATTCTAGGCTAACACAACTCCAATACAACTTGAAAAATCCATGTAGTGAGCACCTAGAGATGTCGTGTAAATAAAGATCATAGCACAAAATAGATTGAGTGCTATAACTAACACTCAGTATGCAATCAAAAACTAAATAAGAATCCATAACAAACACACCCTCAAAGTACTCTACTACAACTATAAATACTAGCAACAATCTAGAACTTGAAATTTTGTCTTTCCACTCAAGTTAGATACAACAAGAAAGAAAGAAGGATATTGTTGTCAAGTGAGAAAACTATGCATCTACACACACATAGTCTAGTGGCTCTCACTCCACAAAGGGAGAATCGAAGAGTGTAAACTTAAGAGAAAAAATAAAGCTTTATAATCCATCATCTCCAAACAAAGCAAAACACACAACTCTCTTCAAAAACATTCACAAAACTTGACTTGACAACAATGTCAAGCCAAGGAGCTTTCTCAAACCTAAATTCTCAAATCCTAAGATGGATGAACTCTAACATTTGGAACATGAACTCTAAGATGAACTCTTAGTATAATTCCTAAGAGTGTTCAACTAACACTACATTTCGATGTAGAATGACTTGGGTGTCACTTCATGTGGCAAAGAAGACAACCTTCACATTGAATGCTTTGAAATTTAAGAATTTGATCTTAGGATCACTTTACAGTTAGATGCCTAGCTAATTTGTCATGCCAAAAGCCCAAAATCCTCACTTGTGATAGGACAACACCCTAAAATCAATCCCAACCAATTACACCTAGAGGTCAAACTTTTTAGGTGAAATGAATTTTTTATTAAAAAAAGACATAAATTGACATAGCCCGACCTCACTAATTAAGTGCACCAAAAATAAGGGCCAATGTCAGATTTCAATTAATTAGTTTTTTTAATATAATATTATTATTTTTCAACAAATTAGATTCCTTGGATTTTGTGTAATTGGCCTCTAAATGTAAAGTGTCCTTGAAAATTTTAGATCCTCTCTCTATCTTTTTTAGGTTTTGTTGAATCGTCCCAGGTTCTTGGCCTCAAGGCCTTAACGTATGGGAGAATTGGCCCCTGTTGTAATCTTCTTCTAATGAGTAGTTGAGGACAGCCTTCAACCCAGAAGGGACTTAAATTTTGTGCAAGGCCTCAAGGAAAATTGGCGTTCCCTCTGGGTGGCTTGACCAGTGCTCTGAGGGCTGTTGTCGCTCAGAATGCAACGATTAAGGTACGAGGAGTAGCAAGAACATTAATGTAGTAATGTACTATTAAATCGAATACAAGTGCAACTCCATCATTGAATCATCTTCCTGGTTAGAACCTGGCAAAGTATCTTGCAGTTTTGACGACACCGCCAGTTTCGACAATTGACGACTTACAAGTGCTGCATCTGCAGCAAATGTTCAATGTATGAATTGCAGGAGTTCTGGAATCTGGATCCCTCCAAACGATTCCTTTAAGTTGCCATACTCATATAACCTTAGTAGGTGCCCTAATTTCGAGGCCCAAATATTCTTAATGCAATCATTCAAGATTCGCAATCTCCTAATGCATAAGGAAAGTTGCATACTTCGTGACTTCACAAGAGTCTCAATAGTAAAAGGAAACAAGATTTATTTGAAGCATACAAAAAAATTCATGGCGAACTTCACAAGATCTTGTCAGTGAAAGGGTACAGTTTCATGCCTTCGCTGGTCGGTCAGATTTGATAAGCCAGAACCTAGCTACACTTGGCGGTCAAACAAAACTGCCATAAAAACTACGTCTAATTTCTGTAAGCTTAATTAGAGACTTTCGATTTTTCACGAGGTTGAGAAAGTTACATAGTGTAGGTCGAGGGTGGTCCTTGAGTTTCTGCAAAGAAATTCAGTCACCCAAACCTCATCACTGCCTCCGATTAGCACTTGCGTAGACTCAGCACTTCTACGTCTTCAAGCTTGCACATGTCAAACAACAACAGAATTTTGAAAAGCTTCAGCTGGAAGCTCCTGAAACCAAGATAAAGACACGCAACTCAGTAAAGCTTCGATATTAAACTTGCAAGGAGAATTTGAACAGCTTATAGAAGTTCAGAAAATTGAGGATTTTCTAAGCTCGGACAAATTCAGTTACATATAGGGCAGCACCAACACCACCACCAGCCCCCTCTTGATCAAGGTATCATGACAGGGTCATCCTGGCCCTGAACCCTGAACCAGTAATCCTGACATGATGATGGTGGCTTCATCTCTGAAACCAAAAAGTCACATCGTTCTTGCAACATTCTCAACCTGCTTAAATCTTCTTCAAAGATTTCAACTCTAGATCCTGGAAATTTGTCAAACATTTCAATACATAATGAAAAGATTGGTACGTTTCTCCAACAAGATGCCCCAGCAGGTCCTCGTCTATATAGACTCCCCAAATTTGGTGTCGGAACATACTGTCTGGCGGCAACTGTGGAGAAATGCCTGTCCCGGTCCTCCAAAGGATATCCATCAGCATAAACGTTCAAGCATTGATTAAAACTTACATGGACCAGCGTTCTGGAAGTTTTCGGAGCTTCCCGGGTAATTTGCCTCCTCTTTGGAGAAGGAGCCGGGTTTTTTTCGCAAGGGCATTGATTGCATCCTCTGGAATCAAATTCTCACCGGCCACTTTCCTTCAACTTCAAATTTGCAAAGGCTACAATCATATTCCAAAGACATGCCGGTTGTGAAACTAAACTCCAAATTTTATTACATCGGGCAGACACGGATAACGGAGCAGGAGGCAGGCCACCACGACCAACCCTAAAGCTATACCCACCCTCACCCTATCCAAACGTTAAAAGTCCCTCAATGAACAAGTTCAAAGAGATTCACACCTTGTATGAGAACAATTCCGCCTCCACCAACCCAGGTATAGACTTTGGATTTGAAGTGGCAAGCCTAAACTTTGACAATTTCATGAATGTCACGGCTACATATCCACATACCGGTTGAATGATGGTCCTACCAATTTCTGGTCCAGTTTTGGATCCTCCATTTTCATACTCCATCCGGTTACTTTCCCGAAGGCATCGGCTAACAATGAACTGATCGGCGGTTCTCCCCGAACATTGTCTTGAACGAAGGGTATTCTAGGCTATTGACAACGTGTCAAGGGCACCGAGTACCTTCAATGCAGCAGATGGTGATGACACTGGACTCCTGCTCTAAGTTTTGAAGTCAAAATTTTTTGCCTGGCACAACTCGTAATCTTCTCTTGTTCGATGTGGAACCAATGCCTACGTCTACGCCCCACTCAGGCATTCGATCCTCTTGATATATTGCAATTGAGTACCTATAACAGCACTACGACACTCGATTGCCTTCAAAGTTTCTTCAAGGTTTCGAGGGCGTTGTCTACGGCCAAGAAAACTCTTCGTCTTTAAGAGCATTGCAATTAAAAATCATCAGTTCAGGCATTTCAGCAAGCATATGACTAGTATTAACAAACGTGGCAAAATTAAGAAAGACTTCTACAAATACTTCCCTAAGACCACAAAAAAATCTTAGTATTACTTCAAATAACACACAGTATTAAATTTGAATTTCAGCACATTTGACAGTGTTTCTAGAGCTAATTCTGAGAATCACATTTGGGACCACTGTCTGAAAGTAGCTCAAATATTGCACTTCCCTGTGTACTTCAGAGCCGCCACAACAAACACATCACTACACATTAAAGTACCGCCATTCAAGATATGCATAAAAAGTAGAACAAATATTGGTCACCTCGAATCCCGCTTCATATGATTCAAGACAAACGTTCGGAGCAACAAACCCAAGCAATGCCATATGTTCTGAAACAAATTCTCACCTTCCGATTCACAATCTAGCAAGAAGCTAAATGCTGCACACGCGCCCAACACACACACACACACACACACACCTGCAACCAACTCACAAGAATCTCCAATCCTCTTTTGTTGCAAAAACAAAACGACTCTCCCGCTGTTGGCTTCATCTAAGATCTCAAAACTGCAAAGACGCTAGGTTTACTGGAAAATGAAATCTTCCATCCTATTCCATGTAATATTGTTCTTAACTGCTTTCTTTTCGATTCTTGAGAGACTACATTCTACAGCTATGTATACCCCCCAAAGATTGAAAAACATCACAAAAGTCGGCTAAATCACTACTGAACAAGAATCGGAATGTAAAGTAATTACTACGTTTCCTTAAACCCTGAAAGATTCATCAAAAGAGTGGTACGAAACTCAGTAGCTCCACACAAGAGGAATCCTAGAAGCAGAACCAGAACCAAAACATGAAAATGGAACTCGTGAACATGTTGGGCTTGCGCACGATCGGAGGTTGTTGCCAAGCTTCTGAGTTCCTCGGAATGACTTCAATGCCCGGCTCAATTTTGAGATTGAAACCCACGCTTCTGCATCCGGGTATACATCTTGTTTTCATTCACCCCTTAGCTCTTAAATCCTTTCTTCATTTCTTACATGCTTTTGCTTATATATACTTATAATTATAATATTATTTACTTCAATTTCATTATAATTATCATACAAAAAGTGTGGTTTTCTTCAAGTCAAGCATTGGTTCAAATGAATGAAAAGTTTTGTGATTAAAGAAGTCTTTGAAATCTCTATGTTCCTCATTCACATTTAGTGCACTAAGGAGTTAAAGACTCACTAGTTGATTTCAATAAGTTCGTGTGCAACATATAGGGTTGGGCATCGACTTTAGAGAGCCCCTTGAAATTAAAGGATGAGAGCTAATGCTCAGAGGTATTCTATGTGCCCGAAAATATATAGAATTGACTAAAAATAAGTATGAGATTTCAAATCAAATGATGTCTATTGATTTTCATGATTTGTATTGTTCAATGATCCTATTTTGGTGACAAGATGGATTTAAGAGACGCCCAATGCTTTACAAGATTTGAAATTGAATATACCTTTAATTTAGAAAGGTTGCAATTGATCTGATAGAATATGTTTCATTGTTGTTTCTTATACGATTTTTGAATTTGGATGAATTCATGATTTTAACCTTTGTATCTTTGATTCAATATTTCTATTATTTGATTTGATTAATTCCTAAAATTGCAAGAGGCGCCTCGAGGGACTATTGAAGGTTCAGCCATGAGCCTATAATCTCAATTTTGTCAAGATTTTTTGAAACTTTTAGTCAAAATAGGAAAACTAATTAGCATTGGAAGAATATACTTTTTATTTCAATCGGTGTGTGAGAAAAACTTATGCCACAATAAGCCTAAAACAAGCAAGAGAAAGAAACAAAAAAATTCACACAAATTTGATATAATTTTTTTTAAACTACTTCTTATAGATTCTATTTTTGTTTACATGAAGAGATTGGATTCATTCCATTTTAATAAGTGATGTGAAAATTACTAAGCTTCTTATTTTGTGAACAATCTTAATAAATTTTTGAGAAAATAATGTATTGGATTAGTTTTTGAATTCAATTTTAACAATTTAAAAAAAAAATTGTAGATGGTTTAATTTGCATCCAAATCAATCTCACTATTGGAATTAGTGCATTCCAATTTAATCTTTGAACTACCATATCAACAATTTTGATTTTCTTTCTATCTTGTGCTTTGACTTTGACATAAAAGTTTTTTGTAGAATGAAAATCACAAGAAGTTGATTTTTTTTCCAGAACCCTCAACCCAATTTTTCAACATGAAAAAGTTTAAATTTACAATTTTTAGTATAAAAAGTTTAAGTTAAGAGGATTTAAAGTCTTATAATCTAGTGAGACCAAGAATATGTTTTCAATTTGATATCTCTTAAATCCAATAGAATTAGGATCTTCCAAAATTTAAAACTTGATTTTTAGATGGGCTTTCTTTGTAAACTAAGACTGTAAAATTGGCTATATCCTACTTCCATTGGATTTCAAGTCCCCATTTGTTGTAGAAATTATGGTGGTATAGAGAAATCAAAAGGAATTAGGATATGAACCATGTAACACTTGTTTATTCTACATCAAATGGGGATTTAACTTAATGTCTTTTTACTATGAATCATTCAACATAATCTCCATTTGATGTAGAAATTTTCTTAAAGTCTTCAATACTGAAGATATTATTTGTTAAATTTAAAAATTGATTTTTAGGTGGTATTGGAGGAGTTTTTAGCCTTGGAGGGCAATGAGTTCTCAAACTGCAAGAACTAGCTTGCAATAGCTTGTTGATGTGGCACATTGATTGCCATACATCTGGAAAAAAATGAAATTTTTCTTTCAACTTTTTTCTTCATTTCAAGAATGAATTATTTTTATTTGTTTATGTTTTAAATTTTTTTTGGAAACAATTGTTCCCAAGAATTGCAGGAAGGGACTATGGAGAGCACTAGCTTGAAACAGCCTTTCCGACCTTCTAGAATTCCTCTAATGGCTTTCTTTACAAAATAAGACTAAATAATTGGCTACACTCTACTTTGATAATTCTCTATTTATATTTTGATAATATTCTTTTGACTTTAAAATCTACCAACCAAGTTTTTTTTTCATACTTGAATTTCTATAGCAAAATAATTAGCTAAATCCCCTCCCAAAACATCTTTTCTAAAAAGTTTAGTACTAGTGTAGCATCTTTCAACATTTAAAATAAAAGATCTTTGCTTAGAGGTTTTATTCACAATTTAAATACAATATACTTTTCCATTAGGTTTCCAACAAATATCTTCACTAAAGTATTCTTAATCTATAAAGAAAATTTGCAAGACTGCCAGGGGATTTTGAAAGTCAGAACTCAAGTTTTACATATTATTTTCAAACATCCTAGCATGTCTCCTCAATATGAATTTGGAAACCAACTAAATTTGACAAGTGCATCAACAAACAATTGAGGTTGCATCACTACATGTTATACATTCAAATGAATATCATGGCTTTTCTATTGATAAGCATAGCATGTATATAATGAAAGAATATAACCATTTGCCTATAAGAAATCATTAAATTCCACAGAGTATTTGAATCTACAAATCTAAATGACATCTACAATAGCAATAGATTGCATATATTGAACAATTCAATGAAAAGCCTTGATAATCTTTGATTGAAAAGAACCTTGCACTTGAAGTATAATTTGAAAAAACAAAAAGCCCAACCTCTCAATTCCCAAAAGAAAGGAAGTAACCACTCAAATCTATCTACACAAAAGATCCAACAAATCGTTATAATAAGAAGTGTGCAAGGTTTGAATTCAAGGTGTTAAAATATAATTAGTGTATTTAAAGGAGATCAAAGTGTTTTGGATGTTTTGGATGTACACAAGATGAATTCTGAATATTTTTATTAAATTATTAAAATCTTTAGTATTAATGACAAATATTTATCAACACAAGACAATGTATAAATATAATAAATTCATATAGATATGAAGTTGAGTGAATAGTGGAAAAGTTCATAGTTAGTTTAGATTTGTTTGAGCTAATACCATGAACTAAAATTTTGTAGATTGACATATTCATTTAAATTGAAGATATTAAATGATCTTACTATGTTAATTTAATTGCAAGATTACTGTTAAAAACACTCCATGACTTATTAATCAACATTTCAAGTCCAATTTGGGAAAACATATTGACTATATGTTATTTCCTTCATCAAATGACAAATGAATTTTTTTTTGTGATTTGTCTTTCTCCATTGTAAATCAATGCTGAACAAATTTCATTTCTTGACCAAGGATATTGCTTCATTTCTACAAACATGACTAATTTTGATGTTCAAAAAATGATCTTTATAACAAAGCATCTAAGACTCAAAAGTAGGAAGGTTTAATATTTAGGCAAAGTAGATGAAAATGTTGTGAGTCTCTCCAAATGTTCTTCAAGACACGCTTCTATCCTACAATGTTAAAAATAGATTTGCCAAATCTAAATATAGTTAGACTCTTCCTACTTTCAATATGTGATTTTGTCAATTCACTCCTAATGGAATACATTTGGTTTGTAAGGGTGGAAAACAAAAGGTTGGAAGGTTCTTCAAATAATTATATGAAATTGTAGCATGCTAGTTTTAACGTGCAATGTTGAAGATGCTCTTAGAACATGTCTACGTGAGCAACAAAAGTTCGCTACATCAAAATACCAAATCCTTTTATTAAAGAGTGGTTCATTTATGTATCTAATTCAAGTTGTTTTGAGAATAATGCCACAGTGAAGACAATTTTTTTTCCAGTGCTCATGTATGACTATAAAAACTTGCCTTCAAAATTTGGAGTGTGTAATTTTACATATTGTAACTATGCCATTCTTTATGAATTAGGAATTTCTATTCAAAAGATGTATTCAAATATTCTGAGTTTGATCTTCCTTGGTAAATGATAAGTTCTTTTGTTTAATTCAAAAGATTTTTTTGGAACAAAGCTCTAAATTTTTTCTCCTCTTAAGGATTGTTGTAGACAACTCTATTTGATGCCTTTTAAATTGTGTGAAATTAACATCTTTTTATTCTAAACTAAACTTTTCAAGAAATTTTCAAGCAATGGTACCCATTAAATAACGCCCTAGGTAAATGTTGCATAAGAAGATAATTGTATCCAAATGTGCCCTCTTTCTTGTATTACATGTAGTATTTCTATTTATTAGAGTTACTTTTGCATACAACTATTTTCAATAATTTCAAATTCTATAATTAAATATCCTATAGTATCTAAAAATAAAAATAAGAGATTTTAGAATATTCATTAAACAATAAATAAGATTTTTTTTATTCAAGCTGACTTATTGGAGATCAATGAGGGATCCTTAGTGAATAAATATTTAGAATAGACTTCCATACGGGATTGAAATCAGAAACAAAATTCCAAGTTGTGTTGGAAACAAAATAGCTTTGGTTGACTTCCACAATGTTTACACTTCCATTTGTGTAGAGAAAAACTATATTTGAGGAGTAGCTTTGTCTTCTGAGTAGAAAAATAGTGTATTTCAGGTGTTGCTTAATTTGTCTTGTTTATAATCTAAAAGCAATTCAAAAGCTAAAGTCTAATGTTGAAATTAATTTTCCTTCACAATTTAAATACTCCTCTCTATAATAATGCCAACAAACTATTCCAATTCTCCCCTTGCAAATATTGCACACTTCCATGTACTAAAAATGGTCAGTTTTATTTGAAAGTTTGCCTACTCCGACCACATGGAAGTCCAACCTTAAATCCTCAATAAGACTGGTCGAAGTTATTTTCTACTTACTCGCTCTTCGACAAAATCCAACATAAAATTAGGCATCCTAACAAGAAATGAACAACTCCCTTTTGCTTTTTCGGACATTACAAACTTTTTCATCCACAATTTGTCGTCAAGAGCTTCTTTGTACTGCGGATGTCCATGCCTTTCAAATTGTAATGACTCTCACCAATCCTTTCCACGCCAAGAACCTCCGAAATTCGAACAGTGACGGCGCCCATTAAATGCCCCGTGGATGACCCCGTGGATGACCCCGAGGATGGCCCCCGAGGATGAATGAAAACCCCTCCGGGAGGATGAAAAAAAAGCGACACAGAAAAACGGCACTTCGTCCGCCCCATTCGAAAGTCACGCTGCCATCATCCCTCTCCCAACGGCCTTCTTCCCAGTTTTCCCTCCTTCCCGTTCCTTCTCTACTCGCCCCCCCAACAACTCGGATTCAATCTCAACGTTCGCATTGCTCGGTTTTAATCAGTAGCGCCGCCCGGGGTAACACAGATTCGGCCGTTACGCTTCCCATTGAAACTCTCGCCGTGTGTACTGGTGGATCCATCAGCGTATGCGACCTCCATTCTTTCAGCATCCGCTAAGAGCTCACAACTTACTGAAGGAAGGCGTCCTCCGAGGTTTTCGAAGGGACTGGTGTTTATGTGTCTCGGAGCTTTCTGTTCTTGCTTGGGGACTCGATCGATTGGCAGGTATGGTGGGGATTTTAGTATTTCTGTCCGCGGAGTAGCATCGGAGATCGGTTTGAATGTGTGTGTATTTGTATAAATAGTGGTCGTTCTTGGGGTTTTGGGTAGGATTTTTGGTCCTGTGGTCGTGAGTGGTAATGGTTATGGTGTTGGAGATCGATTAGATTTCTTGATTAGATTTTGTATCAGTGTTTTTGTATTTTGATTTTTTTGGTTTGGTTGGATTTTTTTGAATGTTTGAGCGGGATTTTCTTGAGGTGGTGATCAAGGTTTGGCAAGTGATTGATTCGGTGTCTATTGTTGAATTGATTACGGGTCTGTTGGATTCCAAGGCGTGCGGTTTCATGAGGATTTTTTAATTGTGGTGTTTTAGGTGACAACGAAAGAGTTTGCAATGGGCCAGCAACCTGGAGTGCAGCAGGTGGATACGACTTGCGGTTCGTTGCTTCGTGAGCTTCAGGTGTGCTTACTAGTCTTGGTTTCTGAAGTTTCCTCGATAACTTGTTCAAGAATTACTCATTATTCTTCACCACTTCTTCTCTGATGGACATTCTCTCTGCAGCACATTTGGGATGAAGTTGGTGAGAGCGACTCCGAGCGAGACAAAATGCTATTGCAGTTGGAGCAAGAGTGTCTGGAGGTTTACAGACGCAAAGTGGATAACGCCAGTCAGAATCGCGCTCGTTTGCATCAGACTCTTGCTAGTGCGGAAGGCGAATTCGCTGCACTCTTTTCTGCTCTTGGGGAACCCACGCTCAGTCAGCGAGTGAGTTTCTTTCTCGCTAATTTGAGAGTTTCAGCGCAAGTAGGTTTCCGATTTCAAGGAATGAATTGGATAAGTTACCGACAGGACTCGTACATTTCGAACTATTCTCTGCCGGTTTGTAATTCTCTTTACGTAAGTCATTGCAGGAGAGA
Source organism: Pseudoscleropodium purum (assembly GCA_963969395.1). Taxonomy (NCBI): domain Eukaryota; kingdom Viridiplantae; phylum Streptophyta; class Bryopsida; order Hypnales; family Brachytheciaceae; genus Pseudoscleropodium; species Pseudoscleropodium purum. Next base: position 20,730,686 of record OZ017795.1, on the reverse strand, counting down.
CGCGGCGGTACTTTAAAGGAGCAGGTTGCTTCGATTGGACCCCACTTAGAAGAGCTCCGCAAGAGGAAAGAGGAACGTGCCAAGCAGTTTGCAGAAGTGAAAACGCAGATTGCCAATATTTGTGGGGAAATCGCAGGATCCAACTATGGAGATATGTATTCTGATGAAGAGCACGATCTAACGATTAGGAGACTAGAGGAGTATCATGTTCAGCTAGCAACGCTCCAGAAGGAGAAGGTATTTATAGGTCGTCTAACAAAGTCTCCTCCTCTAGTGGTTGACAACGTGGTGCTTGCACTTCCCAGTTATAGTTCGTTTGAAGTGCTAGTTGATCCATGGGTATACCGCTGTGACCCCTGAGAAACCAACGTAGAATTCATTGAATTTTTTCTGGTTTTGACAGAGTGAACGGGTGCACAAAGTGCTGGAGTATGTTAACTTGATCCATCAATCCTGCTCCGTACTTGGCATGGACTTCTTTCAACTCGTTTCCGAAGTTCACCCTAGTCTGGACGATGCCAAGGGTCTGCCAAAGAGTATCAGCAATGATACGCTAGACCTGCTTGTGAAGACTATTCAGACTTTAGAGGTTGAAAAGAAGCAACGAATTTTAAAGGTTGCTACTCATCTATGTACTCTCTCTCCATGGACTTTTGGTAGGATTGTACAGAGTCTTAATTAGCATTGCGTTTGCTGTGGAAGAGATCATTGTCTATCTTATGCTGACATACTCTATTTTGAGAGAATTTTTCTTTTAACACTAGTCCTTGATTACCTCAGATTAAAGAACTTGGCGCCTCGATGGTAGAGTTGTGGAGTCTGATGGATACTCCAGTATATGAACAACAAATGTTTGAACATGTCACTTGCAACATCGCGGCTGAGGAAGATGAAATTACCTCTCCCGGTTCCCTCTCTTTGGAAACAATCGAGCAGGTCAGTTCATTTCTGTTTCCGTGAAACAATAACTTGTAGTGACTAGTTAGACGGATGATCGTTCAGGTTGTTGGCTTATGGTGAACTGATGCGCCCGGCAGTCTGACCATTTTGTATGCTGGAATTTTTTAACGGGATTATGCATGAACCAGGCGGAAATGGAGGTTGAAAGACTTCAAATGCTGAAAACCAGCAAGATGAAGGAGCTCGTGCTGAAGAAGCGTATGGAGCTGGAAGAGGTTTGTAGGAATGCGCATTTGGAGGCGGATCCGAACACCGCTGAGGACAAGCTCGTTGCACTGATTGAATCAGGCATTGTCGACGCAGCAGATCTCCTCACGAATCTGGAGGGTGAGATTTGCAAAGCAAAGGCAGAAGTAGCCAGCAGGAAGGATATTATGGTACTCATGGAGAAATGGATGTCAGCTTGTGAGGAAGAGGGGTGGCTTGAAGACTATCAGAAGGTAAATTTTATTCCTTCCACATCTTGGCTGTTTTTCTCCAAATCTCTGGTATCACTTTGCACGGGAGCTGACGGGCATGGGGCTGTCGCAGGATGATAATCGCTTCGCAAGCAAAGGTGCTCACATCAACCTCAAACGAGCAGAAAGGGCTCGTGCCGCCATTGCCAAACTTCCAGGTACTTGAAGCGCCTGTTCCTGTTTCAGTTCGTACATTTTCTGTCTTTTAGACGCTATTTCCTTCATTTCCATTTTGAATTATTCCCTACCAACGTCCTCACTTATTCTATTACCGGTATCTGACCTACTTATTGATGTTCTCAATCAACGCAGTTCTGGTGGATTCATTGACACAGAAGACAAGAGCTTGGGAAGAGGATCGTAATGTCCCGTTTATGTTTGATGGGGTAAGAAGCGCATGGTCTATTATATTTCTAAGAGACCGTGAAATAGATGTTCGACCTATTGTTAATCGGTTCCGTTCTGATTTGTGGTGATTGCTTTGGTTGGCAGGTACGACTTCTGGCAATGCTGAATGAGTACAATCATCTTAGAGAAGAGAAAGAGGAGGAGAAGCGGCGAATGAGGGTAATTAGCGAATATCCTTAATTTGTTGACTGTTCTTAGTATTGACTTCCGTACATACTTGATATCGGTATTGAGCTTCCAACATTGTTACTCTTCTAATAATCATTTTATTCTGTCTTTCCAGGATCAGAGGAAGCTACAAGACCAACTGTTAAATGAGAAGGAGAGTCTCTTCGGATCGAAGCCTAGCCCTAGCAAGAACGCTATCAACCCGAGAAGAGCTGGTATCGGTTCCCGAGCTAGCAGTATTGGTGGCAGTCAACAAACTGTCCCGAATAGGCGACTATCACTTGGCAATGCTATAATGCAGCCAGGAACTCCGGAGTTCACTCGTAACGGTAATACTACACGAATGGGACACTTCGCGAAAGAGCTTAAGCCTGGGCGTCCAAGGCCTGCTGCCCCTTCTAACTACGTTTCAATCAACAAGGACGACGCGAGCTCTGCAGGTGGGTCAGCTCCCACTTCCTCTCGATTTCGGTAGTCTTCGTGGAGCTGCAGGCACGTGTCGGGATTAACTCTAATCAACACGGTTAAATCTTTTGCGTCCCTAGGGAGATGAGTTCCATGAAATCAGTTTCAAGTGGAGTCCTGGAGCAGTGGAGGCTGCCTTCCCTGCAATGCTGGAGTTTGTTTTGCTGCTCTGTGAGAACGTCGTCGATGCTGGCAGCTCGTAGTTTAGTCTGCAGTTTCCAGCAACAGTACTTTTGGTCGTCTTGATGCCCACCCTCATTTAGTCATTTTATGCAATTAGGTGGCAAGAATGGTGTGATTGCTCGTAGTCAGCCGCAAGCACAAGAAGCTGTAGCTCCTCGCCAACCTTTGTCTCCTTTTCCTCCTGCAGCGGCGTTGCAGCAATTGCACGTGGATGATGCCGCTAACCGGGCTGCCTCAAATAGACCTACCACGCCCTCAGCTGCTGCCTATTTGAAGAGTCCCATGAAGACCACTCCAAGCACTCCCCGTGTTGGGGACTTGGAGAATACAACTCCTCGCATGCAGCAGAGCCTTGAATTCTCGTTCGAGGAGCGCAGGGCCAGTGTACCCTATGGGGACTTGCAAACTGGGTTTTGGATGGGTGCTCAAAGCTAAAGCGCAACCGGTAGTTCAATTTTGGTTTTCTTCTCTGTACATTTTTCTTTTTATTTCGGAACTTTCACGTCCATAGTGAATATCTTCATTGTTATATATACCAGTCTGCTCAACTGGCTTCAGTACCAGAGATCGCGGTATCCCCCTCCAGCGCGATAGGATTTCTTTAATTTACTTAGTGACTTCATGCGGTAGAGGATGACTGATTATCAGCCTTGGAAGGCTGTAGGATTTCATGCAATTGACACTTCATTATGGGCCAACGTCAGGTTGGCACTGTGGTGAAGAACGTGACTGTTGGACAGTTTCGATGTAAAAGCTCACGATTCTCGTTACTTTTTTTTGTACTGCGTAAGCTTCCTGTACAGTACTCTTTTTGGACAAATTGCCGATGGAACATTTTATTACCATTGCTGCACGTCGATGTGAATATGTGATCATTCATTATACACATGCACCAATACATCTGCAACCTGGATGTAAAATTCCGTGACATGCGCAGCAGATTTTTCATAATTGATGTGAAAAAAGTGAAATTTGAATACGCCGTGACGGAAGAAGTCCGGAGCTCCATTACAAGCTGGTTACCGTCGCATTGCAGATTGTACAAAACTGAATCTTTAAAAATGGTATACAATTTGCGGAGGATAGATAAAAGCTGCACTTTTGTCTTCGGCGTACAAACTATTGCTAGTAAATTTAAAATATTGAAGTCAGCGAAATAAATGACAATTTAACGGAATTCGAAAGCAAATTTTCTTTTCTTTCGATACCTGAAAAGCCCTCGGGCGGGGAGGGCAGACGAAAGTCAGGGTAAAATTCAGGGTATTCGGTAAGCAGAGAGTGCGGAATCCCAGCTCTTATCCCAATATGCTGCAGACAATGAGGTCTCCATTTTAGGTGAAGAGCTTCACCTAAAGAACGCTGTCGATCTCATTCACTGTTTTGGCTCTGCCTCTGGTTTAGTCATCAATTGGTCGAAGAGTATTGGATACTGCTTCTTGGGCATCCTTCCCCTGGATTGGCTGCAAAACTTTGGAATTACTTGGGTTCCCCCAAGTCTCTTTCCAAGCTCTTGGGCACTCCGTTTGGCATCTCCCTTGACACTGTTGATGTTGATGCAGTCCTCCATCAGAAAATTGCTAAAAAATTAAATTATTGGTCGACACAACGACTTTTTCTAGCAAGCCAAGCCCTCATCATCAATGCAATTCTCTTATTCTCCATCTATTACTTTCTAGCCATATGGTCTGTCTCACTTCAAGCAGTTCGTCAAGCAAGAGGGAGCATGCGCAATTACTTATGGTGTGGAGCGGAGTACTTGTTGAGAACCAGAGTTAGTTGGGAGGATTGTTGTCTTCCCAAGTCCATAGGGGGATTGCAATTGCTTGACCTTGAGGTGGCTCTCAGTGCCTTGCTCGCGAAGTGGATACTGTAAGCAATCGAACCTGGCATCTCTAATCTCAAAACTTTATTGAGATATTGCATTAATCGCATGACACCCCATTCTAAATCAGGATTTTGGTTCTCTTCTCCGGGGTGTCTTATGATTCACAAAGTATCTACATTAGGAGGATCCAAAGTATATCTACATTAGGAGGATCCAAAGTATAGGATATAATCACTTCAACTTGGAAGAACATCATCAAACTTATTGAGCTATCGCCTCCCCTTAGTGCCGCGGAGGTTCTCTCCACTAGCAACTAGTGTTCCACAAGCTTCATTGGCTCTAATTTTAACTTTTTTGTGGATAGAGTTAGAACATTGGCTAAGGTCGGGATGTGTTCAATTCGGGATCTGTGGGATAGTCAAACTAATCACTTCAAGACTTGGGATTCGATTTCTAGGTAATTTCTACTATCTTCAATAGAGAGTAATCATTGCTTTCACCTCATTTAACAAATTCCAGACAATTGGTTTCAATTACTAATCGTTAATCCAAGACTAACCATCCCTAGTGATGGGCGGGCATCTTTGGCCTACCCATTGACATACTTCTTGAAATTTTCTAGCTGATCTGTACACCTATACTTGATGGTTTTTAGCCACATGTCCAAACAATATCCTTCCTCCACGGAGTGGTTCGTGCGATAGTGTAATGTCAATCTCGACAGCTCTCTTTCTTTCCCAACCTTGTTTCTATATCAATCCACAGAGGTATGGTCTAACACGTACGGGTTACCCAAGTAAAAAAAGGTAGAGGCTTCTCACCTCCTCTTTTGTTTTCAGGCATTATCAAATCTTTGCAATTTGATCTAGGTAGATGGAAAAGTCCTTCTAAGTGGCCAAATATTTTACGCAATGATTTCTTCCCTAGCTAGAAGGATATCTAGCTTAGAGCACTACCCCCAAAGGATGCAACTTTCATTTGGTCTATCTAGTACAATGCCACAGTTGTCAACTCTTAGAGGCATAGATTGCTCTATGGGGTATTGACACAGATTGTGTTTGTTGCACTCCTAATAATATTGAGACTCATGCGCATCAATTCTTTGGTTGCCCGCACGCCTAAGAAATCTGGGATTATGCCCAAACTATTGTTCACTATATATTTCAGAGGTGCAACTCCAATCTTGGTCCCTCATTTCCATCTTGATGCTTTACAATGCATCCTTGTCTCTCTTGTTCCCAGGTTGTTCTATAGGATTCATACTATGTGGTCAATCATCCAAAAAGTAGCTCTTTGGATGTGCTAGATTATGTGGAATCATAAGGTATTTGCTCAAGATTGGTGGCCCACTCTTCTTCTTCAACATAGTCTTTGGAACTCTATTCTGGACACAAGTCATACAACGCTACTCAAGTTTGAATTTGTGGCTCGATGGAGGCCACACCAGGTTGATAGTATTTGGTTGTAATTTTAGAAGAATTTGGCTTTATGACCATGCTTTAGCCTCTTAGTTTGTCAATTCCGTTACTTGGAATAAGGATGGTCCGCTTGTTTGTTCTTTCTTGTAGGTTTCATTCCTTTTGTTATTTTGCTCATTTCTCTTCATTTGTCCAACCTTTGGTTGGCGGTTACTTGGTTTTTAATACAATGGTTTCCATTTGTTATCAAAAAAAAGAAAAAAAACCTCGGGCCCAAGAAATCTAGAATTATGCCCAATTGATTCTAAATTACATTCTAGACCAGTCTCCCATAATTGCAGCTCATTCTTGCTTTGATTTCACTAAATGTAATTTTGGTATAGCCACACATAGAAGATTCCAAGGCATTCGTACTATATGGACTCCGCTTCAGGGCTCCTCTCTTTGGTTGATTTGAACTTCTAGAAACAATAAGGTATTTTCCCATACTAGCTAGGCCTTGCATTTTATTCAAAATGCGTAATGCATTATGGAAGTCACTTCTCAATTCAAGCCACGCAGCACAACTAAAAGCTTACATCGGCGCCAAACACAAACCTGAGCGTGCTGTTAGTAATCTGCACTAAATTCGATAATATATGGCTCCATTCTGTTGTTCTGGCACATAGATTACACTAAAAAATTATTTGGCACAAGCAAGCCCCTCCCATAAATAGTTATACTGGGTCCTTTTCTCAAATTTTTTGAGTGCTCTTACCTCTTCATGTCCAGCCTTCTGGCTTGGTTGTTTCACCGTCGTTTTTAATGCAATGGTTCGCCGATTTGTTGCAAAAAAAAAGAGAGCCTTTAAACGGATGAATCTTTACATCCAATGCAAAAGGCATGAATAGTTTATGTGGTGGTCGTTATAAAATTGTTGCCTCATGATAGGCATCTGATTAATTGAACATAGTGAAGTAGACACTTTTGAAGGTCCCAAGCCTGGTACTGACGAGCAATAAGAAGATTAAATAGCATGTGCGGATGCATGGACGTACCAAATACGAACTGGATTTTCTTGTGGGCAGTCATTTTCCATCCAGAATAGAAATAACAATGCATTCCACCCTTCAAATATTAATCTTCTGTCGATCAACCGAACCTCCGCAATTTCTGATGATGAAGAAGACAATGACATGAAGCGAAGTGATCGCCGGAAAAACAAAGCGGTCCAACATTGCAGACTTCGATATTTCACAATATATTTGTCCCGCACAACCATTGTTCCTTGGCTTAAATTGATGTCATATGCACAGCCTAGAAATCGGGCTTCCAATCCAGTTAACTGAAGCCACTGGCTCCCTTCAGTTCCTGGTGCTAAATAATCAATGATCATTTTCCAGATCTGAATGATTCTACGTTTTTCCTTCAGAAAACTGGACTGCGCACGAGAGGGACCCTCCCGGCTGCAAAAGGCGACACGGTTATCTCGGGCTCTCGACAAGGCTGCTCAATCTTAGTTGAAAGGGCTGGAGCTGGTTACCATTTAACGTTTTCAGCTGAAACTGCATGCCCGAGCAGCAACCTCTTCCACGAACAGAAGCTTCACTGCAGAATGAACAAAATAAGCAATTTAGCTCAGACGTAGACTGAAGGGGCAACCAGGATCAGTAATCGTGGTAAGGCCTTTGTCGAGAAAAGACGTTGAGATATCAGCAGATTACAACATGAATCACACCATAAAAATGCTTGCAGAACCGGAAAGAGTATTATCTCTAAAAAATTAAATGCAAACTCTGACACGGTTTCATGCACACAGTTCTCCATTTAGTCATTTTTGCTAAATCCTACTGACATCAAAACATCTTTCTCAATGAAACCTTTTAGAATGAAATCTTCTCAAATGAAACCTTGGATGTCTTGTTGCATTGCAACAGGCTCCGTTTTAGTTTCAACGGAAGAATCAGGTCCCATTCTTACATATGAAAAGAAATAGAACATTAATGAGGAAAAGACATTGAGATTTACATGTCAGCAACAGAGATATCAGGGCTCTGAATAGAGGTAGATTGCGTACCAACCAGGAGGCCTATTGCTGGGGCTCAGGAGCTGTAGGAGCCGATGCACCCTCAGTGCTTGTGATCTCCTTCTCAACCGTGGCTGGAGTTGCAACCGCAGCGCTGGGTCCTTCACTTTTCACGGCTTTCCCGTTGGCTCGTGAATTGAGGCTTCCATTCCGAGACAATTCTGGCGTTGGAGTTGCTGCAGGCTGCATGATGGCATTACTGCCCAGCGACAACCTCCGACTGGCTGCTGGCGTGTGTCCATTCGCTCCTCCAACGTTGCTGATCCGAGGGCCCCTTTCGCCTTTCTTGGCACTAAGAGGTCCCTTGGCAGGACTAGGCCTTGACCCAAATAGAGTCTCCTTTTCAGTGATCATTTGCTCGCGCACTTTCTTGTGGTCCTGCAGCAGCTCAATGTTAGTGACAAGTTGATGAGACGAACTCTGTTTAGACTCAAATGAAAAATCCTCTCCTCCCTAATTATCGACTGTTTTTGTTAGCCTTAAATACTTCATAGTTTAATACTGAAATGGAAGTTTTAGTGCTGTTCTTCTGCCTTTTCAGTATTTTAAAGAACTTTTCAAACACGCTGTGAAGGTACTAAAACGGTATTACAGCAGTATCATTACTTGGAGTACCACTGAAACAATTGGTAGACAGTGAGGAGGGGCGTCTGTGATGCAAGGATCGTTTCCACAAAGCAAAGAGGGCATTGGAGAATCCGTACCCTGAGTCGACGCTTCTCCTCCTCTTTCTCTTCCCTCAGAGTCTTGTATTCATTCAGCATAGCTAGTAACCGCACCTGCCATGATTGTCATGCAGAGTGAGATCCGAGAATTCTAGTGTTTGGGCATCATCAGGAACAACAGCTGGAATATGGATTGGTAAGGCGTACCCCATCGAACATGAAGGGGACGCCCCGTTCATCCTCCCAGACTTTCGTCCTTTGTGTCAGGGACTCCACCATTGCTGTATAAAGGCATTCAACACAATCCAGCTGATTAGAACTCAGCTTACCATAGAGTCACTTTAGCTTACACGAGTCGAAGTAACAAGCTTGATTTGTCACAAAATCCTACACATTGATTGGTGCAAAAACTGTATTTTACCTCGTTTACATCAATTACGACATTACAATAGGACAAGTATCAAGATTGAGCATGTAATGGTTACGCTTGCATTGCTCTTATGTGGCTTGGACACTTGTTAACTCAAATATATCAATAGGTATAATAAATGAAATGGATTCTATAAAGTTCGTTATCGCACCCCAACTTGCACATGATACGAGTTCAAATTTTAAGCTTGTTGTTCGACCTGTGCAGAGGATTTGGGAAGTTGATGTCATGCTACCCGAGAGAAAATGTCAGAACTATACCAGGAAGTTTGACGATGGCTGCACGGGCTTTCTCAGCTCGTTTCAGGTTCAAGTGAGCACCTTTGGTAGCAAATCTATTCTCGTCCTGAAACCGATGGAGCAAACAATTAGCCTTCAAAGTTGTAGCAGACAAAGGAAGCTTGTACGATAGAGGGTACCATTTGTAATGATTTTATTTTTCTAATATATGAAGGAGTGTTTTCATTGGGAGATGCTTAGAACTGTGGTGAGATCACTCGAGTGCAAGAGACAAGCCTATTTATTCTTAACTCTATGTATGAATTTCTCATGCAATTTCGACTTCGGAGGTTGGAGGTGACAGGAGGCAACCCCATTTCCAATCAAAAATCGGTGACCATGAATATATAGCGAAGTCATGCTTACAACGCTTCCTAAAGTCGAGCCTAAGAATTGATGAGTTGATGTTGGTAGCAGGTATCATGCCTAACGGTTTCAGTATCCTCGACCTATAATTGCGTGAAGTACTCCGATGAATCCAATACAAAAAGAAGATATGTACCTTGTTGTAGTCCTCAAGCCATCCCTCCTCCTCACATGCTGACATCCACTTCTCCATTAGAGTCATGATATCCTTCCTGCTGGCTACCTCTTCCTTAGCTTTACCAATCGCTTCGTCAAGATTTGCAAGGAGTTCGGCTGGGTCCACCCTCCCTGAGCGCCCAATAAAGTTGTCCTTGTCAGCAGGTAACACACTAGAAACAGACACCTGACAAAAACGATGAGAGTTCGTACATATTCCACGGAACTACTAAATACCATTGAATACCTGAATCTATTACAGCAATGAGCTTGTCGACAGCTAAATTCCCATCCGGCTCCAAGTGGGCACTTTTGCACACTTCATCAAGCTCCAGTCGTTTCTTCAGAACAAGCTCTTTCATTTTGGTAATCTTCAGCACACTTAATCTTTCTACCTCAACTTGCGCCTGAAATACAAATAGACCCAGTCTTAGAAACCTTGCCCAATTTTCTGCCAAGTATCAGACCTACAACAAACTGATACTGCTGGACTTCAAACTAATCCTGAAATACAGAAGTGGCTCTTCAAATTTATCGATGCAGAGACTGTGATGCAGTCGGAATTAGTTCAGGATATTGCATCAAGGCGCGGAGGCTAAATGACGAACGGACCTGCTCAATAGTTTCTACTGAAAGACAACTCTGTCCCACTATTTCGTCTTCACTCGTTGGAATGAGGCACGTGATGTGTTGAAACACTTGCTGCTCCTGAGCAGGCGTGTCCATGATGCTCCACAACTCCAACATTGATGTACCAAGTTCTTTAATCTGCAAGAGAGAGAAGCTCGCAGTCGTCAAACCTAGCATCGAAAATGAGGAGGCAATAATCCCCCTAGTGCCTCAGCTGATAATAGGAATTCAAGCGAATACAAAACTTCAAAACGTATGTCGTTCAAAAATGTAGGGCATCATATGTATTTCTATTAGTAAATTTTGGTACCTTATTTGAAGCTTTAGAAGCTTTATAAATGACTTATCACAACACCACTATAAGTATGGAAAAGGTCACTTTGGGCCATCTGGGAACGAAAAGATGAAACATAAGAATCAATTGTGCCTGAGAAGAGGTTGATTTCAGATGAACCCTAAACACTACATCAACAATAACCAAAGAGCCGATGGATCCAACACTATGCTCACTTTTGTGACGCAAATGCAGACGTATGGATTATACCTTCAACACTCTCTTTTTCTTTTCTCCTTGCAGGGAATGAATTGTCTTTGCGAGTCGATCAAGCGTTTCATTGCTAATACTTTGGGGAAGCTCTTTGGAGTCATCCAAGCTAGGATGCACTTCTGTGACTCTTTTCAAGAAGTCCATGCCCATGACGGAGCATAGTTGATTCAACAAGTTCACGTAATCAAGCACTTTTCGCAAACGCTCGCTCTGCCAGCAACACAATTCCAGGTCTTCAGCGAGTCAGAATCTTAGTCCTTCGAGGACCAAGGACTAGTGATTAGAAACGACCATTTTCAATGGTCTTAACGTGAAAAGCACAATTCAAATCGGGAATTCTTACAAAATACTAGACTAAATGAAGAACATTGCATCTGTTGGTTAGAACTACTAATTTCTGAAACAAACAAAATCCCTGTATGAACTCGTCAAAACTGCTTCAATAAGCATGAAGTCAAACATGGCTTCTTCGTCCTAAAATTTTAAGGCTAATTCCGATTCTTGCATTGCAACACGAAAGATATTGACTACTCCACTTATCTCCATATGCAAACCCAACGGTTCAAATTAGGCACACAGTGTGTGCAAACTAATGCAAACTTCAGCTTCATAGAAACCAGCAACTTCTGTTCTAATTTAATCCCAGACTATATCATTCACAAGCGCGTACCTTCTCTGTTTGAAACGTGGCCAGCTGACCGTGATACTCATCCAAACGCCGGAGCGTCAAATCCTTCTCTTCAGGGACATGCACATCGCCATAGTTGCCTGCAATTTCCTCACGAATCTTCGCAATCTCCGTCTTCACCTCCAAAAACTGCTGAGCCCGGCTTTCTTTTCTTCGACGCAGCTCTTCCAACTGGGGTCCGATACCAGCCACCTGCTCCTTCAGCGTACCAGTCCTCTTCTCCTGTTGTCACATACACCCCGGCGAATGCCATTCTTAGTTGAAAATTTCCAAATTACAATATTTACCACTTCGAACATGTCGGTAAACGCATAATCGCCACTCTGAAGATTGATGCCACTGTTTCCTAAGAATAAGCGTTTGATACGCTATTTCATAACTCTAACGCTTATACAAACACTATGTATTGGAATATCTCTCCTGAAACATGCACTACTCATCAAAGAAGGAAAATGTCATGCTACCAAACCAACTGTTGACAAACCGGCTATTCATTCAAAGCATTCGAAAGGCGGTTCTCTTTCGATCAACAATGGTCTCAAGTTAACAAAAACTCATATATCTCTGAAGGTAGCTGGAGGTGAGCAAAAGGGAACACTAGTACAGATCGAAGGCTGAGGTTGCAGTAGTTTTTGCAACGGATTCGCAGTGACCGCCAGAAATCTATTAACAATTTTACAATGGTTCTGTACAGCATAGTTCAATGCGTATGCAGCTATTATATTTGAGATTGCAATAGTATTCGCAGCAATGTAGGCATAGATATGCATTGATTCGGGGCCCGAGACTATTGCAACAATTTGCAGAACTTTTGCAATGGTTCGCAGTAGAGCGCGAAATGAAGGCAAAGTACGGAACCGCTACAAAACCATTGCAAAGTAAATGATGATGTGTTGCAACCACTACTTCGTGTAGTAAAGTTCGATCGAAGGGGCAAGCAAGTGATCGATTGACTTACACGTTGGCTGAGAGCCGGTTCTCCCAGCGCCGAAAACAATGCAGAGAATTCCGCCTCGGCACTAGCCAGAGCTTGATGCAAACGAGAACGGGTCAGACTAGCGGCATCTACTTTGCGACGGTAAACCTCCAAACACTCCTGCTCCAGTTGCAGCAGCATCTTGTCGCGCTCCACGTCGCTCTCCCCCACTTCGTCCCATATATGCTGCACGACATGCCCGGAACACCATTCCAGTCACACACATCCCACAGAGCAAGCCTCCTACAACAATCACAAGGACATAACAAACTAAAACACAAAACAATTGCCAACGATAAATTGAAAACTTAACCCGCGCGCAAACACCTGAAGCTCACGCAGAAGAGAGCCGCAACTCGTGTCCCCCCCGCCCTCCGTCGTCACCAGCTGCTGCTTCTGCACCATCGTGCCCGCCTCAACACCACTCGCCTGTACAACAAATAACACAAAAAGAGGGGGTCCAAGATCGAGCAGATTAGAATAACATTAACTACGTTGCCTTTCTTAACACAAGAAACGCAAGAACAACAATGACGCTAAAACAGTATCATCGTAAGCACCTGTTCCCCGTTGCGAAGAATGCCCGTCCAAGCACACTTAAAGATCAACAACCTACAGCGCGCAACAATGCGAAATGAAGACTGATTCCAACATACCTGCTCATGCACAGTTTCCGAGAGAACTAAACCATGCGCCAGAGCGTGTCTCCCGTGAACAGCGTAAGCACCCGAGAGAAAGACCAATGCCCGAGAAGTAACTTAACTTCACTTAGGAAACGGCTCTCGAGGAGTGAGCTGGAGTGCTGGACCAAGTGGGAGCTAGATACAGTAGAGAGGGCACAAGCAAGCAAGCAAGCGCAGAGCGAGAGGGCAAGTGTGGCAGCAATCATAAACGTGTTGTCTGACAATTTTTGGTGCAGTAGAGGAGATTTGCAGAGGGGAGCAGCTCTGCGCGCAGTGACCGACGCACTGCCACAACGCTTCACTGCCTGCAAAACAATCAGCAATTGCTGCAGAGAGTGATCGGGAGCTACTGGTGGCATTGGGGAAGTGCAGAGTGGAGAAGACGATCAGGGATTGGCGGGGACCCTGGGGTGTCCACATAGGATTATAGGTGGGGTCGCGTGGCGGGACCGGGTCGGTCGGGGAGTTGAGTTACAGGCTCTTGCGGTGTTTGGGGTGAAGCCGACGATCGGTGATTGGCGAGAACCCGGGGGTGCCACGTTGGACTCTAAGGCTGGACGCGTGGCGGGGTCGGGAGGGAGGTTCCCGCATGAGGGGCGGGCGTGGTGGGGTTGTGGGGTTTGGAGCGTTACGGCTGGTATTGAATGGGGTGGGACATTAGCGGTTGAGTGATTTGGGGGTAAACATGGGTTGCCCAACTAACTCATCATGTCAAGTTGAGAATTGGTGGTGATGTCACATCTAGGGAGATTTTTTTTAAAGAGTACCATACATTCTCAATGAAGCTTGGTGCGTCCCATTTTTACTCAACCCTTTTATAACTAAGAAGCTCAAATTGGGTTTCATGTTTTTTTAACAATTTTGAAGAATTTATATGAATTTTTTTATTTTTTAAAAATTTTATAATTTAAACCAATACATACAATTTTTTCATTCAAGCTAATGATATAATAAATAAAAAATTCACTTAGATTATACTTTTTACAATATAATCAATTAAAGTTAGCAACTTGAAATCATTAATTCTTAATATGTAAAGGGTTAATTAAACTCTAAGAGTTAAGGTTTTGAGGTAGATGTAGATTTTGAATGATTTTGGCAAACTAAATTATTATATGAGTAGAATCTAGATATCAAATCTTTCATTTTTGTAAGTTTTTATTTCTTCTCCATCCCTTCATAAACTCATTCACAACATTGCAACAATCACTAAGTACAAATTGACCATGGTAGTTACATTGTTTGAAAAAAAATTGCATGTTTTTCAATATAATTGGATGTACTTCATTTGTTTCATGTAGCTCCTCCAATCAACTCTTATAAACACTCATGATTTAAATACTAGATGCCATCTCTCTTAGGGATTAATAAAAAGTCAAGAAATTTAGAAAAATGAAACTTCAAATAAATGAGGTGGCTACACTTCTTTGATTCATAATTAGAATGATTCTTACTTTGAGCTTATACTTTAAAGTGTTTCAACATTGTTCAAAAGATTTATGCTTCACTAGCTTTGAATGCTAATGTATACATCCACATAAAGTTGAATATCTTCATCTTTGTTAGGGATAAAATAACCACTTAAAGATTATTGGGTCAAAATTAAACAATTTGGGTACACTCCTCTACAATCTCCATCATACATTTTAGAAGGGGTCCCTCTCAAAGTTTAGATATGCTTTATTGGTGTGAATGTATCTTTAATATTGTTTGAGCTAGTTTGGACAAACATTAAAAAAATACATATCCTTCTCACATTTATTGTTGATCAAAACAAAGAACCATGTTATGAAAAATCTATCTTTAATAAAACAAACATACAATAGTACAAGTTCACTTATTGAATAATGTCCACTTACTCAAACTTCCTCTTTTTTATTTAAGATGCAATATTTGATCTTACATAGGTTCCTTTTTTTCGTTCCAAACCTAGTAAACAAATAGCTATGCTATGAAGGGACTAATATTTGCTTAGTACAACAAAATGCATTGTTGGGGTACATCAAAAAAATTATTTATTATCATTGACACTAATTGTCAAATATCTTAAATGTTGTATGAGTTCTTATGGTATTGTCAAATTGATTATGAAAATCAACAATATAACTTCATTTTTTTAGTCTATTATCATTTAGCCATGGTAGTTAAGTGTCTTTGAATTTCTAGCGTGAATAAAAAGTAGTTACACATTCATTAAATTGGTGACAATAAGTGGTGTAAAACCCTATTCAAAGTTTTATTGCACATTTTTAGATTCATTTATACAACATGCTCCTTTACCCCTAAAGGACCAAATTGTGTTTTTTGGAACAACATAGCGACATTAAAAGAAGTTTAAGGGCTTGAAAAGCTTGTGAGTTATTAAGTTGGGAAGAAGATTGGTGCAGTGCTGGGAATTACGGGAACTGGACAGTTGATGTGGCCGACACCCTACCACATCATTGTCCCCTTCCATTTTTTTCAACTTTTTTTTTTTTTTTTTTTGTATTTGAAGATTAATTTTGTTTAAAATTTTGACAATGGGTCGTTCTCTTTGTTGCGAGGGAATAGGCCCGAATTAGGCTTTTTGAGCCCTCAAATTTCTTCTAATGTTTTGGGTAGTTCATTACAAATAGAATTTTTTATTTACTTTTCTTTGAAATTTTCACGCAATACAAGGATAAGATTTTTCTTTAAGGTCCAACAACTTTCATAACTTTTGACAATATGGTTAAAATATTTACTATGTGATATGTAATTTCATTCAAGTTTTCATTGATGTTTGAGCAGCCTAAAAAATTCTTAAAAAATATTTTACCTAAGAAATAAAAATAAAATTTGGTTTAGATTCTTTATATACATGTAAAAAGATTTGAATAATTCCATTCTAATTAATGATATGAAAGTTACGAGGAATTTTGTTTGTAGGCATTTATAGAATATCTATTCTAAAATATACTTTGAAGTCCTTTATTTAATTCAATTTTAAATGTTTATTGAAAAAATAAATTCCTTAGATGTAGAGTATTCATTACATCATTATAACCATTGGGATTAGTATTTTTCAATTCCATAATTAAATTCTTAATAATTTAGTATTTTGAATCATTCTCTATTTTTTTCTTTTTCCTATTTTTTTCTACATGTTGTACAATTCTAAATGTTCTGAATTTTTTCAAGCATGTAGCCAACTTGACTTGAAGAATGAATCCAGAGATTAACTACCATTTTGGAGATTTTTTCATACAAATGTAACCTTTGTGAAGTGCAGCTGTCTAGATTTTGCTAGGCCAAAAATGGATTTTTGTCAATTGAAAAGCTGATATCTTGTAATCCACATAGTGGAAATTTTTGAAATTTTTTCTATGTCTTCTCAAACCAATTTACTACAAGATTATACAATAACATGTGTCCAAAATTGTATTCTGTTTCTAAAATTTGAAACTTATACTAGAAATGACAACATTGGAGTGTTTTGGGTGAAAATGGAGTTAAAAACCTCTAGGGGGTTAATTACTTGATGCCAATCTTTCTTTTCAAATTTTAACAATTACTCCCTCTTCCTTTGACTTTATTGAAAAAGAAGGCTTCAAGAAGAATCCTTTGCCTTCATAACATTTTTGAAGAGGATGAATGGTGTATCTCTCTATAGTAACCTTGTCACATAAATATATTCATGTTATATGATAGCCGACCCATTTTTGACCACTTAAGCAATTCCGCATATCTAGAGTATAGGTTTCTTGAGTGCAAGAATTTTTCTATGTATAGAAACAAATTTTTTTTCAAGAATATTATTTCTCAGAATTTAATTACTGTAAATTTTCTAGCTAAAGATTCTATTCAACCTATTCCTTTCATATAGGCCTTCCTATTTCCAACCATAGGTTCCTTGCAAAACAAACAAAGACTGCAGCCAATTGTAATGTGCCATGACTGCATTGTAAATTGTGCCATAATTAATCTCCTGCGTTTCTCCAAAAAAGTGTAGCCTATATGGCGGGAATGGGTCCCTGGTTGGAAATGGGTCGGCTACCATAGTTGTGTGAAGTGGCAACAAATTAGCATTTGTGTATTTGTTCGCAACGGACTTCATGCACCTGTATATCAAATTCACAGAAAAACCATGATGCAACCCAAATTGGGTTTCTCAAACTATTAAGAGTTAAAAAATTTCCCTTTCCTGAGAATGTACCCTAGGATTCGATTGCCACCTTCGCCAACACAAGAAAGTCCGCTTAAAGGACACATAAAAAATTTCACCAGATTATCTCACAACTATTAAATGAGCTCAATCCAAACATTCAGAGCGACAGTGAGTAATGACAAGGTGGGTGAGAGTGAAGTGCGATGATTCTACTGGAGCGGCTGTCAGACTTTAGTAAGCTATGAATGAAGTGATAATTTACACTTCTACTTTAAGTTATCAAGTCATTCAAGTGTTGAAATGAAAAAAGTTGCAGCAGAGAACGCGCACAGGTGCAGAGATTCCAGAGGAGTAGAGGACCCCTCAAGGTGCAACTGTCTCTTTTGACCAGATTTGCACAGTCATTCACGGTCATTATCATGGGCCCTGCCAGAGTGTGTCAGAGCTTTATAGTCCTACTACACCATCCATGTACACAGACTTGTCGTCGTACCGACTAGTCTGCTTCGTATATCTGCAACATCAAATTCCCCTGAAAACCTCCTGTATAGTACATACGTTACATATCCTCCAGGAGTCCAGGTGATCTGTTGATGACTTGATGCACAGGAGATAGAATATTAGCTTACCTCACTACATGTTTGACATCAATTACTGTCAAGCCTCGAATAACTCAAGTCCTCAACATTTCATTCGACCAATAACTGTAACAGCTGCTGAACTGGCTTCGCCCTTCCAAACGAGAGAAACAGAAAGAAAGAACAAGGCATGATTTGCTATAAATGGCAAGAAAATAGGTGAACGATCAATGCGGGTCTCACTCCAGACAACAGCCAGAGTACAGAGCAGTTACCAAGCTTTGACATCTGAAAGAGCTATGAATGCGCTACTCACTGACCATGACACATCTTCTACTCTAAATGCAGGACTGCACCTCCTTACGTACAATCTGCAATTATGATCAGGAGTGACCGAGCTACATCTTCGTTGCCGAGATAATTGCACTTCAGGTTGATTGCTGAAAGAGTCAACCAGTGCTTCAAAGACCCATGCGCTAGGAAATTCCAGGATCAGCATAAACCCCTCCGAATGGAAATTGAGAAAGCTTCCTGCTCTTCACTTCCGTGGAGCTGCCAGGTATAAAACACAGATTAACGACTAGTTAGATACTTGAGGAAAAAGAGGCTAGTAGCATCAGTAATGACTTGTAAGGGTAGTCGATGTACCGACTAGTCTGACTTATAACGAACAAAGAACCGTGCTACGTTATAGCAAACGATATTATTTTTGAATTAACCAATGCCTACCGACTATCTCCAACAGATCATTACCTCCTCCTATTGTGGCTTCAGGTAATCTCTCAATAGAGTACTGATGCTGTTGAATATACATAATGGGAACACCAGGGATCTGCAACATGGAAACCATAAGAATAGGACGAGATGAACTTGCAAAAACATATTCCTGGCATAACTGGCAAGAGGAACAGCACAAATATGAACTGTAAGTTGCCATCACTTGCGTCGAACCAAGTAAGCAATGCAGTCGCCACAAGTTGCAAAGTGATGTCAGAAAAATAAATTATGAAGGTCCAAACGGTCTCACCTTACGAATCCGACGCTTCAAATCACGATCACATGTAGCCACAATGTAGCACTTGTTCTGCGCCAAAGAAATGCCAAAATCACAAGCCAAAACCACTGGATTGTAACCTCATGTTCACCACACAAGAATACGAGAGAAAAACAGAATAAATCATGTCGCAAAAATTGATCTTACTCGAGTAACGCGTTCCACAATGCAGTCATCAGCATATGTACCCTTGTGGGTGCACGGCAACGTTTCAAACCGTGGATCCTTCGCAACTCTGCGAGTCATCTCTCACTAGTCAGTTAACAGTGGGCGACGTAAAAGCAACATGAGTTTCGGGCCAGCAACTTGTGATGCAAACCAATAAAATTTACCTTTTAGTTCATAATGCATGTTCTGATAAAACTTCCACTCAACATCTGCCCTTCAAAAATCTAATATTTATATCTAATAGACGTGGAAAAAAACAGTTATTCAATAGAAACGAGTACTTTCACCACATACCTTAAAGCCACGCGATACTTCTGACCCAGCTTCTCTAGCTCAGCCATTACACAATCTGTAATACAAGGTGTACCTGCAACCCCGAAAACTCTCATAATCCATTCAACCAACACGCTGCTGAAGTAACTTCAAAGAATCCGCGGACCCAATTCTTCAGCAATAAATAATCCTAACAAGAAAAAACTTCAGCAAAGAACAGTGAACCTTAACCGTTAGCAAGCTACTTACATTTCGCATACAAGCAGTCCATCATCGCCTTCTCCAGATCCAACTACACACCAGTCACGCAGAAGAGTGCATTAGGATATGAACACGCCAAACAGTAGAGGGGACAGGAGAAAAATAGAGGACCTGTAGTGTATCGTTTACAGGGTATAGAAGGCAACGAGGTCCTATTCAAAGTATAGAGGACCCCAGTGTATTTATATTGACCGAACGTCAATAAGACCACCCCCTAGGATATCCGTTTTTTGAATTTTCTTTATTAGATCCTAATCAGGTTGGCCCGCACAACCACTTTGCAAACTACTCGCTTTGTTTCATAGGATTTTTGAATTATGAGTATCTTCAAAGAAAGTTTATAATGACCAAACGTTTTCATGAGGATTTTCAAATACCAACTCTGAAGGGAGTTTCATATGCAAGGGTCTTGAAAGCTTCAGATTGGAGGGCAAAACCAAAAAGACTGCTTGGTTTCCTTTTCGGGTCGTTGAACAAACTAGCCATCAAGGTGTCTCCATGCACGGCTTTGCATCCCAAAAACCAGATACAGAAAATCTTTAAAGAAACACAAACTAAACGCTTGATCATACCTTATTCTGGATAGAGAAGTTGATGAAATTCGTATCCACCAGAACCTGGTACGGTGGTCCAAGGGCAGAGTTATGTTTGAAGAAAAGTGCTGCGGACGTATTGGGTCTGCATCATCAAATATACAACTAAGAATCGTAAATCACCATCAATTGCAAGCTCACAATTTTCAGCAATAAAACCGAAATTCGATTGCTAACGAGAAAAAGAATCGATGGTAAAAGGCATACACGTTTCTAGGTAGCTTCTCGATGCTAGTATCCTTCTTGTTTGGATTTAAAACATCATCCTTGTACCTGCACATGAAACCAAATTGAACCATCAAAACTCCACACGAAGAAAAGACCACAATTTCGTAAGGAATCGAAATCTCCACATCAAATTAGACTACAAGCATTATCAACTTACTGTTTGATAGCTTTCGGCGCAAGCATTCGTTTCACTTGCGCAAACTTCCGAGTCTTATTAGCCTTCGTCATTGCCTGCTTTCTGCTCTACTCTAAACCCTAAAAATTACCGCGAACGGGAAAAAACACCAGATACTTAGCAGAGACGAGATGAAAGAACTGGAAACTGTGAAAGACTGCGTGAATTCTCGGCAAGCAAAGCAATTTCGTGCGGAACGAGCACTCCACAATGAATACCAGAAAGGGGAACAGAGAACTGGGGTTTTAGGGTTTTAGCCTCAGCTGACGAAGTGGATGGTTCACCCAGACCTCTTTAATGTCACAACCTAGCTACTCAAAATGCACGTGATAATATGGAGAGACGTTAACCCTTAAACGCGCAGGCATCCAAAAAGTGGATGTACGTTGGTCAACCTCGATTACAACTTTTAAAATAACCATCTTTAGAATTTGATTTCACCTAAGAAAACAAGGTTGACAAGTTTTGTTTGTATTCCATTTTAAAGTTTTGAAAAATGTCAAGAATTGAAAAAGTTGTTGCAATTGAAAGCTCTCTGGTTAAAAATCCAAATAACACAATATGGTGTGCTTTTCATTTATAATTTTTTTTTAATGGATTTTGAATTTAAATTATAAATTATGTTTCTCATTCCACTTTTCATTTACAATAAAAATTATAGATTATTCTAATACATATTGTAATTGATTTAATTTTATTTCCACCTTTAGCTTTGAAAAATCACAATAATTTTATTTTTCCATCGAAATTATTGAAAAAATACAAAATAAATAGAAAAAAATATACAGTTTCTATACATCAATTAAATAAAAGGATAAATTTGGTTTGATAGTCAAATTTGACTTCAAGGTGTTTGATGTGGCTATTTTGGGTGTAAAAAATAAAATAACCAATTGAAAATTTTTCATGCTAATCTCCATTGCTACTTTTACCTCCCAAGAAAATTTCAAATAATTTGGATTGTTTTTGCTATTTTTGCTCATTTATGTTCATTTTTTGCAACAAAAATGATAACAATTAGAAATTTTCACAAGACAAATTGCAATTTTTTAAAGTGATATAGAATTCAGAGTTTCAAGTAGTAAAAATATCAGATTGTTGTTTGAACACTATAAAAAAAGGCTAAAATTAGCTCAGATAAGAAGTTTGGCCATTTTACGATGAATTAAGTCCTTAAGGGGTTAAAAAATGCCAATATATGGTAGTGCTGTTTGTAAAAGTAAAACCAATGGATTGGTAGAAGGTGGTGTCAAATTTTTTCATACTTCTAGAACTCCTTATTATTAAAGTTTTGTATAATGTCATATAATATAAGAGTGTGATTAGTTTGGTTTGGTTTTTTTTTGTTGGTTTGAAAATGTGGAATGTATATTTTGGACATAGGAATAAACATAGGTTGTATGCTACCGTACACAAAGAACTTTTGTCCTATAATTATTATGAATTATTATGAATTATTTTTGTAAATTTGTATAAAACCATACAAAGAATCACAAATAAAAAAAATATCCTAAAAAATAAATAGATTAGCTTAATCCGAGTCAAAAGTCAATAGAGAAGTACATTGATTTTTCTATTGGTGCATGTGACACTAATTGATTGAAGTCAGATTATTTCAAATTAGTGTAGGCAAAAATATTATTATATTATCAATTTTTACAAAAAAAAGTTTACAATGATAAGGACAATTGGTTCTATTACTGACTAAAAACACACCAAATTCTCCCTTAGGTACCTTTACTGCAGTATAGGTAGAAGAAGTTGGTACAAAAAAACCTTTTGTATAAAGTTTGAAATGATGAATTAAAGATTCCATGGATTGTTTCATTTGAGATCGTGAAGGGGGACATAGCTTATGATCATCCGCTTTAATCATGCCACTAGGCATTTGATTAAGACATTGCATAATGATTCAAATACTTTGTCACATCTCTTCGATATGAATACAATAACGGTCATAACAGTCTCCTCTAATACCTACAGGTACATCAAAAATCAATTGGTTATACACATCGGAAGGTACTCATTTTCACAAATCCTAGCATAATCTTGAGCCTCTTAACATTATACTACTGAATCCCCAATCCAAAGCTTGTTGTATGGTAACAGTACCAATATCAACTAATCGTTGTTTCCAAATATGATTATTGGTTAATATTTCTTCTATTTCATCAATATAAGAAGCTCTGAACCATATGTGACAGTTTTCCGTCATAAAGCTTGCTACCTTGAACCTCAGCCTGAGGAGAGGCAAAGCAACATGCTTTGCCTTCTTCTCCAAAACAAAATATGAAATGTAATGGTACTACATGCACCTTTTTTATTTGCAAAGCAAACAAAGTGGGCATGTATTGGACAATTAGTCAATAGGGAAGTTTGCTTTATTCCACAAACTATTGTGCAGTGGTGTAGTCTTGCAAATTTTTGTTTTTCAGTCAATTTGCCTTTTATAGTGTAAACAAAGACAATTTGTAAGTACAGTTTCACAATATGTAGAAAAAGATAGACAAATTGACTTTAGATTTTGAAGGATGTAAATAGGCAAGATATGAAGTAGGACAATTTGTCTTGGCAGTGATTCCAATTTGTGGTTTGGTACCGCTTGAGACAGTATAGCCTTAAACAATTTGTCTTTCTTTCCCCCCACTCTCTCGATCTTCAGTAGCGTACTTTTATAAACAATTTGTCTGTTTCAGCATAGGATGTGCTTTGTTAATATAATTTTGTAAACATTTGTCTTTGTGCTCATTCACTTGAGTCTCTTGTATTTCTAGTGTTTAGAATACTGTTGTGGAGATTGTGAATTTTGAGTTAGACAATTTGTTGTTGGAAGGAAACTCCAGGTGGACTACTTCGTGAGAGTTTGAATTGGGCATTACATTGTTGTGTAAAATTTGTATCCAGTGATTAGATTTCTTGATTATGAACTTGTGAATGAATGGTGTAATTGTAATTGTGAGTTAATCTGTTTCCAGTGATTGGAATGACTGATTTGTTTTAGACAAATTGTTTGAGGCTCAATAGTAGCGGTGGGGGTAAACTGTGTTTCTTGTATGTGTGATCTTAAAACAATTTGTCAAGTTGTTGAGTGAATTCTCAATGAGTGGATCTAAGTCTTCATATCGATATTCCAATGAGAATTTAGAGAACAATTTGTCTGAGCGAATATATGTAAGTGAGTTAACAATGATGTGGACAGAGAAAGAATTGCAAGACAATTTGTTCGGAGGCAGCAACGATGGCAAGTGAATGGAGCGGTAGTTCAGATCGAGTACAAGGCAACTTGTTCATCGAGTCTTTTGTTTGGTAATATAGATTTCGACAAATTGTCTGTAAATTGATTGAATTTATGTGTGTTATTGATTGAATATGCAGTGATCAATTTGTTTGTTAATTGAAATCAATAGAATGATTTTAATTAATTTATTATAATTACTAGAGTGAGGAAATTATGAATCACTTTAATTAATAATTATTATATTTCTGATTATTAATTATTAATTTAAATTCCTAAACGACAATTTGTATGATACATTGTAATTGCATAATTTATCCAAAATTGTTGTGATAATGTAATATGTAAATGTAAAACAAATTGTTGAATGTTTGTTTTGATGCAAAATAATTTTATCTTTGACGAATTGTCGATAAAATTAAATTGTTGTTGGAATATGAATGGAAATTAAAATTATTATGAATAAATGAACTATTGAATTGAATATGAACCATCTTTTTGAAGTATGTAGAAAAATTATACAAGTTGATATGAAAGAGCTTGTTGTGTTGTGATGAGTCAATTTGTTCACTACTGTGTGTTGATATTCTAAATTAATAAAATAATATAAATTGAAATTTATAGCTTGTTAATAAACTAATTGCCAAAAGCCGCAAGAGGCTGGGTAGTGTAGTGACAATTTGTTTGATTGAAATCTGACATTGAAGACAATTTGCCTTGACTGTGGAACAAAGATCAACTATAGACCAGTAATCTCATGGAAATTAGTCAGAGATGAATTGTTTGGTTTTGACAAGTTGTGATAATGTGCAAAGAAGCTGGAAGCTAAAATTGCATTACACACTCATTCCCCCTGCATTAGTATAGGGACAATTTGTTGTAGAGGACTGGGACTGTTTTGATACTCATATAAAATTAGTAATTTGGCTAGCTAAGTAGTGACTGGACAAATTGTTATGGTAAAAAACTTCATGGTAATTAAAGAACCTATATATTATATATAAATGTATATGCGAATTGTTGCACTTAAGAGTCTAGATCATGCATGACAAATTGTTGAACAACCTGACAAATTGTCTTTGAAATACCCCTAGAATACTAGGCAGGACCGAGATAACAATCATGCGTCCAATAGCATTATTTAATGGATTGGCCAACAAATTATTCCTTTGGGTATAAGAGTGTATAAGATAAATTGTTTATTAAGAATTGTATGATAATTCATATTAAATTCCTTTTTATTCTAGAAAACAAGTGACTTTAGCTACAATACATTAGACTATTTGACCATTCCCAATATTTTAAAAACCTCTATACTATTTCCCTGGGTTTTGTGAGACGGTGAAATCTAGATCACAAGTGGCATCATCAAGGCTATAAATTGATTGCTTTGTAACACATAATTAAGATGATAGTATTGTTGAGCGTGTAACAATCCATTGTATGCTTCATTTTCACATTTACAGACTTTTATCCGCCTCTTGACCAAGATAAGGACATGGGAAAAAATAGATATATTTTGTTTTCAAAGCCCCTTCTATATATACCTCAAAGAGGATACAAAAGGGACTTAGGTTGATCTCTTTATTAGCTAAAATTATGCATTCTTACTATGGGATCTCTTAATTCTCTTTGCACAGGGAGTTTAGTACTACTAAATTTTGAAGTGGCACTAATTTTGGAATTTTGCTAGTAGGACACATTAGTACAATGTAGAGTAAAATCAATGCATGCAACTATACAGAAAGTGATATGTAGTAATTTTATGCAAAATTACCCTGTGGAATTGCAATCAATATTGATACCAACTAACGTAAAATTAATTCAACAATTATGCACTAAACCATTCTTATAATTGTAAATTATAAATAATAAAAGCAAATACTTGTGGTAGATGATTCAATTATTGGTTCCTACACTAATATTGCTACCTTTTAGGATATTTGTTAGATAATTTAGAGATACAACTAATTCTAGAATCAAGTGAAATTAGAAGATGCAATAATCTTATGTAAGTCTTTATCTTCCAAAGAATTTCAATATTGTGCAATCTATATTATTTTTATAATATCTCTAAAATTGTGATTATCTTCCAATTTTCATTCACTTAATTGACTTTCATCTAATTTCTAGCTGAATTTCATTTAAAGGATTACACTAATATACCACATTTATCGACAATTATTTGAATTAGTGCAAGAAAATCTTGCACTCTTTTTATTCTTGCACTTTCTTTATTCATTCTTTAGGTTTCATACACTATTAAGCTTGGCTTTTAGGATGGACATTTTATGCCAAATTTTGAATGAAGGTTTTTGAAAATAAATTTAGAGCATGCTAAAAATAAAAATATTCTATCAAAATTTGTATTTTGTCAAAGAATAAAATTTCCTAACATTCTACCATTTATTTTTAGAATTATTTATGACAATTTTAATAAATGGATAGGATATTTATTAATAGAAAAATAGGATACAACTTTTTTTTTACTTTCTTTGAAAGTATCAAGATGGCAATTGCTTAAAATTTGGTGAAGCATTCTATTTCTATATTCATCCATCTTTTGGACCAAAAATAATTTTCAATCATCTTCATGCACTTTTTCATCTAAATTTGGCAATTTCATTTACATTTTTTATAGAAATAGAAATTTTCTAACAAAAAGAGATTACTTTTATCTAGAAAAAAGTAGAAATTTATTTTGAAATGGCACAATTTGGCCTTATGATGCCAAAAAAAAAGATTGGTAGGATACTTATGAATATTTTTTTTTTAGAAAATAGGCAATTTCTATATAGAAATTCTACAAGACTAATTGGTAAACAAAAATTCTTATATATTAGTATAAAATTTTATATAAGACTTTGTATCAATATACAAGAACTTAGAATTATGAGAATTTATATAATTACTAGAGGTTTAGATTTCAAACTCAAATTTTATGTATACATCAAGTAAGGGACTTGTTTACATAATCAACGAGGTTGTCATTGATTCAAATTTAGATATTAGCAAGTATTTTCTACCATGATAAACCATTCAATTATAGTATGGTAGCAAATGAAATTTGGAAGGAACATGTAAATTCTTTATGGGGTTTACTTCCTAATAGAGGCATTAAGAATGAAAATCATCATCTATGTTCATAAGATTTAGATAGTTGAATCATTCCCACCAAATGCTTCATTTACACTAGTCTTCTAGACTAAAATTAACCTTCTTTCTTCTTCTTTGCATCAACTAAGGGAGAATTTTTTTACATTAATCCGATGTGGCACATGATGTGGTAAATGGGAGAAAACCTTAAACTAGTTCTTGAATGAACGACGGTGTGGTCAGGATGTGATATTAAAGAGGACGGTTTGGTGAGGATGTGATATTAAAGAAGACGACGATATTCGTTCTCTGGATGATCTCTGAGGGTTTCTCGCGCACCACTGAACAATCTTCCCGTACTACTCTAACTAATCCACAGTCTGCTCTGCCAAGGATCTTCGATCTGGATTTCTTCGAAGTTGAGGGATTTTGCATTTTGGATTTGGCGATGGCGATGGCGATGACGATGGTTCGTTGTTGAGCAACCAATATTCTTAGAATGTCTTGAACGGGCGATTCTGAAATCAGGTACCAATTCAGTTCCCCATCTCTTCGCAACTCAATTATGTTTCCAGGAATACAACCTCCAATGACTCTCGTTTTTGGTGCCTGGAGAATATTGAAGAAACGCTTCGGGTTCCGAAACCAAAATAATTGTGATATTTGTTGGGGTGTAGACACGATTATCGGATTGTGGTTGATTTATTAGTTGACAGAATCGAATTGGGTTCAGGGTTCAGGGTTTCGAGCTGAAGAAGTTGTGTTCAACCAGATATAAATTTATTTCAGAGGCGCGGCGATGCTTTCTTTCGGTAAGGAGAATTCCGGATTTCGTTTGGTGTGTTAATTGCATGATTAGGGTTTTGTTTGGTCGTGGGAACTCTTGCACCGAATTTCTGCAGACATGCAATTCGAGAGTACTTTCTTTGAGGATGCATGTGTTTTGAGTAGGAAACCAAATGTGGAATGAAACAACTTGCATTACTGCGGAATTAGATGCGGAATTATTCACTTTTGGTCTTGGATGGCCTGCGGTTCTGCCTGTTGTTGATATGTGTTTGTTTATGAATTTTTCTGTGTAGTGCATAGGTTTCACATCCAAACTGCTTTCTAATTCTGCAAGTCACGACCGGCTTAGATTCATGTTACCATCACGTGTCGGCATTGAAAGATTACTGCGCTTACTCCTGACGCGTTCTAGATAGATTTTTAATGACGAGTTTTGCTCAAGGGGACCCTCTACTAAATGTACACCGCTGGAAAATTCTCTCCATGGGACATTCCCTGAGCACAGATTATTTGCATGCCGTGGTTCCGGCATTTGAATTCCAGGCAATTGGGTGTGCACCTACTTGCCGTAGGTATCTGTGATCGATCGTAAGTTTGAGAAGGATTCTTATCAAAGTTCTAATCAGACAGATGTGACAATAAAGAACGATGAGAGCTGATAAGTAAGGAACTTTAGGATTATGCTTTGTATATGAATATATGTACTATGTTAGTTTTCCAATTGGATTCGTCAAAGCCTGACACAGTATTTTGGTTCCAGACAATTGTAAATTACAGGGCATGGATTGGCCTTTGATGTGGACAAGACCTAATCTTAGAAAACTCACGAGTGGACGGTGACATTCAACCTTGCCATGAAGTTGGCATGCCACAGGGCCATGATTCTGACACAATTTTATTGGCGACCATCCCAGCAGGTCCCTTCAATGTGCTCAAACAAATGGTATTGTAGTTTATCTCTAGTACAAATAAAATTCAGCCTAACTGCTTGCCCCAGTGTGCATACTTCGTTGGCTCACGGTCCACAGTTAGTTTCGTCCGTAGGAAGAAAGGTAGGTCAATCCAGGCGTAGAGTGTCTGGAATAGTTGGTATTACGAAATCGGGAACCGAGGAAGAACATAGTATTAGATACGAGGAACTTGGTCGATATGGTATAGATGAATCTGATTATGCAGATATGATGACCCAAGTTTCGGATGAGCACCAGACTAGCTCCTCATCAAAAATGAAAACTCAAAAGAGGAAGGCCCCTTATGAAGTGGTGGATAGAACAAAAGACGATCCAGAGGACTCAGAGGACGAGGAATTCGTTGACGATGCGGAAGTGGACGGCAATGATTGGTGTACGTACCTTATACTATCCAATGATAAGCGGAAGACGTATTTGGGTGTCACAGCATATCTTACCAGGAGGTCCGTTCCTTTCCTACATCTGTTGTGCTGTTTGGATATTCTGAGTTTCATGCTTACCACTTGATTGAAAATACATGATCGTTGATGTCTCCTATCATTTAGGAATGACTTTAATTCCTTAAGACTGGCTCGAGTTTTGGGTGTGTGCACTAATCGTAAATTCATTTCAAGCATTTTCTGCACAATAATGATGCTGGGAAAGGTGGTGGACGGCAGTCCGCTTCCTCAAACTCTAAGTTTCATGTTAGAAGCACATGGATTTAATATTGAAGGCTGTATAGGTGGACTGGGATAATAAGGCAGAACAAAGTGCACAGGACTTTGTGCACTTTTGATGACTTTGGTGCGACAGATAGTGTTCTCTGTGTTGCTTTTAGAATTGAATAGGTGGAGTAGATTGCTCTGGCATGAAACGCTAATTATTTGCTGCTAATGTTTTCCATCTTGATATGAAGATTGTATTGGAAGCTTGTGCAATCTGATGGTTCTGGGTGTTTCGGACAGCATGTAGGATTTCATGCCAGAGCTGTTAATAAGTTTCTGCAGCCATATTGTGTGCTAAGACTTGACTGGCTCGCAGACTTAGGCAGCACAATGGAGAGCTAGCCGGCGGTGCCAAATCTGTTCGCGCAGGTCGCCCCTGGAGTTTGGTTTGCACCATACGGGGTTTTGGCACCCGAAGTGAAGGTATTGCTCGTCTTTATTGCTTTTAAAATATGAAGTCGTAGATAATCTCTCCATTGGGGAGGATGACAGATTTGTATGCAGCCGTTTTGAATGTAATTTTGTTGTGATACCCTTAACCCCTTAAGTGCCCAATCTAAAACCAGAAAGTCCACTTTGGAAGCTGATAGCTGATTATTTTAACTTCTAAAACATATGTCCATTGTCGGAATATTTGGGGTTTTAAGGGTTTGAGGTTGCTTTATCTTCAGAGAATGCTCACCTGATAGTTTTTCAAAACGGAGTGCAGCTTGCCAGTTTGAGTGGAGATTGCGACACTTCTCAAAAGGATACTTACCAATTCACGAATCACTGTTCGAGGAGATTCCCACACACTACCAGGACTCTCATGTTATACTACGAAGATGGGCAGCTTTCAAGAAAGTCCACGAGACAATGGATGATTGGAAGCACATGCGAGTAGAGTGGCATTAAGTCTCCAAATGGTTGCATATACCTGTACAATTACTCTCTGTTCAAGTTAGCTGTCGCGACATGAGCAATTTTCTTGACCTCGAATTTGTAGTGGCAGTGAAGATCCTATATTATTACAATGATACAATATTTCTCCTAATTATTGACAACATTGCTTGTCTTTCAACTGCCTTTCTGATGATATATCCTTTGCAGCCGCCACTTGCGCCACCAAGTTTGAAAAAGCGATCTGACTGATAGTAGTGGGATCATGCAGAATATTTCCTATTAGCCTATAGATGCGGGAACCAATAGAGTACCTGGTGTACCAGCAGGTACCAACTTTTTTCACCAGCAGGTACCAACTTTTTTCACCAGCAGGTACCAACTTTTTTCGTATGAATATCATGGTTTCGTAAAGAACGCCCTGGGGTCACATGTTGGCTGCCTATGGTTCAGACGTGCTGCGTAGACTAGGCTAACGAGGTCAGCAGCTTCGGTGAAGAGTGTGTGGGAGTGGGAAATCATGTGGCCACCACGTTGACAGTCAGCACTTCAAACTGAGCTGCAGTGGAGTATTTGAGGATTTAAAAACTGTAAATAACCAAGAATCCTATTTTCTCATTTGTGGGAAACAATAATATCATGTACAATTTAGTACTCCGGAGTATCATCTTACCGTCAATGGGTCGCTGCAGACAGTGGTAAACCTTTCGGCATGCATTAAAGTAGACAAGCATATTACCACCCAGATTTGTAATCTGAATATCACGAGGTCAACTCCAACAGGGGCACATGGGGCACATGTTTTTTTGGAGGTGTGTACTTGTTTCACAAAATAAACACAAGTGGAATTATAATTTTTTGATTAAAATTGTAATTTCTTTGAATTTTTGTCCTATAAACAACCTTTTAGTGTTTGAAGTAATCATCAACAAAAGTTTGACAAGTTACCTTCTTAAATATTAATTTATTGATTTTGTTAGAAGCATGAAAAAATTAGGATGTTTTTCTAAATGGAATTGGAGCTAGAAGTAGGGGATGGAATTGGGTAGAGAATGGAATTAGGTTGGTCTATTTTAGTGGAAATGGCTTTGTCATAGCCATGAGGAATAGGTGGACAATACAAGTACAAATTAGGGGCAAATGTATATTAATGGGCAATGAATAATAGTGGATGTCAAAGCTACAGTAGGTTTGGAAAGGGGATACCCAAATCCAATTTGACCCCTTCAATCTACAGCTAACATTTGGAATTCAAATTTATGGATTTTGTCAATATAAGCCCCCAAATGTGCATTGGCTAATACACATATTGCACAACTTTTTGCCAATCCCAATGCAAAACTTGGACTAGGAATAGAGTTGAATACTTGTGAGTAATTGAATTCAATTTTAAAATTGGTCTTGTCCTAGTTAGTCAAGATGGAGTAAGGTAGGTAGTGGTGGTGTTGGGTGATTAAAGTTTTTTTTTTAAAAATTTGGAACTTTGATAGGATCTCATCTTTTCAAATTATGGAACCATAGCATTATATGAAAGAGAATTGAGCAATATAATTAAAGGGTCAATTTATAGTTGGACTAATTTTTTTTATTTTAAATTCATTATTCTCATTGGTCAAAAGCTTAGAAAAGGTCCCTTCACCAATGGGAGTCATGAACTTTGAAACATTGCAAAGGACAAAAAGGATCTAATTTAATCATTTTTATGAAAACTATACAAACAAAAAATGCTCCTATTCATTTAGAAATTAGTTAATTGTTTACCAACTATCTTGGTGATTGGAATGTGTCCTTTCGTGGTTAACATTTTGATTTTCTTGGCTCGGACTAAATGTAATGGCTCCTTTAAGTTTAAAATGTACAATTCTTGACTCCACCTTTGTTACAAAAATGTTTACATGCCTTTGAATTCAAGAAGTGCAAATGATACATAATACAGATGGAAAAATGTATTGGGTCCATTTTCAAATATATTGATAGGGGAACATTTCATGTATTCAAATTGAAAGTTAGCAAGTTAAGCCAACTACTTTAAAATTTTATTTTTTTTTATAGAAAATGCAAGAATCTCCAAAATTGATTTGACACATACATGGTTGCATTTAGGGCCCTTACATGCTATTTATTGCAAGCCCCTACACTTTCTTCTTGGTTCCCCCGTCTCTCTTTACATATTACATGTACATGCATTTTGCTAGACCTATTCTAAGGAATAGGTGTTTACAACATAAACCTTTGAAAATTCAGAAGTAATTCAATAATGCCTCAAAAAATATGAAATCACGTAAGCTAAATTTTTTCATCTATTTCTCTTTGAGAAAAATATGAAAAATGAGCTAAAATTCTTCTAGTCCACTAAAACTTGTGAAAACGGTAAATTAGCCGTTATATGGTTGTCTTTAGAGTAGACTACCTTATCATTTCATTATAATGGTAGGCACCCAAAAATATGCCACTAACCC
Organism: Pseudoscleropodium purum; assembly: GCA_963969395.1. NCBI lineage: Eukaryota > Viridiplantae > Streptophyta > Bryopsida > Hypnales > Brachytheciaceae > Pseudoscleropodium > Pseudoscleropodium purum. The sequence goes on along the minus strand of OZ017795.1, from coordinate 20,697,725 downwards.
TAAATTGCCATTTTTACTTTGTGTACATGTCCAAAATCAATTATGCACTTGACATGTAGAAGAAACATTTTTAGAACCAAATATTGTTCCTTCATAACTTTTGTATACAATATCCAAATGTCACGTTCTTTGGTGCATTGAAACCTCCTTTTGCTTTCCAATACGGAAATATAAAAATTTGAACAATCTAGTAATAGTAATTAGGCACAATAGCAATTAGTGCCGGTTTGGGGGGTGCCTACTTTAGTACAATGATATTATTTAATAGATTGAACTCATCGAAGCCATTTAATTTCCTAGGTCATCAAATGAACAATCAATCTCAATTACTAGATATGCCAAGGAGATTCCCTCCAATTCTAGAATTCTTCACTCCCTTCACTTCTTTCCAAAAATAAAAAAAATAGTTAGAATCCATTAAATATTAAAGGAAAGTCATACACTTTTGGAACAATGTTTGGGATTTTTTTTAGTTTTACTAGTTGTTTTCCTTCAATTCAATTCCCAAATTGAACCAGTTTTTCAAGTATGAATTTTGGTTACTTTCTCTATTTTTTTTTATTCCAATTAGAAATTTCATAGAATTTTCTCACCAATTTTTTTTCCACCAAATCTTCAAATTGCAACCGGATTTTTTCCCAATTTCATCAGCTAACTTTCAACTAGTCACCACTTTTTCCAGAAGTCAACATTGTTTTGGAAACAAAGTACTCCCGAATTTCCAAACCTCATTGACCCCATCAAGATCTAATCCTACATCACTCTAAAACAGCAGGACGGAATGTCGGCACCGTAGCAATTAAAACCAGACTGACTGTAACTGCACATCCATCCATCCATTTCTACTACAGTACGATACATTATGAAATCATCCAGAAGATGGATGAACTGCACTCTCTTAAGGTACAGTACTTACTGTACGATCACTCTGCAGAAAGCACGCTGATGAGATTGAAAAACACCACCAACTTGGGGACAGAATGAACACAGAATATGAATGTTTCCTGTTTAAAATTTTTTATACTTTTTTGAACCATTGACTGAGGCCATCGCGGTATTCCGAAGTGCGCTAATATAAGCTTGTTCAGACTTTAGAAGAAAGAAATATATATAGAGGTCTGTCTAAGTTAATAAGAGAATATTTGATCGATTGCACTCCCGGCTGAGCAAGGAAACTGAAGAAATTTGCCCCATGTTTATAATATTTTTATTTCATTAATTTCCAGTTTCACTGTCAGTTTCTTTTCGGAGCTAGTTGGGGTTGATCGATGCCAATTATGCTAAAGAGTACGTGATGTCGAATCTCCGCTAGCTATCTAGCTCTTGACCGAGATCGATCGGAGGTCCCGCACTTCTCCCAATTTGCTGATGAGATTGAAAAACACCACCAACTTGGGGACAGAAGGAACACAGAATATTATGTTTTCCTTTTTTAAAAATTTTGATACTTTTTTGAACCATTGACTGATCGAGGCCATTGCGGTGTTCCGAAGTGAAACCAATTAAGTCGCAAAGATAAGCTTGTTCAGACTTTAGGAAGAAAGAAATAGAGGACTGTCTAAGTTAACAAGAGAATATTTGACCGATTGCACTCCTGGCCGAGCAAGGAAACTGAAGAAATTTACCACATGTTTATGAAATTTTTATTTCATTTCCAGTTTCACTGTCAGTTTCTTAATTTTCGGAGCAAGTTGGTGTTGATGCCAATTGGCTAAAGAGTGATCGATGTCGAATCTCCGCCAGATAGCTCTTGACTGAGATCGATCGGAGGTCCCGCACTTCTCCCAAACGCCGGCATGGCATTTTCAGGCATCCCAAAGGCCGTACACGCGTGGTTTTCCAAGTTGGAAGTAAAAACAGCCGAATTTGCGGAAGCATATTCCTGCAAGTAGGGAGAGAGAGAGAGAGAGCGGACTTGAGGAGTTGGACCGAATTGAGAGTTGGACCAAACTCGTGAGATGCCGTTGGACGGAAATGGGGGGTGGAGCAAAGTGAGGATGGATGAGTTGTGAGCGTCCAATCACATGTAACGAAAAGTAATTATGAGTTGAAGTCAAGTTTCCAAGAGGGCAACTTGACTTGAAACTATATGGCAAGATCCCCTTGAAACTATATGGTAAGGTCCACATGAAACATGAGTCAAAGTTAAGTTTTTCATGTGAACCTCTATTGGTAAAATTCTATATGAAATTTTTTATATGAATTTTATATTGAATTCTGAGTCACTTGAAGAATATCTCTTGAGTTATGGGGTGTCCAATAGCAATGGATACCATTTATATCATATTCCATAATTTATTGTGTCTAACATTACTTTGCAACTTTTAGAGTGGTTGAAAGCATTTTATTTGTTACAAATTGAAAGAAATTATATGAATTGTGTTGGATGATTTCTTGTACTAATTTATGTTGGCTATAGGTTAGACTAATGTAGGTTAGTGACCAAAGTATATATAATTGTGAGGAGTTTTTGAAATTTAAAGAATTTTACAAAATTAGTGCATTAAACAAGTAACTTCAAGGAATGAAAGATCTTATATTTTAGTTCTACTTTAATTCTTAAATGCTTGTATAACTATTGCTGATTGGTTAGGAGTCTTCCACATAAATGTCAAAAATGAGATTTGGAAAGATATAAGATTTAATATTTTGCTCTAAGAATTGAAGTATTAAAATTTGACTATGCAAATCTATCCAACAAGGAGTCAAGGATCAATCTTTTATTTGGATTATTATTGAATAATCCAATAATATTAATTATTATAAAAAAAATATTTGCATACTTGAGAATGTTTATTACAAGAAGTTGTTTTTGTCATGATGCACTAAAATGTCATGTTTTGAGAAACTTTAAGAATGTTCATTATAAATTCACATTGAAATGGAAACAAATTAAGGACAATTTTAAAGGAAAGAGACCACCAAAAGAAGACTTCATCATGATGCACATTTTCTCACTAAATTTAAAAATCTCACTGAGTGAGAACTATCGTGATAATTTCTAATCTTTTTTATATATAACTTTTTACAATTGATTAATAATGTCATTCAAGTGTATTCTATTTAAGGAATTTAGGAATTTTTATATTCAACTTTGACATTCAAAATCTTAGATTCAATATTATGAATTCAATATAATGAATATAAATAAGACAAAAAAAAGAAAATCTATGCAAATTCAAAGATTCTTTGAAACTCAATGGGAGAAGGACGGCTTGCCATTCAAGGTGAGAAAGCCCTTAATTTCAAGTAGAGTGTCAAGTTGAGATGCTTGTAGTAGCATTGCTTCACATTCATGATTATTGACTTTCACCTTGTTTTGTGTTACTCTACAATGGGCGAACATGAGACGCTTGTAGTAGCATTGCTTCACATTCATGATTGTTGACTTTCACCTTGTTTTGTGTTACTCTACAGTGGGCGAACAAATTACAGAATGAATTTGAGTATGAACACACCAAAGTGCTACTTTTTCTATTCATGCAATCTCCTTTTGTCCATGAATTATTTGTAGGTAATGAATTATTTGTGGAAAACAGTCTCGCATTAAATAAAACAGTCTCGCAATAATAAACTACGTACCTTGCATGCTAGAAACCAATCCAATTTGACTCCAGATTCCAACCAGTTCGATCCCGCGTACACGAACGAGGCAAACAGTGAAGTTCGGAAGAAGCAGACTCCAATTACAGTGTTTTCAATTTAAAATTCTTTTTCATTGGAAACAGTCAGGCGGGAAGAAAGACTGAGCCCAACACATGCCAGAGGAATCGAAGCATAACTTACTTTGACAACTTCGAAGCAAAGAAAGGAGTATATCTCCGGCAAATCGACTTGAATGATGTAAGCCTGATCCAAGATTCCGAGCACACACCAATGGACACTGATAACAATCGAGTATACCTATCATTCTTATCATTACTGAATATACTTCCTTTTATTGGATCTAATATTGGCAAGTGAAAGGCGATTCCACCACAATTTACAACGCGTCATTTGGACACCAAATCAGTAATTTACAAAATTTCAAAGTATTGTCAATGGATATATGTTTAATCAACTGACACTAGGTTCTTCTGGGCTCTCATGTTCACATTGTCACATTGTGTACATCTTGTATTGTCAATATTTCGGTTTCAGTGTTGTTTTGGGGTCCAAATGTAGGTGTCATAGTATGGACAATGATGACTATGGGTGCACATATATATATACCTTAAGATAACACCACTAAATTGATGCAACCAAAGAAGGGTTTGAAAGTCCAATCCCTATCAAAGCTTTTGTTGGTCCTTGTTGAATGGTTGTTTCAAGGGGATTCTAGATTTCCTTTGAACGCCTTTTTTGGACTCAACCATAAAAATCAACTATGAATGTTCAGAGTGTTGAAAATAGATGTATCTAAAGTGACCTTAGAATTTGACCCTCCACAAGCTTGATCTCATGTTTGTTTGGAGGCTATATATTTTATACAAATGGCTCACAATTTTGTACTTTTACTATATCATCATAACTATGTGTAATTAAATCAATTTAATTCCAATGGCATACATCCAATTTATTTTTTGCCAACTAAAAATCTACAATTTATAGTGGAACTTTGATTTTGGAATTTGATCACATTGATTCTTTTTGTAGGTTTGGAGTATGATGAGTAAGTGCACTTAAGATCTTAAAGGCCACTTTACACTATTGTGAAGAAGTGCATTGTTTAAGAATTGTAGGAAAATGAAGCAATATGATTAAAGCAAATTTCGTTCTTTACTAGATTGTATTTACACTATAGCCAAGACTTGTCCAATGAAGAACTTTAAACATGGATGGAAAAATGACAAGATTGCCTATGTTGCAATACTTTTTGTAAGGAAAGTTCTTCAAAGGTCTAGTTTCTCGAGTAGGCTCATTCCTTCAACAAGAAAGAGTTGGCCTCTAGACTCCAATTTCATTAAAATATTATTAATCTATGACAAGTTTGGTAGTGCAATGCAACCACTCATCATTGTTCAATAGTTCTCTTAAAAATTATCATTTGAAGCACTATACTTCATACCACTGAAATTTTAAATTTAAATGTTAATTTTGATCTTAGGAGGGTTTGATTGACATTTTGACCATGGGCATGTAGAGGTAAAAGATGAAGGGTAAGTGGCTAAAATCACCCAAAAATGTCAAAATAAGATAGTCAACATACTTAGAGGCACTTTTTTCAAGAAAAATATTTCAATTAATTGTATTAGCAATTATAAATTATAAATTTTGTTCTTCATTGGACATTGGATAGAGAAATGAGTCCCAAAATTGTAACCATCAAAATGCAATTTGGTGAATTAATATTGTCCAATACTTAGACAATGGTTATTTGAGGCAACTGGTGGGATGTTGGACAAGACGGAAAGACAATAAAATAATGCCTCAAAAAAATCTTGATTAGTTGTAGTGTAAACATCAATCAGAGAAGTCTTCAGGCCAACTTGACATATTGAAGTTCCAAAGTGGGATGTTGGACAAGATGGAAAGAGAATAAAAGAATGTTTAAAAAAAATTTGACTGGTTGTTGCGGAAACACCAGTCGGAGACTAAACTACATTAAATTCACCGAAATCCACCATTTTAATAGACCATTGCAAGAGGTTTTCAATTCGGCCGAGTCGTGGTTACTATTTTCTGAGCGAACCTTGGTTTTTGAATTTCTCAGTGCTTCAAGTAATACTTCATTGGGTTAGTGCATTGAATTGTTGATCTTCTGCGGTGCTTGATTGAAGTAGTACCTGAGAAATTGTTATTGTGACATATCTAGTGCTTGTGTTTGAAGGTTTTGAAGGATCACGACGGAGCTAATGCCTTCGGCGGCACAATCTTCGCAGTCGCACAAGAGCTCTGAGTCCAAGGCAAAATGTAACTGACTGTAAACTATCTTGCCCCGGTCAATTATAATAAACCCGAGAGGGCGATTAGCCAAGTAGAATTCCCATCGACCATACATGGCGTTCTCTTCAAGTTCAGTTTCTAGAAAACTTCAGAGCCCGGGATTGATGGTGCACAGACTTTTCCTCACTGTGATTACGGCGGCACTGTTGCTGGGATGCGTCCCAGTTCGTGCGCAACTATCGGCAGTCGATCAAGGTACGAAAATAGCTCAAACCCAACGTTTCAAACTCTAATTCTTATCTTTTTCTAGTTCTTCAGTACGTTATTCTGCTCTAAATGGATTAATGTCGAGCAAGAATCGTACGTACGAAACCTCTGCTATAGTTAAGAAGCAAAAAAACAGTTACAAATGAAACTCACGGTTTCAAACGAACTCTAATTAATTCTAATTAATATACTTCTACTTCTGGCTACTTCTTCAGCGATTCTGCTCTAAGTGGATTGGTATAGAAACGTACGAAACCTCTGAGCTCTATAAGTTGCAAGAAAAAATTACATAAACGCACCTCCGGAGCCTGAGCAAGTATAATTCGTATTATAGCAATTCCAGTGAAATTGACAGAGTAAGTTTCAGTCTTCGGAACTTCGATCTACACCTGTCCTAGTTTTTTGAAGTTCCGAGCACTTGAACGTGACGAATACATTAGGCTCTGTGAAGACACGCCATTTTAACGTACGAATAAAATACTTTTTTCTTTCCTTCTTGATCTCAAGTTAGTTACGCTTGTTGAAATTGGTACCGGTGATATTTCTGCAGGGGCAACTCTAAAGGAGTTGGTCACAGACTGGGGTGCTAATTTCAGCGACTGGGAGGCAAATTCAAATCCATGCCTCGGCAATTGGTCGCACGTCACTTGCGACGATGTAACAAGGAGCCAAGTTTTGGGACTGTAAGCTATTTAACTATTCTATTTAGTCCTGCAACAATGCATACACTAATTTAAAATTAGTGGCACCTGCAGAAGTGTATTCACTACAAAAAACTTAGTTTGAGTGTGTGTGTGTGTGTGTGGGGGGGGGGTGTACACTACAAACCGCACTAATTTGATATAGCCTGACGTAGGTAAGCTAGTGTCACACGAACTTATAGGAGAAATTAGTATTTCTAGATGCAGAATTCATTAAAATAGTGTCACTTTAATATTTGAAGAATGCATTTTAAGTAACATTTCAGCCTGCACTAACTTGACTAGTTAAAAATAATGTGAGTTTGTGTCACACACACTAATAGGGTGATTACTGAGTGTCTTTTTGACTTCGTAAAGTCAGCACTTGGTGATATGCCATTACTTTGGAGCGGTTCAGGTTGCACGGCTTGATACCAAAATCTATACCCTTTCCTTGTCTGTGGCCTCAGATTAGACCTTTGTGAGGATATACTTCATAATCTTTGACTTTAATAATATCACCAATTGAAAGAAATTTTTTGTTTAGTAGAGTTAAATAGTCTCTATTTTTTCATTATTTCATGCAAAATTAGTTGTTGAATCAATTGATATATTTACTCTTTAACCTTGTAAGGACTTTAATCTAGAGTTACTTGATGGATGATAGAGAATCCCTCTATGTAAGATAATTTAGGTGTAGATGCTCATCTTTGGAATTTTTTGCAAAAAAGGGAAATCTTGCATAGTAGTTTGACCTTCAATAAGTGCTTTGGTTATTTTTTTAAGTAGATGATTCACACTATATCCAAAAGATGATTTGCACTTTGACCAATTTGTTCTAACTAAATTTAATATAATAATATTTGAGCTTGCATGAGTTTAATCCATAAACGATGCCATGGACATTTTGTGTCTTGTGAATGACTAGAAAATCCTTTTGTATAGGACGAAAGTGCAACTATTCATCTTTGAAATTTTGTTTCAAAATAGAGAGGTCTTCAACAATACTTTGACTTCCAATGAACATTTTTGTATTTTTTTAAGCCAATGATTCCCACAATATGTAGAGGGATGGTTTCTATGGTCATGAATCCTTTAAGGGTTAAAATAGAGAAACTTTGAGAAATCACTAAGTGTTGCAAGCACTACCTTAATAGAATACTAAATTTGTGCATATAAGGTAGGGTGCTCTAAATGCAACCTAGCTCTAAAAGCAATCTCTAACACAGAGGTACATTTTGCTTTCTTCAATGTACCAAAAGTTTACATTTCAGGATGGGGTCGCTTTTAGTGACCATTGGTTTTCAACTTCAAAAAATCGTAACTAATTCCAAGAAGGTCCAAAAAATATGAAACGACTTACATTAGATGCCAATTCCACTTTTCTTCCTACAAAAATTTACTGAAAATTGTTTCAAGAAGTTTAGCTTCCCCAAAATGCAATCAGCTCTTAAAAGGTTGCTTTAACAACACACAACCTTACCTTGATGCAGAAATAAAGAACCTCTCAATTCTTCATTCCTTCATGCAGAATTCGTTACTGAAATTACTGTTTCTGCTGCAGGAACTTGGCGTCGACAGGGTTGATAGGCCCCATCCCGGCGGCAATTGGGGAGCTTCTGTACTTGGAGAGTTTAAACCTCAGCAACAATGGCGTTTCTGATCCCATTCCTAAAGAAATTGGAAAGCTTGTGCATCTGCAGGTCTTGGTTCTCAACGCTAACAACTTCACCGAGCCTCCACCGGAAGATCTTCTCAAATGCAATCTCACGCGCTTGTAAGTCTTTCAATGCTCTCATCCCTTCTAGTCAGTCATTCTCCATATATTATTCCTATTATTAGTGAGGGCGCAAAATTAGAGTCAACAAATTCGTATTGGGGGGGATTGCGTACTCGAATTGGTCCTGATGATTAACATTTTTTTTTTCTTTGTGTACAGAGAGATGAACAAGAACCAGATAAGAGGGCAACTTCCTGTGTGGATTGGCAGAATGTCGACCCTTACGTATCTGTAAGCCATTGGAAACTACCCTCAATTTAACAGATTTGAATTCCGACACAGAATCATGCTTTACTGAGGAAATGGAGGATTGCTAGTGAGGTGTTTTTAAGTTCTGGGTTTTGGTTTCAGGGACTTGAATACAAATGAGATGTGGGGAGGCTTACCACCGGAATATGGAAACCTGAGGAACCTGACTCATATGTAAGTGCATCCATTGATTCTTATACTGAGAATTTCCTTAGCCTTGGGTGCTATTGTAGTAACCCTAAAATTGTGTCAAATAATTCAACTTTGGAAAGTGAAGCTCATATTGGCGGGTTCCCACGACTTTGGCAGTTCTCAAGTTTCCTCATGGTCTGAAAAGTAAATCTATACCAGTCCTAGTTTTTAGAGTTTTGCGCATGTATAGTCACAATTTTGGCACTCTGAAACACGCTATTTTGGTAAACATGAGCATTGCGAAGGAACAGTTTCAGTCAACACGTCAAGAGCTTACCTCAGCCTTTTTTTTGTTGTGCAGGTCACTATGGGAAAATGCATTGTCTGGATTCTTGCCTGAGTCATGGCGTAATTTGAAAAACATTCAGAACCTGTAAGCATCTCCTAGTCTCTTAGCATCGACTTAATTTGCAAGGTTTATATGGTTCTTGACCTTATTTCTAGAATGTACAGAATGTACAGAATTATGAATTGTTGGTGTTAATGTTGTATTGACAAAGGAGCTTGGTTTTTTCGAGACAGTTTATTGGGACATCTGTACCTGACTGGTGGACTCCCAGACTGGCTTTTTGAGTTTCCGGATTTGAAACTAGCGTAAGTATCCGTGAAATTTATGCTTCCTGTGATTTCAAAGACTTGAGATTCTATCGATCAGCATTTTCTCATTAGAAACTCTGTCATAAGAAGTGTGAATGATTTTGATTAACAGGCACTTAATGCGAAATCAGTTCATTGGACCACTTCCAAATCTCACCAAGCTCATGCACAATGGAATTGCCAATTTCACAACATGGTAAGCATCTCCCAATTTAGTCTCATTCCATTTAAGCTTTTGGATGTAGGTAGGGGAGTTTACTTTCATTACTATTCAGGTTACTTCAATTCGTGCGACACATTCATTGTTTTGTATTGTAATTTCCTGCTAGAAATCGTTCAATTGTTTGATTTGCTCAGTCTGTGAACAGTCACTAGGAGGAGAAGGGAGCATCTTCCATGGAATCCTTGCCATGCAGTCCTTAAAATTTTTGAAGTACATTTTGTTTTAATAGGAAATGTGCTAGCAAACAACTAGTGCATCTTGCACTAATTGAATTATTTGAGTACATATTTCAAGAATTTTTCTGATGGTTGTCTCCGGTGTCTGTTCAAATGTGAATCTTAGGGATGTTAGTTGTAACTTTCTTACTGGAGACTACCCAACAGGGTACTATGAAGTTCTGCCAATACCAAATACAACAGTGTAAGTTATTCTTCAATCATAATGTGCATCTCTACAGACCCAGTTCAGAGCTTTGTGTACTGAAATGGCACAATTTGGGCACTTTGAAGCCTTCCATTTTCATTAGTATGACTACAAACGGTATTCCAATATTGATATGCCGGCTTTTTTGAATGCTTTAATTTGCAGGCGATATTACAGCAATTGTTTCAGCAATGAGACGGATGGGAGTGCAACCATCAATACCAATCCAAATGCGACTCAAAACACGCCACAGAACTGTAGTAGGACCTACAACTGTCCAGAATTTAAGACTTACATGGGACTTAATGGTAAATAAGATCCAAACCTCATCTTTCTTTTAAGTTTTCTTCATGCTTTTTTGTGGATAGACATCAATTCCATGAGGCCTTTTGGCCATTCCCGTCCCTAAAAAGACACTGCTCATCTTCTAACGTTCAAAACTCAATGATTTATTTGTTCCTCACAATCGTACAGTATAAATTTTCCAATTATTTCAAAAGAAAAAGACAGAAAAGAGAAATAAATAAATAAATCTATACCAGTCAATGATTTGCATTACTTTGATTCAGTGAGCTGACCTGACTTGGCGTGAGCCTTGATGATAATCTGCAGGCGGCTGTGCACCCTGTCCGCCTTCTCAGTTCATCGTGAACCAGACAATATGTGTATGCGGCTTGAGTAAGTACCCTCCATGGATTTTAAATTTCATGTATTATACATAGCAGTGTATAGCCATTTATAAGCACATTCTTTGTAGTCAAAGCAAGTGAATGGTATTCAATTTAAAGCTCTAGCATCACCAACTTCGGATAAGGTAGCCTCACCGAAATGACCCTGGAATCTTGATGTTGCCTGGAGTCTTGAAAATGTTCAATGAAAGTGACTATGAGATGTTATGCATACTGTCTAATAGTTCGATGTCATCCATGTGGCGAAGTTAGTAGAACTACCTCTCATAAACTAATCATTTACGAAAGCCCTAGTATCCTCGTTATTTTGATTCTTTGGTTTGTTTTCCATTTGATATTGAATTATTTACAGAAGCCTCAGGTGGTTTGGTATAATGGCAGATTTCCAATCAGAAGACAGTTCTAATAAGACTTCTACTGGAGCTATTGTCGGTGGAGTCATTGGAGGCGTGGTTTTTACCATCTTGGCTGTTGCCTTGCTCTTCTTTTTGTTTCTAAGGAAACCTCCTGTCAAATACCCACAGTTTGGAAGGAAATATGAGGGTGAGCTTCTAATAGACTTTTTATGGTGGTGATGTGTGTGTGTGTGTGTGTGTGTGTGGGATGGGGTATGTGGGTTGGGAAACGAATGAATGAACTCTTAATTCATGTAGGTTTCCAACAGAAGTGGTCAAATTTCTTTTGAATGTGCAGTTCCAATCCCATTTTTTCCAGGTACTGATGATCCATGAATTGTGGCTCGGCAGGTATTGATGATCCATGGACTGTGCCCAAAGAGTTGCACCGATTCACCTTGCAAGAGCTGGAGAAAGCCACGGACAATTTCAGTGAGGAGTTCTCCATCGGTGAGGGTGGGTTTGGGAAAGTGTACCGTGGTGTGTTGATTGACGGCAAAATTGTGGCCATCAAATGCGCATCCAAGGAGAGTGCACAAGGTCAAATTGAATTCCGCAATGAACTGGCCTTGTTGAGCCGTTTGCACCATCGCCATCTGGTTGGTTTGGAAGGCTTTTGTGACGAAGATGGGTTGCAGGTCTTGGTGTATGAGTTCATGGCTAATGGAGACCTTCACGACAACCTTTTTGGTAATCCCATGAACTCTGAAGCTCTCGTTTTTTAGAAATCATATGTGTCGGGCCGGGTTGAGTAACGTGAAAAGAGAGCCTTGCTATGAGAAATAACGTGCTACGGAAGCAACAAGGGATGTTAATTTCCACAACAAGGCTCTGCTTGCACAATTGCGGACATAATTTCAATGGTTGGATCTTGCTGAATCATGCTGAATCAGGAGTCACACTAGGGTCTAGTTTGTTTGATGAATTTTGTGATTCCACTTCAGGGAAAGACAACAGGACAACTATGAATGCAACACAGCGACTGGAAGTTGCAGTTGGAATAGCACGAGGCTTGGATTACCTCCATTCCTTTGCGGTACATCCCCATTCCTCCTCCTCTTAATCAATAAATCAAACAAAGTTCAAAAATTTGTCCACCAATTGTTCATAAATGACCTATTTCTTGTCAAAAAGTATCACTTATCATCTTGTAATTGGACTAGATCGACATGAACCTTTCCAAAATCCGTGGAAAATTCCATTTCAACGCTTCTGTGCCGAAACTTGACCCACATGTTCATCATACTCCATGGCCTGGTTTGTGCAGAACCCTCCAGTAATCCACAGAGATGTGAAGCCATCCAATGTACTCCTTGATGACTTCATGGTGGCCAAGCTCGCCGACTTCGGCATCTCCAAAATTTCCCCGGAGCTTCACACCCACGTTTCCACCAGGCCGTTGGGGACCATGGGATACATGGACCCGGATTACTTCCGAACCAACCAGCTCACTCTTGCCAGTGATGTGTTTGCCTTTGGGGTGGTCTTGTTGGAGATTGTCACTGGGCAGCGTGTTTTCGACACTTCCCGAGTGGACGGAATCAATCTCAATGACTGGGTGAGGCCCCGGTTCAATGCTGGTGGGATCAAAGAGGTCGTTGATCTGAGGCTTGGTGATGACTATGATGCGAATCTGTTCACGGTTTTGACGGAAGTCGGACTCTCATGTTCGAAGAGTGATCGAATGGATCGGCCGACGATGAAGGTACCATTCTTTCCGTTGCGAGATCTCTTTGTGGTTCATAGAGAGGTCTCCATATTACCACTTTGACAATAGGGAGACCTTCCCGAAAATCGGGTAGAAGCTCCTCTTTTATGAATTCAAAGATTTAATCTAAAAGTTTTTAAGAACAATCTAATTTTGTGTAGGTAACTTGTGGATTGAAAGTGAGGTTATTTACAAGGAGTGATTTGTCCTTAGGCCACTGATAGGAATGGCTTAGGACAAAGCAACTGTCATTTTTGGTGGTTCTAAAAACCGATGCCATACTCACAAATAGTCCTCTTTCAGTTCAAAATATGCACAAATAAAACATCTTTTTCATTCAAATTAGTCCCCTTTTCACATCACTGAGTTTTTTTGTTGTGTTTTTGTTTTTTGCAGGAGGTTTTGAATACGTTGGAGCCGTTTGTAGCCAAAGCACTGAAAGAATCAGCACAAGAGCCCAAATGGTCGACGTCACACTTCAAAAACAAGTCGCTGTTTGACGAGACTTCTTTCGAGCCTTCAGTTCCCAGGTCATCACGAAGTGGAGGTTCGAGTAGCGGCATGGACCCAAGCTCGAAGCCCAGTACTTTGCCATACGATGCCTTCGTTGCTCTGTTACCTCGGTGACAAGATGGTATTAGATCAAGTTTTGTGTTTTTCTGATCCTAATATCCTTCCATCACTAGACAGTGCATCAATTTCGCGACATCAATAATAATCATGCCGGTGTGCCAAGCTAGTGTTCTCTAGTGGTTGGTTTGTATGAATTCGTTTGACTTCCCAGGCTTTGAAGTTGATTGTATCATCAGTAAACCTACGAGACTGTTGGAAATGCAATTGTGTGGGTAATGAATTCATTGCGTACCTCTTCTGTTTTGTGGAGGATGCCTGTTGCATGAGAGGAATCGTAATTGGCGTTTGTCACGGATTGTGCTAGAGTGTAAACATGGAAGTTAGTAAGAGTCTTGGGATCCAAATGACGGAGGAACTTCTATTGTAGCGGAGATTATGAAAATTTCGTCCCATTCTCTGAAAGGGTGTGTGTGCAATCTAGTCCAAAATGGAGCTTTGAAATGGTGAAGGCCTTGACAAATTGAGTGGTGGTTGCAAAACTAGCAGCAACACTAGGATTGGCTTTGTCCTTGTAGCATCATTAGAGAAACTTTGGATTCTCAAGAAGGTTGCTTGCTCCTCGTTGGTATATCCAATTCTGACCGCATTGATTCACAAGTATGAGACTTAGTCTAATGGAGGAGGCATATGGCAATTATTGTTTTATATTTAAAAGAATTGTATGATATACAAAATTAAGGTTAAAGTAAGGCATCACAAGTACCCTCTTTTACAACTCTGGAATTAGAATCACATATACAACTTGCCAGTTACGATATTCACACAAGGTGAATCTTGTTTTTGTTAGAGATTCCTAAGTATCTTTATTGTAGTATCCTTATTGTAGCTCTGTAGGGCTCCAGAATTAGACCAGCTTATCAAAATTTGACAACCTTTTAGAGGGTCTAAAGTTTTTAAATAAGGTGCCTACTAAACTTCCTCACATGTAGCTTTTGTTGATACAAAGTCCTCTTCCATGTGATACTTAGGGATGTACAATGGCTAATCTACATACCCTTGTAGACAACTTTAACTTATGCAATTATTAGATAATGAATGATTTAGTAAGAAGGATGAATAAAGCTTTAAATCTAGCCTCTATTCGTTGGTTTATTGGCTTTGGTTCACAAATGGTATGTAGATAAATCAATGTAGATGGAGTTTTCTTTGATTGAGAGGTACTAGAGCCAATAGCCAAAGTCAATGTGCAAGTACACAAGGTTAGACAATGGTCTCAATACCAATACTAATAGCAATAAGAAGTACCCTACCTACTTGATATTGGGATGGGCAACTACCCTAGTAATAGCCTTCCTTCTTAAACACCATATTGATAGTAAAAGTGTGGTATGTAGTCTATCCACACAACTTTAGTTAGAATCCATAGTACTACATTGAATGTAGAACCTTTGAGAAATTGAAAAGTATACTCTTGGATATTCTTGATTCAAGATTACTTTAGACTATTATATCCTATAACCTTGTGTCCCTAGGTTATCTAAGCTTTATCCATTTGTAAGAATTGTCCTATTGTATATTTCCCAAACAACTTGTCAAATGCATCGGAATACAATACACAATTAAATTTGTTAAATGACAACTTTCAAAGCACAAAAATTATAATTTTCAAGTACCCAAAGTGTTGGATGTTAGCACTTAGAAGTGTCTAGAGCTCTAAAACTAGGTGACATGAATGGATTTGAGGTATTTGGATGGGTAACAAAAACTTCAACATGCATTAGAAAGGTTCACCATATTAACCCCTAAGTCTTTACAAGAATGTTCACCTATGAAAAATGAATAGAGTCTTGTAGTTATCTCCAATGAAGTGAATTATTATTTTTTTTTTTCAAAATCTAACATTATAGATATTTAATCCTTAAAGGTTTTGGACTATATTTTCACCAAAAAAGCTCCAAAACTGCAAGTTGTAATATAAGTACCAAATTTTAGACACATGTAGATATAGGATCTTGTAGTACCATAAAATAAAAAGATGTGAAAAAAATCAGGGTTGTCATAATTGACGAGTCAAGTTCATCAAACAAGATGGATAGGTGAAGTAGACCAAATGTTCAAACAGTTTGGATGACTTTCATTTTGTAACCCGTGGAATTTTTCAGAATGACACATCACTCCATAAGGTTGGAACCAGGGCATGGATGTTGAGGCTGGGCGGAAACGCTAATGTGTGTGTGCGGATGTCATTGCACCACCATCAAGGTGTAGACTTCATTGTCAAAGCATGGATGTAACTTGTAGGGTACGAATGTCTAGTAGGACGCAAATGTGAATGGTCAGGGCATGGATTTTTTTATGTGCTCTATAGAGGGGGATTTAGCAGGGTTGACGAATCTCTACGTCCACCCCAAAATAGCGTCTGTTTTCCGGACGTCCGGACGCACGGACGCTAGCAGACGCAGCGTCCCTCCCGTCGTAAGGTGGACGGGCAAGGCGGACGGGCAGGGCGGACGGACGGGCGGGGCAGACGGACGGGGCGGTTTAGAAAACCCGTTTTGAATTTTTTGTTTTGATTGTTTTCACCAATGAGAGATTGAGAGTGAAGTCATTTGGATTTTGATTTTTCTTATATTGCAATTGCGATTCAATAGAGTTGTATATTACTATTTATGTAAAAGCTAAAATATGAAATATATTTTTAATTTTTTTTGTTGAATTTCATTTTGATTTAGAAACAAAATCACTCTAAAATCCAGCAAGATGTATATCATCAATAAACAAACAATTTTATAATAAAATGATTGAAGAAACCATTGTCATTTGTCAACATGAGCTCCATATATCATGAGCAACTAAACAATCAAACATCTAAATTCACATCTCCACAATTCCTATGGACGCCAATCCACATCTCTTTTAACTTCAGCCCCACTACTTTCTCTTGCAGCTTTCCATTCAAAATCTTCATTATTGGAGTCATCTTCATTGTTGGAGTCATCTTCATTGTTGGAATCAAGTATCGTTGTCTCCTTCAAGTCTTCTCTCGAAGTAGGTTTATTCCCTTCTTTCGAATTTAATTTTTTTTTTTTTACTTTGACAGAACGATTAAAAGCTTTTTGAATAGGAACCTTTCTTTTCTTTCTATTTGACAAAGTAGCAACATTTTCATCAAGAGGGGTCCTATTCTTCATTGGAAAGATAGCAAAAGGTTGCATTTCTCTTTTCGCTTTCACCTTACTCGATTCTTGAACCATCAATCTCGATGTAGGGTCGACATGTCCATGAACGGTTATCTCCACTTTTGCTTTCTTTTGAAGTAATAAAGTGCCATTTGTTGATTTGATGGGTTCTTGCACCATTCCTTTTCCTAAAATGCGATCACGCAAAGATGCCAATGGCATCCGATCACTATCCGTATCACTTAGGCTTATAGGTGATGACGCTACTTTCCGTAGATTACTGCCTGTAGAAATTTCTTTGGAAATGTTCACTAGGTGTTTTCCATATCCAAAGCTCTGAGAATCATCCAATCCGACCAATCGTGTGCTAACAGACTTCAATGGTATTGGTGGAAGAGCACTAGATCTCGGTACTTCAAAAATTGACTTCATTGGCTCTTTTCCTTTATCACTCTTCACAATTGCCGAATTTGTAACTGCCATCCCAAGTGAATCACTATTTTTCTGTACCGCAATATTTGATTCCCCCTCATCACCACTATTGTTGCCCACATCTTTTGGAACGTCCACCTCCATGACCGCATCTTCTCTTCTGTCGTTTCCTTGCATTACATTTAATGCCACAGATGGAGATTGAGAAATTAGAACTTCTTCATTTCTCTCCTCATCACCAATAACATTCTCATTGATTTTCACCTCTTTGGCAATAGCATTTGCCTTTTCCGATAGAATGTTTTCGCTATTCAAGTATCCCGTTCGATTACAATATGCAGTTAAAGAAGGTAGATTCTTCTATACCCCTACACTGTCCTCGTCTTCATAAAAGATATATGCAACGTTTGCATTGTCGGGAACGACATCCTTGCGATTTAGATCATAATCATGCGTATTATTCACCAAATCGGGAAAGCCTTCCATAACGTCTTCATCTTCCCATGCTGTCGCGCAATTGAAGTCATCCCTGCCATCCACAGCTGAAAGGGCCATTTCCAAATCCTTGTCATCATCGTCATCATCGTCTTCTAACGTTGGCCTATCTGAATCCTCTGATTCCATCGGATCTATATTATTATTATACCATTTTTTTTCATCTTTTTCCTTCGATGCGTTTAATACTTTGGAATTGGTATACACGTATACCAAATCCGCTGCTCTTTTCGGCTTCAATTTATTTCGAGATTTGTTGTGAACAAAAGAATAGTTGTTCCAATTCCGTTCACATAAAGATGATGACACCAGTTGAGCCAATATCCTCTTCGTTAATGGAACTATAAACTTGCCACATGCACCTTCAAAATCCCACCAAGCATGCGCGGACAACATTTGATCTCCCGAATTCAACATATTGTGGAATGGAGATTTCTTGTGTTGAAAAGCCACAAATTCCTTCACCACTGTTGCATATTCATCTGGTTTACATATTCTCTCCAAAACTTTCTTACATCCTGACATTGCATCTGCGTCATCTGCTAACTCTTTGTCATGAAGAAAGTATGGATTCAAAAGAGCTGCGACTGATTGGAGATCGTTGTCCACCATTCTTCTTCGGGCATGAAAAGACTGTACTAATGGAATTGCAAGTTCTTCTAGCAAACAAAATAGTGGACTTCGTAATCCGTTCACGTGCTTCTCTAACTTCCTCATGATATGCAACACCTTCCCCATGCATGGTGATTTTGAATCCAAATTGCAGAGTGCACATATGATTGATTCAATTATCTCCACATAATTGATGGACCGATTCCAAAAATGGTCATCAAGAACAATTTTCTTCACCGCTAAGGCCAAGTCTTTTGGTTGGACTTTGGCTCCACGTTTCTTCTTGAGAGTATGTACATACTCAACCCATTGCGGATCTACCACCGTTTGTTCCAATGCTCCTCTCCATTTTGTCAAACGCTCTATCATGATAAATTTAGAAGCGAACCTTATATCCCCAGGCATCAAGAGACCAAGATTTGGCGAATACTTTCGCAATAGAGCTAGCAGCATATGTTTCTTCTTGATAAATTTAGCTACAAAAACTCCTTTATCCAATTTGGAAGCAATCCATTTCTGTGCAGCCCAATCCTTCAACAACAAATTCAATGCATGTACCACGCACCCTTGGTAAAAAATATGAGGATATTTTGCAAATATTACATCCCATGCGGACGGATTCACGGGATCATTATCCGTAGTTATTAACACGACGTTCTTGGACCCCACTTGTTCAATGAATTTTTCCAACACAGCTGCCAAGTACTGCGCATTTTTTTTACAACCACTTGTATCCACAAATCCAAGAAATTCTTCACCTGCGGATGATACAAGCATGGCATTGATGAGAGGTCGATTAGTCACTGAGCTCTATCCATCAATGAACAATGTTGCTCCAAATTTTCGAATGCTATCTTCGGTCCATGCATTCAACTGTGTCTGAATGTTGGTCTTCGCTTCATTCAACAATTTGTACCGAAGGTCGTGGTACGAGAGAAGAATGTATGGCCTATTGAACGCAGCCGTTTTCTTCATTGCTTCTTTAAAAGTTAGATTTCGAGCTACGGAAAATGGTATGTTCGTTGAATAAAAAAATTTGCTCACACTGAATGTAATTTACGTCTATGACCTTCTTCAAACCCATTCACTAAGCTGCCTTGCCTCTGAGGCCTAGAACTTGATGCCCTCGGGGTTTCACATTCATCAAAAGCTTCTGTACTCAAAGTCACTTCAGTTGTAGCACATACCATTGATACCAATTCTTTGGACGTTGGACAAGAGTCTTCGTGGTCAGAATGCGATACAACCTTTCTGGCCGAAAACTCTTGGACATCTGAAGGGCTAGGGTTGCCATCCACATTGTCCATTACAACGCGTTTTGGAAAAACTCCTTCGCAATGCCGAAATAAATCTGGAACTGCCATTGATAATCATAGACAAAGGCTCACCTTTTTATCACGTATACCTCCAGGCCCAGAATAGCCTAAGTAGCTGAAGATACGGCTGAACCTCCTTGACATGATCGCTTTGCAAAGCCTACATTTTACTTTACCATCCTCTGGCATACTATACCAAGGAGAAAAATCCCCTGTCGGTTTGGCCACCATACTGACAAGTGTATGTTTTACCTCAATTTCAAAAGTAGGGTTGACAGGACGTCCAGACGCGGACGTTGTGTCCGCAACGTCCGTTGACATTCGCATCCTGGCGGACGCAGCGTCCGCCTGTCCCCCGTCTGCCTGTCTGCCTATCCCCCATCCACCTGTCCCCTCATCCGTCCGCCCGATTATGGCCGTTCGATAGACGCGCGGATTGATCTGGTCCACACGATTTGGGCGTCCGCCTCGGGCGGTCGGGCCGTCCACCCCGTCCGTCCGCCCCGCCCCGCCCGTCCGCTAGCGTCCGGACATCCGAAAAACGGACGCTATTTTGGGGCGGACGTCGAAATTCGTCAACCCTGTTCAAAAGAAACCAATAGAATGTTTTAAATTTGAAACCCACAACGTGACAATGTATACAATATCAATGAAATTAGTCACACAAAGCTTTGAAAATCAAAGCCCCCCCGTCCATCGAACTATGCATTACCAAGCAAGAGACTCAATAAATTGAAGCTCATAACCCTTGGAAATCTTAGCGTTCGGTTTTTCGAGAGTGAATACCAAAGCTTCTCTTCTAACATTTATAGTCCCCTCCAGAAAATTTAAGGTTCATTTTTAGGGTTTACATTCAAAAACAAGTAACGGCCCGAACGGGGCGGACAGGCCGGACGGGGCAGGCGGACGGGACGGACCGGTCGGACCGGTCGGACAGGGTGGTCGGACGAACAGGCCAGGCGGGGCAGACGGGTCGGACGGGCGGTCGAACGGGACTGTCCGCATTGTCCGCCTTCCGACACCGTCCGTGCTTTGGACACGCCGACCACCCCACTTAAACACTGACCGTCGACGGCTTCCGCCCAGTTGTCTATTGGTGCATCCTATGAGGCCATTATTACTCAAAAAAAGCGGTAACATTTCAAAAAAAACAGCCTAATAATCACTGCTAAATGAGGATCAATGTAATTGATTTATCATTTTTTTTTTAAAAAAATGTAAACCCTAAACCCTATACCCTAATTACCCTAAACCTTTTCTTTTCTTCCCTAAATTGTTTTACGAATGAGGGGAATGTGGTTAAGTTGAATATGTTTGGATTATTTACTGATATTATCCCTCTAAATAGGTTTTGAGAGGATCTGAAGATGGTGGGGATTTTTTTAAAGTTCATTAGAAAATCAAATGTTTTGCAGAAATAATCAAATCCTTTTTCATTGTAAGCAAATGAAATTTTAAAAAAAGGCCCCAATACATAATTAGAATAATAGTTTAATGGATTTCAACCTCATGATATTTAATGAAAGGTTGTGATTTCTCATTAAAAGTGCATCACGATCTTCAAATGAACATCAAGTCTTTCATATTTTTTAATGAAATTTTGATTAGATTTGAAAACAAAGGAAAAGAATCAATGTTTTAACTTTCAAATCATGTATGGCTATATTTTTCCTTAAAAACATAGAAAAATTTGTTACTTGAGTTGGTTGAGTAGAATACATCATACACTTATACATGTGCTATATTTATTTTGAAGGATAATTCTAATATTCTTATTTCAGATGTTTTTAAATATTAATTTTAAAAAAGAGGGTTCATTGTTTAAAGATCTAAAAAATTGACAAACATAATTTCTATTATAAATAGGAATTGAATTCAGAATTCGAATTTTGAAATGATTCAAACGAACAAGATATTGATTATAAAATATTTCTTCGTTTGAGTTTTCAAAATGAATTCACGAAACAATTGCAAACTTTTGAACTTAGATATATGGTATTGTTTTTGGTTTGTACTTTGTAGAGTATAATACTTCAATTTTAATCCTAAATAAATGAAAAAACTCCACATGAATGAAATGTTTCTATGTATTGCACAAAGATTTCTACCAATTACTATGATAATTAAATACATTGTTACATTTCATAAAATATTCTACATAGAAAGAAAAAATCATTTCAGTTTTCAATCATGATAAATGATGTCTCCTACTCTTTCTGTTATATATTCATTTTGTATAACGTGTACATTGTACAATCTTTGAGAGCAGGGTAGTTCATTTTTGACTCTCATTGAAATAGAAAATATATTTGTGTTTGGATTTTGAAATCATTATGTATTCTACGGTCTTACAAGAATGCATCTTGCTCCTTCCTTTGAATCCTTTTGATATTTTCTTTTTTTTCCTTTGCTTTCTCGTAGGGCTCTTGTTCTCTTGTTCTCTTCATTTGACCAACCTATTTGGCTTGGCTCTTAGTTTTTGTTTTTTTTAATGCAATGGTTTATGCATATGTTATAAAAAAAATATATTATTTAT
The DNA here is from genome assembly GCA_963969395.1 of Pseudoscleropodium purum. Taxonomy (NCBI): domain Eukaryota; kingdom Viridiplantae; phylum Streptophyta; class Bryopsida; order Hypnales; family Brachytheciaceae; genus Pseudoscleropodium; species Pseudoscleropodium purum. The sequence goes on along the minus strand of OZ017795.1, from coordinate 20,675,514 downwards.
TTAAAATTAATATATTGATGAACAAACGCATAAAGGCATTGAATGCTTTCACATTTAAAGTTATAAATCTATCATAAATCACTCTTGCAAATTTGAATGATTAAATCGAAAATTTGAAAATGTAATTACAAGAGTTTTCAATTCAATCAATTGCATAAATCATAAATGTTGAAATGCAACTCGTATGAGTTTAGCATCTCTGAAGATTAATTCATGCCATCCACATGCAATTTTCCAATTTAATAAAATGCAATTGAGTACTTCAATTTCTTTCCCTTCAATTCTCCAAGTAACATTCACTTCATATCTTTCTCTATTTGTTTATCTATTTTTTGGGAACAAATGGAGAAACCATCTTTCTCTATATTTGAACATACACTCTTATTTGATTGATGAAGAATATATTTATGAAATATATAATCATTGATTTGTTCATGTTGATTTATCTAATATATTTTATGTATGTATATATATATATATCATTAAAGAAGTATGGAAGACAAGATTGACAGATTGTGTTCAAATGTTGTTGATTTTAAAATGATTTAATACTATATCATTTATAAGAATATTATAATAGTGTTATGTTATAATATTCCTAAAACAATTGCAACAAATATTAAAATACATGCTAAGTTAGGTTTGTTAGCCTACCAATTGTTCATTAATAGACATAATTGAGTAGCCCCCTTAAATAAAACACTCAATATCTAATATCTTACAATCCAAATGGTGGATTTGTCTAAAATTTTTTCCACATCTATTCCAACTAATTTACTACAAGATCCTACGGTTACATATGCCCAAAAGTATTTTTCTTTTAAGACTTGGTATTTACACTACTAATGGCAGTTTTGAAGTGTTTTTAGTAAAAAGAACTTTAGGGGTTAAACATCTATACCGTTAGATTTTGAAAAAAGAACAATTTGCTTCATTGGGGATAACTATAAGTCCATGCTCTTTTTCGATAGCCAAAACACACTTACAAAGACTTGGACATTTAGCGGTTACTAAGTGATTAGACGTCAACTAATTCAATTTAATAGTAGAATTTTTATTCAACTACCTTCTTACAATTGCTTTATACACAATGCAACGTGAATATTTGGATACATATATTAAACGTCGCAATCCTTTCGTGAATTTTTGCACATTTTAGCTCATATCTTTGTACAAAAATATCATTTACCAAGAATTCATAAATTTGGTCATAAAGGAAGGCTACCTTTTTTAATTTCAAATTTTACATTGAATGAATGAAAAGTTAGTTGGACTATACAATGCCATGAAGACCTCCGTTTATCGTACAAAATATGGACGTCGGAGCGCTTCAGGGTCAAACTGCCCCGTCCGCCCTCATACCCATCTGTCCTTGTACCCGTCCGCCCTCATACCCGTCCGTCCATCCGTCTAGACCCCCGTCCGCCCCGATACCTATCCGCCCTCCGCCCTGTCCACCCCGTCCGCCCCGTCCACCCCGATACTCGTTCGCCTCGTCCTCCGTCCGCCTTGTCTGTCGGATCCGGCGTCCACCCTGTCCACCCCGTCCGCCCGGTTACGACCGATGCGTCCGCCCCCCTCGACCGTCCGATCGGGCGGACGCCAAATTTGTGCGCCCGTGGCCGTCCGATCGGGCGGACGGAGCTCTAGGGTTTCGGGGAGGCGGACGGCCGATCCGTCTGCCACCCCCGGCCCGTCCGATTGGGTGGACGGTTTGGGGCCATCTGCATTGTCACTTTTGCTTTGCCCCTTGTGAATGCAAGGTGGAGCGGAGAACTTGGTGGTTCATCCTCCATTGGCTCCTTTCTGAGGTAAGGCAAAAGTGGTTTATTGAGGCCCCCTTGTTGCCAATTTTTTTAACATTTGCGCGTAGAATTCACATTTAAATTAGAAAATTTCATCTATATCAGTTTCATTTGTCACGATGACAAAGGGGAAGAAGAAGATTGTGAAGCTTAAACATGGAGAGGGACCATCAAACTTGGAGGTAGCTCGCCAAAGTTCTTCAAAAGAATGCAAGAAATTCATGATCGAGCGCATCGTTCAACTTTATGAATCGGAAACAACATTGTCTTTAGACAATAAGTACATCAGATATCAAGAGGAGTGCGTGTCTAAATTCAAGGTAGACATGACATAGATGTTGTTGCATGCATTGAATGTGGCGAAGTGGTATGACGAAATGCATAAAACGTACTTCACCAAATGTTTGGAGAACAAGGTTCATGACGCTTTGTGGAATTCCAAAGTCATTTTGGTTAAATATGGCAAGGAATATCGATCCATTGACGCCCAGTTTGAAGAAGTGATTCTGAAAGCGGACTTGTTTAGGGGGCAATGTGCTCCATTCGCCAAAAGGCACAATCGAGTTGGATTGATTGTTTGGTGGAAAAGCAATGATGGAGTTGCTGAAGTGGAAAGGAACAAACGACACCTCATAGCACTTCCAGATATAGCACGCGTGATTGCTGTTGATGATAGAACGATGAGAGGTGGATATACAACGATTCGAAAGGTTCGTATTGAAGGATGTCTAGGAATACTTCCTTATTGGGAGTTTACAGCAAAGAAATCCATTCACCACCAAACTCGATCCGATCTTACAAAGTTAGAACATCAAAACGAATCAATGGCTGTTCGAATTCCACACGCGGGTGTGATACGGTTTGCTGCGGTGCATGGAACGACATGTGAAGGTTATGCATATTGGTGGAATGGTGGAACTTTTCGACAAATGTTGAATATGGATAAGGACTATCCAGACAACATTCAAATTCGTTTGATGTATACAAATCCAACCGAAGAAGAGGTTGTAAAAGCTCACCGTTTAGGGCGATATCGGAAAAAGCGCACGGAGCTGACATGGGCCTTTATGCATATAATGTATGCAGTGCATCTTGCTGGACATTTGCACAATGATCTTTTTCCGAACAACATCTTGTTGCATTTTCCAAAGGATGAGTCACGTGTATAAATTGGAGTTTGCGATTAGGGCATGACCACCTTAGCTTCTCAGCTAATGAAGTCTTTGTACACATTCACATCAGCAAATGAGATGAAACAGACTTTGTAGAGGAGATGGTGGGTGGATCCACGTATTGCATATTTGCATAAAGCAGGTGCAGATGTGGAAGTCATTCCGATGTATTCACGTAAGTCGGAAGAATATGCCATTCGAAAAAATGCTCGGCGGATGAATGGAAACAACATGTCAGAGGCGTATTTTAACTTGCTATTTAAAACACCTAGTGCGACACAATTTGCCTTTCATGACTTTGCAAAAGTGTTTTATGCTTACTTGAAGCGCATTTCTTTGAAGACTGACGATGAAAATACTAGTTTGGCCCATGTGATTACGCGATTTTCTAATACATATTATTGGTCGATGCCAGATGAACATTTCCGCCATTTATATTAGATTGGTAGTACAGAAGTAGTAGTTGAATAGGTTATATAGGCATTAAAAATTAGTTTAGAAATATAGAGTTGGAATGAAAAAAATTATATGTGCAATTAGCCAAATGTGCACAATGTATGGTATTCTATATTAAATTCAATACATTTTGCCCATATTGATTATGTTTGTATTTGTGTTGATCTCGATTTTTTAAATAGTATATATATTTGAAGTCACAAACTTTTTTAGTTTGCCTTTTGAAAATGAATTGGAATTTTTTCATAGTTTCAAGACTATCATGGACTCATGGTCAAACTTTATAATCTTTCAAGTTATAAGAGACATTGTTTTAATGACAAATCGCGAACCATTGCACTTCATTTAACATTTAATTGTTTAAAGATTAAAGGAGTGACCGCGGGGCAGTTTGAGTAGGGCGGTCGGGGGAAATAGGGCCGTCAAAGCGGACGGGGTGACAGGCGGACGGGACGGTCCCGGCAGACGCTGCGTCTGCGAGGACCGCAAATGTCAGCGGACGCTGCGGACATAGAGTTCGCGTCCGGACGTTGTGTCAACCCTGGGATTTAGGATGCAAGCATATCAAATTGATGTAATTTGATAAAAAAAACCAAAAAAAAACCCAATTCTTCATTCAGCTCATTGTAGCTCTCATATTAAATAGAATTAGTGTATAATATCTTCTACATAATTGCACTCACCAATGTTTTCAACATGCATGATAAATAAAAAATATTACAAACAAATTAATAGACTTTAATGTTTGTGATAACCAGAAATGTTTATAAAATTCATGCATTGCAAAGTACAATAACAAAATAGTGAATTTATACTTCTAAAATATGCCCACTTTTTCATATGTTATCTAAGAAATTCCTTCTTCTTATCATCAATCTTTCTTCCAACTACTACAATTGTCTTCAACTTTTGAAAACCAAAGATCTTTCATTGGTGCACCTCAATTATTGAAACGACTTGATTTCTGGACTTCTTGGATACATTGATCTGCTAAACTAGCATCTCGAATGACAACACCAATACACCATCATCCTCTGGTGCCTCATCATAGTCTAGATCATCCTCATCATTGGCGTCTTCATTGTTGTCATATTCATCTTCTCCATTGCCACCGTCTGTGGTCCAATGTCCCTTGACTTCCGAGTTTTCATTTCAAAGCTCCACAATTGTTTGACCATACTTATGATTGTGCTTAAACCTCTTCTGTCGTTGTACTCTAGGGTCCTCTGCATTAGAATTTATAGTTGGGCTGATTTGAATTCGAGGAACAACAAATGTTGGGGTTGACCTACTAGGTCCCGGTACGTATGTGTTTAGAAACGGTTCTATCACCACGTTTGGATCTCTTACCCCTATTTCGAGGAATGGATGATTTGTAGGCCTCGACGAAGATGCTTCTCTGATCTATTGGCCTCTAGTCCTTCTATGACCTCCCTCTACAACCTCTTGTCCTTCCACGGCCTTGTTGATACTGACCTATTGGATGATGAACGGGGGGCCGAGAGGCTGTAGGGGGTCTACCACTAGTAGTACCATGTGAAACACTTTGAGATGTCACAACAACATTCCCCATGGGGCCTAACCCTTTTTGAAAAGGTCTATAGATGGCATTCAAAGTTGCGGGAGAAGATGGGTTAAGGGAATGTGGCGATGATGTACTCAAGTCAAGACCAACACTATGCCCTACAATTGGGGCAAGTACATGGACAAGGTCTTCTAATGGTTCAATAAATGCAAAAACGTCATTGGGATCTACATGTTTTAGGTCAAAACGCCTTGCCACATTACCAACTATTTGATTTTTTGCAATTAGGCATGCCATTCTTGTATTTCCAATGTTTATGTTGTGGTGTCCTTGGACAACTCTATTGCTACCAACTGATGCACCCTTTCCTATAGGCCCCTTGTTGCCATCTCGGTCGTCAAAAAATCCTTTACGATTCAGAATTACATTGCTCCCTATATTTCCTCCACCATTTCCATTTTTACCGCCATTTCCTAGAGGGGGAGTTGTCGTCATTGTCGTTGTCGTTAGGGAAGAGATCATCATCATCAATGTTAGCGACGTTTGGATCATCGCTCTCCAAAGAAGATGACAAAGGCTAGACTTTAGCGATGCCTTCAGTTTGAGGAAGAGGAGGCAAAATATTGCAATGAAGATTGGATCCCCAAGGACCCCAACGGCCATCAAGGATTTCCTCTTCTACATTGTTAGCATCTCTATAGTAGTATCTCGCTTCCTTGAGGTAATCAGCACCCTGCCTCCATAGATCTGGGTTTGGCAGATACTCTTAACGTGCTCGATTAGCTTCTATATCAACCTCTTACTGTTTCTCTGTTTGCATCGCGTCAAATTCCCAATTGCACTCATTCACCAGGACAGGGCTAAAGGCATCTGGATCAAAATCCTTGGAGAAGATATTTGCATCATACCAACAAATTGGATCAACTCCTGGTCTTTGCTGAAGTACACGGCTATTGGTATAAATATATACAAATGACTCTACCGTTGCAAGGGCTAACCAATTTTGGACCTTATTGTGAACAAAGGAATACATACTCCAATTCCATTCACAAGAGCATGCCAAACATGTGAGGGTTAGAATTTGGACGACAATTTTAGAAAGTGCCTGATTTCCAATCCTGTGCTACCATTGGTGGGGAAGCATTTGTATTAGGCAAATGTAGGATGTCTTAGCAGCACTATATGGTCCAATTCCCTCCTCAAATTGTGTTAATTCTACCAACACGTCATCAAATCTCACACCTATTACAACTTCCAATTTGAAAATGACTCGGTACAATGTACAAAGGGCAATTCCATCTATCATGAGTACCACGTTATCCAAGAGGTATGGATTCAAAAGGGCCCCGATGTAGTGAATGTTAGTAAAAACCATGTCCCATCTTACATTGAAAGATGTCTCCGAAGCGTCTACTATGTTAGCTCATACGCTAAAAGGTGGTTCTTTTAAAGAATACACGTGTGCTCGCAAATTGTGCATTACAAGCCATGTCTTATCTATGGCTAGTTCTCGGCCATCAAACACATGCAACACCTTCAACACATCTTCAATCACATGCACATAGTTCACACATTGTTGCTAGAAGGCTACATCTTCAATGGTTGTCTTCACATTACGTGAAGCGGTAATTACTTGTGGTTCATTTTGTTCATTCCGTAGGCTATCAAAGTAATTTAGAACACACAAATGGTTTTTCAACCACTCCAATATTCCTCTGAGTTTCACCAGTCAATGTAACATGAGGAAAATACAAGCAAAGCGGGTTTTGTTGGGCACTATGAATTGTAGGTTTGGACTCCTCACGAAAAACAAACATGGTCACATGATGGTTCCAAATATATTGGCACAATCTTTTCACCCTCTCAATTAAATCTTTAAATTCCTATATTTTGGCCCAATCATCCAATAGGAGATCCAATGCATGTGCCATGCAGACTTGCTTGAAAATGTGCATGTATATTAGAACAATATTGTTCAATGCCCCAAGCATGTTTGTTGCATTATCTATACAAACTTGCATCACATATTTGGGACCCACCTTCTCAATGTAAACTTTCATTTGGTTGGCTATGTAGCGCATGGATTTTTTTGCCCAGTAGTATCAATGGACCCCAAAAATACATCACTTATGGGGCATGACATCATTACATTCATGAGGGATCTCCGATTGATATCATTCCAACCATTGGTGCATATCAATACCTTGTAATGCTTAACTACAAAACCAACCTTGACTTCAATTTGCTTCTTGATTTGCAACCTCTTTGGTTCAATCAAATTAGTCCTAAACTAATGATAAGGTGGATTATATTCAAACCTTGCCACGGAGGTTGCCTTCACCACCTCAATGAAGGCTACATTCCTTACTACATTAAATGGCACATTTGCCTCATAGAAAAAACTTATCTGCTTCTCATCCAACTCCTTTTTTGCAATGTTGAATGCGCCTAGCATGTGTTGCTAACGTAATGGCTCAGATCTTGTGGAGTTCAATGCAACAAGACTATTGGACATGCGTAAAGGATCATTTCCTTCATAGAGGTTTGCCCCTTTTTCCAGTCCCCCACCCGTTACTTCATTTTGAGCAGATTGGCTTGAACTTGCAACTAGAGGTGCTCTAGATGGACCACTTGGAATTGATTCTCTTTCATACATGTCCTTAGGATTCATTTGTTGCAGGATAAAATTTGCACAATTAGCAAATTTATGTCACATAACCCGAGGCATACTACGACAAATTGACCTCTCCAACTTGGTGCCATATCCAAAATGTGAAAAAGCACACTCACATTTGTAACTGAATATCCCATTGCAAAAAACACAAGTCACTTCAATCCCATTCTCTAAAAAATTGTACCACGGTTCCCATTCTTTTGTTTGCTTTTGTTGACTTCTCATTGTGCTTACTAATAATTTCAAACGCCTTCTTTCTTCTTTGTGTTGAATATAAAAACAATAATCTATAGGACAAAGTGCCAGTAACAACAATTAGCATTAGTCCACTACTTGAACTAATTTTGACATCACCTAAGCAACAAACCAAGGCCATCTGCCACCCAAGTAGACTCACAAGGAGCTCAAAATGAATTGAAGTCTAAGAAAAAGAGGCCAAGGTAAATAGGTGATAAATGTGGGGAATGTTGGTCCTACTTGAAAGCTTATATACTAAAGGCATGCAAGGGCGGGAACCACTTAGGTAGAGACAGGGATGTCACTGGTGGACATAGACATAGGGCATAGATGTCAAGAGTGAAAAATCATAGGGCGCAGATGTAGGAAGTGACAATTCACCAAGGATGACTAGATGAGGAACTCCAAGGTGCAGAATTGAGGGCGCGGATGGAAGGTCAAGGCAGAACTCCAGGGCGCGGACGTGGTTACACAACAAAGTAGGCAGGCCTTCCAAATGCACTTGGACATGGAATCCCTCCTTTCCATGGAAGGAGGGAAACCCTTAATTGAGGCCAGCTCTTATTTTAGATTTGGACAAGTACATGAAAGTCAATGCCAAAATCAAGAGCTCAACCGACTAGGATTTGCAAGAAACTTTATGGAAGAACATATCCCTTTTCTTGTGGTGGAACTTCTCCTTGTTTACTTCCTCAAACACTTGAGAACTAGTTCAAACCAAAATAAAAAATAAAAAATATTGAATGGTGGAAACTAAGGACACTAAATTCTTTAATGTTCATATTTTTCCTTTGCTAGAGCAAATGGTTAATTTTGTAAAGGCTTTGTTTGTATAATTTTGTTTATCTTGAATTTATGTTTAAAGAATTCATGTTTGTAGATAATTGCTACAAGGGATTCTTTTTTTAGTGAGAACCTACAAGTTATATTTTCTTGGATTCATGTTTAAGGGATTCATTTTTGTAGAGAATTGCTACAAGGGATTCTTTTTTTAATGCAAGCCTCCAAGTTAAATTTTTTTGAATTTATATTTAGGAGATTATTTTTTGTAGATAATTGCTACAAGGGATTCTTGTTTTAGTGAGAACCTACAAGTTGTATTTTCTTGGATTCATGTTTAAGGTATTCGTTTTTGTAGAGAATTGCTACAAGGGATTCTTTTTTTAATGCAAGCCTCCAAGTTAAATTTTTTTGAATTCATGTTTAGAGGATTCTTTTTTGTGGATAATTGCTACAAGGGATTCTTTTTTGACTTTATCTACAAGTTATATTTTTTGGATTTATATTTAGGAGATTATTTTTTGTAGACAATTGCTACAAGGGATTCTTGTTTTAGTGAGAACCTACAAGTTGTATTTTCTTGGATTCATGTTTAAGGTATTCGTTTTTGTAGAGAATTGCTACAAGGGATTCTTTTTTTCATGAGAACCTACAAGTTATAATTTTTTTTCCATTTGAAGGGTTCCGTTTTTGTGGATAATTGCTACAAGGGATTCATTTTTTAATGAACCTACAAGTTAATTTTTTTGGATTTATGTTTAAGGGATTCCTTTTTGTAGAGAAATGCTACAAGGGATTCTTTTTTGATTTAACCTACAAGTTATATTCTTTTGGATTTATATTTAGGAGATTCTTTTTTTGTGGATAATGGCTACAAGGTATTTTTTTTTATTCAACTTAAAAGTTGTATTTTTTGGGATTTATGTTTAGGGGGTTCCTTTTTGTAGATAATTGCTACAAGGGATTCTTTTTTTAGTGAGAACCTACAAGTTATATTTTCTTGGATTCATATTTAAGGGATTCATTTTTCATGAGAACCTACAAGTTATAATTTTTTTCCATTGAAAGGATCTGTTTTAGTAGATAATTGCTAAAATGGATTCATTTTTTAATTAACCTACAAGTCAAATTTTTTTGGATATATGTTTAAGAGATTCTTTTTTATAGAGAAATGCTACAAGGGATTTTTTTTTTTAAATGAATCTACAAGTTATATTTTCTTGGATTCATGTCAAGGGATTTATTTTTGTAGATAATTGCTACATGGGATTTTTTTTAATGAGAACCTATAGGTTATAATTTTTTTTCATGTTTAAGGGATTCCTTTTTGTTGATAATTGCTACAAGGGATTCTTTTTTAAATGAATCTACAAGTTATATATTTTAGAATTCATGTCAAATGATTCATTTTTGTGGATTATTACTACAAGGGATTCTTTTTTATTTCAACCTATAAATTGTATTTTTTTGGTGGCTTGCTTAAAGGATTCATTTTTTCTTTTTTGTGGATAATTGGTAGAAGGGATTCTTTTTTAACTCAAGTTATAAGTTGTATTTGTTTGGATGCATGTGAAAAATATATTTTTATAGATTCATCCTGAATGTTCAAGAAGTCATGTTATAGCAAACACATTGTTCCAAAAATCTTTTGGCTGAATCAGAGGTATCAAGGTGCGAAAGCAAGGAGTGACAATTCACCAAGGATGAGGAACTTGAGAATGAGTAGTTGAATCAGGGATGTCAAGGTGTGGACATGGTCACACAACAAAGTATGCAGGCCTTTCAAATGAACTTAGGTATGGAATTCCTCCTTTCTATGGAGAGGGGGAACCCTTAATTGTAGCCAACTCTTAATTTAGATTCGGACAAATACATGAAAGTCAAATGCTAAAATCAAAAGCTCAACCGACTAGGATTTGCAAGAGACTTCATGGAAGAACATGTCCCCTTTCTTATAGCAGAACTTCTTGTTGTTTACTTCCTCAAACACTTGAGAACTAGTTTGAATCCAAAAAAACAAAAACAAAATATTGAATTATGGAAACTTGGGACACAAAATTCTTTGATGTTCATATTTTTCTTTTGCTAGAGCAAATTGTTATTTTTTATAAAGGCTTTAATTGTATAGTTTTGCTTATCTTGGATTCATGTTTAAAGGATTCCTTTTTGGTGGATAATTGCTACAAAGGATTCTTTTTTAAATCAACCAATAATGTGTATTCTTTTATATTTATGGTTAGGATATTTTTTTATGTGGATAATTGGTACAAGGGATTCTTTTTAAATTCAACCTAGAAGTAATATTTTTTTGAATTTTCATATGAAGGGATTCATTGTTGTAGATAAGTGCTACAATAGATTCTTTTTTAAATGAACCTACCTTCCTACAAGTTATATTTTTTTGGATTCATGTTAAAGGATTCAATTTTTACTTTTGTGGATAATTGATAAAAAGTATTTTTTGAAATTTAAGAATTGTATCGATTTTTTTTATTAAATGGAGAAATTGAATTCAGAAATGAACTCTACAAGTTATATTTTGAAGAAGATGCTTAGATAGCACAAAGAACGTAATTATTTTTTATTTCACATGTGTAGTCCAAATTAAATTAATCAAAACTATAGATGTAGACAAGAAGTCAAAATTATAAGCTTTGAGGAAAAATTAAATCAAATGAAATGAATCCGTAAATGACCAAGGGTGTTTTGAATAAAAAAATAGTGAAAAGTTAGAACTACCAATTTAGCTACGTTCACCTAAGGGAACCATAATAATTTTTTTTTAAATCTAATTTTAGGATCTTGCAATTCACTTGTGTAAGTTTGTGTGATAAAAAATTTCATGAAATTTGACCATACAGTCATATGGATTAGAAGATATGATCAATGGATGTCGGAAATAAAGATTTTCTAAAACAATGGATTGCAATTTTAGATGACTTTGAACACAATATTTGGAAATTTTTTGCAGTACAAGCTTTGAATTTAAAGATCTTTATGTGGAAAAATTGAATTGAGGGCCTAGTAAAAAAATAAAAAAATAAAATCATTCAATTTTCATTCTTTCCAAAAATGTTCAGTATAACTAGGTCCAACATTGAACTAAAAATTAAATCATTAACCCCTAAAGGTTTTTGACTATGTTTTCACCAAAAACACTCTAAAACTGCCATTTCTAGTGCAAGTAACTGATTTTTGAAAAAAAAACATTTTAAAGCATAAGTAACTGTAAGATCTTGTAGTAAACTATTTTAAGAAGATGTGGAAAAAAATAGTAAATAGAATGAAGTAGAATATGATTCAAAGTACTAAGTTGTTAATAATTTCTTTATGGAATTGAAAAATTCCAATCCCAATGGTTGCAATGTTTTAATAAACAATGTACACCTTATTTTTTTATTTTTTTTCAAAAAAATTGAAAATTGAACAAAATAAAGGGCTTCAAAGTTTATTTTTGAATAGAGACTCTATAACTATCTACAAACTACCCCAAACTAAAATTCCTCATAGCTTTTGATTCATCCATCCAAATGGAATGATTCTAAGCTTTCCATGTAGATATAAATCTAAAGAATAAATTTAAAATTTTAATTATTGAAAAAAGTGATTTTTGAAGAATGTTTTTTTGTTGCCCAAGCTACCTACCGAGCGTTGAAAATCACATTTCATACAATAACTTTTTATCCATGTAATCAAAAGTTATAAAAATTGTTGAGCCTTAAAGCTTCTCTTTGGGCACATGTTATATTAAAATTTCAAAGAAAAAAAATAAAAACTCCATCCATAGTAAGCTGCCCAAAATCACTATGTTGCCAAAAAATGGGGTTCAAGGCTTTAGGGGTTTAGAGCTCAAAGATGGGATTGAAATACAATAATACCAATGATGAGATTTTTCTATAGTGAAAATTGAATCTTTTAAAATAAAAATTGAAAAAAATTGAAATTTAATTTGTGTGTCTTGAATCTTTTGTTTTGCAGTGATTGTGGTTTAATTTTTGCTTCCATGCATGGACTGAAATTAAAACTATGTATCCTTGAAGCTCTCGCAAAGCTACACAACCTCAATAAATTTGTCCAAAAATTGCTCCTAAAATCCCAAATGAGTCAATAGTAGCTTATTTGGACCCATTTTGTCCCCCGAGGGAACGTATGGTCTTCTACAAGTTAAAAACAAGTCAACAAGTGGTTATTAAAAAGAAGTGGTTATTGTAAAAGAACAATTGACTATAACTAAAATTGTTTTCATAGCTTTATATTTCATATGTATAAATTCATTTGAAATGAAGGTAGTTGCAAGAAAGGGTGAAACTATTTTCTGTCATACTTCGAATTGCTTAGTTTAGTTTGGCCATAACTTTTGGAGAATAAAGACAATGTACTTGAATTCTTTTATTGAAGATGACCAACTTGTTGATGAAGGGAATCCTTATTTTTCAGAAATTTTCAAAAAACATTTTATAATTAAATTCTCATTTAGCTAATTTGTGATACTTTGCAATTCAGGGGTTTTTAGTATTGTAGAGTTCTCATAGTTGATGATGTAGAGCTAAAATTTGTGTCAAATAATCCCACACTAGAGATTCATGTGCCTACCAAAAAAAAACTTAAAAAAATATTGTTTTATGGTGTTCACATGCATGCAAACAAGGATCCCTTGCGCTCACACTTCTAAAGAATGAAGATGGGTTTTTCTTAATTTTTTTGATGAAATATAATAACCATAAAGTCTTCACAAATGGAAAACTTTTATATTTTTTTATCATGATTTTTTATTTATTATTAATTTAATCCTCATTATATCCATTTTCTCTAACAATCTAGTTTTTTTCAAACAATAATATTTCAGTACTTTGTAGTACTCATAGTACTCAAAATGGTAATTTTAGCTATTGATTTTCTTGATCAATGGTTGAGATTGTTCTGTTTCATAGTATTCATAGTACTATACCACAAAAAGTTTGTTTTTAGCCAAACGCTATAAAAAAAAAAAAGACACCCTTTCTTGCAACTACCCATAAGTAGATCCATAAAATAACACAAGTAATTTTGGGCAAAAGAATTTGAGAAGTGAATATGTATTTCATATGTGTCATGTAATACAAAGTTGGAAAAGTTTATGACATGGTTACTACGACACCATCTAAATATCCAAGTGCCAATGTCTAATATAGTTTACACTTTATATTCCCGAGGGCAAAAATCTATAAGCCTTTATAATGCTAGGTGTCTAAGTCTTTCAAGAAAATTTTATTTTGCTAGCTACAACACTTGAAAGTACACTTAGTCGATATTCATCAAACTATTTGCAATGCCACTTGGGCTTGCCCCATTGCCATGTGTTCCTACAACGATGGGGAGGTCTTTGTCTGAGCCTAGACAAAGTCTACGAACTGCAGATCGAGTTCTCCTCGCTGGTTCGTCTTCCTCCAATATGGCCCTCAAGATTTGAAATTGTTTGAGGCCCTCAAGAACTTGCCAAGTTCTTGGGCTATGGTATTCAAGCAAGAAGTCCATCCCTTTCTTTCTAAAAGTTTCTTGCCACTCCAATTCCAATAATTGGGCAAGTTCAGTAAGGTTGGGCATGTCAATATCATCCACAATACGAACCCCATTGTCATCAGTGATACGAACTCCATCAACGCCCCACAACCATTGTCTAGGATGAGGTCTGAATTAAAAGTTATGTCCAACTTCATTCTAATGCCTATTGAAGCATTGGTAGAAAAAATTCCATCGTCTTTATTGAACTTGTTCTTCATTGGAATCAGGTGGTGGCATACCTCAACAATTTGAGCCAGATCTTTTTTCCAACCCCATTTGGTACAGAGGTGCTGCTTGTCCAACGAGTGAATGTTCAATTTCCAGCTCTACATCAAGTCTGTTCCCTACTTCTGAGAATGATCCAGGGCATTTTGAGCATTGAATTCCCAATGTGGTGGCATATAGGGAACTAAGCCAAACAACTCATACAGGCCCTTATGGAAAGGAGCCTTGCATAATGAGCACTGCAGACAAATAATCATCAAGATGATCAAACAAAATGGATGGTACAAGTGTTCGCACATGCCTAAGTGCATCTCGGGGGGTTACACCGCTATAAGTTTAAACATCATGTGCGATCACGGGTTATTTAATTTGGGGGTATACATGTGATTTGGGATATTTTTTTCCTTCCTATTTTTAAATAAAAAGCTACCCCTTGTAATTTTTAGCACCCTATTTTTTTACAAGTGATTTCAGGGACTAATTAAGAGCACCATATTTTATTTATATAAAATAGATTTTGTGAAACAATGGAAAAGTTGCTATGGCAATGGAAAACCAACTTGAAAACAAGGAGTATTGGATACAACCTAAACCAAAATTGTACACGTACATGAATGAATTAAAAGTTGAATTTTAAGTTGAAAAATTTTTTTAGTTAAAATTTTTTTTGAAAAAAATTACTTTACTATGCCTAAATGAGGCTTAAACATCTACTTTGAACACAATTTCTTCACCAACTACAATAAGTTGACAATGAGCTGCAATTGAAGCTCTCATCTTCAAGTTCAGTAATCCCATATCTTTTGCCATGACAAATTATGGATTTTTGTATAGAAAAGAGCTCTCCATTCTATATTTTCATCAAGTGCCAATAAACAAATCTTTCACCACGTCATCAAGTTTCTTATTGGCTTACTCAAAGGTTTTGTTCCTTCATTAAGTCATCAAGTTTCTTGGTGACCTATTGATGGAGTTTTTGCCAGCTAAAATTTGATGGCCTATAGGAAGGATGGATTTTGTTAAATTCCACTTTCACAAACAAATTGCAAGAAATTTATTTATAAAATGAATTCTTGTTAATTAAAATGGTGATCAACAATTTAACATTTACAATACTTTTTGGAACATTGATATCATTTAATAAGGAATATTGTAGTGCAAAAAAAAATCACATTATTGTCATGTATTTTTCATATGTTTCAATATATATAAAATGCACAACAAAGATAATAACTTTTTGTGTATAATTTGTGTCTTTTGCACACTTGTGATTCTTGATATTTAGCCTTTACGGTGCCAATGCACTTCGGAGATGCTTGTTCACTAGTGAGTGTGTACAACTTTATTTTCCTCATTGCCATGGACATATGCAACCCTACATTCAAAATAGTGAAGATAGAATGAGACCCTGAACCCTGAGGTAACCCTAAATTTAAATAGTAGACGGTCATGCTTTCAAGCGATCACATGCAAAGTTTCCAAATAGTAGGTGGGAGTAGTCAAGTAGTGAATAACAAGCATAATGTCTTGGCAATATCCTTAAACAATTAGGTAGGAGCCTTATTAACGGGAAGTAGTTGTCAACCCTAAACCTCCAGAGTCGCACTAAATAGACATGAATCGCCCTGAAGCATTGAAGTCGACATGGAAATGTTGCTTAAATCAGTTAGATTGACACTTGTAGAAGGAGCTCATGAAATATAAGACAACTATGTGAAAATTAGTGCAGTAGGACTTACTATCGGAAGCCTTGAATTGCAAATTTGAACCAACGCAAACAACGACATATTGACAAATACCTCTACATCCTAAGCCTCAGCTTGTAGAACAAGGCAACCAAAGCCTAGATCAAAGCATAGACTCAAATCTCCTACAGAAGCCTTTATCTGTAATCAAAATCGAATTCTCTGGTGAAGATTGTGAATTGTGGTAACTTGCAACGCAATGCACATCTCCCAAACTGCTCAGCGTCAACAATTGTGATTCATCACCAAAATCCTAAGCACAATGTTCTAAAACAATTCAAAGTATAGTCGCACCTTGCTGATGGAGAGGAAAAGTGCCCTAAACCATATTAGTTGTTCAAGTTGTAAAAAAACAGCACCCTAAGCATATTCACGACCCTTAACGGCAGTCTACGTGCTAGAATGCATTAGAATTATAAAAAACAAAGGCATCTCTAAGCATATCAACCTCTTTTTTCCTTGAATGAATAGAGAATTCATGTTTTTTCATCCCATGAATACAGCTTGTACATCCTAAAACTCATCCTACTAACAACTTTTGGGAGGATCCTAAGTTTCATATCCTATTTTATTTCTACTATATTTAAAAATATTTGAAGTATTCTACACCCTATTTTATTTATAATAATATTAAAGACTTATTTTCAATACTGCAATAGATCTAATAAAAGTATAAAATTTATCTCCAACGAATTAAATTGATCCTATTTTTTTTTATCTCACCTAGTTTTCTAAAATTTTGGATGAGCCCCCTCTAAGAAGTGCATTCTACCTTCAGGGGCAAATGGATTTAGACAAATGGGACACATAGTATTGTCATACACAAAGCTCAAAGGATTTGGCCACAACAATAGTAGATTGCCCTTATGGTCGAGGGCAGAACCAACTTCATTTTTAAAATCCCAATTATATTTGCACCAATTAATGATTGTTGGTTCACCACCAATGTTGATGGTTGACATTTCATCCATGTTGAAAGAATCATCCACAAGGGCCTATGATGTCAAACCAAAAACCCTCTCTTGATTGTGTGCGCCATAATTGTTGATTTTCTTGAACTCTTCCACCATTTGTCGAGTCTTATCGACAATGAAGACGCATGCCATCTTCCATTGATAATATTGCTCCATCAACGCATTCAATTGATTTTTCAATCTCAAATTCTTTGCAAGCACATTGGTCAATTTCTACTATTGTCAACTAGCATTGCCCCAACTACATTGGTGGGTAATTCTTCAAAAGACAATGAATCTTCTTAAGTAGAGATTGTTGCACCAACTTGTACATCTTGCAACGAAATATGAGAATTGATTGAAGGCCCTTGTGCTTCTTTTCGTGGATCATGACCTTCATTTGTTATTGTTGCTATCTCCAAAGCATGTCGAAGCTCCTCTATTTCACATTGTTGTTGAGTGATAATATTGTTCTTTTCTTTGACTACTTCCCTCAATTTGTGAATATCTTCAAACAAAGAATGCAATTCAACATTTTTTTCTTCCACTTAGGTCCTCAAGCTCTTCATTCTATTTGCAATAGCCATAACATCAATAATTCCTATTTTTGGTTTGTCATTTGTAGGCAACTGCACTTCAACAACATTTTCTTGTACAGTTTCTATAGTTGCCCACTTAGTCTTCCTCTTCTTAATGCGTTGTTGTGATTTGTGGCTCAATACAACTGGAATATGAGATCCATTGGAGTTTCTATCTATAGAAGAGTCCTCGGTCTCATGTGTGTCTAGTGTCTCAGTCTACGTTGTTCTTTTGCCCAACCTACCTTATAGGTACCTCAACACCCCCCTTGGAATGAATCCATTTGCTAGAGTAGGAATTTTGACTTTCTCCCCATGGTCTTCATGGTGGACCAGTCCACTCTTTTGTTCAACTTTAGCTCAGCATGGACACCTTGTGAAATGAAGAGATGTGCTTCATTCTCCTTGATGTTGGGAATGTCATACAACAACTGATATATTTCAATGCTTTGATTTTTGAACTCCTCATCGATGCAATGTTTCAAGTTTGCCTTGTGGAAGTGCCGGTGATAGTTGTATCATTCATTTGGGAAGGCCTTGTCAATGTGGCACTACTCTATATAGTTGGCACAATCTTCAAAACTCTATGGATCAGGCACATCCTCCCAACCTTTGAATGCAACTTTTGCGGGGTTACGTAGAACATGAAATCACCTTTGATGTCTGTTTCCCAGTCATAGTTGGGTCTTGTCTCGTTCTTCCTTTGTCATTCTTGTCGGTGTCACCATCATAGAAAAAAGCCACAAAACCTCTCGTACCAATCGAAATAGACCCTACACAATGCCCACAACTAGCTCAATGAAAAGATGGATGATTGAGAGTATGTAAGGCGGGGCAAATGGGGTAGGGATAGCTTTATATAGGGCCAATGGGGGACGTCAGGGCGTAGACGTCATTATTGTCAAGGCACAGACATCAAATACCAGGGCGCCGACACCACATGCGAGGGCGCAAATGCCATCGTTGCTAGGGCATGAACGCCACAATACCAAGGTGCAAACATCAAGGTCAAGGCATAGACATCTTCACGATAACTGGGTAAGGTGGGGACGGGAGTGGGATAGGGCAAGAATGCTAGGTGTTGGGGTGGGGATGTAGGTGGGATGGGGACTATATAAAGTGAGTCCATGCCCTTGTTCTCTTACCAAGTCCGCACCCTAGGCCTCAGATGCTAGTTTGCCCAAAGGCCTATGTGAGTGAGTTTGGTAGCGATGGGCTTGGCACACATACATAATTTGGATTTTTTGAATTTTTTGAACTTTTGCGCTTGAAGATTGAAACAAAGGCCTATTAGAGAAGTTGTTTTTGATTATGATAGGGGATGGGAGTGGGTCGATGGAGAAACGTCCGGTGTTTGTAGACTTGGATGATGTTAGTGAGATGATACTTCCATCCACAAACACATTAATGGCCTTGGGTTCATCAAACCCTTTGTCATTAGGCCAAAAATAGTGCAAGAAGATCCCGAATCCCCATATGCCTCCACATGAATTTATAGTCAAAGGTAGAGCAATAGATGTTGTGTTTTACACTCGACGAAGTATAAATATGTTGACAAAGGAGTATGTGGTGCTAAACAAAGAAGGATACCATAAATTAACTAGGGACTTGTGAAGGGAGATGGAGTCAAAGTTTGAAGCATCTGAGAGATTCAACAGTTATTGGTTATTGGTTCTCAGATTATTGGTTGCACTTGGAGTGGCTAGATAAACAGGTGGTTGCATTGACTACCAATTCTGTAATAAACTAGTGCTACCACACAGGCAAGAAAGACGATGGTACTGACTGGGATATGAAAGACAAAGAAGTTGTTTCAAAATTGACCATCATGTAGAAGTTTGCTCAGCAATATTCTTCTTCGCATAAAAAAAACAAGCGTCGTGGAGAGTAACAATTAAAGACGAGATAACAGCTCATTGTGTGAGTGGAACATTTAAGTGACTTGAAAGTTCCGTAAAAGTGATCTCCATGCCATAACATACTATGATTGGATCGTATGGGATCTTGAGGAAGGTGATGCTTACGAAACTAGAAAATATTTCTAGTTGGATTTTTTTGCCAGAAAGTCTTTGAAGACCAAAAACGAAAAGAAGAAGTGACAAGCCATCATCAATGAGGCGGGAAGGTGTCCAATGAAGCATCTTGGCATCATTCAACTTGTGTACCTTCATCCTAAAATGATGGAAAGCTATACGCTATGATGGAATGGAAGATCTCTAATTTTTTTCTTGTCCAAATACAACTCAAAAGTGAATGAGTTAGTGGAATTGGATGAGATTGAGCATCAACAAGATACATGGTTGACAAAAGAGGAATTTGGATGGGTTGCAATTTATTGAAGAAATCGAGTGAACTTGGCACTCTCGTTACTTGTCATTGTAGGGAAATGCCACGATGCACAGTATATGTACAACAACATATCTCCATCCAATGTTTTGCTCCATTTTGATAATTAAAAAGAAAATAGGGCATACATAGGGATTTGTGGTTGAGGGCTTTCTAGCCGAGTTGTAGAAAATGAGCCATCAAGGTATGGTTATTGCACCATAGAGATCCTTCAAAAGGAGAAAAAAATGCGAAGGTTTGCAACCCAAAAATTGTTTTATATATACGAAGAGGAGGGCTCAACAAACTCAATTCAAGCCATGTAACAAATGCACTTGCACTCCATGGCTGTTGATGCATGTGCGACAGGATGGATAGCTATTCAAATTTAGAAAGAAGAATAAGACCTCAAATATTTTATGACGAAAAATCCAAAGCAACATCAAAATTTCAAGTTAAAACTAGGAAACCTCCAAAAAGAAGATGTGCATGAAAGGGCATCTATGCTAGATGTTCTAGACAAATTGAAGAAGGCCCTCCACTGTTGGATTATGCTTGATTGTTGTTATTGTACATTGTATTTTGTTTTTATTACTTTTGGAGGTTTAGCATGTAGTAGGTACACATCCTCAAAGAGGAGCATGTGTACTTGGCAATTGCCAAATACTTCATATATAAAACCACAGATGTATACAATAGTCAAAACCCTATAATATACAATTTGTTTTTTCTTTCCTCATGGCAATTTTATGACTTGTGTGAATTGATGAATGTGTAGTAAGCAACCTTTGAATTAAAAAGTACATAGGCATTTTTTTTCTATACCTATGTCATAGGGTTGACAAGACGATCGGACGTCCGGGACGTCTGGACGCGGACGCTGTGTCCGCAACGTCTGCTAACATTCGCGGTCCCAGCGGACACAACGTCCGCCTGTCCCCCCATTCGCCTCGCCCCGCCCCGCCCCACCCGTCCGCCTTCCGATGGCGGGAGGGACGCTACGTCCGCTGGCGTCTGTGAGGACGAACATCCGGGTTATGGACGCTATTTTGGGGCGGACGTACTGATTTGTCAACCCTACTATGTCATTGTCCCACCAAGATGAAATCCATGCCCCTGCTGATTCCATTTGTGCCTCTGCTGATTTTGTCTGCACCTTGTTTTCTATCCGCACCTTATATCCTACCTATGCCACGTGGCAACTACATGGCCTATTTTTTCCTTATTTAAAATTCAACTATGTATTGACTCTACTGGACAAGCAAACTGGACGTCTGCCTACTATGACAACCATGGAAAAAATTTCAAAAGTTTTTACAATGCACTAGAAGAAATCCACATTTGCCTAAACAAAATCTAGATGATGTGTTTGTTGAAGCAAATGCAAACTTCTTCTAGTGATGCAGATTGCAAGATTAGAATGTTTGAAGTGACAAGAATTGTTTTTTTTGGCCTTGTAAAGATCTAGGCGAGTCATATTTGTATGAAAAAATCTTTGAAATGGTGGTTATTCTTTGAATTAATTTTCCTAGACAAGTTGTCTACATGCTTGAAACATTTCACATCATTTGAAATTGTCCAACATATACGGAAAAATAGTAACTAAGTAGAAATAAATAGATTTGATTCAAAATACAAAATTGTTAAAAATTTAGTTATGGAATTCAAAAATGCCAATCTCAATGGTTATAAGATTGTAATAAACAATCTACATCCTATGATTTTATTTTATTTTCAAAAATATTAAAAATTGAGTTAAATAAAAGACTTCAAAGTTTATTTTAGAGTAAAAAATCCATAAATGCCTACAAACTAAAATTCTTCAAAATATTGAGTCATTAATCAAAATGGAATGATTCAAAGATTTCCTAGTATTTTTAAAACTAGAAATCCATTTTTGAATTTTTCTTTTTAAAAAAAACGTTTTTTTAAGAATATTTTGGGATTCTCAAAAATCAATAAAAATTACATATTATGCAATAACTTTTAACCATATAGTCAAAAGTTATAAAAATTGTTGGGCTTAAAGCAATCTTTAGGCACATGTTGTGTGAAACATTCAAAGAAAAAAAAAATTCATAGTGAGCTGCCTAAAATTGCTATATTGCCAAAAAAAAAATACAATTTGGTCCTTTAGGGGTTAACCTATAAATGATGCTGAGGACATTGTCTTTCCAATGAACAACAAAGAATCTTTCTATGCAAGAATGGAAGTGCAACAATTCATCTTTCAAATTTTATGTCAAAAAAAAGGTCTTCATTTTTTTACTTCCAATGAGCAATTTTGGATTTATTAAAGTCAACAATTCCCATAGTACCAAAACAAATGCTTTCCACAATGACCAACTTGCCCTTTTAAATTTAAATTACTTGCTTATTAGGGTATATAGAAATTTTGAGTGTGAAATTGCATAGGAGTTGTAAGATTATAATAAGAGAAATGTACATATCTTACTTTTAGTATGCTATTTCTCCCTACAATGTTCGAGAAATTTGCATACAAGAGCTTTTTGAGATTGGAGGTGATATGAACTAGAAATTGCATTAGCATACTAAAATACACTCCCAAAAACCTTAAATTCAATGAAGAGCTATCAAATTCATTACACAATCACTAGAAAGAACTTGTTTTTTTTTGCATTTTCATGTGTCTAAGTTGATGGATTTTTCTAGACATTTAGTGTAACAAGCTATATTTTTATGTCAACAATTATGCCCACTTTAATATAAAGATGTTAAACTAAACGTAATTGTTGATATACAAACACGACCTATTATATTATATGTCTAGAAAAATCCGTCAACTTAGACATGGGTTTCTTCTAGTTAATTTACCTTGCCCTGAATAGAAATCACAAAGAATTCCAAATCAACATTTGTATGTTTAAATTTTCAATAGTCAAATTCATTAAAACACTTTACTCTTTAGGAATCATTTTCAAAACAAATCAAAATAAGTACAATTTTTCAAATTTCAAATTAAGTGTAATTGACAAGCTTAACCTCTAAATGCCCAAGCCTTTTCAAGTGTATTTTGATTATGAAAAATGAATATGGGCTTATAGTTATCTCCAATGAAGCAAATTATAATTTATTTCAAAATCTAATTATATAGATGTTTAAAGAGCTTGCTTATTAGTATGGATACCAATTTTGAGTGCAAAATTGCATAAGAATTATGAGATTATAACAAGAGAAATGTAAGTTTTCTATTTTTAATATGCTATCCTTCCCCATAATGTTTCAAAAATTGTACATAATTTTTTTTTGGGATTGGAGGTGACATGAACTACAAATTATGTTAGCACACTAAAATGCACTTTCAAAAAACATAATTTCACATGAAAAGTCATTAAATTCACTATACAATCCACCTTCTAATTGTTGAGATGCAATTTTTTTTTTATATTTTTAATATAAATCACAAATAATTTCAAATCAACACTAACCTTACATGTTTAAATTTTCAATTAACTCTTCTACTAATCAACATATATGGCTTTGGAGACCTCTCAACAATCAAATACGTACCTTATTCAATGAAAAATGAAAGTTTTCAATAGTTGACCTTCAAAACTACTTGAATTTTTTTCTGAACAATCAAAGCAATTTAATTGCCCACACTAAGATGAGCCTGAAATTTCAGATCAACCATATATGGTCACTTAGGCAGTTCGGGATTAAATTACTAGAAGCAAGACATCAAGCAAAATTGGCAAGCTTTACTCTTTCACTAATGGAACATATATGCCTTTAAGAAATTTACTTTTTTCAGTGGAAAAAAAGACTTCCAATAGCTAACCTTCAATCCTGCCTAAAATATTTTTTAGAACAGTCAAAGAAATTTAACTGCCCACACACAAATGGGCTGAAATTTTGAAGTGACCATATGTATGGTCGCTCAGGCAGTTAAGGGGGTAAAGAACATAAGGTTATTCCCAACACTTGCACTCGTTCAGATATTTAAGGCATTGAAGGCCGGAGATTTTCGCAAACCCTAGCTATCATTGGATGACAAATATTAACTCACTTTGTCTCAAAATAAATCTATGGTACTCCAAACAGTTTTCCACCAGAAACCACAGATTTAATTTTGAGACAGAGGTATTCCTGTACATGGAAAATGATGTGTTACCGTGAACACATACGTGGAATGCAGCATTCACTTGATACCCACGGCGGGAATGAAGCATGATCACGTACTTGACATATCTACTGACGGTGTACTTTCTTGGTCGTTGCAAGTCTATTTAGATGTTCTAAATTCTGCTTCGTCTGAATTTGAAACGGATCAAGATTTGAGGAAAATCAAACTAGGGTGAGAAGAAATGCACAGGCAGGCACAGGGACAACCTTGAAAAAACTTCAACTATTTGTAGGATTTGTGAAGAACTCACTTCATTTTTATGTGTGCATGTTGATGAATGAACCCTCCAATGACTGCGCATAAAAGTTGGTATCTAAAGCAGTATTGTACCGCGTGACTGCATTTCATGGCTCCCTGTACAACCATAAGTTCCCAAAAAAGAATCTAAAGAATTCGTACCATTACAGACCATTTGGTTGCCTGTACTGCCCCCTCTCTCTCTGCTCACGAAGCATTCTATTACGCTCTCGCCTCTGCTCGCTGGTCATACGACTCCGCCGCAACTCTCGCCTCGACGTGACTTGATTATCTTTGGCCGCGCTAGCAGTATCGTCCACATCTGTCCAGACAGCTAAACTAAACGGATCCACTAAAATATTCGTTGGCACTCCGAGAGCCTGCAGAAGGAACGATAATACCTGTCAATAACTTCGCGAAAGCTGACGAAAAATTTGTAAACCTGATTGAAATCGAAAAATTCTAAAGTGTGTATACGTGTGCTGTATCAGGTGTTCTGTAATCAGACCAAAACCCTGAAAAACGCTTTAGACTAACTTCAAAGAGGTTAACTTCTCTACTGCTTTCGAAGGGTACACCATGAAAAGTTAGCATTCCACTATCTGCAACTTGGATCAGTTACGGTAACTCCAAATTGTCATAAGTATCACTGGAAGTGATTATGTAAATTGGTGCGGAATGGCGAGAAAATTAGTGCGGACAACCTACATAGTGTACGGATCTTACTTCGGAAGTATCTGAATCCCGGGTATGCGGAGCCTGTCTTCGACCGATGTTTATCTCACGTCGGTTGACCACGTTCGCTGATCTGCCTCTCGGTTCGCCTAGTTGAGCTTCTCGATCTTCCTTCCCATACTCAGGTGGACTGTCAACCACGGTGTGTAGGCCCCTAGTTTCTACCGGAAAGCCCCTTTCTGAATCACCAACTCGCAGTAGATCAGTCGAGGTGGGAGCTTAACCATGGTCAATCTCATATTTTGCAAAACCCCACCCACTGTGCCCTGATGTGCCAGTTCAGTCACCATTTTCTGAAGTCCGCCACAACACTCAAAGACGGTCTATATGGACCACTTTTATGCACATTAAATATAACTAATAGTCATGTCAGATTGTCTTACCTTTGCCCTCAGAGAAGAACTTGTGCTCTGAAGTCTCATAACCTTCAAATCGTGCAGAGTGACTCAGTGCTACTTCCCGCAATAGGGGGTGATCAGGAAAATCTCTCTGCAGGCTAGAATGAAATGTATCAGGCCCAGAGATAGAACCCTGCAGAACTAGGTATGAACAAACGTCTAGGAGACCCCATATCGACCAAGTTTTCTGGATGATGAAATTGAAACGAATTAGCCACTAAACGGAGAGAGAAGACAAGAAAAACATGAGATATACGTCGTTACTGAAAGCACATACATGTCAACAAGTGCGGACTGTATCGGACTTCCTTCAAGAGAAATGAAATGCTTCATGCATGCATACTCTGCTTTCTGCCGTCCAAATTCAAGGCCCAATGTAGATGCCACTGCCACCCATCACGAAGACATTCAGAGAAGGCCAAGGATAAGAACAGATGGTGTATGCAGACTCGTGACAATTACAGTACTGTGGATCACGGCAAAACAATCTTAGCAGATGATTCAGCACCATAATATACTAACTAATGAGTCCGAACTGTTGAGCATCAACACGATATTAGAAGGGGGTTGTAAAATACCTGCTATACTGAAACCGCGTGCCAAGACATGCAGACGGTAAGATACTGCACCAATGCAAGGAACCTGCCCCGTCAGATGCGTCACCAAAAGATTGGAGCTGAAATCAATGAATCTTTTCATTAACTGCATGATATGAACATGGTAAATAAAAGATACACTTACATATTCACAGAGTGTGAGTCTTCCACAAGACAGAATTACAATCAGATTCAGGAAAATTTTAGCAGACTCGTGTTCGTGGGCAGAGGATCACGAATAATAACGTGCATCATCAGAGAAATCAATTGAATTCCAAAGGTGCGAATCAAGCCTTGAAAAGACGAAAGGACCGAAGGAAGAATCAACTGACCAGTCCCTGCGATAACGCCGAAGACGAGAGGATACTTCAGACGAGAGGTAATCAAGAGTTCGGTCTCGCATTTTATCACAGCCTCTTGGTCTTCTTTTGTTGGTGAATACTGCAGCATACCACATGCACATCACATTCAGTCGTAGCAATGCAACACCAGTTCAAAGAACATAAACTCCAATCATACAGTTGCTACTTCAACTGGATAAGCTCTGATTTCCGTGGAACTGATTCTGAATTTCCATTCTATCCAGCAGAATAAAGGCTACTAGAGCCTCAAACGATGGCACATTGAGGGAGAATCTATTGTAGAAATCTCCCTGTTCTGAAGAAATTAAGATCAGATTCCAGGCGAGAACTACTTCAGTAAGATCTCAAATGAAGAATATGCATCCGCGTGTCATCATAAAGGGAATCGACGCCCAGTTACCTCTCAAGAAACGCAAATCTTCAATTGAGCAATCAGATCATACAGAGTAGCGCATCAAGAGGATAGAAGGCAGATTGTAGACATGTCCCTTTCCTGAAGCATTCATCTCTACGTCAGCGAGGTCTCTTACAAAGAATGGTACACTCCGTATTCAAAAGGAGAATCGAAACCCTAATTACCTCAGAAACCCTAATTATAAAGTCCATCAATCAGATCATACAGAATAGCTTCAAGAGGATACATTGCAGAATAGTAGCAATGGAAAATCTCCTCTTTCCTTTCCTAAGAAAAATAAATTGCATTTTATTGCACTTCATTGTCAAAGAAATGATTACAATTCGATTATCCACGAAGTTATGAACGAACTTACGTCAGAATTGCGTAACCGGATTGAGAGTCTCTCCGCGAGCTCAGCCAGCGGGCGCTTCCGGATCCAAACCCTGCCATCGTCTTCCTGCTACTGCTCCATCGTTCTAGCAAACATCACGCGGTAGAAGAGTTAATCACTAACCCCGTCCTTTCAAAATTTGAACGCTAAGGTACAGTAGATCGGGTGCGAGGGCTTTCAAGCTTGGGAACCCTAGAACTTGAAATGACATCGAGGAAACTGCTGTGTGATCGGGGAAACTGCCTTCGTGACCTAAATTAAGCCGTTACAAGCAAGCCCTCTTGCCACATGTCATTTGTACGACTTTGGGTGTTGAACTTCAATAGCAGACCAATATCACACTATAGCAGAAGCACCCATAGTTGACAAATCCGTGCATGTTCTGGAGTAGTGTAAGGCAATGTAAAATTTCTACCGCATTGGAAGATAAAAATCATGGGAATTGTAATTTTTTTGGTAATTTTATGCTTTGAATCGAAATCACTATGAGTTTTGGAAGCCGGCATCTAGTCCAAATCTATACCTAATATGTAGAGTCTTATAATTCTGACCTTCCAAGAACTATTTCCTGCTCACTACTCTAGGACATGAGTTATGACTTGATTAGTCCCAACTTTAAAAAGGAGAAATAAAACATTCAAAGTTTTGGTTGAAAATTTGTTCCAACATTGGTTGGAGATAGTGCACCCTACTCATTGGGGATGGGCCCCTAGTTGGGGATAGGTGCTTCTACCATAAGGTAACTACACCCAAATGCGTCCCAGTATGCAATTGAGCATTATTACTATTATTAAATCAGACTACTTTTTGGTTGGATTTAAGATTCTTATATTTAGCAGACCCAGTTCTCTGTTCCCCTCTCTGGTATTCAATGTGGAGTGCCCGCTCCGCACGAAATTGCTTCGCTGGCCGAGAATTCACGCAGCCTTTCACAGTTTCCAGTTCTTTCATCTCGTCTCTGTTAAATATCTGGTGTTTTTATGATTAGCGGTAAATTTTAGGGCTTAGAATAGAGCAGAAAGCAGGCAATGACGAAGGCTAATAAGACTCTGCAAGTGAAACGAATGCTTGCGCCGAAAACTGTCATACAGTACCGGTAAGTTGATCATGTTTGAAGTCGAATTTGATGTGGAGATTTGGATTCCTTACGAAATTGTGGATCTATACTTCGTATGGAGTTTTGGTGGTTCAATTTGGTTTCATGCGCGGGTACAAGGATGATGTTTTAAATCCAAACAAAAAAGATATTAGCATCGAGAAGCTACGTCGAAATGTGTAAGCCTTTTAACAGTGATTCTTTTTCTCGTTAGCAATCGAATTTAGGTTTTATTGCCGAAAAATGTGAGCTCGCAATTGATGGTGATTTACGATCCTTAGTTGTATATTTGATGATGCAGACCCAACACGTCCGCGGCGCTTTTCTTCAAACATAACTCTGCCCTTGGACCACCGTACCAGGTTCTGGTGGATACAAATTTCATCAACTTCTGTATCGAGAACAAGGTATCGAAAGTTTAGTTTGTGTTTCTTCAAAGATTTTCTACATCTGGTTGTCGGGATGCAAAGCCCTGCATGGACGCACCTTGATGGCTAGTTTGTTCAACTACCCGATAAGGAAACCAAGCATACTTTTTGGATTTGCCCTCCAATCTGAAGGTTTCAAGATCGCTGCATATGAAACTCCCTTCAGAGTTGGTCTTTGAAACTCCTCATGAAGACGTTTGGTCATTATTAACTTTCTTTGAAGATACTCATAAATCACAAATCCTATGAAGCAAAGCGAGTAGTTTGCAAAATGGTTGTGCGGGCCAATCTGATTAGGGTCTAATAAAGAAAATTCAATAACCGGATCTCCTTGGGGTGGTCTTATTGACGTTCGGTCACTACAAATACACTGGGTCCTCTATACTTTGAATTTGGACCTCGTTGCCTTCTACACTTTATAGAACGACGCACTCTAGGTCCTCTATTTTTCTCCTGTCCCCTCTACTGTTTGGCGTGTTCATATCCTAATGTACTCTTCTGCGTGACTGGTGTGTAGTTGGATCTGGAGAAGGCGATGATGGACTGCTTGTATGCGAAATGTAAGTAGCTTGCTAACGGTTAAGCTTCACTGTTCTTTGCTGAATTTCTTATTGTTATGATTATTTGTTGCTGAAGAATTGGGTTCGCGGATTCTGTGAACGTTACTACAGCAGCGTGTTTGGTTGAATGGATTATGAGAGTTTTCGGGGTTCCAGGTACACCTTGTATTACAGATTGTGTAATAACTGAGTGGACGGTGACGGTTCAACCCTGCCATGAAGTTGGCACGCCACGGGGCCATGATTCTGACACAATTTTATTGGCGACCATCCCAGCAGGTTCCTTGGAGGGCAACGTGCTCAAACAAATGGTCTTGTAGTTTATCTCTAGTACAAATAAAATTCAGCCTAACTGCTTGCCCCAGTGTGCATACTTCGTTGGCTCACGGTCCACAGTTAGTTTCGTCAGTAGGAAGAAAGGTAGGTCAATCCAGGCGTAGAGTGTCTGGAATAGTTGGTATTACGAAATCGGGAACCGAGGAAGAACATAGTATTAGATACGAGGAACTTGGTCGATATGGTATAGATGAATCTGATTATGCAGATATGATGACCCAAGTTTCGGATGAGCACCAGACTAGCTCCTCATCAAAAATGAAAACTCAAAAGAGGAAGGCCCCTTATGAAGTGGTGGATAGAACAAAAGACGATCCAGAGGACTCAGAGGACGTGGAATTCGTTGACGATGCGGAAGTGGACGGCAATGATTGGTGTACGTACCTTATACTATCCAATGATAAGCGGAATACGTATTTGGGTGTCACAGCATATCTTACCAGGAGGTCCGTTCCTTTCCTACATCTGTTGTGCTGTTTGGATATTCTGAGTTTCATGCTTACCATTTGATTGAAAATACATGATCGTTGATGTCTCCTATCATTTAGGAATGACTTTAATTCCTCAAGACTGGCTCGAGTTTTGGATGTGTGCACTAATCGTAAATTCATTTCAAGCATTTTTTGCACAATAATGATGCTGGGAAAGGTGGTGGACGGCGGTCCACTTCCTCAAACTTTAAATTTCATGTTAGAAGCCCATGGATCTAACATTGAAGGCTGTATAGGTAGACTGGGATAATAAGGCAGAACAAAGTGCACAGGGCTTTGTGCACTTTTGATGACTTTGGTGCGACACATAGTGTTCTCTGTGTTACTTTTAGAATTGAATAGGAGGAGTAGATTGCTCTAGCATGAAACGCTAATTATTTGCTGCTAATGTTTTCCATCTTGATATGAAGATTGTATTGGAAGCTTGTGCAACTTGACGGTTCTGGGTGTTTCGGAAAGCATGTAAGATTTCATGCAAGAGCTATTAATAAGTTTCTGCAGCCATATTGTGTGCTAAGACTTGACTGGCTCGCAGACTTAGGCAGCACAATGGAGAGCTAGCCGGCGGTGCCAAATCTGTTCGTGCAGGTCGCCCCTGGAGTTTGGTTTGCACCATACGGGGTTTTGGCACCCGAAGTGAAGGTATTGCTCGGCTTTATTGCTTTTCAAAATATGAAGTCATAGATAATCTCTTCATTGGAGAGGATGACAGATTTGTATGCAGCTGTTTTGAATGTAATTTTGTTGTGATACCCTTAACCCCTTAAGTGCCCAATCTAAAACCAGAAAGTTCACTTTGGAAGCTGATAGCTGATTATTTTTACTTCCAAAGCATATGTCCATTGTTGGAATATGTGGAGCATGAGTTCCTCTTTCTGTTCGAATATGGGGGTCATGACTTCTTCGTTCTATTGGTTCAGTTTTTTTGCCTTCCTTGAGGCTTCTCGATTGATCTATTTCAACTCCTGGAAGTGACCACTTTGATCATTTGGTCATTTAGGGATTCGGTGTATAGCTGCCATGGTAAAGGGAGGAGCAGGATAGTTTACGATTGTTTTGTCTTCAGAGAATGTTCAGCTCACAGCTTTTTCAAAACGGAGTGCAGCTTGCCAGTTTGAGTGGAGATTGCGAAACTTCTCCAAAGAATACTTGCCAATTCACGAATCACTATTCGAGGAGATTCCCACACACTACCAGGACCCTCATGTTATACTACGAAGATGGGCAGCTTTCAAGAACGTCCACGAGACAATGGATGATTGGAAGCACATGCGAGTAGAGTGGCATTAAGTCTCCAAATGGTTGCAAATACCCGTACAATTACTCTCTGTTCAAGTTAGCTGTCGCGACATGAAATTTTTTTTTGACTTCGAATTTGTAGTGGCAGTGAAGATCCTATACAATGATAGTTATCCTGAATTATTGACAACATTGCCCATCTTTCAACTGTCTTTCTGATGAAAAATCCTTTGTAGCCGCCACTTGCGCTGCCAATTCTGAAAAAGCGATCTGACTGATAGTAGTGGGATCATGCAGAATATTTTCTATTAGCCTATAGATGCGGGAACCAATAGAGTACCTGGTGTACCAGCAGGTACCGACTTTTTTCACCAGCAGGTACCAACTTTTTTCGTATGAATATCATGGTTTCGTAAAGAACGCCCTGGGGTCACATGATGGCTGCCTATGGTTCAGACGTGCTGCGTAGACTAGGCTAACGAGGTCAGCAGCTTCGGTGAAGAGTGTGTGGGAGTGGGAAATCATGTGGCCACCACGTTGACAGTCAGCACTTCAAACTGAGCTGCAGTGGAGTATTTGAGGATTTAAAAACTATAAATAACCAAGAATCCTATTTTCTCATTTGTGGAAAACAATAATATTATGTACAATTTAGTACTCCATATCATCTTGCTGTCAATGGGTCGCTCTCAAGAAAGTGGTGAACCTTTGTACATGTGATAACTTAGTGGAAATGGCTTTGTTATGGCGACAAGGAGTAGGTGGTATAATACAAGCACAAATTAGGAGCAAATGTATATCAATGGGCAAGTGTATAATAGTAGGCATCAAAGCTATAGGAGGTTTCGAATGGGGGTTTCAAAAACCTAGTTTTGATCCTTTCAAGGTGCAGCTAACATTTGGCATTCAAATTTTATGGGTTTTTGTCAACAAAAGCCCAATATGTGCATGTGGCAAGTACACATATTGTACAACTTTTTCCCAATTCTAATGCAAAACTTAGACTAGGAATGGAGTTGAATACATGTAATTGGGTTCAACTTCAAAATTGGATGTGTCCTAGTTAGTCAAGATAGTGTAAGGTAGGTGGTGGTGGGGAGTGTATGGGGCTTGGCTAAAGATTTTTTTTCTTTAGACCTTTTGTAGGATCTCACTCCTCTTAGGGTTTTAGAACCATGTTTGAAGGAGAGTTGAGCTTTAAAGGGCCAATATATGGTTGTATTAATTCAAGAAAATAAAATTTTTTTATTCCTAGTGGTAAAAACCTTAGAAATAGTTCCCCATTCATTGTGAATCTTTAATTTGAATATATTGCATAGGACAAAAGAAACCCATCTATCTTACCCATAAATTTGATATTTTTTTATCAACTATCTTGGTGATTGGAATGTGACTTTTCAAGGTTAACATTTTGATTTTCTTGGCTTGGCCTACATGTTACATTGCTCTTCTAAGTTTGAAATTTGTAATTCTTGACTCAACCTCCTTTGCAAAAAAAGTTTAAAGTGCCTTTGAAATTTAAGAATTTTGTGTAAATTAACTAACATGATTGATGCTTGATTTGATTCTCATTAAAAAAAAAAAATTACATTAATATGTTTTCTTATTCTAAAATAGTTTGCTCTAAAAAACACCATTTCTTATCATTTATTTGAAAATGGACATATAGTAGTCTTGAAATTGATATATGATAGCCATTGAATGGATCTTGCCCTTGTTCACACCACTCTGGAGTAGTTTTTGACATGTCTCTGCATCACTCCTAGAGGACCTAGAACTCGATCCTATAGTAATCGAGAGATCAGTCGACTGGAATGTCCGTGCCACAACAGTATTTATCACCTCAATATGTGACTCGAGATCTGGAATCTCATTCACCAAATTGGCTATGAAGCTCTGGCATAGTGCCCAACTGAGTTGGACACCGATGTCCTCAAGAGTGCTCTTCAACTTGCTCAGGATAAAAAGAGAATGTATTGAAGTTTGTCAAATATTGGTTTAGGATTAAACTATGAATGGAAAAAATGTGTAGTTGGGTTCATTTTCAAATATGTTGATAGGTGAACTTTCATGTATTTAAATCAAAAGTTGGCAAGCCAACTACCTTTTTATGGAGAATGCAAATTTTATGAAGCTGACAAGAGTTGATTTGACACAAACATGGTCACATATTGGACCCTTGCTTGTTATTTATTGTAAGTCCATTGTTTGCTCTTTACATGCTATGTGCGAATACAAGACTTATTGTTAAAAATAGGTGCCTATGACATAAATCTTTGAAAATTCATAAGTAATTCAACAATGATTCAAAAAATATAAAATCACTTGTATTACATTCCACATCTATTTCTCTTCAAATGAAAAATGAACTAAAAATCTTTCTATCCACTGAAACTGGTGAAAAAGACAGATGAGCTCTTACTCAACGGTTGCTTTCAGAGCAGACTACCTTGTATCGTTAGTGCGATCACATCGGCAGCTTGAAGCCACTTAATTTCCTTGGCTCAACGAACAGTCGCCCTAAATTACTGAATATGCCAAGGAGATTTCCCGTACGTCCATTTCTAGAATTCTTCATTCCCTTCCCCTTCTTAATTCCAAAAAAATAAAAAGACAGTTAGAAGACATTGAATATAAGAGGAAAGTCTTATACTTTTGGAACAAAGTGCTCCAATTTCCAAACCTCATTGACCCCATCAGGCAAGAACTAACTCAATCCTATCTCTCTCTCTCAACCAAAACCCCCCCAAAAAACCAAGCAAACAGCTGGAACAGCAGGACCGAATGTCGGCACAGCAAAACCCTGATAACAGCACATCCATCCATCCATCCATTTCTACAGCATGAAATCCGGCGATCCAGAAAGATGGATGAACTGCACTCTCTTCCACGGTTTAAGGTACTTACTGTACGATCATTCTGCCGAAAGCACGCTGATGAGATTGGAAAACACCAACAACTTGGGACAGAATTAGTACAGAATATTATGTTTCTTTGTACAAAAATTGAAACTTTTCGAACCATTCGAACTGAGGCCATTGCGGTATAACCCAGCTGCAATCAAGCTTGTTTAGAAGAAAGAAATGGAGCACGAATCGATTGCACTCTGAATAAGGACGGAAACTGAAGGAATTTGCCGCATAATGTATGCATGCGTGTGAGATTTTATTTCATTTTCCAGCTCATTTTCTTTCGGTGCAAGTCGGTGCTGATGCCAATTTGCTAAAGAGTGATGTAGAATCTCTAGCTCTTGACTGGATCGGAGGTCCCACTTCTCCCAAAGGCATGCACTGCAGGCATTAAAAAAGCGGTTGTTTTCCAAGTTAGAACTAAAATTAGCCAGATTTGCGGGAGCATATTCCTGCAGTAGGTACACTCAGCGGACTCGAGGGTTGTGCCGCAGGGAGTGAATTTTTATAACTTTCAGACGACTCCAATGCCCGGGCAACTCAAGTCAGTAACTTTATTTGCTTTTGAAGAACTCCGTGGCTAATATCTCATGTGGACTGATCATCGAATGGGTCCCTCGTGAAGCAATTCAAGCCACATAATAGGAAGGAGTAGGCGGGGTCTACAGTAGGAGTCAGACTTCAGTTAGTTCCTCATTGGAAACCTCTTGGACGCCAATGACTCTTCCCTAAGTCTTGGATTCAAGTAGATGTCATGGTGCATTGAGTATACCATATATATACTTTTATTACATTTATCCAAAGAGCACACACAAACAAGTCAAAAGGGACATTGACTAAGAAGGTACAACTGCCAATATGAAACACAACTTTCAAGTAAGATGTTGAAAATAGATGAGTGTCAAGCATCCAATTACTTCTAGTGAAAAACATGAGTCAAAAGTTAAGTCCAAGATGCAACTCCGATTTAAAACTTTATATGAAACTTTGAGTCACTTGATGAATACCTCATTGAATATAGATGAGTCTCAAGTATCCAATCACATCTAGCGAAAAGTATGAGTCAAAAGTCAAGTTTCCAAGATTCAATTTTAATTTAAAACTTTAAAGTAGAACCATCCATTTCCAACCAGAGCCCCATGCCCAACTTGTAGGGTGTAGTTATTTCCAACCAAGGTTGGAAGAGATTTTAAACCGTGACTTCAAATGTGATTTTTTCTCCTTTTCAAGCTTTGAACAAATAAGTTGAAGACACATGTCCCAAAATAGTGAGCAAGAAAGTAGGAAGTAATGAGCAAAAAAGTAGTGCTTGAATGATCAGAATTGGAAGAATCTAAACATTGGCTATGAGTCTATAGCACTTATTGCCTCCCAAAATTCTTAGTAAATTGATTTCAAGCAATAAAATAACCAAATATTTTGCAATCCTTGTGATTTCTATCTTTGCTCATAGTAAAATGTTTACTTTGCCTTGAATTGCTCCAAATCATGTCTAGAATTGCTTAACTGGTCGAATATGGGTGGTTCTACCTTATATAAAACTCTAAGTCACTTGATGAAAATCTTTTGAATGAGGTGTTCAGTAATAATAGACATAAGCTTAGAGTGATTTATATCATAATTATATCTAATAGTACTATATCCATAGGGAAGGATCGGTGGAAAGTAATTATTTTATATTAATCAATGCTGAAAAATAAATAAAAGAAAAAAGAAACCTGCCGAATTTAACAAAATTCAAATGACCACATTGTTGTAAAAAAAATGCCCAGTGTTATTTGAAAGGTCCAAACTAAAGTCCAACAACCATCAAAAGAATATTTAGGCACACAGTTGAGAAATATTTTCATTGACATTTGGAGAGAATGAAGAATGGAGAGGTCATTTTTATAATGATATCCGTTGTCTATCATGAATACTCAAAGGATATAGGATAATTTGACTATGAGCGGTTGAGCTTTTATTAATCCTAATCATTTACATATCCCACATGGGTTGTTTTACTTCCAACCACCCTATTTAAATGAATATAAAGAGCTTGTTTTCTTCATCTATATGTATGTTTTGAAAATGGCTTCTGAAGATAGTATCAAAAATTTGGAATTCTTTATAGATATAATGTTCAATTTCCAAAAACTAAAGTTCGAAATGTTGAAGTTACTTTAGAAATTTTTAATAGTTATTCGGGGGCAATATACCGACCCTACCCTATGGGTACAATATTTTGCAACATTTTGGAGGCATTAAAGCACTTCATTTACTTCATTTGAAAATATATAAAAGTGTTGTTTGATTTTTGTATATTTATGTTGGCTATTAGGTATACTATAGTATATAGGTGATCAAATTGCATGTGGTTTTAAGGAGTTTAAAGAATTTACAAAATTACTGCATTAAAAAATAACTTTAAAAAATGAAAGATTTTATTTGTTCTACTTTAATCATAAAATGCACTTGTGACCAATTTGGATTAATTGGTGGTCTTCCATGTAAATGTCAAATGAGATTTGGTAAAATATAAGCCTTCAAATTCATTTTTGTTAAGGAGTCAAAGTATTTTAAATTGACTTTGCAAGTCCATCTAATAAGGATAGATCCTTTATTTGGATTATTATTAATTTAGCAGTATAGAATTATTATTAAGGTTATTTGCATGTTAGGGTCGACCAGTTTTTTGTCACAATACACTAAATTGCAAAGTTTTGAAAAACTTGAAAAATATTTACTAATAAATACATATTGAACATGAAGTAGATGACAAGTTTTGGAGGAGTAAGGCCACCTAGGCTATTTGACCATTTGTAAAAAGGAATTTAAAAATATTTAAGGGCTTGAAATTGAAAAATTGTACACCAAAAGTGTACATTGTCATGTTGCATTACATACACTACATTTAGCGATCTCATTAAGACCTGTTGTGATCATGTCCAAAAATTTTAATTTATGATTCAATAATTTCAATAATTGTGTTGATTAAATTTGTACTATTTTAGGATTTTTGTGAATTTTTGTATTCAACTTTGGACGTCAAAATCTTAGATTCAATGTTATAGATTTTTAAAAGTATATTTTTTATTTTTATTTTTCTAATATTAAATTTATAAAATTTGTGAAGGCAAATTTGTCTTGAATTTTTTTATGAAGGTCATGAATTATTCGTGGGAAAAAGGTATAAATATGATAGTGCACATTTTAGTTAAAATAGCTCGATTTCAATGCAAAACTAGTACAAATCAAACATGCTATGCACCCCAAGTGCACTATGGGACTCTATATATCCTAATGCACAATCCATCTGTTAAGTTAGGTTGTTTGTTTTGTTTGTAACATTGAGATCTCCGAGACCGTACACCCTCCAATCGTCTTCTTGGACCTATCGAAAAGCCCTCAACAAGGAGGGGTGCATGCATAGGCTTTGTTTCGTGGTGTTCCATCCTATAGCATGAATGTTATTGAATTTCGAAGTAATTATGAATTAAAAAATTACTTTTACTTTTATTTTGCCCATAGCAATGGCATGAGGTACACTAGTTATACTTAATCCAATACTTTTTAATGCTACTTTAAAGTCATTTTTTTATCAAATAGAAACTTTTAAGAGTTTGATGATGGTGTATATTGATGTTAAAATATAGAAAGTCTTGGCCCTATGGAGGGGTGTTTGACTTTTGGGAGATGTGTAAAACAATTAAATTATTTATTTATTTATAATATTTTATTTGAAAAACACGTGTTTTTCAAATGAAATATTATAAATGAAAAATCTTAATAAAAAACTAGAAGGGACACATATTCTAACTTTCATTAACAACTTTGGAGTGAAACAATTTTTCCAATAACTTTTGTATTTGTATAATTAAATACAATCAAATGGCCTAACTGAGGCCTAAATTTTTTGTATCGAGTGTTGTTCTTAAAATGTTAATGTGTTTTATAAAATATAGAATATAATCTATAATTAAAATTAAAAAACACTAAGCAGTCTAAATATTGTTAATGTAAAAAAATTATATACATATATATATTAATTTATATATATGTGTGTGTGTGTGTGTGTGTGTGTGTGTATTAGTAGTATTATTACTTTAAACATATATAATAAAAAATTTCATGTTCATATT
Organism: Pseudoscleropodium purum; assembly: GCA_963969395.1. Taxonomy (NCBI): domain Eukaryota; kingdom Viridiplantae; phylum Streptophyta; class Bryopsida; order Hypnales; family Brachytheciaceae; genus Pseudoscleropodium; species Pseudoscleropodium purum. Next base: position 20,637,055 of record OZ017795.1, on the reverse strand, counting down.
ATATCATGTTGTACCAACTTCATAGTTTTAGCATGTCATATCAAAATTTAAACACTAAAAGTAGAATTTGTATTTTAGGTGAATTGTATCAAAGTTATATACCTCCTTGTATGCTTCTAAATTGATTTGATCAAGATCTTTAAGAATTTTTACATTTAATAGTATGAATTTTTTTAGAAAAAACATGTCAAACATCATTTCATTTAATGAAAACTTAAAAAAAATGAGGAAGCTCATGTAGCTTTTGTCAAAGCTATGCACAAATTAAGCTTGATATCCCTTAAAAACTATCAATTTTTTTGTATTGTGCCTAGTTGATATTATTCAAGATAATAGGGCTTGAATTTAAAAGAAATTATTTTTTTCTTAAAACCACCTCAACATATCTATGAAGTTTGACTCCTTTTAGAATGAAATTTGAGAACTAAAATTTTTTATTAAAAATTTTATGCCATTTTTAAATTAGTTTTATACATGCCAAATTTCAAAAGTCAATGTCTCAATGAAGGTTTTAGTAAAAGATAACCAAAAAGGATGAAACTCCTCCAATTCTTTTTGGGCAACATAACTTTTGGTGTAAGCACCCAATTGGAAAAAAAATTGTTTTTACTTTTAAGGAATATTTTGTGAACATTTAGCCAAAATTGACTTTGTAGGAACCTACTTGAAAATTCTTGCATATGATGAGTGGACACTTAGTTCTTTAGAGGTTAAGTAGTGTATGTGCAATTTGGAGTGTGTCTACTTTATGAGGTTTGTATAGTGGAGTCCAATTAGGGTTGTCTTCCCGGACAGACAGACAACACGATAAATAGACATTGAATAATGTCTAGAAGACCCTTCACGACATCTAATTGAATAAATTTTAATTTTACAAAAATTGAAATTATTCTTTGTTTACAATTCTGACATATTAAAGTTGTACTTTAGTGAAATGATTCAAATTCATTAATATATATTACATTCTAAATTTAGATTCAAAATTATAGTAGGATTTCACATTGTTTTAGTTGCTAAAAATGGCCTTATTGGACAAGGTTGTCATTCATACTCGACATTTGTCTAGTATGACACGCGACGTTGGATGTCCAATACATCACCTAAACTTGGAAATATGTCTGACAAGACAACCCTGGGTTCAATAAACTTACAAATTTTTCAATTTGTTCATACTTGTCTAAAAAGTTTTAGCAACTTCATAAAGCTATAGCATTCTAAAAAAATGAACCAATTTTGAAACAACAAATTGCATTGAAATTGCAATGAAGTGCACTTCAACTTCATAAGAAATTTTGAAATTTAATATCATACAACAATTTGGATTTCTTTTATATACTATCTACCATTTCATAAAGAACCATTGAAAGATAGTCAAAGAATTTTTGCAATGGGATGAAGAACAAGCAAGAAATCAAATAAACAATTCAAATGGTATATATGGGATCAAGTATCTCTATAACAATTGTGAAGGCTCATTTCCTAATATGTACCATTAAATTCAAGTTGTAATTAAAAAAAAGGCTAGCAACACTATATGGTACAACAATTGTGAAGGCTCGTTTTCTAAGATGTACCATTAAATTCAAGTTGTAATTTTATAAAAGGGTAGCAAAACAATATGGTAGATAGTCAATATACAAAACATCAAAGTCTTTGTATGATTTTCAATTGCATGTATGTATTTGTAATGATGATGAAGACGACTTTAATGTGGTTCCAACACAATTGAAAATTGAAAATTCTGTTCGTTTTTTTGCATACAAAGGCCTCCCGAAGTTCTTCTAATCTCAGCGGGATCCAAAAATTCATAAGTTTCTTGGACCTTGCTGTACACTGCAGTGTATCTCAGTCAATTCCCCGTACAAATTGCAGTCTTCACTGTTCTTCACTTGGGCATGCACGATCCACAGTTCCAAACTTTCTTGAAGTTTTCAGTATTCAGAAAAATTTTCATTCATTTACAATTGCAAAGGCATGAGTGTTCATCACGCAAGCTCAATTTTTCCTCTCTCTTTTCTTTTTGCTCACCACAAATGCTGAGTTCAGTTGTACCTAACACTCACGCAAGTCAGCAAACCAATCATGTATTGTGTGTATATATATATGTATATATATATTTATGAATTTTTTGAATTTTTTTCCTTCATCAAACCCTCCACGGCAGTTCAAAACTAAATGAAACAGTCTCGCATAATTAATTAACTGCCTTGCAGGCTAGAAACCAATTCAACTTCGTCAACCAGTCCAATCCCACACGAATGAGGCAAATCGTGAAGTTGAGCTGTTGAACTGTAAGTGGAAGAAGCAGTCTCCAATTACAGTTTTTTTAAGTTAAAGATTCTTCTTAATTGGAAACGGTCCGGCGGGAGGAAGTGAGCGCAACACATGCCACAAGAGAACAACCATACTTTACAAACTTCGAAGCAAGGAAAGAAGGACGCTACAGTCGCTTCCATATCGACCTAATCCAAGATTCCGAACCTGAACACACCACTTGACATTAATAGTAACTGCCTCTTTGGAGTGCATAGTGACAAACTATGCGCTCAAATCCATTTTCATTTAACTTTAAACTTCTCCTCTCCCCCATTTCATTTAAATTAAAAATTTCTCTTTTTTATCCCTCTCACATCTCCCACACCTTTGTAATTTTTAGGCGGAGGTAGGACTCACAATTGATATGGGATATCCTATATCTCTTACCAATATTTGTATCTCGTATCCCGTATTTATATTGGTATCCATATTGTATCTATATTCAAGATCAATGATATTAGGGGGGAAGATTGAACCCCTAAATTCCCATTGTCCCCTCGGGAGACAAATCAGATTTTGGGTAGGTTCCTATGACCTCAATTTCTGGAACTTTCAATTTTCCCCTAAGATAAAAAAGAATTGATTATCTATGTGGGAATATAATTTTTATTTCAATTGGTGCCCTGGAACAAAAGTTATACGACAAAAAGCTTGAAACTGAACTCGGCAAGTAGCACAAAAGTAATTGCAAAAAATCAAAATGAATTTTAATTTCTTATTCTTCTAAAATTTTTCATTTTTGTCTACATGTGAAGCTTTGATTCGTTCTATTTGGACTAATAATGAGAAAGTCAAGGACAATCTTGTTTTTTGGGCAATTTCAGTGTCTTCTTGAAAAAATAACTTTTAGGATTCATTTCTGAATGCAATTTTCACAATTTTTCACAATTTAAAAAAAAAATGTTGTATTTGCTTGCTAAAACAATCTCACCATTGGGATTATTGTCTTTCAATCCCATCTTGGAGTTATTAACGATTTAGTTTTTTTCCAATCCATGACCTACTTCTACTAAGCATTTTTTCAGAGAATGAAAATCAAGTGTGTTTTTAAAATTTTTTTTTCCTAGACTTTCAACTCAATTATTCAAAATAAATTTTTTTAAATTCAAGGTCTATAGTGCAAAAAAATTTTACAATTAGCAGTCAAAGACTCAAAGTCATCTGAAACTGCAAGCTAGTGTTCCAAAAAACTTTCTTTTTCAACTTTGAATGCTAATATCTTTCAATCTATATAGGCAAACTTCATGAAATTTTTACCACATGAGCTAAGACAAGTGAAGTACAAGATCCTACGGTTAGATTCTAAAAAAATAATTTTTTTTTGTTTTCTTGGATGAATGTAGCAAAAATGGCAGTTTTGAGTGATTTTTGACAGAAACATGGCCTTGGGATTTTAGGGGTTAAAATCAAAATCAAAATCAAGGAATGTCAAATTTTTAGGTTGGAGAGGGAAGAAATGGAAGAACAGAAGTGTGTAGCCTCTTTTCAATGTATAGTAATGGCAACTGAGCATACTTACCACTATTGAATATTCCCAATCTCCTACAAGAGTATAAATTATTTTTATTGGATTTTATTGGCAAGTGAAAGGGGATTCTAAAACACTTTACCATGCATCATTTGGACCTTGAATGAGTAATTTACAAAATTTTAAAGTGTTGATAGTAGATATACTGATAATCACCACTAGGTTCTTCAAGGCTCTCATATTCTCATTGTATACATCTTGTGTCATCAACATCTAGATTTTAGTGTTACTTTTGGATTCAAACCTAGGTATTACATTGTGGACAATGATGAGACTATGGTTGAATATATATATACCTTAAGATGCCCAAAATGCAATTGAGGAAAGTTTAAAGGTACAATCCCTATTAAAGCTTTTGATTGGGTCTTATTGTTTATTGCAATGATTCCCTTTGAGTGCCTTTTGGGACTCTTCAAAAGTCAACAATGAGATGTACAAAATGTTGAAAATAGGTGTACTCAAAATTGACCCTCGGCCTAGGCTGGGTCTCATGTTTGTAAGGACGCTAAACATTTCATAGAAACAGGTCACATTTCCAGGTGCTTTTACCTGATCATATCACACGAACTGTCTGTAACTAAAGCCATCCGCCCCCAGTCATACCACCCAATTAATTTCTCCGAATCCGGAAGATTCCAGTGACAACAGAGTCACGGTACTTGCCAACTGTTGGAGGTACAAAACCCCGTCCAAATCACGAAAATCTACAACCGCGGTAGATTCAAATCGACCTTTTCCTCCGACTACAGTGATCGATGCGGCGGTCGACTGGGGCCCGGTCGACTGCATGGGCCTCCTGCAACCCCACCGAAATTGCGGACAGAGATGGGACTTTCCATTTCACGTGTAGCAAACGGCCCCTTCGGCCAAGGTCAACACCATTCTCAAAAAGAATTCTTAAGTATTTCACAATAATACTATTTTACAACACTACTGTAGTATTTTACAATAATCCTTCACACGCGGGAGGCGGGGCTTTCACAGACTCCCATAATAATCGGTATTCGGCAACTTACGTGCAACTCGCCCGGCCTCATCAAGTGGGTCGGGGTCACGGAGCAAAAATAGAACGCACCTGTCGGAGTGTAGGTGCTGAGAATTAGCAATTTGGCCCATGGGTAGGCTGCAACTTGCTATTGATCGATATTGCTGGACAGGTTTTATAGTGGAGCTCCGGTTCCGGAGTTTGATCAGGGCGATTCCCAAGGTCAGTTTGGAATAATGAGCAAGTGCATTTGAGATCGATTTTGAGTGTATGCAGTAACTTGAGGAGCTAACGGTTCAGACAACTGAAAAAATCTGCGTCACTGGCACGGGATTGTACTGTTTGTAGCGGCATGTTAGCTAGCTAGTGAAGTCGTCCGACAAAGATCGACGTTGGGGTATGTTCTCTCCTTAATTACGGTCCTTTCATAACGAAATTCAGTGACGGGATAGGACATGACTGCATGTACGAGAGTTTTCATAGTGATAGTTAGTGGAGGTAGATTGTTGGTCGTGTAAGTTAGAAGGGCGTGTTTCAGAGCTTCCAAACGACCTGTGCCCAGACAGGGAGATGAATTATGTATCCGAAATTGTGAGAAGTTTATTTTTTCAGATGATTTTGATCTAGGAACGGGGGAAGTAGGAAATGAAGTAAACAGGGAAAATCAGTGGCGCAAACATCGCTGTTGGCAACAGTGAAAATTAGTCGGGAATGGCAATCTGGGTACCAGAGATCAACAGATCTCCCTATACCAGAGCTTTAAATGACATAGTTGCCGACTAAACTCCGTTAAATTCACCGAATTCGTCCATTTTAATGGACCATTCCAAGAGGTTTTCGTCCTCGAGGTCACTATTTTTCTCAGTGAACCTCGGTTATACAATTTCTCAGTGCTTCAAGTAATACTTCAGTTATTGCGTTGAATTGTTGATCTTCTGCGCTGCTTGATTGAAGTAGTACCTGAGAAATGGTTATTGTGACATATCTAGTGCTTGTGTTTGAAGGTTTTGAAGGATCACGATCGAGCTGATGCCTTTGGTGACAAAATCTTTGCAGTCGCACAAGAGCTCTGAGTCGAAGGCAAAATGTAACTGGCCGTGAACTGTCTTGGCCCAATTATAATAAACCCGAGAGGGCTAAAAACCAAGTAGAATTCCGATCGACCATACATGGCGTTCTCTTCAGAGTCAGTTTCTGGAAAATTTCAGTGCCCGGGATTGATGGTGCACAGACTTTTCCTCACTGTGATTACGGCGGCACTGTTGCTGGGATGCGTCCCAGTTCGTGCGCAACTATCGGCAGTCGATCAAGGTACGAAAATAGCTCAAACCCAACGTTTCCAACTCTAATTCTAATCTTTTTCTAGTTCCTGCTACTTCAGTAAGTCATTCATCTCTAAATGGATTGATGTAAAGCAAGAATCGTACGAAACCTCTGCTATAATTAAGAAGCAAAAAAACAGTTACAAATTAAACTCACGGTTTCAAACGAACTCTAATTAATTCTGATTATTATATACTTCTACTTTTGGCTACTTCTTCAGCGATTCTGCTCTAAGTGGATTGGTATAGAAACGTACGAAACCTCTGAGCTCTATAAGTTGCAAGAAAAAGTTACATAAACGTACCTCCAGAGCCTGAGCAAGTATAATTCGTATTATGGGAATTCCAGGGAAGTTGACACGTTTTCAGTCTTCTGAACTTCGATCTATACCTGTTCTAGTTTTTCGAAGCTTTGAGCACTTGAACGTGACGAATTTGGCTCTGTGAAGACACGCCATTTTAACGTACGAATAAAATACTTTTTTCTTTCCTTCTTGATCTCAAGTTAGTTACGCTTGTTGAAATTGGTACCGGTGTTATTTCTGCAGGGGCAACTCTAAAGAAGCTGGCCACAGACTGGGGTGCCAATTTCGTCGACTGGGAGGCAAATTCAAATCCATGCCTCGGCAATTGGTCGCATGTCACTTGCGACAATGTAACAAGGAGCCGAGTGTTGGGACTGTAAGCTGTTTAACTATACTACTTAGCGAGAGCATCCTGCAACAGTATATACACTAATTTAAAATTAGTGGCACCTGCAGAATTGAAGTGTAATCACTACAGAAAAACTTTGGGTTGGTGAGAGGGTTTTACCCTACAGACCACATGAATTTATTATAGTGTGACGTGGCTAAGTGAATGTCGCACGAACTTGTAGGAGACATTAGTGTATCTAGATGCAGAATTCATTAAAATATTGTCACTTAATGGCAAATTTTGTTAAAATGGCAGTATTCTGTTAATTTGGCACTGTTGGCAGTTCAGACTGCACAATCTGAACCTTTTTTTTTCTATATTAGGATCTACATAAATACTAGATTTTTGAAATCTACAACTCTCTTAGATATCTGTAATCTATATCAATCCTAAAATTTTCAGATTGCTCAATCTCATATCTATGTCAGTCATAGATCTCTGAAATCTAAAAGTGACCTAGATGTTAGCAATGTACACCTATCCTAGATGTCAAAGTGTGAAAATGGCATATGGAATACTGCCATTTTAACGAAATTTGCCATCTTATCAGATTACTTCGGTTGTGGAGTAATATTTGAAGAATGTAACTAGTTTGAAATAATGTGAGTTTGTGTCTCACACACTGATAGGATTACTTAGTGTATTTTTGACTTGGTTAAATTGGTGATATTCCATTACTTTGCATGGTTCACGCCGCACGGCTTGATACCAAAATCTATACCTTTCCTAGTTTGTGGCCTGATATTAGTTGCAGAATCAGTTGGCATATTTCCTCTAGAAACCTGTAAGGACTCAGGGGACCAGAGTGATTCCATAGATGATAGAGACTTTTTCTGTGTAAGACAGAAGTGCGTATGCTTATTCTTGGGAATTTTGAGCAATTGGAATTTTGAGCGAAAAGAGGAGGTCTTGCACTGTAGTTTGACCTCCATTGAGTGCTTCCATTAGTATTTCAAGAAGATGAATCACATTGTACCGAAAAGGATGACTTGCACGGTGACCAGCTCGTCCTTATCGGGTTTATATAATGATATGATATTTCAGCTTGCACGAGTTTAAAATAGTGAAACTTTGAGAAATGACTGAGTGTCACACGCACTAATAGGATACTAAATCCGTGTACCTTATGCAGAAGTAAATAATTCTCGCAATTCTTCATGCAGAATTCGTTACTGAAATTAATGTTTCTGTTGCAGGAACTTGGCGTTAACAGGGTTGAGAGGCCCCATCCCGGCGGCAATTGGGGAGCTTTTGTACTTGGAGAATTTAAACCTCAGCAACAATGGCGTTTCTGATCCCATTCCTAAAGAAATTGGAAAGCTTGTGCATCTGCAGGTCTTGGTTCTCACCTCTAACAACTTCACCGAGCTTCCACCGGAAGATCTTCTCAAATGCAACCTCACGCGCTTGTAAGTCTTTCAATGCTCTCATCCCTTTCTAGTTCATTCTCTAGATATTATTCCTATTATTAGCGAGGGCGCAAAATTAGAGTCACTTTGCACTTGGGGAGAAGTCAACAATATCGTTTTTTTGGAGTACGTCATCTTATTGGTCCTGATGATCCCCGTTTTTATAATTTGTGTACAGACAGATGAACAAGAACCAGATAAATGCGCAACTTCCTGCGTGGATTGGCAAAATGACGACCCTTACGTATCTGTAAGCCATTGGGAACTACCCTCAAGTTAACAGATTTGAATTCCGACACAGTATCATGCGTTACGGATGAAAATGGAGGATTACTAGTGAGGTGTTTTTAAGTTATTGGTTTTGATTTCAGGGACTTCAACACAAACGAGATGTGGGGCGGCTTACCGCCGGAATATGGAAACCTAGGGAACCTGACTCATATGTAAGTGCATCCGTTGATTCTTATATTGAGAATTTCCTTAGCCTTGGGTGCTGTTGTAGTAACCCTAAAATTGTGTCAAATAATTCAACTTTGGAAAGTGAAACTCATATTGGCGGGTTCCCACGACTTTGGCAGTCGCAATTTTGGCACTCTGAAACACGCCATTTTGGTAAACATGAGCATTGAGAAGAAACAGTTTCAGTCGACACCTCAAGAGCTTACCTTGGCCTTTTTTTTTGGTGCAGGCAACTATGGGAGAATACATTCTCTGGATACTTGCCTGATTCATGGCGTAATTTGAAAAGCATTAACAACTTGTAAGCATCTCTTAGTCTCTTAGCATTGACGTAATTTGCAAGCTGCATATGATTCTTGACCTTATTTCCAGAATGTACAGAATTGGTAGAATGTATAGAATGTGTAGAACTTTTAAATGCTGGGGTTAATGTTGTATTGACAAAGGAGCTTGGGTTTTTCGATGCAGTGGAATGGGACATCTGTACATCACTGGGAGAATTCCAGACTGGCTTTTTCAGTTTTCGACTTTGAGAACAGCGTAAGTACCTCGGAAATTTATGCTTCCTAGAAATTTCCAAAGGCTTGAGATTCTATTGATCAGCATTTTCTCATTAGAAAGTGTCGTAAGAAGTGTGAGTGATTTTGATTAACAGGAACTTTATGCGAAATCAGTTCATTGGACCACTTCCAAATCTTACCAAGCTCATGCACAATGGAATTGCCAATTTCACAACATGGTAAGCATCTCCCCATTTAGTCTCATTCCATTTAAGCTTTTGGATGTAGGCAGGGGAGTCCACTTTCATTACTATTCAGGTTACTTCAATTTGTGCAACACATCCATTGTTTTGTTTTGTAGAAATCGTTCAATTGTTTGATTTGCTCAGTGAACAGTCACTAGGAAAAGAAGGGAGCATCTTCCTTGGAATCCTTGCCATGAAGTCCTTAAAATTTTTGAAGTACATTTTCTTTTAATAGGAAATTGATGTCAAACAACTAATGCATCTCGCACTAATTGAATTATTTGAGTACATATTTCGAAAAAAATTATGATGGTTGTCTCCGGTGTCTGTTCAAACGTGAATTTCAGGGATTTTAGTTGTAACTTTCTTACTGGAGACTACCCAACAGGGTACTATGAAGTTCTACCAATACCAAATACAACACTGTAAGTTATTCCTCAATCATAATGTGCACCTCTTTAGACCTAGTTTTCAGAGCTTTGTGTACTGAAATGGCACAATTTGGGCACTTTGAAGCCTTCCATTTTCACTAGTATGACTACAAACGGTATTCCAATATTGATATGCCGGCTTTTTGAATGCTTTAATTTGCAGGCGATATTACAGCAATTGTTTTAGCAATGAGACGGATGGGAGTGCAACCATCAATACCAATCCAAATGCGACTCAAAACACGCCACAGAACTGTAGTAGGACCTACAACTGTCCAGATTTTAAGACTTACATGGGACTTAATGGTAAATAAGATCCAAACCTCATCTTTCTTTTAAGTTTTCTTCATGCTTTTTTGTGGATAGACATCAATTCCATGAGGCCTTTTGGCCATTCCCGTCCCTAAAAAGACACTGCTCATCTTCTAACGTTCAAAACTCAATGATTTATTTGTTCCTCACAATCGTACAGTATAAATTTTCCAATTATTTCAAAAGAAAAGACAGAAAAGAGAAATAAATAAATAAATCTATACCAGTCAATGATTTGCATTACTTTGATTCAATGAGCTGACCTGACTTGGCGTGAGCCTTGATGATAATCTGCAGGCGGCTGTGCACCCTGTCCGTCTTCTCAGTTCATCGTGAACCAGACCATATGTGTATGCGGCTTGAGTAAGTACCCTCCATGGATTCTAAATGTCATGTACTACACATAGCAGTGTATAGCCCTTTACAACCATTTTCTTTATAGTCAAAGCAAGTGAAAGGGATTCAGTTTAAAGCTCTAGCATCACCAACTTCAGATAAGGTCGCCTCACCGAAATGACCCTGGAATCTTGAAAATGTTCAATGAAAGTGACTATGAGATGTTATGCATACTGTCTAATAGTTCAATGCCATCCATGTGGCGAAGTTAGTAGAGCTACCTCTAATAAATTAGACATTCACGCAAGCCCTAGGATTTTGCTTCTTTGGTTTGTTTTCCATCTGGGATTGAATTATTTACAATAGCCTGTGGTTTGATATAATGGCAGGTATGCCCTCAACATCCAAATCCAAGTTTCCTGTTGGAGCTGTTGCCGGTGGAGTCATTGGAGGCGTGGTTTTTACCATCTTGGCTGTTGCTTTGCTCTTCTTTTTCTTTTTGAGGAAACCTCCTGTCAAATATCCTCAGTTTGGAAGGGCATACGATGGTGAATTTCTAATACACTTTTTGTGGGGGTTTGGGAAAAAAAGAATAGACTCTTAATTCATGTAGGTTTCCAAAAGAAGTGGTCAAATTTCTTTTGAATGTGCTGTTCCAATCCCATTTTCAATAGTATAATAAATCAAAAGTTGAAGTAAAATAATTCTTCATTCCACCAAGTTGACCAGCCAATGTACGTGTCTGTTGAGAAAGTGCACCGGGACACTGAAGACGCATTATCTAGAGGTAACAAGCAGCTAAACTAATGCCTGACAGTAGAGCTGTGTGCTTGCTTGATCGAGGTAATGTATCTCCGGGATCCCTACTAAAGTTTGTGAGCCCATGCTAACCATGTTGGGTGGACTTGGGGTTTTGTGGCTCGGCAGGTATTGATGATCCATGGACTGTGCCCAAAGAGTTGCACCGATTCACCTTGCAAGAGCTGGAGAAAGCCACGGACAATTTCAGTGAGGAGTTCTTCATCGGTGAGGGTGGGTTTGGGAAAGTGTACCGTGGTATGTTGATTGACGGCAAAATTGTGGCCATCAAATGCGCATCCAAGGAGAGTGCACAAGGTCAAATTGAATTCCGCAATGAACTGGCCTTGTTGAGCCGTTTGCACCATCGCCATCTGGTTGGTTTGGAAGGCTTTTGTGATGAAGATGGGTTGCAGGTCTTGGTGTATGAGTTCATGGCTAATGGAGACCTTCACGACAACCTTTTTGGTAATCCCATGAACTCTGAAGCTTTCGTTTTTTAGAAATCATATGTGTCGGGCCGGGTTGAGTAACGTGAAAAGAGAGCCTTGCTATGAGAAATAACGTGCTACGGAAGCAACAAGGGATGTTAATTTCCACAACAAGGCTCTGCTTGCACAATTGCGGACATAATTTCAATGGTTGGATCTTGCTGAATCATGCTGAATCAGGAGTCACACTAGGGTCTAGTTTGTTTGATGAATTTTGTGATTCCACTTCAGGGAAAGACAACAGGACAACTATGAATGCAACACAGCGACTGGAAGTTGCAGTTGGAATAGCACGAGGCTTGGATTACCTCCATTCCTTTGCGGTACATCCCCATTCCTCCCGCTACCCATCAATAAATCAAACAAAGTTCAAAAATTTGTCCACCAATTGTTCATAAATGACCTATTTCTTGTCAAAAAGTATCACTTATCATCTTGTAATTGGACTAGATCGACATGAACCTTTCCAAAATCTGTGGAAAATTCCATTTCAACGCTTCTGTGCCGAAACTTGACCCACATGTTCATCATACTCCATGGCCTGGTTTGTGCAGAACCCTCCAGTAATCCACAGAGATGTGAAGCCATCCAATGTACTCCTTGATGACTTCATGGTGGCCAAGCTCGCCGACTTCGGCATCTCCAAAATTTCCCCGGAGCTTCACACCCACGTTTCCACCAGGCCGTTGGGGACCATGGGATACATGGACCCGGATTACTTCCGAACCAACCAGCTCACTCTTGCCAGTGATGTGTTTGCCTTTGGGGTGGTCTTGCTGGAGATTGTCACTGGGCAGCGTGTTTTCGACACTTCCCGAGTGGACGGAATCAATCTCAATGACTGGGTGAGGCCCCGGTTCAATGCTGGTGGGATCAAAGAGGTCGTTGATCTGAGGCTTGGTGATGACTATGATGCGAATCTGTTCACGGTTTTGACGGAAGTCGGACTCTCATGTTCGAAGAGTGATCGAATGGATCGGCCGACGATGAAGGTACCATTCTTTCCGTTGCGAGATCTCTTTGTGGTTCATAGAGAGGTCTCCATATTACTACTTTGACAATAGGGAGACCTTCCCGAAAATCGGGTAGAAGCTCCTCTTTTATGAATTCAAAGATTTAATCTAAAAGTTTTTAAGAACAATCTAATTTTGTGTAGGTAACTTGTGGACTGAAAGTGAGGTTATTTACAAGGAGTGATTTGTCCTTAGGCCACTGATAGGAATGGCTTAGGACAAAGCAACTGTCATTTTTGGTGGTTCTAAAAACCGATGCCATACTCACAAATAGTCCTCTTTCAGTTCAAAATATGCACAAATAAAACATCTTTTTCATTCAAATTAGTCCCCCTTTCACATCACTGAGTTTTTTTGTTTTTTTGTTTTTTTTGCAGGAGGTTTTGAATACGTTGGAGCCGTTTGCAGCCAAAGCACTGAAAGAATCAGCACAAGAGCCCAAATGGTCGACGTCACACTTCAAAAACAAGTCGCTGTTTGACGAGGCTCCTTTCGAGCCTGCAGTTCCGAGGCCATCACGAAGTGGAGACTCGAGTGGCACCGTGGACCCAAGCTCGAAGCCCAGTACTGTGCCATATGATGCCTTCACTGCTCTGCTACCTCGGTGACAAGATGATATTAGATCAAGTTTTGTGTTTTTCTGATCCTAATATCCTTCCATCTCTAGACAGTGCATCAATTTCGCGACATCAATAATAATCATGCCGGTGTGCCAAGCTAGTGTTCTCTAGTGGTTGGTTTGTATGAATTCGTTTGACTTCCCAGGCTTTGAAGCCGATTGTATCATCAGTAAACCTACGAGACTGTTGGAAATGCAATTGTGTGGGTAATGAATTCATTGCGTACCTCTTCTGTTTTGTGGAGGATGCCTGTTGCATGAGAGTAATCGTAATTGGCGTTTGTCACGGATTGCGCTAGAGTGTAAACATGGAAGTTAGTAAGAGTCTTGGGATCCAAATGACCGAGGAACTTCTATTGTAGCGGAGATTATGAAAATCTCGTCCCATTCTCTGAAAGGGTGTGTGTGCAATCTAGTCCAAAATGGAGCTTTGAAATGGTGAAGGCCTTGACAAATTGAGCGGTGGTTACAAAACTAGCAGCAAGACTATGATTGGCTCTATTCCTGTAGCATTGTAGTGCTGGTAAACATTTTTAGTAAGGTACCTACTAAACTTCCTCACTTGTAACTTCTATTCATGCAAAGCCTTCTCTAGATGATACCTAGGGACATACATTGGCTAGTCTATACAGCCTTGCAAACAACTAAAACCTCCACAATTATACTAAATAATGAAAGATTTAGTGAAAGATACAAACAAAGCTTTAAATCTAACCTTAGGTTGTTGGTTTATTGACTTTAGCCTATGGTTAGTATGTAGATTAATCAATGCAGATGGAGTTTTCTTTGATTGAGAGGGACTAGAGCCAACAACTAGAGTTGTATGAGAATACAAGGTTGAACAACAGTCTCAATACCAATACTAATAGCAACAATAAATACCATACCTACTGGATGTTCAAATGGAACATTACACTAGTAATATCCTTCCTTCTTCAAAAAATAACAATACCCATATTGATAGTAAAAGTGTGATACTTGCACAACTTTGGTTATAACCCATAGTGCTACATTCAATGTGAGACTTTTCAAAAATCCAAAAGTATGCTTTTGAACATTCTTGATTCAAGAATACTACTTAGCATTGTGTTCTATAACCTTCTCAAGTCCCTAGGTTACTTAAGTGTTGTCCATTTGTAAGAGTTGTCCTACAACACATTTTCCAAACAAGTAATGAAATGCACCAGAATACAATTATATACAATTAAATTTGTTAAATGGTGACTTTCAAAGCACCAAAATTGTGATTTTCAAGTGCCCAATGTGTTGGATGTTAGCACTTAGAAGCGTCTAGAGCTCTAGAACTAGGACATGAATGGATCTCAAGTATTCGAATAGATAACAAAATTAAGCCATTTTTTGAAGTCCATCATGTTAACCCCCAAGTGTCTCAACTTTTCCAAATGTATTTTCCTATGAAAAAGAGCTTGGGCTTATAGTTATCTCCAATGAAGCAAATCGTTTTTGTTCCAAATTTAACCATATAGATGTTTAAAAAACTTGCTTATTAGAGTGTGTGAGTTTTGAGTGAAAATTTGCATAAGAGTTGTAAGATTGTAACAAAAGAAATGTATGTATCATATTTATAGTATCCTATTTTTTTCCACAATGTTTTAGAAATTTGCATGCAAAAGTTTCGAGGGATTGTAGGTAAGATGAACAACTAAAAATAGTGTTAGCATACTAAAATACACTTTCAAAAACCTAAAGTTCAAATGAAGAGCTATCAAATTCATTACACAATCCACCTTGCAATTGATGAAATGCAATTTCTTTTTATAAGTAGAAATCACAGATTATCTCTAAATCAACATTTGTATGTTTAAATTTTCAATGATGAAAATCATGTCAATACTATATTCTTTCTATTGGAATCATTTTCAAATCAAATGGATAAGTGAAATCAACAAGCTTCACTAAAAGATAAGACATCAAGTAAAATTGCCACACTTTATACTTTAATTAGTGGTACATACATATATATATATGCATTTGAGGACCTCTCAAAAATAGAAAATTTATTTTTTTCAATGAAAAATAAAAACTTCCAATATCTAATCTTTAAATACTATCCATAAAAAATTTGAGAATGATTGAAGAAATTAAATTACCCACATACAACATTTTAAGCTTGTTTTGGTGTAGATTATTAAATTCTTTTGACCATTAATAAAAATTTACAAGTAGTTCAAAGGTTGGATATTGAAATTTTATCTTTTCCACTAAAAAAACTTAAATATTTGATCATCCATCTTGGAATTTGATGTTTCCACTAAAAAAAATTAAATATTTGATTTTAGACAAGCAATTTTGGAAATCATGTAGAACATTTGGCAAGCTTTACTCTTGCACTAATGGAACATATATGCCTTTGAAGACCTCTCAAAAATAAGAAATTTACTTTTTTCAGTGGAAAAAAAGACTTCTGATAGCAAACCTTCAATACTGCCTATAAATTTTTTATAAATTTATTTTAGAACAGCCAAACACACAAACGGGCTGAAATTTTGGAGGCTAAAATTTTGGAGCGACCATATGATTGGTCGCTCAGGCAGTTAAGGGGGGTGAAGAACATAAGGTTATTCCCAACACTTGCACTCGTTCAGATATTTCAAGGCATTGAAGGCCGGGGATTTTTGCGAACCCTAGCTATCATTGGATAACAACTAATTACTCCCTTTTGACTCAAAATAAATCTATGGTACTCCAACAGTTTTCCGCTGGAAATCACGAATTTATTTTGAGACAGAGGTAGTGCTGTATATCGAAAATGATGTGGTGTTAGCGTGAACACATACGTGGAATGCAGCATTCACTTGATACCCACGGCGGGAATGAAGCATGATCACGTACTTGGCATATCTACTGACGGTGTACTTTCTTGGTCGTTGCAAGTCTATTTAGATGTTCTAAATTCTGCTTCGTCTGAATTTGAAACGGATCAAGATTTGAGGAAAATCAAACTAGGGTGAGAAGAAATGCACAGGCAAGCACAGGTACAACCTTGAAAAACTTCAACTATTTGCAGGATTTGTGAAGAACTCACTTCATTTTTATGTGTGCATGTTGATGAATGAACCCTCCAATGACTGCGCATAAAAGTTGGTATCTAAAGCAGTATTGTACCGCGTGACTGCAAATTAACTAGATTTCACGGCTCCCTGTACAACCATGCGTCTTCGGAAAAGAATCTAACCCTGTTCCCCGGCTACAACTTGAATTCGTACCTTTACAGTAATACCAGTTTCTGTTTCTACATACCATTTGGTTGACTGTGCTGACCCCTCTCTCTCTGCTCACGAAGCATTCTGTTACGCTCTCGCCTCTGCTCGCTGGTCATGCGACTCCGCCGCAACTCTCGCCTCGACGTGACTTGATTATCTTTGGCCGCACTAGCAGTATCGTCCACATCTGTCCAGACAGCTAAACTAAACGGATCCACTAAAATATCTGTTGGCACTCCGGGAGCCTGCAAAAGGAACGATAATACCTGTCAATAACTTCGCGAAAGCTGACAAAAACTTGTAACTTGATTGAAATCAAAAAATTCTGAAGTGTCTACTCGTATGCAGTATCAGGTGTTCTGTAATCAGACCAAAACTCTGGAAAACGCTTTAGACTAACTTCAAAGAGGTTAACTTCTCTACTGCTTTCGAAGGGTACACCATGAAAAGTTAGGATTCCACTATCTGCAATTTGGATCAGTTACGGTAACTCCAAATTGTCATAAGTATCACTGGAAGTGATTATGTAAATTGGTGCGGAATGGCGAGAAAATTAGAGCGGACAACCTACATAGTGTACGGATCTTACTTCGGAAGTATCTGGATCCCGGGCATCCGAAGCCTGTCTTCGACCGATGTTTATCTCGCGTCGGTTGACCACGTTCGCTGATCTGCCTCTCGGTTCGCCTAGTTGAGCTTCTCGATCTTCCTTCCCATACTCAGGTGGACTGTCAACCACGGTGTGTAGGCCCCTAGTTTCTACCGGAAAGCCCCTTTCTGAATCACCAACTCGCAGTAGATCAGTCGAGGTGGGAGCTTAACCATGGTCAATCTCATATTTTGCAAAACCCCACCCACTGTGCCCTGATGTGCCAGTTCAGTCACCATTTTCTGAAGTCCGCCACAACACTCAAAGACGGTCTATATGGACCACTTTTATGCACATTAAATATAACTAATAGTCATGTCAGATTGTCTTACCTTTGCCCTCAGAGAAGAACTTGTGCTCTGAAGTCTCATAACCTTCAAATCGTGCAGAGTGACTCAGTGCTACTTCCCGCAATAGGGGGTGATCAGGAAAATCTCTCTGCAGGCTAGAATGAAATGTATCAGGCCCAGAGATAGAACCTGCAGATCTAAGTATGAACAAATATCTAGGAGACCCCATATTGACCAAGTTTGCTAGACGATGAGATTGAAACGAATTAGCCACTAAACGGAGAGAGAAGACAAGAAAAACATGAGATATACGTCGTTACTGAAAGCACATACATGTCAACAAGTGCGGACTGTATCGGACTTCCTTCAAGAGAAATGAAATGCTTCATGCATGCATACTCTGCTTTCTGCCGTCCAAATTCAAGGCCCAATGCAGATGCCACTGCCACCCATCACGAAGACATTCAGAGAAGGCCAAGGATATGAACAGATGGTGTGTGCAGACTCATGACAATTATAGTACTGTGGATCATGGCAAACAATCTTAGAAGATGATTCAGCACCATAATATACTAACTAATGAGTCCGAACTGTTGAGCATCAACACGATATTAAAAGGGGATGGTAAAATACCTGCTATACTGAAACCGCGAACCAAAACTTGCAGGCGGTAAGATACTGCACCAATGCAAGGAACCTGTCCCGTCAGATGCGTCACCAAAAGATTGGAGCTGAAATCAATGAATCTTTTCATTAACTGCATGGTATGAACATAGTAAATAGAAGATACAATTACATACTCACAGAGTGTGGGTCTTCCACAAGACAGAATTAAAATCAGATTCAGGAAAATTTAATCAGACTCGTATCCGTGGGCAGAGGATCACGAACAATAACGTGCATCATCAAAGAAATCAATTGAATTCCAAAGGTGCGAATCAAGCCTTGAAAAGACGAGGAAGGACCGAAGGAGAAGCAACTAACCACTCCCTGCGATAACGCCGAAGAAGAGAGGATACTTCAGTGAGTTCATTAAGACTTCGTTCTTACATTTAGTCACAGCCTCCAGCTCCTCTTTTGTTGGCGAATACTGCAGCATACCAAATGCACATCACAGTCAGTTGCAGCAATGCAACACCAGTTCAAAGAACGAAAACTCCAATCATGCAGATGCTACTTCAACAGGATAAGCTCTGATTTCCGTGGAACTGATTCTGAATTTCCATTCTATCCACCAGAATAAAGGTTACTAGAGCCTCAAACGATGGCACATTAAGGGAGAATCTATTGTAGAAATCTCCCTGTCCTGAAGAATTAAGCTCAAACTCCAGGCGAGAACTACTTCATTAAGATCTCAAATGAAGAATATGCATCCGCGTGTCATCAGAAAGGTTAATCGAAACCCTATTACCTCTCAAGAAACCTAAATCTCCAATTGAACAATCAGATCATACAGAGTAGCGCATCAAGAGGATAGAAGGCAGATAGTAGACATCTCCCTTTCCTAAACCATTCAGCTCTAATTCCACCCGAAAACTCTACGTCAGTGAGGTCCCCTACGAAGAATGTTCACTCCGTCTTCAAAAGGAGTATCGAAACTCTAAATACCTCAAAAACCCTAATTATAAAGTCCATCAATCAGATCATACAGAATAGCTTCAAGAGGATTCATTCCGGGCTGTAGACATCTCCCTTCCCTGGAGAATTCAGCTCCAAATCCAACCAAAAGCTCTAATTCAATGATTTCTCTTACAAAATTTTTTCAATCCGTGTTCAAATGGAGAATCGAAGCCCTGATTAGCTCCGAAAACCGAATTATCAAACTCAACAATCAAATCAAACAGAGTAGCAGCAATGGCAAATCTCCTCTTTCCTTTCCTAAGACAATAGATTGCATTGTATTACACTTCCTTGTCAAAGAAATAATCACAATTCGATTCTCCATGAACTAATGAAGTTACCTCAGAATTGCGCAATTGGATTGAGAGTCTCTCCGCAAGCTCAGCCAGCGGCGAAGGGCGCTTCCGGCTCCTAACCCTGCCGTCGTCTTCCTGCTGCTGCTGCTCCATCGTTCTAGCAAACATCATGCGATAGAAGAATTGATCACAAACCTCGCCCTTTCAAAATTTGAACACTAAGGTAGATCGGGTGCGAGGGCGTTCAAGCTTGGGAAACCCTAAAACCTGAAATGACATCGGGGAAACTGGTGCACGGGGAAACTGCCTTCGTCACGTGCGCCTAATCAAGCCCTTACTAAAAAAGCCCTCTTGTCATTGTCATATGACATTAGTGTGCCATGTGCCGTTTCCACATTCAAAATAAAAGTAAAATAATTTTTTAATTCTTTAACTCATAAAAACTTCAAAATTCAATAACTTTCACACTGTAGGTTTAAACACCACAAAACAAAGCCCTCGCATCCCTTCTCACCAAGGACTTTCCAACAGTACCAAAAACACGACCAAGGGACTCATGGTCTGAGAGATCTCAACATAACACACAAAACAAAACAAACAACCTATCTTACAATATAGATTTGTATGATTTTGGTATTTAAGTATTAAACTTCAATACCGGTTCAACTTGCAATTGCCTTAAGTTTTTGTGTTGAGTTTGTTGACTTCTAAAAGCAACTAGCAATTAACAAAGACAAAGATTTTCCCAATATGTTTGCATTGCTAAATTGTACACATTATGAATGGAAAAATTATTCAATGGCTTGGTTGGATTTTTTGGAAATAGGGAGAGTAAAAAGTCTATAATTTTAGAGGCAATGGTAGAATGGGTGTGTGCATATTTGGCATGTATTTTCCAAAGTACATGAGTCTAACAATGACTTAAATGCCCTTGACCATTCCCTCTAGATTCACAATATGCTTACTAGTGAAGCCTATAATATCCATTTGATAGTCCATAGGTGTGAATATAATTACAACAATTTCTTGACAAACATGATGTATCTAAAGTAGAGTTGCTTTGTTTAGAACATTACCAATAGTTTAGAGAAGAGAAAAAATAACCATTTGCTTTATAACAAGCAGCTATATGGAAAGACATCAAATAATAGTAGCTTTGTTAATTTAATTCCTAAATGTTTAAAGCACAAAATTTTTGTGTCAACAATGCTTTGAAATAAAATATAACCTAGATTTAAATTACTATTTTTAGTAGTTTATATTTTTGAAAAGCTCTTTTTGAAGTTTAGTTTTAGCATCAAAAATCCAATTTTGAAAATGAATGATTATGATTTTTCTATTCAAGATTTTGTGCAAAAATGTTCATTACAAATCTTGATTTATTAGTGTTGAGGACTCTTGGAAATGAGCTACAAATACACTAGATCTTGGAGAAAAATCAAATTAGAAACTCATTTAAAAAAATTGTAGAAGAGATTTTGAAAAGCCATAAATTGATTGTGGACATAAATACATAATGTCCTTTAACCTTGTCTTTTTTTGGTGACCAATTTTTTAGATTCTACATGTGAAAAGAGGATTAAGAAACTTCAATTCTTCAAATCACATTCACAATTTTAATACACTCATGATCAAACATTATAAACTGATATTGCTATGTTTTCATTTCCCATGTGATCTCTAACATGTCTACTTTGAATTTGTAAATTATAATTCCAAAAAGAATTGACAAAATTGATCAAAATGTTGACTTTTTTTCAATTTAGAGCAAATTCCAAGAAGCTCAAAAAAGGCCTTGGACATTTAGGGGCTAATGCTGAGTCTAGATTTACATTATCCTTTGACTCTACATTATTTATACCCCTATGGCATTGTTGTAGACACTAAATGTCTTTTTAGATGACATTACTTAAAATTGTAAAATAGAAGAAAAATGTTTTTCATCCCATTCTTTTGAAGGTACTTCAATATATTTTCAAAAATAGTCTTGTAAATTCTATCATTATGGTATTATTGCCTTTTCTAAAGAAGAAGATGCTTAACTCCTAAAGGACCAAACTACGTTTGTTGGCATCATAGAAATTTTGGGCAGGTGCATGTGATTAGAGGTTTTTATGTTTTCACTCAAATTCTAATAGAAGGTGTGGACAAGGCATGGTTTTCATAACGAGCGAGTTAGGGTCATCGGACGGGACGGACGGACGATCCGGATGGCTTTAATTTTGTAACTTGTGCAATTTTGCGGAATGACACGTCACCTCGTCCACGCCCAGCATGTTCCTTAATCCACATGGCATCCACGTGGCCTATTTTTCCGTTATCAGAAAGTCAACTATGTGTTGACTATATCGGACAAGCGGGACCTCTAACGGATGGGTGAACCGGATGTCCGTCCACTATGACAAGCATGGGACAAGGAATATCTTTCATGAGCACTAAATTTTAGAACATTTGGAAATATGAATCAAAAGTTATAGCCTACTATGTACTTTGTTTCTCAACTCAAGCAGTTTGGGCAGATTTGAAAAAATTATTTTTTTCAAAAATCCAAATTTGAAATTGGTTTTCTAGGTTTATACATACATTAAAAGCTTTGAATCATTCCATTTTGATCAATGAATCAAAATTTATGAGGTGTTTTAGTTTGCGGGCAGTTATGGATTCTCTACCCCAAAATAAACTTTGAAATCCTTTATTGAATTCAATTTTCAATATTTGTGAAAAAAAATAAAAAAAATAAGGTGTAGATTGTTTATTACAACATTACAACCATTTGGATTGGCATTTTTTGTTTTCATAAATAAGTTGTTAATCATTTAGTATTTTGAACCGTTCTCTACATCTTTCTATTTACTATTTTTTTCCTATATGTTGTACAATTTCAAATGATCTAAAAAATTTCAAGCATGTAGCCAACATGCCTTGAAAAATGAATTCAAAGAATTGCAATCATTTTGAACATTTTTTTATACAAATGTGACCTTGTAAAGTTCAACTGCCCACTTTTTTGTTAGGACAAAAAAATGATTTTTGTCACTTCAAATGCTAATATCTTGCAATCTACACGGTGGAAATTTCTGAAATTTTTACCACATCTTATCAAACTAGTGTACTACAAGATCCTATGGTTACATGTGTCCAAAAAAAAAAAAATTCCAAATTTTGAAACTTATATAAGAAATGACAGTTTTGGAGCATTTTTGGCAAAAACATAGTCAAGGAACTTTATGGGTTAATCCATGGATCACCCTTCTAATATATTTTTTTCATTTTTTTCTATTTACTTTTAATCTATATTTGAGCCTAAAATATGATATTTTTTGAATTTAAGTCCAACTAATACAATATAGCTTTTATAGTGAAGTTTTTACTCCAATTAGATTTTTTGAAAAATTTATAAATTTAGATATTTTATTACAATATGAACTTTGGATATGTAACCATGGTTTGTTGATTTTTTAATTTTAAAGTGGCATAGTAATTTTGGTTTATACTATAATGTTTAGGTATTCAATTTATTATCTATAAGACTCTAACCTTTAGATGTCCAAGCTTTTGTTGAGCCTTTAGGAATTTGCTCTAAATTGAACAAAAAACAACATTTTGATAAGTTGTTTCAACTTTTTTTGAATTGTAACTATACAAATTTAAACTAGATATGTAAGAGATCACACAGGAAAAGAAAACACAACAATATTACTTACAGATTGAAAGATTATAATGTTTGATCATGAGGGTGTTAAAATTGCAAAAGTGATTTGAAGTCTTTCAATCTTTTTTTTACATGTCAAATCTAAAAAGTTGGCCAACCAAAAAATACTAGGTTTAAAAGCATAAAATGCATAACCTCAATCAAAGTATGGCTTCTCAAAATCTCTTCTACAATTTAAAAAAAATGAATTTCTAATGTGAATTTTTCTCTGACATCTAGTGTATTTGAGGCTCATTTTTTAATGCTAAAATTAGACTTCAAAAAGAATTTTATAAAATATCATTTATTAAAATTAGTAATTTTGAAAGGTTTTATTTATCTTCAAAGCTTTGTCAACAGTAGGATTTGGTGCCGTGGGCATTTAAGGGTTAAGAGTTAAGAATCCCCTTAAAATATAGCCAGATGTGATGGAAATCTCTACATTAGGACCTTATATTGAATCCCTAGCGTGTAAAATGTTTACATTGGATAGATTGTTCTACAACAATTGTGGGACCATCTACCCTATGTGAACATTTTGCGCACTAGAAATTCAATATGAAGTCTTGTATGTACCTAAAATTGTATTGAACAATATAATTTTAGGTACAATCTAACTGGAAGGTTTAATTTTCCTAAGTCTAACTACCAAGATTTGGTTTCTCTAACTCCAACTACTGAGGCTCCCAAGTACTCTAATAAAAGCGCCTAGCAAACATGATCTTTGAGCATTTGCCTACTTTCCTTTTGCTCTGCTGTCGTTTACTTTTCTCGTGGAGAACTTTCATGAAGTTATATAAAGTTGCGTAAATATTTTCATTACTTGCTGAACACACGAACAATCTAGGAATATTTTCCCCAAGCAAGGAGAGAAGCCTGAATTTTTCTTTTCCGTTGGATACAAATCATGCACAATTCCAATTCCATTCCAATCAAAGCAAGCAATTTAGCTCTGTCTTGTACGTACTTGTTTTCAAAGTCAAATCGGTTCTCAGCTTGAGTTTTTCTTTTTCCCAAAAACAAATCAAGCACAGTTCGTTCGATACACTCGCTAGTAGTTCAGTTCTCGGGCAAGTCTTGGAGCGTACCAGAATCACAGTTATTTACCGACGCAGTACTGTCAAATCCAATTTTCTTGAAAAGCCTGAAGGCGGACGAGATTCTGCACCTGAAGGACGTTTGCAAGTCGTGGGCAACTTGGTTTAACAGCAGCACTGATATCATCGCCAAGGTCTGCCACCAGGATGAGAGCTCCGATTGGTACTTCCCAGTGCTCTACAAGCTTGCGACACCGGCGCATCTATTCTCGTGGACTTGGGCAGGAATCTGGCATGGGACTGCTGAGCACTCGTTGGGAACGCCTTTAATTGCGGTTTAAGTTGGTCAATTAGCTTTGATATGATTATACTCAAGCTAGGAAGGTTGATTATATATTAATTCCTGGTTCCCTTATATTCTTGGAACTTTTGTACGTTGGCGATTATCTGCACTAAGAACCTCATTGTATAATTAGGGGAAGCATAAGTAGAGCGATTTCTTGCTAGATTCGATCTCCAATTTGTTCTTAAACTTTGCCGTATTGAATTTACAATTAACGTCGTGAAACTTCGATCACTCAGATGGCCTGCTCCTCATCAGGTTCGTTCGTGACATCGTCAATGTCCCGGTCAGGACATATCGATGCAAGAGGGAATACTGGGAACCAAAAGGATACAACTTTCGATACTGTAACTATTGCGAGGGCGAGAGTGATTGTCCCCACTGCATCAACCTCGATAACAGGAACTGGGACCCTCTGATGGTGGTCAATCCGCTCACAAAAGCAGTCCGGTTCCTTCCAGATCCGGTACCTGATTGTAAAGAACGAGTGCAGGGTGGGAGGTGTGGATCTATCAGCTCGTACAAGTGTTCATGCGGGTGGACGACGAAGCAAACTCGTACGAAGTCATTTTCCTGTACCACGACTGGGGGCTCGTTTACTCCACGTCTGAGTCAGATCTGATGAATAGTAACTGTCCTGTGTAGGACGTGAAATGAACAGTAATCTGTCCAATGTGACAACCATACGTATGACAAGTGGAAATCTATGATGGAATTCCACGAAGAGGGTCCGTGGCGGAGGAATTGGACGGCCCACAAATGGGGATACCACTGTGCCAGCGCTTGGGTAGCGCTTGGGTGGGCCGACTTTTCTTTGTCGCAGACATTCGATATCCTGATGATGCAGGTTATGACAGGGACCCAAGCACTGCCGGAGTTCTCCACGTTTGGCAATTTCAATTCAATTCACAATTAATACATTTCTGGTTGCCACGTAAACATAGAGGCCAGGGAGATTATCCTGGTTCCTTGATTGTCATTGCAGGTTTAGAGTGTTGCCAACAAGGGTAATTTAAGCCACTGATTTTACTTGCATGACTGTATGGCTATAAGTATCCCAAATTTTCCTTCATGGTATTAACACTTTCTAGTGTAAAAATCATCTGATGACACTTACCTGTATGGCTGTATGGGGGCCACGTACTAATTGAACCAGTATGGCTGAATGTGGCCAACTGGCCACATGGCCACATACAGCCAAGTGGGAAATGTAGGTCACGGATTTAATTTTATCGCTTCCTAGTGCAACATCATCTGGAAAATTTCTGATACTTCTAGAAGGCCTCAAGGAAAATATATTTTTTCTCCCTCAGAGTGAAGGTTATTGTTATTTCTTTCATCAGTACCTTGAACCGATCAGTACAGTTAGGTGATATATTCACACTCATACTGTACTATACATGTTGATCGAATAATTTCAAATATGTGCACCTGACGTACTAGCTGTGCTTACTTTTGCCATATTTTTATGCCCTACAGGTCTTTGAAATTGACGTCGAAGCTGGGGACTGGAGACGACACAAGAATTTCCCGTTACGCAAGCTTACAGATTGGGTCCGGATTCCAATTATCGATGTGACAGGCCTAGACCGCAACGAGGACTTCGAGGACTTAATCGTCCTCCAGAACTTGGAGCTCGTAGAATGCATGGGCCACATCTTTGCAGTGATTCCCCCAAGACTTGACGAGTATTTGTATCCGTAGGAGGACGGCACCAGGGACCGACCGATCCACTGGTCGAACTGGTCGATCGATCCGCCGCGGGACCCCAAGTACATGCCTCTTCAATTCTACATCTTTCAATTGCAGGGAGATAGCTTATTGCATGGCGTGCTGCGTATCGAACTAGAAGCCAGCGCCACCGGGTGGGATTATAAGTCTCGCCGACAGAATTTGTTCGACAAGACCAAGCCGGAGAACGCTCCTACTCAAAGGTCAAACTGGTTCAGCTGTGTTGGGAAGGGCAATGTCATCTGGGTGAGCATTGAAGATTATCTCTTGCAGTATGATGTGGTCTCGGGGCAAACGCGGACGCAGGTCATTCCGGTGAACTGGGTTGAAGAAAACATGCGGTTTGCATATCGGCCGAGCTTCTATATGAAACCCTAGTGAGTGCACAGTGGATACCCTTTATGTCACAACACTAGCTGGAAGGCTAGCATTGCAATAGTTTTTGTAGTGGTTTTGCCATTTCGAACTAGTTTGGTATGATTCTATTCAACACAGAGTACGTATAATTTTGCAACCATTTGAGATTGCAATAGTTTGTGTAACAGTTTCGGCGACGTACACATGCAATGTGCATACCATAGGTGTCCGGGACTTTTGCAACCAATTTGCAGTACATTTGCAATGGTTTGCAATTGACCATAAAAAGAACTTATTTCGTTAAATCGGCGATAAATCTCACAAACCAAAAATTGTGTCATACATCTTCACAGAGGCCTAATTTCAGGTCACAAAGTATATATAAAACAGCTTGCATAGATTGATTTTGATTTCAGGTCACACGGCCAGCGTAACGGAATATCACCAAAGTAACGAAGTTGAGTTATATACTAAGTTGTTAGCGAAGTACTGAACCGTTACAACCCATTGCAAAATAATTGATAATGTGTTGCAATGGTTGCTTCTTGGTGAAGTGCAGGCAGCTCATATTGGATCTCCAGTGAGGAAAATGTACACAAAGGGTAGATGGTCCCACACCAAAGCACATTTTTCACACAAGGATTCAATATAAGTTCCCTGTCTTGGACAAATGTCCTTCAAATGAGTCCAAATTCCATTTTTAGTATAGCCTAGTGCATCCTACTCTATCATCACATCACGAACTGGATAATTATTAACTATGGATTCAGTCTAGCTTCAAAGTTTTCAAAGATGGGCATTTTGGATGTCTTCGGTAGTGAGTTGTTGCTAAGGTACAGTGGAAGTACCACTTGTCCAGTAACCTACACCGAAAAGCAATTCCACATTAGGATGGAATCAACCCAATCCTGAGACTCTTTTTAGCTCATCTCAAATTGAAATTAGTAAATGTTCAAAAACGGCTTTGTAATTTTCAGAATTTTATCAATACACTAAGAATTTTTGTAGTTCAACTGCATAATGGTGCATGAACGGTCTACTTGGATCCATTTGTGCATCTATGTATGCAAACTGTACGTTTTACAGGACTTGCATCTGAATATGTATTTTCATTAGAAAATCTATGCCAGTCCAGAGCTTTCAGCACAAATTTTGGCGTTCTGAGTCGCCAAAAATTTAAAAGAAGTTGACGATTCATCCTAATAACAATAAGAATCACGGAAATGGAATGAAATGGATGGATCAAATTTTAGCAAATCGAGAACAAAACTGCAAGAATAAAACGAGAATAACGAGATTAAGGAGGGCAATGGTTCACAAGGATAATCAATTTGTAGACAAGTTACAATGCTGTTGTTGTTTCAGTTCAAATTTTTTAGAGTCATACTAGCTTTTGCTCACCCATAAATCCATAATTGAGGGTACACTGTAGACATGTCATTCTCTTAAACATGTAGACATGATATATTGGAAGATTTGGATGATGAAATAAATGACATAATTATTTCATGCCCAAGAGACTACAAAATAACAAGAGCAAGGATGGTTTCTTCATAAAAAATGGGGTTGTCAATCTTCAACATATCTATACCATCAATCAAATCCTTGAATAGGTCCTTATTCATTTGGTCTATTTAGTCTATATGTGCCCTTCTGCTTCAATAAGAAGAGAAGGATATCATGCAACATGTTTGCAATTCAAGAATGTAGACCAAACTAATATCTAAATGTAAGAGAATAATGGCAATTTGTTGATGCATATTATAGGCATCATAGAGGTTGGTGAGCTGTACAACTAGCATCTTGGCATCCACATCATACCGCTAAGGGCTCCATTCTCAATAATGAAATCTTTGTCTAACCTTCATCTTAATCTTGAGTTGAAGTTTTGTTGGCACTTGGCAATGACTCCATACATGACGCTAGAATTTGACTCTCTTTTCCAATCAAATGCTGCTTTCCTATTGCAAAGTCATTGGTGATGGTGAATATTTGTTGAAATTTTCCAAAAGTCCTCTTCGCAATCATCATTGCTATAATATGATATATTATGATATAATCTAAAGCAAGCTCTCGATATCTATGTAGTTCATTGCCTAATCATTACATCCATTTTTTTTAAATTACCAATCATGATCATTGCTTTAAACCAATAAGGTTCATAAATATGAAATGTAGATTGAAAACTCAAGGTGCTTGAGTCTCTTTAAAGCATATAAGAGCCAATGGTTGTGTATTTAAAGAAAAACCTTATTTGGAAGTAGTACATGCATCTTAACAACTAAAAACCATGGTTGTCATAGTGGACGGATGTCCGGTTCGCCCGTCCGTTAGAGGTCCCGCCTATCCGACACAGTCAACACATAGTTGACTTTTTGATAACGAAAAAATAGGCCATGTGGATGCCATGTGGATTAAGGAACATGCTGGGCGCGGACGAGATCGTCAGAGCGCATTCCGAGGTGACGTGTCATTCCGCAAAATTGCACAAGTTACAAAATTAAAGTCGTCTGGACCGTCCGTCCGTCCAGTCCGATGACCCTAACTCGCCCGTTATGACAACCATGCTAAAAACAAGAACTTACATTGCAACAATAAAATTCATGCACAAGAAGAATCTCTTCTAAAGTATATCAATACAACAAATATCAAAAGAGGTGAGAATATATATGTGAACAAAAAAAATTTTGACCATTTGCACCAACAACTCTTTTTCAACATGTCTTGTCAATTCTAAGCCTCTAATAGGTGGTGTTGAAACCGCCGCCATTCTATTACAACCCCCGAATTCAAAATTTGGTGCATAGTTGTCATAGTGGACGGATGTCCGGTTCGCCCGTCCATTAGAGGTCCCGCTCGTCCGATACAGTCAATACATAGTTGACTTTCTGATAATGGAAAAATAGGCCACGTAGATGCCATGTGGATTAAGGAACATGCTGGGCATGGACGAGATCGTCAGGGCGTGGACGAGATTCTTTTTTGGAATGAAAAAAGACATATGCATAGTGGGAAAAAGATACTTAACCCTTAAAGGTCCAAGCGTCCAAAAAGTGGATGCGCCTTGGTCAACCTCAATTGTAACTTTCAAAATAAGTATGTTTGGACGGTGAAGTCCGCGCTCGACCTGCACAAGTCCGCGCCCTGATGTTGACAGTGAAGTCCACGCCCTAACCTAAACCCTAAAGGCGTCCGCGCCCTGGATTTCGCATTCTGAGGTGATGTGTCATTCTGCAACAGGGTTGACAAGACGTCCGGACGCGGACACTGTGTCCGCAACGTCCGCCAAGACCACCCCGATATCCGTCCGCCCGGTTACAGCCGTCTGATCAACACGCGGACTGATGTAGTCCGCACGATTTGGGCGTCCGCCTCGGGCCGTCCGCCCCGTCCGTCCATCGTGCCCGTCCGCCCCGCCCCGCCCGTCCGCCTTCTAATGGCAGGAGGGACGCTGCGTCCGAACGTCCGAGTTACAGACGCTATTTTGGGGCGGACATAGAGATTCGTCAACCCTGTTCTGCAAAATTGCACAAGTTACAAAATTAAAGCCGTCCGGACCGTTCGTTTGTCCGATCCGATTTGCCCGTCCGATGACCCTAACTCGCCTGTTATGACAACGATGATTTGGTGTAGGCTTGTCAACATTGTCTCTTTGGCCAAATTCATCACCAAAATTCTTCTCTTTTTCTCAAAACTTGTCCCCTATTTAACCTCTAAATGAATTTGACTATGTTTTCACCAAAACCACTCCCAAACTACTATTTCTAGTACAAGTACCAAATTTTTGAAAAAAAACATTTTTGAACACAAGTAACCGTAAAATCTTATAGTATGCTAGTTTGAGAAAATGTGCGAAGAAATTTTTAAAATTTTCTCTATGTAAATTGTAAGATATTAACATTTGAAGTAACAAAAATCTTTTTCTTGGCCCTATAAAAATTTGGACAACTACACTTCATAAGGTCACATTTGTATGCAAAAATGTCCAAAATGGTGGTTACTCTTTAAATTCATTCTTCAAGTCAAGTTGGCTACATGCTTGAAAAATTTGAGATCATTTGGAATTGTACAACAACAAGGAAAAAAGTAGCAAATAGAAAGATGGAGAGAATGATTCAAAATACTAATTTGTTAACAATTTTTTTATGGAATTAAAAAATTCCAATTCCAATTCCACTGGTTGTAAAGTTATAATAAACAATCTACACTAAGTTTTTTTTAGTTTTTTCCAAAAATATTGAAAATTGAGTTAAATAAAGGACTTCGAAGTTTGTGTTACAATAGAGAATCAATAACAACCCACAAACTCTCGCAAACTAAAACACTTCATAACTTTTGACTCATTAATCAAAATGGAATGATTCAAAGATTTCCAAGTATATATAAATCTAGAGAACCAATTTCGAATTTTAATTTCTTTTTTTTAAAAAATTTCAAATTTTTTTTTTTGCTACTGGACCTATCCAACGAATAATGAAAACACATATTATACAATAACTTTTTAACCATGTAATCAAAAGTTATGAAAATTATTGAGCTTTAAAGTTACTCCTCATGTTCATGTTGTGTTAAAATCTTAAAGAAAAAAAAGAAAAACTCCATTTGTAGTGAGCTGCCCAAAATTTCTATGTTGCCAATTTGGACATTTAAGAGTTAAGTTAAGTCAGTTCTTGCAACTGTCGATCAGTGTTTGCTCTGTAGGCGGCCTCTGATTCAAGAGTCGAACTTTCTTCCTCTGCATTTGCACGTAGCTGTCGCTCTTCAGCCTCCTGCACCTCAGCTTCTCTCCCCGCATCTCAGCCAACCTCTGCTTTAATTTTTGGAGCTCCTTTTCTTGACAGAGTCGGACAATTTCGTAGGCTGCCGGGTTGACTACACCCCCATCGTAAATGGTCATCCGAATAAGCAGGTTGGACTCTTGCAAAAGTGCTATCTTGTGCACGGAGGCAGTGGCCATGACTACTCTAGCTCGTAGCCTTGGCTTGTTCATAAGAAGCATCTTCTTTCGCCTTCGCGTCCTTGTGGATTTCTTGGGCATTTTTCGTTCCAATCGGCTGCTGCAGAAATATTCGATTGCGAGCCGTGTCCACCGTCCTCGGCTTGAAACATCATGTTACCGCAATCAAGGTTCCCAGCCTATGATTCTTCGCTTGGAGGAAGGGGCCTTCCTCTTGGCCAGAGTGGATTGATTTGGCCATCTCCACCCCTCTGGTTAGTTGGGGAAAGATCAAATATGGTAAGGTGGAAGCCCCAATAACCAATCAAATAAGCAATTTGGGAGCAGATTCTGTGTAGTATGCATTTCGGGAGGCAAAAGAACTCTTGACCCACAAGCAATGTCTAGAGTCTTCTAATTCTGATCATTTTAGATGGTACTTTCTTGCTCATTACTACAAGTATTGTGTCATAACCTTATTGGTTGCTAACTTGAAAAGGACAAAAAAAACAAATTTCAAGCTTCAAAACTGATAGATCTAGCCTAAGGTTGGAATTACCAACCCTTCCATGTTGGGTACTAGGTGTGGTTGGTAATTGGTGCCTCCACCTTAGAATGAAGGAATACAAGAAAAGACACACAACAAGAAAAAAAAATTGAAAAACAACTCAAATCCAAGTGCAAGATATGTTTTCCAATGGATGATCATACCTATTGACTGGGTAGAGTTTAAAGAACAGAAAAGGCAATGCCATCCCATGTCTAAGCTATAGTTGGCCAACTCATTGAAAAGGGTCATGAACGGTTTACGTTAGAAACAAAATTAGAATTCTAAGGGTCATCATTGTCCATCCACCTCTCTCTCATCCTAAAGGTTGGTCCCGACTTTGCTAATACCGGGTGGTATAATTTTGACCTTACCCACCAATAAACACGTGCCTCTACCTCATTGGCTAAAGTTTCCTTAATTCCTAAATTAAGGTGTGTTTTTTGGCAACATAACTTTTTTGGGCAGGTACATGTAAGCAGAGATTTCCATATTTTTGGCCCAAATTTTAATAGAAGGTATAGATGAGGAATATCTTTCATGTGCACTAAATTTTATGACATTTGGAAATATGAGTCAAAAGTTATGGCCTAATATGTAGTTTATTTCTCAACTCAAGCAATTCGGGCAGATCTGAAAAATTCACTTTTTTCAAAAACAAAAATTTATAATTAATTTTCTAGATTTATATATACATAGAAAGTTTTGAATCATTCCATTTTAATCAATGAGTCAAAAGTTATGAGGTGTTTTAGTTTGTGGGCAATCATGAATTCTCTACTCCCAAATAAACTTTGAAGTCCTTTATTGAACTCAATTTTTAATATTTTTGGAAAAAAATAAAAATATTAAGTGAAGATTGTTTATTACAACACTACAACCATTGGGATTGGCATTCTTCAATTCCATAACTAAATTATTAACAATTTAGTATTTTCATTCATTCTCTACTTCTTTCTACTTACTATTTTTTTCCTATATGTTGTACAATTCCAAATGATCTGGAAGTATTCAAGCATGTAGCCAACTTGCCTTAAAAAATGAATCCAAAGAGTTGCAACCATTTTGGACATTTTTTCATACAAATGTGACCTTGTGAAGTATAGCTGCCCGGGTTTTTGTAGGACTAAAAAAAGGCTTTTTGTCAATTCAAACACTAAATATCTTGCAAACTACATAGTGGAAATTTTTGAATTTTTTTTCACGTTTCTAAAATTATCATACTATAAGATCCTATGGTTGAATGTGTCCAAAAATGTTAAAATTTTTTTTTTTGATACTTGTCCTATAAATGGCAGTTTTGGAGCGTTTTTGGTGAAAACATAGTCAAGAAACTTTAGGGGTTAAGTGATGATTCTTTGCTATAGCATCCATATCACCTACGCTTTGGAAATTTTTGTAAATTCAATAAAGACTTTTTTTCTAAATCTAGAATCACCATTAGATAGTATGATTCTCTTAAAAATGAGACCTAGTTCAAATGACTCTTTACATTTCTAAGTTTAAAAATGAACTTTCCTAAAAATAGATTGTTTCATTTTGGATCCTTGAAAAATTTAAGAATTAAATATTCATTTTTTTATTGCACTTTAATCCAATTAAAACTCAATATTATACTTTCATCTTAAAGGTAGGTTTGCATACTTATTGATTGCATATAGTTATTTTCAATGAAATTCTATAATCAATTGCATGTTTTATAATCTATTACAATGTCATGTTTTGTTGTCAAGTTCTTATTTAGACAAATAGTCACATTTTCATTGTTACAAATTTTCATTCAAATTTAAGAAGTGATATTGAAATTAATTCTTTAAAAGACATTCCATATCTAGGCTTGAACAAGTTTCATTAGATTTCTATATTAAAACACATTTTAAAATTCTCATATTTTTTGTATATTGCTTTATAAAAATAATAGTAATAACAAAAACATTTAAAATACTATGAAAATTCTAAAAAAAATAAAAATGATAGTAATAAATATCTTGGTGTAATTTGTGTACTCCTTGAGCTCATAGAAAAATAAATTTAATAGAAAAAAATTTAAATCTGGTTTATTTTTTAGCTTTCAAGATGCTTATCTTCAAAGTATTACAAAAATGACCACTTTAATAATTTTGATAAAAATAATTGAAGTAGAATAAATAATAGATTATTCTAGATAAATTTTCTTCATTAAGCCCAAAAAATTTTAAATCAAGAACTATGTGATAATTCAGGTTTGATTTTTAAAATGCTTGTCAAGTCTATAAGGACTATAGTTTGTATTTTGCCTACTTTACAAAACACCCAGGACTATAGTATAGAGGTTCAATATCCAAGAAATGATCAAATAGTCTAATGTATTGTGACTAGAGTCATTTTTATTACTAGAATTAATCATGTAATGTTGATTCTAAATGGAAATAACATTAAAACATCCCATTGGTTCTAGTAATTGGGTTCATTCATTTATCCAATAACTAGTTTCCATCCAACACACATGGATGCGCAATACAAGTATGAAGTCCCAATCTTATCCTAGTATATTGGTTCAAATAAGAAGCACGCTTATGCGAGGGTAAACATAACATATAGCTTTAAACAGACAAGTCTTTATTTTCTGTTGCATTTGCTTAAAGCATAGGCTCATAATATTTGCTTAAAGCATCACTCATCATTCATCAAACTACAAATTAGTATAAATAATTTCATCACACTTCAATGTCTCAATATTTGCTTATAGCATTCTATAATGAATTCACTTAAAGTCATTCTATCACAATAGTTAAACTACGTACTCATTCAACCAGTGTATTGTAAAACTATCTAATTACTTTTAAGCATCCACAACACAAGGCCATGATTTGTACAAATTCTCATTCACACATTCCTTAATTCAATTAAATCCAGTCTTGCAATTTCTAGCACAATTTCAAGCTATAACTTAGATTGCAATTATCCAATCATTGGATATACACACAAATTCATACACTCACCCAATCACTAGGATTTTTACACAACTGATTTACAATCCAAGTATATTTTCTCACTCAGACATTATTTGGCTTCAAGCCACAATATAATTCAATTCAAACGCTTCAAAGCAACCTCTCAATAGTAGACTCATTACAATTGCTTAAGCATACATCACTCACTAATAAGCTTAAAGCACACACAAAGACACTTACACACTTAAGCAAACACAACCTGGTTCAACCATCTAGCACTAGACATCACATCTAACTACTCTAAGCTACAAATTTAACTTCTTTTCAACAATTGCTTTCAAGCCTCAATGGAAACACACACTGCTAAAGCAAGTTCAACAATTACAATTATGAGATCAAAATTAGATCACAACCACAATAGCTTTAAGCGCACAAGTATCTGTTGTGTAGTTTCCTTTCATAAGAAACTACACATCAATCTATGCCCAATCTTTGGGACTTTAAAACTGAATCAAACACTACCAATTGCCCAATTGTTGGGGCTTCAAACTCAATGTAAATACACACACACAATGCTAAACCTATACAACAATTACAATGATGAAATCAAAATTTGATATATACAACAGCTTTAAGCACTCAAATATATGAATTCCTCTTCACAATAAATTACATAAACAAAGTGAATGCCAATCACTTGGTCTTGAAACTAAACCACAATTAACCAATTGCCCAATCACTGGGACTTTAAAACCAAATCAAAATTATATACTTAAAGCTTTATTACAAAGATGAAATCATTGAACAATGGTATAATTGGAAACACACACACATGACTACGCACTAAAGTGAGAAGTGAAGGAGAAGAAGTAGATCCAAGCCTTACAATACCGGCTAAAGCATCCTTCCAAATCCAACTTGGTTAAACTATTTGTAACTAAACTTTTGCACTTCTTGGAGTACTAGAGCAATACTTAAATTCAACAACAATTAAACTCCTATCACTATGAGTTTTTAAAACCAAGTCTAATTTGAAACCCATTCACACACAAAAACAAAAACAAAATTGTTTATTCAACAAATTCATATGTTTACAAGGACCTTTAAAGGTTAAGACCTTGTTCAAAGATACCAAGAAAATACTATGTTTACTTGTATAACAAGATGATTACAAGAAAGATTTTTTGATTTTGTTATGTTTTCATAGTATTCATATTTATTTTTTGGAAGACTTTAAAATTATAGAAATGATTTTTTTAAATTAAAAATATATGGTCAATATATACATTTTTTAAATGATTGTATTGTAAGAAGATAAAGCTTACAAAATTTTTTGAAGTAGGAAGACTAAGAAAGTGCAAAACCTCAAGTAATCAATACTTCAATAATTTACCCCTAAAGGATGGAGGGTGTTTATATGCCCAAAATTGCTTCAAAGTACTTTAATCCAAAGCAAGGCTAAAATCTTCATCTATATTTATTCATTAACAAACTCAATCAGAGAATCTTTCAAATAACTTATTAGAATATACCTTCCTAAATTTTTTAAAGTAGAGAGCTTTACCAATTGCAAAATCAAGTCGCTTCAATTTCAAAAAAAAGTATTTTTAATTCTTTCCAAATGGTTAGATTTGATCATTCAGAATTTTTCACAAAAATGTATAGATTCTAAAACTTGTTACTCTCAATTAAATGTTGAAGAAATAAATTAGGAATACACGTAAAAAATTTCAAACAAAAAATATTCCATAATCACGCTTGAAAAAAATAGTAAGTAGAACGAACTATAATATGATTTAAAATACTAAATTATTAAGAAATTAAGTTATAGAATCAAAAAATTTCAATTACAATGGTTGTAATGTTGTAATAAGAAATCTACACCCAATTTTTTAATTTTATTTCAAAAATATTGAAGATTGAGTAAAATAAAGGACTTCAAAGTTTATTTTAGAGTACATATTCTATAACTAAGGTAGGAAGTCTATAAACCAACCATTTAAGAGCTGGAACTAATTTTTGGGGAGGTGAAATTTCTTCACATATTTTTCAATGAAATTTCCTTGAAAGACAAGTAGAATTAGCATCTAACCTAAGTTGTTTCATTTTTTTTGGAGCTTTGTCGAATCAATTACAAATTTTTGAAGCTGAAGTAGCATAGGGCTCTAATAGCATCCACCTCCTAAAATGTACACCGTTTGTACATGGCTGAAGGCTACAAAAAGAAACATGTACATGCAGTATACATTTAAGGAAGTGGACGCTTTAGAGCCTGTGCACTTTTAGAACCTCCTACCGTACTTGCAAACTAAAACTCCTCTGAACTTTCATCTCATTAATCAAAATGGAATGAGTGAGAGCTTTTGACGTATATAAATCTAGAAAACCAAGTTCAAATTTTTATTTTCCTTAAAAGTAATTTTTACTAAGTTGCATGAGTTGCCTGCCAAGTATGAAAAATTACATATCATCCAATAATTTTGACCATGTAGTCAAAAGTTATGAAAATTATTGCACCTTAAAGCTACTCTTTAGGCACATGTTATGTGAAAATTTCAAAGAAAAAATTCCTTTTGTAGTGAGTTGCCCAAAATTGCTGTCTTGCCAAAAAAACACAGTTTAGGCATTTAGGGTTAATTTTCTAAAAAATAGGGAAAAAAATTCCATTTGTAATAACCCTATGGGGATGGTTATTCAACAAAAGAACCACCAAAATTATATTTTACATGTTTCTAAGTGAAAGCAAAAAGAAGCTTCTTTGTGGACTTTCATACAACATAAAATTAACTATTTTTAGATATTTTTTTCAAAATAGCTTCAAATCTATAGTACTAAAAGACCTTCCTTTCAAAATTCAACATAAAATTCATTTTTGGGGGTACTAAATAGAACTACCCCATCCCAAATTGACAAATTTGAAATAAATTAGGGGCCATTTTTAGACAGTAAAATAATTTTGAAATTTACCAAAAAATTATGCAAAATTTATATTAGTTATGAATACCTTACTTGCATATTCTTGAATCAAAACACGAAAGTCATCACCCAAAAACAAATGAGCACATAGGATGTGAATTAAAATAGTAGAAGTACTTTTTGTAATCACTCAATAGAAAAGGTGCAAATAATAGTACATGTGCTCTTTGTAATCATCTAACAAGGGATTGTTGCAAATGTTGTAACAATTGTACCTACACTACTAATAGGTTGTAAGTACAATTAATAAGGCCTTATTCTAGCAAAATGAATTCTAATTCTCTTTTTAACCTTTAAAAGACAAACTAGTGACTATGGGGATCATCCTTTTGAATACCATGGAAATTATTGGCTTAAAAAAATGCAAAAGCACTCATTGAAAGTCAAACTATTGTCACTATGAGAAAAAGGTGTGTTTTAAGTGAGTTTTTAAGTATAGTCTTGAACATAAGATTATAAGTAATCACCTTTAAGGAGAATTTAAGCAAAATTTCACTAGAAATACATGTATATCCAATAAATTCTTATTGAAAATCTTTTTAAAGGTCATTATTTATAACCTTATCTCTAGGACTATTTTTAAAAACTCACTTAAAACACCCCTTTCTTTTGTAACATATAGAAGGCCTCCCTTTTCACAACAAATTTTGAGAATAAATAGTTGCATTGATGTCCTACACAAAAAGATTTTGTATCATTCATTGGACACAAAATGTCCACAACATTCATAAATTAATCATTGAAAAGTTATCATATTAGCTTTAAACTCATCCATTGACAATATCCCATAACCCTTCATCGCCAAAGGGACCAAAAGTGTCCTCACACAATTTCAAGTTCAATTCAAAGTAATGTCACGTTTGCATCCAATGTCCAAATTCAACAAAACTTTTTGGAAAATTTGTGCTCTCTCTTCTAGTTTGTGTGGTAAAATTTTAAAATTGATTCAAGATTTATCGATTAATTGGAAGCCAATCAAAGTTCACAGGTTCAATTTGAATCCACCAAACTGCATTTGATGGTTGCACCTTCAGGGGGCTTAATCTCCTTCATGCAATGTTTGTTTTCAATTAAAAAAAACATTTGGATTATATTCCCCTTTTAATCTAGTTATTGTGGTAAAATTTTCATGTCAATCCAAGTTTCTTTGAATGTTTGAGAGCAATTCAAAGTTCAAAATCCTGACATTTATGTATTCTAGTGAACTTTGGTGGCTTATTTCTTCTCCATACAATATTTGTTTCCAATAAAAATATTTGGAAAACTTGCGCATACTAGTTTAGTTTGTGTGGATAAAATTTCATATCAATCCAAGAAGTTATGAATGATTGAGAAGCATTTTAGTAGATGGAGGTTCAACCTCATATGTATTTTTTGCAACTTTTCTTTCCTTTTTTTTGACATTTGCAAGCCATTTTGCAAACACATTGAGTCAATTGAAGGATAGTTTTTTTCACCAATGTGTTTGTATGTTGATTTGAATCACTTTATATTTTCAAGTTTTTCATTTGAGTAAGTTTAGAAAATGAATTTCACCTCCAAGTGTTTTGCTAGGAAAATTTCAGCATCTTTTTTCAACACTAAAACATAATAATCTTGCAATTGACGCGGTCAAATGACTCCAAATTTGATTCACATCATTTACAACATGTTCAATACAAGATTGTACGGTTAAAATCTCTAAAACTTAGTGATATTTACATCTATACCACTTCAATAGCAAAGATGTTTTT
Organism: Pseudoscleropodium purum; assembly: GCA_963969395.1. Lineage (NCBI taxonomy): Eukaryota > Viridiplantae > Streptophyta > Bryopsida > Hypnales > Brachytheciaceae > Pseudoscleropodium > Pseudoscleropodium purum. Next base: position 20,597,232 of record OZ017795.1, on the reverse strand, counting down.
GAACCCAAATGGGACTTCAGTGATGAAGGATTCAAAGACAAACTTGCCCAAATGGCATGGATTTAGGGACAAACCTCAATTTCCACATACATCTTGATTTTCAATATTTTAAAATTAACTAACAAAATGTAGTTCAATTCATGTATTTTTCATTTCATTCTATTTTATTAGAAAATTTTCAAAATTATAGTTTTGGTGACAATTTGAAGGTAAAATCTTGAAAGCTCAAAATACCCCACTTTTGAACTTTTTTATTTATTTATGGGATTTCTCTTTGTATGAGTTCAAAGAGTACATTAGTTACACCATTATGTTTGTCACTATGGTCTCCATTTCTAATAAAATTTGCACTCTTTTGAGCAATTTTGTAATTTCTTTGATACTTATGAAGAAACTACTTAAAAAAATCAAATAAATTTTATTTCGATGTATTTAATTCTAAAAAAATGGTGTCCAATTTTGGGGATATATTACTACATGTGAAAAATATCAAACTTTTGAAAGGTTTACTCTAACATAGAAAGCTAATGAAGTTTGACCAAACAAGAACATGGAATGTCCTTTCAAAGGTAGAGTTTGGACATAGCCCAATTCCCTTTGAGAGTCATTCTCAAAACAAGATGTAGCTTTGAGAGTTGAGACATAGAATAGACTTTCTAACATAAACCATTGAAGAACTAAAGTTTTTTTGTTTTTTTTGTCTCTTTTATCTCTAACACATGACATTGAATGCATGCAAAGTAAAGAGTAGGGTAGGTACCCCAAATTGTCACTTTTTGTTATTGTGCCTAGTTACTATTATTAAACTTATCAAATTTCCATGTTTTCTTGTTGGTAAGTGAGAGGAGGTTTCAATGCACCAATAAACTTGATATTTTGATATTGTATACAAAAGTTATAAAGGGTCAAAATTTGTTTTGAAAGATACTCTCAAATTGTTTTTTCAACATACATACATATTGATTTTTGAGATGTACAAAAAGTGATTATGAAAGTTTTAGGTAGGGTGTGATTTTAGATGTACACACCTTAATTGCCTCCCATTGAAATGCTGTGAAGAAGTTATTAGGGTTCAGTAAGAACAAACGGATGAAAATATGACTTGAATTGCACTCAATAGCGGCATAGACACAAATGTGAAACAAGCTTCCTGTACGGACTCCATAGCACACCAAGTTGTAGGAGCAGTTCCATCCCAGTGGACATGAAACTCACTAAGGTAGGAGGCTCGAACTGCGAGTAGGCATTTTGAACTCAATATGATACAGAGGTACATTTTGATTTTTTCAATGTACCAAAATGTACAAATTGTGTACATTCTAGGGGGTGGTCGCTTTTACAGCCCTATGCCACTTCAGCTTTAAAATTTCATAACTAATTCCATAAAGCTCCAAAAATTATGAAACAACTTCAGCCACATGCCATTTCCTCTTTTCTTTTACGGAAAATTTACTGAAAAATATTTCAAGATGTTTTACTTCCCCAAAATTCAGTTTCAGTGTTTAGATGATCGCTTTATGGACCTCCTACCTTGGTGCAGAATAAGTGATAATTTTATGCCGCCCTATGTTGCTCTCAGCGTAATAATGTGTACATCACATCAAACCTAATCAAGTTTTTGCTCTGAAATTGGTAACCCAATTTTCAGATCATGACGTGAAGGATCTTGTACATAACTTATTCTGTACAAGAGCTACAAATGGATGACTTCTCAAACCCTTCGACTTCAAAGCAGATGCAATCGACATGATTCAAGCTTGATATTAATTATATTGTTATCGATCTATACAAATGGAAAAACAGGCTCCATGTGAGGGCAGATCAATATCACTGGAGTAAACAATGTTGGAGAACTGAAGCAGCTCCATCCACGGGCACATGAAGTTCCACTAGCTGGTTGCAGAATCCGCAACAACTAAACTCCATCATTCAACATGACCCTGCTGAACTACTGCTTTGAAAAAAAGAGGATTCCAAGGATTCTAAGGCACTCAATGCACTGAAGTAGGAGTTAATAGAATGCAAACAGAAAACACTAACACTCTGTCTACTAGAAAACGGTGTCCAAATTGGTCCATTTCAACGCATCTCCGTTGAAATTTTTTTATTGTTGTTGAATCGGACATTTTCTTCAATTTACTTGATTTAATTAGACATCTTCTCTATAAATTCGAAAGTGTTATAAGAGTATTAAGCATTCAGCAAACAGGGTGTTGCAACAGGGATTTGCAACACTTCCTTTCCTGCAACCACCTCCATTTGCTGGGGGGCTGAAACATCCACAAGAACAGACAAAGAGGCTCTTCTGTTCACATCTTCAGTGACGTTCTTGCACTGGGCCTTGGGCTGCAAACATGTCCAAGTACTATTAAAACAACCAAAAACAAATCTTCCATCGTCATCGACAAAACCTTCATATCGAATACTAGTAAAAAGGTTGGTTTGTACTACGTACTAGTTGGTGGTTAGTAACTTACTCAATGATCCGTGGACTGTAGGAATTACTGGAGTGCTGACTTGGTGTCAGCCGTGTCCTCAGTGTCCTCCTGCTTGCCATCATCCCCAACGTCCGAGTTCGCAGCGAAACTATGGGGGTTATCTGTCCACGGGTGCATTTCCAAGCCTACTTAATTGCCATCCAATTTTTTTAATCTTGTGGAAGAATTCCATGACTGTAAAATAAAATGTTTAACAAGAAAGCATTCGGTCTACTATCAATATTCAATAAGTTCAGAACTATGTTTACAGTCACAGGAAAGCTTTCAGAGAATGAACGCTTTGAAGCACAAAGCATGGAAGGGAGCACCAGACAGAGAAATCAGAGGAGATTCCACCTTGAATGGTAGCGTCTTCAGCGACATTCATCGTACCCATCTCCACATCAGACTCAGTCACGGACTCACCTGTGCATCCAGAATTGTTTAGCAATTGAAGGTCTGGATTTTTGAAAAATCATCAAAGTCCAGAATTGCACTACATATGAGAATGCAATTCAACAAGATTGAACACCTATTACGGAGTATTAATTTGACAGGGCAATCGTGATATGTCACCTGTAGATGGGCGTGCCATCCGCTCCTTCCAAGAATCCCAGAGAAAAGCACAAAAGAGACAGAGCGCATAGGCTACAATTTGCACTACAAGGCCTATGAGGAGCGCTTGCAGGAGGTTATCATGCCACGAGGTTGATCCCTATTACCAAACACAAACAAAGGGCGACACACCACCTGCACACAATCCGTCAACACGCAAATAAGAGAGCGGCATGAGAACAATCTCATGCATGAGATATCTTCCTTACTTGAATTCAGAGGTGAATTCAGTTCCAATACAAGCATTTTATCACATTTCTAACATGATATCATCTGTGCTATGTGCATCACCTTCCGAGCTTTCTCTTCTAGCGCTAGTGAAGGTGCATGTCAAACCAGAACGATCAAAAGGAAGTCGTCTACTTGGAAATGAAACGAAAGCAATGCGGATGCAAATTGGTCTGACAGTTCAGTCCTTATAAACATGTGCTAGAAGGTAGTGGGCTTCGTAAGCTTAGAAACTTCCCGCATTATTATTTCCGCATTTCTGTGCCACTACATGCTACAGTACTCAAGAATTTGAGCGCAAAATAAGGAAGCGGCGTCTTATCATGGGAGATACATGATCTGCATCCTGTATACCAGGGTTTTGGACTCCAGGCAGTTTCCGCACGAAGTTTCTGTTTGAGATGCACGTAATATCTTTCTTAGTGTTTCAGCCTCTCTTCAAGTTACCCCCGAAGGATTAGCTCCACTGCGAAATGCTCAAACTTAGTGTCTAAGCCTATGAAAATGTGTTCGAACATCAATCTTATATTTTCATGACGTGAAACTATGAATTGTGAAAGTTTTCAATGTCTTTTGTGAAATAACATCACTGTTATAATTTTTTTTTAGCTAAGAGTGAAAATAAATAAGTAAATATATGGACGTTCATCAATCCAAGTTTCCAGACCGTGTAAGTCCCGGTGTAAGTCAGAGAAGAAGTAACAAATTGGAGGAATTTTGCAGTGAATTTTGCATTAGCTCCTGGTGATTGTGAAGGGATTGCCATTCGATATTTCTCACTACTAGTCAATGGCTGTTAAGACCGTACCGACGAACTTTTTCCCTGACAGAAGAATCTAATTCAAATAAGCTTAAAAGTCGCTGAACATCGTAGTAGTCCGTTCATTCAAATCGACACGCATCCCCAATGTTAGGATTGGTCCAACACCATTTTTTCATATTATTAACAGGATACCAGGTTTTATTCCGGACAGTACTGTTGAATTCAGTGTGATGGGTCCTGAAAAAACATTCTTTTATGTTGATACATGAACTTCGGAACAAATAGAACCAGTGATTTTGGAACAAATTGAGCCATAACAAGTAAGACATTTTTCTCCCCCATTTACTGTGGAACGTGTAGGAGCTTTCAGTTTAGGGGAATGGACCTCACGAGCACGCACTATGAAATTATCAGGCGATGATCTCCCCATCGTGCTGGGAAGGTACTGTGCCTCCCTAGATGCCTTGGTGGGGTTTTCTCAAGTTCACTGAGTGGCTAATAAATTTGTGATTCAGGAGCCAACATGATGACAAATTCCCAAAAAATCAACACACACATTTCAAAGTCATAAAAACTAAAACTAAAAGAGAGTGGTTTCTTCATGCAATCAAGCAAATCAAAACATGAAAGTGGAATAATTGTTGTCATCGACAATGTTATTCTTTGAACTTTGAAGCCCATGACAATAATTGATTGAGGTCATGAAGACAATGAGGCAATTTAGAAATGCTTCTCTAAATGCTAGAAAAAACACACTTATGCTATTATGCACCAACTATACTACACCTTCGTCATATATCCTTCCAACGAAGGATACTTTTCTCAAAGGAAAAAAGTTTGAAATGTAAAAAACCTTAGGCAAACATCCTCCACACACACATCCAAGTGCTTTGAAAGTTTGTTTTGGACTTTGTTCTTCACAAAATTTATTGTCCAGGATACTTACCCATCCTTCATAGATCCCATCACCACATTAGTTAATTCAAAAAGTTGAATGTACTCGAAGAAAGCCATTGATTATTCAACACCAAATTTCCACTAATTAAAGGTTTGCTACAAACAATTGAAGGCTTTCACGTTATATGGTGGTTGCATGGCCTCCTTCACATTACATCCCAAGTAAAGAAGCCAATGCTTCTAAGTCTAAGTCATCTATTCATTATTCAATGCTCAACTTGTTGGCATCCTTGTATACCTTTGGGTAGAAATAGGTTGCCTTGATGATATTGATATGACCCTAAAAAAATTTTGCCCTTTTTGCCCACCAATATTGTAGATACACTACAACAAGTGCATCTTCGATGTGAATTGATGGAAATCAGCTTGCCAACTCATCATATAGCTCTTCCACTACATCTATAAGGTGCAATTAAAATGTGGCTTCAAGTTAAGTCTTTTCAACATCACATTCAAAAATGTTATAACTATCTAATCTTCAACTTAATTAAATATAATTTTCACATCAAAATAAACCCCAAATCCAACGTCCAATTATATTTGATTCAACAATCATATAAAAAATAAACATATTTTTGCGGATCAACCAATCAAGACAACAACTAGGATCAACCTCTATTATTGCATCAAGCATTCAATCAAAAACTAAAACAATCTCTAAAATTACAAAACAACAAAAAATATAGCAACAATGATATCAATCAAAGTTATATACTCAAATTTGACATGAAAACTATAAAATTGAACTCATTTCTAAGAAATTAGTCATAATGATCAGAGACAAACATTCAAGCATTCAAATGTGAGTTTGGATTTATAGATGTATAAATCAAATTCAAATTGTGGAGTAAAGAACCTCCCCTTTATATAACAAAGAGTCTACATCTTCTAAGAGAGACAACACCAGTGTACATACCTACAATTATACAAGTTTAATAAGATAGGTCTTTAACTATTGGTTTATGACAAGATTAACTCTTAAAGGTTTTTGACTATATTTTCACCAAAAACGCTCCAAAAGTGCCATTTATAATACAAGTGCCAAATTTTAGGAAAAAAGATGTTTTTAGACACATGTAACTATAGGATCTTGTAGTACACTAGTTTGAAAAAATGTATAAAAAATTTTAAAATTTCTACCGTGTAGATTGCAAAATATTAGCATTTGCATTGACAAAAATCCTTTTTTTGGCCCCATGTACAAAAAACTAAGTAGCTACACTGTACAAGGTCACATTTGTATGAAAAAATATACAAAATGGTGGTGCTCCTTTGGAATTTGGGATTCATTCTTCAAGGTAGATTGATCACATGCTTGAAAATTTTCAAATCATTTGAAATTGTACAACAAATAGGAAAAGTATAATAAGTAGAAAGAAGTAGAGCATCATTCAAAATACTAAATTGTTAAGAATCTATTTATGGAGTTGAAAATGACAATTCCAATAGTTGTAATGTTGTAATAAACTATCCACATCCATTAATTTATTTTTTTTCAAAAACCTGGAAAATTGAATTAAATAAAGGACTTCAAAGTTTATTCTAGAATAGAAATTTTACAAATGCTTGCAAACTAAAACTCCTCATAACTTTCATTTCATTAATCAAAATGATATGATTCAATTCAAAGCTTTCTACATATATATAAATCTACAAGACCAATTTCAAATTTTTATTTCTTAAAAAAGTGATTTCAAAGAAATTTTTAATTTCTTGTCAATCAATGAAAATTATATATCATATAATAACTTTTTAACCATGTAGTAAACAATTATAAAAATTGTTTTACTTTAAAGCTACTCCTCATGCACATGTTATGTGAAAAATAAAAAATAAAAAATAAAATTCCATTTGTAGTGAGTTGCTTTAAATCGCTATGTTGCCAAAAAAACGCCGTTTGGTCCTTTAGGGGTTAAATGTTTATACAAAGAACTAAATTCATAATTACAATTGTCAAAGACAAATAACTTACTGGACTAGTTTTACAATAGTGAAACCTTGCATAACAAAATAAAAATTCACAAAAGCCTTAGAAGGCAACTAATAGGCCTAACAAACAAATGAGAAGCATCACACTCTTGGCAAAGTTGTAAAAAAATGGAAAAATAAAAATGGCAATACATACTTTTTACAATCTTCTTGACAAAAAACACAATCTCCTATAATAAATCCCTAGTGACTAGAGCTTATAGTATAGATGGATTAGAGGCATCATATCTCATGCAGATGATTTTGGAAGACACCAATAAACTCTCAAAGTACAAATATTCCACTCTCAAAATGAGATCAATAAACCCCTTCATCTTAATGGATTCTAAAGTATAATTGACTGTCACACAAATCTCTAAATTAACAAATAGAAAGCATTGGAGCAAACGAAAAGGGGTTCAAAATACATAGCTTGGATCTCCTCCTAGCAAGATAATTCAGACCATATTAACATCAAAATCTCCAAAATACACATCATGAGCATGGGTAAATTTCATAAGGCATTGGATGGCCTTCATATATAATTGGTTCAATGGAGCCAATCCAAGGAAGCACTCTAAATCATCCAAATAACAATACAAGTTCTTTGAAGGCTCATTATTCTTTAAATCCAATACCATTTTAATAACCAAAGTCTCATATTCTACCAAAATCCTTTTACAAATATCTAAAAGATTAACCCATTATGTTGAGACATGCTTGATTATCTTTGCTTTTCTTGTCTCGATGATCTTAACTAGGAGCTTGAACTTCAATTATCTCTTCAAGAAAGATTTGAAGTATCTAAAAATTTCCTTAAGAATCACCTTCAAGAAGTCTTCAATTTAGCTCATAAATGCAAAGGCCAAAAAGGCCTTCACTACTAAATTGGTGCGATGAGCAATGCAGTGAAGACTATCATGTGACAAGTCATGCTCCTTTGCAGTTGCTTGGTGACACCATTTTTGCACTTGTGGAATACATCCACCCCATCAACTCCAAAATAGATGAGCTTGGATAACAAAGTTGTATTAGAAAAGCTACTTATGATTGTTAAGATGTTCATAATGACCTCTATGATGTTGTCCATTAGTTGATCCTCCTCCAACTACCTTCTCCAATTCCAATAACATAAAATAGAAGGTATAGTTCTTCAGTTTACAACATACACATGAATTAAAATCCAAGAATTAGTATCTAGAATAGTAGTTTCATAACAAGTGATACAAAAAAATTGACAAGTGTGCAAGGATTCTCTTAAATCCTATTACAAATAGTTTGGACCCCGTAGAGGGTTGTTTGGCTTTTGGAAAATGTGCATATACAACAATTTTTTAATATTTAAAATAAAAAATAAATTATAATAAAGATAGCAATAATACTTTTTAAATTAAAAATACAACAAGGCACACAATCTGACTTTTGCTGACAGTTTTTCTATGAGATAGTTTGTGCTAATTTTATTTGTATTTGTACATTCTCATACAATCAAACAGCCCAACCACGGCCTAAATTTTTTGGTAAGGCTTTATATTATTGTAGTCAATGCCTTTAGCTAAAAACCATGTTGATTTTATATACCAATATTTGATGGATATCACAACACCTAAAAAAACAAGAAATTCATGGTGAGAAGGGTAATCTATTATAGGTCTTCTGCAACAAAGTGAATACAACAACAAATTACTCACACTTTTTATTCAAGAGATTGAGCCCCAAATTTTGGAATTGTTGTAACATAGTCTAATAGTTGATGGCAACATAGATCTTCTCATTTTTGTAATGTTTGTTTGACTTGTCATGATAGAGACCCCTTACCAACACTCCTTTTGGGCATGACTTTGACTACTCCTTTCTAATGAGTTTGCTTTGTTAGTATATTTTTCCTCAACTACATGTTATGAGGTTGACTTTTGATTTTAGCATTGACGATGCATTTGATAACAACATACTTCCTATTTCTAAATACTTTCTCCATCCAAAAAAATTAGATCATCTATGCCTTCTAGTATTGCTACCTCTCAACTACCACAATTGCAATACAACTACATTTGTGAAGTTAGACAGTTTGATGACGTCACAAATTGGTCTTTTACCCTTGGCCATCAAGGCAATAATATTGCCAACTGAAGAAGCACTAAAAGAGATTGAAGACTTCAAGGAAGTGCCCCTTTCTTTTCAAGAGAACAAAATGAATACTATTTGAATGTCTAATCTTGACTTTGAAGATGTAGTATTGCTAGAGCTTGATGAAGTAGGTGTGTCTAAAACTAGAAACTAGTATCTATGTTGTGTAAAGTCTTGGAGGCTATAATTACATCATGTAAAATGAAAGTGGGAATTGTTGTTATTACATTGCCTTGTGCTTCTTGGCAAACATTGATGAAACCATCTTCTTCAATTACAATGCTTGAACACACCTAACCACCCTTAGACCATAAAGATTTTTAGTTTCTTCACTCTGAAAATTGATGCATATACAATCATCTTGGTTCCCTAAGTACATAAAAACAAGTGCAAAACAAATTCTTGTTGTATCTTGTGCTAGCTTGCTAATTAACCTTGATGAATAATGACTATAGCGGCCTAATGCAATTCATGAATACACAATAATTTCTCTAGCTAGCAACAGGGACCTAAGCTAGTTATAGACATGGATAGGCTTACCTTCCTAAAGATAGACTTGCAAGCCACTCCAAAACAATCATGCCATGAAATCAAAAGTAACAATTTAAAAAATGAAGAGAGAATTGCATCAATGTCAATGTTGCAATCAACACTACAAATGGAAAAGATGATTCAATATTTCCAAGCTAACACATCTTCATTGTAATCAATTCTTGCAAGATAGGCGTAACACCCCAACATGATGTTGTTGCAAAGGACAAACTTGACCACCTACATGAGCTTGCAAGAAGTGAGATTTTAGATCCAAACGTCACGCTTCAAAAACAAATGTGCAAAATGGGGTGGTGACTACCAAAAAATTCAAGCAACAAGCCTTAGATTAGGTATATATAAGTCATCCTAGATATCCTTACTAGCCTCTTGGTTAATCCAATATTCAAGTTCTCTTGTCATTACTCCTATATGACATTCATAGGAATTTTGGTCTTGAATTGCATTACCGCACAAGATGCAACTTTCGTATGAACTTCATATAGTTGAAAATTCATATAACCTTTGAAAACTTTAATTTTAGAAAAAGTAGAAAACTACAATTTAAGAAAGCTTTTAAAACCCTACTCAATTTTAAAATATCCAAAACATCTTATAAATCTACCTTTTGAATTTGTAACTTTGAAAAATTACTAAAATTTAAAATCATATGAAGTTCACATTAAAGTTGCACTTAGTGTCATATTATAGTGAAAGTCATATCAGTGCCATATAACAATGACAAAAAAGCATTTTTGAAAACCATCCCTAAGGGTTCTTGGTAGGGAGGGGTATCAAAGGAGGAAATGTTGACTTGGAATTTTAAGGCAAATTAAATTGTGGCTTGAGAAAAATCTAGATACAAGATTGTCATTTTTTTCTAATTTTCCTTTATTCTCCACTTTTTCATGAATTGATTCAAAACTTTGCACAAAAAGGATGAAGCCCTAATTTCTAACAAATAGACAAAATTTATTTTTCAACATATTTAGATGTATTTCATCCATTTCTCATGCAATTTGTGTATTAACTTATATTTTGAATTTTGAATTTTTATCTTTAGGCCTCGATTTACAAATAATTATCAAAAAATGCATGATCTTAGAAACAATTGCAAAAGTAAAAATATTACGCCATAGACTACAAATGGCTTTGCTATTTTTCAATCAAAATTTGATTCTTATAAATACCTTATCTTCAAGTTTTTAGTTAATAAAAACTCAAGTTTGCACTATGACTTTAAGGATAAGTGTGTATTTATTAGTTGCATATATTCTCAATGAAAATTTGTAATCTATTTAGTGCACAATGTCATGATCCATTGTCAAGTTCTCATCTAAATAAGTAATCACATTTTCATCCAAATTTAACCTCTAATAAAAGTCCGAAGACTTATTTTTCATCAAAATTCACTCAAAATTACCAATTCTAATATTGCAAAGAGCCAAAAAGAAATTTTAATTGTTTTTTTGACAAATCAAACTACGAGATCTGGCATGAGATTGTATAAAGAAAGTTCAAAAACTTTGCCCATGTAGATTGCAAGATATTTGCATTTTAAGTGGAGAAAAGAAGGAGTTTTGCACCTTGCTTGATTAGATTTTTTACTTTGAATATTTTTAATTTAAAGATTTTGCACTGTTATTTCTGAATTTCTAAGTACTTATGTAGATAATTTGAGTTGAGAGTCTAGAAAAAAATTCAAAAACATACTTCATTTATACACATTAAGAAATATTTTATAAGAAATATGTTCAAAATTGAAAGGATAACTATATCATTAATAGATCTAAAATGGAATTGAAATGCACTAATCTCAATATTGAGATCGTCCTAGCAAGAGATCTTAATCTTGTGTATTTTTCTTTTTTAATTTGTGAAAGTTGAGTTAAAAAATGTATCAACTACAAGTTAATTTTTCAAGAAGATGCTCTAATTGCTTGAAAAACAAGATTGTCCATAACATTCACACAACAAATTCAAATAGAATGAATTGAATCTTTCTATATAGATAAAATTACAATCTATGAAAAACAAAATTTTAAAATTTTAAAAATTTAATATTCTTTTTTTTAATTTTAAGATTTTGCATGTAGGTGTTCTACCCTCCAAACTAAAGTTTAGGCTTATTGTGCCATAACTTAAATTGTTCTTGGGTACTAATTGAAATAAAAAATCATATTCTCAAAAAGCTACATTTTTTTCTATCTTCACAAAAAGTTTCAAAAAATTATAACAAATACTAGCTGTAAGTCTAGAAGTATGTCAAAAATTCATTTTGTCTCCCATAGAGACATTGGTACTTTACGAGTTAAGAAATAATATTGAATTTATTGGGATTCTAATTCCAAAAAACTAATAAAATACTATATTGACTTATGCAATGGGGGTTATTACAAATGTTGCAACAATTGTACTTATACTACTAGTAGTTTGTACAGAGGGGTACCAATCAAAATGTCGTTTTCAAATTCGCAATGAGAAAAATTTCAATACTATCAACTTTGAAAAGCCTCCCGAGAGCTCAAAAATTGGTATTTTACAACAAAATTTTTACCAAATAATTATCTTTAGGTTCATTATATGTAAGCTAAATTTCAAGGCCAAAAGATTCACCGAAAAAAAGTTATTCAAAATCTACCAACATTAGTAGCTATAGAAATTTTTTCACTGCTACCAACTTTGACAACCTCCCAAAGATTGAATTATTTTTTTTTGCCATGAAATTCTTGGAACAAAGACCTCTTTATGTTAATAACATATTATAAAAATTTCAAGACCAAAAGATTAATACAAAAAAAGATATTGACAATCTACCAACATGTGTCATTTTGAGAAACAATTGTGAAAACCATTTCACTACTTCAACTTTGACACCCTCCTAAGGACTGAAAAATTGCTTCTTTACCATGAAATTTTTGGCACAACATGCTCTTTATGATAACAACATTCATGCCAAATTTCAAGGTTAAAAAAACTTATACAAAAAAAAATATTTACAATCTACCAATGTGTGTAGTTGTGAGATACCTTTTATTAAAGACATTGAAATTGTTGAAGTATGTTAGACAATCATGCTTCTAGATTGAAATTCTCTAGATGATGCAATCTCTAATCATAAATGCTTCTCAAAAAAATCAAGGATAGCCAAATTTAGTTGTGTGCACTTGTCACATCTTGAAGTATGTAAAGAATGGAGACAAACATACCTTTTGGAGAAGCTCGATTGGCCTGTAAATTCTCCCAATCTCAATCCAATTGGATATAGGTGGTTCTACCTTATATTAGCTTAAAATTCCTACCCGAGGAGTATGGTTGTAGGGCCAAACCTCAATTTTCACATAGTTCTTCATTCTAAAGGTTTTTAACCCAACATAAGAAAATGTAGCTCCATTCATCTACTTTTTATTCCATTCTATTCTATGGAAAAATTGTTGAAATTGTAGTTTTGGTGTCACTTTGAAGATAGCATCTTGCAAGCTCAAAATATATCAATTTTGAACGTTTTCTGTCAAATTTCTCTTTGTGTGAGTTCAAGGAATACATTAGTTACACCATGATGTTTGTCACCATGATCTCTATTTTTGATAAAATAAAAATTTCATATCCCTTTAAACATTTCTCTAATTACTATGATTTTGAATGTATATAATTATGAGAAAATGAATTTCAATTTTGGATATGTATGACTACATGTGAACTATAACAAATTTTTGAAAGTCATGTTCTAATATAGAAAACTAATAAAGTTTGAGCAAACGAGCACATAGAATGTCCTTTAAGAAATAGATTTAGACATAGGACAATCCGCTTTTGCAGTCATTCTCAAAATTGGACATATATTTGAGACCTGGAACAGATTCTCCAATAGAAACCACCGCAGAATTGAAATTCCTTAACCCTCTTTTCGCTCTGAAATTTCAGAACCCAATTTTCAGATCATGATGTGAAGTAGCGTTTCTATTATGTGATAGACTTACAAATGGAGGACTGCTCAAACCTTTCTACTTCAAAATAAAGCAGATGCAGTCGACACGATTCAAGCTTGACATTAACATTATCGTTGATCTATACAAACAGAAAGCAGGCTCCATGTGAGGTCAGAGTAATCTCTCTGGAGCAAACCAAAGATGCTGGAGAACTGAAGCAGCTCCATCCAGGGGAACACAGTGAAGCTCCAATAGCTGGTTGCAGAATTAATCAGCAACAACTGAACTCTATCAACACAACCCTGCTGAACTGCTGCTTTGGTGGTGCTGCGAAAGTATTGAAAAAAGAAGAGTTCCAAGCCAGTGAAGGCACTGAAGTAGGAGTTAATAAAATGCAAATAGAAAACACTAAGGAAACGCTCTGTCTAGTAAAAAACGGTGTCCGAATCGGTCCATTTCAACGCATCTCCTTTGAAATTTTTGTTGCTGTTGTTTCCAAAGTTTTCGTCAATTTGGACGTGCTGATGTGGACATCTTTTCTACAAATTCAAAAGTGTTATAAGAGTATTGAGCATTCGGCAAACGGGGGGTTGCAACAGGGACTTGCAAATAAGGTTTCCTTTCCGGCCAGCACCTCAACTTGCTGCATGCACCAGAACAGGCACAATGGCTCTTCTGTTCACATCTTCAGTGACGTTCTTGCACTGGGCCTTGGGCTGCAAACATGTCCAAGTACTATTAAAACAACCAAAAACAAATCTTCCATCATCATCGACAAAACCTTCATATCAGATACTTCAAAAGGTTCGTTGGGACTACTAGACAGTTGGTGATGGGTCACTTACTCGATGATCCGTGGACTGTAGGAATTTCTGGAGTGCTGGCTCTGGTGTTGTCAGTGTCCTCCAGATTGCCATCATCCCCGACGCCCGAGTTCGCAGCCAAACCATGCAGGGGAAAATCTGTCCACGGGTGCATTTCAAGTCTTAATTAATTGCAATCCCATTTCTATCTTGTGGAAGAATATCGAATGCCATGATTGTAAAATAAAATGTCCAACACGCAAGCATTCATTCTATTATCAATATTCAATCAGTGAGCTTAGAACTTTGTTCAGTCACATGAAGGCTTTCAGAGAACGGACACTTTGAAGCACAAAGCATGACAGGGAGCATCAGACACAGAAATCAGAGAAGATTGATCTGCATTCCAACCTAGAACGGTGGCGTCTTCACCGCCATTCACCGTCCCCATCTCCACATCAGACTGAGCCACGGACTCACCTGTGAAGCAAGAACCATTCAACAATTGGAGTCTTCAAAAAATCTTTAAAGTTCAGAATTGCACTATATATGAGAATGCTACAAGATTGAGCACCTAGTAATAATTTGACAGGGCAATCGTGATATGTAACCTGTTGCTTGGTGTGCCATCCGCTCCTTCCAAGAAGCCCAGAGAACAGCACAGAAGACACAGATAATAGAGACTACAATTTGCACTACAAGCCCAATGAGGAGCGCTTGTAGGAGGTTATCATGCCATGAGGTTGATCCCATCTTACCGAACACAGATGAAAAGGGCGACACACCACCTGCGCACAATCCATCAACAGGCAAATGAAAGAGTGGCATTAGAACAATCTCATGCATCAGATACCTTCCTTACTTGAATTCAGAGGTGAATTCAGTTACAATACAAGCATTTCATCATATTGCTAACATGATTTCCCCTGTGCTATGTACAATACATCACCTTCGTAGTTTTCTCTTCTAATTGTTGATGAAAGCGCTAGTGAAGGTGCGTGTCCACCAGAACGATCAAACAGAAGTACTTGGAAATGAAATGAAAGCAAATTGGAGATGCAAATAGGGCTAGCAATCCAGTCCTTATATACATGTGCTAGACGGTTTCATAAGCTTAGAATCATGTGGGCTTCGTAAGCTTAGAAACTTCTCGCATAATTTTTTCCGGATTATTATTTCCACTTTTCTGTACTACTACATGCTACAGTGCTCGATCGCGAGTGGGGTCTAGTCTAGTTGAAGAATTTAAGCGCAAAGTAGGGAAGCGATGTCCAATCTTGCGTATCAGTGGTTTGTAAGCGCACATGGAGTCATGGATTCCAGGAAATTTGGCTCTAGCAGATGGAGCTCCAAACGTAGAACCTCAAAAAAAGTAATATAAGTTCATATCACCCTATGAGTTAGGTAAGGCTACTTCATCCTTTGAGAAGCACATAAAATTTTTCTTAATATAAACCTCTCTTCACGTTACTCCTACACGTTACTCCTAAAGGGCCAGATCCACTACAAAATGGTCAAATATTGTGTCTAAGCTAAACTAAGACTATTAAATTGTGTTTGAACATCACTCCCGTATTTTTATTATTATTTTATTACTATGAATTGTCTGTCACTTTTGAAAATTTTCCATGTCGTTTGTGAAATATTGTCATTGTTATAATTTTGTAGCAAAAGGGGAAATTAATAAGTAAATATATGGACATTCGTTAATCCAAGTTTCCAGATAATGTGAGAGAAAAAGTATCAAGTTGGAGGAATTTTTTGAATTTTCATGAATAGCTTCTCATGATTGTGAAGGGATTGCCATTCAATATTTCAATCTATCATGGCAGCGGTTGAGACCGAACCGACTTTTTAATTCAACAATCCAGTCCTTACCTGAAATAGTCGAATGTGTAGTACACTCACGACTCATTTAACTCGACACGCTTCTCCTACAACAGTTATTTATTACTGACACTACAGTGAATCAGCCTGTTTGTCATCTTTTGGGTGCATAGTATGCACAGTGTAATGGGTCCATTGGTCCAAACAACAGTTATTTATTACCGACACCAAAGTTTAATAGGTCCATTGGTCCAAACAACAGTTATTTATTACCGACACCAAAGTTTAATAGGTCCATAGGTCCAAACAACAGTTATTTATTACCGACACCAAAGTGTAATAGGTCCACAAGTCCAAACAACAGTTATTTATTGCCGACACCAATGTGTAATAGGTCCACAGGTCCAAACAACAGTTATCATCTGGTTGGAGGCTCGAACGACGATGCTCTGGTCCTTATGGATCCAGAGAAACGGAAAGGTTTTCAATGCGAAGACTTGGACCCTAGAACAGCTCATGAGCCACATCTGGCGTGGCCTCAAAGATTATGGAGGCATGGAATGGACGAATATTTGCAAGGGACCAATGGCTGCTCGACTCTTTTACCAAGTGAAGATGCAAGTTTGGAATCTTTGCGAAGATGGCGGCAGGTCAATCCAGCTGGTCTCCTACAGGTCCAAGCGCAGGTTTTCTCTTCCAGCCTCCCTAATCTACTCGACGACTGGTCCCTTGCAGCCGGCCGCGGACGGCTCTCAGCCTTCCCCCGAGCTTGTGCTCTCTGCACTTCTTTCCTGTCTTGAGTCTGTTCGGTTTGTCCTAGTTGCGTTGTGTGCTTTGTTTCTTTGCTTTCTGAGCCAGGCCACCCGTGGCTGGTGATCTTGTTTCTTTTTCTCTCTGCATGCAATGCAATCACTTTCATCTGTTTAAAAAAAAAAAACAAAAAAAAACAGTTATTTATTACCGACACTATAGTGTGCTGGATCCAAACAACAGTTTTTAATGTTGTTTCATGCACTTGAGCACTTCAATCGGAGCAAACAAGACCAGTGATTTTTGTAATGAATTGAACAAGTAGTCAAACTACCACCATAATCCCCCACCCAGAACGTAAGCTCTAGGGTGATTGGTTTCCCTCACCCATTCTCTGTGGAGCATGTTGGGGCTGTTTTTGGACAAGGTCTCATTTGCATTGCATTCAAGCAAAGATTAAATTTTATAATGAAAAAATTAGAGGCTCCACTGAGTGAAAGAAGTGGGCTAATGGGCTATAAGCATGTGTCCAATGTTATATTTGTAACTAATGTTTAGAAAATGATTTAGCCATGAGGCTAGGCATGTTTTTTCAAGTTCATTAAATTGCTCATAAATTTGTGAGTTAGGAGTCAATATGAGGACAAATTCCAATAAAAATTAGCACACATTTCATGTGATAAAAAAAGGGGGATTTATTCAATCAATCAAATCAAAACATGAAAGTGGAATAACTATTGTTGTGATCTACAAGTACTCTTTGAACTATAAAGCCCATGATGATAATTGAGGTCATGAAGACAATGAGGCAATTTAGAAATGCTTTCCTAAACGCTAGAGAAAACACACTTACACTATTATGCACCAACTATACCACACCTTTGTTGCATATCTATTCAATGAAAGAAACTTTTCTCAAAGAAAAAAAATTTGAAGTGTAAAAAACCTTTGGACAAACATCCCTCCTATATAAGTCTAAGTGCTTTGAGAGATTGTTTTGGACTTTGTCCTTTACAAAATAAACCATTGAAGATACACATTCATCCTTTAAAGATTCCATCATTGGGGTAGTCAATTCAAAAAAGCTTAAAGTACTCAAGAAAGATTGATTCCTCAACATGTAATTCACACTTAGAATTTAGCCACAAACAAAGTGAGGGGTTCCCAATATAGGGCAATTGCATGTCCTCCTTCACATCATGGCATGCTTGAAGACAAGTGCTCCTGAGTCCCAATCATCTACCCAATGCTCAACTTTGTTGGCATCCTTGTACTCCCTTTGTCCCGAAATAAATCAAGGGCTTCCAAAAATATGTGCCCCAAATCAATTTAAAAATCAACTCTTCACAACTTAATTGACAACAACTAAAGCTAGTTTGAACACCTTGAAGTATATACCATACTCTAGAAATTATACAACAATTTGATCCTCGCAAGCGAAATCAAAATGCAACATGTAAGCAATGTAACCAACTAAAGGTGATGAATTCAACCCATAACTATATAGCACTTACTACTAGCAAATCTCTTGTTAAGAATTTCCTAGAGTTGAATCACAAGACATTGTTGGAGTTGAATTCAAAGGACATCATAAGATTTTCTTGCACTAGCATTGCTTGGACAATGACTCAAATTAATAGCACTAGAACAATTCCCCAAAAGGGATAAATTTGTCAATTTCACCACATATTTTCAACATACTTCACTTCACTATCAACTTCCATTCTTCCAAGCCTAGTGGGTTTGATTGAAAGCTACAATAACTATACAATCTCCTAAAAATAGGAACAACTCATGTATTAATCTATCCATTTCTAGGAAACCCTAGAATTTTTTTTGGGAATGAAGATTATATGATAAACTATCCCACTTTAGACTAGATGGGAGCATGCCGATTGTGGGTTGAATTATGTTAGTAGTATACATTTTAGAAAAAGAATGTACACTGCTAACATAATTTAGCCCCACAATGGCTTGCTCCTACTTGGTATCAAATGGGGTAGTTTACCTTACCTTTGGATAGCAACAAGTTGCCTTGATGGCATTGACATGACCCTCAAAGATTTTTTTTGCCCTTTTTACCCACCAATATTGTGGATATACTACATATATGCATAGTGCTTCGTAAATGTAAATGGACAGAAATTGGCTTGCCAACTCATCATATATTTGTTGCATTGCAAGGTGCAATGGACGCTACATAAAAATGTGGCTTCAAGTTAAGGGTTTTCAACATCACATTCAAATTTTCAACATAATAAGAGATAATCGTTCAAACAAAAATAACCAAGTAGCTGTGACCCAAACTTAATACATTATTTTCACATAAAGACAAAACCCAAATCTAATAGCCAACAATAATTGATCCAACAATCACATAAAAAAATAACCATATCCTTGTGGACCAACTTAGTAGAGAACAATCAAGATCAACTCTTATTATTGCATTGGCCACTCTAAGCTAAAACAAGCTCTAAAATTGCAAGGTTGCAAGAAAATTATAGCAACAATGATGCCAACCATGATTAATTATTCAAATTTGACACGAAAATATTAAAATTGAACTTTTTTCTAAGAAATTAGTCATAATGATAAGAAACAAACATTCAATCTCATTTTTTGAGAGTTTGGATTTAAAGATGCACAAGTCAAATTCAAATTATGGAGTAAAGAACCTCTCCATCACACAACTACAAGTCTAGATCCTCTAAAAGAGGCATAACTAGTGTGCATACTTGCAATCACATAAGTTTGGCAAGACAAGTCTCCAAGCATTGGTTTATAACAAGGTAAATGTTCATATCTACAAGAAATCAACTTCAAAATGACAATAGTCACAAACAAAGAATATACTAGACTAGCCCTGCAACATTGAAATCTTAAATAATGAAATAAAAATTCACAAAAGCCTTATAAGGCAACTATATACATAATGAACAAATGAAGAAGCAATAATGGTGGAGGCAAAGTTGCAAAAAAATGAAAAAATGAAAATGGCAAGATATACTTTTCACAATCTTCTTGACAAAAAGCACAATCTACCCCTAGTAAGTTTTTGGTGATTGGAGCGTGTAGCATCCATAGATTAAAGGCATCATATGTCATGTACATGATATTGGAAGGTACTAATGAACTCACAAATGAACTCAACATACAAATGCTTCACCCTTGAATTGAGATTAGTAACCCACTTTATTTTAATCCCTACAGGTTTGGGATTGTTTGAGCATAGCTCTTGTTTTCTTGACTAGCTCTTATAACAACCATAATTCCTCATTTGTATGTAATAATTTTGATTATGTCCACCATTGAAATGAAAAAAGACTTTTGGAGCTTTCCCATGAAAAAAAATCAATAAAATCACAAAGTTTTTTGAGAAAATGCCAATGTTAACAAGATTAAGGAAAGATTGGTTAAATTGTACAAATGGAAATGTTGAATTTGGAATGTCCAAAATTGCGCCAAAAGCTCTGATTTTTTTCCATGGGTATATATCACCATGGTATTGATGCATAATTTTTTTCAAATAATTTTGAGATTATATATATATATATATATATATATATATATATATATATATATATATATATATATATATATATATATATATATATATATATATATATATATAGACACACACACACACACACACACACACACACACACACAATGATGTGAAGTGACAGCTTAGAGCATCTTCTCCATTTTCAAAAAATTCACCAAAAATTGCATACATGATCATTTTTTGATCAGATTGTACCAACAAGTTTAGTGGTAAAAATCATCTAGGGTCTCTTTGTTGTTCAAAAGTTGTAAGTGAGGTTAGTATATCAAATTTTCTACAAATGTAGTTGCAAAATTCATATAGTGGACTTATGGTCTTTTAGGGGTTAATGAATTTCGAGATTTAGTTGCACAAATCTCTAAAAGAATGGAAAGCATCAAAGTAAAAGTGTGTATATGGATCTAAGAAGCTCAAATATGGGAGAGCTGACCATGAAAAATACTTCAAGATTTGATTGCTCTACATTCATTTTGTCATCAACTAGCTTCACAGACAAGAAAGAGTGAGGACTAAATGACATGTCAGCAAATAGCAACATAGAAAAAAAAAAGACTTCTCCGAATACTCTTTCCCCAATGAAAAGAACTCATAAGGAAAAGAAAAAATCGGAGAGGCAATTGCAACCTCATTCAACATGTCAATACATGCTATAAAACCCATGCCAAGTTGTAAAAGAATTAGACATCCATGGGTCATTGCAAAAAACACAATGCATTTTCTGTAGTGTTTTAGCAGAAACTACATTTTTGTTGTAGAGTACTATTAGTACTACATAGTAGAACAACTTCAACCGTTAATTGGAAAAATCAATGGCTAAAAGTATTAATGCAAATATTATAGACTACTTGCAAGTATTGAAACAATACTACGGGAAAAAATAGACAAATTTCTATAGAAAATAGAAAAAATAAAATAAAAATTAATCATAAATAGAAAAACAAGAATTAAAAAAATAAAAATTGGCCATTTGAGGAGATTTGATGGTGATCAAATTTCACCAAAAAAATGATGTTGACACCATCTTCCATGTTTAGAAGTTTTTGTGCAAGGGAGACCTATTTGCATGAACCTAGATGATACAAATTATATATTTATAAATGCCTCTTGGTAAAAATATGCCCACTTAGTGTGAAAATAGACCACCAAAATTTCAACTCTAGATCATTCAATTGGGAACTCCAAACATAGTGAAAAATCCTAAATCTCAAAGCATGACAAATTAACAAAATTGAATTTTAAATATAAAATGATTTTTTTTTTCATTTAAAAAAATAAATGATTTAATTACCATCAAATTAAACATCTCCAATATAAATTTCAAGTTCTTAGGACTTGAGATTCAAAAGTTATATTGAAAGACAATAACGTCACTCTAATTGTGATAGAAAATAGGACCAACATTTCTTACAATGACCCCTACATCTTCCATAGCTTTATCTTGAGTAGAATTTCAAGTAGCAACTATAGCAATGCCAACTATTTGTGATAAGCGACTTTCTAAAAGTAAAGAGTCTACTTGGTTACTAAAGGAAGTAAGGAGTTGTGTATGTTAGGTTTGGATTGAGGATTCAAAAATTCTAAAGTCAAAATAGGATCTATGAAGACTTTCAAACTAACTTCAAAGTTAGGTTTTTGGTTCAAGAATCTTAACTTTAGTTCTTGAAAACAAGACTCTTGAGCTTGGATTAGAACCTCAAAGCATTTAAGATGGGTATTCGGCATTGTATACAACCCACTCAAGGTGTGAGGTTAACTGTACTTCAAGATTTGAGGGATAATTTAGATCTCCTCCTAGTAAACTAAGATTATAACATCAAAATCTTCAAAATAGACATCACAAGTCTAGATAAACTTCATAAGGCATTGAATAGCCTCCACATATGAGTGGCACAATGGAGCTAACTAGCCTAAGGAAACACTCTAAATTTTATAAATAACAATACAAATTCTTCAAAGGCTCATTAGCCTTCAAATTCAATACCATTTTTGCAACCAAAGTGAAATATTTTCTCAAAAGTCAAAATCCTCTTACAAGGATCTAGAAGATTAATCCACTATATTACAACGTGCACTAAAAGAAATTTGTGTCTAAATTGACAGATTTTTCCAAACATTTAATGTAACAAGCCATGTTTTTATGCCAAGAATTACATCCACTATAACATCTTCATGTTATAGTGGATGTAATTCTTGACATAAAAACACGGCTTGTTACATTAGATGTTTAGAAAAATCTGTGAATTTAGACATAGGAAAATCCAAAAAAACACATGCTTCTTCTAGTGGTGCTTGATTATCTTTGCACTTCTTATCTCAATGACCTTAAATAGGGGCTTGAATTCCAATTGTCTCTTTGAGAAAATCTTAAAATATTTATAAATCACCTTCAACAAGTCTTCAATTTAGCTTATAAACCTAAAGGCCGAGAGGGTCTTCGTCACCAAGTTAGTGTGATGAGCAATGCAATGAATACTATGATGTGATGAGCCGTGCTTGTCTATAGTTGCTTGATGACACCATTTTGCACCTTTAGAACACATTCATCCCACCAACCCCAAAACATATGAACTTGGACAACACAGGTGCATTAGTAAAGTTGCTTGTGTTTAATAAGATAATAATAATGACCTCTATGATGTTGTCGATTGATCCTCCTCTAACCACTTTCTCCAACTTCAATAGCTTAAAAGATGAGGCAAAATTTTTCACAACAAGCTAGAATGCAAGGATTCTCTAATCTCTTCTAGAATACTAAGGTGAATGCTTTTAGCTAAAGACATGTTGACTTTATGCATCAATATTTCATAGATACTACTAACAACACCCTCCAAAACAAAACAAAAACCATGGTGAGAAGGGTAATTTGTCATAGGTCTACCACAACAAAGTGAATGAAACACAACAACAATTATTCACGCTTCTTCCTTAAGAGATTGAGCCCCAAATTTTAGAGTTGTTTTTATATGGTCTAATGGTACAGTTGACGGCGGCATAGATCTTCTCATTCTTGTAATGTATGTTGGACTTGTCATAATAGAAACCCCTTGCCAAGATTCTTTCTTTGAACATGACCTTGACTACTTTTTTCTAATAAATTTGCTTCATCAACAAAAAAATTTCAATGACATAGTATGAGGCTAACTTTCAATTCTTGTGTTGATGATGCATTTGACAACAATACATTTTCTTTTTTTAAAATACCTTCTTCATCCAAGAAAATTGGCTCATCCATGCCTCTTGGTACTTTCATCCCTTAGTTGTTGCAACTACAATAACTACATTTGTGGAATCAAACAACTTGATGACTTCACAAATTGGTCCTATGCCCTTGGCCTATGCAGCAATGCTATTGCCAACCAAGGAAGCATTAAAAGAGATTGAAGCCTTCAAAGAAGCGCTCCTTTCATTTGAAGAAGACAAAATGATTACATCTGGAATGTTTGATCTTGATGTTGAAGGTGTAGCATCACTGGAGCTTGATGTAGTTGTGTCCAAAACTTGACAATAGTATCTACATTGTGTGAAGTCTTGAAGGCTTTCATGCAAAATAAAAATGGAATTTATTGTTGTTGCATTGCCTCGCCCTTCTTAGCAAACGTTGATGAAGCCATTTTCTTCAATGACAATGCTTGAACACACCAAACCACTCCCAAACCATGAAGGTTTTTTTATTCAATTCAAGAATTGATGTCATATACAATCTTTTTAGTTCTCCATGTATATGAAAACAAGGGCAAATAAATCTTAGATGTATTTTGCACTAGCTTGCTAATTAACCTTGATGAGTATTGACTTTATTAATCCAATGCAATTTATGAATGAACATTAATTTCTCCAACTAGCAGTAGGGACCTAGAAGTTTCTTAATAGGCCAGTTGTAGACATGTATAGGCTTACCTTCTAGAAGTCAAACTTAAAAGTCACTCCAAAATAATCCTACAATGTTATCAAGGCAATAATTTAGAAAATGAAGAGAGAATTGTATTGATGTCAATGTTGTAATCAAGACCGCAAATGCAAAAGACGATTCAATATTTCCAAGCAAACATATCTTCATTGTTGTTGTAAGGTAGGTGCAACACCTTAGCATGTTGTTGCAAAGGCCAAATTCACCCACTTATAGGAGCTCTTGGCAAGTGAGATCTCTAATCCAAACAATGTGCTTTAAAAATAAAAGTGTAAGACAAGGTAGTGACTACCAAAAACTCAAGAAACATGTTTACAATTAGGTGCACATCAATTATCCTAGAGATCCTTCATGGCCTTTTAATGAATCTCATACTTAAGTTTTTTTTGTCATTTTTGCCATATGACATTTGTAGAGCTTTTGGTCTTGAATTGCAATATCAAACAAGATGAGACTTTCATATGAACTTCGTATAATTGGAAATTTAAGTAATTGTAGTATAGTTTTTTCATGTTTCCAAAATTCTCAAGTCCCAGGAATTTTGCTCATGGAAGACTCAAAAGGTGTCAAGTTGTAGCTAATATCATACATAATGCAAACTAAGTGAAATTGGAATGGTATTTGATACTAAATTGTCTATTCTATCACACTCCTATCAATTCTAATGACTTGCCTACTTCAAGGATTATCAAATTGTTGTCAATCTTACTGCATAATTACACAGAAAGATTCTCCAATATTTGCAAACAATTTGAACAAATGGCTCATCCAATCACTGGTACACAACAACATACAGATTTTCCAACTCACAAACTCAATCAAGTTGCCACAATAATCCAACTACTGGATCCAAAGATGTAAACAAAAATTGCACAAGGCAAATTGCTAAAAATTATATTGAAGAAATACACCAATACAAAACAAATTGATTGCCACCAAGAGCCCAAAAAGGGGGGGAAAGAAATGACAATTTAACCAACTATATTCTACTACTGAAGACAACTCTTCAAATCCTAGAGACCAAGTCATATTGTCTCTCATACATTCTAGTTCCTTGGCAACTTTACGAATCCATTTTAATCTATCAATTTGTCTATATTATTACCCTATTGTGTGAACCAATTGCCAAATTGACTCTGTTTACACTATTTACAACAAATTGTCCAAAATAAAAAAATTCACAAGACTACAATAATCTTTTCAAAGTTTAAATTGTAGAAAAAATGAAATTCAAAAAAGCTCTTAAAACCCTTTTTTAATTTAAAATGTCCAAAATGTTTTGTACATTTACTTTTTGAATTTATAACTTTGAAACATTACTAAAATTTCAAATCATATGAAGTTCGCATTAAAGTTGTACATATTGTCATATTATAGTGAAAGCCAAATCAATATCTTATGACAATGACAAAGGTTCTTTTTTGAGATACATCCTTCAAAATTTTTGGTAGGGAGGAATATCATAGAAAGAAATGTTGATTTGGAATTTTAAGGCAAATTAGCCCCTAAAGATTTTGACTATACTTTCACTAAAATCGTTCCAAAACTACCATTTCTAGTAAAAGTACCAAATTTTGGAGAAAAAAATTTGAAGACATAAAACCATAGGATCTTGTAGTACACTAGTTTGAAAAAATGTAGAAAAAATTTTAGAATTTTCCACCATATAGATGGCAAGATATTAGTGTTTGAAATTTTGAATTGACAAATTCATTTTTTGGGCCCTACAAAAAACAAGTAGCTACACTTTACAAGGTTGCATTTGTATGAAAAAATATCCAAAATGGTGGTTACTTTTTGGATTCATTCTTTAAGGCCAGTTTACTACATGTTTGAAAAAATTCAAATCATTTGAAATTATAGTGCAACATATAGAAAAAAAATAGTAAATAGATAGAAGTAGAGAATGATTCAAAATACTAAATTATTAAGAATTTAGCTATGCCAATTCAAGGGTTGTATGTTGTAGTAAACAATCTACATCCCATGATTTTTTTTTCAAAAAGTATTGAAAATTGAGTTAAATAAAATACTTCAAAGTTTATCTTAGAATAGAGATCTCTTAAGTGTCTGCAAACTAAAACTCCTCATAACTTTCATCTCATTAATAAAAATGGAATGATTCAAAGTTTTCTACATATATATAAATTTGGAAAACCAATTTCAAATTTTTATTTCTTGAAATGTGATTTTTTAAGAAATTTTTGGGTGCTTGAAGATCAATGAAAATTACATATCATGCAATAACTTTTAAACCATGTATTCAAAAGTTATAAAAGTCATTGCACCTTAATTCTACTCTTTGGACAAATGATGTGTGAAAATTTCAAAGGAAAAAAATAAAAATTCTGCTTGTAGTGAATTGCCCAAAATTGCTACATTGCCAAAGAAATGTAGTTTGGTCCTTTAGGGGTTATATTGTGGCTTGAGAAAAATATACAAAAGATTGTCATTTTTGCTAGCTTTCCTTTCCTTTCCATCTCTTCATGAATTGATTTAAAACCTTGTACAAAAATTATGAAGCCCCAATTGATCATATTGGTCACATTGCTAACAAACAGAAAAAAATTGTTGTTTCAACATATTTGTATGTGCTTCATCCATGTAATTACTATGATTTTAATGTATTTAATTATGAAAAATGAAGTTCAATTTTGGATATATACAACTACATGTGAACTAGGACAAAATTTTGGAAGTCTTGTTCTAATCTTGTAATATAATATAGAAAACTAATAAAGTTTGACCAAACGAGCACATAGAATGTCCTTTAAGAAATAGATTTAGACATAGAAATGAAGTTACCTGATCCTTTTTTCGCTCTGGAATTTGTAACCCAATTTTCAGATCATGATGTGAAGTAGCGTTTGTATTATGTGATAGAGTTACAAATGGAGGACTTCTCAAACCCTTCTACTTCAAAGTAAAGCAGATGCAAGCGACACGATTCAAGCTTGACATTAACATTATCGTTGATCTATACACACGGGAAACAGGCTCCATGTGAGGTCAGAGTAATCTCAATGGAGCAAACGATGCTGGAGAACTGAAGCAGCTCCATCATATGGGAATATGAATTGAAGCTCTAACTAGGTAGTTGCAAAATCAGCAACAAGTAAACTCCATCATCACGACCCTGCTGAACTGCTGCTTTGGTGACGCTGCAATGATGTTGACAAAAGAGGATTCCAAGTCGCTCAATGCAATGAAGTAGGAGTTCATAGAATGGAGACACTGGCGCTCTGTCTAGTATAAAACGGTGTCCAAATCGGTTCATTTCAACGCATCCTAATTGACATGTTTGTTGTTGTGCGTTGTTGAATCGGACATTTCCGTCAATTTGGAGGTGCTGACGTACATCTTTTCTATAAATTTGAAAGTGTTAACTATAAGAGTATTGAGCATACGGCAAACGGGGTGTTAAAACGAGGATTTGCAAATTAGGCCTCCTATCCAGCGAGCACCTAGACTTGCTGCGGGTATGAAACATCCACCACAACAGGCACACAGGCTATCCTCCACATTTTCAGTGACATTCTTGCACTAGGCCTTGGTCTGCAAACATGCCCAAATACCATTGAAACAACCAAAAAACAAATCTTCCATCATGGAAAAATCCTTCATATCAAATACTAAAAAAATTCGTTTGCACCACTAGTTGGTGTAGGTCACTAAATAGATGATCCAGTGAAGGAATTTCTGGAGTGCTGGCTCTGGTGCATGTCGGCCGTCTCCTCAGTGTCCTCCAGCTTGCCATCATCCCCAACGCCCGAGTTCTCAACCAAACCATGCAGGGGATTACCTGTCCACGGGTGCATTTCAAGTCCTAATCAATTGCAGTCCCATTTCTATCTTGTGGAAGAATATAGAATTCAATGACTGTAAAATGAAACGTTCAACACGCAGGCGTTCGTTCTATTGTCACTATTCAATCAGTGAGTTCAGGACTTTGTTCACAGCCAAATGAAAGTTTTCCAAGAACGAGCTCTCCGAAGTACAAAGCATGGAAGGGAGAGAAATCAGAGGAGATCGAACTGCATTAATTCCCACCTGGAATGGTGGCGCCTTCACCGACATTCACCGTCCCCATCTCCAGATCCGACTCAGCCATGGACTCCCCTGTGAAGCCAGAATCATTCAACTTAACAATTGAAGGAGTTTTGAGAAATCATCAAAATGCGTCCAGAATTGCACAATTTATGAAAATGCATGCTAAGAGATTGAGCACGTACTATTAATTTGACCGGGCAATAATCGTGATATGTGACCTGTTTCTGGGCGTGCCATCCGCTCCTTCCAAGAAGCCCAGAGAAAATAGCCCAGAAGACGCAGAGAACATAGGCTACGATGTGCACTACAAGTCCAATGAGGAGCGCTTGCAGGATGTTATCATGCCACGAGGTTGATCCCATCTTATCAAACACAAACGCGACAAAGACTGAAGGTGACACAGCACCTGCACACAATCCATCAACACGCAAATGAGAGGGAGTGGCATTAATTAGAACAATCTCACGCATGAGATACCTTCCTTCCTTCCTGGAATTGAGAGGTGAATTCAATCAGTTCCAATACAGTACAAGCATTTCATCGCTTTGGTAACATGATACTGCCTGAGCTACTTACACACATCACCTTCCTCGATCGCTTTCTCTTCTATTTGTTGATGTAAGCACTAGCAGCTAGTGAAGGTCCGTGTCAATGAAACTAGCTAGAAAGATCAGAAGGAAGTAATCTACTTGGAATTGAAATGAAAGCAACGGTAACCATGGAGTCCATGCCAGTCCTTCTATACATGCGCTAGAAGGGAATGGCCTTCGTAGAACCCTCCCGCATTATGATTTCCGCCATTCTGAGTAAACATTGTGTCTTGTTCCGCCGTAGCAACCGGATATGTATGGCCAGTAAGTGGTCTTTCATCAGTGCAGTACTAGACAGTACTGTAGTGTCTTGACCATCAGCCGCAGCACCCGACCGGCCAGTGAGGAGCGCTTGCAGCTTGCGAAGTTGCTGCGGACTGGCCAGCAACCGGCCTTCCAAAATCCAAACCCGACAGATTAATAAGGCTCCGCGTCCTCATGAGTCCCTCACCGACAGCCGAACCAGCTCCCCACCCGGCCAGGGAGGATTGACCCCTCTATTGCCCCGCCAGAGGGAAAATGTCAAAATTGCCCCCCATTTGGTGCCGCTCAAATTTTGTACTTCATCACGTCCAACAGCTAATTGGGGGTCTCTGATTGCGTATACGAATTCAGAATTTGCAAATTTTATCATATGTGGCAAATAAAAAATTCCAGGGTTCTCTAAAAGGGTAAAACACGGGGCAACAGAGGGGTCATTCCTCCATTGCTTGAATCAGCTCTTTCTTGCGCCTTTCGCTTTCTTACTCCTCTGACTCTGCTCTACTGTGGACGGAGACGCCCTTCTCTCGGGCAGGGTGAATCGACCCGGCGCCCCGTCATTGCCCCGTGTATCACCCTTGGAGAAAACACTCTGGGATTTCCTTACTCGCAACACATGATAAAATTTGGAAATTCCGAATTCATATTTGCAATCAAAGGCGCCTAACAAGGGTAGGGAAGGCAAAGAAATACAAATAAAATTGGACACAAAATAGGGGCTATTTTTTTGCCTTTACCTTTGGATGGGGCAATGACGGGGTCAATCCTCTTTGCCCCACGGCGCTCAAAGCTCCTGCATAACTCTTCATGTTTGCAAATCCCTCACTTTCCCATTTCATGAGCAGGGTCCTATGTTAAGTTAGATTGCCCGACCTTGACCTCGTGGAACTTAGATTTGCAGCGAATAGAGTGAACAGGGTCCCCGATTGCCACCAACCTTCACCTCGTGGGAGTGAGATTTGCAGCAAATAAGTGCACCGCATTCAACACCCTGTTATGTTAAGTTAGTTACCGGTATTCCTTCTTTTATTACAATTGTTTATTGACACATCTCTCTCCCCAACAATGAATCTCCACGTTATGTTGGAACCGAGGCACAACTACCCATGGAAAACCGTCACAGCAAACCAAACTAGCGTCTTTCTAGTGGCGAAAAATCATCAAAATTCACCCACTCTCAATGTATTTCGATTTGACTATATGATTTAAAAGGGGTAGAAATTTTATTTTTCTGCCTAATTTCACTATTCTACAAATTGTATATAGCCATGTGACCTCCTGCCAGAAGCTCACGTCATCATTGAATTGGATAAGCTCTTGTCTTTAATTGCCTATATTTCTCTTAATGTGGCCACATATTCCAAACAAGATTGCCAAAACTTACCCATTAGATTACAACTTTTTGCCCACCCTAGTCTTTACTTCAACATCCAATACACTAAGGTCGCCATGTTAGTCTCTTGTACAAACAACTTAGGAGCCAATATGTAGTTCTATCAAGGTTTGGCTCCAATAGCCATAATCTCAAAAGCTTCATTAAGATATATCACCTATTTCCAACAATGTTAAGTAAAAGCAAAAAAAAATTCGTATTGACTACTATATTTTTATTTTTATATTTTTACTTTTATTTTTATTATTTTGTTCTGTTTTATTATGAAATTTACTAAAATAAAAATAAAAACATTTCCATTATTATTTTGTGAATTAGGCTATTGGATCAGTAGTATAAAATGAACATGCTTCTAATATATTTTATTTTCACTTGCCAATCATTTTCTTTTTTATATTTCTCTAAAGATTGTTATATATTCCTAGATGTTTGTTTGTTTCTTTTCTATCAATTTCCAAATATATGTTTGAGTATGGTATATAATCATTAATAATTATTTTACAGAATTTTGTATTATTTTTATATACATCTCTTAAAATATTTGTAGAAAGATTGATTGACAAAGACTAAATGAACAATCATGTAGTAGAACATGCAAAATTATTCATAAAAAATAAAAAATTATCCATTGTTTTCAACTTTTGAGGGGCCTCTAGAAGTCAAAAAATTACATCCTAAGAAATTAAATTCTATAATTCCTATGTTCATAACAATGAAGAATAATTTGAGCATATGTACAAGACAAAAGATTTTTCTATTTGAAAATATTTCTTTGATAGACTACGTAATGACCTCAAGGTAATTTTTTGTTTTTCTTCCCATTCCTACATGAATTATCTTAAAATCTTGCACAAGAAGCTTTACATAGCATCCACATTAAGCTTTTGAAGATGGTCATTGTTTGCCAAGTGGAATTTGGTCAAAGGTAGATAAATTAAAGTCAAAGGAAATATATATATTATTCAATCCAAATATACAATCTAGATCTTTTAGCTAAATTATTGAAGAACATCATCTTGAAATTTTAAAATGAAGAGTATCAAACATTTGCAAGATTGTAATGGCTAAAAATAAACCAAGGTCTAAATTTTTTATTTTACTTTAAATAGTATATATCAATATATTAGTAAATATAAATGTGGCACCCTAAACACATGTATCATACCAAATTTTTTGCATATATTATGCCATTTTGATCACTTCAAAGTTTTGAAATATAAAAACTTAAGTTTTTAAAATATGAATTGTATTTTTGGTGATTTCCAAAAGAATGTGATTTTTAATTGATTTTACAAAGCTTTATAAAAAAAATTCATATTTGAATGTATGGATTATTTCTAATTATTTTTGACATCTTTCTCTAAGGCAAATCTCAAAAAAAATTGGAGAAGTGGTTATATTATAATACATCTAGGTTTTGTCCAAACCCTTAAGACATCAAGTGGTTAACATCAAATGAGAACATTTCTTTCCTACTCAACTAAATTCCTATGCTTAATGGTAATAAAAAAAATACACACTAATTTTGAAATCATACAATTTACAAAGCTCACTAGTATGGTAATAGCAATATTTTATATATAATCAATAGAATGTACTTTAAACCACTTTAAATAATTATATTAAGTAATTTTTATCCTACTTCAATCCATTCTCATCCCACTTCATTTACCTTTTTTCAACTTCCATCTAATTTCACCCAAATATTTATATTGATTAGATCATATTCAACCATAGTCCATTCGATTAGCATGAAAAATCCTTGCATTCTTTAAGTTCTTGTACTCATGGAATTACCTTAGTTAAAATAATATCTTCACCCTAGTCCATTTAAGTGTTGTACAAATGATACATTTATAACAAAATGGACTAGTAATATATGCTCAAAGGTGTTCATCTATCAATATCCCCACCCATTCCCATGCTCTTCCCAATTGGCTATTGTAATCCTATTCATCTATCTTCTTAACCCATTGGTAATGGGTGATTGCAAGAAACACTTGTACTATTTGTTGCATTGTGTTTCAATATTCATGAGTTTTTTTGGAGTACTTTAAAATTAGAAAACTAATTTTTAATATTTTTCTAAAGTATAGATAATGTTTATACCTTTAAGATGAAGGTAACCACCAAAGGAAAATTTACAAAAATATTCTCTAACTATAAGAACTCAAAAAGTGCCAAATTGCAAGAAAATAGGTGTTTTGATGTTTAAATTAGTTAAAAATAGTAAAAGAAAAGTAAATATAATAAATAAAAAATGGTCATATGTAAAAACTTTGTAGAGATGGTTATTCACCAAAAAACCCACCAAAATAATTATTTATATATTTCAAAATGCAATTTGAATACAACACTCTTTAGGCAAGTATAAAACACATATGGAATATGGTTTTGGAAATCCCTCTATTGGGAAGGTATATTTCTATTAGAAGAGCTAGCCTACCAAATCTTACAATGTAACTCTTCAAAAAAGGTACTCAATGGTAAGGCAACAACATGGTTGTCATAGTGGACAGACGTCTGGTTCGCCCATCTGTTAGAGGTCCCACCTGTCCGATACAATCAACACATAGTTAACTTTCTGATAACGGAAAAATAGGCCACGTGGATGCCATGTGGATTAAGGAACATGCTGGGCGCGGACGAGATCGTCCGTGCCTTAGATTTCGCAATCCGAGGTGACGTGTCATTCCACAAAATTGCACAAGTTACAAAATTAAAGCCGTCCGGTCCGGTTTGCCCGTCCGTCCGTCCCGTCCAATGACCCTAACTTGCCCATTATAACAACCATGGGCAATAGTCCTCACTTAATGGAAGGAATTATACTTTGTTATATACCAGGGAGGGACTTATTACTTAATTCAAAGATTGGAGTTGGCTAGAGAGCTATATAAGACAATTTTGTTCATTATAGGGGTCCTCTTTTTGAAGATGCAAAAGGGACCCATAACTCATTGTTAGACAATATTATGCATCAATAGCATTTCCTTCATAATTGTATGCATTCCTAATGTTGCAAATTTGTATAGACCTTGTTCAATATTTGCTTTCATAACTTTTGTGGTGCTTTTAGCTTCCAAAATTTAGTGATTCTTGATTGAAAAGATTGTTTTTCAAGGGTAGCAATGGTGGAAGTTATGGCATCCAATGCAATCACATTGTTGTTAGCCCCCCAAAATCTATATCTCTTCTAAACATGTTAGATTACAATCAATATGGGATCAAAAACCATATCCTATATCTATACTAATATGTTGTACTATATCAATACTCAATATAAGACATCCATATTCCATATATTATACCTATATGTATTCCCTATTGTACTAAGAAGAGAGAGCAACTATTTAATTTCAAAATTTAGATTGACAACATCAAGGGAGGTGATTTAAAATAAATTAGATTGATGTCATTGACGATGGGTGAGTTTTTAAAAATTTAGTTGAGGGATCTAGAGATGGGGATGTCCCTTTTCAAAGGATAGCACCAAGGTGTTTTTTTTTTTGGCTTTGTAGTGCTAGATTGTACTAGAAAAAATAATTTGGCTCAAATTTGATGACAATTTATGAAGTTTTTTTCCAGAAATTTTCATATTAAAAAAAGAAAACTTGGATGAAATTTCCAGATGGTGGATGAAAACAAAATTATAAAAATGTGATATTTTCTATCCAAGGATGAATGTTGAAATTTGGAACATCACTATACCAATTTATATCACCACCTTGGCACTTCAGAAAAAAATGAAAAAAAGAGCCTTGGTTAGCACTAAGCAAAGTCCAATCCTTGTCTTCAACTATCAGCAATACTCAACTCCGAACAATGAACTTGTACCACTCGTATAGCCTATGTATGATCGAGTACCCGCAATCAAAAGAAGCTCGTGAAGGTGTCAAACTGGAATGATCAGAAGCAAGTGGAAATGGAAATGAAAGCGTGAAAGCAATGGGTCTAAGATACAATGCAAATTGGTCTCTGAGCAATGCCATTCCTTACATGAGGTAGGAAACCCATTATGAAAAATGGGGTAGTTCATCCTAGTTCATCCTAGTTCATCCTTAGCTTAAACGAGCTCCCAATGAATTAAGTACTACGGCGCATACATTCCTCAATCTCTGGTCGAGCGGCCGAGGGGGGAAGTGAGTTCGAGGAGAAAAGGCAACTCCACTCTTATTCAGAAGGTCACAGTGAGTGAAAGAAAGGAGAGAAGGCAAGTTCTCCACCCTTATTCAGACAGTGCCAATGGGATAGTCGGAGCAACAGCATGGTGGGAACAGTCGAGGTGCAAAATGAAGCATACTTACTCGTCCTCATGACCTCATGTAAGAAACTTGTGGTGTGCATTGTACATTTTAGTAGGATAGCAAAGCTGCTTGAAGTGGGTACAGAACGGTAGATTGAGATGAGAGTGGCAATGGGCTTGGAATACTAGAGAATGCCTGCAACAAGAATCTGTAAGTAAGTTCAGTTACCTTGAAGAAGGCAGGCTCGCAGGCAGTCCCGCCGCGCGATTTCCCAGCGAGGTTCCCCGACGCCTGTCAGTTGTCCAGCTGAACCGGACGCGGGCTCCTCGTCGTTGACCCTGCGCTGGAAGCGGCAGCCAGGCCTAAAAGGAGACGAAACCTCTTACGCTTCATTCCTTTTTCGGACCGAGCGTTTCCAATTTTTGTGCGACTAACTTAGAATAGAATATGCCAGACAATTTCATTCCCGAAATGGGTCGTAAGCAAAAGTCATTTGGTAAAGATTCAAGAATTGCTTTCAATTGAGTGAACAATGCATAATTTTACAGTTATATAACCCAAAAATCACACCTTGTCTAAAACCACCACCATCTCTAAAATCATTATGATCTATGCATGTAGGAAAAACAATTTTAGAGCATCTACCAAAATAAACTTTGACCCTTCAAAGCTTTTGCATATATACAGTGTCCAAATGTGGATAGTAACTAGGCACACTAACAAAAAGTGGCAGTTCTAGGGATACACACTTTACTCAATATTGTTCATACACTTTATTTCATGTGTAAGAGATAGAAAAGACAAAAGAAACTTCAATTTTTTTTGGTAGTTTATATTGGAGAGTTTGTTCTTGGTCTTAAACTTGTGTCCTACTTTGAAAATGGCTCCAAAAGAGATTAGCTTATGTCCAAATATACCCTTGAAAGGACATTCTATGTTTTCATTTGAACAAACTTCTACTAGGAGAATAGCATGTTAGAGACAACAAAAAACATCATCTGAAAATTGTTGAAAACCTTATTTCTAGCACGTTCCAACATGTTGGAACGTGCTAGAAAGAAGGTTTTCAACAAATTTCAAATGACATTTCTTGTTGGCTCCAACATGCTTTTCTTCTAGTGTTCATTAGCCATTTATTTTAACCTCTAAAGGTTTTTGTCTATGTTTTCACCAAAAAATGCTCCAAAATGGTCATTTCTAATACAAGTTATACATGTACCAAATTTTAGAAAAAAAAAACATTTTTGAACATATGTAACCATAGGATCTTGTAGAGATGTAGTATACTAGTGTGAGAAGATGTGGCATTATATATTTTTTGAGCCTTTAGAAGACTACGAGTTCTTGGACTATTGGGAACATAACAATGATGTTACATTAGCAATGTAATGTAGTTAGAAGATTTCCACAACAAATAATATTATTTGATTTCTATTTTTCTATTTTCAAATATTTTTAATTATTTTATATTTTGGCCAAATGTATGTTGGCTCATAGTTTTGAGAACAACCCTAATATAGTCTTCTGGAGGCTTAAAAAACATTTAATTAAAAAAATTCAGAAATTTTAACCGTGTATATTGTAAGATATTACTGTTTGATTTGACAAAATTCTTTTGAGGGCCTTGTGGAGAACCCAATAGTTGCACTTCACAAGGTCACATTTATATTTAAAAAAATGTCCAAAAGGTGGATAGTAGGGCTTCTTTGGATTCATTAAATGCAAATTGGCTACATATTTGAAAAAATTCAAATTGTTTGGAATTATACAACATATAGGAAAAAATAGTAAGTAGAAAGAAATAGAAAATGATTCAAAATACTAGATTGTTATGAATTTTGTTATGAAATTAAGAAAATGACCATCCCAATAGTTGTAATGTTGTTATAAATAATCTACACCCAATTTTATTTATTTATTTTTCAAAAATACTGAAAGTTGAGTTAAATAAAAGACTTCAAAGTTTATCTTAGAGTAGTGATTCTATAACTAACCGCAAAACAAAACTCCTCATAACTTTCATGTCATTAATCTAAATGGAATGATTCAAATCTTTTCACATATATGTAAATCTTAAAATCCAATTTCAAATTTTTATTTTTTGAAAAAAGTGATTTAGAAAGAATTTTTTTAAGTTGCACAAGTTGCATCTAGTTCATCAAAAATTATATATCATACAATAAATTTTTAACCATGTATTCAAAAGTTATGAAATTTAATAGACCTTAAAGGAGTTAAAGCTACTCTTTAAGTACATGCTGTATGAAAATTTTAAAGAAAAAAATAAAATTCCATTTGTAGTAAGCTGCCTAAAATCTTTGTATTGCCAAAAAAATACTATTTGATTCTTTAGGGATTAAACACACTAGTCTTTCCAAAATTAGGTATTTTTCACATGGAATTAGTAATAAATATATCCTAAAGTGAAATTCATTTTTTACAATTAAATACATCAAAATTAAATTTATAAAAAGATTTCTAGTATTTTATTAGTAAAGAACATAGTAATAAAGAAAATGCTTAAAAGAGTATGAAATTTTTGCTAAAATCATAGTAAAAAACAACATGGTATAATTAATGTACTTCTTGAGCTCACACATAAAAGAAATTTGATATAAAAATTTCAAAAGTAGTATATTTTAAGCTTTCTAGAAACTACCTTTAAAACTAAAATTTTAACAAAACTAAAATTTTAAAAATTTTCCAATAATTAAAATAGAGTGGAATAAAAAATAGATGAATGCAACTACATTTTATAATTTAAGTTTTAAAATATTTAGAATAAAAAACTATATAAAATTTTTGGTTTGACCCAAAATGGCCACACCCTTTGAGCGGGTTTGTCCTTTAAACAACAATGCTAGCATGTGATTGTAAGCCCAAAAATACAAGCGTACATGCCTTGAGCCTACGAGTAAGTAGGCACTCTACAACCATTGCATGTGTCTTTAATGTACATATCTACAACATATAGGTATCCTATAACTATGGAAGGTGCTTATAACATAAGTACTAATAACATAGATATCCTATAACCATGAAAGGTGTCTACAACATAGGAACCTAGAATCCTAAGCCAACTCATGAGCCAACCTTGTAGCACATCAAACCTAATCATGTTTAGGCTGTAGAACTGGTAAAACAATTTTCAGATCATTATGTAAACCACCGTGTATATTACGTAAAAGAGTTACAAATGGATGACTTCTCAAACGGCCTTCAACTTCAAAGATTCAATCGACACGATTCAAGCTTGATAGTAATATTATCATCCATTTATATGAACTGAAAGCAGGCTCCATGTGAGGGCAGATCAATCTCTCTGGAGCAAACCAAAGATGCTGGAGAACTGAAGCAGCTCCATCCAGGGGAACACAGTGAAGCTCCAATAGCTGGTTGCAGAATTAATCAGCAACAACTGAACTCTATCAACACAACCCTGCTGAACTGCTGCTTTGGTGGTGCTGCGAAAGTATTTTGAAAAAAAAGAAGAGTTCCAAGCCAGTGAAGGCACTGAAGTAGGAGTTAATAAAATGCAAATAGAAAACACTAAGGAAACGCTCTGTCTAGTACAAAACATGGTGTCCGAATCGGTCCATTTCAAAGCATCTCCTTTGAAATTTTTTGTTGCTGTTGTTTCCAAAGTTTTCGTCAATTTGGACGTGCTGATGTGGACATCTTTTCTACAAATTCAAAAGTGTTATAAGAGTATTGAGCATTCGGCAAACGGGGGGTTGCAACAGGGACTTGCAAATTAGGTTTCCTTTCCGGCCAGCACCTCAACTTGCTGCATGCACCAGAACAGGCACAATGGCTCTTCTCTTCACAGCTTCAGTGACGTTCTTGCACTGGGCCTTGGGCTGCAAACATGTCCAAATACCATTAAAACAACCAAAAACAAATCTTCCATCATCATGAACCAAACCTTCATATCGAATGCTAAAAAATTTGGTTTTTGCTTCTAGACAGTTGGTGATAGACCACTTACTAGATGATCCGTGGACTGTAGGAATTTCTGGAGTGGCGGCTCTCTTGTCGACCGTGTTCTCAGTGTCCTCCAGCTTGCCATCATTCCCAACGCACGAGTTCGCAGCCAAACCATGGGGGTTATCTGTCCACGGGTGTATTTCCAGTCCTAATCAATTGCAATCCCATTTTTATCTTGAGGAAAAATATCGAAAGTCATGATCGTAAAATGAAATGTCCAACACGCAAGCATTTGTCCATTTATCAATATTCAATCAGTGAGTTCAGAACTTTGTTCAGTCACATGAAAGCTTTCTGAGAACGAACGCTCTGAAGCACAAAGCATGGAAGGGAGCATCAGACAGAATTCAGAGGAGATCGAACTGTAGAAATTCCCACCTGGAATGTTGGCGCATTCACCGACATTCACCGTCCCCATTTCCACATCCGACTCAGCCATGGACTCCCCTGTGAAGCTAGAATCATTCAACAATTGAAGGTCTGGAGTTTTGAAAAATCATCAAAGTACATCCAGAATTGCACTATATATGAGAATATATGCTACAAGATTGAGCACCTACTATTAATTTGTCAAGGCAATCGTGATATATATGGAACCTGTTGGTGGGCTTGCCATCCGCTCCTTCCAAGAATCCCAGAGAAAAGCATAGATGACACAAAGCACATAGGCTACGACTTGCACGACAAAGCCAATGAGGAGCGCTTGCAGGATGTTATCATGCCACGAGGTTGATCCCATCGTACACCACCTGCACACAATCCATCAACACGCAAATGAGAGAGCGGCATTAGAACAACCTCACGCATGAGATACCTTATTTGAAATGAGAGGTGAATTTAGTTTCAATACAAGCATTTCATCAAATTTCGAACATCATATTGCTTGTGCTATCGGGACATCACCTTCCTAGCTTCCTCTTCTGGCTTTCTCTTCGAGCGCTAGTGAAGGAGCTTGTCAAACTAGAACGAGCCAAAGGAAGTAGTCTACTTGGAAATGAATTGAAAGCAACGGGGATGCAAATTGGTCTGACAGTTCAGGCCTTATAAACAATATCATGTGCCAGCTAGCTAGAAGGTACAGTAGTGGGCCTCCTGTGCTCGGAAACATCCCGCATTTCCAAGTAGGATATTGCTGAACTTTATTTTTAAAACAGTGGATGCTATCCTTTCGTGAGTGGGGCCTTCAAAAGCAATGATGTTATAAGCCCCCACTCAAAGGCCTTAAAAGGCTTTCAGCGGTTAAGCGCTAAGAAACTCATGTGCGGCAAGGGGGCAGCTCGCCTTGAGCAAGACAATCCACACTATTTGCACTATCCGCACTATTTTTTGCACAATTGCGTAGGAGTGTACAGTACTCTTGTAATACCTTAAACTGTAAACTTAGTCATCCTGACAGCGACGTCTGTTGAGTTTTTCACCCCCGTGGCAGAAGAATCGAATCTTATGGTGATCACCGAAACGAAAGTCAGTCGCTGATGCAGGTCGCCCGCTCATTCAAGTCGACACGCTTCCTCGATGTTGTGATTGGTC
This sequence comes from Pseudoscleropodium purum, assembly GCA_963969395.1. NCBI lineage: Eukaryota > Viridiplantae > Streptophyta > Bryopsida > Hypnales > Brachytheciaceae > Pseudoscleropodium > Pseudoscleropodium purum. Next base: position 20,556,730 of record OZ017795.1, on the reverse strand, counting down.
CAACAACAGTTTATTGTATTTTCGACCGTAAATCAACAGTGTATTAGGCTGCATCTTACCGACATGACAGTGTAAAATGGGATAGAACACGTCCTGAAACATTATTTGATGTGTTTGAAAAAACAAAACAAAACACATTATTTGATGTGTTTGGAAAAACAAAACAAAACATTATTTGATGTGTTTGGAAAAACAAAACAAAGCATTATTTGATGTGTTTGGAAAAACAAAACAAAACATTATTTTATGTGTTTGAAAAAACAAAACAAAACGTTATTTGATGTGTTTGAAAAAACAAAACAAAACATGATTTTATGTTGATTCATGGACTTGGAAACAAGTAGGACCAGTGATTTTGGAACAAGCAGGACCAGTGATTTATTTTATGAATTGATCGAACCAGTATCCAGCCGCCGCCTACGGTAAGAGCCCGCCGCTTGGGTCTAGAAATCCCACACAAGTAGAATACCCAAATGCTACGGTAACCCACACTAGGTAGAATCCTTTGGTTTCTCTCCCCCATTTACTTTGCAGCATGTGGGAGCTTTTTTTCAGGATGGACCTCACTAGGGTAGGAGACTCTGAAAGTGTGCATATAACGGAAGAAGCAGTTCTGCAGAGAAATTCAATAATGCAAATAGTATTTCAAACGCACTTTTATTTTCAATTTTTTCGTATTTAGAAAGCATGGTACAGTCACAACCCTTAAACTTATTTATTTTTTACATGACAACGCTTAGTAACACAATTGAGAATACGAAGCACTGAGATAATTAGTGTTCATCACTTTCTAAAGCCTCTCAAACCACACATATGGCAAGAAATGTCCATAGCACTCACACTTCCAAGCTTTTTACAATAGCTTTGTATTGTTTTCAAGCCTTCTATAGAGGTGGTTCAAAATACCTAGGCAAAATTAGAGCCTCCTATAATAGCACATATAGTAGCCAACCCATTTTTTATCACCCCCTATTCTTGTTATTTAGGCCAATCAACTGGAGATGAGCAATAATTTATAATGGCACAATTCTTACTGAAATCACAGTGCATTACGATTGGTTGCAAGACTATCAATATTGCAGCCTATGGTTGGAAATAGGAAGACCTATATGACCAAAATAGGTTGAATAAAATCTTCAACTAAAAAATTCACAGCAATCATGTTTTGAGAAATAAAATTATGAAAAATTATGGAATCCTTCTAAACTCTAGTTCTATATATAGAAAAATTTCCCCACTTAAGAAACTTGTGCTCTAGATACATGTAATTACTCAAGTGGTTGGAAATGGGTTGGCTACCTTAACCTTTAAAGTTCCATGACTATATCTTCACCAAAAACACTCCAACATTGCCAATTTTAATATAAGCACCAAATTCTAAAAGAAAAAGCATTTTTAATACATGTAACCATAGGATCTTGTATTCTTGTAGTACGCTAACTTGAAAATATGTCGTAAAAATTTCAGAAATTTCCACCATGTGGATTGCAAGATATAAGCATTCAAATTCAGTGAAATCATTTTGGGGGGCTTGAGAAAAACAAATCAATTGCACTTTACAAGCTCACTTTTCAAAGTTTATTTTAGAATACGAATCCATAAAGACTTTCAAAGTTCAATAAAGACTTTCAAAGTTTATTTTAGAATACGAATCCATAATGGCCTACAAACAAAAAGTCCTCATACTTTCTGACTCATTGATCAAAATGGAATGATTCAAATATTTCCACATATATATAACTTTTAAAAACCAATTTCAAATTTTTGTTTCTAAAAAAAGTAATTTTTAAAAATCTGCCCAAATTGCCCATTTACGAAAAGAAGTAACATAGTACTAGGCAATAACTTTTGACTCATAATTCCAAATGCCATGAAATTTAGTGCATATAAAAGATATTCCTTGTTCCTAACTTCTATTAAAAGCTACAACCAAAATATGAAATTCTCAATCATACATACCCAAAAACGCATGATGGTCCTTTGGGGGTTAGTATGAAATAACTTGGCAATGGTCCTCCTCATGCTTGAAAGGTAATATGCTTCCTTAGATGCCTTGGAGGGACTTATTAGTTAATTCAAGGATTTGGAATGTATGAAGAACGTGATAGAAGACAATTTTGTTCGTTGTAAAGGTCCCTTGTTCATCAATGATAAAGGGCCCTCAAGCTCATTGGTAAACAATGTTATGCATTTAGGTGAAGATTAAATTTTATAATCAGATAATCAGAGACTCCACCAATTAAAAAAAGTAGGCTAGTAGGATACATGCATGCATCCAATTTTAGCTTTGTGGCCACTATTTAAAAAAATGTTTGAACCATAAGACAGCACCTTTTTTTGGTGCTCATTGAATGGCTAATAAATTCCAGATTTAGTAGCCAGATTTAAAAAAAGTAGTACATACATTTCAAGTGTTAAAAACAAAAAAACAAAAAGAGAGTAGTTTCTTTCTTCAATCAAGCAAACCAAGCAAATCAAAACAAGAATGTGGAATAACTATTGTTATCATCTACAAGTATTTTTTGAACTTTGAAGTCTATGACAATAATTGAGGTCATAAAGACAATGAGGGTCAATTGCAAGAAGCATTGGCCATTTTGGGATAAAATGGCCTAAGGACCATATTACTATGACTTTTGGAATAAATTTTTTAAATGAAATAAAGTATGGATAATTTATAAAGCATTCAAAATAGCATGTGTCATGTATGTGAAAATTTAGGCCTAGAAAAATTTATCCCTAAAAAGCTATGCACAAAAAAAGAGAGATGAAAAATGTAAGAAAATAGATAGTTACTTTGGAATTTGATTTTTAGCAAATAGTAAAAAAGAATTTCAGTAAAATTCAATAATATATGCATTTTTTCTTACTTAAAGATACTTCTTATTTTGCATCTTGCGGAGAGAAAAAAAATTGTATTCTTTGTGCATGTGCAAAGGGCCAAAGGTAGTACCCTTTGAGCACATGTCAAAGTTGAAAACTTTATTATTTTTAGTCTAGTTTTAGCATCAAAACTCTGATTTTGAAAATGATAAATTATAATTTTTCTTTTCACAATTTTGTGTGAGGCTTTCAATCTGTAAATGATATTGTTGGGTCATTTTCTTTTCTTATGTGATCTCTAACATATCTAGCTTGAATTTGTATGGATACATGTTAAAAAATAGATATAACTTATCAAAATGTTGGCCTTTTGTTCAATTTAGAACAAATTCTTAGAAGCTCAAAAAAAGCCTTGGACCAACCTGCGACAAATTCAATTGCTGAAATTTGTCATTTTAACGACTGTGAAACTAGAATGGCAAAATCTTGGAGTATCAGAAGAATTGTGTTGTTCAAGTTCTCTGAGATTTGAAAATGTGGGGTACTCAAGTTCCCAGAGTTCTAAAACTGGGAGTGCGTGGTGCAGATCTGAATGGGTACTTAACTTACTGACTGAGATTCTGCCAATCACTCTGAAATCTGATTTTTACATTCAAGAATCCAGATGGGTTTCTGTTCCGTTTAGTGCAATATTAAGTTTGAATGAAGTTTGTCAAGTCTACTTTCAACTCCGCTTGAAAACTTTCAAAAATTCTTGAACAGATATGTTTGTTGGACTTTGAAGTTGAGAGTGGTTTCTACTTAGAAAATGATATGAAACTTTTGATTATGTACATTACAATATTTTTGCACTGCAATATACACAAATGGTGTAATTTCAAGACTTCTTAAGGTTATTTTGTATATGGTATAAATTTTCTTCAATTTTTCTTCAAAAATTTGTAATAATTTATGCTTTTTATTCATATAGTGACAAAAATGGAGGAAACAAAGTGAAGGTTTTAATGGTTTGCTACATGATCATGACCTGCTTGCTAAAGATTAATGGATAATTGTATGAAATTGAAGGTCATTGTGATGGGCCGATTATATTAGGATTAATATGTTGTTTTCACAAATCTGAATTGTAATTCAAAATTTTTTTAAATAAAATGGAGATTTGGTTTAATAACCCTTTATTGCTTTTCTAGTGATGTTATTCTATTCTTCTTCTTTCAAAAAAATTTTGAAAATTGTTTCAAGGAGTTTAGCTTTCTCCAAATGCAATCAGACTATCTTACATATCTTTAAAAATAAGAGTAGTCAATTTCTATATAGCAAGCTATAAAAAAATTATATACTAATGCCCCCAAACTTACAATGAATGTGAATCTAACATTGGTTCCACAATATTTGTAATTATAACTTACTAAGTTCAACAAGAGAGCACACAAATATGGTAATGATTTTTTAAGTGTGTCACTTAATAAGGTTACTTTTCCTAGAAAAATCCAACTAAGTAAAGAAAACACTACGAATGACTTGTCACATGGTGAGGGGTTTTGGAATTAGTTACCAACAACAGTCATTGATGAAACAAGTGTTGTCGAAGCCAAATTCAAAAGAAGGTATGAATAGCTTTTGCAACAACAATTTTGGAATAGCTAAAACTAATGAAATCTTCGAACCGGCCAAATGATCCAATTTCAACAAAGTATTTTTTCAACTTTCAAATAAGTTTTCAAAATGAATGGAAGAGCTCTTTGAGGCAACCACATAAGAAGAATTGAAGCATTTTGTATTTCAAGAATGTCTAACTAAAGATGTTCTACTATTAATAGTAGATAATTCAATAACCCCAACTTTGAAAAAATTTGATTTATTTAGATAGTTTCTAAAAATTCTATGTCAAATTGCATTCATTTCCTCTTTCATTTGCTACCATCTTGATGTGAGAAATTTTCCAAATTGTGTTCAAAGATGTTGGATTATACATAATGAAATATTGGATTCTTCTTCTAGTGTATACATCTATCTATGTTACTTCTAGGTTACCAGAATTTCCGTAGTGCAAGTAGAACTTAGACTTTGAGGTACCTGAAGTCGATTTTGACCTCATTTTGGATTTTTCTAATTTTGGAGCCCCCTTTCTCAGAGCCAATGTTTGCTCACAAATTGACACACGAGGTGCTATAATATGGCTTCTTTAATTTGAGCTTAAATTCTTCGAGCTAGGAAGAACTTATGGCATATCATGGATACTTACATTAGTAGCAACCTTGCCCACCATTACTGGAAGAATGGTCGGGTGAGGGCCTCCCCACCCAACCTCTCTCTTTAGGTCATTTTTGACATCCGTCCCACCTAATGATCAAAATTTTAAAAACAAAATATCAAAACCAAAAAAACAAGATTGATCAACCCCTAAATTCATTTGTAAACCCTACACAATGCTACATATGGAACTACTATGGCTACACACCTAACAAAGTTGCACTACAAGCCTAAACCCTACTCACTTCACTTCTTAGGATTTAGGTGCTTCATCCTTCACAAAAGAACTTCATCTTTCTTGGCAACGGTCACCCAAAGAATCATCCGACACCATGGGCAAGGTTGTCACTGCTACAAGCTACCCGACACATCATGCTAGAAAATGTCATAAAATGCTTGTAACTTTATTTGACCACCTCTCAATTCAAATAGGTTGTCTCATGCATGAGCTTGTTCTAATGCTACTCTCTCATTTGTGTATTGCTGGATTGTATGTAGGTGGTGTGTCGCCCTCTTTAATTTGTTTGTGTTTGGTATAGTGGAATCAACCTCGTGGCATGATAACATCCTGCAAACGCTCGTCACTGGCCTGGTAGTGCACAAATCGTAGCCTATGTGCTTTGTGTCATCTGTGCTTTTCTCTAGGCTTCTTGGAAGGAGCGGATGGCACGCCCAGCGACAGGTGACATATCACGATCATTGCCTTGTCAAATTAATAGTAGGTGCACAATCTTGTAGCATATATTCTCATATGCAGTGCAATTCGGGAGGTTGATGATTTTTTGAAAACTCCTTCGATTGTTGAGTGATTCTGGCTTCACAGGGGAGTCCATGGCTGAGTCGGATGTCGAGATGGGGACGGTGAATGTCGGTGAAGGCGCCAACATTCCAGATGGGAATTTCTGCAGTTCGATCTCCTCTGATTTCTGTGTCTGATGCTCCCTTCCGACCATGCTTTGTGCTTCAGAGCGTTCGTTCTCAAAAAGCTTTCATGTGACTTTGAACAAAGTTCTGAACTCACTAATTGAATATTGATAAATGGACAAATGCTTGCGTGTTGGACATTTCATTTTACAGTCATCCCATTCTTCCACAAGATAAAAATAGGATTGCAATTATTTAGGACTTGAAATGCACCCGTGGTCAGAAAATCCCCAGCATGGTTTGACTGCGAACTTGGGCATTGGGGACAATGGCACTGAGAACACAGCCGACACCCGAGCCAGCACTCCAAAAATTTGTACAGTCCACAGTTCATCGAGTAAGTGGCCCATCACCAACTAGTAGTACAAACCAACTTTTTTAGCATTCGATAAGAAGGATTTGTCCATGATGGAAGATTTGTTTTTGGTTGTTTTAATGGTATTTGGGCATGTTTGCAGCCCAAGGCCCAGTGCAAGAGCGTCACTGAAGATGCGAAGAGAAGAGCCTCTGTGCCTGCTGTGGTGGATGTTTCACACGCGCAGCAAGTCGAACTGCTGGCCGGAAAGGAAGCCCAATTTGCAAATCCCTGTTGCAACACCCCGTTTGCGGAATGCTAAGTACTCCGATCTTATAACACTTTGGAATTCGAAGAAAAGATGTCCACATCAGCACATCCAAATTCATTTGACGAAAATGTCCGATTCAACAACAACAAAAATGTCAATTAAGATGCGCTGAAATGGACCGATTCGAACCTCGTTTTCTATTTGCATTTAGAGCGCTAGTGTTTTCTATTTGCATTCTGTATATTAAGTCCTACTTCCGTGCATTGAATGCCTTGAAATCCTCGGAATCCTCTTTCAGTGTCAACATCTTCACAGCACCACCAAAGCAGCAGTTCAACAAGCCTGGGTCGTGTTGATGGAGTTCGTTGTTGCTGATTTTGCAACTATCTAGTGGAGCTTCATGTTCCCCCCTGGATGGAGTTGCCTCAGCTCTCCAACATTGTTTAGATTCATTCCATTTGGATTTGTGATGTGAAAGTTACAGAGCTTCTTGTTTTGTAGTTACTCATAGCATTTTCTTCAAAGAATAACCTAAATAGGATTCATTTTTAAACTCAATTTTCACAATTCTTCAAAAAAAAAAGTTTCACAGGGTTTAGTTTTCTTATTTAAACATCTCACTATTAGTGTATTTCAACTACGTCTGAGACATATTAATGAATTGATTTTTCCTTCTATCTCACACTTATTTCTACATAACAATTTTTTGAGGATAAATTCAAGTGGATGTTTTTTTGAATTTTTCTTCCCAACTTTCATTTCAATTCTTCAACAAAAAAAGTCTTAACCTCAAACTTAGTAGTGCTAAAATGTTAAGTTTAGAAGATTCAAAGCCAAAAATCTAGTCATAGAAGGTGTAAAAAAACTAGTTTTCTTCACTTCAAACAAAGATATTCAACAATCTACATAGTCAATGTTTCCAAAATTTATATTGCACATTCTTATACTAGTCTAGAGCAATACCCTATTGTAGATATGCAAAAAAATTAAAAATTAAAAAATTAAAAGAAATTAAAAGTTTTGCACCTTGTGATACAATTGGTAGATTTGAATGTTTTTATAGAAGAAGGGCCTTGAGTGGGACTCTAGAGATTAAAGATAACTGTCTAGAAATGGATGAAGTTGGAAACATCTCTAGAAAATATTATGCTACCCAAAATGGCATTGCTGTATTTCAATCAAAATTTGATCCTTATAAATATCATATCCTCAAATTTTTAGTCAATCAAAATTTTAACATTGCATTGTGACTTTGAGAGTATTTAAAATAAATGTGTACTTATTGATTGTGCATATTCTCAATGAAATTCTATAATCTATTATATTTAGTGCATAATATTATGACTCGTTGTCATGTTCACATTTAGAGAAATAACCACATTTTCATAAAAATTTAACCCTAAAAGTCTCAAGGCCTATTTTCCATCAAAAAACACTTTAAATTATCTTTTTTTTTGAAAGAGAAAAAGAATTTAAAATTGTCTTTAAAATTTTTTTTCTTGGAAAAATTAAACGACAATCCATAGGATCTTGCACCAAACTAGTGTAAGAATGTACGTAAGAAAGTTCAAAAAATTTAATCACATAGATTGCAAGATATTTGCATTTAAAGTGAAAAAAGTTAAGTCATTTTTATGACTTGCTCAATTGAATTTTTGACATTGAATCCTTTTAATTAAAAATTTTTTGCACAACTGATTTTGAATTAAAAAATTTTCATCTTGAATAATTGAATTGAGAGTCTAAATAATATTTAAAAAAATACACTTAATTTTTAAACATTAAAAAATTGGTAAATAGAAGTAGGTTCAAGATTGAAAGGAAAACTAAGCCATTAATAGCTCTAACATGGAATTTAAAGATACAAATTTCAATGGTGAGATGTTTCTATCAAGTGATCTTAATCTTGTGAATTTTTTTTAAATTATGAAAATTGAGTTCAAAATTGAGCCCTACAAGTTATTTTTTCAAGAAAATGCTCCAATCACCTTAAAAAGATAAGATTTTTTGTAATGTTCATATAATAAACCCAAATTAAATCAATCAAAGCTTCTCATGTAGATAAAAATACAATCTATATAAAAACAATTTTCCAAAATTTTAATTTTAAGTTATTTTGGAGGGGGGGGGGGGGGGGGGATTATACCATAATTTTTGTTCTTAGGCACCAATTGAAATGAAACTATCTTCCCCAAATAAAAGACAATTTGTTTTTTCACCTTCACAAAAAGTTTCAAAAAATCACAATGAAAAATCAGACTATAGGAGCCTATCTAAAATCCATTTTGTATCAAAGTGATATTGAGTTCAAATCTAGTTCTAAAAAACAAAGCAAATACTTTGATTACTTGTGTAATAGGAGGTTATTGCAAACGTTGCAACAATTGTACTTGTACTACTAGTAGGTTGTAAGTATAATTAATAAGGCCTTACTTTAGCAATAGGAATTCAAATTCTCCTCTCAACCATTGAGACCTTACCATATTAACTTCAAACTCAAGCATTGACAATATCCCTTAGAAAACAAACTTCCCCAAGGAATATGATTGTAGGGTCAAAACTCTATTTTCACATAGTTCTTCATTCTAAATGTTTTAAGCCTCAACTGAGGAAACATAGCTCCTTTCATCTACTTTTTATTTCATTCTATTATATTGGAATATTGTTTAAATTGTAGTTTTGGTGACACTTTAAAGGTAGCAAATTGACAGCTCAGAATACACCACTTTTGAACTATTTCTATCAAATTTCCTTTTGTACAAGCTTAAGGAGTACATTAGTTATACCATGATATTTGTCACTATGAATATGATCTCCATTTTTGCTAATCTTTCATACTCTTTTAAGTGTTTTTGTAATTATTAAGGTTTTACAAAGAAATACTTTAAGAAATCATATAGGTTTCATTTTGGTGTATTTAATTATGAAAAAATGAAGTTCAATTTTGGATATATATTACTACACTTGAAAAATATTAAACTTTTGAAATGGGTGTTTTAGCATAGAGAACAAATGAAGTTTGACCAAATGGGAACATGGAATGTCTTTTAAGGAATAAAACTCAACATAGGCCAATTTCTTTTTGCATTTAGTCTCAAAATTGGACATAGTTTTGGGTAAACCTCTTCAAAATTGACTCTTCAATGTAAACCATCAAAGAATTGTAGTTTTTTTTTAGTCTCTTCTATTTCTACCACATTAAATACATGCACACTAATAAATAAGTTGGATAAAATGAAAGGAGGTTCACATGCACCAAAGAACACAACATTTGAATACCATATGCAAAAAGTTAAAAAGGGTCAAATTTTGTTTTGGTAGATGCTCTTACTAAAATCATTTCTTCAAACATATGTACATATTGATTTTTGACATGTATACAAAATGACAATGGTAGTTTTAGATATGATATTTTGAGTGTACCCACCTTACAGCACATCAAACCTAATCCATTTTTCTCTCTAATATTTGTATCCAAAATTTTCAGATCATGACGTCAAGTAGCGTTTGTATTATGTGAAAGACTGAAAGAGTTACAAATGGATGACTTCTCAAACCCTTCAACTTCAAAGTAGATGCCATCGACACGATTCAAGCTTGATATTAATTAATATTATCATCCATCAATACAAACGGGAAAGCAGGCTCTATGGGAGAGAAGATGAATCTCACTGGAGCAAACGATGTTGGAGAATTGAAGCAGCTCCATCCAGGGGAACATGAAGCTCCACTGGCAGGGTGCAAAATCAGCAACAAGTAAACTCCATCAACACGACCCAAGCCTTCTGAATTGCTGCTTTGGTGGCGTTGCAATGATATTGACAAAAGAGGATCCCAAGGCACACAATGCACTAAAGTAGGAGTTAATAGAATGGCAAATAAAAAACACTCAGTAAATGCTCTGCCTAGTATAAAAACGGGGTCTGAATCGGTCCACTTCAACGCGTCTTCGTTGAAATTTTTTTATTGTTGTTTTTGGACAAGTATTCTATTAGTTTTATAAGAGCATTAACCCCTCACCGCCCCAGCGGCCGAAATCTGGCCGCTCTAGATTTTCCAAACGGGTTTGCAGTTAATTGTGGCAAAGGATGCGGGTGAGGAAAGAAGCGGAAATGGAGGGTTCAGAGAGGATGACACAAGGTTCATTTGCGATTGGGCCTATGGCGGGTGAGTGAGTGGAAATTAGAGTTTAGATTTGTACATGCAAATGTCGGACATGGTAGTTGCCGTCCAATGTCCATTTTCTAACTGGACAGGGCCGGTCAGAGGCCGTTGCACCTTGGATCCACCCAGACTACTCTAGTACTGCGCCGTTGTGGAGCAAAAACTTCGAGTGCGTTTCGTGGAGGTGTGAGCGTGCAGATGAGGTTGTGGCAAAGGTTACGGGTGGATCTGTTACCGTGGTTCCCCGGGTAGTGGTTGTAGTGAGCATTGTGCGTAAGGATTGGCTTTCTGTTAGCAGTTAGCTGTCTATTAGCAGTTTTGGTGGTTTGGATCGTTCTGGAGGTAGGACCTACAGGGTGTTGAATACCAAGTTTTTCTGTCGAATTTTCCAAGTTCGACTGATCACATTTTTGTGTAGTCCTTGAGCGGCTAAGTATACGCTCATTGTTGTAATCAGTTTTTTTTGCAATCCAGAGAACTTTTGATTCCGTAGGCAAATGAGCGTGCATTGTTTGTGAATTGGCATTTCGTGGAGGACGTCGCTGCCCTTTCATTTCTTCTGTAATTGCTATAATTTATTGGAGGCGTTGTGCAAGCGCAAGCTGCAGCAAGTGCACGTCGCAACCAACTGAACCCACACTAATTTCCATAAAAGAATGTTGACTGGCGATTACTAGTTGGCATCACTCTCAAAGCCGGTCGGCGCCAGTCACTGCGTTACTTGCTGACAAAGTTCGCGTGCAAATTTCATATGGCAATGTTTGTGTGTGGCCTCAAAAATTTGCATGCCAGGGATATCATGGATTCCTCCAATTCCTTAAAGCGGGACCCAGATCCTTGATAGGAGGTGCATGCAATGTGGGTGCGAATGGCAAGGAGCATAAAAAATTGTGTTTTTTTCTGCCAAGTCGCCGATCATCAAACTTTATGATGTCACTGTGTGTGATGCATTATTTTCGAATCCGAGAAAGCCAGCCTCAGCGCACCGGAGGTGACTTTGCAAATCAACGGTGAACCTCTCTGCTTTTGCGCTCACTCATCGGTAGGTCAGATCAAGTTCAGCCTGCTCCAAAAACTTGTCGAACACGCAGTTCAGGCTGGGGCGGTGAGGGGTTAAACATTCGGCAAACCGGGTGTTGCAGCAGGGAGTTGCAAATTTTGCATCCTATCCAACCAGCACCTTGACTTGATAGGCGTGTGAAACATCCACCACAACAGACACAGACTGAGGCTCTTCTCTTCACATCTTCAGTGACGTTCTTGCACTGGACCTTGGGCTACAAACAAAATTTGCCCAAATACCATTAAAACAACCAAAATCGAATCCTCCATCATCACTGATAAAACCTTCATACCGAATACTAAAAAGATTGGTTTGTACTACTAGTTGGTGATAGGTCACTTACTAGACGATCCGTGGATTGTAGGGATTTCTGGAGTGCTGGCTCTCGTGTGGGCCGTATCCTCAGTGTCCTCGAGCTTACCATCATCCCCAACACCCGAGTTCGCAGCCAAACCATGCAGGGGATTACCTGTCCACGGGTGCATTTCAAGTCCTAGTTAATTGCAATTCAATTTTTTATCTTGTGGAAGAATATCGAATACCATGACTGTAAAATGAAATGTTCCTCACACAAGCATTCGTTCAATTATGAATATTCAATCAGTAAGTTCAGAACTTTGTTCATGGTCGCATGAAAGCTTTCCGAAAACGAACGCTCTGAAGCACAAAGTATGGAAGGCAGCATCAGACACAGAAATCAGAGGAGATCGAACTGCATTAATTCCCACCTGAAATGGTAGCACCGTCACCGACATTTACCAGCTCCATCTCCAAATCTGGCACAGCCATGGACTCCCCTGTGAAGCCAAAATCATTCAACAATTGAAAGTCAGGAGTTTTGAAGAATCATCAAAGTCCGGAATTGCACTATATATGAGAATATATGCTACAAGATTGAGCACCTACTATTAATTTGACAGGGCAATCGTGATATATATATATATATATATATGACCTGTTGCTGGGCGTGCCATCCGCTCCTTCCACGAATCTCAGAGAAAAGCACAGAAGACACAGAGCACAGTGGCTATGATTTGCACCACAAGGCCAATGACGAGCGCTTTTGAGATGTTATCATGCCACGAGGCTGTTCCCATCGTAGCAAACACAAACAAAGATTGAAGGCAACTCACCACCTGCACACAATCCATCAACACGCAAATGAGAGAGCGGCATTAGAACAACCTCACGCATGAGATACCTTAATTACTTCCTTGAATTGCGAGGTGAAATTGACCAATTCCAATACAAGAACTTCATCACATTTCTAACATAAAATCGCCAATGCTATCGGTTCATCACCTTCCGAGCTTCCTCTTCTGGCTTTCTCTACTAGCGCCAGCAAAGGTGCATGTCAAACTAGAACGATAAAAAAAGTACTCTAATCTACTAGGAAATGAAATGGAAGCAAGGGGGATGCAAATTCGACTGATAAGTCCATTCCTTTTTGTATATGTGCAGGCCAGGCACGGCACCTTTGACTGTTGGAGTGTTGTAGGCAGTGGAAGCCAAGTTGGTGCAGCGGGCCATGATGGTGGATTCGCTCGACCAGGCATGCTGCTTCTGAGAATCGGAACATGGAAAGTCTGCGTAAGTCTCAAAATATAAACTAAACTACTAATGCCAGAGGAAGTACTGCGACTAATGTAACGTTAACCCTTAAACGCCGCAGGGGTGACCCTCAAAATCATCCTTTTCTGTTACCGTGAGAATACTAGCCTCCAAAATTGCAAAAGTAGTCATTGCAAGTCAAACTACTGGAGGAAATCTTCCCTTTCTAAAACAAATTTTGAGGATGAATAGTTGCACTTTTGTCCTATACAATTTGATTCCCTATCATCCATTTAACACAAAATGTCCACCTCAACATTCAAGGGTTAAGATCAATCCCCACCAATTAAGGCCTTTTCGAGGGTAGAGTAGCATGCCGAATCATCTAGGGGTGTCAATTCTACCAATAGAGTGTTGATTTTATTATAGAGGGCCAATTTTGTTGTAGGAACATGAGGAGAAAGTTGCGGGAACTTGCTCTTACACTAGGGAATGTATCCTTCAAGGTGCATTTTGCCCTGCTTGCAGGCCAATGCTCACCCATGAGCTTGTTTATAGGGTAATAGGATAGAATGCACCCTAGAGGGCACTTCATTAGAAGATTTGGGGGGCCTCTGGATGCTTGGGAGTTATCACAGCCTACAAACCCAGGAAACAGGTTTGGCGCAGTAGTCTAACATGGCCGAGACCCTACCACGTCATTGACCAAATTCTTTTTTCTTTTTTTTTTATGAAAAAAAAATTCTAACAGCGGGCCGTTCCCCTCGCTGCAGGGAACAGCCCCGGGGAACAGGCTCGAAACAAGCTTTTGGACCCCCGAAAACTCTTTAACTGTCTCTAGTACAAAACTGAGTACAAATTTGAAATGGTTGCATTTGAACAACCATACCATAAGCATCAAAGGACAGAGTGTGAAAGTAGATATATGGAAGTTGCAATGCGTGACATACTACATGTTACCACAGAAGTTTGTAAAAAAATTAGTTGTGGCTTAAAAAAAATTAATTTCAAAGTTAGCCATGTTTAAAACTTGTCTTGGTTTTGTTCACCATGATTTGAAATTACTTTATCTTTTGTCAATTTTTTCTTATAACTTCAAATTATTTTTTTGTGCCTTAGAATGTTGATATACATCATTTCAAATTGTTGTACACAAAAATTGAAGGAAATTGACACTTATAGAAATTAAAGTATCAACAATTTAACAAACATGCAACTGATATTGGTTCTCATAATATCATAATTGTTTTGCAGGGAATTGAGAGCATGGGATTATATTAGTCATTGTAGTGAAAATATAGGTTGTAACATAGACCATTGTTATATCTTAATGCCCTTGTATTTGAAATGTTTGTTGATACAAACAATGTGTGTAATTTATATTTTTTCAGTCATATAATACATATTTGGGTTCAATTTTTTGTATGAAGACTACAATTCATGATGCACATAATTGATTCAAAAAATTTAAAAGAAAATGAATCGTAGTCCGTTTCTTCAAGAAGCTAAAAATTGCTAAAAATTACATTGACCTTCATAAAATTCTCACTCCAATTCTAGGTGCAATCCCCCCTTAATTGAACTAGCAGAAAGCAACAACATCAACAAGAATTTTTAAGCCAAACAAGAATAAATGAAGGGGTAGTTGTAAGAAACACCTTTTGTTTTTGGCTCAAAACAAGCCTCAATATTGGAATATTTTGACTTTTGGAATAAAAAATTTTAAATGAAATAAAATATGAATAATTGTAAAACATAAAAAATAGTTTGTATTTAAAAATTCAAGCCTAGAAAAATATATCTCTTAAAGTTATGCATAAAAAATGAGTGACAAAAATGCAAGAAAATAGATACCTTGGAATTTTATTTTTAGAAAATAGTAAAAAAATTCAATAAAAAAAAGAAGGCACAAGTTCTATAGCCGGTGTAAAAGGAGTTAGTGAAAGTTTAATCATTGCAATACCAACACTAGCTAACTCCTAAGTGTTCTATGCCCCAATTTTGGACAATAAATAGAGAGGTTTTAAGGTTTACTAGACCTCGTAACTTTTCATTCTCCTAAATCATTGCTTGATTAGTTGACTTTTTATAAAGAAAAATTTTCTATAATGAATTTCAAAAATTGGTATTAATAATATGTATTTGTAAAGATATAAGTAAAAATATGTAAAAATTTAAGAAAAGATTCAAGTTCTATGGGATTAATAATGTTATGTATCATATCACCATGTGTGTGATCCATGTTTAGCTACTTTATCTTTTGAGAAGTACATTATGTTTTTCTTAGTATAAGAGCTTCTTCAAATTAACTTTTGAAAGATTAGATTTATTGCAAAATGGTCAAATATCTTATCCAAAATAAATTCAACCTATTGAATTATATTTGAATATCAATCCTATATTTTCATTATATAAAGCTATAAATTGTCTACAAGATTGTCTATTATTTGAAAATTTTCAAGGTTTTTGGTGAAATATTGTCATTGTTATAATTTTGGTAGCAAAAAAAGAAAATTAATAAATAAAAACTACAAAAACAATTCAATTGATTTGAAATATTTTTAAGAAAGACAAGTAGCAATGGATGTTAGTGTAAATTTTTATCAATTAATTATTTTATTTTTACACCCAAAGAACCCTTGGCAAAGACCTCTAAGTTACATTCTAGTATTCCTTTATGAAACTAATTTATCCTTTTATATAATTGGTATATCAAATTAAATTTTTTTATGCATGAAAAAATGCATTTTCTATTGATGTTGATTTTTCAAACTTTTGAAGAAAAAAAATCAGATTATTGTGATTTTTCAAAGTAAAAAGTGGAAGTAAAAATATATCAATCAAAATGTATACTAGAATAATTTGAAATTCTTATTATAAATGGAGGTTAGAATGAAAAATATCAATCTGAAATTTAAGATTGAAAACCGTTTTAAAAGAAAAAAATATAAATGAAAAATACACAATACCATGCTTTTTGGATTCTAACACTTAAGGCTTGCAATTGCAATCATTCTTCCAATTTTTGAATTTTTTCAAAATTCAAAATGAAATAGATTGAGTTCTTGTCAAGAATTCTTATTTGATTTACACCAAATATCCCAAATAATAATATTCAAAGTTACAATTAAGGTTGGCTTCCTTTTTTTGGATAAGTAAACCTTTAGTGGTTAAATGGAATTTTTGTACAACTAGTAAATATTGTTTGAGTAGCTTCTTTGCAAATTAAGATAGGAATACCTGAAATTGTTATTTTTTCTACCATACTTTTAGCCAATCAAAATTGAACATTGCTCTTCAAATGACCTTGAGGACAAGTTTGTGCACTTATCAGTTGCATATATTCTCAATGAAATTCTATAATCTATGACATCTAGTACACAATGTCATGATCCATTGCCAAATTTTCATTTTGACAGATGATAACGATTCCATCTTTACAAATTCTCATTCAAATTAAAAAATTTATATTAAGTTTAACCTTTAAAAAACATTTCTTCTCCAAGTTTAGTCAAACATCATCAAATTTCTACATGGAAACACACATTTCAAAAATTTCATATTTTTCCCATATACTATTATTAGTCTTAATTTTTTTCTCATTTTTTCATAATTAAAAACATTGAATTGAAATTCATATGATTTTTTTAAACAAATTTCTTTCTGATAATAATATTATTTATAAAATTATAAAATAGTATAAAAATAAAAATAATAGTGACAAAATTGTAGTTGAATTTGTATATTCTTTGAGCTCACATCAAAAGAAATTTGATAGAAAAAGTTCAAAAGTAAAGTATTTTGAGCTTTCAAGATGCTATCTTCAAAATGTCACAAAACTTATAATTTAAATAATTTTTAAAAAATGAAATGGAATAATGGAATGGAATGATACTTTAAAGGTAGCATCTAAACATCTTGAAAACTAAAAATGTATCACTTTTGAACTTCTTCTATCAAATTTCTTTAAGTGTGAGTTAAGGAGAACATCAATTATACCAGTATTTTTTTACTATTATTTTCATTTTTCTTCAACATTTGATTCTATTTTATTCACTTTTCTAGTTGCTATAAAGTTTAGAAAGAAATTTCATTACAAAATCATTTAAATTTCAAATTCATATTTTGAGTTATAAAGAAAATGAAATTGAATTTTAGACATATATTATTATAGGTGTAAAATACCAAATTTTCAAAGTATATGTTTTAATATGGAATTCTTATGAATTTTGACCAAACTAGGACATAAAATGTCTTTTAAGAATTAAGAGAAAAATTTGCTTGAGGTGCATGGTTGTAGGGGTAATCCATGGTTGTCATAACGGGCGAGTTAGGGTCATCGGACCGGATGGACGGACGGTCCGAACGGCTTTAATTTTGTAACTTGTGCAATTTTGCGGAATGACACGTCACCTCGGAATGCGAAACCCAGGGTGTGGACGCCTTTAGGGTTTAGGTCAGGGCGCGGACTTCATTGTCAACGTCAAGGCGCGGACTTGTGCAGGTCGGGTGCGGACTTCACCGTCAACGTTAGGGCGAGGACTTGTACAAGTCGTGATCAAATTGTAGTGATTTTTTTAAAGCTAAACGTGAAAATAAAATGATATCAATTATAATTTATATTAGAATAGGCTGTATTTTTTTCATAAATGAGGGATAGAATGGGAATCCTAATTTCATAGTTCAAATTTAAAA
This sequence comes from Pseudoscleropodium purum, assembly GCA_963969395.1. Classification (NCBI taxonomy): domain Eukaryota; kingdom Viridiplantae; phylum Streptophyta; class Bryopsida; order Hypnales; family Brachytheciaceae; genus Pseudoscleropodium; species Pseudoscleropodium purum. The sequence continues at coordinate 20,538,691 of OZ017795.1, read as the reverse complement.
TCCGTTTTTAAAAAAAAAATACAAATGAAAAATACACAATACTGAGTTATTTGGATTTTAACACATTGAACTTTCAATTGCAATAACTTTTCCTATTTTTGACATTTTTCAAAATTTCAAAATGGAATAGAAAGAAAACTTGGCAAGCTTCATTTTCTTAGTTTACATCAAATTCCAAACATACTTATTTTGAAATTTACAATTGAGGTTGATGAAGGCACATCCACTTTTTGGACGCTTGGATTTTTAAGGGTTAAGCATCTTTTTCCCACTATGCATATGTCTTTTTTCATTCCAAAAAAGAATCTCGTCCGCGCCCTGATGATCTTGTCTGCGCCCAGCATGTTCCTTAATCCACGTGGCATCCATGTGGCCTATTTTTCCATTATCAAAAAGTCAACTATGTGTTGACTGTATCGGACGGGCGGGACCTCTAACGGATGGGCGAATTGGACGGACGGGCGAACCAGACGTCTGTCCACTATGACAACCATGAATCAATTGCAATCCCATTTTTGTCTTGTAGAAAAATTACGAATGCCATGACTGTAAAATGAAATGTCCAACACGCAAGCATTTTCACGTTCATTCTATTATCAATATTCAATCAGTGAGTTCAGACTTTTGTTTAGTCACATGAAAGCTTTTAGAGAACAAACGTCCGGAAGCACAAAGCATGGAAAAGAGCATCAGACACATGTTGTGCCGCTCAAATTTTGTATTTCCTCTCATGTCCTAGGTAATGTGGGGCCAGTGATTACAAATATGAATTCAGAATTTGCAAATTTAATCTTTTTATATTAATGACAAAAAAATTTAATTTGAAAACTTGAGCCAAAATTAAATTATGTAGCATAAAATGCGGCAATGAATTCACCAAAAAGAACATGCCACCTTTTTCTCACATTCTTAGACATACTAGTATAGGTATTCATATTCTAAACATATTTTTCATATTTTAGATGTATTTTAAATTTTCTCTAATTATTTACAAAATTGACCTCCATGTAGGATAGCCACCGATTTGTTTGAAGAACTACTAAAGTTGTTTCCACTTATTGAAATAAAATGAATACTATTGCATCTATAGTAATTTCTATTTCAAATTATATGAAGGTTACATGCTTGGTATAGAAAAAAATGTCAAACAAATTTACATTATAATTTAGTGAATTCAATTTTTTAAAGTGATGGTCAAGGTCTATTCAAAACCTTGGCTTGAAATCAAAGTATGCAACGTCTTTGGTATTACACTTTTCAAGAATGAAATGCCATTTTTTTTATTTAATATTTTTCTCCTTCAATTGTACATATAGATCGGAAGTACTTTTTAAAAGTGTAAAATTGTTGAAGAATGTGCCATTTTTGAATTTCTTAACCCATAAAAACCCATGCCTTTTCAAGTGTGTTTTCACTATGAAATAAGAACACGGACTTATAATTATCCTTAATGAAGCAAATTTGATTTTTTGCAAAATCTAACCACATACATGTTTAGTGAACTTGGTTAATAGTATGTTTGCCTATTTTAATTGCAAAATTGCATAGTAGTCGTGAGATTGTAACAAGAAATATGTGTAAGATCACTATTTTTGTTATAATATTTCATAGATTTGCACACAAATTTCTCTGCAGATTTGAGGTGGCACAAACAACTACAAATCATGTTAGCATACTAAAATTCACTTTCACAAAGCTTTATTTCACAAGAAGAGCTATCAAATTTTATTATTGAATCCACCTTGCAATTTTGTAAATGCTATTATTTTTAAAGTATAAATTGCAAATAAATCCAAATCAACACTTACATATTTTGAATTTTCAATGGTAAAAATGATGAAAACGGTTTACTCTTTCCATTGGGATTATTTTCAAAGAAAATGAATACATATAGGTTTTTAGATCTCAAAACAAGTGAAATTGGCAAACTTTGCTCAAAGTTAGGAAATTAAGTGACATTAGCAAGCTTTACTCTTCCACTAACAGACATATAAGGCTTTAAAGACCTTTGAAAAATCAAATGTTTGATTAAACCAAAATGAGCTTGAAATTTGAAATTGGCCATATATGGTCAATTGAACTTTTAGGGATTAATATTACTTGAACATATTATGCTTTGTAGTGAAATAAAATGTTTATCTTGTTTCAATTTTTTGTTTTCTATAAATTAAAAAAATCAATTAATTAGAAATATATATATACACACATATGTGTATGTATAATTTGGATAATCAAGTATGAGTTGAGTTCCTATAGAATAAAGAATTGGACTTCTTATCAAATTCATTCCATGTCACTCCCACATGTCCTATTGTAAGGAAAACTTGCAAGTTTGTATGAATTTCAAGAGAGTCATATTTTTCAACAAACTTTTAGGCACAATTAATCATAGCAAATATCTTATGGTGTAATTTTTTTACTTAAGTAAAATTAGATTTCTCAATTTCTCTTTCATCCCAAACAATATTTTGTGATTTGAAGTCTCCAAGTGTGATGCTCAAATAATTTGTGTTGAAGTTGTGAGGAATGTGCAAGATTGGAAAAAAAAATAGTCAAAAAATCTTGTGTTCAAGAATTGACTTGAAAGTCTAAGAAAAAAATTTCAGAAAAACAAACACATGATCTTCATTCTTTAAAACATTGACAAGCAGAAGTAGGTTCAAGATTGGAAAAAATAAAAAATTGTTAACAACTCTAAGATGGGATTGAAGCTTTATAATCCCAATGATGAGATTGTTTTAGCAAGAAAACTTTATCTTGTGAAAAATTGTGAAAATTGCATTCAAAAATGAATCTTACAAATTATTTTTTCAAGAAGATGCTTTAATTGCCTAGAAATTAAGATTGTCTACAACTTTCACATAACAAGTTCAAAGCGAATGAATCAAACCTTCCTACAATATATGAGGAACAAATTTTTTTAGTTTTTAAAATTCTTTTTGGGTGAGGATACTTTTGGTTGTTGCATTGAAAAAATTACCTTTTGTCTTTTCGACAACTTCTTGGTGTTTTGCACCGATTCATATAAAAATTATATTCTTGGAAAGCTACTATGACTTTCTATGTCCACAAAAATTTTCAAAACATCATGATGAATATTGAAACCGTTTGAAACTACTCAAATTCATATTGTCCTCCAATGAAGTGAGGATCCTATCTCTTGAGTGGATAGTGACATTGAGTGGTCTCAATTTGTTGTGTTTTGAGTTTCACTGAGATTTAAATTTAGGATTTCAAAATTTAAATATTTTCATTCCGCCCTCTTTGTAATTTTCAGAAATCAACTTATTGACAATCAATATAAGACAATTCATCTCTTATCCATATTTGGTATTGTATTCATTTCCAGTACTATATTCATATTTGGTATTGTATCCATATTTGACATTGTATTCGTATCCGATAGCCATATTTAGTATTCAATATATATTTGTATATGATACTGTATCCATATCCAGTATTCATTTCAATGGCTCAAATTAAATCTCACAAGATCGACAACTTGTAATTTTTTTAGAAATCAACAACAATTTCGAGGATAAACATTTAAAAAAAATCAACGGCTTGTAAATTTTTGATTGAGGGGGGTCAACTAATACAAACCAAGAGGTGGTGCCTTTCTTTTTAGTAATTTGAATTCAATTTTAAACCCTTTTGATTAAAAACAAAAAAATCAAGGATACCTATGGTTTTACTAGAAGCCTAAATATTCTCACCATTGAAATCAACAATTCCTAATTCTTTGTAAGAGAGATTAGCATTTTCGTTTTTTCTTTCAAGTAGTAGCACCTTCCACTTTTTAAATTCTTTAAAAGTATGTATATGAAAATTTTATTGGGTTAAGAAAATTTAAATATATTCTCAATGCATTTTCCAATATATAGATTAAAAGTTCTTAATTGCACAAGTTTTGGGACAAACACGTTTTTGTCTAAAAACATTAAAAGGCAAAACATCTCTTTTTGGAAGGCCTACAAAACCTCATATTTTTAAGTTTAGACACATTGAACTTGCAATCAACGATTATATAAATATATTCACTCTAGGTATTTAGAAAGTTGTACTTAGGGATCTTCAATAAGTTAACAAAATATTGTAGGAGCTTCAATTTCTATATTTCTATAGTTGAATCTATTCTCTTTCAAACTAATAAACCAAATTTTTTTTAATAAAAGATCCATTCCAAATACCTAGGATACCATCCATTAAAACCTTTCATCAATCCACAATTGATTTTTTTTATAAAGGTGAATTGGACTACAATTGTCTTAATTAGTAAATATAATCAATGTCTTAAATGATAGTAATTAAATTATTAGAGTCAAGGTTATGAACTAAAACCTTTTTAGCGCAAACCAATGATTACTGAAAATAATGAATCCAAAAAAATTGCAACCATTACAAACATTTTTCATACAAATGTGCCTTTGCGAAGAAGGATTTTTGTCAATCAAAAAGTTAATATCTTGCAATCTACACAATAGAATTTTCTTGTTATTTTTTCCACGTCTTTTCAAACCAATATACTACAAGATCCTATGGTTACAAATGTCTAGAAATATTTTTTTTAAATGGTACTTGCACTCAAAATGATAGTCTTCAAGTGTTTAGGGTAAAACATAATCAAAATCCTTTAGGATTTTAGAGTGTGTATTGAAAGATTTGTATTGTTCAAGAGACTTGCATAATTTTTTCTTGCTAATACAATATTTTTATCAAAATATTTGCATATTCAAAATCTCTATTGCTTAGAAGGCTTGATTATATACTACTTTACAATTTCATTTTAATATGTACAATTTTTTTCCCTATAACAATTCATTGGTAATATTGCAACTCAAAATAACATTCATTACCACTAGTTGTCACTATTGGAAGATTGATTTTATTTAACACTTCTTTAATACATAGATTTTTTAGAATGCTTTTTGTACACAACATGAATATTGCCACTTGCTTCAAGAAATGAGTCTATTCTTCAAGTATCCTATTGTGTAATTCTAATATGTGTTCACATTTACTGCTATCACACATTTCATAAGCTAATCTCAACCCTTCTCTTCTAGTTCCATGGTAGATGGGACCAATCTTCATGAATTTATGTTGTAAATAACTCAAATGCCTAAAACTTTTATCATCAAATGGAGCCATGTAGTCTGTGTATATCAAATGCATTGCTGTAATGGATGCTACATATTTTGTCCCATTACAAACAATTGTTTTGCGTTGCATCGTTTCTCCATTTGTAGCTTTCACTAGATAGAGGTAGTAATAAGTGACACAAAAAAAACCATGCATTTTCCTTGTACCATACATGGATGAATGCAGTTATTTTGGCTTTCAAAGGAATATGGTCTTCATCATTGGGCTTGACAACAACATCATCTCCAATCTCATATAACACTCCTCATAGCATACACTTTCAGATGTGCGTATAGACATATGTTTCTCATTCCTCCACTTCAAAATGGTATTGTAAGAAGTTTGCCAATCTAGTATCAACAACTTTAGGTTGAGCTCTCCTACCCTTCTTTGTTCCAATCAAAATGCCTTTGAAAGAAGTTGTATACGAACACATAGTTTTGGATGTATTTTTCAACAATTTATTGATCTCTATAGCAGATTAAATGCTAGTGTATGTTAAAAAATGCTTCTTATGCGATGTTGGGCAACGGGAAGTGTTATAGTTGTTGTCTTCATTTATGTACTCATGCACATACAAGTACTTCTATAAGTCAATAAGTGCTCTTCGCGACATATCCACTCCATCACTCTTTGCACATACATTTGTCTGTACATTTTGAAATTGCCTTTGAGTGTAGAGCTCAATGAATGTTTGTTCCACTTGTTTGTCATTGGAATATATGTTTTAATATTTCTGAACTTCTCTTTCATAAAAGCAATACCAATACACATCTAAGTGTCCAAATCTTAAGACATCCTCCAAGATGTGCCCCACACTTGCTACATGCTCTAAAGGTCTTCCCTTTGGACCATATAAATCTTTTGACAAGATTTGCCACATTTGAAGCAATTGTCTCACATTACGTAGGTATACTGTTGTCCATCCTTTGATGCGAGTCTCATTGAAGAAATAATGTGAGATATCAATGAGACACAATTCCATCTCCAAGAGTTTAAAATACATAGTTTAAAAAAAATTTAGTGCATATAGTACACTTGGTAGCACCCACTAAATAAATTTCTAATTTTCTTTTGCCATAAAAGAATTGCTATACTCAAATGGGTTGTTTGGCCATCACCCTCTTCTTAATTCACGAGGTCGTGACTCTTGGACTACCATACACATCTCCAATACTTTCTTCTTCTTATTAGCATCTTCATTAATCCACATAGACAAGTTCTAGACGTATGACTTAAAAATATTCAAGCCCATTATATGCATTATGTTGTAAACAAGATCTAAAGAAAGGTCAAATCCATATAGGTAATATAGTTTCCACAAGGGGGACTCTCCTGAAACACTAGTTGCTTACCAATGAGTAGTGAATGCACTTTTGGAATGAGCAAGCAATAGATTCCAACTACGTACACTTTTCCAAACTTCTGTAGTGCTTCATCTTTCAAGAGGATGGCAAATTTGTTCACGATTACGGTTGAAAACATAACACCCGTCTATAAGCTCTAAATGCATTTTGCATCTTTTATATGCGGACTTTCCAAAAGATTTCAACTTTTTCATTTTGCATTGAGTAGGGTGGTCACTCGTCACAAGCATCAACATTGCTTTTATATTAGAGTTCCTTGGTATATTTGGGAAATGCTCTCTCATGAGAGAATGTGGGTAGTCGACGTTGAAACCATCATAGTAAATATTGTGCATTTCCTTGATGAATGGGTCTAACAATTTTACCATAGACTCTTTCATTTTTTTCTCTAGTATTGCATTTGCACCACTAGTCTTAGGAATGAATGTTGTTGGTATAAAAAATATTGGGATGAGTTTGATTGGTTTTGTTGTTCCTGTGTTTAATATGGCCACTTTAAAAATTCAGCTACTTTGATTGTGCTGCTTCAAAACCATAAATCCATCCCCATGAGTTGCCAAGGCTATATTGCGGGGATCACCCTTTATCATCTTCTTCACAGATGACACCTTCTCTTAACAATTCCAACAACCTAAATTATATGTTTAGAATTCTTCATTCCATCCATTAATAATATAATCTTTTTTGTATGGAAATGTGCAATGCGCCATTCTACAACTTTTACAAAGAATTGGCAATTTCCATTCACATGATGGGTTCCACCAATCTTGGTAAATTCTTAGCTTTTCCCCATCACAAAAATCTCTTATGTATGTTGGAACATCATGTACAGATTCCCCATCTAACGGTCTTTATTTTTTTACAAACTTAACATTTTTATAGAATACATTTTTGAATGCATAATGTTTTGTAATTGATTTTGATTTAGGCAAATAATCAACAAGAATCATATTTTTTTTCGGGCCATATTGCACATTGTATACATTTCAACATAATCTCATTTGACTTTTGGTGGATTGCATGCACAATTCACAATGTTTTTCTCTTCGTATCTGTCTTCATCACTGTGTTCAAGGATGATGTCATCATGTACATTTTCTACAATTGAACCAATACACATTTGATACCTCTTAGGAACAATCATTCTTTTGTTCTTATACATCTTCATTAATTTTTTTCAAGTATTGGCAACTTGTGCTTCCTCTAATTCTCCTATCCATTCTCCATTTATATATCTAAAAATGGCTCCAAATTTTGGTTCATGTACATGTACATCTTCAAGGCTCATCAAATAAATGGCGCATAGTGGAATCTTGACATGAGATTGGACAATTGAAAGAATCCCAGTCACTTTGCATTTTAATGAATGCATGTCTTACAAAGTTCAAGGACACCTCGTTTGCCTCCCCCCTCGCTATATCATTTGCTTGGTCTCCCCCCACACCACACACTTTGTCACTACCCATATCATTCATGGATTCACTTGGCATATTACCTAGCAGATCATTTGGCACATCATCAGCCATATCGCTAGATATACCCCCTTCTACTTCATCTACCATGTCATTTGCAATGTCATTTTCTAAATCATCTGTAATGTCATGTACCAAACATGCTATGTTTTCATCACCCTCGCCTATGTCAAGTTCTGCCCTATTATTTGTATTATCTCTCTTTCCAACATTTGATACATCATGAGCAAGTGGTGTATTGTGTCTTTGTCTCTCATTGAATCTATTTTCATTCATAAGTGCATGTCTCTCAACTTCAACTTTGTGTCTATCGTAGATAGCTTTCTAGACTCATCTATATTTAAAACTTGGAGGTGAATGTTATGTACGACATCTAATAAAATAAAATTATTAATGAAGGTGTAAATAACTTACCTCATGTAGTGTTTTACATTGACTTCTTTTGTACTTGTTTAAGTTCTCAATATGCTCCATCAAGTACTTGTAAATTTCTTTTGGTATCCAAGGCATTTGGGATCTTTTCAAAGTCTAACAGTTCCATGTTCTTTGATCTTGCTTTGAATATTGCCATTTTTAGATATATCGCATATTGCACATTACTAATAATCTAAAATTCTAGTCTAATAAAACTTTCTAAAATGAAAAATTCAAGAAAAAAGTTGTTTTATGTTTGAATTTTTTTAATTTAGTTAAATTATTTATTAAAAAAATTAGAAATTGTCCATTGTTTCTAAATTTTAAAGGTTTTTTAGTGTATTAATTACATCTTAAGACATTAAACTCTATAATTCCTATGCTTACAAAAAGAAAAAATAATTTGGGCAAGATAAAAGATTTTGCTACTTGATAATATTTCTTTAATAGTTTAGATAACAACCTCAAGTCAAGTTTGTTTTCTTTCCATTCCAACATGAATTAATTCAAAACCTTACACAACAATTATGAAGTATTAAGTAATTAAGTTAATCACAATGCTAAATAAAACCAAAATAAAAAACTTTTTTTCAAAATGCTTGGATGCACTTCATCTATTTCAAATAGCTCCCACATTAGGCTTCTAGTTATTTGCCAAGTGGAGTTTAGTTAAGAGCATCTCCACACTTCATTCACCACATCTGGGTGAAGCAGGTTCAGTAGAGGCTAGGAGTCAAGGCACCTTCATTATTACATTAGGAGCAAATTTCAAAATACCAAGCACATCCAATTTTGCCTAGGGTACTCCAACTTTGAACACATGGGGAACTTTTGCATAAGTGCGGTGTCAACGCAATTATGATTGTTTCTTCGTTGGATTGATTGAATGGAGTGTTGTTGCAACGCTATAGGACACGTGGAAAAAAATTGGGTTTGAGTACTTGACTCTATTACATGCATTGGAGTCACGAATAGGGTCATAATGGAAAGGTAGGGAGGCATCACTTTCCAATGTGGTGAGGAGAGCAAGAGGCTAGCAAACAGTGGAGAAAACAAGAGTCACAGTGTTGAGGATTTTTACAATGCCCACCAAGCTTGGTTTCCTATGTAGATTTCATTGCCCTAAAGTGGCAATGCTCAAAGTGGCAATTTGTTGAGGTCAAAGGAAATATGTACTTTATTTGATCCAAATTTACAATCTTGATTTTTCAGCTTGACTTATTGAAGAACACCCTCTTAAAAATTTTAAATAAAAGATATCAAACACTTATGAGATTATAATGGCTAAAAATAAACCAAAGTCTAAGTTTGTCCTTTATTTTGAATGGTGCATATTTAAAAATTTAGCACTTTGAATATATATGATACAAAAATTTGTACTCACATGGCACCATTTTGATCACTTTATACTTTTAGCAAATGAAAATTTAAGTATCCAAAATAAAAGTTGTACTTTTAGCAATTTCCAAAAGAATGTGGTTCTAAATTGATTTTACAAAGTTCTATGAAGATTTTTTCATGTTTGAATGAATAAATTATTTCTAAAAGTCATTTTTGACATCTTTCTATAGTACAATTTTCTTTAAATTTGAAGAAGTCATTACATTATAACACTTATAGTTTTTGTTCAAACCCCTCAAACATCAAGTGATTATCAAATGAGAACATATCTATACTAGTCTATTAAATTAGTGTTCTTAATAATAATAATTAAAATACACAGAAATTTTAAAATTATGCAAATTTGCAAAGCTCATTAATATGGTAATGACAATATTCTATGTATAATCAAGATAATGTATTATAAACCACTTTATACTAATTCAAATTGAATAATTTTCATCCTACTTCCATTCAACTTTTCAATCCATTTTCATCCCATTTCATTTATCTTTTTTCAACTTCCATTTAGTTTATCTTATATTCATCTTATATTCATACTAATTACATCAAATTTGTCTATATTTCAATCAAATAGTGTAAAAAACCATCTCATTCTTCAAACTTTAAGACTCATCAAATAAACTTATTTAGGACTCATTAAAAATACCTCACTCCACCCACCCTAAGTCTCTAACCCTTACAAATGATACAATTATATACCAATTTGGACGGACCAATAGCATATAGTCAAAGATGTTCATCTGCCTTTATCCCCCCACACTCCTCCCAATTGGCCGCCCCAATCCCACTCATCACCCACCGGTAACATCTTCCGACCGCTAAATAGAACCCCCGACCTCTGGTCGCACAATGTTAGCGCTCATCTTATCCTTTCCATTGGACTCGGCCTTCATCGGCCTTGAGCATCATCGCCGCAGCACTAGCATCTCCTTCATGATTGTGTGCATTCCCGATGTTGCGGTTGTTTCAGATTTGTGCCCCGCAGTCGGGCTTATTCCTTTCCTAGCTTCGTGGTGGTTTGAGCTTCCAAGTTTGGCGATTCCTGATTGAAGAAGTCGTTTGACACGGGTAGCAATGGTGGCGGCTATGGCGTCCGGTGCAGTCGCATCGTCGTCGTCTTCGCAGTTTCTACGCACGGAAGGATGCTCTCAGGAAGGAGGGCGAGTTGCACAGGAGCTTTCGCAGATGGCGAGCTTCGGGAGTCACAATGCAGGGTTTCTGAGGAGAGCGCACGGTTTGCATTCATCTACTTCGGCTCCTGCGTCGGTACGAAACTTAGCTTAGACTAAATTTAAGCTCTCTTTGAAAATAGTGTCTGGATTTTCTTTACAGAATTGTGCACTTCTTTTAAACGAGGATTCGAAAGCATGAGAGAATGCATTATTTGGATACTGCGTGTAAAAGTTACAGGGAATTCTTTTTTTATCGATAGACGATCTAGTACTGGCGCAAGTATTGGTGTTGAGGTGGTGCGCGTTCTCAAAAACAAAATGCATTAACTAGGCAAGATTTGGTGAGTTGCATTTAGGTAGTTGTCACAATTTAGGTGTGGATGCATTGTGAGTTTGGTCAATTAGACTCGAGATTTAAGTTCTGTTTTTGTTGTGCATTGTTAAATAACATTGATTTCTTATTTGATTTGATTTGGGTTTATGGTTTCCTCCGTCGTGGAACCGTTGAGACTGATCAAGATCGTGCCTACAGATTCAACCAATGCGGGCGAATTTGGCTCAACAAATGAAGAAGATGCAAGCTGCGCAGGGACGGTGGGAAACACAGGCAAGTGGATCTTTTTTCGGTTGCTCTCAGCGTTAGAATTCGACTTTTGCTGTTATTAATTACATGCCGGTCAAGAGATTTTGATGATTCAAACTGGATTTGTAAGAACTATCGTTCGGCATATATAATTTAGTTTGGCTGACAGCTTGAGCTATATTTTGCACTAGTGCAGTTGAGAAACGGATCGTGGATCTCCGTGTCTGCTCGAGAAGCAGGGGAGCATATAAACAGTGGTGACTACTATTTTCTGGATGTGCGCCCTTCAACTGAACACTCTAAGGTACCTATTTGTAGAGAATTTATATTTATCACTTGTCAGTTCGCGATCATAAACTGTCGGACTTAGCTTATTTTTATTCTACTAGCTACAGCTGAAAAATATGAGAACTGTGTCATTATCTGCAGGCTTCGGTGAAGGGTTCAATCTGGATTCCCATGTATGATGTTAACAAGAATGCTGATCCCGCAACTCTCTACAGCAAGATTCAAAAATTGACAATGGGTATGTGGTATCAGCACTTTATTTGAGACATCCCAAGGTAGTGCATTGGGCTGGTTGTGGATGATCGATGATGAGGATAGAAATTTAAATCTGATAACCAATCAGGACTGATCGATGTGGTCAATTTTTTAAGTGTCCGCGTCAGTCTATTAGGCATTCAAGTCTTAAAACTGATAAATGGGAGGGGTGCAATTTTTCTAGACATCTCACTTCGGGTGTCGATGTTGTTTTAGGTGGTTGGTGGAGCGGGCAAGCTCTGATGAAGTATAATGAGTAAGTTTTATGCTTAATCGCCTCTATCGGCCAATCTGTCCCTGCATTTTCTCCGCCTCTGTTCTAAAATCTTTTTACTCAATTGCTAGCTGTTTGGGGAGCGTAGTGTCTACAAGCAGTCGGAAACGTTCTACATTGTGGCACGTGTATTCCCTTTTGTGATTGTGCGCAGATGAAGTGACTTATGTTTGTATCGGTACATGGTGTAATTTTGCAGACGTTTTATGCCAGATATTGTGGCAAGAATACCGAAGAGCTCGAAAATCGTTGTTGCCTGTCAGAAAGGTCTCCGGTAAGAATTTGTAATACAAAACTCCATGCCTGTACGATACCTTTGCCTGCGTCACCTTGACATCTCCGAGCCCTGTGTAATTGTCAGGCATTATTATTTCCAAACCTTAACTTGTAGCCTAACGCTCAGAGATTCTTATGTATATGCTGCAGGTCATTAGCAGCATGTGAGCAACTATACAAAGTGGGGTATAGGAACTTGTACTGGCTGAGTGGAGGTCTCGATGCCGTCAATGAGGGGGTACGTTCTAGATTTAATTTCCTTGCCTGGCTCTAGAATCTGTGTTAATCCCTAAATATTAGTTCCCCATGCCTTCTGTGTCGATTCATATTGCATTTGTAAATCTGCTAACATGAACTGTTGCGAAAGGACCTTGAATCGACATTCACTGCTTCTCTGTCGTAACTGTGAACGAACATTCAGCACAGATGATAATGTTTGCGCCTGTGCTTTCCCTGCTTTTTCTTTCCAGGAACTTGAAAGAGAAGGCCCCCAGCCTTTCAAACTTGCAGGCATTGGTGGAGTGTCAGAGTTTCTTGGGTAAGAATCTCGGTTGCTGGAGGTCATAATTTAGATCCTATCGGGTCAGATTCTTTTGGAAAGTCCTTAGTTGTTGGTGACGACCCGTGACTAGTTTGGTACTCACATAGTATTTATGCACTTCTACATTGTAATTTCTTAGATATAAGTTCCTCTTTCTATTTTTGGGTTCTCTTCTGTTGGTAGGTGATTTCTTCACACGTTTTAGGCTTGTTGAAAATACTGCCGTGAGAAATTGACGATGCAGCCGCGGTTGATCGATCAATTGACGGGTTTTGTGCTGCAGATGGACTGATGTGCAGAGATCTGAAGCTTCCAAGCTGGGGTTTGGTTACCGGGCAATGTTGTTCGGCAGAGTGGTCAGTCCCGCCTTTGCTTATCTGAAATTGAACATCCAATACTGTAATCAGTGATCTCTCTTTTACCATCCAAGTATTGCTTTCCCAGAATCACATTAATTGTAACCTGTAAAAGTGCTTAGGTGTATTTGTTTCATTTAGTGGTTTTCTGAAGACCTGGTATTGACTTGCGCAGGTACTACTCATGCTAGCCGTGGACTTGTTTTTCCTCGGTTCACAGCAACTTTCTGAGTTACTTGCTTACCTACGGCATTGATAATACCCTCGACTATTGATGCCTGATTCGAAGCTGTAAATTTTACCCACTTGGGTATCAAAGAACAAACGGCAATACAAGTCCTTGCCAGGGACCTGTAGCCTCCTCTCTCCCTTCCAGCATATTGTGATCTCTTGATTAGTTCATCCTTCTAAGAGCGGCACCTGAAGAGCCTCGTAGAAGATACCTACCTGGAGACCGTTTCCCACAGGATCGTATTCATGCTTCTGTTTTGCTGGAGTTTTGGGAGGTCATGGCTAATGCTGATCTCTCATAGAATTTTTACTTTTGGTCATCACACCAGAAAGGTTATATATAATAGGATAGGAACTGGTGAACATGTAGAAGAAGCAAGAGTACTCTCTATTTTTGAAGATTCGTACTCTAGATTGCAGGGTTATCAAATGCTCAGGTGCTAAACTGCATCTTTGCGCGCGTTCTAATAATTCAAGGTTACTCCTGTGACAACCCTCAGTATGTTCGTTAGTGAAATCGGTGCTCCTGGCATCGTTTTGAGTCAACTTCAGGGTCATTTCGAGGGACTCTGTTGAATACTCTGTTGACATACGTTGCAGCCCAGGGCTTGATCCATGTTTTAATCTGCCGTGAATCACTCACATGTCTCATTGGAACCTGAAAGCTTTCTGACCTGCGCTTTTCTCATTTTTCTCTCAATTCACATCTACATTTGGACATTCTAAAGTTTCTTGATTTCTGATTTTTGGTTCTGATTAGGAGTTGACTCAAGTTCTTGGTTTTGAGATACTTGATAGATCAAGGTAGAAGTACCTATTTGTGATAACTTAAGCATTTCAGGGTATGGTAAATTTGTTGAGAAATTGAGGTCAATGTGTCCAAACACAAGGATGAGGAAGAATGTAAAAAAAAGGAGTTTTTTTCCTAAGGAAGAATATTTTATTCAATATGAATGTGGATTTTTCATCTAGACCCATTCCTATCTTTTTAGACTTATTTGTGATGGTTAGCTTTGGCACTTCTTTGTAAGCCAAGAAGGAAGAGAGATGAGGGAATGAGAAGGTACAAATGAAGGATCTTTTGTAATGAACAGTGCATCCAATTGTTGTCTACAACATGTCAATCTATAAAACCATTATATGGGGTAGTTCAAAATAGGTACTTCTACCATAATCCTTAAAGGACATTCACTTGGAATCTTGAATGGAGAGCATACCAAAAAAGAATAAAAAATCTCATGGAAGCAAGTCACTTTGTTTGTCCAAAGTTTGTGCGGTGGGGCATACAAAAGTGAATAGTGAATAGTGCTTTGACTTTGTAGCATAAACGCGGTGCTTGACAAACTATATTCACTATTGAAGTAGGTCCAATAGGTTGAAACATTCCAAAAAAATATAGAAAACACTTATCAACAATTTAGTCAAAACCATGATGTACAATAACAATGATTTGGCACGATTCTCTTAACATGTTGTTTGACTCCTGAAAGCCTAGGACCTTTTGGGTTTGAAAACATCATTGCTTTTGAAGTGTTATAGGTCTAAACATCGTTAAGGAATAGAAATCTCAACTGTACCATCTTGTAATGCACGTGTTGTGGGTGACATGAATCAAATTTGGAGTCATTTAACCACATAGATTGCAAGATTATAATGTTTTAGTATTGAAAATTAATGCTAAAATTTTCATAGCAACACATTTGGAGGTGAAATTCAATTTCGAAGCTTATGCAAATTGAGAAAAAATTGAAACTACAACATGCTTCAAAACCAACCTAAAAAGACATTGGTGAAAGAAAATTTTATTCAATAGACTCATTGTGCCTACAAAATGACTTTGAAATGCCAAAAAATAGCAAAAAAAGTGCAAGAATCACATATGAGGTTGAGTATCCTTCTACTAAAGTGCTTCTTTATCACTCATAACTTCTTTGATTGATATGAAATTTTACTAGTACACAAACTAAACTAGTATGTGCAATTTTCCCATGAAAAAATTGTTGGAAATGGATATTGTATGAAGAAGAAACAAGCCACCAAAATTCACCATATTCCAAAAATTTCTGATTATGAACTTTGAATTGCTCATAAACATTAATAGAACTTAGATTGACATGAAAATTTTACCACGATAACTAGACTTCAAGGGGAATATAAACCAATAAATTTTTATTGAAAACAAACATTGGATGGAGATACAAGCCCCCAAAGTTGCAATTATTAAATTGCAATTTGGTGAACTCAAATTGAACTTGTGAATTTGAAATGACTTCTAAAAAATCATTTCGTCTTGGATTGCTTTGAAAATTTTAACATACAAACTAGGAGAGGACGCAAATTTTCTAACAAGTTTATTTAAATTTAGACATCAAATGCAAAAGTTGCAGCACTTTGAATTGGGCTTTGAGAGGACACTTTGGGTCCCTAGGTGCTTAAGGGTACAAGCTAAGACATGATGGATATTTTTGTAGATTCAAGTTGCATTGCAAATTTTATAAACCATTAGTTTGTAGCATATTTTTCCATATATCTTGAGAGTTTTTGTAAATGTAAAGCACTTGGATACATTGTTGTCACAAAAATCTATCAAGTTGACTTTGTTTGTTTCATATTTGACCCTAGAAGAACATTTTGGATATTAAGTGTCAATGGATGACTTCATCTAAGATTGTAGAATGGAAAAAAAATGTCATGTTTCATCCAAAAAAAATTCAAAAGTTGCTTGAGTACACTTTCAAAGAATAGTATTGCAAATCTCCCTCATCATACTATTATTGATTTTTCTAGAAAAGAAGATGCCTAATTCACATATCCCCCTTGTGATATATTTTGGCCATTTCTTTTATTTATTCTTGATGTGAAATTTAGCCATAAAAATTATATTTTTTGAATTTGAGTTCAAATAATGAAATGAACTATATCAAGTGCAGTTTCTACATTGTCTGAAAATTTTGAAAAATTCATAAATTTCAATACTTTATAGCAATATGAATTTTGCACGGTTTGTTGGTTTTTAAATTTTAGAATGACCCAATAACTTTGATTTATACCATGATGTTATACACAAATGTATATCCAATGAAAAAATTTCAGATTTTTGAAGTATCTTTTGTATTTGATATAAATTTTCTTCATTTTTTCTAAAAAAGTTTACAATAGCTTCATATTTTTCTTTAAACATTTGAAAATTCTATTACCTTTTGTAGACGTATGATTTCATCTGTGAAAAAATAAACATAAAAATTTTCATTCATATCTAATTACAAAATGGAAACAAATAGGTGATGAACATTGAAGCTTGATATCAATGGTTATGGGCTCATCCTTCTAAAGTTAATCCCTCAACACTCCAAAGTCCCTATTTAAGATGATGAATAGAATGCTTCTAAAAAATGTTTTATCCAAATTTCTTCTTATTTATGCAAAATAATATTAGAATTTTTTTAAATATATTTTTATATTCTGACCAATTTTATAGAGAAAGGTTTTTAAATATATTCTTAGAAAGATATACACAAAATTGTACACAAATTCAAAAAAATATTAAAATGTTAAAGTTTAAGGATGGCAAGTAGATTAGAATTTTAGTTATAAGATTAGAAAACCAATAAATCTTGGTTAATATTGAGCATTATTATTATTTTTTAATGTGAATTTGTATAAATTTTTTATTGGCCTAGTTACAAGATGCAACAAAAGTCAGCGATATAGAGACAAAGAGAAAGAATTGTAATACTATAATGTTCTTTGTACTACTATTGATGACTTCTAATTATTTAAAATTATAAAATTGTGAAATTGTGATTTTATGAAAAAAAAAATATTTTCAAGTTATAGTTATAGTATTATAAATTATTTATAAAGTTTAAAATTAAAAATTAAAAAAATTAAAAAAAACTCATAAATAAAATATTTTATTGAAAACAAATATATATAAATATGATATAGTTTTAAATTTTAAAATGATATAGTTTTTTCATTGAACACTTTAATAGCAAAGCTACCAATAATAGCAAATAAAAGATCATTGCAAATGTAATAACACCTTAAAAATAGAACATCTTACAAAGATAGAAGGGTTATTATTATTACTGCATTAGGGTTTCATTATTCTCTTTGTTGACAATTATAATCAACTTATAAACTATAATTATGACATTTTCAAATGTTGAGGGCATGAAATCTTTGAATTTTACAATCTCAAAATTTTGAAATCAGAAAATTTGAAAAGTTGAAGGTTGACAAACAATTTAAAATTAATATATTGATTTATTAATTCTACTAGATTTATAAATATTCTATGTAAGATTTTAATATTTTAATTTAATTGAAGTAAAATAGTCTATCCTACTAAATTTTTATTGATTACCAAACTTTCAACAATAGAAATAGTATTTAGGGATATCAATTGACTCAACTAGTTTGCCTTTGGAAGTAGGGTTCTAATTTCTAAGCAACAATAAATTAAAGGATTCATCCAAATTGGCTTGAAACATTGGCATCATTGAGAGCACGGATGTTAGAGTAGTCAAGGGTTAATTAGACATCTTGAATTATAAAATGCTTCAACTCTCACTTATTACCTTAAAGACCTCTTTGACTTCCATTGATTAATTCTCAAAACTTCTAAAGTAGGAGGTTCTAAAATTGGCCAAACCCTAATAGTCTCTTCTAATGCAAAGGCACATTTTTGCTTTCTTCAATGTACCAAAAGTATACATTTTAGGAGGTAGGTGCTTATAGTGTTCATTGCATTTCAACTTGACAAATTTGTAAGTAATTCCACAAAAATATACAAAATATGAATTAAGTACCAATTCCGTTTTTCTTTCTATGAAAATCTACTAAAAAATAAATCAGGGAGTTTAGTTTTCAAGAAAATGCAATCAATTCTTAAAGGTACACTTTGTAGACCTCCTACATTGCACATTATAAGATGATGTTATATTTTGAATGGATAGTGAAAGAACATGTTTTCAAAAAATTAGTTTAATGCAATGAATTTTTTATTTTATTACCCTCCAAACCCCCACCAGAACATAATTTTTTTAAATTCCAAATCCAAATCCAAACCTAAATCCATCCATCCACCCTTTTTGTAATTCCAAAGTGAAAATGGGATCTGCAATCAATATAGGATTTCTATTCCTTGATATCCGTATTCAAATCGTGTATCACTGTATGTCCTCAATATTCATATTTATACCCCTTACCTATATTCATATTTCGTATACCTATTCTAGAGCAATGGCTTGGGGATTGGTTTCAATTTTTCTTTGTGAACAAATCAATGGTTTGTGATTTTAGAAAATTGGAAGTGGAGGGGGAGATAATCAAAAACATGTTGTTTGCATCTTTTCACTAAATAGTGAGTTTGAAAAAAACACTTTGTAAGTATAGGATCCTTAGCTTTGAAGACTCACCTCTCTTTTTTAGAAGTCATCAAACATGAGGTGTTGCTAAATAGTCTTCCTACCTTAAATATTTAGACATTACCAACACTACAATTCCAAGTCATTTTTCAAGTAGACTGATGCTTATATAACCATATTTGAAGCCTTTATCATGAGAGGCAATTATTGTGGGTACACCCAAAATCTCACCCTCAGTTAAACCACCATCGTTACTCTATATATATCTCCAAAATTACATATGTTGAAGAAACATTCACCAAAATAAACTTTGACCCTTCATAACTTCTGCATACATTACCCAAATGCTGCATTCTTTGATACATTGGAACCTTCTTTCATTGGCCAACATGAAAATACAAAAATTTGACCAATCTGATTATACAGTAACTAGGCACAGTAGAAAAAAAAATGGCGGTTTGGGGGGTACCCGCCTTAGAGCTCTACACAATTGTATTGCCATGTCAAAAAAGAGGCTAATCAATTCTGATGACAAGGAAAAAGAAAAGATAACCGAAGGATAAAGAACCAATGGGCATTACACAAGCAACATTTGAATGTTGAACACTTCAAAGCTTGGAAGATGTGTATCAATGATTTTTCAATAATGTTGGATGCAATAATGGATAAACCTCACTCTAAAAAGAAAAGTTTAAAACTCTTTATCTTTTTCTTTTAATCCAGAGTTTACTTGAAGAAGATAAAACTCCATCTCAATTCCATATAGTGCTTGTTTTTTGGGGTTTTTTTTAGGTATTTTGGTTCAATAATGTGCAGGAAAATCCAAACATAGATATTGGATAAAAAATACAACGATTGAAGGAGTGCAACACATACTAGAGATAAATATTAAGGAGCCCTAATACAATACTATGTCTAATGTATGAGACTTAAAACTTTGTACCAAAATTCAAAACCTATACAAAGTTTGCAATTGGTGGAAAATTTTGCATGAAATTCATCAAATAATTAATGGATATTTCAATTATTTATAAACTTTAATTTGAATTCTCAATCTTTACAATTTAAGTATAAAAAATCTTAATTTGTTGTGTTCCTTTAATCTAATTCAATCCTCTTTCTTCAAATTCTAGTGATCAATTAGCCTAGCTAAATAATGTAATGAATGGAAATTGAACATATGTAATAAAGGATATTGAAGTTTGAAAATTTTAATGGTCATAGTTATCCTTATCTAGTTAATAAATGTATGAACCAAAAATAGTTGGAGATGAAATTACATGTCTTCTATAACAGATAAGTATCATAATTTTTATTAATTTTAAAATATTTCATTTATTATAAAATTTTGAAGATAAGGCTAAAAATAGGTGAACCAAATACAAAACAAGATTCTAAGTTCTATTTTTTGTTCCACATGCGTATATTACAGTATGCAATATTATAGTATAATTTTTATTTTTATATAATTTATATTCAAAAAAGTGATATTAATAGATTTTCAACACCAAAATAGAGTATCCTATCATAAACGGAAGCTCTAAATGATTTTACAATTAACTCTATTGCATATTGTAATTTCTCCAATAGAAAATTTTGAAATCAAATTGCTTGTTATGATGATTTTTCAAGATTTTATGTTTCTTATCTATAGGTGTCATTCTTGAGGTAAAATACACTTATATCCCTTGAAACATAGAATACTTGCAAAGGATTTTTTGAAAATCTATATAATACTAATGTAAGAGAATTAATAGAAGAATCTACAAACATTTAAGTAGATGAAAAAATCACAAATTTGTGGGCTTGGGGTATATTTGTGTTTATTGCTTGGTCAAATTTTGAATATCTTGTTCTTAAAGAGAATCCTATTTAGACTTAGAAAACTAAAAGTGTTCAAAAAAAGACTCTAAAAAAATATAGAATCGAAGAGTGTAGCTATCCATCAAAAAATCCAAAGTGTACATGGTGAAGTATGTAACCAGAAATAAAGAATTATAAAGATTGAATTATACACCTATCTATCACAAAATTTTATCATTTTTGTCCAAAGTTAAATTTATGAGTTAATTCCTTTGCACTTTGATTTCTAAAATCTAGACAATGAACAAAGAGGTTCTAAGGGCTTTTTTGACCATATAACTTCTCATTCATCCCAACCAATGCTTTATTTTTTTAACTTTTTGTGTAATGTACTTGATAAAAATTGAGGTAAATAATATGTATATTTATAAAAACTAGTGTGCCTCGTGTTGTTACCACGGTCAGGATGAAAATAAAATTCATTTTCTAATTTTCTTGAAATTCAATAACTTTCATGTTGTAGGTTGGAATGCCACAAAACCAAGCTCATGCACCCTTTCTCGCCAAGGGTTTTCCGACAATATCCAACATGCAAATGGGGGACTCATGGTCCGGGAGATCTCAATGTAATAAATAAACAAAAAAAAAAGCCTAACTTAATAGGAGGATATAAGCAAAAAATATGTAGAGATTTAACCCCTAACAGACTAGCTTACTATTTTTAGTAGCATAGCAATTTTGGGCATGTACTTGTAACTAGAAATTTGCATATTTCAAGCTGAAACTTTAATAGAGGGTGTGGACAAGGAATATCTTTCCTATACAGTTCACTACATTTCAAGACATTTGAAAATAAGAGTAAAAAATTATTGCATAATATGTTTTTTTTCCTTAGGCATGCAATTAAATCACTTTCTTCAAAAATAAAAACTTGAAATTAGTTTTCAAGATCTATACATAAGTGAAAATTTTTGAAACATTCCATTTCCATCAATGAATCGAAAGTTATGAAGAGTTTCAGTTTGTGGGCAATTATGGATTCTCTACTCTAAAATAAACTTTGAAGCCTTTTATTCAACTCAACTTTAAGTATTTTTCAAAAAAAATAAAATCACAGGATGTAGATTGTTTATTACAACATTACAACCATTGAAGTTGACATTTTTCAATTTCATAAATAGATTCTTAACAATTTAGTATTTTGAATCATTCTCTACTTTTTCCTACTTACTATTTTTTCCCTATATGTTATACAATTCCAAATGATTTAAAAAAATTTCAGCATTTAGAAAACTTGTTTAGGAAAAAGAATCCAAAGAAGCACCACCATTTGGGACATTTTTTCATAGAAAAGCGAGCTTGTAAAGTGCAGCTGCCCCATTTTTCATAGGGCCAAAAAAATGATTTAAGTGAATTTGAATGCTTACATCTTGTAATGCATGCAGGGGAAATTTTTGAAATTCTTACCACATGTTTTCAAGTCAACATACTTCAAGATCCTATAATTATATTTGTCAAAAAAATATTGTTTTTTTCAAAAATTTGGTACTTGTATAAGAAATGGCAATTTTTGAGCATTTGGGGGGAAAACATAGTGAGGAATCTTAAGGGTATTAAAGGATTCATGTCCTAAGGGGTTAATTAATTTCATATTTTACTCTACAAGAGCATTGATTCAAATGTTTCAATGTCTAAAATGGTTAGAAATTCAATACCATATGTGATGTAATGTTTGAAGAGTTTTGTTTATCTCTTCTAATAATTTTGCCTCCTCTTTGTAGAAGGAGATGGATTTTTTTTCTAAAAGTGTTGGTTTTATCCTCTCCTTATCAAAATTTCCTACTTCATTTTCCTCCAATATCAAATTTTCACCAACCACTTTCTTTCAATTTCAAATTTGCAAAGGCTACAATCCTCTTCATTCATAGACATATAAGTTTTAATCTAAACTCTAAATTTAATTTCATCAGGTAGACAAAGACAACAAAGCAAGGGCTACCCACCACCACCAACCCTAATACAACCTCCACTCTTGCCATATCTAAGCACTCCAAGCCCCCCCCCCCCCCCCCCCCTAACAACCAACTCGAAAGCAATACCTACCTTATCTAAAGGCTACTTCACACTATGGC
The DNA here is from genome assembly GCA_963969395.1 of Pseudoscleropodium purum. Taxonomy (NCBI): domain Eukaryota; kingdom Viridiplantae; phylum Streptophyta; class Bryopsida; order Hypnales; family Brachytheciaceae; genus Pseudoscleropodium; species Pseudoscleropodium purum. The sequence goes on along the minus strand of OZ017795.1, from coordinate 20,515,609 downwards.
CATCCAAGTTGAGAGGCTATGGAATTGAGTAGTCAATCTTTGTTGAGAGTCCAAAGAAAAGAGCAAATAAATAGATAAATTTGATGGCCTCTCAACCATAGTTTGCCTAACCCAAACTTTTCTTCAAGAGTCCATCACTTTGTGGGCATTTTTCTTGCTAGGTAGGCAATTTGGAGGGTGATGGCCTTTGGATTGTGCCTTTTAGTGTGAAGGCTCAAGAAGTCAAACTCTTGGTTTCTTGAAATATAATTGGTGGAAACCCACAACTTCTCAACCTTCAGCCATAGTATAAAGTGGCCCTAAAAACATCCCTACCTCTTACAACCTAGGTACATGCCTCAGATTTTAAATGGGAAACAACTAAAATATGAGAATTTAATAAAAGTGGCAACTACCTATATATTTTTCTTTTCTTTTTACCAATGAGTTGGTTGCTAGTTCTAAGGTAGGAGGCTCAAACTCCAATAGGGCATCAAAAGCGATCATGACATTTTGTTTTCTTCAATGTACCAATTATCCACATTTCAAGAGGTGGTCACTCGGATGACCACAATGACCACTTTTTCCCAACTTCAAAATCTGTAACTAATTCCACAAAGGTCCAAAAAATATGAAATGACTTGGGTTAGATGTCAATTCCACTTGTCTTTCAAGGAAATTTTACTAAATTTTTTTTTCAAGATGTTTATAGGCTCCCCCAAATTCAGTTCTAGTCCTTAGATGATCCATTTAAGCATATGAACCTCCTACCTTACTCATTTTTTTGTCCGATTCCAAAGCCTCCATTTTCACACTCCACCCGCTGATTTCCCCCAAATGCATGGACCGCCAAACAATGGAACCAACCGGCGATTTCCGTCTCTCCCAACTTTGGTATGATGACCAAATGAATTCATTTGTAAGGACAAGGAAGCACCAGACCTTTTCCCTTATTATTTCCAGGTGTTTCTCATCAGGATGCATGCTGTGATTGCTCCCACCAAACCCAAATACAAAGTGGGAAAAGCCGACTTGTAGTCAGGTGCCTGCGCAAGTGATGACTGGCAACTCTGGTCACTCAACTGCAGTTAAGTTAAGTTAACTGACCTCAACTTCAGTTTAAGTTATTTGAAGGTTCAATCATCATGATGGGAACCCCATATCAGCTTGCCCATACCGTGGACTTGCTCCCAGCCATCATGTTGGCCAAACTGAACCAAAGAGTCCTCCCTGCTGGAGTTCCACCACTGACTTGGATTTTTCTGCCACTTCCTGGCCATTTGAAAAATTGAAAAATGAGTGCCTACATGGAATGGAATTTCTTTTCATTTGTTTTAAAAAAAAAAATTTGAAAAATAAGTGCACGGAAAAGACTGGTGTAAATTACTGTACGTGATATACTATGTAAACTTACAGTACTGTACAGTCGGGTACAACAGCAAGCCTTTTTCCACACTGAGATTTCAGCAAGTCCAGACTCTTCAGGAAGCTGTAAGTTAGTCATAGCATGCTCAAAAATGATCAGGTCCAATTTCAAAACTGCCGAAAGGTAAGGTAGTCTGCTCATAAAGTGATCATTTAAGAGCTAATTGCCTTTAGGGGGAAGCTAAACTCTTTGAAACAATTTTCAGCGAATTTCCAGAGGAAGAAAAATTGAAATGGCATCTAACCCAAGTTGTTTCATATTTTTTGGACCTTTGTGGAATTAGTTACAAATTTTTGAAGTTGAAATGCAGTGGTCACTAGAAGCAATCACCTCCTGAAATGTACACTGTTGGTACATTGAAGAAAACAAAATGTATTTTTATGTCATGGGCGCATTTAAAGTAGACTATTATCATATGCTCTTAAAGCAGGCGTGCTCTAAAAGCGAACATGACATAGAGAGTACATTTTGCTTTCTTCAATGTACCAACAATGTACATTTTAGGAGGTGATCGCTTCTAGTGAACACTGCATTTCAACTTCAAAAATTTGTACCTAATTTCACAAAGGTCCAAAAAAAATCGATGAAATGATTTGGATTCAATGCCAATTCTGTGATTTTCTTCTAGTGAAAATTTATTTAAAGGGGTTTAGCTCCTTCTGAAAAGTCAATCAATAATCTTAAATGGTCACTTTAAGAGCAAACTACCTAAATTGCGTTGGAACCACACGAAAGAGTCACTTGATGATCATGACAAATATATACAGATAAATTTTGAAAATCATAAAAAAGAGTTTTGATATTTTCTATACACCATGGTAGAACCACCCATAATTGACTATTTTAGGGATTCTATATAAATTCTGGAGCACTATAAGGTAATATAAATTTCCATGACTTGATTAGTTCCAACTTTGAAAAGGAGGGAAAATACATTCTACACTTTGATTGGAAATTTGTTCCAACCTTAGTTGCAACTATTTCCAACCATACAAGTTAAGTATAAGTCCCTAGTTGGTAATGGGTAGTTCTACCATACCTACCATCTAGTGCTTTGATTCACCCTTTGCCAAAACCACCGGTTGTATTTGATTGGGCATATTTGCAATGAACTTTTGCAATTGTTCCGTAGATGTGGCTTCATCCCATACCACTTGAATTGTGCGTATAATCTCTTTTTTGTTCTTTGGATGGTTGTGGCAGTGCAACAAATCTTTTAGTACCTTCCACAAATTCTCAATGTAATTTAGATTGGTGAATTTGTATGCCAATCCAACCTTTTTGTAAACCATGAACTTTCCTCCATTCGAAGTTTGGAAACTTGCCGCAATGGATTGGAGCACCATCTTCCATAAGTGTGAGCTCTTGAGGATGATCATGCATAAAAAAAAAAAAAATCCACTCAATTCGCCCTCCTAAATGTTGTGAAGAAAATCCATTATTATTCTTTCACCTTTTTGTTGAAAAATGCCTATGGTTGTAACTAATGTTGCAATAAACAATCTATATCCCATGATTTTATTTTTTCCAAAAAGTATTGAAAATTAAGTTAAATAAAGGACTTAAAAGTTCATTTTAAAGTAAAGAATCTATAATTGTCCACAAACTAAAACTCCTCATAACTTTCATATCATTAATCAAAATGAAATGATTCAAAGCTTTCCAAATACTTATAAATATAGAAAACCAATTTCAAATTTTTGCAAATATTGGACACATTGAACTCACATTATCTTCACACACATTAGACTCAATTCTCTACGACTTTCCCACATCATGCAGACTGAAATGCTTAAATTATCCGAAATAGGTACTTCTATCTTACCTTAAACTAGTTCTGGAATCACTGATTGTAACTGGCCTGGCTTTATTATTCAAAGTACACCCTAAACCTAAACTTATCACTCATAGGTCTCAAAGAGTAACTACTTATGTCATTTATCACTAATCATTTTTGTCATCGTTCCTAGGCGAGAATATTGAATTTTCACACCACACTCCTTTGAGTCTTGGCCGCCATCCCAAGTTCCCAACAACCGAAAACACGGGATATGTGCCTCAGTCAAACTCAATTGCAACTCTTTTGACCGATATCAATTCTCACTCTGTGTGAACATCTTTTAGTATTTGATTTCGGGGTACGGGAATGAAGCCAAAAACAAGTGTAGCTTTTTTGTTTTTTTTAATTCATTTTATTCGAGATTTAGAAATCCCAAAAATTCAATGAATTTTTGCGATTGCAAGCTCCATATGTCGGAATCTGAATCACATTATTTTAAGAAAAAAAATACATTACACAAAGATATGTATGTTATACAATATTGCAGTGCCGGAAAATCAACATAATGAGACTTATACACTAAATTTCATACTAATGAACTCATGTACATGATAGTGATCCAACATTCATCCACTCAAAGCACAAAGTCATCCAATTCCATCCAAATACTTTACAAGATTCAAACTCTTGTACTAATTTATTTCTGCCTTGAGAAGTTGTGTGTTTTTCTGTTTCTATTGAATGCCATTTGTATTGTGTTGTAAGTTAACTTATGTCCATATCAAATGTTCTGCTGGAATCTCGGTCCCTCAAACTTAAGGCAGGTTTCCATGGACTTTTAAGTTTGGAATTTGCCGGTACCATACAAACCATGACTTACATCATATCGTCCCATGCCAGACAGACATCAGGGTATTGTACCCTAAACCTGTCTGTATTTGACCTCACCACACATCATTGTATGTTATATCTGTTACTGACTGACAGCAGATCGTCCATCATTTCAAACCTTTTTTTTTAATTTGATTTTAATAAGGGAGGCGAGGACCCATTTCCATCCAGTTAAGCAATTCAGCATATGTGCAATATGCATATGGCCATGGAGAAAATTTGCTTTGGGTGAAGAAATAGAAATGAGCAATGTTCCATATTTTTTTCAAATTTTTTTGATGAAAAATGGAATTTTTGTTTCACACATTTCAGTTATGTAGGCCTTTCTATTTCCAACTTTAGGTTACTTATAGATTAAACAAAGCCAACAACCAATTGTAATGTGCCCTAGTTGCATTGGAAATTGCGCCCTCATTAATGTCATGTTGATTACAAAGGGTGTAGTCTATAGGCTGGAAATGGGTCCCTAGTCAGGAATGGGTTGGCTCCCTTATTTTCCTTTGTAGATTGAAGAAAAAAAACTATGGAAAAGAGACCATGTAGTAAGGTAACAATGGCTTTTTTTTTTGGCAATTTGTCATCAATTTGCACCAAAATTATTAGCCTCACATGATGGCTTAAAAATAGTACTACAAAGGCAAAAAAATCACCAAAAAACCTCAAATTCAAAAAAAAACATTCTGGATGAAATCGCTAGATTGTGGATGAAAATAGAATTATGAATATGAGATTTGTGCAATTGTGATATTTTCTATCCAATTTGTGAATGAATGTTGAAATTTGGAGCATCACTTTTACATTTTGTAATGTTACAAACTATGGCTTTTTGTTAAAAATGAAAAAAAATCCTTGTAAAGTACGTACTAGCCCCTAATAAAATGCCCAAGGTTAAATGCTTTTGTTTTAATCTACAAAACTTTGAAGGTATAGAAAAACTCTCACCAAATTTCTAATTTTAGAGGTTTCTTTACAAGTGATCATTCTTTTGGGTACATATTTTTAGCATCAATTTCAAAAATAAAATTTATGAGGCTTTTTTGATCCCAGATTTTTTTTGAGAGGGGCACTATGAATCTATTGATTTTCTACACTAAATAGGTAAATTAGGTTGCTTTTTACTAATATTTTGACATTTCATATTATTTAAATATTTATTGTTATTGTACAAGAATGCACTACTTTTGGATTAGGTGTTTTTGTAATCGGCACTTGTGAAACTCTATGCATACAAATGGAAATGTTTGTAGAAATATTTGTTGATTTGATGACTTATAAAGTAATTTTGGGGGGGTAAAGTGACCTTATTGTTATGCAATCTAATTTCATTATTTAGTGTAGTCTTAAGAATTCCTAGAAATGAACCTCTAAAATACGTGATGACTTGGGAGAAAAATCACAATACAAAATTCATTCAATATAATTGTTGAATAGATTTTGGAAAACTTTTAATTGATTATGGTCATACATGCTATGTTTGTTTACCCTATTTTTTGTATACATACTTATAGATGTAACATGTAAAAAGAGGATTAAAATACTTCAAATTACTTTCAAATATTTAGCCTCAAAATCAAACAATATAATCTTTCAATCCATATGTGAAAGATTATATTGTTTCAAATAAAGTTCCATAATGGGTGGGAAATTCCATTGATTATCTTAAACTTGTTTTTGACTAGTGTTGCAATTACAAGACATGTATCTAAAGAGTAACTTCTCTCTCTATATGTCTTATTTGTCAAAAGGTGCTATGTGTCATTTTACAATTGGTTTAAGGTACCGTAGACCTTTCCAAATTTGAGGTAGAAATTAAAATTTAGTACTTTCATGTTGAAATTGATCTTCACATAGAACATCAATAATGTAAATCTCATTGAAAAGCATGTGTAAATTCATTCCTAAGATTCTTCGTAGTATTATTGCCAAATCTAATCCATGGGTGAATATGTTGTTATATGTTTTGTATTGAAGACTATAGTACCCAAAATTATAAATTTAAAAAAATTATGCTTTTCAATTGCTAATGTATTAATAAACAATCTCTTGTGTTGATACCACTTCAAATTATTCAAAAATTCTTAAATTATTGATTATAGGTGCTCTTCCAAATTTGTCCATCTCAATCTAGCCATCTTGTGATCAAGAGAAGAAGTGACACTTTTCAATTAACATTCATAACATGTTTGCCCTTCCGCCTCTTACAATAGGATTCTCTTCATTTTTGGCTTGACCATTCACATGACATGCCATCATGCCTTCTATATATAATACAATAAATATTTTTTTAAAGGTGGGTAGGAGATGCTCTAAGACTAGAGTTACTCTTCTTCTTCTACTCCCTCAACTCAACACCATTAGAACATTGTTTACTGATGAAGTAGGGGGCCCTTTTGCATTCTTGAGAATGGGCCCTCTACAATGAAAAAAATTATCCCAAAGCAACTCCACCAAGGTGTAAAATATTTGCCTAGAAAGGAGTTTGCCATGGTTGGGCTTCTTTTTTCGATTCCACCAATCAACGAGTTCAAGATTTTTTAATGCAAGCCTCTCTAAATTTTCATCGCAATACTTGAAGTAATAAGTCCCTGCATATTTGACCTTGCCACACATCTAATGTAAAGAAACTTGAAAAGAGTTTCCAATTTTAAGCCTTGCCCCTTTCTATGGATAGCAAACAATCTCCTTGAAAAAAATAAATGTAAAGAAGGAGACTTTGAGATGACTTCTTCCCTTGATCTTTATGCCACCTACTTTGGGTCTTAGATCCTACTCCTTTGTAGGGGTAAGTCTCATTCTTTCAAGTGGGGACTTGGTTAATAAGTGCAACACAACACATAGGGTCTTTACAACAATTATCCTCCTCAACCAACCCCCAATATTTGAATTAACTCATAAAATTAACACATAAGTTCCTCTTAAGGGTTAGGGTGAACTACTTCAATCGTCCTTCTAAAGTCTTTGATTTTTTCCCCAGGGTGCATGTTAGAAAAAAGATCCCTTATTCTGTGCTTGATTAATCTATTTTCTACACTACTCCTCATGCAAATATGAACTCAAAATTTCCAAATTTTATGATGTGTGGCAAGTAAATAGTTCTTATGTTTTCCACTAGAGTAGGGATAAAACCGGGGACACCTCAGTGAAGGCGTCAATTTATGGCTAGGGAGGATTGCCCCCTCTATTGCCTTGCCACAGGGTAAATGTAAAAATTGCCCCCTATTTTGTACAACTTAAAATTTGAAATCCATCATGTTCTCCAGCTAATTTGGGGTCTTTGATTGTAAATATGAATTCAGAATTTGCAAATTAATCATACATGGCAAATAAAAAATTTCGTTTTTTTTAAAGGGGTAATAAAGGGTTCAATCCTCCCTGACCTCGGTTGACCGTCCCAGTCATGGAGCCAAGCATAATACCTTCCCAGCCTTGCCTGATTGTCCAATGTTTTGATTTCCGGGTTCCAAGGGGGGAAGTGGGGAGCCGATGGGGAAACGCTGCACCAGGTGCTTATCACGACCTCAGTGAACTCAAAGTCTCCAAATAGCTACGAATCCGCCATGGATTCCTGCAACGCCAGCCATGGCCACACTCACACACTAGGCGTGTGCTTCCGTCAACGCAGGTGCACAGCCGCGTCTTCCCCAGTTTAGCTGAATATCGCCATCCCCGGCTCCTCCTTTTCCTCGACGTCCACTCTGGCCAACTGGACCGACATCAATCGAGCCCACAGAGATTTGTGTAAGGTAAGGTAATAATTCCTGCTCCACAATTAATAACTTCACTTACGACACGCTGCTCCCATCCCTCCCTCCGTCCCTCCGTCCGTCCCTCCCTCCCTGTCTGTTCTGTTCTGTTCAGTTCAGTTCAGTTCTGTAGCCGCCGTCTCTCCAGTCCAGAGGGCGTGGAGTGCTTTGAGTGTTTGGAGTTTGGATCTGGAGCTTGTGGGCAATCTCGGGTGGCTTTCTGCGTGGAATCGGAACCGGTGAAGCAAGCTGGACATCATCATCATCATCATAGTAGCTATGAAGTGAGTTTGAATGGACATCATGGGAGACCGAGAGACTAGTGAGTGACGGTTGCGTTTCGGTGACGGCTTAAACGCTCAGTTGTATTGTGTTGTGTAGTGTCGGGTGCTCCGTGTTTTGAATGTGCTGTTTGGGTATAGCATTGTCGGAGGGGAGCGTTAGATTATTGGGAGTGGGATAAAAGGCGGTGCTTGGATGGATTCGGAATGGGGGTGGACATCGGTTGTGAGAGTAGAGTAGACTCTGCTTTGACTGAAGTTACAATGTGAGTGAGGCTCTGCTTCCGGGGGGCTGCAGGAGTGAGTAAGAGCAGCAGCTATTTTGAACTGTTGTGAGTTTGATAGATGCGCAGATATGGTTTCTCTTGTTGCCTTGATTTGCTTGAGCTGAGAGACGCCGTTTTGTTTTGCTTGTGTGCCGGTGGTTGCAGTGGCAGGCAGTCAAGCGCGCGTGACGCGACCTCGTGAGAACCGCCAGTGATCCTACCACCCGTTGAAGACCCTCCCGGTCGCAATACGCATCACCTGTGTCACTACTTTCCCAATGTCTTCATATTTTCCGCGTGCAGTCCATCGACTGGTCGTCACCTCCCGTGTCCACCGCATGCACATCAAGTAAGCTTCTCCAATCGGTCGACGCCCCCGTCAGTGAAGTCTAGCTTTTCAGCTTCAAATCAATCCTCCTCCTCCTCCTTTCTCTCCCTCTCCCACAATGGCGCCCGGATCCGCGAAACCCTCCGATGCCCCCTCCCCTCCACACTACACGAAGATCCGCTTCGCCATCGCCATGGCCTGCGCCTGCGCCCTCGTCTATACCCTCTCCTTCGCCCTCATGTCCTTCCACCGCCCGTGCTGGAACCCCTGCCCCCCTTCCTCTTGCACCCCTTCTTCCCATTTTCGAACTCCACCAGAACATAACTTCCTCAAGCCCCAGTCCGACCTTATGGCTCTAGAAAATCCGTCCACCCCCACCCCCACCCCCACCCTACCTTACCCGTCCTCTTCCCGCACCGAAGCCTCCCGGATCGTCTTCGGCATCGCCGCCGCCGCCGACATGTGGAGTAAACGCAAAGAATACATCAAGCTCTGGTGGAAGCCTTCTCTGCGAGGGTTCGTGTGGCTGGATTCCATCCCTGGCAATGGGGAGAAGTGGGACGAAAGGAGCTTCCCGAAATGGAAAGTCTCGGGAAACACGTCGAAGTTCGAGTATACGTACAAGAACGGGTGGCGAAGTGCGATCCGAATCTCACGCATTGTGAGTGAGACGTTTCGGTTGGGCTTGGAGGAGGTGGACTGGTTTGTGTTGGGGGATGATGATACGCTGTTCTTTCCGGAGAATCTGGTGGAGGTCCTGTCGAAGTATGATCATACGCAGATGTACTATGTGGGGGCCAACTCCGAGAGTCACCTGCAGAATATACTGTTCTCGTACAATATGGCGTTCGGGGGAGGGGGGTTTGCGTTGAGCTACCCGTTGGCGAAGTTGTTGTCCAAGATGCAGGACAGTTGCCTCGCCAGGTGGGTGCAGAATTGCGCTCTCGATCAGTGTTTTCTTTGAATTGTTTTTTTGGGAGTTTTTTTTGGGGGAGGGTGGGGTCTTTTTAGCGTAAAGTTTGAATCGGTGGCGGTTCTGGTGTAGTGGTGGGGCATTCTGGATTGCATGTGTCGGTATCAGGTTTGGTGGGTTCAAGGTTGGCTGGGTGATTGAGGATTGTATTAAAAAAATGTACCAGTTTTGGTAGAGAGTTTTGGTGATTAGGAATCGCATGCAAAAGGTGTCAGGTTAGGTAACTTTGAGGTGGGCTATTGAGAATTGGAAACAGAGGTGGAGTATTGGCAACTGCAAATTAGAAGGGGTCTTGTTAGAGTTCGTGGTTTTAGCTGCAGAACTCGTCATTTTGTTTCTAAATCCAGCTTTGTGCTATTCTGGGACCCGGAATGTTGGTTCAAAAGTACAAGCCTTTGAAGAGATTTTCGGTTCGCTTCTCCCAAGTTTCCTCCATTTCTCAGAGCCCAAGTTGTTGTAGCTTCAGTTTGAGGTTGGGGTGATGGAGGATGGATTGCATGCAAGGCTGCCAGTTACGGTGAATTAGAGATGGGGTGACTGAGAATTGCATGTAAAGGTGCCAGTTGTGGTGCAGAATGCCGAGCATTCAGAGTGGAAGACATTTTCTCTACTTTTTATTTTTCTAATTTTTAAATTTTTTTGGGATTGAGGTTTTCTGACGAGTGTCAGTGCTGTGACAGGTACCCACATTTGTTCGGAAGCGACGATCGAATGCACGCTTGCATGGCGGAGCTTGGAATTCCTCTAACTAAAGAACCGGGCTTCCATCAGGTTCGTGCGACTCCCCTTATCTGCCCCCCACTGTTCTAGCTACCACAGCGATTGTCCCTTCTCTCCTCTGGCTGATAAATGCATGAATTTTTCCACCCAACTTACTCAATTCAAACAACAGATGACCTTTTTCCTGTCTTCTTACAATGAAACAATTCTTTTCAGAGGATACACTTTTATTAGGATGTAGGAGTGATTTCATTGGGAGGTCACGCACAATAGAGCTCATGGAGGGATCACTACGGGTGGATCGCTATGAGTAGTACTACTGGAGTCAAACTTTTTTGAGATCGAATTATTTTCTCACTCAATGTGTTGGAAGGGCCAGCATTTAACCCCTGATTTCCATTCAAAGATCAGTGCCAAGTCGTGCTTACACCCAGTGGTTGCTAATTGAAGCTCAACCAAGTGTTGATTCAAAGAGACGAGTTGCCGTTGTCAACAGGGTCAGTCAATGGGTTAGGTTCTTAAAATTAGATTTTCAGTAGTATCGTCTACCTTAAACAAGATTTCAGTAGAATTAGATCGTTCAGGAACGTTGTTCGGGAGCTTTTAGACAGTAGTATTATACACCTTACACGGTATTTTCAGAAGAATTAGATCGTTTCAGGAATTTTTAGACAATATAATCGTCTAAATTTAGCAATAGTTTCAGTAGAAATGGATTTCTTTTAGTCAGAAAACCTTCATCCGACAGTGTCCTCCACCTTAAAAACAATGTTTTCAGGAGAATTTAGATTGTTTTAGGCCTACATTCACCATGCAGTAAGAGAGAGGTTCCATTCATCGTACACGTGAACTTTGAACCTTTCCCTACAACAATCTAGACACTTGCACCGACTAAAATTTTGCATATTTATTTTTGTGGTAAGCTACGAAACAATTGAAAAAAAACCAAATGTCAATAGGTTAAGTATTTTCTCAATTAGCGCAATTCCAATCTCACCTGGATGGTCACTGGAAACTTAACTTTAGAGAATTTGTTCCAGCCTTTTGTTCACGCAAGTATTGTGTGCCCTCCCTGCAGTTCGACATCCACGGTGACGCCTCTGGTATCCTCGCGGCTCACCCAGTCGCTCCCCTTGTATCCATCCACCACTTGGACTTGATCGACCCCATCTTCCCACACGCCGCCGACACGAACTACACCCGCCTTGGCTCTCTCCAGCACCTCCTCAAAGCCACCAAGCTCGACCCCGCTAGCACCATGCAGCAGTCCATCTGCTACGACAAGACGCGCCGCTGGTCGTTCACGGTCTCCTGGGGCTACGTGGTGCACGTGTACAAGGGCTTCATTACCCCCCGGGAGCTCGAAGTCCCGCAGAAGACGTTCCTCTCGTGGCACAGGGAGACCAGCAAAGTGGAGTTTCCGTTTAACACAAGAGCGAATCCGGATGATGTGTGTAAACGCCCCTCGCGATTCTTCATGGAATCGGTGCAGAAAGGGCAAAATGGGAAGATGGAGAGCTTCTTTGTTAGGGAGTTCAATCAAGCGCAGAAAGTGTGCGCGGAGAAGCTGATGCCGTTGAGTGGAGTGCAGAGGATCCGCGTCGTTAAGGAGATGACGGATCCCTCGTGGTATCAGGTAACGTCTCTCCTCTAAACCCTAAACCCTACACCAGGAAATTGTTCGCAATCTTGCATTCTAATTGAACATTGAGGTTTTTCCTGAGGAAATCGGAAGAGTAGTCGTGGAGGATTGTGAGAGTTGCGCAGGCAGAAGTGCGAAGTTGTGCGGTTCTTCGAAGTATATAAGTTGTGAGCGTCTTCTTAGGGTTTCGCTTCACCAAAAGGGTCATAACATTCTTGCATGGGAATGGGAAGGCAGAGAGGTCGTTCTATTGTATCACTATAACAATAAGTATTTGTCTTACTGTGACCCACAATACATGGGCAAGCTTGCATTCAAGATGTTATACAGTGAAAGGAGCCTTGATTCATGAAAAGCAAAGGGTTCCCAGCCTTGAAGTTCAAGAATGTTATGGTTGCGTGAAGTGAATTAGGTTCATAGTGGTGTCAATGTGGTTATCTCTTGTGATTGTGCGAGATCTGCATCCATAGGTCTGTGCAATTGATAGTTTATTGTGCAATTGCGACACCCACTATTGGGCCTGCTTATTGTGTTCAAAATGTGACGGGGGTTTGGTGGTTTGTGTGCAGATGCCGCGGAGGTCCTGCTGTCGAGTCCGGAACTGGAAGAACGAAGACATCGATATTCATGTCGGTCAATGCAGAGACGGCGAAACGCTTGTCAGCAACTATTGACTCAATTTCCAGCCAGACTCAATTTTGACGCAGTAGGCGTAGGATTAGCTTTAGATGACGCAGAGATTATTCGACAGACAATCGCAATCACATGAACACCAATACCAACATCCAGTGTATTACCAATTTTTTGTACAGAGGAGGTGCCTTAAGTCTCCTATTTGTTACCGGTTCTCCGCGTTTGTTAACGCACTTTGCACACCGGTGCAACAGCGGTGTAAACTGAATTTCATCTTACTAATCTGAGTGACCAAAATTTGATGAATTTCTTGTGCAAATGTCATGCGAGTCTGAATGCAATCACATTAATGTTTAGGGCTTAAGCTTCGAGAATGAGATTGTAGAGGAATTAGTTAGGAAAGCTGGGTTTTGTATGGATGTTTGCGAATAAGGTACTGGACATCATGAGCTTTGAACCTTCAGGTCCTAGGATTTCAGGATTCAGGGTTTCAGGACCTTGTTTCAGCGGGATTAGTAGAGAAATGCTGGTTTGCGAGGTTTTGCAAGAGCGAGCAGAGAATGCAACTGGAGAGCAGTGACGCCTTTAAATCTCTCGGGCTTGTTGCCCTTGGGCAAGCGCCAGTCGAAGATTTGCGCAAGGAGATGCGGCATGTTGACGTTGGCCAGCGACACTCCGGGACAGATGCGCGCCTCATGTAGAAACTAGGGTTGAAGCTAGACTCATGCGTAAATTGGGGTTGGCAGGATCATCAAGTAAAACAATGACAAGGTTTTCGGATCTCCAGGCTCACCATTACGGCTCTGCGAATGGTTTCGTGGTCCAATGTGCCGCAGCCGTCGTGAGACGGTGTCGACAACATCAAATCAATGAAGTCTCTCTCTCGGGTCTACTGCTCCAGGTTTGTAATCCTGATTCTTACTCCATTTCTCGCGTTCTTCAGAGCCAATTATCTCGTCAAGCTTCTTGCCAATCTTTTCATTCTTCTTGTTCAACCTAAGTGATCAATCCACACAGTTTGACTATGAATAACTCACTTAATTTAAAATAGAATCAGCTGATTTCATTTCCTCGGGCTCTCTTCAATTGCTCAAGTTTTCTCAAGTTTACATTCAAGTACTTTCAATCCATACAGCTTAAACTGGTGCATTTATGGTTACCTTACCGTTTTTTGAACACCATTCGTGAGATGATGTTCGTAGCTGTGTTCCGCACCTGGAAGTGGAGATTCACCTCTGCCTTTCGTAAGATGAGCCTAATCCGTGAATGGGTTTCTTCTGCTCGCCCAGCTTCATACGGGGCGATCCGCTTCTTGGTGGAGAATTTCGAGGTGCAGATCGTTCGGAGAGGATGCCAGGCAGGACCATATGATGAAGTGGCGGTGTCCTTGTTGAACTGGATTTGGCTGAAGAGCTTGAGGGAAAGTTTTTGGAGAGCTTTGTATGGCCAGGGCCTAGACTGAATAAGTTTCCAACAATTGGGAAAGCCCATGGTCCCGGTGCACTGCTTTCTGGAGAGAAAGCTCCAACAGCAGACGAGAAACTCGACCAAGAACGACGTCCACAAGACGTAGGTACTCACTAATCTGGCCTATGAGCAACTTGAAGATCTTCATATAACAATTTCTTGGAGATTTTGTAACAAACAGGGGTGATTGGAGATTCGTGGAGACTTTTCAAGGAATTGTGTTGAGAAAGGCGCAATGGGGGTCAGAGCTGGCGTGCAGAGGAACACAGATTTCAGAATTGCGTTTACGGACAGGAAATAATTGTTATTTGGGTTACGAACTTGCAAGTTTTGGACGGAATTGTAAGGTTTAACATATGACTAGGGGTGTCAGTGCAAGACTTGTGTTTTGCAAGAAGAAATGAGTCTCAAATGAGACTTCAAAACTCTATGTGAGGGCAAGTATTATGAATCGCGCTCAGAATCGTGCAGGGTTCAAAATGGAAGGAAAAATGAGTATCACGCACTGAGCCTAATATGAACTCCTGGACTGAGTGTTGGTTCTGAAGCTTTTTTCTTTGTCGCATTTAGCTATGTCGGCCCTGCAGTGGGGGTGCAATCACTTCTTCTGCGTGTTCTTCAACCTGTCAAGAGTTAATCGAACTCAGTTTATAGGCTTGGAATATGTTTGCCCCCTCGTAGGAAGAATACGTCGTACCTTGTCTTTTCGAAATCATGGAAGCTAGCATTCACTATCACAGGACAAGGAATTAGGCAACAATGCAGCATCCACAAAGCATGTAAGCACGTGACGAGTACCTAACAAAGCAGGACAATTCTTGAGTTGGTACTTGTCAGTCCGCGCACTAGACTCAATCCGTGTTTCCGCTGTAGTCCTTACCTCCTTGGCTTGATGGGCCTTATGCTCTTCTTCCTGCGCGAGGGTTTCTTTCTGCCTTCTTTCCCCAAGTCAGACCATTTTTCATTTCTTTTTTGCGGTGTTTCTTTCCATCGTCTCTTATTCTTTCTTGCCAGAGACTGCTCTTGTGATTTTGCGAATATAGACGCCACATCATTGCATGAAAACCATCACCAAGCCACACCATGTCAACGCAAGGGCCAAGAGGGGTTTGAGCATGCTATATCATCAAGGGATCAATGTTCTTTGCCAAAATCATGGACCAAGCTCTTGGCAAAGCTACAAAGTGATTGATGAGCTATTGTAGTGATAGTGTTACACACACAATTGATAGTGGAATATTATGGTGCTTAATGACATTTTGGCAAAGCCATGAAGTAATTGATGAGCCTTGTTAGTGTTACATGCACAAAAGGTGGTGGAACATCAAGGTATTGAATGACATTTCAATCTCATGGCTAGTCTTACCATTCCTTGACAACAAGGATTTGTCATGTATTAGTGCTCTTGATTTCACTTTTTGTGAGTATAATCAATGTCTCATTGTTGTTCTTGCCATCATGCCTTTTCTTCCAAACTTTGAGTAAATTCCTCCCAAGCTGAGTTCCATTGTGATTTCTATTTTGAATGTTCATTGCTTGCATTTCATCTCGCCTTTGTCTACCTTATCTTTTGCGTTTGCATACTCTATTATATCCACACACATAGTCTATTTACCTTTGCAATTCTAGTTGTATTATTAGCAAACATGTCTTCACTTGTACCGGTAGTTTCATATCCTTTCTTTATATTGTAGGTTAGCAAACTTTAATTGTGGACTCTCTCTTTTTATGCTTTTAACCCATAAATGCCAAACCTTTTCAAGTGTGTGTTGACTATGAAAAAGAGCATGGGTTTATAGTTATCTATAATGAAGCAAATTGTTTTTTTTTCAAAATCTAACTGTATGGATGTTTAAAGAGCTTACTTTTTAACATACATACCAATTTTGAGTGAAAAATTGCATAAGAGGTGTGAGATTATAACAAGAAAAATGTACATTTTTTATTTTTAGTATACTACTCCTTCCTACAATGTTTCAAAATTTGCACATAAAAGTTTTTGAGGATTGGAGGTGATATGAACATTTACAAATTGTATAAGCACACTAAAATGCCCTTTCAAAAAACTTACTTTTACATGAAAAGCTTTTAAATTCATTATACAATCTACCTTGCAATTGTTGAGATACAATTTTTTTTATAAGTACAAATCACAAATAACTCCAAATCAACACTTTCTTTTTAAAATTTTCAATGGTGAAATTCATGAAAACACTTGAAGTTACTCATTCAATTAGGACCATTTTCAAAGCAAATAGATAAGCAAAAGTTTTTGGATCTCAAATCAAGTGAAATTGTTCAAAGTTGGAAAATAAAGTATGATTAGTGAGCTATACTCTTCTACTAATGAACATATATGGCTTTAGAGACCTCTCAACAATCAAATATGTATCTTTTTCAGTAAAAAATGAAAGTTTTCAATATTTGACTCTAAAAATTGCTCAAATTTTTATTTAAATGGTCGAACAAATTTAACTACCCATATCAAAATGAGTGTGAAATTTCATATAGATTTCATAACTACCCACAAACTAAAACTCCTCTTAACATTCATCTCATTAATCAAAATGGAATAATTCAAATATTTTTGCACAGATGTAACTCTAGAAAACAAGTTTCAAATTTTTATTTCTTAAGAAAATGATTTTAAAGAATTTTTTTGAGCTACCTATATTTTGTTGAAAATGACATATCATACAATAACTTTTGAACCATGTAGTCAAAAGTTATGAAAATTGTTGTGCCTTAAAGCTACTCCTTGGGCAAATGTTCTATCAAAATTTCAAAGAAAAAAATGAAAATTCAGCTTGTAGTGAGTTGCCCTAAAATGCTATGTTCTTTAAAAAACACGTTCAGGGCTCTAGGAGTTAAAATATTGAAATATAAACAACAAGCATTATAAATATATTAAACAATAGATCAACTATCTCTTGAGAATTGTCAAGGCAACCTATTTTTATCCCCCCGCCCCCCCCCCCCAAGTGAAAAAATAGCAACCATCAGATGAGATTAAAAAAAATCTAAAACCACCTTCCATTGCCGTGCAATGTGAATTAAGAAAAAAAATGTTGATGAAGTCATGCTAGTTGCATGATTCAAAAAGAAAATAATACTTTCTTTTGGAAAGTCAACAATGGTGTGATTTGTTTGTGTAATATATGTATGTGGTAGTGACGATAGGACTTCGTTTATGCTTCTTCATATAAACATTTAATATGTAAATCAAATATTCAAATTAATTAATTTTGTTGATTATGAATTATGCATCATGATTGACTTTGAAAAATGTAATTAGTTGTAGAGGAATAATCGAAACTAAATTTATTGAAGCATTAAATTAAATTTTTATATAACTCGTTTCATAGAACAAATGAATTCAAATGAATTCATTTTATAAAATGAATTCAATTTAATTCATTTCAAAGAATGAATTCAAATTAATTCATTTCATAGAATCGGTTCAAATTAATTCATTTCAGAGAATAAATTCAATTTAATTCATTTCAAAGAATGAATTCATATTAATTCATTTCATAGAATCGGTTCAAATTAATTCATTTCAGAGAATAAATTCAATTTAATTCATTTCAAAGAATGAATTCAAATTAATTCACTTCAAAAAATAAATTCAAATTAATTTGTTTTAGAGAATGAATTCAAATTAATTCAATTGAGAGAATTTTAGCAACAAGAAAAAGACAAATTCTAGTAGCATGAGATTGAAGAAAAAAATTGTTGAAGAGATTAGGATTTAGGATTGAATGTAAAAGTTTTACATGAAATGAAAAAAAATGAGAAATTGAATTTTTCAATGTAATTTAGGGTTTATTGTGCAAAGGAAACAATTGAGGGAGAAGGAAGTGAATTCAAAGATTGAGTGTTTTAGTGTAGGAAACTGAAAATGATTTTTGTTCAATGACTACATGCCATGTGTACCAAAATTATTCTCTAACTACCCTACTATTATGCTTGTACTATCTCTTGACAAACAACCCTAGTCACTAAAGTATTAATCCAACAAGGATGTCAAGGATTAAAAGTACCTTATGACTTTTAGAACATTGTATTATCCTTTAAGTGACTTAATTGTAGAAATAAAGAATGCACCAATTTGTTCAATAATCAGAGCATGCCTTTTGGTAACTACTTGGTTCATATGGAGTTGTATCCTTTAATTAAATTAAAGGTTAAGAATACAACTTTTCATACACCTTTTCATATAAAAATTCATTTTAGCTAAGGAACTTGGTGATAGGCTCCATCTTTTCAAAGCTTATCCTTAAATGTTGGGCTAGTAAGTATGGAAATCATCCCTTTTGGTATTGTGTGACATCATCTATTTAAAAAAAAAAAAAATACTCATTATTGGTTTCTCCTTCTCGCACAAAATTTTAAGGATGAACAATTGCACTTCTATCCTACATAGAAAGATTCTTTGTCATTCATTGGCAAAAAACAGCTGTGGCACCATTTAAGGGTCGAAAGGTTAACATAGCAATTCAAGAATGTTGATTTCCAAAAAAGGTAGATTTCACTTTTTAAAAATTACACGATTTTGTGCACACAGTAAATTGCACCGTTTGCGCTCACCCAAAATGTCGGTCAAATCCAATCAAACGAGAAGTGGCGGGAACACGCAGAATCTTGCTCTTTTGTACATGAAACCTCCGATATGTACACCACATCCTTGATTTTTCTAGAATCTTTATTCCATGGCCGATCGTCCAGCCTCCTGTGCTCGCATCTCGGTGCTTCTGAGGTTTAGGGTTCGAATTTGAGTTCTGCATGAGGGAGAAGCAATTGTTCTTCGTCTTGTGTGTTCTGGCAAATGTGACGGAGCTCTGGATTGTGTAGGGAATTGCAATCAAAGTGTTTTTTTCGGCGTTTGTGGAGCTTCAGGTTAAGGGTTTTGTTAGGGATGTGATTTTGCACTTGTGATCATGTTGAAGGGAGGTGGCGTGGGTTTTATTGAGGTTTCGGATGACGACGATGGGGACTTCCAACCTCTTCCTTTGCGGATCTCGCAGGTGAGTGTTGGTACACAATGTGGATCATATGCACAGATACTCTGCTGTTAATTTAGATTTCTAATTTATTTTACTCAGAGCACAATTGTGTGCTGCAAAATTTTAGAGAATTCGGTGTTTTTATGTTGAAATGTGAGAGTTCTGCTGTTCCGAATTTTGTGGGGAAAGAGTTCTCAAATGAACGTCGAAGTGAATGAGGTGCATTTTAGTTCATATTTGATGGAAGAATTACAGCTGTCGTAAATTGCAGTTTTGCCATTACAACGTGATGCGAGCTCCAGATTCAATTGTATATTTCAAATGCAGAGATCAAATATGAACCTAGCGAGAGACTGATTTGTCCGTTTGAAGTGTGTGACTTATTATGAATTCTTGTTACTGCATTATAGGGCCTATTTCGATTACCAGATGAAATAAATTTCCTGAATCCATTGCGGTGATTTCAAGCAGAGTGCGTACAGTCCTTGTCGTTTCTGTGCACAGATATTCTCTCACGTTAGGAGAAATTGACTTCCGCAATTGACTTTAGACATTTGTGATTGTTCCTACCGGGTCTTCGTCTGCTTTGTCTTGGTACAGTACTGTAGTAAGGTAGTTAAATTATTGACGAGATCTATTTGCAATCACTACTGTTAAACTATGTGTTTAGGGAATTCTATGCTCTTGACGATTTAAGTGATATTGACTTGATTTTATTACGTTTTGCATTTCCAATCTTAAAAAATTCAGTTGCTACTCCTTGTGTAACCTGAATTTCACTTTGAATCAAATGATTCTTTACGTATGCAATCCATGAAACGGAAAGTTTCTAACTCCTTCTCTGTGCTGCAGGTCAAACCTGGGAAGCGGAAAGCTGTCAACGTTCCAAGCAAATCTCCTCAAGTAATAAAGACATCTCCTTATTTCTCTGGTTCTCAATCAGCTCCCGCCAAATCCTTGAAGTTGCAGAGATCCGCACTTCCAAACTCGCCGCAGAGGGCCAGCGGAATTTCAGATTTTCTTCTTGCTCGCTGTGACGATGTAAAATCAACTTCAATTAATCGTGTGAGACCTGGAAGTGACGCACATATGCTTTCGAGTTTCAAACGGCATGAAGAATTGGGTGTTCAGACTCCCCTGAATGGTAAATTGGCATCGGGTTCACGAGAAACTCTAGACGTGGGTAAATTATCAGGGAAGCTTAATGTTCCCGGGTCATCTCCAGCCAATCCTGTTTGCATTGGTACACGACTTCAAGAGGACGACAGTGCTAAAGTATCTTTGACAGCTAGGTTTAATGCAGAGGGGTCAACGAGTACACAGACTAAGAAAGATATGTCTTTTCCTTCGGAAGGCTGGGTTTCTTTGTTGAGCAGTGATGACATTGAAGGTGAGGCACAAGTCTTAGGAGAGCCTCCGACGAATGGCTCCAGGAGGCGGCAGCTTCGTAAAGCAGTTGATAGAGTGTTTAATGATAGTGAAATAGGAATCAAGCCTCCTGTTGGGACAATTTCAGCCAGTACAGTGATGAAGATCGAGGATAAAGATTGTCTTAATTATAAGAACTCTGGTACGCCCAGTCAGGGTCCCAGAAGGCCACCAAGTGGTAATGTAAATTCAAGTCTATTGGTTGAGAAATCGGAGAAATCGGGAATGCAAAGGGCCAGAAAGACTGTTGTGAGGGATGTCAAGAATAGCACGGAGACAAGTGAGAGTAAGGGTGCGATTCATGGTCTTGACAACATCTGCCAGGAGGAAGCATGGGAAGAGGAGTTTGCAGCATTTGCCGATAGAAATATCACACAGTCATCAACCGCTGCGCAACTCAATATGACCGCTGCTTTGAAAGCACTCGAAGAAGTTGCTTCCAAGGGACAAATCTTGCACGTGGAGAAAATCCCTGCTAGGTATGTTACTTATATCCGTCTTCTCTATTCTTTGACTGTGGTTTTCACAATTTTTCACATACAAAGTGAATTCTGATTTCTGGCATTGTGCAGACCTGCTGCTTACACCGACCAGGATTTCAAGCTTCCAAAGAAGCTCCAGAAGGCTCTTCAAGGAAGGTAACCCTATGCGGGAGAACTTTTGGCATGATCAGATAGTACCTTTCTATTTTGCGATTTGTTTTATGGCTAAATGACACATACTTAGTGGGCTATACTAACTTCTAGATTATTCGTTTTGATAATAGAGGAGTAAAGAGATTTTACACACACCAGGCTGAAGCAATGGACGCAGTATTTAATGGGTCAAGCATAGTTGCTGCAACGCCTACAGCTTCAGGCAAAAGCATGACATACATAATACCTGTACGTCGTCTTGATGGAATAAGTTTCCCTCCTGAGAAGCCTCTCCTTGTTCAGTGCGAATCATGTTTCAAAGATCAGAGGTAGTGCAGGAGGTTCTTACGGGAATGTTATGATGACGGCAGGAACTAAACCTCCGGTGTCATGTTTGACAGGTATTAGATTCTTTGATGAAGGTGCCCAAATCGCGTGCTCTCTTCATTTTCCCCGTTAAGGTACTCAATTATTCCCCACCATCACTCTAGACCCGCACATTTTTTTCCCTCTCAGAAGCATGGACTTAGAAATTCATTTGCCGGTTTATCTTGCGTCGCATATACCTCTGAGGAACGGATTGCCACTGAACTGTTCTTGCCTGTATACAGGCCTTGGCACGTGACCAACTTAAGATCCTGTGTGAGTCGTAATTTCATCGTCCTTTGGTGTTTTCGTCTGATTATTGAGGAAAACCTGACTCCTCTGGTTATTTCTAGTAGTCGAATCATTCCTTTTCGGTTGGTAATATTTGACATTCTGTATATGTCCCTCTAGAAAATATAGATTTCACTTTGTGATGTTGTGTTTCACTTGAGACGATATTTTGCTTGATGAAAATGTTCCCTTACAAGCTAACTTGGGTTCTCGTCGAACAGCTAACTTGGTGGAGGAAGTTAAGAAGGGCACTCATTGTTACTGGTGAGCTCTTTTGGACCACCATTTCTTGGACCGGATTGGATCATTGACAACCACGATTCTTGCTGAGGTTATCATTAGTTTATTGTGTTTTCTTGGGAATGTGTTTGGGTTTTAGGTTAAATGCCCCGAAGTAACCGAAAAGATTGTTCATTACGTCAAATCATATTTTTAGAGACTTCGGTTGGAAATTTGGCAGTTATGATGGAGATACCAGCATGAATCAAAAGTCACACATACGGAAGACTGGCAAGGTACTTCTCGTGCCTGCTTCATTCTCCGTCTGATTTTGATTTCGCTGATATTTGTCGCTTAGCTCTGATCGCTCTGAGCTTTACTAGTTTGAAATTCAGCGTTGTAGGGTATGTGAACGTGTTTGCATCTAAATTCACATTCTTTCTTTCCTGCAGATAATTTTGACCAATCCGGATATGCTACACCATGGGATTCTGCCACACCACAAGGTAAGCTCAAACGTTGAAATGCACATAGTTGAAGGTCTCGTAGTCGTCGGATTTAGACTAGATAGATGATTTTGTAGCAGACGTTTAAGGAAGGTGACCTTTCACTTTTTCACTTGGTAGATTTAGTTCTTAAGGTCCAGTTTCTGAAGGTGCCATGAGAATTCAGGTACTCTGCAACCATCTTCTATATTAGATGCATTGAGATGCGACTCATTATGTAAAGATTTGTCAATTTTGGGAATCCGTTTACTGGTTTAACTTTTTGTCTTAGAATCTAGTTTCCTCATTGTCGTAGTAGGCAGTTTGATGCAGCTTGTACTGATACGTGGTCTTGTCGCAGTTATGGGAGAATTTTTTTTCAAATCTGAAGTTTGTTGTGATTGACGAGGCTCACACTTACCGAGGCATATTTGGGAGCCATGTTGTGAGCCACTATTCTACCCGCTCTTGCCAAAGTGAAGATTTAGTATATTGTGTATCTTTTCAGGTCGTCTGGGTCATTTTCCCAGTCCGTGTACCAAAAGGATTTGGTCAATCATCAGTTACGACGTGATCATATGTGATTTTCAATGTTTCCTTAGACAGAGCTTCAATTCTTTTATGATATGGCTTAAATGCGTTTTGCGGAGGTGACATGTTCTAACAGCGTAGGTCTGTCAGGGTTGTATATTGCGACGTCTCTTGAGAATTGCTCGCCACTATGGTTCGGAGCCCATGTTCATCTGCTGTTCCGCCACAATTGCAAATCCGAAGGTAATTCTTTTTAACTGGTAAAATGTCTGAATCAATAAATCTATATTCCGCGTCATGATAAGTTCTCGTTCCAGTCTATTGATGATTTTATTGTCTTCATTCTACCTGAAAGGCAACGACCCCAAATATTGCTCCAACTTACTTGTCTTGGCCTGATTTTTTCGCTTAGAGGCCGATAAGATTGAGTTGCAGATTTTCTTGCGTCAGTCGATCATTTCTGGATATTTTTAGTATTAGGATCGAGTTGTCCAGAAAATCAAAGTGACTGTGAAGAAGCCTTTGAACCAGCTGCAGCAGATGTCCATACTTTCCTTAATTGGTCCAAAGACCCGCAGATTCACTCGTGGAGCCCTTTTTTCTTCAACATGCAGGAGCATGTAAGGAAGCTGACAACAGTTGATATGGAAGTGATACATGGGTCTGGTGCACCCTCTGGCGAAAAGCATGTTATGTGCTGGTTACCTCCGGAAACAAAGGATGGAGGTCGGCGTAGTGTTTACAAAGAAGCTGTTAAAATTGTGGTATGTGGTTAAATCTCTTTTGCATCCTTCAAATACATCATGGAAGTTCGACCTTATGTGGCAGAGGAGTCAATTATGTTAGTATTGAGTGATTGTGTGCAATGAGCAGGTGGCATTGATGAAAGCAGACCTTCAGATATTGGTCTTTGTTGAAGCTCGCAAATCCTCAGAGATTGTCTGCAAGATGGTTCGCCAAAAACTTACTAAGCAGGTAACTCAATCCTATTTGCTCTGCAACCCAGTTTGGATTCTCTATTCTTGAAACTACGCATCGTTCTTGCTAGTAAGTTCAGAATGCTGTGATCTTGTTTCTAATGTAAATAGACATCACTCATCACCATAATTCTGACTTCGCAGAGGTGCGTTGATCTTGTGGAGAAAGTCGACAGTTACAGGGCTGGTTACACTCAAGAAGAAAGAATAGCTTTGGAAAAGGTATGTAGTGAATTGTGGTCCGAGTTAAGTTATTCCTTTTCGTTCCCGGTAACCATAGTAGTTTGTTGACCGTTTTAAATTTCAGCTCTCCATAGCTTCATGGACTAGTATTTAACTTTGCGAATTTGTTTGGCTGCATGCTGCAGCGTTTGCAACATGGCCAATTACGAGCGCTTGTGACCACCCGAGCTCTGGAACTTGGCATTGATGTGAGCTACGTACCCTGTCTTGTCTACAGCATTAGAGAACATGCAGAAGCAATCGACTAAATCTACGTTAATCGACGAAGCCTAAATCAATTTGGCTAATAGGAAATTCATTAATATGTGGATTTCACATTCTAGTGGTGGTCGCCTTGCGTTAAAGCCTATATTAGCAAGTTCTGCGTTTATCGTCTCAAATCTCTCCGATGTATGGATACCTATGTCAAGCAGCAAGTTGGACATTGACTTTTGCTGGTAATAATGTAGCAATCAGAAGATCTGAATGTACAGTATTTTCATGTAGGTGGGGAATTTGGATGCGACTGTGCATGTGGGACTACCAGATACTATGTGCAGTCTGTGGCAGCAGGTTGAGACTAATCGCAACGACTTGTGTTTTCTGGAATTATTGCTCAAGTTCTACACGGTTTGTCATGAATATCAATTGATTTCTTCAATTAATTAAACCTTTGGCTGCTGAAGGGTTCCTAATCGACATTAATGTGGGTTCTAGTCTGGTTTCAAGTACTACAATATATTGAAGTACTGGTCAGTAGTTAGCGTATCTGCTGGTTTTGATAAATTTTGAGTCTACGATCATTGCTGGCTCTGAACGTTTTGTTGCAGGCAGGTCGTGCCGGGAGAAGGCAAGGGACGTCCTTGGCAGTGATATTAGGCCGAGAGAGAGAACTTGATGTTTTCTACATGAAAAACCCTCAAAAGGTTTGTGTCCTGGTTTCTACACCTTTCAGTTCGAGAGCTGTTTCTCAAATAAGCTTTCTGGGATCGGAAATCGCTGCTGATTGTCTAATAAGTTCAACTTCTCACCATTTACAGTACATAAATATAAACTTGAGATATTTTTAACCTTGACTTTTCACGTGATTGGCAGCTGTTTAGCAGAAATGTGGAGCAGGCGGTTTGTAACCCTACCAATCCTCACGTACTACGCCTGCAGCTTCCATGTGCCGCCCAAGAGCTTCCGTTGACTGGTATGTATGGAACAGGGACAGACCATCACACCGAAGTTTTAACAAATGGAACGATGTTAACTTTCTCATTCAGGAATTAGTTGGGATTTATGGTCTCTTTGATTTCTAGGGAGCGACCTGGAGTACTTTGGAGAGGACTTCAAGAAGATAAGAGATGAGCTTATTTCTGAAGGAATTCTTCAGTACAGAGCAGGTCCGCGAGGGGACAGTTCATATGGATATCGATATGATGATAATCCAGGGAGTGAAATATCCATACGTGGAGTATCTTTAAATCGTTTTCAGGTACTATCTAGTCTGCAAAACTCTGTATGAATGGTTTCATGGTTACAACCATACGATTGACTTCATGGATTTTGTTTACTTTTCGTTGAGTACACCTTAAACTGATTGTTCTTAAAAATCTACAGCTGTTGACAGGGAATAATGAATTGGTAGAAGAAGTGGATGAGAAGATGGCCCTGAGGATGCTTTATGATGGAGCAATCTACCCTCATGCAAGAGACACATACAGGGTCAGTGATTTTCTTTCCTGTCGTTACTTCCTATAGGATTTGGTTCTCCTCGATTTTATTGGCAGAATATTCTAATAAGCATGGGTATGATATATCGTACCTATCAAAGCGCAGTTTGCTTGGGCTATGATCGCGAATGTGTTTATATTCTTAGATATGTCCAGGCATCCTTGCCTTTTGGAATTCGGATTTAATAAGTTCTGTGGCTATTTTGGTATCACAGCTGCAGGACTTTTCTCTAGATAGAGAATATTTTCAGTAGTTAATATGGCTGAGACGTGTGTTATATCAGTGGAGAATTTCAGATAATAGCAAACCCAATCTACATGCAATCGATCTCAATGGGATTTCAGTGATTAACAAGAGAGTGTTCTGAATAAAGATTTGAACTACTTACAACGTGTTCTTGATCAGTTAACGTCTTGCAATTGGCAGGCAAAATGGATTACGGATCGGCATTTCATGATGAATTTTAATATCGTGGCGTTTGCACCTTGGTATTGAATTGTTGTATATTTCTACCGTTGTGCTCTCAGATAAAGCACTTGGATATTAGCAAGAGGCAAGCATTTGGGGAGCTGTACGAGTTACAGCATGTGACTGGTATCCCATAATCCCATGCCTTTCCCATTAGACATGTTAATGGCTAAATTGAATGCTTCGGGTGTTTATTACTCGAAAGTTAGTGTGCTAATCGATCAAATTATTACACGGGAAACCTGTATTGTCCTGTCCTGATGTTACGTTATGACGTGTGCTCAGAGGTGATTGTGAAGACCAAAGTTCTAATATTGGATAAGATGACCTCCCGCGTGACTCTGGGAACACGCTTACACTTGGGGAAGGTGCATACTATCTCTATCCCAGCATCTTCAACGATTAGTGATTAAACTATGCCGAAAGTCGTCATTTCATTTTCTGTAATTAGATCTTTGTTTTAGTCTCTTGAGCGTGTACCTAGTGGCGCAATGTTTCGTTCTGAAGCTTCCTATATTCAATTGCATATGATGTTAATTTTGGTGATGGAATTTTCCAGCTTGAAGTCAGTGAGCAGGTGATGGGATATAATGAGTACGATTTGACCAGGAACAAACACGTCGACACTGTCACTTTGAAGTATCCTCCCTCTGTTTTTGAAACTGTTGGGCTGGTAAGTTGTGCAATTCTTCTCCATTTTGAAGTCGTACAAAGTCTTTCTATGTAGAAGCTTCAGAAGGAAACAATTCTGTAGAGAAGTCATGCACATATTCCGTTCACTGTTGAACATAGTTACGTCTTCGTCAAAATATTTAGTACCTCGCCTATTGTGAAGCTCTGAGATTGCTATTTTAATTATCCTGTTATATGAAATCGACATGTTTGGCTCTATAAGAGCATGTCCATGTAAGCTCATTTCAATGATGTGGAGTTCATCTTCTGATGATTGTAAAAATGATCTCTTGCAGTGGTGGGATATTCCGGCAGAGGTGATGCAAAAACTGAAACACATGGCACCTGAGGCTCTACTCGTTCTGAAGCGTGTGGTTCTTCGTCTTCTTGCTTCTTTGACCATGAGTAAGCAACATTATCTCTTACGTCGGGTGTGTGCCAGATACTCTTAGTACTAGAGTCTTGATTCTGTTTTATTGAGACTCTTTTTTGGTTCTTGCTGGTTTGTGTGCACTTCAGTAAGAGATTGGAAGAACAGTGAAAAATATTTTAAGACGATATATTCCATTCCAGGTGATGCAACTGACATGCTCGGGCTTGAAACTTTAGCTCACGAGCAAACTGAACAGCCTCAGGTACTAGTTCAATGTTCATGTTTATTAATAAGTCCAGACACATTTTTTTTTATCGAGTAGCTTGCTTTAGATTCAGGATAGTGCTACATACTGGTATCATTTTTCGTTAAGGTTCCGCTAAACATAAGCGTCCTTAAAGTATGGTTTCAACACTTTAAAAGTGTGCTAATTAATGAACTTTTTCTTTGATGTTCTTTGTCATATATAATCGCCAGTACCGTAGTAATGTATTCAGAAGCTCCAAACGTTTGGCAATTGTGTACTTGTTGATCATCAGTTGAATTATGCAGATATTTTTGTATGATGCATTTGCTGGTGGGATTGGCATTGCGGAACAGGTATTTTTATTTCTTCACTTATGTTATTTGTCAATAGAACGACAATTTGAGATTCATTCCATTCAAGTTACGCCAGTTTAGTTCTGATCGACTCAACATTCAATGCGGTGATATTTTAGTTTTTTGACTACTTGTGCAGGCATTCAAAGATGTTGGACAGGCATGGAGTCAAGCATTAAAAGTACTACAAACATGTGACTGCGAATTTGGATGCCCTGCGTGCACCATGGTAATTTCTCTTATACACGTATGACTTCTCTCTTGGTCATCCAAAGTAGAAAAACGTCTGTTGTATCACAATAAGTACACATACTGACAGATTATGTTGTTTTCCATACTTGCAGAGTGCCAGTGAGACTGTCAACAGTGAATCGAACAGCAGCAAGCATGCAGCCATTGTATTGCTCGAAAATTTGCTGTGCACGAGGCAGCAAGCGTCCACACCTGCTCTGAGAGACCACAACAATGCCGCACCAAGAGTACCAAATGTCCAGGTGCAGAACCCCAAGTTTGATGGGAAGCCTCACGTAGATCAAGGCTCCAATTCTATGATGCCTGCCCCCAGTTCCAAAGATGGTCCGTACATGTCAGCCTTGAAAGCCTCTAGCACATCAAGGTGGGCGATGTGAGGTAATAGAGGAAGCAACTAGCTACTGTAACAGTAGTCTTGACTGAAGCTTCCAGTGGTGCATGAATCCTATTTATCCTATTTAACCTAGTGAAGTGATCAACCATTTAACCATGTAGGGTTTGTTTTAGTGAAACGGGTCACTATGTACCCAAGTAGGCATCCGATTTATGGGACTAATTCAAATTTTTCATCTCTGCAGTGGAGCATTTGGTATGAGAGAAAACTCCAGATGGACTTTCAGCGTTTGACTTGTGAGGCTTGGTTAGGCTGGCAGGCAATACCTACTTAATAACAGATAGAGAGTTCGTCAACCTTGAAGCCTCTTGCTTTTTGATGGAAAATTTAACTTATGACGGTGCCATTCCATCATGCAACTGCTCTACTACAGGAGTTTTAGGGAGAGCTTAGAAATTGTCGGGTTTTGGTTTCCTGAAACGGTGCCGTGATTTTTAGTTGCTTTAGGACTACGTCCTTGTGCAGGTGGTGTTCTTGAGTGGTCCTCGCATACGGCTTCAGAGTTTGCAGGCATCAAATACGGGGGGACCAACTAATGAAATTGAAGAACTGTCAAGCACTCAAACCAACCAGCTGGGTTTCCACTTTCCAGCATGGGGGAAGTTTGACTTGGTCAAAGCTAGCTGGCGCATTAAGTTAATTCCTGAATGACAATTTTGGGCAGGCAATCGAGGTGCCAGTTTTTAATCCTGTGGTTGAAATTTTTATGTTAATCCTGATATGCTACCAAGGACAAAAAGTGTCCAATGAATGGCTCTTGGAGAAACTTTACAAAAAAGAATGCACCTGTTTATCTAAGAATTTGACAAATTTTGGTTGACTATGTTGGTGATATAGGTCTTGTTCTTTTAACCCTAGAGCCCTCTGATGTTCAATTTTTGGACAACGAACAAATTGGAATTTGGTTTTCTTTCTCATTAGTGCTTGGATGAAGTCATGTAATTTGTAGAGATACTTTATCAAGTTGTCCTATTTAATGGTTGGATTTGGTGTTACTAGGATTTATATTTTTTTTAAATTACAAGTGTGGAAGTATGTCAAGCCAAAAATTGCAATGATTTTAGTTCAAAATTGGATTTACAAATATGAGGTCATAGAATAAAAGAATACAGAAATTTTCAAAAATCATTATATCAAGAGAACCTCATTTCAAATCCATTCCAATAAGTTTTATTAAAAAAATTAAAATATTTTGTTTGTAATTGAATTGAGAAGGAATATTGAAATTTTCCTTCCAAAATTTATAAAAAAAATATTGGTGATAGCACTAGTGAATTTACTTATACAAATTGAATCTAAAACTTAACTTTTATTTGTGTATCAATTCCAAAATATTCTTCCAAATAGCATTTTATAACGATTTTTTCCAAATCATTGATATTAGAAGAGGATTTGGATGTTTAGGGATTAAGGTAAATGCATGAAAGGATTGTCTTGAATGCGAACTAAATTTTATAAAATTTGGATTCGTGACTACAAAGTTATTTTCAATTTGATTTTTATGTCTCAAAATGGCCAAGTTGAATAATCCAATTTGTTTTGTTTTGTTTTCAATTTTGCACCTTTTTTCATTGAAACCTTTTCCATGCATTTTCAGAAATTACTAAATGTCTAGCTTCATGCTAAACCTAAATTCGAGTTTTCTTGACCTTTATCCCTGATGGATTGGGATGTTTGAGCATAATTCTTGTTTTCTTGACCAACTCTTGTAACAAGCATAATCCTTCATTTGTATGGAATAATTTTGATGATTGCCATTGTTGATATGAAAGAAGATTTATATAGCTTCTTTATGAAAAAAAGATCAATGAAATTTCATAATTTTTGAAAAAAAGCTATCGTTGACAAGATTGATGAAAGATGTTTAATTTGGCAACACTTTGTACATACCTTGAAATGGAAATGCTGAAATCAAAATTCTCAAAAGTACTCCGAAAACTCTAGTTTTTCTTCCATATGTCCATATCATCATAATATTGATTTGCAATTTTTATCAAATAATTTTGAGGTGTAGGAAAAAAGATATGAGGATATGAAGTGACAACCTAGAGCATCTTCTCATTCTCAAAATATTCACAAAAAAAAAAGCATACTTGATCATTTCTTGATCTGATTGTACCTATGAATTAAAAAAAAAAGTCATCTAGGATCTCTTTGTTGTTCAAAAGTTGTTAGTGAGTTAGCATATTGTATATTTTACAAATATAGTTGCAACAGCAACATGGTGGCCATATGGTCTTTTAGACATTAACCTAAGTTCTAGAAAGAGCCATCTTCAATTCTATTTCTCCAAGTTCACTAATTCATTGTAATTTCCAATTCTCCAACCATTTTTTAAATAAAGAAAACCTCAATCATTGTCCTAGTTGCAGAATGAAGAAAAAAGGGTATGGAAAATCTACCTTGTGAATTGAATTGGGTGAGAATCTAATAAAATATATATAATGTAGTGAAATTTTTCATTACAGGGTTGTTGGATATGATATTCATTTGATTATTTAAATGTATATGAAAGAAGGTACAACATTTGAAGATGAATTGAATGGCCTATTTGTATAGATGAAGAGGATTACCATTTATACCAACTCAATTCAAAAATCTAAATTATATATTGTTTTCCTATTTTTGGATTTTATTAAACTCTTTACCTTTGAAGATTCATTAATGTCATTTTTTTAAAGCATTTGCATCCTATTACTTTAGATAGGCCTAGAGGCTTATCATGGCACCACCTTTGCCTTCCCAATGGTGAAATTTGACAAAGGCTTTTGAAAACAAGCTTTAGCTATGCCATCATTCAAAGCCTTGAAATTTTTCCTTCTAGTATATTTCTTTGAGTATCCTACCTTAGTTCCTTTTGAATGCTTTATTGGTAGGCAAACTTCATAGGAGGTGTTGTAAGTCTAAATTAGCAATTGCACTTTCATTTAGACTTGATATTTGGAGAAAGATACAATAAAAATTCCACACATATTGATTCCTTTAAGATTGACTAGTCTTAACCAATAGAGGTGTCCACTAATATCACTAAAATATGAAATCCTACTTTTTCACTAATTCACATACCCTAGTATAACAATCAAAAGAGCCTAATTGGTAGGGCCTATTTTGTCTTATTGCTTCAATTAGCACAAATCACTAGATTGGACCTCACATGTAAAGAAGCCCTTGTAAGCCCAACGGATAGCTCTACACTAATTGAAGTAATAAGACAAAATAAACTCTACCAATTGTCTTGCCAATCATCGGTAAGCAAAAAAGTAGGAGTTCAATTTTCACCAATATCAGTGGACATAACCATTGGTGGAGGTTAGTCAATCTTGACGGAATCTAATATGTGTAGAATTATTACAATATCCCTCCCTATCCATCGGGTCCACTTGAAAATGCAATTGCTACTTGGACCTATAGCACCCTCTCTAAAATTTACTTATCCATTGACATATATATATATATATATATATATATATATATATATATATATATATATATATATATATATATATATATATATATATATATATATATATATATATATATATGTATATATATAAGTCCGCCCTTAAGGTTTTCTTCCATATATTTGGTGTGGGGAAACTTCACAAGAGGTGCTATAGCTGCAAATAGCAATTGCACTTTCATATGGGCCTAATGGGTGGGGAGGGATACAATAAGAATTCTACACAAATTAAATTCCTTCAAGATTGATTAGCCTCCACCAATGAGATTGTCCACCAATATCATTGAAACTTGAACTCCTCCTTTTCTGCTTGCCCACCATCTGCAAGACAATCAATAAAACCTATTTTGTCTATTACTTCAATTAGCATAGAGCTATCCACCAGGCTCACATGTAAGCTGCCACTTAGACTTGCTCCATACCTCGCATTTCAAATATCGTGCGACAAGGTCAAGGAATGGCTCAGAGGGGTGTCTGGTCACGGAGAGGGGAAGCTCTTTGGATTTTGACATTTGCATTCACAGCAGGCTGGGGTTTAGGAAAGGAGGCCGTCTTGCAAGTAATTCTGGTGAGCCACAAGCCACAAAGGAGAGAAACTTTGCTGCAAAAGAAGACATTCAGGTGTCTAAATCCATTTCCCCAAACCCAATCGTCAGGAATCAACAACGAAGCAAGGCGTTTCGGAAGAGAATTTTTGTGCATGATGGACTGCAACCCAATGGTTTTCGTGGGGAGAAGACATTGGAATCCAAAAGGGTGATTATAATATAAAGCATGACATGATCAAGTACATTAGTGCTTACAACAAACAAGTGGTGGTGTTGAACAAGAGCAACGTTTCCGAGGCGGTTCAGTAGTGCACGACAAAGGAACTACTCAAAACAAAGAATCAGTAAAATTGTGAGCATCACTGGCTGCTTATGCGAGACTATCCTAGTTGGGTGGACGGGTGGAGATTGATGAAATAGGTCACGCCTGCAAAGAGAAGGACTCTCGATTCCAATCAAAAGAGAAAACAAAGACTGGTCCGAGAGTGCAGATGAGAAGCTTGGACTGGATGAAACCAATTAAATCACGCCCCCCGTGTCCGTCCTACAAGATCGAAGCAAATCATCTAAGGAAAGCTTAAAAAGGGGCCAAGATCTGGGAACATGGACTGCTAACATACTCTATGGAGATCATGACCCAGGAGATTCTTGCGCAAGGCGTTGAGCTCGAGGACCAATACATGCTCCTACAGATTATGACTACTTCGGAGTCGCAAGTGACCAACTCCATTGCACAAGAATACCTCGGACTTCGCCTGGACGTACGAAGGACTGTAGAAGTTGTGATCGATCTAGGTCAGTGTACGTTGCAAGCTAAGTGCAAGCTTGCGGAGGCACGAGAATCGAACATGAGGCTTCGATGTTAGAGATTGTTGCAAGGAAGCATCACTACTGACCGACCTGGAGCGTGAGCAGAGTGAAACAAAGCACCAGCTGCGAGCCCAACGCGCGGAGACTAATGGAGATTCCGGCCAAGAGGATTCTCAATTCACGCACGGATCGAAAAAACTAGATCGGTGAAGAAGAGCCCAACTTTGGTGAAGAAGATTTTGCCTCCATTCCAGCGACTCCAATGCCTCAGATCCTTAACAGTTACGACAATATTAACCCCTAAAAGGTCCAGATCCTTCTCTAGAATTGAGTGACAATTTGGGAAGAATCGTTATAAAGTGATTTGGAAGAATATTTTGGAAGTGATATACAAATAAAAGTTGTAGACTTGAAGTTTTAGATTCCATCCATATGGTTAGATTTACCAATGCTATCACTAATATTTTATTTTTATAAATTTTGAAACGGAAATTTCAAAAGTCCTTTTGAATTCAATTACAAGCAAAATCAATGATCATTTTGTAGAATAAAATTTGTCGGAATGGATTTGAAAGGGGGTTCTCGTGACATGGTGATTTTTTGAAATTTTTTGTGTTCTTTAAATGTATGACTTTATTTTTGCAAATCCGATTTTGAACTAGAGTCAAAGCAATTTTGGCTTGGTCAACCACTTGACATGCTTCCACATTTGTAATTTAAGAAAAAATATGAATTCTAGAAACACCAAATCTAACCATTAGGTAGGATAACAACTAGATAAAGTATCTCTACAAATTAGGATGACTTTCAACCATTCAAGTGGTAATGAAAATGAAACATGAATTTCGATCTATTCATCATTCAACACTTGGGAGTTGGAACGCTAATTAACCTCTAAAGTTCCAAACAATGATTTTTGGCAAGATAGAAATTTTGGGCAATTCACTACAAAAGAGAATTTTCATTTTTTTCCTTTGAAATTTTACACAATTTTTTTGACAATTTTCATAAATTTTGACTAAATAGTTATCAAAGATTGTATGATATATAGTTTTCATTGCTCAACGGGTAGCTCAAAAAATTTCTTTAAAATCACTTTTTTAAGAAATAAAAATTTGAAATTGGTTTTCTAGATTTATATATACGCAGAAAGCTTTGAATCATTCATTTTGATAAAAATTATGCTAGGAATTTTTGTTTGTGGGTAGTAATGGATTCTCCAATCTAAAATAAACTTTGAAGTCCTTTATTTAACTCAATTTTCAATATTTTTAGAAAAAATAAAAGCATAGGATGTAAATTGTATATAACAACATTACAACCATTGGGATTGACATTTTTCAATTTCATAACTACATTCTTAACAACTTTAGTATTTCGAATCATTCTCTACTTCTTTCTAATGATGATTTTTTTCCTATATGTTGTACAATTCCAATTGATTTGAAGAATGTTTTCAAGCATGCAAACAACTTGCCTTGAAGAATGAATCCAAAGAGGCACCACCATTTTGGACATTTTTTCATACAAATGTGACCTTGTGAAGTGCGGCTACCCAAATTTTTGTAAGGCCAAAAAAAGAATTTTTGTCAATTCAAATGCTAATATCTTGCAATCTACAAATTGGAAATTTCTAAAAAATTTCCCAAATCTTTTTGAACTATATTACTTCAAGATCCTATGATTACATGCATCTAAAAATGTTTTGTTTCTAAAATTTGGTATTTATACTAGAATATTAATTGTAGAACGTTTTTGGTAAAAACATAGTCAAAAACCTATACCTAGGGATTAGGTTTATTAGTGCAATGGCCAAGGATTTGGGGGTAAGGAGGTAAGTTAGGTATTAAATTTAATTTGGCCTTGCTTTTGTTTTGATACACTAGAAGGGGATATTTGCATAAATGAATCTTGGTTTGACTTTTGGTGTATACTACTTGTGGTTCTAGGCTACTACAATTTTGTTTCTTCCTTACTATAGGTCATAAAAAAGAATTTTGTAGGCATCAATCTCTTTCATCTTTTGTTTAGCCCCTAATTTCTTTGAATTTTTGAAAATCAATCCTATGAATAGAAGATATTACCAACTTCAAATTGCAACCAATGTTGACAAAGAATGGTCACTTCTCGGGCTCTAAGTTTTCATCATGAATGTTGGATGAAATAATTGGATGGTATTTCTCTGAGATGAAAACGTGATGGATTTTGTAATAAGAGTTATGATAGCGGGGATATGACATTGATGTGATACTATTTAATATAATAGATGCTTGTACACTCAAGTCATTGGCTTGGAGTCATTGCCTTGAATTCATGTCATAAATGATCAATGGATTTTATTTGGCAATCACAAGTGTCTCAATAAACCTTGGTTCAACGGCCTATCTTTCAAGTAGTCAATTCTACCAAGGTAAATGTCACCTTTCTCAAGAAAGGTTTCATGACTTCCAAGGATAATTCAAGCAGCTGTAGATGCCATTGCAAGTATTTATTTTTAATTGAGATTACCATAGCATAGAGCAATGGTCTAGCTAACTTCATCATAGCAATAGCAACTAGGACTTCATTGATCATATCGATCCTTCCATAAAGAATACCTGGTAAGTTTTAGGTAGAAGGGTGGTGTACAAAACTTTGGAAGTAAGATACATAGAGGGAAAAGGCAACCGTATATAGATAATAGGAGTGGAGAACATAATGTAAGCATAGGGTTTGGTTTGGGTGGCCGAAGCTACTATTGATGATTTTTTTGTAACCTATATTATAATCATTAAATTGTAGCTCTTTTCAAATTCCAAAGATGCTGTACCAAATTTTTCACTTAGTCTAGAGTGTATATTAGCATTCTCAATACCTATTTTGATACTAAAAAATTGAATTAAAAGTAATTCTCCTTTGCAAAGGCACAACACTTACCTTTAAGTTACTTATAATGTTTTGAAACCATCTCACCTTTGTCATCTTCTAGGATCATGTTTTTCAAAATGTAACACGTGTACATAATATCAAAATGACTTCCATACTCCATTGTTGGCAAGATTTGTAGATGATTGGAAATTGTACTTGTAAAACTTCCAAACACCTCTCAGCATCTTTTTTCATTGCTTATTGGCACTTTGCAAAGTGACTTTATTTTTCATCCAAAGGCATGTGGATGCTTTGAATAAAACAAGACCACTTAGTGTATATAAGGTAAACCAACCTATGACAAATCCAAATGCCAACCAACTTCTTACAAGTAAGAAAAAATTCTATTGATGCACATTTCAAGGATTGGAATGTACACCATTAGTACAATTTTGTCTGTGTTGGGCTGACTTCCATTTGGGCTGTTATAGTAGAATTACCTTATATCTTTTGTAAGTAGGTAAAAATAATTGAAATCATAATTTAATAACTATAAAATGCATGCCATGGGCTTGACCCTTAAGCATATATGTTTTGTAGTAGATCAATCAAGGACATTCAAATCATTTTTCTATCTAACAATCCAAAAAATGCATGCCAAATGCAAAGCTCTTTAGGTGCAAAGGCTTTAATTCCTTTAAGTATGTCCCATAGTCCCTAGAGGGGACAAAATGAATTTCAAGCAAATTCCTACAAGCAAAGTTTTTGGCAAATTTTTTTGAAACTTTTTTATAAGATAAAAACTTATTATCTTTCTAGGAATGTAATGTTGATTTTAATCAATGCTCAAGAGTAGAAGTTATACCACAATAATTACAAATTTCAACTCAATGGGTATCAAAAGAAAGCCACAAAAGCTTAAAATGAAAATTTGAAAAATTTGTTTCTCATAGATTGTATTTTTTTCTACATGAAATTTTTTGATTCATTCCATTTGAATTTGTGATGTAAAAGTTATAGAGCATCTTCTTTTGAGGGCAATCAAAGCATCTTTTTGAAAAAATAGTATATAGAATTTGTTTTTGAGCCCAATTTTTATAATTTTTCAAAACAAAAAGTTCCATAGAATTAAATTTTATTCTTAGAAAAATCTCAACATTGGAATTAGTGTGTTCTAATTCCATTTTAGAGCTATTAAAAATTTAGTTTTTCCCTCTATCTCATACCTACTTCTACTTAGTAATTTTTTAAAGTAGGAATATCATATTATTTTAATTTCTAAACCATCAAATCAATTTTTCTTGATTTCTTCTTAATTAAAAATATTTAATGCAAATTTTTTTTAATTAAGAGGATTCAAAGTCTCATACACTAGTTTGCATTGTGCTCCCAAATCATGTTTTCATCATTTTGAACGCATTTTCTTTGCAATGTATGTATTCAAATTTTCTTAAATTTCTTCAACACATTTTTATGCTAGTCTATTGTAAGATCCTAAGTTCTTATGGTTAGATATGCAAAAATATACCATTTAAATATTTGTTTTTTTGCACTAAAGATGATAGTTTTAAATAGTTTTTGACAAAAACAAGGCCTTGGGTCTTTAAGGATTAAGAATGATGAGCCTTTTGTTTTTCCTATCCTTAAGGTTTCCTTGCCATCCTACAAGACAATTTATGTACTCATAATGCATAGTGTTCAATGATGCAAACATACTGAGAAAACCACATCAGAAGTTGATATTGAATTGTTTGTCAAAATTCAC
This sequence comes from Pseudoscleropodium purum, assembly GCA_963969395.1. Lineage (NCBI taxonomy): Eukaryota > Viridiplantae > Streptophyta > Bryopsida > Hypnales > Brachytheciaceae > Pseudoscleropodium > Pseudoscleropodium purum. The sequence goes on along the minus strand of OZ017795.1, from coordinate 20,477,412 downwards.
TTGGGTTGATGTCTCAAATAATAAGTCCCAAATAAAACTTGAACCACTATACAAAATTGCTTCAAGAAACCCATGAAAATGCTCACACTAGTTTTGAAGTACTCATCCATAGCATGTGCTTACAAGCTATGACATAGCATATGCAAAGAAGTGGTGATTTTTTGGTGTAGAGGCAAATCTACAATACCAAAATAATCCACCTTCAAGACAAAATAACTATCATGTACACAAATATGGGTCATAATAGACAAAAACAAAAATTGGTGCATACAATATTATTGACAGAAGAAATAAGGGTTAAATGTAGACGTATCACTAAAGTGATCTTTCATCATCCTATTATGCCAAAAACCAAGCTAAAGTTGAAGTTTCTATGGTTAGCATCTAATATACATTCACAACTAGTGTGAGCCTTATCCTTTGAGCCTTCATTGTTTCAGTCCCAAAAAACAAGACAAAAAAAACATGAGTGCTTAAGATTTCTCCAAAACCTCATTGTTTCCTTTCTTAAACAAAGAGCTTGAATAGAGGCTCAATCGACAAAGGAGAGGAGTCATAGGAGAACGTTGGAACTCAATGCTATCTAGTGCCACATGGCTTTTGCAAGCCTACTTTAGAGTTGAAGGTGGGGAACATGGGGAGGCCTTTCTAGAAAGGCCTTGATAGGACCTTCAAAAACTCTTATTATAAGCCAATTCTTTAGTAGGTGTGTGTGGATGCTTTTTATGACTTGCCCAAATTCTTTACAATGAAGTTGGCCTTCTTTAGATAAGGTGAAAACACCCAAAATAATCCTTATATCCATTCTTGCACAAAAGACTTCCATTAAAGTGTCCCTCAAAAGTGTCAGTAACCTAAACAATGGTTTTTTTGGGCAATATAGCAATTTTTGGGAGCTTGCTGTAAACAAATTTTAATTTTGTTTTTTTCTTTGAAATTTTCACACAACATGTGCCCAAGGAGTAGCTTTAATGCATAACAATTTTCATAACTTTTGCCTACATGATTAAAAAGTTATTGTATGATATGTAGTTTCTATTGTTTAGTAGGTAGCTCTCGGGCAACTCAGAAAAAATCACTTTTTCAAGAAATTAAAATTTGAAATTGGTTTTCAAGATTTATGCATACATAGAAAACTTTGAATCATTCCATTTTGATTAATGAGATGAAAGTTATGAAGAGTTTTAGTTTGTTGTGTAAATAAAAATCGTAACATACAATAAATCGAGTATCATAACTAAGTATTACCAAATATGCAATAAAAAACTAAACAAGAATGCATAACAAACACACCCTCAAATGCCCCTAATACACATATATATTTTAAAAAGTATAAAATAAATCCAATATTCTTTTGGATAACTCTAAGTATAATTCCTAAGAGAAACTCTAAGTATAACTTCCAAGTAAAACTCTAAATATAACTTCTAAAAATAACTCTAAATATAACTCTTAAGAGAAACTCTAAGTATAACACCCAAGAATAACTCTAATATACCTCCTAAGAGAGTTCAACTAACACTACAATTTGATGTAGAATAGCTCCGGTGTCACTGCGCGTGACATTGCGGGCACTTATAGAGTCTCTACTTTAAAATAAACTTTGAAGTCATTTATTTTATTCAATTTTCAATATTTTTGAAAAAAATGATTGGATGTAGATTCATTATTACAACATTGCAACCATTGGAATTTTCATTTTTCAATTCCATAACTAAATTCTTAACTATTTAGTATTCTAAATCATAATTTACTTCTTTCTACCGACTATTTTTTATCAAGCATAAATATAAAATAAATTTTGTTGAAGTTTTTTTATATATGTATTTCCAACTTATTTGTTCAATATATAATGGAGAGTAACAAGTTGTAGGATCAAATACTTTTGTGGAAAAAGTTTGAAAGATGAAATCTAACCATTTGGGAAGAGTTGAAAATACTTCTTTTTGAAATCCAAGTGACTTAATCTTGCAATTGGTAAGGTTTCTTATTCTGAAATTTTAGAAGGATGTATCCTATTAAGTTAACTAAAAGATCCTATAATTGAATTTGTTGGTGAATAAAATATAGATGAAGATTTTAGCTTTGCTTTAGAGTTTTGATGTGAGTACTTTAAACTTTGAAGCAGTTTTGACCTACAAGCATTAAATGTAATTAGGGGTTAAACTATCTCTATATTTAACCTCAATTGGTTGACTATTGATTTTTTTAGATTTAGATTTTAAATCTAGCTATATGATGGTTCTAGTGTCCTAGGGAGCTTTTGCTTTCAAAATTCATAAAAATTACTGGCATATCATATTCAAAAATTATAATTACAAAAAATAAAAATTTATAGAAAAAGGTATCTCCAACTTTGCTAAATTGCTTATTTTGATAGTTTTAGGTGTTCCCACTTTAGTGGCTAAAAATATAATTTGCTAAATTAAGTTGATATGTTGACTCATTTCTTAAATATGTGCAAACGGCCTTGAAAAGTCAAGAAGCCCAAAGGGACAGAAGGATCGATCTAATGGAACGTAGGGAACGAGAGAACGGACGGATGAAAAATCATTTCGTTCCCTGCCCGCCCAGACGACCGACTCCGTCGAACCAAACTCTGTCCTCCTGTATACTTTTAGGCCCTCCCCTGTCACAGCGACTTTCTCTTTCATCGTGGCAATACCCAAGCTCTGCGCCATCGCCATAGCCAAAGCACGAAGCCGATTCTCCAAGATCTCTCTTTCGACATCTTTCCCGCTCCTCCTTTTCCTAGCACTTCTCTCCACAATTGCTACCCTTGATGCGTCCGCTCCTTTCTTCGATCGTACTCTCTTCAAGCCTCTCATTTCACTTTCCAGATACTCAGATCGTTCGCTAGCCAATCCCGTACGCTTTCTTCTTTGCAAGGTGACGACGAATTCATGTTGTTTTGATTCGTGCTTCTGGTTTCAGGGATTAGAACTCGTTTGGTTTTTTGAGGGGAATCAGTTCGCGTTTCGTTTTTTGGCTGTGGTTGGAGTTTGGATTGTTGTGACGGTGGCCGAGATTGTTGAAAAGTGAAGTTTGTGTTTAGGTAGAGGTAGGAATCGGTGCGAAGGAATGTGGAAGTGAATGCTCTGTTATCCGACTTGCGAATGAGTACGAGAATTCGTGGACGGTTGCCATTGGAATTCTCAGTAACCATTGGTTCTGTGCTGTTGAATGAGTATTTCCGCTTTAAGTGTTGGAAGTTCCTTTTTGGGGGGAGATTTTTAATTGCTTATTAGTGTTTTTGAATCTTTTGTCGTATCGAGAACGGGATAGGAATAGTTGAATTAGTTGATTCAATTGGTTGGTAATTATGACCTAAATCTTAAGGTGTTATCATTTTGGTCTGAATCTGGTTTGCTAGAGTATGAGAATACACAATTTGGATTTCTGGTTTCTGACTCCGGCAATTCGAGACTCTTTCTGATTCGCTTGACGTCATATCAGTTTTGTTATCTGGTGAATTTCGTGGTTCATCAGTGGTGGACGATACTGACGCTCTCTGAGGCTCTTCGAGTTTCTAGTGTTGACTTGTTTTTAAACCTCGGAATACAACGAATGTAGGTTAGGGTTGACTACATTTTAGAAGTTTTGCTCTTGAATGGAAGTGTCGCACTGTTAGTTTTATGATTATACTCAGGATCAGCACAGAATTCCTTTTTTGAAACTCGTGTAGTTCACAAACAATCTTCTACTTTTTGGTCCCCTGATATCGAAGTTCTACATTTCTCTGGTAATGTGATTGGATGGTTATGAAACCATTGTACTGCCGCCTTGAGTACTGAATGTTCACGATTGATTTGCAGCCAATCGCATTCGCGTTGAAGTCATATTGAAATCCTCATGACCATGTGACATGGACCTGTTTCGTTAAGGGGCAATGGAGGGATCAAGTAAGTGACGCTTCAGTTTGAGAGGAGAACATAGTCTTTTCGTGGTTTGATTAGTGGCAGATGCGTACTCTCAAAATGGTTAGTGTATCTTGCAGGGTTTAGCTGTCCCATAATCTTTATTAATGGTTATTCAAATTGCAGTAATATAATTTTTTGACCTATATAAGTCTTCTTGCACTTGACATTGTGTGCCATCATTTTGTCCTTCAGCTGCAGCAAGTAAAGAGACCAAGGTGCAAGTAATTCAACTTGAATCTGGTGACTATGTCATCGTTGCAAGCTTGTCGACGAGGACTGATACACAGATTATCAGCATTGATCCCACCACAGGGATTTTGCAGTACCAAGGTCGACCTGGCCTTGATCTATTTCCAACCGAGCGAGATGCACTCCAGTATCTTTCAGCAGCGAATAATATGGTCAGGAACTCTATAAATGCCAGCGCTATTATTGGGTATGCGGCATTAGGGGCTGTTGGTTTACTGTTCGTTGCTACTAAACTCAGAGTCTCCTCCCCTGTACTTCCATGCGGGGATGCTATTTTCACTATCGTCGAGTCCCAGTGCATAAGAATTCCTTTAAGAAATCCTCAGTATCAAGCAAAGAGTGAGTCCAAGAATGCATCTGAATTGGCGGAGGTTCAAATCGATGGCTTGCACTACTTTTGTGAGACCCGAGATATTACACGCCCTTTTCCAAGCGAGTATTCCATCGACACTCCAGACAGAGAGTTTGTGTGGAATGAATGGCTTTCTTTCCCATTCAAGACCGTCGGTCTACAAAAACATTGTGTCACTCTTTTGCAGGTCTGCCTCCGATTTCCATCAAGATGACTGTAGTCCAAATATATTCATTAATTTTTTTGCCTGACAATAGAGCTTCGTACTTCGGATCTTTATCTTCTGAATTGTTGTAGACTTTTGAGTTTCAGCGATTGGATTATGAGCACCATGAAACATTTGAATTAGCCGAGGACTAAGGTTGGACTGGTTCCAATAGTGGTTTCAATAGTGGTGTTCTTGGTTGCTTGTATATGGTGCATGAAGTAAGTATTTGGGTTGATTGTTTGGGCAGGGTTTTGCAGAATCAAGAGAGTTTTATGATTTCAAAGGGAATAAAGTGAGTATTGCAATTACTGCACGGCGTAGTAGGCTGCATCCTGGGACACGATACTTAGCTCGTGGCCTAAACGGGGCTTACAGTACTGGTTAGTTACCTTTCAATATCAATTCTCTATTGATTGTAGTCTTACGCCCTTTCTGATAGTAAATGACTTATTAGGGGATGCTTGATTTCAATCAATGATTTGACGAGATCGTGTTCGGAGAGCGCACTTGATATTGTTGTTCTCTGGACATAGAGTGTAACTTCCAAATTACATTCACGCAGGTGTGTCTTCGTGCATTCCATATTCCTGAAGTTCCTTGCATCCGCCCGAGGAGTGAGGCATGACTGCCAGTAGGATGACAGCAAGGGATTAAAGTGTCTGATTTTGTTATTACTGGGGTTTTGCTTATCGATTTCTGTTGTCTCGACAGGAAACGAAGTCGAGTGTGAGCAGTTGGTGTGGCCTTCCAATCCTCCGCGAAGCCGTCCTGTTCCTTTCAGTGTCTATCTGTGGCGTAGAGGAACTGTGCCCATATGGTGGGGGGCAGAGATCAGATCTCAAGTAGCTGAGGCCGAGATATTTGTCGCAGAGAAGGACCCTTATGTTGGTTCCTCTTTCTATTACAAACGGTTGTTCAATCGGTATCGAAATCCTCAGGGCAACCATGGAAATGGTGATGCTAATGGGAGAGATAAACCTTTCTTGGTATGCGTTAATCTACTCCGAACTGCTGTGGGAAAACCAGAAGTTCCTCTTGCGAATCATTTTGTGGATTCGATTAAATACATCAAGGCAAAAAATGAGCTTCCAGAGGCAAACCTCGTCATCCTCAATTACGATTGGCATGCGAATACGAAAGATCTTGGGGAGCCTCGAACTGTGGAGGGGTTGTGGAAACTTCTCCAGGGGCCTACGATAGCAGTTGGTTTTGGGCTTGGCGAGTATGACCCGCAAACGAACGCTCCAGGCGTGCAGATCATTAACAAAGGGAATTATGGTGGTGGTTTTCGAATTCTCGCAAGGCAAGAGGGTGTGATTCGATTCAATTGTGCAGATTCTTTAGATAGAACAAATGCCGCTAGTTTTTTTGGTGCGGTACAGGTTATTACTGAGCAGTGCCGTAGGTTAGGCTTTTCATTGGATTCTGGCATGCACTTTCAACCTAGTAAAAGGATTGGACTCGACCGAAACCCATCGCGAGGGGCCCTTGGGCCACTTCCGCCCGGTTGGGAGAAGCGCTCTGATAGTGTTACGGGCCAGGTGTTCTACATTGACCACAATACAAGAACCACTACCTGGAATCACCCCTGCCCGGATGAACCATGGAGAAGATTCGATATGACCGTTGCCGAATTTCGAGATTCAACTCTGCCGGGGCCTATTGCTCAGATGGCTGATATGTTTCTAATCGCTGGAGATATTCATGCTATGCTCTACACAGGTAGAATTCTTACTTCGTGTTTTGTCAGTAAATTTTCCAACGGCTTTGCCTTATAACGTAGTTATTCTTGATTTCTAGTTTTTTTCTTTCTGCAACTGTCGTAAATATTCCTCATATTTTTTTTTCCAAATATTTGCACTGTGTTCTTAGCTATTGACAGTAGCATGTACTGGCATTAATTAAAAATATTCTGTTCCGCTTGTTGATCTCCTGTGGAACGTAGAGTTTACAGGCGTCTTTGGACTATGCCTAATTTTGAAATGTATTTGCTTTGATGTTTTTGCAGGTTCTAGAGCAATGCATAGCCATATCATTGAAATTTTTAGCGAAGAAGCAAAAAGTAAGAAATCAGCAGCACAAAATCTTGCTATTACGCTTCAACGAAGATATCGAAACGTGTTAGTGGACAGCACCCGTCAGAAACAACTTGAAATGTTCCTTGGCCTTCGACATCACAAGCATCTTCCAACACTTCCGGAGCTGCCATTGCAGGTGCCCCCCTTGTATATCCTTGTACCGTACATTACTGTGAAGATGCTCTGGAACACATTACTGGTTGAATCTTACTTGATAGATGAACTTCAGGCAGATTATGGTCGATGGATTTTTGTGTGACTTCATTCTTTGTTGATGTATAAAATAATTCAAGTGTTTTTAAGCAGTGTCTAATATTATGCATTGTTATTTGCGGAGCTCTTTGGGTCATATAATGGATAAATAAATGTTCTCCTCTGAGGAATTGTTGTCGATTATCTGCTGTATGCAGTGCAGAGAATTCTCCTCTACAAGCTTGTGATCGTTAGCTGACCTATAAAAGCTCGAAGGATGTTAGCATTCTTACAGATAATATTTGATTCACTTTGATAGCATGGAATATGGACACTTTTGAAAGCTTGTATGTGTTGATTGTTGCAGGTATTGACGCGCTCATTTGCATGTCTTCTCAAGCCTGTGCCAAGCATGTATCCATCCATCTACTCCCCAAATGCTCTACTCAGCAGTAAACACAAGGACATAACTTGGGTAATCATGCTCTCCTTCGTTGCTGCACCTCTCCTTGGGGCCCCTCTATCTTATAATATTGTTTGTGAACTTACTTTTAGTTTTGCTTTAGCTAGATCTTTGTGCAGGCAACAAATATTTCTGTAGATGCTGATGTGAGGAATTGAGAGTGGACAAAAAAATTGTGTGTTGGAACTTCTAATGTGTTTGATCTGTTAGATCTTTCTGATCTGTTTGTGTCTTTCTATTTCTCTTGCCTTCCCATTGACCTTAGTTTTAGCTTTCTTGTCACCTCCAAGTGATTGACTTTCAAATTCGTTGTGTCTGTTGACTTGCTTATGATCTATCAAATGGTGCTGTCCTCACCAAAGTGGATTTTGAGTTTTTTCTTAATTTGTTAAGAGACCTTATGCTTCTGCGTTGGGTCGCAGGCATGTCCATCATCAGCGGATGTTGTGGAAATCATTTGCGTGTTGGCTGAGCCAGGCCATGTTTCTCAGGTCGTCTTAACGATTTCTCATGGCACAGACGATTCTACTTCCCCCGTCTCTTTTGACCTGCGCGTGGGTCGGACTCTTGATGACCTTCACTTAGTGCTCGAGGTCCTTTTCCTTGTCATCTGTTCTTCTTACTTGTGATTTGTAATTCACTTGTTTTATGCTTGTCATTTGTTCTTGCTGACACAGTTGTTTCTAATGTATTTATGCTGATGCAACGTATGTTTCAATATTTCGTAACAATATTGAATTCAGTCAGTAATGGAACTAGTTTTGGGAAAGTGTAGGCAGCCACCATTCCACGGTGCCAGCATAAGACTCAATTGGCATATCCAGTGTCTGGGGCTATAGATCCTGAGGAGATCGCCGTGACAGGAGCAGGGGGTAGTGAGAAAGCTGTGAGTTGGCTTTATGATTTCGAGGAGCAAGAGGGCAAGCTTGATTTTCTGACAAGGGTGGTGGTTTTCACTTTTTATGCTGGCTCCCCAGGTGTACCAGTCACCATTGGCGAGGTACTTTTCTGTACCTTCTATGTTATTTGGTGGGACAAACGCAAGCAGAATCTTTGACTCCACCTGACCAAGATTTCTATTTTATTTCTATTTTGCTTTGTTTTGTTTCGGATGATTTTTATTGAAGGCTTCTTCTTAAACACGGAACTTCTTTATCCTGGTGAAGTTCTATGTCATGTTCAAATTATAAGACAGGAGTGTAAGACAGTGCATAATGATTTGGGATTTAGTGTTATAATTGACATTTGAATGATATTGCTGATCTCTAACTTGCAGCTCGAAGTACTTGGTCGCTCGCTACTTTGGGACAACATATGCAAGAGAGTTGAATCTGATCCTCACGTTGAGGAATCTCCAGCGGATTCCGTGGTTCAACATATTAACCTTGCAATCGCCTCTCACGACCGACAAACAGCAGTCTCACCCCAGAGCACTTCAACAACTGCAAGTCATAATTTTGATCTGTTGAGTGGCTGGCCAGAATCTGAAGTTCTACAAACCAGTTCGCAGAACACTAATCCTTTCCTTAGCGACGTTGACTTGGTTCATACAGCAACGAATCCTTTCCTTTCCTGGGATCCTTTTGCACCTTCTACAAGCGATACTACGCCAAATGGTCTGGAAAGGGAGTGGCAAAGTGAGAAGAGTCAGATAGCAGACCAGATAGCAGACCCTCAGACGAAGGCGAAAGCAACAACTGCAGCAGAGGACTATATTGAAATTGTCGATAGTTTTTTCGAATCAGATCCTGTATGTTACCATGAAGGCCCTCTTTTCGGATGCATGTCAAATCATCTCATCCAAAACTTGACTGAAATATCTGACAAGTCATTGTCACCGCACATATATACAGTAGTATCATGTTTGTAGTACAGATTTGATACACTTTATATTTAATGATATGTATATTATCTATTTTTGGCTGCACTTCTCGAAGTAGTTCATAAGATTTTCACGAATTAGTTCATGACCCCTTTCTTCCTTCTAACTCATGAGCTTACTTTGTGTGTGCTGTTGTAGTCAAAGACCTTAACCTATGATGAAGCCATGGAACTTGAAATCCAGCGACTCAAACTGGGATTATCTGCGGCTCAAAGAGATCGTGCTCTAATTTCAATAGGTCGTGATCCAGCATCGCTTGACCCTAACAAGCTGTTGAGTCATAGCTCCCTTTTTCAGGTGCGCCAATTATACTCTTCTGCGTGGTTTTCTAAGTGAACATATTGTTTTAAACTATCCCTGGAAAGTGCTTGAAACTTACGACGTAATCTGAGTGACGAATTTTTGCTGTAGTGCATAGTTCTTGGTGTGAATATACATGAAGCAGCTTTGACGTACTTACTCCGATGTCTGTTGTCTGTTCATGCTGGACTTCATTGTGCCGCAACAGGTCAGACATGCAGCGCTTCAGTTAGCTTTAGCTTCTCAAGCAGTAGCTGAGGATGAAGAATTTGCAGGTGTTGGCCAAGAAGTGGCGGTATCTGGGAATAGTGGTAACGCTGATGACGAAGTTGTGCAGCTTGCCTGCACAAATCCTGCTTGTGGTGTCCGTTATGTTCCGTTGCAGATAGGTAGCATACGAAATGCAGCGACGTCACCCGATCTGAATACGAAGGTGTATCAATGTTCTGATTGTAAACAGCCAGCTTGTATTGCATGTGTTGTGCGCCCCGGTATTCAGGGCAACTTAGGTATTCCGACCAAGGAGGCGGCCATATTGTGTAAAAGGTACACTGACTTCTCTATTCATTTTCTTTGTATGGAATCCTGATATGTGTCATGATTACTGGTTCTGTCAGCGATGGGACCTAATAATTTTTTTCGGCAATACCTCTTTGTATGGGTCTTCGGGGTTCAATGTATGTAAAGACACTTGATCTTGGTAGCACTTGTCACGTGCTTTTGCGCATTTCCGCCTAGTCTATGGTAAATCTTTTGTGTATTCACCAACAATTTCTTTGTTGGAACAGGTGTGAGCCTACACTTGCTGCCAACGCAGTATTACTTGATAGGGTAAAGTTGCTGACTTCTCATAGGAGAAATGCGAGGGTAAAATCTGCCGCCTTTGAGGCTTTGAAGGAGCTTGCAAAGTTGGGATTTGGAGCTGCGGCCGTAACCTCTAAAATCCAGAAGGATGTTGAGTCATTATTGCAGGGGCAGACATCTCTTGCAGAGTATCCTCACGCAACACTGCTTACTTCTGTAAGTGCGGACCTTTGTACAGAAAATCCTGTATCCGCTACCTCAGCTCAACGCATAAATTGCTGTTCCCTTGATTTCCTGAGTGATTTTTGTTTACTCTCATTGGTTTGTCTTGTAGTTAGAGCATTCTAAACTCATTTGGAATTTTTTGGTTGAAAGTTTACTCATCACCTTCACTAAATATCTTCCTGGGATGCTCTTACGATTAGGCTGGTAATGACATTTTGCAGGTAAATACAAATGAGGGGTCGGAACTTGCACAGTCATTATTGGCCCCTTGGAACAGTGGAGCGTTCAAATCGTTCTGGCGAGCACCAGTAGGAGTTGCTTCGGTGGAGTTTTGTATACTCCTAGCAACTCCTTCCGTTGTTACCAGTATTTTGCTCCTAATCAGTTCATGTGGCTATACCAGCCAAGATGTTCCTCTTGTAAGTACCAAACATGGCTAATTTCCTTGTTGACAATGACTCGCGTAATCCTATGGTCGTCCAGCCTTTAATGTGTATTGTTAAACACCTTGCTCCCGGTATGTTAGTCTGGACCGTTCTAGAAGATAATCGGTTCCCTTTTCAGTGAGATGTAAAGTTTGTCCTTTGTTATTCGAGATTTTGATTTCAATCCTCCTTGATTTCTATCTGTTCAGGGCCACATGTTAATTCTTTGTTCAAGTACTTTGCAGGGCTTAAATGACATTCTAACTTTCCAATAATATTTCAGGTTGACATCTGGTATGGGAATATGATGGTTGAAGGTCAACGAAAATATCTGGGTCATTGGGATGTTGCACAAGCAGCAGAGACTGAGGGTACCAAACATATTTATGGTCCACATGATTCTACTACTCCTTGCCCAATTCGCTATCTGTTAGCTTCCCCTGTAAGGTGTCGGATGATATGGCTGAAATTCTCCTTGAGACACACGGAACAAACACTACCAGATCTTTTTAGTTTCGATGAAACGCCAGGTGTTTCTCGAGGTGGACCTCCTTTTGTCCATGCAAAGAGGATAATGGTCTTAGGAAAGCAGATTCTGGAAGAAGAAGTTTTGAATTTGGATTCTTCCATGGAGAGGGTATCACTGAGAAACATGTTGGAGGCTCCAGCACGAATGAGCCGACTGAGGGTGAGTGCAATTCATTTTCCTACTATTCGTTGACTCAATAATCGGCTACTAGGTACCAGCCATTACTGGTGTAGTATCCAGTTGCATTTATTGTTGTCAGCTTAGCTTTGAGAAGTTTTTGTTTAATAGTCAACATCAATGCGAACCAATGGACAGAGTTGACGATTCAGTTTGGGCATTTGTATTGTGGTGAGAATCTGCTCTATTGAATTTTCAGGTGCAAACTGATTCGGAGCGTGCTCTTGCGGGTGGACGAATAGTTGAACAGATGGTCTCTCCTTTGGCGCCAAGTGTTGCTGGCTTTCGGTTTGACGCTCCTGCTGCTATCAGATATGCGGCAAAATACAGTGCGTCTGCCTACAATGAGGCGCGGACAACTGATGAGACCCTCGCGTGCTGTTTAGATGAGTCGCACGTTAGTCCCGCATCACTGCGCATTCGTGTCAGTGTTTTGCAAGTAAGTCTTCCATTTCATCAGCTGGTTATGTAAGACTTCTATAGCTACTTTCATTTCTATAGCGGGCAAAGGTTAACATTTTATGATAACCCTGTTTAGTGTGGAGCGAACTTCCATTTGCCTGAATTTTGAGCTTTTGATTCTTATCTATCTTTCAATAGACGTCTACTATTTAAGAAGACTGCTTTCAGGTATGATCTGGAATGCTGATAATTCTGGTAGAATTTTACTGCCTATTATGCGTGGTTTTCTGACAGTACTATTGTCGTTGGTTTTCTGTGCAGGATTCGACTGCGCAGCCGAAGCCACTTGGTGAATATTTGTTGCCAATTGCACGTCCTGGATCACCTCTTTACTATGACTTTCGAAGTCCAATTTCAGCTCGAGCCCTTATTTTTGAGCTTATTGGTGATATCTCTGCCTTTCATGACGAAGGGTTCGAGAACGTGGATTCGGAATCCAGAGATTCAGCTTTGGCTAGTAGCTTGTCCCTGGTCAACCGAGTCCGCATTTATCGCTATGTGCAGACTGTAGAACTAGGCAAGTGGCCTTTATTGAACGCGGTGTAGATCGAAACATTGGAATCATGGCGTCTCGTGGGGACTGGTAGAGAGGCTCTATTGATATTTCTGTTGAAGAGTTTTGGTTTTGATGTGGTAGGATTCATAATCATGTTATAAATCCTAATCATTCATAGTCGATCAACCTAGACATCCATTTAGGAGATTGTAGTCAGTGTAGGATACTTGTGAGATCGAGTCACTCCCTTTATGAATCTTGATTGAGAAGATTCGTATATTTTATGGGACTAGATAGTTTGTGAACTGGCTGGATAGAATGTCAAGACTTATTTTTAGTCTCTACTAAAAAGACAGTCTTACACTTATAGATTGTTTTCATGTTGTGCTTTTCAACTATTGGAGCTCTCTTAATAAGGTCTTCGGGTGCAGATAATGTACAGGTCATCTCTATAGAGCCTCAGCATTCTGCAGCCCTAGAAGCTGTTGTTTCCCAGCTCCATCATGACTACATCCAAGTTAACCGTATGATTTGTGAGACTCTTCAATTAATCTCATTTTTGGAAGTTTGGAAGCTGCTGCAGATGATCAAGATGTTTTGGACAGGAAGTCGCATCTTGAGGCATCCTGTCAGCTAATTTGACCAGAAGTTGTATAATATACTTTCAAAGATTGTAAATTAGTTATTATTCTTTGTTTGCTTGTGTGCATATTTAGAGCAGGCTGACTCAAATTCAACGCTCAAGCTTAGTCATGAAATGGGTATCTTGAAGGCTGTTTTCTCTGTAATGTTAGAACCCGGGCTCTTTGACTGAATGAGGGCTTTTGAATGTAACATTGCGGTGGGTACTCTGAAAACCGCCACTTTTTGCTACTGAGCCTGTTTGCTATTATTAGACTGGTCAGATTTTCATATGTTCTTGTTTGCAAGTGAAAGGAGGTTCCAACACACCAGAGAACATGGCATTTGGATTCTGGATGCAAATTAAAGTTATAAAGGAACAAAGTTTGGTTCTAAAAGTGTTTCTTCCATGTAGGTACATAACTGACTTTGGAGATGTACACACAATATACATTAAGTATTGAACAATACGTTCTAAGGTAGCAACACCCATAACCGTCAAAATAAGCAATTCAGTAGAGTTAAAGGCATCTTTTTTTAGAAAAAATATTTCTGCAGTATTAGCAACTGAAAGTCATGAATTTTTTTAAAAAAAAATAGAATTTTTGGACAAGGCATCTAATTTTTGTGAATTTTCAAAGTAGAACTCATTGGGGCATCCTAAACCGCACTCTAGTAAATCTACCTTGATTCTCACAACAAAATCTAAAAAATTCAAAGCCTACTAATCACAATTAAGAATGGGTGACGGTTTCAAGGTACTCTTAAAGATAGTTTTAGGACACTCTACTAACTACTTATGGGTACAATCACAATTATGGATGTTGCTACCTTATATTGAACAATACGTTCTATATCAAATAATACATTCAATATCGAATAATACGTTCTATATTGAAATGAAGTACTAAGCATTCTTGACAAAGTTCACGATTGAAGTCTTATGTAAAATTTATGAATTGTAGTTATGTTCTTGTTTCAGGATATTAAGCAAGATTTACATTAAAATATTTACCTTATAAGCCAAAAATCCTTGCCTTCTTCGAATCCTTATTCTAGATTGAATTTGAATTTATATTCAAGTTGTCATTTCTAGGGAATGAAAATGAAAGTAAGCATGATTGTATGCATGTTGGTCATGTTCATTTCTCATCTCTTGAAATTGAGGTTTTGGTTTCACCCATGTAACTTTTAGATGCCATGATTGTCAACAATTTAAATACATTAAGTTGTGATCTCTCTAAATTGTGGTTTTGGTCTTACTCTTGCAACTCCAAGCCACAAGTATTTATCAACCTCACATGGTAATAAAAAAATTCTAAAACCATTTTATAGCTTTGAGTAGTAAGTCACAAGTATTGTTCAACCTGACATAGAGCTAAAAAATTTCTAACTCTATTTTACAACTTTGAATATTAAGTCACAAGTATTCTTCAACCTCACATGGTGCTAAAAATTTTCTAACTCCATTTAACAATTTTGAATAGTAAAGATGGGACCAAAACCTCAACTTCAAAGTGAAGACAACTCAATGGGATTAGTTTGCTAGCAATTATATTTTCTTGCCATTCCCAAAAAATAATATATTGAATCAAAATACAATGAGAATACAAAAGAAAGGTAAAAGTATACTTGTAAGATATATATCTCTATTGTACAACATTAAATAATATTATTAGCAATGGAAATAGAACATTTTGGACTTCATGTGAAAGAGAATATTTTGTTTATATTCAGTAAAATCAATGAACTAAAATTATAGCAGATTTATACTAGCTTTCACTTTCCAAAATTATAACTAAATATTGATCATTCCAAAAATCATACAACTTCTTTTGATCATTGCAAATTTCATTCTCCTTCAATTGAAAATTCATCCACTACACCAACAAATGCCAATTATAAATTAGTTGGTAAAAGGTTGCTTCTTTGACATACCACCTCAATTCTTTTTCCATGTTTGACAATGAGTCATCTAATTGTGCTTCATTGGTAGTGTTTTGTGGAAAGGACTAGGGCATTGACTCTCACTCTATCTCCAAATCCTATTTACAACAACATTCATTCTCTTTCAATTGAAAATTCATACACTACACCAATGGATGCCAGTTATAATTCAATTAGTAAAGGGTTGCTCCTTCGACATATCACCTCAGTTCTTTTCCATATTTGACAATGAGTCATCCAATTGTGCTTCATTGGCAATGTTTTGTGGAAAGGACTATGGCATTAACTCTCATTCTATCTCCAAATCCGATCTACAACAACGTTTAGACTAAGTGGTTAAAGGTTTGGTTGGAGTGGATAGAGCCTTCTTTACAGTCACACCATTTGTGTTCTAAATTACAACAAGTGCCTAGGTTTGATTTGGCACTATAGTGCTAAAATTGGATTTCCATGTCAGATTCTCCGTTGTCACATTATGAGGGGTTGAAGTCACCTCATACCATACATAAGATGACATATAACACTTTCTTTCTTTCTTCTTTTTTTTTTTTTAAATAAATGGAAGAACCATTCTTTCCTTTTTTTTTTTTAAATGACTTAATTGATGCTGAATCTCACCTTGGTGTAGGGTATCCGTCCATACTATGAATAAAACAAACTTTCATTTGAGTCAATTGTGGAACGATTGTAGCTCACTTTTTCCATTTGTAAAAAATTGAGAAAGAAGCACTAGAAAACAATTGAATGGTAGATGAAGGGCGAACTTTACCTTTCTCCTTGTTATGAATAAAACACTATAATTGAATTAATCTTGCCTTCGTGTCAATATCTCTTCAATATAGAGACTTGTCACATATGATCTTGAGTCTCTTACCTCATCACCTAGGTTTCTCCCTTCACTTGTTTGTTGGAAATTCAAATGCTCACAAAGGTTGATTACCTTACTTCCTTTTATTTGAGGGAATATTACACCACATTTTTTTGTCACAATGTTACAAAACTCCATATTATCCCAAACATTTAGATTGTGACAATAGTAAAAGTTGCAATGTATCTATGAACTTCGTACTAAGGTGTACATACCCTAAATTGTCACTTTTCCAATCACATCCCCAACTTACAAATTAACCACAAAGTCAATCTAAAAATCTTAGAAAAGTATAGACAAGGGGGCACAATTACAAAAGAAGATGATTTGAGGTATCCATACTTGAAAATCTCAATCAAAGGTATCTACACCTATTTTTACATTCAATTAAGCCTAATTTGTTCAATTCAATCAAACAATTAGCCTAATTTCTGGTTGAATCTTGTTGGAAATCTAAAGAGTACTTCAAATTCCCTTATGTATTTTTTGGATACTACATGAATAAACTATGAACTTTCAAGCTGCTGAAAATAGGTGTATCCAAAAGCAGCCCCAGTCTCTCATGAATTGAGGCAGTACATTTTACTAAGTGCAAAGACTCCATTTTAGAAAAGGTTCAGAAGCAGGTGCAATTACCTTAGTATGCCTGCACAAAATACATCTCTTCCCAATGCCTTTTTCTAAAATTGCATTATAAAGCATCTGCACATCCTGCATTCTTGTGACACATCATTTTCCATATGCCTACAGCGCACTTGACCACACATTCAAGGTTTTTGAAACCTCGGCAGTCGAATGAAATTTAAGAGGTCAGGATGTAATCTATCACACATGGTATGAATATTCTAGTGTCCCCTCCCGGACGCCAACTGACATTATTGAAGAGGATGAAGATGGAGTACAGTAGAAATATTATGCCTTAAGTCAACTAAACTAAATATCCTGAAGTTAATATATCTTTCCAGATGCCTCCTGGATTTGCAGTTGAAGTAGATGCCCTTTTTCTTGCTCGTGCAAATCCTAAAACCTGTTAACCTCTTGCCCTTGCAATTCTAGCTTCCGCAGGCTGGAAATTCAAGTACTCCTCGATGTGCTATATTTGATGACATGCTGTAAGTTTCACATCTAAGGTAGTGGATGCTCACTGTGAGGGACCTCAACCCATCTCCTATAAAGACCCCTGTTTCCAACAGCAACTCATCTATTCATACACTTGGTTGAACTGCAACCTGCTACTGTGGAATTCCATGAGAAATTCACACACGGGTTTGGCTCAAATGCCTCTCCACATATCCATGGATCTCCCAAAAATCACGTTCCTACACATGCCAACATGCTTAAAAAGAAGCAAATAGTATCCTAAACCTAAGAGAGCAGGGCAGTGCTGAAGAATATTGAGGAACCTAACTAGAGTAAAATGGGCGTGTTGTTTAGCACCTACCAGCCCCGTTCTTGCAGTCCTTGGTAAGGTCATTGAACGTTTCCACCCGCTTCTTTCCTCTGTACAGCATCTCTGTGTCCACAATCATTTTCATGTACCCATCAAAGCTGATGTTCTTCCCTGGAGCGATACGCCTGGTCTCATTCCACCACTCACTATTCTCAGCCCAAAGATAGCTAAACTCCTCCAGCATATGCACCTCAAAGGGCTCCCTCAGTCTATCAAAGTAATGCAAGTAAGGCTCATTACTCGCAATGTAGACTTTCCTTCTCCTTCCAATCATGGTCTTCAACTTCGCAATCAGATTCTCAGGAGCAGTATCTCGATCCAAATTGGGCCACAACCTCTTGTTCTCTGCTTTGTATCCCCGAATCACATGGACAACATCAAAGTCCCACTCCAATTTATTACAAATGGCATCCACAATGTTCATCAACAGCTTCGACTTCCACATGAAGCTCCACGGTCGCTGAATGTACGTCCCTGCTTGGCCATCACACACACTGGCCCAATAGTTCCTCGCATCCTCAACCTTTGTAAAATCGCGGTACAAAACAGAGTGAGTGTCATTCTTCAAATCCACAGGCTCGATCCTATTCTGCATCACATGCAGATCTGAAAGACTGTTCCACTGCTCCTCAAACGCGTTTCTCTCAACGATGGGCGTCATATTCGCCAGATGCTCAAGATCAAAGTAGAAACGGAAATCCTTCCCTGGCTCATCTTTATGTGAAGAGCTGTACTCTGAAGACAGACAAAGCTCTAAATCCAGAACGAAAGTGCGGTTCAAGTACTGCGCTTCCCCAAGAGCACACAGAAACCCCCACATCCACTGTCCCATGCTCTTGCAATACTCGTTACCCCGATTGTAGTATAAGAACTTCCCTTTGGTAGCTGAATCCATAGTGTTGTAAGCATCCCTAGAAGCTGGCACTCTCGCGTTCACACCTGAATGCCACTTGCCTATCTTCTTCACCACAAAACTGCAATCACTCCCTCGGACTACAGAAACACGTCTGTAATCTGTGTACATCCGTGGAGTGGTGTTGTTGCGAGGTCGGTATCGCCAAGCTACATCACATACCCCTTGGGAACCCCCAGAAACAATGTAATACGAGTAGAATAGAAGCTCTGGGAAATGACGAGCGTTCATAGTCTCCACAGCCTGCTTCAACCCTAAGTCTGAGCAATCCCAGGGAATGGAAGTGTTGCAATCACCAGAGAGATTTTTTGCATTGATCGGTGGAGGGCTAGGGAGAGGGAGAAGGATACTTGGAGAAGGGATCATGTCGTCTCCTGTGAGGAGCACGGAGTCGTCAGGGTGGAAAGTGGAGTTGCCAACGCTGTTGAAGAAGATGTTGTAAGGTTTCTGCCCTTGGAGCCATGGATCGGGAGGCTTGTACGTGATGGCAAGGACGGTGAAGATGAGGACGGTGAAGACGAAGAAGCCGAAACAGACGTCGGTGATGGTTTCGATGGCGCGTTGGCCAAGGATTTCGGTACGAAAGTTGCGGAAGAAATTCAAACGGGTGAGGATGTTTTCGTTTTCTAAGGGCGGACCCTCGAGAACCCTCGTCATGCTCGCCGTCTTCCTCTTGAAGATGGCTTCACTGTATCCCTCAAGTTGCAGATCAAAACTTGGGAGTCATTGGATTCCCAGCACACGTACAGTGTTTGAAACTCTCGGTTCTGCAAGCATCAATTCATCAGAATTTGGCAAAGAGCTTGTCCTCGCCACACAATCATGCATCTCCAGTCACTAGCTCGAGGATTTACAAACATAGGTTTCAATTCCCATAGGAAACGTCCGGCCCTGACATGGAACCGCAAGAGACCCTAACTCCCATACCTCAGCACCTAGAAAATCAATGAGACATTCACACATAGTACATACTGGAGATCAATATACATGTGATCAAATCCCTTGAGCTTCGGAGACGGCGCGAATTGAAGCCTACATTACACAGAACCTAGCTAGCTAACTTCCACAAGAAACTTCATGCGAAAATTCCTAAGCAAAGATCGAAGGCTCCTGAAGTTTAGGACGCAAGACACCAAACACTAGCGAGCTAGAGATTAGAAAAAGCACCACTAGTTACATTCAACCATGCACCGGAAAGGTAAGAACGTGCAGAAACAGAGAAATAGAAGAAGAGAGGCTAGGCTTACATATAATTATATATGTAGCTATGGGTTGAAGCGCACTATGGAGAGAAGGGCTTTGGTTATGGCCATAGCCCGGTAAAAATTGACGAAGCTTGGGCGTCTCGTAACGAAACCCAATTGATCAACAACACCCTTGACAATCGAAGAGCTAGGACGAAGAGCAGCACAGAGGAACCCTGAGTCCCTGACACAACAGTGACTGCACTCACTCATCAGCTGCCATTATTCTCTTTCTTCATTCATTCATTCCCGTGCAAGAGGATGATGACCCGCCAACGTTCATCGCCATGGACAGATTCGACGTCAGTGCCATTTCGGGCAATGGGACAGCTTCACAACGGGTCGTACGCAATTCGAATTCTCTCATTCCCTCCTCCTTCGTCCTCGCAGCTATATTAGGAACCTGGGTTAGAGAATTCCAAATCCTCTTTACTTTTTTCAGTCTAGGGTTCGTTTAAGAGTGACGTGCATTGAGATGCATGGCGATAGCACTGGAGAGCTAGAAATTTCTGAAATTTTGTTCGAAATTGAGTGACTTGTGAATAATCTTCGACTATGGCCGTGAAGGTGAGATTTCTGAAGGAGTTCATGTTATTTGCACCTCCCGCTGTAGAGATCTGCTGCGCGGTATATGCTGTTGCTTGAAAATGAGACTAGCTGTGTATAAATTTTGAATTCGAGTGTCGCCGTCTTCGCCATCGCGCACTTCTTTTCATCATTTCAAGCTGTGTTGAAATTTGAATTTTGAAATTTTGAAAATCTTTTGTTGTAGTGTGAAGTTTGAAATTTCTGGGTAGGGGAATGGCGACTTCCGGATTTAAGGGTGGGTGGAGGGGCTGTTGCTAGAGGATTTGGTTTAGCATTTGAAAGGTTCCTTCACCTAGAGATTCTGCGTGTTTTGCGGATCTTCAACTGGGTTTAGTTGTGGCTGAATCTTGAGATTCTCCGTTCTTGGTTACAGTCCGTGGAGTTGCTGAGACTTGACTTTCTCCAGATGGAGTGACTGAAGAAGCATGCTTTCTGAGTCACAACGTGGAGGTAAGCATTTCTTGCGCACTCTCCTTTTGAGGATCTGTTTTGTTTCTTTTGTCCGCATCTCCTCATTCCCCTTCCGAGATTTTCTCTTGGCACGCTTCCGAATAAACTTTTGGCTCCATGATCCTTAGTAGGAATACCACAAAGAATAGATTCTGAGCTAGTCATTGTAGGTTCATGATAGATACCACAGGTGCGAGTTTTTCTTTGAAGTTGGGATTGGATTCTTTTTCCTGGTTAGTTGTGGAAACTCCGCTCTGTCTGGTCTTGATTTTGTTTCTTTTTTGAATTCAGGTAGCAGAATCGATTCATTTAGTAACAAGGCTCCATGATCTCAAGTCCCGAGTCTCCAAACACTCGTAGAAGGTGATTGGATCAAGAAGAACGGTTTAAAGCAATGGGCAAAGACTTCAATGCTTGCGCAGTCTGTACGAGCACCTGTTTCAAGGAACACGGAGTTGATGCTTCTCAGCAGACGGCTCCCAACTATGCACGACCACCTTGTTTCCTCCTAACAAGCTTAGAAGTGACGACCAATTGGACGGTGAGCCCTTGCTTCTATTTCTCACTGTTTTCTTTCAGTGGCCTTGTGAAATTTTTATTGAGTTCAAGGCAGAGAATCCTAAAGTCGTCAGGTATCTGAGACCGTTTTCTTCTAAACTTTTTGTAACCAACAGCGAGTCATCTGTTCATACACATTTTTACACTTGGTCAGACTTATTTGCTAGTGGTTTAATCAGTGCGATGTATGACTTGCTTGAATGTCTGTGGCTGCTGATTTTTGAATGGGAATTGGGTTTACTGGAACTTCTAGTGGGTCTACAAATTCCTACCTTGAAGGTGCATAAGAAATTCGTTCAGACCCCTGATAACGCCACCCGAAGGTCCACTGTAGAGAGTATATTAGGTTTTATTCTTAGGTGGGAAAGAACTAAACATTGTACTCTTCGAGTTTTAATGAGCGTGGAGAGCTGTCTTTGGTAAAAAAATTTATCTGCAATAGGGTCCCTCTACCTTTTCGATGCCCCATTCAAAGGGATTCGTTTGAATTGATGGTGGATTGATTTCTCTGTTGCTGCTGCAGCCCATTCCAAGGGAGTTTGTGGAAGCCCACGGGGGAACTTTGCGTGGCACTGCTCGCATTCTGGGTTCCAATGGGAAAGAGTGGTCAGTCGAGATCGGAGGACCAGGGAAGCTGCTGGGCTTCAAAGGTGGATGGAAGAGCTTCGTTGCGAGCACGAGTGTGAAGCGTGGCGACCAGATGCTCTTCTCTCTCATTTCCAAGAGCTGCTTCTCCGTTCACGTGTTCAACAAACTGGGTGTGGAAGTGGTGCCCGCACCTCCCGAGGAAACTAAGCATACTCATACTCCAGCGAGTGGGAAACGGAAGAGACTGGAAATCAAACCCGAGCCTGTGTCAGATGATGGCAGCGACGGCGACTCCAGTGATTCAGACATGAGTGAGTATGAGGCTTCGAAAAGTGATGCGGAGTCTCCTTCCGAGTCTGACACAGAAGGAGTCAAGCCAGCAGTTGAGGACGAAGAAATACTCTCAAAGCCTAGAAAGAGGGTGAAACGAAAGTTCACAGGATCGTCGACGAAGGAGGTGACTGCTACCAAGACTAGTCACAAGAAGAAAGTGAGAGCGAGTACTACCAAGGAAGGGATTTATATTGAACCGGGATCGTGTACCACAACATACGAGTCTCGACGAAGGGAGGTGACGACAGCGGAGCTGGACAGGGCAATGGAAAGAAGTTGGGCTTTGAAGACGGAGTTTCCGAGCATTCCTGTTGTGATGATGCCATCCCATGTGTACCGTGGTTTTTGGCTGGTATGGCATCTTCTCTTGATCTATCCATATCCTTGTCTCTGCAAGTTTTTGTTTGTTGTCTGCATTGTGTTTTCTGTGAGGTAGAGGATACTATTGCGTTACTTCAGGAATTTCACACTCCGCTGGACTCCAAGCTTCAAAATGGGGTCAAAAGTTTCTTAGCATCACTTGATAGGTGAAAAAAACTTTTGAACCTATTTGGAAGCTTGGAGTGGCAAGAGTGGTACCGAAACCTCAATTTAGGGAGATGAGAATTCATTGCGACTTTAGTGTCATTCCAAAACAGTAACAAGGTAAATCAAAATTCTAATTACAATCTAGAAGAAGATTTGAAAGAGGGGTCCAATGATTAGGGCCACATTTCTCAACTTTAGGATATCTAATGTATGAATTTCTTATGCAATCTTTCAAAAGCGAGAGGTTGAAGAGCACTATTGAAGGGATAGTGAACAATCTCATTTCTTTACGAAGATCAGCGGACATAAATATTTAGCCAAGTCAGGCTTCACATTTTAACCTGCCAATTGATGGTCAAGTGTATGAACAGATAAGTAACTGGGGTTAGTGAATTGGAGACGGGATTAGGTCCCTTAACAATTTTACCGTCTTCTATCATATCTACATGTTGCCCTGAAAACGATGTATTGGTTAGAATGTAGATTGGGCTCTTACTGAACAAGCATATGAAACCTGCCTGCGGAGTCGTCATCAAATGTAAAGTTTTTAAATGTGAGGATGAGCTCATTAGAATTGCTGTACCTCAACCGCCACTGACCTGCATGTATTGTGCCTTGATGCAGACCATCCCAGGGAAATTCTCCAGGGAGTTCATGCCGCAGGAGAAGACGGAAGTGAAGCTCAGGGACAAGCATGGCTTTGATTGGCTCGCCACGTGGATTTGTTCCGACAAACACACCGGATTGAGTGGCGGCTGGGCAGCGTTCAGCAAGGACCACTGTTTAGAGGAGGGTGACGTGTGTGTCTTCGAGGTAATCGATTCGGTGGACTGGATAATTTCTGTGCATATTTTCAGGGTTGTTGAAGTGAAGCTTAAGCCTGGAAATCATGGTGGGTGGGAGAAGACCTACAACATCGTCCATGGGGCCCTGATGCACCAGCCAGGTGCTGCCAAGAAATTCAAAAGCAGAAGCACTCCTTTCAAGAAGAGCAGCATCAAAAGTATTGTGAAAAAGAGCATCACCCCCAAGAGCAGCAGGAAAAAAGTATCTGAAGAATCTGATATCAATGAATCTGATAAAGAAGACTCTGATTCTGAAGAGGATGATCTTCCCCTGACGAAGTTGTACAAAGAGAAGGGGAGCTCGGACGTGACATCTGAGGAAGTCGATGTCAAGCCTAAGATTCTTTCCATGGGCCCTATCCCGAAGATAACCAAGGTGAAGCAAGAGCCTGTCCGTCTTGTAAAGGTGAAGCAAGAGCCTGGCCTTCCTGTGAAGGTGAAGCAAGAACCTGGTGGTGTTCCTGTGATGTGCGGGATGAAGCTGGAGAACGGCATTCACTCTGCAGATGTCAAGCCCTCTCTAGAAGAGCTGAGAGCTTCCCTGAGTCAAGCCAGCTCCGTGACCACAGCGCCTATCGTGAAACCTGAACCGATGGATACTGATGGAAGGAAGTGGTACCCTATTGTCCGCATGCTTAACAAGCGCCAGAATGATTTTCTTGTCAACTTGGGACCTCGTGTCATTTGCACCTCGACCTCTTGCAGTGCTAGTGAAGATGGCAACGGCAACTGGTGGGTACCTCGCAGCCAATTTTCCTCGGACATGGGGAGTTGCTACATTGACTAGCTGTTAAACAGTGTTGATCGACTTCCAACCTGTCAGAATGTTTAAGCCGTCAAGCAGCTCGTGTATTATGCCTTTTTAGTTTCAATAGTAGTCTCAGAATGGTTTGAATTTGGAACTCACTGCTCAACCATAAGTGTCGCAAACAGATACAAATTTCTCAGAATGAGGTTAGTTAGCGTCTTCAAAAGTTTTTTGCAGACCAAACTTTTGTTTGTCAAAGACAGTAATGGAACGTGCCTTTCAAGTTCGAGGTATTTTATGGCTGCATTCTTTCAATTCAGTTTTCAAGTTCTAGGTTGTGGAATATTACTTGTGTTCTCTTGGTGAATGGCCAAGGGAACCTTGGAGGAGTGACACTGACAGATCCTTGTCAGGTGTCGAATTGTTCTTGATATCCTTTTTTCAGAGCTGGCAATTATGTACTGTACATTATGTACGTGCAAGACGTCTTAGGAATTGTTGATATAGAATCATGTGCAATTTTTAAAACCAAAATTCCTCAGTTTGCACATACCTTGAATGGCACTACATTATATTGTCATAACACCTTTGTGTGCAGGTATATGCTAAAACGACCTTCGACAATCTTCAAGCGCAAAATCAAAAGACCTTCGACAATTGAAATTTGAGCCTATTTATTCACCTTTGGAGGACAAGAATCGGCAAATTCTAAGGTCAAAAATTGGCGTTATTGCAAGCCATAGACAACCAACTATGACATGCCACATATCAATTCTCGGAGAACTGACAGAGGTTGAAGGTGTAACTACCCCCTATTGTTCAACTCATTTTTTGAGGATGAAAAGATGAATCACAAGTAATTAAAGTAAAAACATAAACCTTTCCATTGCCACTGCAATGAAATTCCGTTTCATTTGTATCAAAAAAAAAAAATTCCATCATTGTCATTAGAAGGAGACTATTTTCTTCCACTTGGATTCTAATATGGCTCTCTAAACTCCCTACATGGCTATTATGGTAATCCAACTTCAAGTATCTAACTTCATTATCAATCGTTGAATGTAAACCAAACTATCACTAATACTAAAATTTTCAAAACACATTTGGGTTGCCTAGAACTTTATAAAGGTTAACCTTGATAAATGATGCGGCAAACATTTTTCAGCCGATGAATGACAAAGAATCTCTCTATTTTCCATGTATGACAAAAGCACAACTATTCATCCTCCAAATTTTGTATGAAAAAGGAAGGTCTTCTATAATAGCTTGACTTCCAATGAGTGCTTTTGCATTTTTTAAATTTAGACATTACCAAAACAAATGATTTCCATGATGACCAATCTGATGTTCAAGGATTAAGAGAAGAATCCTTGGCAAAAATCAATGGCTTCAAATCATGGCAATTAGTGGATTCAATTGCAAGAATAAATGAATTTAAAAGATTCATGTTTCAAATTTAACTCTTAGACGCTAAAAAGATGACCTTCAAAATCATCCTTTTCTATTACCATGTGAATCACTAGCCTCCCAAATTGCAAAAGTAGTCATTGCAAGTCAAACTAATGTAGAAGATTTTCCCTTCCCTAAACAAAGTTTTGAGGATGAATAGTTGCACTTTTGCCTTGTACAATTGTGGTTCCTTGCCATCCATTGGACACAAAATGTCCACCTCAGCATTCAAAGGTTAAATGGCATGTTTCAAAGCACCAAAATTGTGCCATTCCAATTGTAAAAACTAGGATTTCAGGTTCCAATTAAGTACTTGAAAAAGTGCCAATTTCTTGAAATCTCACCATTTTAACACTTTTCAAATCAGTGGAAGTTAGAGTAAGAACTAAAGCCAGAACTTATTTCAGACGGTTCACAACGATAGTTTTGACTATGTACAGTACAGTACAAGAAGTACAAAGCTCCAATCTATTGATCTCTTCTGAAAATTGAATGGATCAATTCAATCCGGTCCCAAATCACTTGAATTCAAACCCCCTAGAATACAGAAAAAAAAACTTCTTTTATAGTACAAAACCCCTGAAATTCCTACAGCATGGAGCTCACTCCCTTTGCATTCGTTTCCCAGTCCAAGGTCTCCTCTCCATCTAAACTTATCACTTGCACCCCACTTTCCTGCTCGCCGTGCTCGTGCTCGTGCACATGCTCCTCTTCAATGATCATAGGGAGATCATCTTCCTCCTCCTTGCTTGTCTCCTCCCCCTCCTCTTGAATATTCTCATCAGCCGTTTCCAATCCTTCTTCACCTTCCATTGCAACAGCACTTTGAGGCACCTGTTTGGTTTCTTGTTCAGGTGCCGGAGGTGCTCCGGGTTTGGCACAAATGCAAACCAGGGGGTGTTCGTGAAACTCGCCGCGTCCAACCTTCACCTGGACAAGATTTTGAGACCAAGAAAAATCTTAGGAAGTTGTGATATCAAAATATACGGGAGGGAAGGGACACACCTACCTAATGTATTCTTCTAATACTATGTGCAATAAAAGATCTATAAGAGTTGATCGGAAATTGTGCAATGAGAGATCAAGAGCCAGAGTTTGAAAAAAACAAAACACAGGACGGAACTCCTTGATGCACCCAAACAGGAAAATCCTCTCTCTCTCACCTCATTTGGATCTCCCATGTAGCCCTTCTGCACTCGCTGCACTTCCGAAGCAAACTCTTCCCAAGGGGTCTGCTGGAATACCGAGAATAGATTATTCAGTTTCTTCACGTTAGGTCGAATAGTTCGTTTGTGGCCATGGTATCGTCTGAATTCCAACCCCAAGTTTCAGTTCAGTTAGTTGCACTGTCGACCCAATGATAAGAAAGACATATGAAGTACGATGCAAAGTAGTAGCATGGAAATTAATACAAACAAGAGTAGTATAGGATTACAAAGGAAAAGGGAACCTCTAATGCCGATTTGGGGAACTCTACAGTACCATCGAAGGCTATTCCAATACGGATGCTAATCACAAACTCATCCTCTTAACTTTGAAAACACACAAGAATCACAAAAAACACTCCCAAAAAACATAACTCAGTTTAGAAAGTTTCCATTTCATGATGCCTACAAGGAAACAGGCAACCTGTAAGTGTGACTCAAAGAAGTCCACATTGCCTTCGAAGACTATTCCAAAATGCACTAATAGACATACTAATCACCTAACCTCATCCTCTAACTTTGTAAACGCCTAAGAATCACAAAAACCCTACAAAAAGCATCCTTTCATTTTGAAAAAAAATCACGATTTCATCACCCCTATAACGAAAAGACGTCACCCCTTAAAATGTGATTTAGAGAAGTCCACAGTACCTATTGAAGACTATGCCAGGATGTACTGATATGAACACTTTAATCACACTTTAAAATCACACAACCTCACCTTCAAAATTTGAAACCACAGAGTCACAAAACCGCTCCAAAAATCATACTAACTTTCTTTTTTTTTTCTTTTTTTTTTTAAATTCATGTTTTCATTCCACCTCCAACTGCGATTCATCCAAGTCCCCATGCATTACCTTTCCCCAGCGAGGATGCGTGCCATGTTTCCATTGTTGTTGGTGACAAAGACATCCGACTGCGAGCACACCACGTAGTCCACCGCAGCCATGCGCGAGGAGAATTCGCGGAAGGGCGCAAGTTCGCTCTCGAGGGTGAGCGTCTCCTTGGTGAAGTAGTTGGGGAAGAGCGCCTTCAAGGGCGCCAGGGAGTCTTCCCCATTGTAAACCTCCCCAGAAGCCACGTACAGGAACGTGTCTTGGCCGTACCCGAGTCCTCGCAGCATGAGACCCACTTCCTTGGGAGTCAGAGGGCACTTGCCGTGTCTCCGGGACCTCTCGGGATCATGATTCTGTGCAGTAAAAGATTAGCAATAGTCAATGAAGGAAAAGCAACTATAATCGACATAATCAACACGAATAGCAACTAAGCATATGTGCTACTACAACAGAGCCTAGAACGGGGGCTGTTGCAATTCAACAACACCAAAAAGGTTTCATCACGATGCAAAAGATTCATTGCAAAGATACTTGCAACTCAACAACACCAAAAAGGTTTCAGCACGATGCAAGGATTCATTGCAAAGATACTTGCAATTCAACAACACCAAAAAGGTTTCATCACGATGCAAGGATTCATTGTAAAGATACTTGGATGGATGTCAAGATTTAACAAGAATGAAATAAGATGAGTGCACCCATAACCAACACAAATAATCACTGAACATATATGTACTACTAGAATGGAACTTGTTGCAATGCAACAATGCCAAAAGGTTTCTTCTACATGCAAGGTTTCATTGAGAAGATGTTTGGATGCTAGTAGCAAGCAACCATAATGTTTGGATTTAGTATGAAGGTAAATCCAACCATAATCAACACTAATAGCGACCAAGCATACTTGCTATATTGTATAATTTTATCTTATGAACAAGTCAACGAGGACTCCAATGCACTTTAGCATGCTTCATTTGGATGTTGTCTACATTCTAGCTAAAATAAGCAAATGGATCAAGAAAACCTCCAAAAAACTCAACTAATTCATAGCAATATAGAAACTCAAAACCATAGGAAAGATTCATGTTATCAAAAGAGTACATACATGGATAGTCTTCCACCGCTTGCGTAGTAAACCCAATTCTTCAACCTCCTTGAGACCTCCTCCATAGTAGCACCCCGAAAATGCTAGCATGTCTGGCTCATATCTAATGTGGACACATATCATTTCATTAATGTACTTCAAAAAATATAGAAATATTGTTAGAAATATGGTTTGTGTAGATCAAGGAAATGATCACAAGAAATCCACAATTGTTCTATTTGGTCTTATGGGTCTTCTAGTAGGTCATTTTCCAAGTCTACTTCCAACATGTTTCCATTAACATGTTTCCACTAGCAAAAACTTAAACATGAAAAATTTGACCAATTCACCGTTCTTGTAAGACTCACCTTAGATGCAAGGCAATGAAACGCCCGCCACTCTTCGCTCTCATTCGGTCTACCAAAGTCTGACCTATCTCTTGTATGGAACTTGTGAATCGCAGTGCCTGAGCCAAACCCATGTCAGATCTTGTGCTTCAAATAGTTAAAAATTCAATTTTTTTTTCTTAAATCCAGCAACACACAGCATGGATAAGGAAGATGATACTATTTGCAAACAACTTTAAGCATTTCTAATCAAAATGTAGGAATGTGCTTTCTTTGGGAGATTGTTCAATAGAACTCAATGGAGAGATCACTTTGGGCACTCCAAGAGTCAAAGGACTCTCTTGAGATCAAATAAGTTCCATCCAAATAAGGATCAATTTCATCTTTACAATGACGGAACAACAATCACTCTTACAAGGTTTAAAAAATGAAACTGTGACCGTTAATATTACCTTATAGTTGGTCCTGCATCTTAGTTTTTGCCAGTCGCTTTCGAGCTTGTTTGACAGTCGATAGTCAAATCGATTCAATCGAAGTGCCTGCCAAAAGAAGAATAATCTGGTATTCAGATTCAGCGATTACAAGAGACAAAAAGCAAGTTGAAATTTGACTCATGTGGCGTGGAATTGCAAACATGTGAGGATCAAAATCAAAAGTAAGGTAGCGCTACCTACAGCTCCAATTACTAGACTGACCGGATTTGCATTGATTCTTGTTAGCATAACCCAATGCACCAGAGTACGTCTTATTCAGACATTCAATGTGAAAGTTATAATAAGGGTTCATCGGTAGAATTTTGTGTTGATTTAGGATGACCTAAACCAACACAAAGTGAAGATGATGCCGATCTTCAAATCAATCAATGTCCTCACTGAGCAAGCGAGATTTTAAAAGTGACACCGATTAGGTCTGTGTAGTAGTTTACATACCTTCACCTCAGAGGATTCGTTTCGTAACAGTGAGTCTATAAAGAGGAGTGTGCGTTACCTTTCTTTTCTTCAAAATTGGCAAGATTTGCGACAAGTAATACTCTGGCTTGGCCTTTCGCGGGGCCCCCCTCGTATACAATGATTTGCCTCGAAGAGCTTCCACCGGCTCCTTGATGACTTGCACATCTTGGGCCACAGAAGATATGAACCAATCCACATCAAAAATGTCGCTGAAGTTGCTGCGAAAATCCACCAGAACAGAGAAAAACGTTAGAACCAATGCGAGGCGGTTTCTTCAGACCAAATGCAACATGGTGAAGTGTGTTCTCCATGCATAAACACAACACGCAACGTGCTCAATAATACTCAGCACAATAGTAGCAATTCAATTCAAGTAGGCCATCAACTAAACCCAAAACTTCAGATCTGCCTCTTCCTCATCTAACGTTTCATCCCTATGTGCTCAAATGGCCAAAACTATCTATAAGAGTTGAGATGAACCATTGACAAGAAAAAGAAAAACATAACGAATCAACAGGATGAAAAAAAACTATACCCTACATACAATTTGAACGATATTCAAACACTTGTTTTAAGTTCGACCATTACTGAGCTTTCCAAACTGTGGGAAGTCGAGAAACCCAACCTGTGGTCTTTCCAGTATGATTTGTGATCAAGTTGAGGAACCACTAGTGTCGCATTCAAAAGCTTCGCCACTACAACAGCATCTGTGATCTGCACAAGCCCAAACCCAGTTAGTACCATCAAATTGCTGCAAATTTCAAACCTGACAAACAAAACTGAACCCCTGTTAGCAATAAATGCTACAAAGTTAGAAGCACACAATGGATGTAATGAGGAAACTAAACCTAATTGCATCCGAAATAACCCAATTGAGCAGTGTTCCTCTTCTTCTAATTTGAATGGCTTAACTTTCTTTTGAAGGATCTTGTTGGAAGTCAAAAGAGTACTTGAGATTCTCTTCCGAGGCATTTTAATGAATGAACTATGAATTTTCAAAGTGCTGAAAATAGATCTACTCAAAACAGTGATCTTGGGACTCTCGAGAATAATAGAGGCAATACATTTTAGGCAAAAAAAAAAAAAAAAAAAAAATCTGTACAAGTGAGTGAGTTTTAGAAAGGGGTCACAATTTTACCCCAGTGCGCTGTTGGTTTAGCCCACCACTGGCTGCAATATACAAATAGCCATTTGTTTCCAAAGGTGGCCCAGCTGCAAACATGAGAGAACCAAAAATTAATAATTAGTGTGATATTGCAAGTCAAAACTCCATTAATAAAATAAAACTAGTGAGCTTGAATATGAGCAGATACAGAACTACACCCAAAATTGCAATTGCTGTGGGTTACACTAGAATTTACACCATCTTGATCTAGTATTTTACTTGAAACCAATCTTTTAAAAGAATTAAGAATAAAATTTTAAAGTAAGTGCAATTATTGCAACTCATAGCTAATTGCATATCTTTTTTTCATTTCAAAACCTAAACTTAGGATTGTAAAATGTTCTCTTCTAATCCATATACTACAAATCTCATAAAATGAGCACCACTACCTTAGAAATAGGTTTTGATGTACTTAAGTGAGGATTGCAATTAGATGTGCTTGTATTATATCATTTACTTTCAAGTGACACTTCGATAGAAAAGTATTGACAATCAAAAGTTTAAGACCTTGTTGAGACTACAAATTTTGATATACTATACAATTAGACCTCTACAATCCAACCCTCACTTCAATGACATTTTGGAATTATCTTGCACATTTGCTCACTAACTTGCTATGCCACACTTGTCTCACATTCAAACTATTTGACCTTGAATATGATGATTGTCATTCAAGCAATTAGATTAAAAGATTTAGAGTGTACACTAAATCCTAACATAAAAAGAAAGATAATAACCAAAAGTTTAAAACTTTATTGCGATCAACACATTTTTTGGGCACATGGAAGCACTTACAAGGAAAGGAGGAACTAGCTTCACTGCATCCAAAATACCACTCCGCATTTTCAGACTCCCATAGAAAAGGCTTTCCTACACCCCACACCACCTGCCTCACAGAAAACCAAATTCTTAACTGCATCCAACCTGTGACCAACAAAAAAAACAAGGGAACCAACTCAATTTCCACACACAACCCTCCCCCTAAAAAAAGTTCATTAACATTGAGATTGTTATTTACGAACCATAATTTGCTCAATACCAATACAAGATAATTTTGATGGCACATTTAGTAACAAATTTTTTGTGTTTTTGTGAAGTATATTGATCTAGTCCTATTAGTGAAGGGGAGAAATTAGCATCACCTAAAAAATTAGAACAATACAATAATATTTCAACCTACATTAATTGAAAATAGTGTGACTCTGTTAAATTTATGTCACATACACTATTTGGACAAAGCAATGTAGATAAAATCAATGAATTCCTACAAACTCGTCAAGATAATAATATGAAGGTTTTTAATTTTGGATGATCAAAACTTTCAAAAGACTTCATTGTGTGACACTCCCTGTATCACTCCTCTGTATCACCCGAAAATTAAAACCCTGGATAATAAAGCTCATTTTGAATGAATGTACATTTGACTTTTAGATTACTAATAATTGATTTTACCATCCACAGTTTTTCATGTTTCATCCAAAGATGTGGATGTAAATGGCTTCGTCAATCAATCTGACGAAGATCTCAGTCTTTCAGACGCCCTGCCCCCAAAACAATAAAAACCTGAGTTTCATAAACCCCTACTCCCAAGAATACAGGCGGTTCCAGGTGTCCAGTCCCAATTGCTACATAAATAAGAGCGCCAGTGGCATAAATTGACTTTCTACACTCCAAAACATTAATTTAAAAACCTCAGACAAAAGTCCACCAAAATACTGTAGAAATATTCCAATTCCCTAGGGAGACAGCCTACAGTTTACAAAAAAAAATAATGATCTAAATTTTTAAGTTTTAAATTTTTTTAATATAAAAAAATTTCTAGTTAACTAGTCAACTTGACTCTCGTGTGAGGAAATGGTGGCCATGTGGCAACTCTGAATTGGGCAATAGATCTTTGTGACCATTCTTCTTTTATAAGTCCAAGTCGTGGTCAGTTGAACGGAAATACAGTACTGACTTTTCCATTTGTGTTGAAAAAATCAAACAAAGGAAAAGATGAAAAAAATGACAAAAAAAAATCCCCAAAGTCCAAAAATAACGTCGGTTCAAAAATGACTGACCCCACAAGAAAAGAAGGGTTACAAAATCCTCCAGGTGTCTCTTTACAGAATTCATGAATTTCTTCCAGTTGTGTAGATTTCAGGAGTATCAAAAGAATTTTGGTAGTAACTGCAACCAATTTGTACCCTATAAACTCTAATAAAAGCCCATATTTTGGATGAATGCTTGAGGGCAATGTTTTGTCCAAATAATTTCTTTTTCATTCAAAGTAATGCTTGAATCTTTTAAAAGCAATCTTCATCTCTAATCAATTTTTGATGAAATTGAAATAAATAACATGATTGTCGAAAGATATA
Source organism: Pseudoscleropodium purum (assembly GCA_963969395.1). Taxonomy (NCBI): domain Eukaryota; kingdom Viridiplantae; phylum Streptophyta; class Bryopsida; order Hypnales; family Brachytheciaceae; genus Pseudoscleropodium; species Pseudoscleropodium purum. The sequence goes on along the minus strand of OZ017795.1, from coordinate 20,443,579 downwards.
AACAAAAAATGTGCAAATTTCAGAAAAGGAAATAGGAGATTAAGACAACCCACAATCAACACTACCCAAAAATTAGACACCTACATTTGGACCCAAGAAGTGTCACAAAAACCTATATATTGATTACACAAGATGTACACAATCAAAACTAATGAGAATCTATGAGAGTCTAGTTTTGGTTGTGGGTACCTAGAGACAATACTTTGGAAATTTATAACTTATTCCTATGTTGTCCATATGATGCATGCTAAAGTGCATTTGAATCCTCTTTTAGTTGCCAATAAGACCCAATAAGAGTAATTTTTATGTTTGATGATAGTAACTATGCTCAATTGTAATTAGGGAAAGCATAGGATGACTAGGACTTGGTTAGATCAGCTTACCGGTACGTTTTGCAAGGTACGCAACTCCTCCACCGGGTCAATTGTTTGATTGCCATATTTTGCAACAAAAACAACCAACTTCTGCTCAAAGCAAGCGCACAACATACACCAAGTAAAACACAAGCCCAATTTGCAAAGGACAGAGTCCACAACAAAGACAAAGTGTTCATAACAAAGACAAGAATCCATCACAAAAACAAGAGTCCATAACAAAAACAAGAGTCCGTAACCAAGACAGAGTCCTTAACAAAGACAAGAGTCCGTAACAAAGGCAGGAGTCCCATAATACTATTCAACTAAAAGACAGGTGTCTTGGGAATTCATTAAGGCCAGTCAGTAGCAAATTTTGATTATATGATGTTTGATAATTGATATCGTCAAACAATGCAATCAATTCAGTGTTAGTTAATTTATTCTCCTCTCTCCACTCTCCACTTTCAGAAACTGCAAGAGTAAGTGAGTTTATCTAACCAAGAAAACCTGCGTTTAGAATTATTTGCTCTGACAAGAGACATAATTTCCTGCTTCGTTACTGTTAAGGTACCTCTTCGGGAACAGTCTGCCTGCCCCCATTGAATGATATAATGTAATGTAATGTCACACAAAACTTATCCCAACTGATCGAAGGTAACCACACTGCACATAATTGCAAACACACGTGTCTAAACGTAACACTCCAAAGTCTTGCATACAGAGAGTACCTTACATGTTGCTTTCTAGAATGGACACCACCTCGGAAACAAAACTCATGTTAGTTGTGGACCAACAACTCATCCAAATAAGTTAACGCAGTCTTTCATTTAGGGTGCTGGAATCCTCTTAGGTTTGTTGTCAACAAGAGCATTAAAGTTCGGACCTTTCTAATAATAAAAACGATGCTCAGTACCTTTAATCAGACGAGGTTGCCTTCACATGATTTTCCAGAAAATTTTAAAAATCCAGCCAGCGAGACGTACATTCCAGAACCAATCAACCACAGAATTCACAGGACTTGCCACAAACCATTACACTGAATTATCCTATCAGTGCGTGACTCTAATTCATCAAAGTCATACTATGCTATAAGTTGAAATAATACTGCATTTTTACGAATACCCACAGAATTTTTCCTTTTTCTGCAAGGACACTAATTTAGCAGTTAACAGTAGGTTCGCATCCTCACTAATCTGATAAATCAGTGAAGTGCAAATCCCTATTTTTTACAACCCGCAAGTGTTTGATTTCTTCAATGTTGTCGTAACAGGAGATTAACCCTTTCAAGACCATGCACTTCCAGGTTTCACTATTCAATTCATCAGACTTTAGAAAGTTCAATTCCAATAGAGATAAAATTCAGACCACTGGACTTAGATCCACATACCGCTTCCAAAAACTAAAATTCTTCGACAAAAAACTATCTCAAACTCCAAATCTTCAAACTCATGCAAAAAGCAAGAGACCGCTACTAATAGCAAACTCCACCATCATCAAAGACTAAGGTCAAGACAGTGAAGGCAGTCTCTCTCACCTCAGCAAGCGTGAACTTGACAGTCTTCACTTTGGCAGGGGAAGGTTTCGGAAAGAGCGCCGACGGAAACAAGTTGGTGCTGGGGCTCCAATGTTCGTTGTCCAGGACCTTGGCTGAGATGAAGGACAGAACGGCTAAAGACAGAAGAGCCGAGCCGAAGATCACAATGAAGCTAGAAACTGCAGGCACAGTTTCGTTCCGAAAGCGCATTTTACCTCGTCTCATCATGGTGTGATTTCGTCTCTGTACTAATTGTAATAATCCAATGCTTTTGCACTTTGCCTAATTCCATGTCCTGTGCAAATCCGGAACTCCCATTTCATGAATTTGATGCTCCTATGAAGAAGAAGAGGCTAATATCCTTCTATTCCATGTTCGAACTATGGCGATGAGCTCCCTGTGGCTTGCAATGAAGGTTTCTTGTAAGTAACCCCAATTGAGTAAAGACCTGGTGCAACGCCACACAGCCACGAAATTGAATTCAGTTGCAGGAGATGAAACCCAAAAAAAATTATGAAACTCTGGGATTAAGGAGTCTCTGGGAACGCGGAGAGACTGCGTGATTGTAAAAATGTACAACTGCTCATTGTAGACACCACTCTGGAGCTATGAAGAAAATCTACCGACTCTCATTTGCATTCAGTTTGGAAAACTGACTCCCACTTGGAAAAAATGCTTTGCAAAGTGTGTGCGAATCAAAAGGAATCCATCCCATATCCCCCAAGGTAGAAGAAAAAACGCAAGATTTTCAGTTTGGTAGTCACTCCTTTCGCAAGCAAACAAGTTGAAGATTTACGGCAATAACATTCAACCCACTGCCTTGGATACAGACCAACAAACCTCGCAAAATTCAACTCCCAAACAAAGACGGAGGCTCCCATCACCATCAAACCACCCGAACACAATTGGAAATTTGAAAATTTCGAAAACGCGCGAGAGATTCAAAACCAAGAACCAAACTGGGTTCGATCAAAACCTTCCTAAAACCTTGCGCAGCTCTACCTCCGCGTGAAGTTTCTGCCGGCCGGATCAGCTGTACCACCAATCTACCAAGCTACGAAACAACAAAACACTCAAACTACCAAAAAACTGAAAGCCCACGATTATATCAAGACCCCAAACGTACCAACACACGACTGCAACCAAGACTTTCAAAGTCCCGAATCCCCAGCAAAGCCGGCGCTCACCTGGCTGGAAGCAGATTGGTTATATGCTCGATATGGATCTCCTAAAATTCGGTTGAACTTCGGGATTCACTCACAGAGACTTGGAAAGAAGGAAACTGGTGACTGATCTTGCAAGATGGCTTTTCCCAAAAAAAATTTACGTTTAAAAGAAAGTGAGGATCAAAGTGCGAGTATTCGATCAAAACATTTGAGTAGCATGAACAGAAAGGTTGGGAAATGGACCCTTCCGTCGTCAACTTGGGCCAGCGGAGCTCATCATCTCGTCTTTGCGACTCCGAATCTTCACTAATCACTAAGTAGGTCACTAATCTCTAATTAGGCCACTAATAATTCGTGGGACCACGAAAGTCACTAATCCAAGGGAGATGGCACTGGTAGGGCCACGGAAGTCACTAATTAGGATTAGGTCTTTGATCACTGATCCACACAGGATGGCACTGATGCGGTATTCGGGGTCTCACTAATTAGGTCTTTGTTCACTAATCTTCAAAGGAGATGGCACGGACGAGGCCCTGGAGGTCACTAATTAGGTCTTTGTTCACTAATCTTCATGAATGCCAAAACTCACTACTGTCACCATATCGCAGAGAGGAAGTTACTAAGTTACTGAGAGCACTGGGCGCAAGACTTCGGTCGCTACTCACTAATCTCATTGATGGGTGAAACCAACGTCACTAATCGCACAAAGGAAATTAGTACTGGGAGGCTTGGAAGTCACTAATTAACGTAAGTTAGGTCACTAACCACGTCCTGACCTTCACTAAGCTTGATGGGACTACGGAGGGGAAGTTACCACTTACCAGTTGTGATGCAGGGAGGTTTGGGTTTAGCCCGTGAGAGAGGTAGTGACGTCATGAGGTGGGTAGGTAAGGCTTGGCGGTAGGTCGGGAAGGAGGGAGTAGATTGGTAGGTAGGTCCGAGGGGCACGGACGGGTCCGGCGCGGGATGGGGCATGAAAATAGCGGGTGGGAGCGGTTGCTATTCATGGGACGGCCTTCCTTGCGGAAAATTCCAACAGCCCTAATATTTTTCCGAGGATTGAGACACCCTGGACTTTTATGGAAATTGGCATAGGATTTAATTAGTTTGGATGAGCTATGGCGCTGGGCAGGTGGGCAAAATGGCATTATGGTGGCAAATGATTTCTTTTCAAAAAAGACAAGGTTTTTGTGATGGGGGTTATAGGTGTCTCCAGCTCTGTGGCCGTGGATTTTGCAAATGACCCAATTGTTGGAGAAATTGTGGATTGTGTGAATTATTATTATTTTTTGGTGTATTGGAACACTATGTATGCCATTGCAATGGATTTTGCAGTCACTTGATGGGAAGAGTCGTGATGAGGATGTTGGAACAATCAAATGGTTAAGAGAGGCAAAAATGAAGAAAACAAGCATTTCGGAACTGGTTGTATTTTTAGAGAGGGAAAAATTGGCTGGACGGAAGATCTGCATCAATCAATCATGACATTGCTTAAATTGTGAGTGTGTGAAGTAGAATGTTGTTGTTTTGGGGGGATTGGAGTGTCATGCTTTTGCAATGGACTTTTGTAGCAGTGGTGGAGTGGTGGAAGGAATCATAATCATTAGAATAGTCAAACAATTAATTGATAGGAAAAAGACGAAAATGAAGATAGCACATAGGACCTAGTTGTACCTTTGGAAGAGGAAAAATTGATTGGATGAAAAATGTGTATTCTATCAATTGAAAATATTTATTGTTTTAGATTAATTGAAACCATACATTTGCAATGGACTACAATGAAGTCAAAGGATTCAAAAGAATTTTGATGAAGATGTGGAAGAAATAAATTGATTAAAATAGAAAGAAAGAAAGAAGACATGTAGGAACCAAGAAATCAATATTTGTGCTACCAATGGAATCTTGAGATCAAATGGTCTACAAAGTCTTCAAGATTGTGAAATTTTTGCGAAGAAAATAAAGATATTTTATTTGAGGTATGATAACATATACCAAATTTGGAAGTTTAAGCATTGAGTATAGTTCCAATAATCAAATTATTATTACCAATCACAAGGAAATTCTAACACAGCTAAGCATGTATCGTTTAAACAATATTTAAACAAAAATTCATAGGGCTCAATTTTTGTAGTAAACGACTCAAAATAAACATCAATTATGATGTTTATATTTTTTACATTCTCAAATTCAATATGTACTCACCATTTGAAGATTTGTCATGTTCACAATTCCAATTGTTCAAACACTTTCATCAATCAGCTTTCATTATGACTATTGTCAATAAATTCACCAAATGATTTGGATTGATGCATAGAATAAATTCTTATGTGATTATTTTAGTACTTGTATTTCAAAGACTCTCACACTTATTGTGGAATTTCATCTACTATAAGTTTCATAATCAAAAGACAATTCTCTTCCCCTGTAAAAGTGCTTAATCCTAAAAGGATGTTGATGGATGATACCAAATCCTTCTATGGAGGATAGAAGTGTAATGCAAATGTTGATCCTAATAATTTTGTGTAAAAAGGAGATGTCTTATACAATAGTTTGACTCTAATGAGTGTTTTTGAACTTTGTTCAAGTAATTAATTCGCATGATACCCAAAAGATTGATTTTTCACAACAACCAACTCATCTTTCTAAAGTTAATTTTTAAAGGACATCAAAGACCCAAATTTTTTGATGGATGACTTCACTGTCCATTGTAGAAACAAAGAATGCACCTATTGATCTAATGATCGGAATATTTTGATGACTACATTGGTTAAACAAGTATGAATAATAGTTCTTTTTTTAAGTGTGTAAGAGACACGAGAATGATACCTAATTTCAATAAATGAGACACAAATCCTCGACAGATTCACTTGCTTTTAGGCTAACTTTGATCAATAAATACCATTGGGCTCAAGATTCCTGAACAACAACTATTCATGTACTTCATTTTGCCACTGGATAGGAGGCATTTGCTTGTTGACCTCCACATGAAACAAATTAGTGCGAGGGAGTACAATTGAATCCCCAAAAATAAATCAGACAGGAATCCGCTCCGAGCAAGCGAGCAACTAAATAGCTTATTATGGGATTGGATCGGCATTTTGCAATTGCTAAAATGCAGTTTCAAAAATGGAAAATTTGGGGACCAATTCAATTTTTTTTGGAACCATATGAAATTTTCTATTTAGGGTCAATAAACATGGGACCCCAGTGAGGCATGGTCCTATCTAGAATATTGGGATATAACTTATCAGTCTAAAAAGAGTCCTCTTCCATATCATACTCCCACAGTCCTGCTCCTGTAGTTTGTTTTTTCCAATTTTACCCTGTCATAGCCAATGATAAATGTCGGTGCATCACCCTGCAAAAAATCCAAATATACATGTCTGCCTAGTACCGAGTACACTCTTCATTCTAAGGTAGAAGCACGTAAATGCGACACTTATTCCAAATCTGCACATCTTGAGGGTAGCTGTAAAATAAAACGATGTGAGTTTGGTAAGGAAATGGTTTAGGAAACCAATAAAATTAGTTTCGTATTTTTCCGATCTTGTTTGAATATAATATGAATTTTTGAAAACAACTATTTAGATGCACTTATTGTGGACACTAGATTGACGCCAAAGTAGACACAAAAATACCCCAAAGCCTTTAAGTTTGAATCATGTGTAAGTGATTGACCAATGCAAATGAAAGTGACAATTTCTTAAAATCCCACATGTCTACTTTGGAATCCCGTGTGTCTACTTTGGATCCATTTGTGTTTGGATTTAGGTTCTTTTTTAGGCATTAGAGAACGACTAATGTTACATTTGGGTGCTTCTACCTTATTTAGTATTGCTTTTCAGATAGTGTTATTCTTATGAACATGGGGTCACACTAAATAGATTTTTTATTTTTTATTATCATCAATTACTATAGATTGTATTTCTAAGTAGCATCTCAAAATGCAATGTTCAAACTTTGTATGAATGAAGTATGAGTTTTCAACTCCATATTACGTGCACTCAATTGATTTTAGGTCTTCATGCTTAGACTATTTTAGGGAATAATAATATTTTTTAGGAGACTTTTATTGATATCTTAGTACCATGAAGAAAAAATCATGATGTATTGAATTTGGATTTTTTGCTACACGAAGGGGTTCTATTAAAAAAGAAGACAATGAATAATGAACAAGAATACCAAATCCTTGCCCACCCATAAAAGCAACCAACATGTGACTTCTTTAACCCTAGTAGGATGTTGCAAACATTAAGTGTCTAATAGATGATAAAGAATCCGTCTATTGTGTATTAGACCAAAGACAGTGCACATATTCATCCTTGGAATAGTTCTATGTGAAAAAAGGGAGGTCATATATAGTAGTATGACCTCCACCAAGTTTGACCTCTTGGATCAATTTTTTTAATGCCAATGATTCACACAATATCCAAAAGGATCAAATTTCCACAAAAACTAACCCAACCTTTTAGGATCACCCTTAGAAGGACAAGACTTTATCACCAAGTGTAAATGTCAAAAATTGCCTCCTATTTTGAGTCGCTCAAATTTTGTATTTTGTCATGTACCCTAGCTAATTTGGGATCTCTGATTGCAAATATGAATTCAAAGTTTGCAAATTTTATCATTTGTGACAAATAAAAAAATTTAGGGTTTTCTACAAGGGTAAAAAACATGGGGCAATAGAGGGGTCGATCCTCCCTGGCCATCCATCACCAAGTGTGCTAAGTCAAACTCATTATCACATTCCACATCCATCTTTGTTTCTACAGTTCATGTGAAAGTAATTCCTCAAACCCTTTTTCCTTCTTCTTTGGCAGGGTTTAGGGTTTAACACGTGACAAGTGGTTAATAGTGAGGAGGTGGAAGTCACATGAGGATTTCGCACTTGTTTCTACCACAAGGACTACAAAGTCAATAGCAACTTAGATGTGATGTGCACAATGCACGGGATTGATTGCACATGATATTGCTGGTAGCCACCCCAATGACCACAAACATGAAATGGACTCTTAATAAGTACTGACTTTTGTTTGGAGGAACAAACAATCTGTACATTTAGGTACCTAATAGTGCCAGTCAATTGGACTCAAATAAAACTTACGGTATCAATGTACTTTGAATCAAACTGATTTGTACTTTTGGACACAATTGCAGTGTCAACTGCAAACTGTGATAGTCTTGATGGAACTGATGACTGAGCTAGTTTGAAAAGCATGGTCATATGACTGTGTCCCAAAGAAAAAAAACAGAAATCAAAAACAAAATACAACTTGCAACATGGTTGTGTTTATTTGGTTTTAGGGTCAACTAGCAAGGTGTCATTTCTTTACAGAAGTGGCATGCTTCCCTACGAGGGAAAAGAACACCACAACCCATGCCAGTGGCCTTCCTCTTCACAGAAGTTTTGCAGTTTATTACTTGAAATTCATAGGTTGGCCAAGAAAGAGAATTAACAAACAAGTAAAAAAAAGTTGGGGAGGACAAAAAAGAACTGGGCTTCCAAATGGATGCAAAAAAATAAAATTATAAATTTATATATAAGTATATATGTATGACTTCAACTTAATTTTAAGAGTTGGCATAAATTAAAAGTTTGTTTATCTTCTTTCAATGTAGAATAACTACAATGTGGCAAGCAGTGAGAAATCAAAGCCATGCCATGGTGAGCATATTGTGCAGTGGGCTTAGCAATGAAGCTCGAGTTTGTCTCTCATCTTTGATATTGCAACCAGCAACAACAACACCAACATGTCTTTCTTCCCAAACTCGAATGAAGAGGTTGTGTGGGAAACATGTCATATGGCAAGCTCATGGACTTCATACATCTCCAACATTGCAACAAGCAACATTGACAAATCCTAGACCAAGGTAACACACCTACATGTAACACTTGAGCATAGTTTTTTGGGTGGGAATGATTGAATTTTTGTTGCATATCCTTTGGGTATGTCAAAGAAGATTCCAATTTATCCAAGACAACATTATTAATGGTTCAAGGTATTCAATTAACAAATGATTTAGAATTGACAAGGATTAGTTGGTGAAGCGATGTGAAATCCCAAAATCAATATGTACTCTTTGAACAAGATTTTAGGGTCGGTGTTTTGGTAGAATGTCCAAAAAAATGCATTCTAAGAGAATGTAGAATCCCCTTTTGACGACCAAAAAGACCTCACAAAAAGTCTCTTCCATACAATAATGGAAACTATACTGAATTGCTTATTTGTGCAATTTTTTGCGTGTAGTTACCTTACTCATTGTGCAATCTTTTGGAGTGTACGACTTTAGTAGTTGTCCCAATGAGGTGCAATTACCTTCACCTTAGTTGTGAAAATTTTAGGTATCCTTTCTATCGTTGATGAAACAAAAATGCTACATTCAATTACTTTTGGACTATTCAATGAATTTTGAACTAAACATTGAGAGATTTTTAAATAATAACATCATGAGATCTCATGATGTTTGTATAGATCTCTGAATGTTTTGTATTAATTTCCTAATGATTTGCATAGATCTCTTGATGTTTTGGATTATCTCTTAATGACCATTTATTTTCCCCGATGACCTTTATTAATTCTGGACTTTCAAAAATCCAGAAGTAGTTAAATGTGACATAAAATTGAGAAGACTTCATCTCAGCTAGTGAGTGTAGAATCTAAATATTAATCAATGTAGTTACTCACTAACTAAGCGAGCTCCGAGAGTTGACATATTGAAAAGCGTCACACTAAGGTGTGAATCCTTCACCGCAGGCTGTGAGAATTCAAGGTCTTCTTACGAGAAGATCTCAAATTGACAGAAGTTTAGCTCTTGAGCTAGTGTATACATAACCTCAAAATCAATCCATGAGAGAAATCTTTTGGACTCGTGTACCATTTCATGAGGTTTGACAATTGAGGTACATGCTTCCTGCTTATCCCTGGAAATTGTAATGCGCAGGATGCGCAGGCTGTGCAGGCTTCCCTGCTTCTCACGCCCTCGAAGTTTGCACTCCTTTCCACCATCCCACCAAGCAATACCCACCCACTCCCTCCCCCAAACCTCAGGAATTCTCGCCTGGCTCGCTGGAGATCAGCCTTCTACTGTCCCGGCGCTCTATGAGCCTCTGCACGGGATCCATCTCCCTCCCCATTTATCCAGCGACCCTCAGCTCCCGTCCACTAAAATCACCAAGCTCAAGAACGGCGTCCGGGTCGCCTCCGAAAATTCCCCAGGACCCACTTCCATCGTTGGACTCTACATCGACAGCGGCTCGATTCATGAGTCTCCCCCTGGGAACGGTGTCTCCCACTTGCTCGAGCTCATGGCGTTCAAGAGCACGAGTAATCGGTCGCACTTTCGTTTGGTGCGTGAAGTGGAGGCCATCGGGGGGAACCTGATGGCGAACGCTTCTCGGGAGCAGATGGCGTACACGGCCGACTCCATCAAGACTTTCATGCCGGAGATGGTGGAGTTGTTGGTGGATTGTGTACGAAACTCGATGTATTACGATTGGGAGGTGCATGAGCAGCTGGTGAGAGTGAAGGCCAAGATTGGGGAGATGGCGAATAACCCGCAGAGTATTTTGTTGGAGGCCTTGCATTCGGCGGGGTATGCGGGGGCGTTGGGGCAACCGCTGCTGGCACCGGAAGCGTCCCTGCATAAGTTGAATGGGGAGGTGCTGAATGAATTTGTGGCGAGGAATTATACGGCAGGGAGGATTGTGTTGGCGGCGTCAGGGTGTGAACATGATGAGCTGCTACAGGTTAGTGAATGATTCGGGAGGGGCTACCTTAAAAGTCTGTGCAAATTTTTATTGAATTGCTGATTTGGAATCGCAAATTATATTGCCGGGCTACAGGTCATGAAATTCTTCATATTTCAAGTAGAAGCAGCGAGGAAAAACGGGAGCATATCAGTGAAATTATACTACTAGAATTTGATCACCCCCTTCAGCAAGTGGACGTTGCTGATTCCACGTTTCTACTACACATTGTCCAAAATGATAGACATTGCATGCTTGCTTAAGCATGTTCCCAAATTTGCATGTTTGCTAAAAAACATTGTTGGAGCATGTACCAACGTTGCCTGTAGCTAAGCATGTTGCTGAAAAACGTTGCTAAATCCTTGCACATTTTGGAGCATGCTTGCTGAGGAATGCAGCACATGTGGTTGTTTAATAAGCATGTTCCCAAATTTGCATGTTTGTTGAAAAACATTGTTGAGGCATGTAATTGCTTGCTGCTAAAAACAGTAGCTTAATTTTTCAAATTCTAGTAGCTAAAAACAGCTAATAATAATACAAAATTAGGGTACCGGTAGTATCTCAAAACCTCCCTTGATGTATACTCCTCCAGGTTGCGGAGCCATTGCTCTCGGATCTCGGAGGCGGCGGCCCTCCCACGCCTCCGGCAACAGAGTACGTTGGCGGTGACTGGAGACAAGCCGCGGACTCCCCCAAGACTCACATTGCGTTGGCTTTCGAAGTCCCTGGTGGGTGGCGAAACGAGAAAGACTCGTTTGCCGTGACAGTATTGCAGACACTTCTAGGCGGCGGCGGCTCCTTCTCCGCCGGAGGTCCCGGCAAGGGGATGTACTCGCGCCTCTACTCTCGCGTGTTGAACAAGTATGAGCAAGTGCATTCCTTCACCGCCTTCAACAGCATTTACAACGACACGGGCATTTTTAGCATCCACGCCACTTCAGGGTCGGATTTCGTCCCTTACTTGGTTGACCTGGCAACCAAAGAGTTTATTGCAGTGGCCACGCCTGGAGGAGTGACGGATGCGGAGCTCCAGCGGGCAAAGAACACCACGATTTCCGCTGTGCTGATGAACTTGGAGTCACGAGTGGTGGTGACGGAGGATATTGGAAGACAGATTCTCACTTACGGGAATCGCAAACCGTTGCACGAGTTTATGCAAGGTGTGCAGTCGTTGACGTTGGCGGATGTCTCTGGAGTGGCACAGAAGATCATCTCCACGCCACTCACCATGGCCTCATGGGGAGATGTAGTCCAAGTGCCACGGTTTGACCAGGTTGCCAATCGATTTTCGTGAAGAAAAGAGAGTTGGTTTGCAGGTAGGAGGCTCCTGAGAATGATATGGTTAGTTTCGAATGTCTTGTTCAATATCGTTGCAGTAGAGCTACAAGCCAGTGCCACAAGTTTACTCGATACTACAAAGAATCATCATGAACAGGCTAAGAGGTCGCATGATTCGGTATCAAATCTTGGACACAATCTAATGCAAAGGAATCCAGTGTGGTAAATATTGATCCAGTTATGGTATATAAATGATGTAGTGAATGCTTCTCACACTACAACAGGAAGTACTGAGCATAAGTGCTGTAAACTTGTTCGGAATCAATGCACATCTATGCCTAAACTGTTGCTAAAACTATTGCAATCTCATATAGTTGCAAATATTTTGCACAGTGGTTTACTAAAACGTTGGCAGAATTGTTAAATTGTTGCAAAAAGTATTGCAATCTCAACCTTTTTGAACCACTGTCAGGTGGCACTCCCTGTACCTACTTACACACAGGGCTAACAAGATCTTGAGTCCCAAATCGATCTGTTGGTAAGTTACAGCTTTCTCGTGTTACTCTAGTCAAATGCGAACCTGGAAAGCCGACCTCGAAAGGAGGAAAAAAAGACTCCTTTGAACTCCAATCACTTTTCTGCTGTGCTTTAACATCTTGATTCTAAATCATGAATCAAAATCGCTAGCTTTGGTGGGCTCCAAAAGCGCCAGCTTGCACGTGGATACACTATGTATCCAAATCACAGTTGAACCTCTGTACCCAATATAGACGAACCACAAACTCGAGGATAAAAGCCGTCCAATCGTATTAATCTCTTCGACACAGAACAGTATGTACAGTATCATAGAAGGAGAACAGGAGAGCAGATCAATTCTGTATATAAGACAAGAGGACCCATTGTGTCGTCACTTTGGTTGTTGCACATTTTAGCCTGATCACATTTGCAAATTTTTTTCTGCAATAGAACTGCAAATCAAGTCAACTTTGAATTGGTAATCCAAAAGCATTCCTTGAAATTATGAAATAACGGATAAATCTTTTGCATGTGACTTTTCAACCAAATTTCACACTGAAGTTTTCATAAGGCCAATCCTTTAATTATCACTTCACTAGGGTGCAAGATGGCACAATTCGGCCCAAAAGTAAGTGTCGCAACAGGGCGGGGGGCAATTTTGGGTCTGTATACCTTACTTGTTGAAACAAATGGTATTTCCTTCCTAGACAAAATTAGGAATTGTTAGGTGTTATTGGTATGAATTAATTATGAACGAAATTAACCTCATTGTAGCCAGGGTATCAAAATACCTAAGAGAGTGAAAAAAGACGAGTACTGAGCACTAAAGGACACAACTAACAAGCCCACCAGGAGATGTGTCTTTCCGTGGACGTAACCTCCGCGTCCATTTTACACTCGTTAGTAAGCCCACGTTATTAACTTGGTCTCTGGGAAGGCACCAAGGCACAAGAGTTAAAATTAGCTTTTGGCTGAGATTGAGAACCTAATACGAAACTCATTTGCATGAGAAAAAATAAGAGAAAAAAACAATTCCAGAGCCAACCTGCAACTGCGAACTCATCGAAACGATCCTGTAAGGAAGAAACGCGATCAAACTCATTTGCCCCGAATAAGTTGAAAATAGATGATTTTATACTGTGTACATAAAGTACAATGAATCAAAGTGGGCTATACTAGAATCTCCCTTCTTAGAATGCAATTAAGACCTAACCGTTCTTACAGTTCTCCAAAACTGTTCTCAAAACACATCTCGAACTCAACAGAGGAGTGAACCTACATCTACCGCCTCTATTCTTGCTCATGACTCTGAAGTTACCGCATCTGCGACGTAGAGCAAAGGAGCCCTGAGGCATCAGCCCCAACAACAGCAAGATCACAAACCGGGCACAGCTGGTTTGCGGTCTCTGGAACGAAACGTGCTTTGCAGTATGGACATGAAATATCCCTGCTGCCACGGTAAATTGGAGTGTAAGTAGACCCACAGACGACAAAAGGATTTCGGGGGTCGTAGTTCAGCTTCATCTCATCCCTTGGATTCTTCTCACACACTTGTAAGACCTGCACAAGAAAAAAGGTTATTAATGTGAAAATAACACATAGATGTAGCAAAAGCTAACTCTCTAGTGTGTTAGTACTCTCTTAGCTGTAGTGGTAATCTCTTCCCAGTAGTAAGCAATAGAAAGCTTATAGGATTTCCTTGAGATGCGGACACCCCAAGAATATTTCAACGTCATCAATGAGATGATAAAAGTCTCAATTCGGACGAAGAGAAGATGTTTGACCTGGCGAGCCTTGCTGGCCACGGCTGGAGACAAGTTTAGCTCTAGTAGTCTCCGAGCAATCGACGCAGCAGTGTTGTAGTTCTTGGCCTTGAAACATATCGACATAGCTGACTGCAGACTCAATTTCAAATGAGTGGGTTGCAATTGGCAATGAGTGAAGTAAGCAGAGAGCTCAGATTGTCGCTGTAAATCATCTTTCAATGCTGGTTCTTTCCTCTTCAGTTCAATTCGAAGCGCTAAAGTATACTCTTTGGCAATCCCAAGAAGCTCTTTCACCTCGTCCACTTCCTTGCGCGAGTCCACTACCACAACTGGGATTGTGTGCAAAATATCAAGGAACAACCTGAAGATTCACATAAATATTACAAGTCGTGTCAGTAAAAAGGAAAGATCGATGATCATACAGTAAGTATTCTGAGTTTGAAAAACAATTACAAAAACGCATATGAATATCTGCAAAAATAGGACTATAAAACCTAAACGAAATTTTGAGTCTGAATACATACCGAAGGGCATCCGAGAACTTGCCCCCTGTGGTTGTAGTGTATGCAACCTTGAGCTTCTCTTCAAGGGATGAAAGCTTGGTCAAAATAGCAGGTGATCCTTTAGCATTGACGGGAGAACTGTCGGTCCACCCTCGCTCCAGAAACTGAGGCAGAACTGGTACGGATACTAGAGTAGGCAGAAGAGACTGACTAGCAAGATTGAGGTCCAGGAAAACATTTCTCAAGGGAGCGAAGTTAGTAATTCCAAGTTGTCGATTCAGCAATCGCATTGCTGAATCAAAAGAGCCTGCAGCTGCGTGTTCTCCCGCAAGAGAAGAATTTTGAATCCAGCTTTGACTTTTAGGAACTCCCATAGTAGGAGTGACAAAGTAGGCAGTCTCGGGTGCAACCTCTGGCACATTGGCTTCCGCCGGTATTTCCAAATCCTCCATTTCCCATCCGCCCTCATCATCATCACCTGGTCAACAAGCACGGAGATGGAGAGTAAGTGTGGAGTAAAGCATGCAAGAAATTCTCCGCAATTTTAGACAAACATGACTTACAGCAAGTATGAATAACATACCTCCGTCCTCTTCGTCCACAACAACCACCTCATCTCCATTGAGACCCTCCTCTGGCTCAACAATATCTATTTCTGCTCCCCAAGCTCCTGCAGCTCCATCATCATCCTCCATATCAGCTGGACCGGCAGTCTCAGCAAAAGCACCCTCAAAGAAGCCCTTGCTGACCACCAACAATGGCCAGTTATTCTCTTGAAGGATGGGTCTTGGGGGCATTAACAAAACTGATTTGTCTTCCTCAGGAAGAGAAGGAACATTGTCACCAAGTTGCTGTTCTAACTCTTCGGCTACCTCAGTCAATCCATGGACCTTAGCAGTGGCATATGCCAAGGGCAAGTGGTTGGATTCCTCCAAAATCCTCACTCGTTCTTGGACATCCCCAAGGTAGAGTGCATTGTGGAACCGGCCCATGACATCGTTGCGCATTTCTGCAATTTTCAGCATCTTGCCAAGCTTCTCCACGTTTCCCGTTATAAGATACAAGAAAGAAAGTCTCTCAAAGTTCTTTGTCTTCTGGTACGCGTACTCCACAATCTCATGATTTCCCTGAAATAATTGAGGCCCAATTAGTCCAACAAAGACTTGTCTCGTTTGATCAGACTTCATGTCTTACACCGCTGATTTTATCATTTGACAGGGTCATCAATTTTCATGTTAAGTTCATTTGATACTAGTAAAATGGTTCTATTTACTTCACAGAAGAGGAATAAAAACAGTGCAGAAACTGCTGTCTCTCACACTCTATTGCGAACTGAGAAACATTAGAGACAGAAATACACAGCATGATCCATGATATTTCCGAATACATGAGAAAGCCTGTCAACTTCTAGAGCTCCGCACTGACGGTTGGCAAGTACAAGCAACACGACAATTGCGACTGTGATATTTACCTGGCGTAGAGCCTCCACGCCAAGGCGGTGCCAGCAATCCTTTTGGTCAATCTCTTTTGCTGACGCCACCGCTACTTCAGTGTTCCCACACTCGATAGCCAAGTTAAAGCGAGTCTGCTCATCCTTGACGAAGTGCAAAGCAACCTCCGGGAAACCTTTCTGCTGCAAATACGCAATAATGGACTGCCCGCAGAGCTGCAAGCTTTGGATCATTTGTAAAACCTACAGAGCAAGAACCAATTCCTTGATCACAGTTTGTACGTTGGCAATAAGCCAGCGGAATTATTTCAAGCTAGTGGAGGTAATTCAAGCCAGTGGAGATGCTATAAGAAGAGTGAAAATGAGAACTTTAACCAGCTCCGTCATAAGAAGTGTGCTCTGCTCTTCTTAAGTTATACAGGATTAGAATAATCCATGTGCTTAAAAGACTGTCACGAGCCTTATATGTGAGCGTCATGTTGAAAAAATATACTGCAAAATAGCATACCTGGTCAAACTTGCGCTGGATAAGTGCTAGCTTGAATGTGTACTCAGTAGCGTCGATTTGGATGACCCGGTTCTTGCCATCCCGGTCCAAGCAGTAAATTGAATTTCCGCTGACTTTGGTAATGTACACAGGAACGTCTAGAGTTCGGATTATCCCGCTGTCTCCATTTGGCAAGCAGTACTTGATGTGATTGAGTGTGGTATAAATGAATACACCAGACTCATCCCATGCTCCACTTTTCACACGAATGGTCTCATGAACTGTGCACTTCTGCACAAGCTTCTTGGTGGCCACAACTATGGCATGCTTACTTAGCAGTGCGACATGCTCCATGTCACTTGACCACACGACATACTTCACAAAGGGAGTGCAGACCTCTCCCAGTGTGGCACGTTGCTGCAGATCGAAAAGCACAACTTTGTCTTCTGACCTACAAAGCAGGTTTCCAGTTCCTGCATAAAAGATGATATCCGTGCTTGGAGATGGTAGAGTGACTTTCTTGGTCACTTCGTTTCTCAAATTCTTGATAAGAACCTGATAGAATCAACCCGAAAACTTTAGTGTATTTTAGGGTGAATTACGTAAGCTTCATGTCTTTACTAAATTAAGTGAAATTCAAACTTCTTAGTTGGCGGCTAGAACAATATTCCCCCGACCTCGAGTTTCTGAATGAAACTGTCATCAAGTAGGACAGTAATCAGGATAACTACAGATATGCAATTATCCACACAGATCTTCCGTGCGGCACTCACTAAAGCAATCTCGCATTTCGTAGAACAAATATTAAGCAAGATCGAATATTCTTCAAGATGCCATTGGCATGCAAGTAATTACCTGATTTTGGTTTTTGTCAAGTACAGCAAATCGGTTTCGTGCAACAAAAACTGCAGACGAACCTATCCCACGTTTTGCCTCCTGCGCCGCCTCACTCCTGCCAGAACTCTCTTTGGGGATGAGGTAGAGTTCGTAGGAACCACCATCCACATCTGTACAGAGCAAGACTGCATTTTCTGCTGGATTATACGAGAGGGTCCGAGGTCCCTGGTTCAATCCCATGGAACCTGCTCGCCGAATAGAAATAAGAGGGTTGTCCCTTGCAGCAGCAAAATCGTAAGTGCGCAAATAGCGCTCTTTCACATAGTACAAGGTGCCTCCTTGAACGGCACAAGCAGGTCTCTCTCTCTCCAACTTGAAGACAATCATTCCGCTGTCATGACCAGCAGCAAGAAGATTCATCTCTGGATGAGCAGAAAGAATCCAGAATCGATCATGCTCTCTTCGGAAAGTCTGGACACCTGTGCGCTTCGACATGTCCCACACACGAATGCTCTTGTCCTCGGAGTTTGAAACGATAATGTCTTGCCGTGCATGGAACATGACGCAGGAGACATTGTTGACGTGACCCCGCAGAGTATCCACCTCCCATGCCTTGGTGTCTGCACAGCATTCGCAGTGAACACAAATTAGAAGGAGTCCATAACCGAGTAGACATAATGAAAATATCTTTCTCCACAAGAGAAGGCTTTGCAGTAGGATAAAGATGTTCGCAAACGAGAAAAATATCATTCGGTATCAGCCTAACGATGAATTCAAAGGAAACGCTTCAGGTAAGGCAAGTACCGTTCATTCTCCATAGCTTCACTTGACGATCATCTGCTCCAGATACAATAAGCGGCAACGTGGGATGGAAAGATGCCCAGTTGACACCCCTGTCGTGGCCTTCAAGCACGTACTTCACTATAGAATCACCTCCTCCAAAAAGATCGGTGTTCATCTGCGTGAGGCGAAGCATATCTTCAGCTGGTGATACGGACTTCTTCTTCAATGCTCCAATATCCCACACTCGCACAGTCTGATCCAATGACGCGGACACCACTAAATCCTCCTTAATGTGAAACGAGGCGCACATCACGTAGTGGTTGTGCCCTGTGAGTACAGAAATGCATGTGCGTGATTGCCAGTTCCAGATACGGATGGTCTGATCATCACTTGCACTCACAATCCACGGACTTTCGTGGTGGAATTGCACCGTCCGGATGTAGTCGAGGTGGCCCAACAAAGTGAACAAACAGCGCCGCATCTTGTAGTTCCACACTTTTATTTTATAATCATCACCTGTAGACATCCCAACCAAGTTAAAAACCACATTAATGCAATTCAAAAATTATCAGATCAACTAAACCAAAAAAAATTCTTGGCAGGCGACTCTTTTTATAAAAGAGCCCCCGACAGGCATTCAAACTTTCACTGCTTCGATGATCAATTATTAAATACAGTTGTTCCCAATAAATCATCAGAACTACCGCAAAAAACAAATGCGAACCCTAACGCCAAGCAACAAGCCATTACTAACAAGAACTTTACTGTCTCTCGCAACCATCACCGGGATCTAGCCGCTAACGGAAAATCTTCGAAATCAATGAAAACGGTGAGTTCAAATCTGACAATGTGGTGACAACTTCAGGGACTGCATCAAAAACCGAAGCATTCAGGAATGCTGCTAAAGCAGCAAATCCTTGCACCCAAAACACTCCGAAGCAGTACAATGAACCGAAACCTAACCTCCAGAGACAAACAGAGGCTGCGATTTGTGAAAATGGACGCCCCGCACAGGTCCATCATGCTCATCGAATCGGTCGATGAGTGTGCCCATTCTGTAGTCCCACAGCTGAACAATCCCGCTGTGCAAGCTGGCCAGGATCCATGGCCGGCGCGGGTGAAAGCTCAAGCCCTTCACCCGATTACTCTTCGTCTCGAACTTGGTCAACATTGCGCCGGAGCTTTCAAATCTCTCCCCAACCTAGAAGGGGGAGATCCAAAACAGTAGAACACCAGAAATGCCTACACACACTCTCCGACAAAACCATTCCCTGCGAAGAAAGAAAGAAAAGAACAAAAACCCTCGCAGGACTTTTCCAAGCTCGCGTTTCGACGCCACTCCACCAAATCGATTGCCGCAAATTCACTACCGCAACATTCATGCGCTTCACAAGCCGATCGCAGCACCGAGAGAGCTCCTCCGCGGAGCCTGAATCAGTATGCGTAAGATCAAACAAGCAGGCACACCGGAGACTGGCTTTGCACTGAAAGAACCAGGGTTGGGCTGTTCCCACAATGAGAGGTTTTCATTCATCCAAAATGAGAGTTTCATCCGTTTCCGAGTCATATTTCTGTCCAATCAGACAGTTTTCGTTTGGATTCTTCTACCTTAAATGTCTGTACAGACGTTTTGTGTTTTCTCGAGGACGTCCATTAGGGTTGCAAGAGGAAATTGCGGACCCCAATTGTTTGTTCTCAGACTGCTTCTGGGTCTTGTAGTTTTGATCTGTAGTTTTGATCTGTCTCCCGTTTTGGAGTTCCAGCGTCGCATCGCACGTCTTGTTTTCATCCTTCGCCGGCTTCCGATCTCGCTGTGAAATATGGACTACGCTGCAAGTAAGTCGCCTCTCTCGCAATCGTTTTTGGTGTCCAGGGAGTTGGGGTTTGCTTTGGGGATGGCGTCGTAGGTTTCTTGCAGTTTGAGCTTTTCGGGTTTGGTGTCTGAATGTGGATTTTTTGTTCTCTGTTTGTGACGAGTCAACTCTCAAACGAGGGCTCTCTCACGGGACGCCAGAGGAAACCGACGTTTGCACTCTGTTTTAATTAATGAGGGCAGACTACCGATCGATGAGAACTGATGAACTGGATCAATTATTTTGTAGAACCTGGATTTCGCGGGATGAGTGAAGCGCGGAGCCCTGACGACGACAAGAAAGAAGTCTGGTTCAAGGTGTGTGTTAATGTCTACTGGTCAGAATGCGTTGTATTTCTAAGGGATAATTATGTGAAATTGCTGTTGCTGTTGTTGTATTTGGCGTCATATTAAATTTTGTTGTTGTTTGGTTTGTAGCTTCAAGAGCTGAAAGATGCCTATCTGGAGGATATGATTGAGCTCTATGGAATGCTGACCGCCCGAAGCAACCAGGTTTTAACCCTTTGCCCAACCATTCACACAGATAGCGCGCATAGATACATGGACTTGTTTAGTTAATCTGTCTTCCTCTGAAGAAAGTGCTTCCTTCACCAAACAAATGCGACTTAGAATAGCTTGATCGGCGATACTGTGTTTACCCAGCTAGAGATCGACACTCAAACCATATTAATAATAATCACCTTCAACTATTGGAACACTTTGACTATAGTAACCCCTGATTGAATTGGGTTACATTTTTTGATTGCTCAGCCCATGCCTGCCGAGCAACTTCAGAAACTCAAGCACTATAAGGACGTTTTGCATCGGATGATTCCCTATCTGCGAGTCCCGCAGGAGCGGGTGCCAAAAGAATTTAACATCAACAAAGTGGAGGCTTTTGAGAAACAGATCAAGAATATCATGGAAACGTTCAAGAGGAGACGTCAAGGTGCAGCTTAAGGTCAAGTCTATCTTCTGTGGGTGTCGTACACAACTCCAATGCATGGGGCAGTACATGCTCCATGCACCCGCAACTGCAACCCCACTTGAGATTAATCTACCTGACTGGCATCTAGGTATCTGCCTGGAGATGCTAAATGAAGATGAGACTCACTACGAGGGGCTGGATAATGGGAATGGGAGGAAAATGGGAAATGGGAATGGGATTGTAGATACGTGTTTGTTTTGGTGCTACTTGAGGCGTGCACTACCGATTATAGTTTATTGGAAATGAAGGGTCAATCCAAATTTATGGCATTTCATCCATGCGATAGTTTTAGGTTATAAGATTTTGTTGCAATACACCTAGCATGGTGTTTCTGAAACAAAGGGCCAATCCCTAACCTAAAGCATTTCATAAATGTTAAAGTTTTAGGTAAATCATTTTTGTTGCTATACGTGAAGGCATTGTTTCTCCTTTCGCCTTCTGACAATTGCTTGTCTATCTGCTTTATAGCCGTAAACAGTAATAAAAATTAAGAAATTGTGTACATTAGAATTTTGTGTAAATTATGCCGATTTGGAGCCACAATGCCGAGAGTCTTTCACGAACGAGCCATGATTTAAACCCTACTTCCAAGCCATGATCACCACGAATTGAGTTTCGTCTTGTACTCTTGGTATCGAGTTGGGGTGGAGAAGCTGATGCATTTTTCCAGCTGGCACCTCGATTTTATGTCCTTTTGGGCCTCTATCCCTTTTAGTATTGCAGAAATCAGGAGACATGTAGTAGTTCCAAATGCGAATGGATCAGAGTCGGGTTCAATAATTGACATCGCGGAGTATTTTTCACATGCTTGAGCACCCACTATTCCTGTTCGGTCGACTGCGTCACTTGTAATGGACAGCCGCTGCAGTTTTCATTCAGCTAATCGGGGCTTCCGGAGGCTTCAAAGGCCAACTGATGCAATTTCAAATTTCACTGTAAACTGATCCAAGTATTTTTCATGTCCATTTCAGGTATGCTCACTCGTTTTTCTTGCACTTGAATAAGTTTCTCTTCGCAGCAGCCGTTTTGGGGTACTTCAATTCTGTGTGCACCTCATGGAAGACCAGACACGCTTCTTGCCTTCCGTGCTTTCCTTGTTAGTGACCCTTCTTTATTTCATGCTTCAAATATGAGTAGGCCTCACTTTCGTGTCATGCATTGCGTCCCTCCTATGCTCCTTCTGATGCTTAAAACACAAGGGTGGCACGATTACTGTGCCGTGATACCTAGGCGATTCACGAGTGTACTGTTTTGTGGTTTGCTTGCGTAGTTGAAATTACATAATTGACTGGATACAGTTTTAGATGGCTAGAAGTGCAGGCAGGTTGCTCATCTATGATGCATCTTGCGTTCTAAATCGGACATCGAAGCATCTGTTTCTCTCGTGTCAAACTACAACATCTGTGGGTGTTTACACTGGACGTTTCTTCAATGTACAGTATAGAGTCAAATTTGCAAAACGATTCCATTTCAGCTTCTCTCTCCTTGTTGCATTTCGTTGCTTACCGTCAGGTGCACTGAAAAATTGGTGTCATTTGAGCATCAATCTTCAGCTTGTCACCTTTGACTGGCGAGATGCACAGCATAGGACGTGCTGCTATGTTAACCTCTACTGATACTTTGTATGGGAAAGTGGAGTTCCTCCTTCCTCCGTCGATGTAGCATGTGCTTTATTTTGTGGAATTCTATTACTGGTATGAGATTTCTTTGAAAAAGAGAATGTGTGTTTGATGGGGGATTTGTTATTATTCTTGTTAAAATATCTCAAATTAAATGTGCAATGTCAGGAATTTATCCATCTTGTTTTCATTTGCACTATTTCTCATTCATTTGTTCTTGCTAAACCCTAATGACATTTGTTGAATGAAACCCTGTTGCTTGATGAAACCATCTTTGTATTGTTGCATTGCAAAAGATTGTGTCCTAGTGATTCCACTGAATGAAAACTATGTCATTTCATTGATCACATTATCATCTACATAGGTTTTCATTTGTTCGTTCTTAATGATATCTCTACAATTTTTCAATGAAATCTAGTAGGTTGATGAAACATTTTAGGTGTCCTTGAATTGCAATGCGGTCCATTCTAGTTAGAATAATATATTCTAAATTTACTTTGTAAATGACAACTTAAACTAAGCAAATTTAATAAATAGAACCATATTCAAATACATATTGATTGAAAATACTACAATGGTTTTATAAAAAGATCCATATTCAAATGCTTATTTGGATGATTTTAGATGTTAGTTGTTACTTTATCAAAAAAGCATAGATGAAAGAAATAGTGTATCTTGTTTTTTTCTTATTGTGTAACACATATACAATAATAGTTCCAAATATAAACAAACATTGCAATATCTACATTGGTCAACTATTGTAATTTCAAAGGTAAATTTATAAACAAAAACATGTTGAATAGTACTAATTTTCAATTCTACAAGAATCCTTAATCCGTTAAAGACCAAGCATTCAAATTTTCAACAATGGATGAATGCAAACACATCCAAAGCTTACAAAAATGCATTTTTTCATTCCTTGATTTTTTTGAAGTTTTATATATTAGTCCTTTAACATTTCTACCATATAAATTCTAAAGACTTTGTTTTGAAAATATTGTATAATTCAAAAGATAGTAGTAAGTTTGGATTCAAAAAGTAACTTATTTCAATTCAAATCAATTCAAAAAATGACCCTTCCAAAATGAATTGAATAAAAAGTAAAATGAAAATCTTCTCAAATCACTATGATTAGAATTTAAATTTTTAACTTCAAGGAAAATAATCTTGCAAAAATCACAAATATTCAATCTACATCAAATTTTAAAAGGAATTTTCAATTTATTGGAAACTATTTTATATTGGTTTGTAAACTAGTTGATCTAACTATATAGATATGATCTATGGATAATATTTTACAACTCTTGTTGAGTGTCATCATTAACCCCTAAAAATTTATAACTATATTTTCACCAAAAACACTCTAAGACTACCATTTCTAATACAAGTATCAAATTTTAGGAAAAAAACATTTTTGGACATGTGTAACCATTGGATCTTGTAGTATGTTGCTTTAAAAAGATGTGAAAATTTTTTAATAAATTTCCATCTTGTAGATTGCAAGATATTAGCATTTGAATTGACAAAAATCCTTTTAGGAGCCTTGTAGAAAATAGGGCAATTGCACTTCACAAGGTCACATTTGTATGAAAAAATGTTCAAAATGGTTGCAACTCTTTAGATGCATTATTCAAAACAAGTTTGCTTCATGCTTGAAAAAAATTTAGGTTTAGCAAATAAATATGAAAGACAATTTTTATTTTGCACTAAGGGATTCACAAAGAATTACAAACAAGAGTTGGACAAAGGTGATAACTATGTAGTGGTGAAGACAAAAGAGTTTCAAGCACTAAAATGGTTGGGCATCAACCAAGTTGCGAAGGACAAGCAACATAAAGACAAAATGAAGGAGTGCAATGAATCGTCAAGCAAAGGCAATTAAAAAGATAACAATTGCTTCGAGGGAAGTCTCAAATCTTGACCAATCAATTTACACTTGCATTATTTTCTATGCCAAAGTTAATATGTCCACTTACTTGGGAGTTTATGTTGTTGTAGAAGCAAGAAAATATTGCACAAATTCAAAAAAGATTGGCAAAGGTGCCACCAATTCCACCACCTACTCACACCATGGGGTCCATACCAACAAATCATGGTGCTCCTTAAAATTGACAATACAACCCTATAGGTATTTCTTCTCGTTCTCAAACCCCTTCACTAAGTTGTAGTAATGTTCACAATGCCAACATCCTTCCACTAAATCCCATGATGCCAATAGTTCATAGGAACAAGCTTGATTTTGGTACTAGCCACAATATTGGAATAGGTATTGTGAACTTCACTACAACTATAATAGGGCTTTAATTTAGTGAGAGTTGCATACCTCAAATTTGGCATGAGTCTCCAAGCAATTTTATGCTTAGATAAAATTGATATCATGAGAATTCCTATTCACCATCAAATAGCAAATTCCATAGTTATCATGGTATAGCCAAAGATATGGTAGTCCCAACTTCAGTCACTCAAGTTCACAATCCTAACATACGAGCTTTCCATCATATAGTGCAAATATAATTCTAGATACACAAGTGAATGTACAAACTTCAATTTAAATGCTTGATAAAAAAATTTATGAAATTTACCTTATAATAATCATACATGTTTTCATCTTTGAGGTACCACAAATAATCAATTTTTTTCATTCTTCAAAACAATAAACTAAAGAACTATAATGCTAACATTACTCATGTCTATTTAGGATTTGCCTTGTATGTTTTTATTTCAGTTGGGATTGCTTTTGCTTGTATGAACTTGAAAATTTGTTGTATTAGGGTGTTGTTTTTACCTACAACAACTTTCAATAATAGATGGACCACTATACATCTAGATGGAAAAACACCACAAATGATCACACCGCTCATGATGTCTACCTGTGTCATTTTCAATTTGTAGAGAATGAATCTTTTTATCCTCAACTCTTACATTCCAAGAATTTGCAAAGAGATGTGGAAGTGTGATCATATACATAATAAATAGAAAATCTTCAAAAAGTAAGATCATCGACTACCTTTAAGATCACAAATATTGCATAAACATTTAATGGCATGTGATTGATATCTTCGATGCATTGGAAGATTTGTATCTTGCCAAACACCATTCAAAGTGTTGCTCTTTTTGGTTTCATATAACTCTCTCATTGTAAGCATTTACCTATACAAAAATGGATCACAAATTAGCTCATGATCTCTTCCAACAAGTTGAAAATTTTTTATATCCTAAATCCTACCAAAAAATTATATGCCTTACCAAATAGAATAATTCAAGAGAACTCAAATGAAAAAAAATTAAAGCCGTTGGACAAATGAGATAGTCTCTATTTTTGAAGGGTTAGATAAATGTGCAAGTCACGTATAAGGCAATCAACAATCAAAGTTGTAATTTATAACTTCTCAAATATAGGGAGTCCTAAACATTAAAATAAATCCAAGATTTTGCACACTACACATTCATTAGCTTCACATGATTAGAATTCAAGCACTACATCAATCAATTTCCCAGGTTTTCACTTTAGTTCTATTGTCTAGAAAAACATAAAATAGTTGTACTATTATATTCATTACATTGATTAAGCATATGCATATGAAAGACTATTTTTATTTTTACTTTTTAAAAATAGAATCATGTGTTTAATTTTTTAGATCAAGTTTAAAAAATTCCATATTTCTTGAGAAATTTTGTAATCACTATGAAATTTTTGAAGGAATCATATAAGGAAGGAAAATAAGAAATTCAATTACAAGCTTTGTTCCAATGTACAGCCTTCAAGTATGTGGAAATACTTTGGAAGCAATTCTTCACAACACATACACTTCGTATTCTTGAATTTAAGAGGAGAGTCCTAAACAAATAAAAATGAAAATAAAAATAAAATCTTAAATCCTAAGCCTTGCTCCAATTCATAACCTTCAATTATGTGAAGATGCTTCAGAAACAATTCATTACAATGCACACACCTCATCCTCTTGAAGAGTGGAGAAAATCCCAAACAAAAAAGAGTAAAAGAATATATATATATATATATATATATATATATAAAACACAAAATAAATATTTTATTTTTAACCTCTTGGTTATGTATTCATATGGGCCAAAAATTAATCTAAAATTGTGAACATGAAATCTTAAAGTTTGCTTGAAAATTTTGATTGTAATCTAAAATTGTAGTATAATTTGACCAATTCTTGTTATTTACTCTTGATGTGAATTTTAGTTATTAAAATTATATTTTTTGAATTTATATCCAACTATTGAAATGAAGTTTATCAAATATAGTTTCTACTCCAATTAGAAAATTTGTAAAATTTTTTTAATTCAATAATTTATCACAATTTGAAGTTTGGTCCTATAACTATGGTTTGTTGATTTAAAAATTTTACAATGACATGGTAACTTTGGCTTGTACCATGATTTTATATACTATACTATATATGCTAAGAAATTCAAATTTTTTGAGTATATTTTTAATTTCATAAGATTTTTTTGCTCTATTTTTTATTATTGAAAAACAAATAATAATTTCAAAATTTTCACAAAGAAATTTCAAATTTCTTAATCATAGAAGACATGTGATTCCATCTCTAAAAAATAAAAAAATAATGTTTCATTCATACATAGTTACAAAATGGCAACAAACTAAGTGAAGGATTGGAAAGCTTGAATCTATAATTATGGGCCCATCTTTTCAAAGGTAATCCTAGAAAGCCAAGTTGATCATTCTAGAAATCATCCTTTTTGGTATCATGTGAACTATTTGCTTTCAAAATCTATGATTACTAATTGAAAATCAAACAATTGTGCACGATCTCTTCTAACCTTTTTTTTACTTTTTGAGAAAGTACTAAGACGGCAAATACTTGAAAGCATTGTATTTCTACATTCATCCATCTTTTGTATCAAAAGCACTTTCTAATCCTATACATGCAATTTCCATCTAAATTTGAAAAATTCATCCACATTTTTAATTGGAATGGAAATTTTCTAGCAAAAAAAGATTACTTTTATCTAGTATAAAGTAGAAATTTATTTTGAAATGATGCAATTTTACCCCATAATGCCAAGAAAAAGGTTGATCTCTTCTTTCTACACAAAATTCCAAGGATGAACATCTATATTTCTATCTTGTCTTGTATAGGAGGATTCTTTACCATCCATCAAATTCTTTTAAGTTGATGCTTTGTTATAGGGTTAACCCAAGAAGGATGGAACAATGACCATAATTTGAAATGAAGTCATATATTTGCAAAAAGTCATAAAATTTTCAAATTTTTTGGAAAGTGTTTAAAATATTGTAATTTTTTAAAGAAAAAATGAAGACATTGATTCATATCAATTATCAAACTCCAAATGTATTTGGAAAATTAGAATTTTCACTATAGATCAATATTTATCATAGTGTATAATATCACTATATAAATCCAAGTTATTATGTCACTTTAAAATTAGACAATCAACAAACCATGGTTATAGGTCCAAAGTTCATATTGCTATAAAATACTATGATTCACAAATTCTACAAAATTTCTAATTGGAATCAATACTAGAAGTTGTGACCAAAACAACAAAAAATAAATAATTCAATCTAGGCAAATAGGCAGTAGTGGTCACAACTTGATCAATTTAATAGACTAAGATTCTAATAGATTTTTGTTGTTCTATGCACTTCAATTTTTTTATTTATTAAAAAAACTAGAAGTGCAATAAAAAAAATTTTAATAATTGTTTTTTCTTTACACATGTGCATGCAATTTCAACCATAGTATACTAAATTAAAGATGTGGTTCACAAAAGCAAGGTCTTGATTTCAAACCCTAGTGCCAACATTTGCAAACTTGGCAGTCAATGTTGTTGACATAGCAGAGTTTTATTTTAAAAATTTTAAACTTTTATTGTCCAAATCAACAAGATTGAACAACAAATTTGAGTGTAATTTTGAATTTTTGACAAGTACAAGGTGACAAAAACAATAGACATGAATAACACTTCTTAATTGTGATTCTATTATTTTTGTCATAATTATTTCTAGTAGTGAATAGAATTTGCACTTGATAAGCCTCATTTCTTTAGTTGGGCTCAAATTCAAAAAATGTATGTCATTCTATGAATAAAATTCACATCAAGAGTAAATAGCAAAAAATGGCCAAAATACATTGCAAGGGAGATTCATGGATTTAGCATCTTCTTTTTCAAAAAGTCATTAATACTTGATAATGAGGGAAATTGCAAAATTATTCACTAAAAATATACTCAAGCACCTTCATATAAAAATATAAGATGAAAAAATGTTTGTTTTTTGTTTGTTTTTTTCTATTTTCTATTCTTTGGTGAAGTCATCCATTAAATAATTAGTGTTTACAGCATCTATAGTTATATCAAACAAATGAAATTTTAGCCATTTGCATCATGCTTAATGTTCCTTCATGTATTCATGCTCCTCTCAAAGAGTATATGATAATTAATCGAATAGATTCTCAATAATGCAAGTTATTTTTTCACCTACTACAAAATCCATACTCCCTCCCATAAATTGAAACTCCATAACTCCATGAGCAATTAAATTTTTAATATTTAGCCCTTGAAGGATGCTAAGGCCAAAAAGTGGTTAATGGATGACTTCATTGTTCATTGTAGAAACAATGAATGCACCTATTGGTTCAATAATTAGAGCAATTTTGGTGACTACCTTGGTCATTGAGGCTTGTCCTTTATGGATTAATAATGTTGTGAAGTACTTTGTAAATGTTTGTAATTAACCCCTAAATGCCCAAGCCTTTTCAAATGTGTTTTAAATATATGAAAAAAGAGTATAGGCTTATAGTAAATCCCAATGAAGCAAATTGTATTTTTTTCAAAATCTAATCATATAGATGTCTAAAGAGCTTGCTATTAGTGTGTTATCCGATTTTGAGTTCAAAATTCCGTAAGAGTTGTGAGATTATAACAAGAGAAATGTACATTTTCTATTTTTAGTATGTTACCCCTTCCTACAATGTTTCAAAAATTTGCAAATAATTTTTTTTTGAATTGGAAGTGACATGAACAACTACAAATTGTGTTAGCACACTAAAATGCACTTTCAAAAAACTTAATTTCACATGAAAAGCTATCAAATTCATTACACAATCCACCTTGCAATTGTTGAAATGCAATTTTTTGTTATAAGTATAAATCGCAAATAACTCCAAATCAACAATTGGATGTTTAAATTTTCAATGGTGAAAATCATGACAACACTTTACTCTTTCCATTGGGACAATTTTCAAAGCAAATGGATAAGTAGAAGTTTTTAGATCTCAAATCAAGTGAAATTGGCAAAGTTAGGAAAATGAAGTAAAATTAGCAAGTTTTACTCTATCACTAATGAACACACATGGCTTTGAAGACCTCTAACAAATTAAATGTTCACTTTTTTCAGTGAAAAATGAAAGTTTTTAATAGTTAAGCCTAGAAACTGCTTGAATAAAATTTTGAAACAATCAAACAAATTTAACTTCCCATCCCAAAATGAGCTTGAAATTTCACATCGACCATGTATAGTTGATTAGCCAATTAGGAGTTAAAGGTTAACAATGTTGTGAAGTAACTCTATAAATGTTTGTAATTGTGCTAGACCCAAGACCATGCCAATTGTTCTCCAAAGTCCTACTTCCTTTGCCTAGGGTTCCCCAAATTGAAGTAGTTGTTGCGTCATGGGTAGCTTTTACTTTAAAATAGTAGTTTCTTCAATCAATTGTCCAAGTATTGTTTGATGCACCATTTCATTTCTATGTGAGTATAGAGAAATTTCATCATAGGAATAGCTTTGCTTTGTTGTCAAACAAAAGGCATCCAAAATATTCAAGTTCAATGCTAAAAATAGATTTCTAGTTTTACATATAAAGATTAATATAAATATTAAAATATTTGAATATATAATTAATTTCAAGATTATAATTCTTTTTCAATTGCCAAGTTGCAAAATAAGACTTACTAAATATATAAGGACCTTTGGTTGTTCAAATGTTTACTTGAATGGTTTCCTAATAGGATCATTATTACAATCTTCTACCAAAAAGATTCTTGCTATGTCTCCATTTTTCCATACTAAGAGGTAAGAGAGGTAGGAATCTTTTTGGTAGGAGATTTATTGTATATAGTATATGCTCTTTGATTAAAAGTACTCAACTAAAGTTTATAACAATGTTCAAAACACTTAATTCCTAAATGCTTTATAGTCATATTTTAGATGATGAATAAAATGCCTCAACACAATGTTTCTTTGAAGCAACTTCCCATTCATTCCAAGTAATACTTGAATCTTTAAATGATAACCTTCATTTAAGTCCAACTCTATAAAATTGAGGCAAATAATATATTTTTGTAAAATTAGAAGCAAAAGTATACAAAAATTTCAAAAGGATTTACACAATAATTTATAGAGTTAGAAGTATCTAGCGACTATAAAGTTAAGAGAATTCAAGATTTCTTCTACTACATATCATATAATCTTAATGGTATATACAACACTAATTCATATATTAGTTTGGAAGGGGTACTCATACACATTGATCACTGAATATAGCTACATAGAAATGTGAAAAATAGTAACAAAATTTTTCATTTTTATTTTCATCTTAGAGCAAAAATGCAATCATGATTTTTGGATGTAGATATCAAGACATAATTTACATAAATTCTATCCAAATCATTACCTAGAAATCACTTTTTTTTCTTGATGGAGTCTTCAACACAACTTTACGCACCAAGACTTGCTAAATAGTCTTCTTGCATTAATCCCCTTCTTTGACCTTACTTATTAGCACCAACAACAACAAGCCTTACTCTATAGGGTATGTTACATTTTTTCTCTTGCTTAATTTGGTGCACTGTAGGTCTAGTTCAAATCTTTTGTTTGGATTAGGTTGGAGTTGAATATGAAGTGGTTTTGAATTTTGCAAAAAGACCTGGGGTATAGGAGCTAGACAAAAGCTTAACACTTAAAGGATGTGACTTCCATGCCTAAGGTATTCATCCAAACTACTTTGATTATTGGACCAATAGGTGCATTCTTTATTTCTATGATGAACAATGAAGTCATCCATTGACCACTTT
Source organism: Pseudoscleropodium purum (assembly GCA_963969395.1). Taxonomy (NCBI): domain Eukaryota; kingdom Viridiplantae; phylum Streptophyta; class Bryopsida; order Hypnales; family Brachytheciaceae; genus Pseudoscleropodium; species Pseudoscleropodium purum. The sequence continues at coordinate 20,411,610 of OZ017795.1, read as the reverse complement.
TTGGCTTTAGTGTTCTTTAAGGATTGTAAAACCACTATTGGGCACAATTGTGGGTTGACAAGTTCTACAAAAAGTCTCACTTAGGGAACTAGTGGAAGAAGCCATTTGTCATTTTTCTTATGCCAACGGCATCATCCTTGAAAAATTGTAAGTAATGTGTGTAAAATCAGGTTAATGAAACATTATGTTGTTGGATTCGGTATGCAATTTTTTGGAAGTTGGAGTGTGAGTTTGAATGGATAGCTCTTTTCAATTTTTGCATCACTTCTTGGTGAAGAAGGAATTAGAAAAAGAGCATGTAGTTAAGGAATGGTCCCTCGATATATTATTGAAAGTGACTTTCATAATTACATTTGAACTTTTCATTATTAGTAAATGAAAGAGGGTTTCAATGTACCAAATAATGCATTGTTTGAATATTGTATGCAAAAGTTGTTATGAAGAATCAAAAATTATAAGTTGATGTTCCCAAAATTCTTCTTCAATAAATCTATATCTTGATTATAGAAATGAACTCCAATTGACTTTTTGGTCAAGTCATGTTTTGGAATCCCAATGAATTTTGGATATCTGTACCTTCTATTGTTTTGATAGTGGTTAATGATAAAGAGCATTGTGGAGTTCAATTGCTATACATTGTGATTCAAACAAATCATTTGTGTTTGATATTAGAATTGATGCTATATAAGCAATTAAACTTGGTACTATTTGTAAGTGTTTTAAGGTGTGGCTTATTAAAAGCAAGAGAAGATTGTTGCCTTCATACCTAACATTTGATGGTTGTTTGAATTTTACCAAAGAGAATGTAAGCTTCTCAATCATACATTATTAACAAGGCTACATTATTAAGATGCCTTTTAAGATGAAATTCAAGAGAATCTACTTTGAAAGCTAATACATGATTATAATAAGTATCAAATCATATCTCTATCATGAAAACATATAAGGTATGATTTCTTCATTCTATTCAAATATTTTGTTATTTAACTTTGAATCTTCTTCAATGATCTATTTCATCTCCTATGGGCCATTTTGGTGCATAAAGGTTAATATTGTTCCAAACTTTTTCTCTGATTTTCAATGTAAAAAATTATTAGTGTTTTGTGCAAATTCCTTGTATTAATGGATTCAATTGTAAGGGACTTGTTGTCAAATATCATCTCAAAGCTCATACTTCAAGGAAAAAGACTAGTAGTCACAATTATTGAAAATGTACAAAAAAACTCTCTTTATTGAAGTAGCCTTGTGTGTCTAGGGTGATACAATTTGTCTATGGAATGAGAAAGCAATGAATTCTATTTAAATGGCCTTTAATTTAAGCATTTATGATTTGAGTTCATTTTGTACACTTAGGTGATCATTTTCACCAATATTTTCCAAGATATTGATCTTTTTTTTGTAATGCATAGATTTATTTTTTACTTTTGTCTTCTTAATATAATTGTAGAGGCAACATCTAATATGATGCCTAAGAATTACTGTGCTATTGGTGTCTTAACATCTTCAATTTTCTTATAGTATTTACTTAGAATTGCACTTGAAAGAGTTTCTTCACTTGCATTTGGTTAGATATAACTAAGGAACTATGAAGTTTGAGAGCATTATTTCATGTAATCACTAGTTTGTTTTCAATGTAAGTTAGCCAAAGGGATAGTAACTTAGTTGCATTCAACAATGGTTAGGATTTATGTTGGTTCTATGAGTTGCTAGCAATATGAGTAAGACAATGGTCTAATTTACTCCAAAGTGAATTAGTATTATTTACAAGATAATTGTTTCATGCAAATCTAATGGTTGTAATTACTTTAGGTTGAATAATTGATCATTTCTTTAAAGCAACACTTATTCTACTGTTATACTTGATGATAATGTTCAACACTTACATGAAGTTATAATTGATAGAGAATTTAAAAAAAAAAATTAAGCCTTAGCAATCACTTGCCTTTACTTTGAAGTCCAATTGTTGAGTGAATCTTGCACTATATAAGATTCTAATTTGAGTAATGAATTCTAAATTCCTTGATATCTAAAGTACATTTGGGTGACACTCATTTGACCTTAGCTATAAGCAGAACACCTTTTGCAAGAATGTGAGGTAAATTAGGCATTTGTAATTTGGAGATAGTGGGGGGAATTTGATTACTACAACTAAGTTATTTGCATGAAGAGAAGGTTATCTAGGGACTTTTGAAGCCCTTTTTAATTGTACATTTGTATATTTATCCTCATACCTCAAACTAAAAAAAATCATGATTCAAAATAAAGTGTATCATCCATCAATTAAATGTTAAACCATCTTGTTTGTATTGCTATAATTTAGTTTACATTGCCGCAGCAGTAATAGGAGGCACATCAGTGCCTGGAGGTAATGGGGTGGTTTCTTGACTTTCAACAACATTTGTAGGGATATTCACATCATATTGATTAGTAGAAATCCCTTCTCGAACGGCTTCAACTGCCCTTGCAATAATCTCTTGTGGAGGTGGGTGATCATACTTACATGTTAGTCCGAATTTACATGCACCTGTCTTCATGTAATAAGTGCAAGGTGCCTCACCCTAACAATCAATATTACGCAATAACAAAGACGATTTTAGCACAAATGGGGGAAAAATAAGACATTGTCAAGTTAATAACTTAGCTTTTAACTTTTGGTACATTAAAAACTAAAAGTTTGTATTTATTACATCAACATTTTAAATCCATTTATTAGATGGCAATTGAAAAGAACACAATACGTTAGCAAAATAAGCTTATATATTACTTAGAGAGCATGAATTTCAATTCATTGTCAAAAATTGATAAGAGGAATATCAAAAACTTAAGAACTGGTATATCAGACCTGCTTACCTCTCTTCTAGGGAGACCCGCAAGACTCAACTTTACTACCCCAGTTTGATTCTTTGTTGGTTTAGGAATGCCGGTTGGGATTCGATCAGGTGGATGATGGAATTTACATGTAGCTCCAAAACTGCATTCTCCAGTTTTAATGTAAAACTGCATCACAACACAAATCTATTAATAATTAAAATGCATGAACAAAATGATAAATAAACTACATATTTGAAAATTAAGCCACAAAATCAATTAACACAATTAGCATATATCCACACATTCTAGATGATGGTATTGTGTTAAAATCTGGATTCAAACTACATAACACAATTCTGTTTAAAATGACGGAGATTTAAACCAAAGTTGTATTTATAATAACATTGCAGATTTAACAAAAAAAAAACTATAGTTTGCAATGAGTTTTTTTTTCAATGTGTGGATTTCTATTATTGTAGTGTATGGAGAAAAAATCATACAGTGCAATCTGGTTCTCCCGGGCGTTGTGGATGAGGTAAGCCTGACACAGGTGCAACATATACGGTGCCTTGATGATAAGCTTGAGCTGCAGTAGCATATGCATATTCTTGAGAATTGTGAGCAGTAGTATAAGCATAATCAGCTGTCGTCGGTTGTCCCGCGGCATCAACAGTAGCATAAGCAGTTGCATATTGCTCTGATGCAGCTTGTTGCCCCGGTTGTTCTGTAGCATAGACATACTCCATTCCATTCTGTGAGGGTTGTTGAGTGGCGTAAACATATTGTTGTTGCTCTTGTGCTTGTTGACCAACGGGATACCCATATTCAACAATTGCATTTGCCGGAGGAGCAGTTGTACCGGGAGGAAAAGTTCCCGGAGGAAACGTTTGCGCATTTGCGACTTGAGGATTTGAAGTCGGTTGTGCACCACTTGAAGGATATGCTTGTGTTGTGGTGGTGGTTCCTGGAGGATAAGATTGGGATGATGGAGTTCCCGGAGGATATGTTGACGCTACCGTCGTGCCCGGAGGACATGTTTGTTGTTGTTGTTGTTGTTGGATTTGTGTTGTGGTAGTAGTAGTACCGGGAGGATAGGTTTGCGGTAAGCCTTGTTGTTGGAAAGTGGCGCTTGTTGGGTATGATTGAGCTTGAGGAAAGACCACTTGGCCACTAGTTCCGGGAGGATACTGTTGCACTATAGTTCCTTGTGGGTAAGCTTGAGTTGTAGGCGTTCCAGGAGGATATGTTACTTGAGTTTGAGAGTAAGCTGGGGTTGGCGTTCCGGGGACAAAAGATTGGCTTGTCGTTCCTTGAAGGTAAGCTGGAGTACTTGTTCCTGTTGGATAAACTTGCACAGCAGTTCCATTTGGGTAGACATATTCAACTGTTTGCATAACTTGTTGACCTGGAGATGACAATTCAAGGTTGATTGAGTATCATATTTTTAGAGCAATGTTGGTATAAGTTGCAACAATCATAATATAAAATCGCCGGTTAGTTCATTGTTAGGTGGTAGAATTGGAAAAAAAAAAATAGTTGGAATTTGAAAACATCATTGAAAAATTAGTGAAAAAATTAAATTTTTTTGAATTTGGAGTTGAAAGTAGAAAAAAATCACCGGATTCAATACTTGAAAAAATTGGTTCAATTTGGGAATTCAAGGATAATATATAGTAAGTTGGTAAAACTCAAAAAAAATATATCTTCAATGTTGAGTTGTAGGTGTAGGATACACAATTTGTCAAGTACCTGGATATGCAGATGTAGTTGTGTATGTAGGTGTTGTACTTTGATAAGCAGTCGTTGTGGGATATGCATAATCTTGAGTAGCCTACAATTGCCAATCTTTTATAATGAGAATTCAATTGAAGAATTCCTTTTCCTCATTATTTATTTCATTTTGAAAATGCAACATTAGTAGTTTAAACTTCTAACTTACAGACAAGCCTTGAGGACAAGCAAAAAGTTGAAGCTAAAATATAGTAAGTACATTGGAGCCATAAGACAAGATGACAACATCATCAAATAAATATGTTAAATTAAAGTATTTAATAAAATTAGTAATCTTTCCATTTAGTAACCATTTTGTCAATTGGTCTTATTTTGTGAAATTTCCAAAATACTAAAATTAACAGAATTGCTCCCCAAAGAAATGTTGTCAAGTAAAACATTCAATTCACAAAGTATGATCTTCCATTTCCAAAATTTTATGACAACAAAGTGTAGAGCCATTAAAAGATATCCCTCTCAGACATCAACCAATCACACTATTTAAAATTTTTGGAATGTGCCAATTGCTATATCTTATCCTCAAGACTTATCTAGAAATATGTAAACCAACCAATAACAAAGATTTATAGATGAATCATCATATTTTTTTTTTATCAATACATGATTCAAACAAGCCATCTTTTGAACAAATAAGGTGAAAACACCCAACAATTAGATGTGAAAATAGAATCGTACACCTAACAATTAGACTTCCATTCAACCATGTCCTCTAAAATGTCATTAAATTGTTCCTATATTTTATGGCCAATTTTTCTAAATTTCAGTTTTAGAACCAAGCTATGTGACAATTTTAGTGCCTGGGAATTTCACATTGAAAATTCATAGAAATTACATGTCTTATCCAAAAATTATAATTAAAAAAATAATTAATGATCTTCAATTGCTAACATTATAACAAAAATATTTTTTTTAGTGCCTCTAACTATGCTGAATTGCTTATTTTGACGGTTTTAGGTATTCCAACCTTAGTAAGATAAGTTTGACATTGTGTAAATGTTAAAACACATATCGACATTAAGTTTTATATTGCCAAATTCCTTTGTAAAGAAAATGTTGATGACAAGTTGAATTGATAACCTGAACCATTTGATATTGCACATTAGGTTGTTGTTGGGATTGTACATAAACAGCTTGTTGTGGCTGAAGAGTTGCCCCAGTTCTACCTCCAGCTGCAGCCAAAATAAATAAATTTTTTTATATCATCTTTTAACATTCATTGAATTCAATTCTAGTTAAAAAAAATTCCAACATGAGCAAATAAAATTCAATGAGCGTAAGAATCACAATCCTCGTACTTTAAATAACATTGAAATATAAATGATAAAAGTAATTTACATTATAAAAATAAAAATAACTCAAATGGTGATAACAAAGACCATTTCGTTAGATTATATATCTATTTTTTTTTAATTATTTATTTTCACATTATAGATATTGTCAATGTGAAGTTGGTCAAAATATATATACATATTGTGATTTTCAATCTTCATAATTCTTTTTGTATTATTAAAATGAAATTTATGATATTTAAGTACTCAAATACATTTAATTAGAAAACTCTTTTATTTAAAAATTAAAAGAAATTTCATGAATTTCAATTTTGTATTGCAAAAATAAAGATATAGATCTTGAAATAACAATAAATTCATACAAAAGTATATATCAACATCAGAAGGACAAAACCAAGAGTATAAATTAATATGACTCAAAATTATAGCAAATATATTAAAAAAACTAGATTTCTATTTTTTTTATATCATAAATTATAAAGAAATGGAATATGAATTCTATCAATGTAGTTTTGATTGGAATTTATATTATGGTACTATTTGAATTGTGAATAGTAAATAGTTGTAAATTAATGCTTCACAATTAATCCCATAACACTGAGCATTCAAATTTTGAACAATGGATGCACAAAAACAAATACTATGCAGATAAAATCTTGTGTTTTCCATTCATCCAAAAATTTTGTAACTTCTTTTGTTGTTCTTCTACTATTTGTATAGCATAGGTTTTTTAAGCTCTTTTAGTAAGAATATTCTATAGCTCATAGGATACAAGTATGTTTCACCTTGAAAAATGAACTATGAATCACATTTTATAATTTTTGTTAAAAAATTGTAATTAAATTCCTCTTATAAGATACATTTCTGTATCATCTTTGCATTTTGGGGTATTTTAGACTACCTTGGATTCCCATGATTACTACAATGACTTGAAATCTACAACAGAGAATGTAGGAGAAGAATTCTTACCTGTCAATAAAAGTTCTGGATGGTTATAGCGGCATGCTACACCATACTTACAACTGGTTCACCTCAAAGTCAATTCATTTATGTTAGATTTATTCAATCACAAAAATGTCTAAGAATGGATAAAGATGTTCAAAACATAAAAAATAAAGATTGTCATAAGCATCAACAACCGCATTGATTAAACAAATTAGAGCTATTGTGGTCTTCTCACCTTCCAGTTTTGCCATAAAATACACAATTTCCCTCACCCTGCACATCACAATTATTCATAGTATTCTTTAGGAGTTGCTTCAACATCCTTGAAAAAAGAATTCACATTATATTTGTTCATAATCTTAACATCACCTCATATTGAAGGTGCCATTAGGTACAAGAAAAAAAATATTAGCTATTTAGTCAAAAAGGTTGACACCCCCAAATTGCCACTTTTTTCTATTGTACCTAGTTAATATTATTAATTTAGTCATATTTTGTAATTTTTGAATGATAATTAAAAGGAGTTTCCAATGCACCAAAGAATGCAACATTTAGATACTATATGCAAAAGTTATGAAGGGTCAAAGTTTTTTAAAAATTTGTTCTAAAACTTAGATTTTCTTCCACATAATTACGTATTGATTTTGGAGATTTATATAGAGTGATGGAGATTTTGGTCAATGGTACATTTGGTGGTACCCACCTTACTATGAATTTCAAACTTTCAATTCTTTCTTCAATTGCCATCTATAGGAAAATAATTGATGATTTTAATGAAATTTATGAATGAAGGTTATATAATTGAAGTTTGACAAAACATTATTTAATTAAAATTTTAAAATCTCTCCCAAATTTGAAAGTTGTAAAAATTTGATGTTGACTATACTTCTTCATCTTAATATTGAACTACTAGATGGCAATTTAATAAATCCAATAGTCTTAACTCTCCAGGGACCAAGTGTCCCTTTAAAGAGACAAATGAAAGATCACTTAGATTCTTGAGATCGAAATTTCTAACATTATTTTTTGAGACTTCTTTTGAAGATAGAAAAAAATATTAGCTTTTGGAGAATATAATTTTTATTCCAATTGATATAGAGGAGCAAAATTTATGCCACGCTAGGATTGGTTTATTTCAATTCCATCATTGATTGAACTATTAATGATTTAGTTCTTCCTTCTATCTTGAGAAGTACTTATACTTTACAATTTATTAAAGAAATAAAAAACAATAGAATCTTTCTGATTTTTTTTCTCATATTCTTAACTCAAATTTCTAACATAATTTTTTTTTAATTTCACAATTGATTTGACAGAAACCTAAGTTTGAAGAAGTTTCAAACCCAATTAATATAGTTTGGCAAGGTGCAAGAAACATTTTCTTTACATAATTGCCAGTTTCTTTCAGTCTATGTAATCAAAGATTCTAAAATTTCTTTCACATAATTTCATACTAGTTTAGTGAAAGATCCTACAATTATATATGTAATATAAGTTGTAATGGTATTTATATACTTACGGGTCTCAAAGGTAACCCTCTTGAATTGAATGCACTTGCTTGTTGAATAGCCATTCCAGCATTGACATCAGAAGATTGTTCTTCTGTAGCTTTAGTTTCCAGCTTGTCAATTGGGTGATTGAATCTACATTTTGTTCCATATTTGCATTCTCCGGTCTTCACAAAATACTGAAAAATTCACACAATGTACACGTAAATTAAATTCAAAGAAAGATTAGAGCAAATTATTGCACAGTTTATAATTACATGAGGGTTTGAAAATATAATTATGCACAATGGAATTTTTCACTAAAATACTACAATAAAACTTTTAGAAGTCTCAAAACGGCTTATAGGATCCTATTCACTCATATTTACTAAAAGTAACGGCAAGTCCCAAAAGAAAAAAAAGATGTACATAATTTTAGTATAACCCCAAAAAATCCTCATAGATGACATTAAAAAATAACTAAAAAATTTGAATTTATATATTAAACCTTGCTTGCACTAATTCATTTAGCTAACTGGAATTTTGTATTTAGTATGGAATTTAGTATGCTACTTTGAGTATTACACCCACGGATTTTACTATATATATTTGATTTGTAGACTATTTTGGATTATTTCTTCTTTAATAAATAGAGATAATAATAAACTATGTGCAATGAGGGATCAAGAGTTGGAGTTTGTGAAAATGAGAAAAACATGGGATGAAATTCTTTAAAAGCACACAAACTTGGTCTGATGGGGTTTGATGTTGTGTTTCTTTTAATTGTACCATTCTTAGTTAAATCTTCTTTTGACACCCCTTTTTCAAATTGGGGTTCACTTTATGGTTAACTCTAATATATAGAAACAATTATTACTTCAAATATGACAAATAATGAGAAAAATGTTCTGTTGAAACTTACAGCACAATCTGGTTCTGTTGGTCTTTGAGGCAATGTAGATGGATCTATGGGTGTTCCAATGACTGTGGCCTATTCATTTGAGTCATTCCAAAAAACAAATCAAAATTCATAATGAGGGTATATAATAAATGGTGAATTCAAAACAAAAGAAAAATAGTAAAAATGAATATTTAACTTGGCACAAACAAATAAAAGTTACTAAAATTTTGTCATATTAGAGGACGTGAAAAATTAGTGTCTTTCATGAAATTACAAATTTTTATTTTTGTGAAAATTTGGATAAGACAACAATATTTCAAATTAGAGTAATTAGAATTAGTGTGACTTTGGTAAACTAATGTCATACAAAATAATAGGACAAAATAATGAATTTACTAATAGCAACAAATATGCATTCAAGACAAAAAAAAATCACCTCCTTCCAATTGGGAATGCCACCAATAGGCACCCATGCTGGATGATCAAATCGACAAGAATTGCCAAAACTACATAAGCGTGTGGTCATATAATATGCACACATTTTTTCTCCAGGTCTTTGTGGATATTCTCCTAAATATCCAATACTGCCATCCAAAACTATATATTAAGTCTTGCAATAGTATCAATTTTAAGAAAATATAATTTGTATAATGAATGCTTCTAGACTCAACTACACATTGCAAATATGAAGAAATATACATGATTAATCAAAAACATATCATGATATGGAATAAGGTAAGATTATATCATACAAATTATAGTAGATGGTGCAAAACACCAATAGTAGGAAGACAATAGTGTTGGCATATATGTAGATTCCATCAACATAGTAATGTTTGCATATACAACAATGCCAAAAGTTAGATTGTATTTTAATGTTTTGATGAGGTACATAATGAACAACAAAAAATCCCTTACAATACTATTATATAAGTAGAATGAATTAGATTTCTATAATCAATAACATATCACAACAAAAATTCAAATGCTAAAAACATGTCAACGACAACCAAGTGGGATGTGCAACTTACATTTGAAATAAAATTAAAGTGAAATTAATGTATTAAATTATTGTAATGTGAAGCCTACATAGTTTTAAATGGTAGAATGTATAAATCCTTCAATGAAAATACCAATTAAGATGTCCTAATAAATGTGTACAAAAATCAGTTTGAAAATAAAAATAAAAATTACTAGTGTATAATGTAATTCATGGAAAAGTTATGTTTTTAAACTTCCAAGGCAAGTTTATGTTAAAAAAATTTCTTAAACTTATTTTAAATTTCTTGTTCATAATATCAAAATCACTAACTTTAAATGATATGTTTCCAAATAGCGTTTGCAAAGATGGAAATATTGTCATTTGAAATATAGATATTAAAGTGACATTCAAGATACTTGTAGAATCAAAAAATTATAATCCCCCCCAAGTGATTATGGTAAATATTATAAATTAAAGATACAAAACATTGAATGCACTTATTGAAACTAAAATAAAAGGCCATCAAAATATTCAAAAATAATTATAAAAACACAAATTAATACTAGTCAATAATGTACGAATGTTTTGCTAATGAAAATAATTTCTTTTATTCTAATGAGACCTAGAACTAGCCACAATCGCATAGTTATAAATTGAATTTCAAACCAATCATTTTATTTCAACAACTTACTTTTGAAACATAGCAACATTGATTTTGAATCTTTTTTATTGGTACTAAAATGAGACTACAAGATTTCGAATGCCTATGACATGTCAAACAAATTCTTTCAACAATCTCTTCAAAAGATCTCTCATATAGTCATTTCACATGGTAAGACTATAACATAGATGTATTTCGATTAAAACTAAAAAATGTAGTATTCATATATAGGTAATTACATTCTAATGACACTTAAAGTAAAATCTTTTGTGAATTATTGATCATAATTATTTAGCTTTGTCAAAGTGCACTAATAGTGCCTTGAGTAATGCATAATTACTCAATTCTAGGTATGTAAAACTTACTAGTCTTATCGAAGAGAGGAACATCTCATTTGCAAAGAAAAGGCTCGATCTCGCAACGCCTCTATAGTCTCAATGAAGTAATAAATTAAACATTGATAAATTTAAATAGATATAATAAAAATAAGTAAATTTATTCCTTGTAAAGGATATAAATAATATCTATACGTATTCTAATTACTCTAAATATTAAATAGATTAAATTCTATACGTAAAAATTCTATTTTAATACAAATAAAGCTATTATTTGTAGTAGGTATTGTATTGCAATTGTATTGTAAATTCTATTAGATTTTAAGATCAAATTGATAAGAATTGTTGTTGGAAAAGATTGCAAATAGTTGCAATTCAAGTAGAAGAATTATTGGTACATTGTACCTAACTATTTTGAATATTTAATAAGAAATTGCTCTAAGAAGTTTACAATTAGTAAAGAAAATGAAGTCTTGGTAAGCAAAAGTATCATAGTGCTTTACAAAGATGGTACTTTGGTCATAACTTAGTACAAGATAATTAACCCTACAACTAATAAATGCCATCTAATTGAAAAGGAGTAAAGAATTTGAGACAAAGATCCACATATGTTCTAAAAAATAGTGCCAAAGAAGAAAAAAATCATTTAGTAATATCAATTTATAGGATTACAGTTATTGCAAATTACTAAAAATATCAAAGGCACATTTTTTCCAAATTTTTAATGAACATAATGTATGTAGAGTTTTTATTCATTTGTTGTTAATTTTCATAATGAAATTCTTAATTGATAATTTGAAAGTTTTTTTTGCTATGATCAATAAAGAATTACTCTCACAACATCAAAATCCATCAAAACAAAACCTTGAGGATTTATGCTAAATCTTTGTAACCCTAATCCTAAGTTCTTCATTGAGAATTATTAAACATATGACCATATAAATAAATAAAAGAAATGTGGAATCCAAAAATCAAAATAGTCACTTATAACAAGATAGCCATAGCCACATCAAAGCATTTAATTAAGAAAATAATAATATGCAATGTATAATGAACTTTGTTAGTGTTAAAAAAAACTTGCAATTTGTAAGCCAAAATTTAACTATAAAAAATTAGCAAAGAAATTTTGTTTTTGCATTTTAAAACTTCATGTACTAATAATTTGATTTGATGACTCAAAGTTTGCCATTAAAAATACTTTATACAAAATTATAATTTTTCTACAAATATATATAATGCATTTGCATTTGGATTGATCAACTCTAAATGAAGAATTATATAAGACCCTAAACAATGTGACATCAATATTACCAAAATATCATTGCCAAATAGATCATTTTCAAAGAAAAATGATTGTGTACCTTCATCTGTTGAATGTTTTACACCACTATCACCATTTTGCTCAGCTGCAACAACAGTTGCACCTGGTGGTGGTGGAGGCATAGAACCATTGTATTGCACTGGAACAGATGTTGCATAAGCACTTGTGCTTTGGGGCATTTGGTGTGTATAATATTCATATTGCACAATTCCATGTGGAGGAGTCGCCATAGCATAAACAACTTGTTGATTTGTGGTAGCCATAGTTGATCAAATTAGAAAGAGTTCCGATTATGGCTATACAATGATTGAAAGCAAGAAGACTAGAATAAAATATCAATTCTTGGCATTTTTAGAAGACATGCCTTGCCATGGACATCAATGCTCTACTCCCTGATTAGCGGTTGCAACAAATTCTATATATACTTAGTACTACAATTGTTATTGATCAATGGTAGCCATCTCTTAGTCCAACCTTCCCAACTACCTTTCATTGTAATTTTGCATCGTGCATAAAATTGCCTTGTAATACTTTTGGATATGTGTTCTACTAGTATTATTATATTATTACTAGAATTTAAAGATCCAATTACTATTACATATGGGGTTTAATATAGTAAAAACTTTCAGTGAAAAAAGTACAATATGAAAAACTCTTCTTATTGACATTTAAAAAAAAATTAAATTGACACTATTTTCTAATTTTTTTCAATTTCTTTTGTATTTTGGCAATTCATACAAACCCAATTTATTTTTCAAAATTTACTCTAGATATCTTTGAAGTATATTCAATATATAGATATATTAACATTGTTTAACAATATTATGATATGAACTCTACATAATTGCATTAAACTTGCAAAGACGAGACAAATATTTTCAACAACTAAGTGAAAAGTTTAATATAAATGAATTTAAAATTGTAAAGTTTTAATAGAAATGTTCAAAACATGTCATCAACATTTTGTAATGCAATTCAAAGTGATTGAAAAAAAATTTCAATTAAATGTCAATAACTAATTCAATTTATTTTTAAGCATGCACAAAAAACTAAAATTTAATTACAACAAAAGTATAACAATTATTCTTTAGAGTATTCTTTAATTCAAACTACAATTGTTTGATTAGCAAAAAATTATATATAAAACACACACATATATATAAACACACACATATATATAAACACACACACACACACACACACACACACACACACACACAAATGTTTTTTTTAGTAAAGGCTTTTATTTGTAAATTTCAAATGTAGTTTAGTAAATAATATTTATCTTATATTTTGATATTGTTGTCCTTCTTTAAATATATTGATTTCAAACATAAAAATAATCATAATTTAGCTCAAAATTATATCATTTTAAGTTATGTATAAATTTAACTTTTATTTGGTAACAATATTTTCAAGAACAAAATTTAAACATACATAATATAGAATTACAACTTTGTTTAATATTATTATGATGACATTATTATTAGAGGATTTTTGGTGGATTAAGAGGGCCGTTTTAGGCCTGTTCCTTTGACCCTATTCTTAGAAGTAGTTTTGTTTTTTTGGAAAAAAGAAATTTTGAAAAGAAATCTAAAATTTTAAAATTTTAAATGGAAAAAAAAGAAGCAAAATTTAATATAATTTATTTTGGTGACATGGCAATTGCCATGCCACATTAGGCAGCAGCTCTAAGGTTAACGTTGGCAACTTGGGGAACTTGCAACTTTCCATAGTTTCTGAAAATCCTCTAATAAATATTTCAAAAATTCTATATAGGTCTAGTAATTGAATTTTAAAATTTTAAAATTTGATTTATTTTAATTTTTTCATTTCAATGATTTTTTTATAATATATAAATGTTGACAAGAATTCACCATATTAAGAAAATTAAGAAAATTATTCTTCAATCTCCATACAAAAATATTTCAACACATCTGCATTTGGTTAGTATTATAAATTGAATGACGAATTCATTTTTGTTAATTCTTATGTATTGAGGGTGTTTAGCCTTTGTTGTTGATAATTCAAATGTAAATGAAAACATGCTTAATTTTCTCTTGCGGAACATAATTCAATAAATGTCAACTTTAGACATTCACTACTTCAAATAGTTTCATGAAGATTCTTGTATGCACTTTCAAGCATGTGATGACCAAGTTAACTTAACCAAAATTATCATTATGTAGTGTTTAAAAGTGAAAAATGGTCTTTATTTCTAAATTTCCTTACAACCAAGTATTCCAAAATTTAAAAACAATTAGTCCAAGGAATATTGTAAATGTAAACGTTGACATCACTATGATAAATGATTTAACAAAAAAATAAGGTTTGATAGATGCTATAACTAGATTTCTTGGGCCAATATTTCTTTTCCATGATTTTAAAAAAAAACTTCCTTAAAATTTTGGCATCTATTTCTAAAATTATTTTTCACTAAACCTACCCTACAACTACAATATAAGTCTAAAACAATTCAAAAAACAATCCAAAAATTTAACCTCTAAAGCCTCAAACATGTTTTTTTGAGAATATAGCATTTTAGGACAGCTCACAATAAATGGAATTTTTCTTCTTTCTCTTTGAATTTTTTACACAACGTGTGCTTGAAGAGTAGCTTTAAGACTTGACAATTTTCATAAATTTTGACTGCATGGTTAAAAAATTATTGTATGATATGTCATTTTTAGTGAAATTTGGGTAGCATAGGTAAGTCAAAAAATTGTTTAAAAATTACTTGTTTAGAAATAAAATTTTGAAATTGATTTTTAGATTTTTATATACATGAAAAGCTTTGAATAATTCCATTTTGTTTAATAGAGATGGAAGGTTAGGAGGAGTTTTAGTTTGCAGCTAGTTATAGAATCTCTACTCTAAAATAAACTTTGAAGTCCTTTATTTAATTCAATCAATATTTTTGAAAAAAAATAAAAACATTGAATGTAGATTGTTTATTACAACATTGCAACCATTGGGATTGACATTTTTCAATTCCATAATGAAATTCTTAACAATTTAATGTTTTGAATCATTCTCTACTTCTTTCTACTTACTATTTTTTTCCTATATATTGTACAATTCCAAATGATCTAAAATTTTTGAACTATGTAGACAACTTGCCTTGAAGAATGAATCCAAAGAGTAACCACCATTTTGGACATTTTTATGGGTCTCTTTGTAAATAATGACGCTTTTCTCATTAGAAACTTCAATGCATGGACCGGGAACTTGGCAATTGGGGAACTCAAGGAATGTAAACATCATTTTTGGGTTTGTTTTTTACAAAATTGTATGCGCTTGGTTTTCCTAACCCTATTAACTAGATAGCTACCTAAAGATTTCCTTATTTTCTTAGTATAGTGTTTCAATGTTTCTATGAAACGAAGTCGCATATCTACATGAACATTGTGACTTTATAAGAGTTACCATCATCCAAAGGCATTTGCCTAGAGATGAAGTCCAATGCTTAATTTCTAGGCAAGGGTTGAATAACATACCTAAAGGCTTCTCCACATGTTCACAAACTTCGATATTATGTTTCTATGTACTAAATACATATACAACATTGAACAAAAGAGGTGCCACACCAGTAATTTGAGCACAAAATAGATTTCAAGGTTAGAAAAAGATCAATTAACCCCTAAAGGACCGGTATGGTATTTTGGGCATTATAAATTTTTTGGACAGGTACCAATGAGTAGAGATTTGATTTATTTTAGCCCAAAGTTTTTCACAAGGTGTGGACAAGGAATATCTTTTAGTGTGTCAAATTTCAAGACATTTGGAAATAAGAGTTGAAAGTTATTAAGCAGTATGTTGTTTAGATGTCAACTTGGGCAGCTCTAAAAAAATCACTTTTTTCAAAAGTTATAATTTGAAATTGGCTTACTATATTTATGTAAGCTTGGAAAGCTTTGAATCATTTCATTTTGATCAGTGAATGAAAAATTATGAGGATTTTTAGTTTGCAGGTAGTTTTGGACTTTCTACTCTGAAATAAACTTTGAAGTCCTATATTTAATTCAATTTTCAATATTTTTGAAAAAAAAATATTAATAGAATGTAGATTGTCTAGTACAACATTTCAACCATTGGAATTGGTGTTTTTCAATTTTATAAATAAATTATTAACAATTTAGTATTCTGCATCATTCCCTAATTCATTCTACTTACTAATTTTTTTCTATATGTTAAACAATTCCAAATGATTTGAAAATTTTCAAGCATGTAGCCAACTTGTCATTAACAAAGAAAGTCTGAAGTTACAATCATTTTGTCTTTTATTTCATGCAAATCGGACCTACTGAACTGCAGCTGCCCGGATTTCAGCAGGGTCAAAAAATGACACTTTTGCAAGTTCAAACACTAAGATCTTGCAATCCACATGGTGGATTCTTTTGAAATTTTTTCCACGCCTTTTAAAACTACTATAATACAAGATCCTATGGTTAGATGCATTCATAAACTTTTTTTTCAAAAAATTGGTACTTGTACTAAAAATGGCAGTTTTGGAGCATTTTTATGAAAACATAGTCAAGGAAGTTTAGGGGTTAATGAACAAATTTACCTGCTCCATTATTGGAGCTTTGACTAAATGATGATTCATGCAATGTAGTGAGAAAATCAGCTTGCTGATAAGCAATGTCAGACAAACAGGATATGCATCCTTACTTGCAACAGGAAATGCCAAGTAAATATTGAAAGAACTTGTACCTGGATGACACCAATGTTTGAAGACTCAACTGAATTTGGAAGTTCAATATGCCCATGTGACTGTCTAAAATCTCAACATCAAGAAAGAAAGAATTCAAAGATACTGCAAGTCTCATTCTTTTTTTAACAAATGTAAGAACCATAGCATTAAAAAAAAACCCATACAAAAACAGCTAAGCCAAAGGCTGGACGCTGAAGGGAAAAGGCAAAATAGAGCTACAAAAACAAACTAGGATGGGGAGGACTCTTGGTTCAGACGATGTAGTTTCCATTCCTATGAGCTAAGATAGGAAAGTGAATCCAAATGCTATTAAACTTTTGCCAAATACTTAGTGCTTCGTTGTTGGCGGTCATGACGAGAGCCAATTTGTGCTTTCATTTGTGCCACATGGCTTGAGTCTAAAAGAGCTTCCCATATAGCGTTTTATATGAAGTTTAGAGGCCACCTATACTAATTGAAAACCTTGCTATTCCATGAAATCCAAATAATCCACAAAGAAGAGCCACGAAGGAGTCAGAGTCCAAATAGTCTCGAGGTTCTAGAAGCGTCTAGGGAATACAGATCCAAAAACACATTGGGTAAAATTAAATCTAACATGAAGACTTGTACTCAATGAACTCTCTTAGAGAGTTGATGAATTATAGATTGGGTATATTCCCAAATCTCTTGGGCTTGTAGGCAAGAAAAAGACGATGATTAGGTGTTTCTTCAACCCCAAGGGAACAACAATTGGAGACCAAATTTTTTTTTCCATCTATCTTAACCCTTGAATGCCGAGGCCAACATTTTGTGTCCGATGGATGACAAGAAATCAACCTGTATAGGATAGAATTGCAACTGTTCATCCTCAAAATTTGTTTTGGAAGGGAAGATCTTTTACAATAGTTTGACTTGCAGTGACTACTTTTGCAATTTTAGAGGCTAAGGATTCACATGATAAGAGAAAAGGACGAATTTGAGGGTCACCCCTTCGGTGTCAAGGGTTAAACAAAACATGGAAGTTTGCTGTCATGGCCCAATGACCAAACCCCACACCAACGAGAGTGCTTAATTTTCTTGACTTGGCAACGAGTGCAGAGAGTCCAATGACAAGCCCCCTCCCGACCGAGGCTCCTCCGACCGCGATTTGGTTCGCACGACCTTTAGTCGGTGCCGACGTGCAATTGGGCCCCTGTGCTCGAAGGCGATTGAACGCGGAGAAGGGGCTTTTTAGATTTCCCCAATCCTGATTCGAACCCCTCTACAATGCCGGTTGTTTAGCAAAATTCTATGAAATTCTATGAGAAATTCTAAGAATTCTATGCAAATTCATAGAATTCTGAGGATAAACTTAGAGTTACTGATTGTAGAAGCATTAACTAACTGCGATGAAGCTCGCTCGAAGTGTACGTAGCTGCACATTGTTGCGTCCATGAAAGAAACGAGATCCCGAATTTGTTCCATTTCGCGCAGGACAGGAGAGCATGAGAAAAATCTTAGTTACAAAGACGCTGTTGGGTTTGTGGCAGCGATCGAATCTTTGCGCTGCAGAGGATACAGCGTGATGCCGGGGATACCATTGTTTGGGGATTTTGTGACTGAGGCCTAATTCCAGAGGGAAGATGGCGAGGGTCGGAGGGCAATGTCTAGGCTTCAAAACGTGGTCGACGGGGGCAGTGGTCAATTCCAGTCACCCGTTGCGCACGGTGAGCGCATTGAAGACGCAATCGCGAAGCACGCAAGGTTTAGGAGCACCTGGGTTAGGCAATGCGTTCATTCGTTCTACTACAGGGTGTCGTCCTCCTTGCTTAGGAGTTGATACCAGAGTGGAGAGCGTCAAGGGATGGCGAGGAAAGACAACTATGTCGTTGATAGCACCGGAGTCGGGGCGCATGCTGTTTTGTGCATTGACGGCCTGTGCTGCCGCGGCGCAGGTGAGGTCCGGAATGTTTATCTCGCAGTGGAAGCTCCGGGGCACTTGTAGTTTTTTGACGAAATGCTCACTATCCTTTGTGAGTTTTCAAGTTGAATGCCGACAAGTTAGTTTAGCAGTGGGTGCGCATTGTTTTGAGAATTTTCGTGTCCGAGTGCCTTCTGTGAGAGGCTTCGTTTTTGTATGAAATGTGTATGTTGGGTTTGCAGGTGTTGGAATCGAGAACGAAGTTGGGATCTCAAGTCTCTGCGCCTTTGTTAGCCATGGGCAGTGGAGTGCTCCTTTCTGCTTGTGGTGTCATACCTCCCTCAGCTCCTGCTTACGACCTGGTACCTCCGAGCTCTCTTAATCACATTCGTATGTGTGCTTCAAGCTAAAAGCTCCTCGTAACAGTTAGAATTATTCTCAAATCCGCGTGGTCGTGAACATGACCACCTCGAGATTAGCTCGTGTAAATTTCCTTGTCTTTCTGGAGTGCTTACAGAATTAACGGGATCTTGCAATGCCGTCTTTAGGGTTTCACGCACGAGTGTGTCCCAGTTCTAAAGCGATTCCTCTACGCGTTCGTGTCAGTCTAGGTTTAGTAGATAGCCATTGCAAGGCACGATGCACAAATGGGTGACTGATCGGGTTGTACACAGACAGGTCCTAGCACTGGGGATGCCAATGGCAGTTGCAATGTGCTTACTTGAGACCGACGTTACGCAAGCGTTTACAGACGCAGGTACACCTGTGATTCATTTGTGTTAGAATGTGGTTCCTTTCTTCTGGAATATCCGAAAGGATATATCTGTAAATCAAATGTTCCAAGTATTGTTCTCTGAATGCTTAGATACTTCTGCACAGCCTCTTGACTCCAGCTCTGTTTGCACTATTCTCTTGCATGAAGCATACTTATATGGTGACTAATAGTTACTAAAGAGTGTTCTTAACTTCATCCCAGGAGCAACACTGAAAGCGTTCTGGTTCGGCGCGCTTGGAACAGTGCTCGGCACAGTGGTTGCGTTCAAGGCATTGGGAAGCTTGCTTGGCTCAGGTGGTTGGAAGGTAGAGATTTCGGAGATTTCATTATGAAATTCTGTTGGAATTAGTGCTATCAATCTAGCCGACACAATATGTGATTGAATTTATTTTTACTTCCTAATCTGAGACGCTTCCTTACATCAATACTTAACTTTGCATAGGCCAGATTTGCATGATGGAAATTCTTCTGTTCCCGCCATTATTTTTCTTGACGAGAAACTGAACTGATTGAGCGAATTTCCGATTGTCTCCAGATTGCATCATCACTGTGTGCTACTTACATTGGTGGATCTATTAACTATGCCGCCACTGCTCAGGTACGATGAAAGTAGAGGGATATTACCATATGACAGTGTAAACCAAATTATGCTCGAAATTTTGCACAGTGCTTTCATTAGACCACCGGCGGTAATCCGAGGTTGTTTTCTCTGCGTGTTCTTATGTGCAGGCACTGGGAATGTCGCCTAGTCTATTGGCAGCAGGCATGGCTGCTGATAATCTTGCTATGGCTGTGTATTTTGGTGTCATAATGTCTATCCCGGCAGGTGGACAAGAGCTCACTACTGAGATTGCTACTGGTACCTAATGTATTCCTTACTCTTTGTCACTAGAGTTTTTATATCCATGTTGCTGGACTTTATTCTCTGAGGAGAATATTAGCTGGATCACTAGGGTTATCCTTTAAGTCAGGAATTGAAGGATTGGTCCCACTCTTTGCAACTTTAAGCCACCGTGTTTGTATGCATTCTAACCACATTGAGTTGTCTTCTCTTTAAGTTGAGGTTTGAATCGAGATTTGGTCCCACCCTTGCAACTCCAAGTCACAAGGAGGGGTCAAAAAATCTAGCACCACTTGTGGTGCGAAAAAAATTGACACCTCTTTGTGGCTTGGCATTGGAAGAGTTGGATCAAAACCTCAGTTTAGGGAGAAGATAACTCAACCTGGACTGAGTGCATGCAAGCTTGCCTTGTCGTCATTCCAAAAAAGTAACAAGTTGAATCAAAATTCAATGCACTACAGAATAAGAGTTGAGATTGGGGCAATGAAAGGGGACATATCGTGACTTGTAGGATAACTCTACTGGCTTGGGAAAAAAATATAATTCAGCACTTCATCTCCTTTCATGTCATGCCGTTTATGTACTGTACAACGAAACAGGACATGAGTCGATTCTTGTGGTACTTTTTTTTCCTGCATGCCATCTCTTACTTTAAGCTTCCACCATTTAAAGAAATGTTTCAGCTATATTATTTGTGTTTAACGCACTGTATAGTTACTGCTCTTTTGGGCACCCATCGTAATTTATATTTCGGTATTGATCAGAGAAGTTTCAAGCGGAATCAGCAGAAAATCCAACAGTGGAATCATTGGCTCTTACCACGGCTGCTGCAGCAAGCGCATGTATGATTGGACATTGGATTGCTTCAGTGCTGCCCCCTCAGTTTGCTGGTTAGTTTACATTTCATGCGACTTGTTTACTAAACATAATTACCCAGTCCTTCATACACGCAAGAATCGATGCTATGAAATGGACACCGTAATGAGCAGCAATCAAGGGCTAAGTTATATCATGATAAGATCAACGGGTCACCCTTGTGTAGCCTGTATAATGTTCTGAATGTGCAATTGGGATTGCAGGCACCTTGGCATAATATTTGAGCTGATTTTTTGCTTATTTAAACTTCCAGGATCAGGATTGGCTATGATGGCTGTTGTTGCCTCCATTTTCTCTGCTTTGGGATCAGCGGTTTCTAGCAAGTGGGGAGAAAAGATCAATGGCAGAAGTGCCTCTTACTTCGCAGGGGCACAGTCATTTGGCGGTTTACTTATGCTTCTTTTCTTTTCAGTGGTACTCTTGGTGACTCTAAACTATTTGAATGAATATGTCTACCGGCAATTGTTAAAAGTACTGTGGTTACTAGGTTTCTATATGTTGTCTGTTTTGCAATGGACTGAACTTTATGTTGAAGAACTTTGTAGAAGAACTTTATGCTGGGCGGTCTGTAGAAATGGTTGAAATCCCTGAATGTCTCGCCTTTTTTTTTTTGTAGGTGGGCGCATCGACTCAGGTGAAAGAAGCGTTTGCAGCAGGCTGGCCTCTCTTTGGGTTTATCGTTATTCTTTTATCGGTAAGTGAGTTATTACATGCCTTTCAGAGCTCAGGGTTCAGCATAGCAGAGATCTATGGCTTGCCTATCTACTTTTCTTGACTCTAACAAAAAGCGCAGTGTATCAGGTATGCCACCCAAATATGCACGCAAGCGTTAATATGTGTCCTTATCTGTGCTGTCAGGTCCATCTGGCGGTGACTCTGGTTCTAGGCAAATGGTCTGGAATTCCCATGCGTATGGTAACGTCATAATCCTGTTTCACATCATGCATGTACAGTACATAGTCTTCTTGTATTGCAAGCCCTGGCTTTAACTTCCCTTTGTATGATTACCTGACGAAGTTTCTAACAGTCTTGGTTCATCAACCAAATGCAGTTGTTGATTGCATCAAATGCAAATGTTGGAGGGCCTGCAACTGCGGCAGCCATGGCTAGTGCAAGACGTTGGCAAAGTCTTGTAAGTCTGTCTTCTCCTGAAACATGATGCATGATTTGTATGCTTTGAGATCAGTACACAAATATGCAGAGCAATACTCACGCTAATTGGATTACTTGATGACCATGACGTGGACTATGTTCATCATCTAAGCCAAAGGACACAAGAAGTGTTCTAATTCTCTTCCATTTGTCAATGCAGATATATATTTCTAATAATGGTAAACGTGCTAAGTTGCTAACAGCATCAATTTTGGGTGCACATACCTTACCTCTCTCATTGCATTTGTGTAGGTAAGACCTGCTTTGTTGGTGGGCACACTTGGGTACACAATAGGGACAGCAGTTGGTTGCTTGGTGGGCACACAATTCCTGAAACCCATGCTTCATGCCTCTGTACTTCTGTCAAAAGCTTGACGTGCAAATTTAAAGGTCCTGAACCAGCTCCTGTGATTATTTCCTCCTTATGGCATTGTTCATTGATTCTAATTCATACACGGCCTGCCATTACTCATGGGGTGTTGTAATTCTCATTTATGCTGTTCTTTGGACAGCATCATTTATATGTAGTTCTTTGTAGAAGCACTTTATAGAGGCTCTTGTCATCAATGTAGTGGCAGGAGCAAGTAGATGTCTTCCAACAATCCTCAGAAGTTGAGTATACTGAGAGATTTTCTCTCCTTATGGAGTGTACTATTCAAGAGTTGGTAATAAGTTGTGTAACATGGAGGGCCAAGATTGAAGCTTGTGTATTTGACAACAGGTCTAGTGAAAGCATATCTGTTGTAATTGACTACTTGGAGCTTCCAATTATGAATCAGGAAAAAAAATTGTTCACTGCCCTCAAGTACGGATTCGATAACCTTGAGGACATGAATGACAAATGTGTGCCTGTTTTCAGCAATGGAATGAGAGCAAACTTGTAATTCGGACTATGCTTGATTGTTCTACCTTATAAGGTAAACCTGCCTATGACAGGCAGAATAGCTGATCTGTCCTATTGCCATTGACAAAAAAAATCTGATTTTTTTTTGTACAAAGACAAATGTGAGAAATGAAGGAAGCAACTAGAATTTTATTTTTTCGACAAAATATGAATTTTTTTTGAATTTTCGAAGTTTGCTGTCCAGTTTGCCCAAAAAAGTCT
The DNA here is from genome assembly GCA_963969395.1 of Pseudoscleropodium purum. Taxonomy (NCBI): domain Eukaryota; kingdom Viridiplantae; phylum Streptophyta; class Bryopsida; order Hypnales; family Brachytheciaceae; genus Pseudoscleropodium; species Pseudoscleropodium purum. The sequence continues at coordinate 20,387,745 of OZ017795.1, read as the reverse complement.
GTAGACTACCCCAAATCAGCAGAAAAGTGTTTCCATGATGGTCATCTTACCACCCAAAGCAGTCATAACATTCTTTAACATGGTTACAAGATTTCCTAACATGGATATGACATAAAGAAATTAAAAAATAACTTTTTACTAACAGTTTACACTAGAAAGGTGTCAATGTTCTATTACAGTTATTAACAACTCCATAACTATATTCCAAGGCTTTGATGACAACTACAAATCAACCTAATGCAGTCTTAATTCCATTTTTCAGAAAAAGTTTCTCATGGGTTGATGGAAGACTGTAATGGGGGGGGTTCCCTAGGTGCCTATCATGGGTGATTTGCCTGTCATAGGCAGGTTTACCTTATCTCTACGGAGGTATTTTTCAAAGTTTTTTCAACAATGTCATAATTTGGATAAAACTCTGTTTGGAGAACTATAAGAGAATTGACAGCATTAGATAAATTGTGAAACTTGTCACAACAAGGCATTGATTTCCCAACTCACATAGAAGGGTTTGTTTGCCAATGTCAATAAGGTGATTATCAACTTTGGTATTTGTCTTAGACCTTCACCAACTTTGTTAGCATGTGGAAGTCTGTCTTTTTATTCTCAACGCCAATTGACACAATTGCCCTACTTAAACTTAGCATTTTAAGATTATGAACTTATTATGATGTATAAGTCATGTGAAAATTGTTTCTCATAATTATGTCGTAGTGTTACATGAAAATTTGATGATATGTCTAAGTTCTTACAACTTAGTTGTATTTTAGGAGGAATCATAGGTCATAGTTTTACCCTTGATTGTATCGTTGTAGATTTTAACTTTAATTTTAAATTCCCTTAGTTCTTGTATTTTGAAAACTAATAATTAAAGTACTTATAAACTTTACAAAACTATTGATAGTAGTATTGTAAGAATTGTTGAGATTAATAATTCATTCAAAATGAAATTGAATTTATAAGTTTTTATTATATTATGTAACATCTTCAATAAGATACCAATAGTTATATTAGAAACTTTCCTACAATATATATATATATAATTTAAATTATTTATTCATTTGACTATTGGTATTTCTTAACTTTGATATGTCCTTACATCTAAATTCAAATTTTATTTTCATTTTCAATTAAATGATTTGAAGTTTTAATAAATACAAATCATTGATGTTTTGCGTAGTGCACCTTTCACTTTATTTGTTGACAATATGTAAATCCAAATTTGTAATGCAATGGTTTTTAGATATCTATTATATATTAAACAATAGGCAACAATGACATGGATGTTGAATTTCTTCAAGATATTTTCATATTGTGATGCACAAATTATCTCTTAAGAAGGATTAAATTTCAATACATTTAGAAAAGTTTGGTTGGCATGTTTAGGTGACCAAAGAAAATATAAAAGAATATTATAATTTATGATACTCTACTATGACAAGAAAAGAGAAGGAAATTTTTTCATTTACTATGAGGAAATTTTTTGAAATTAGTAAAAACATCAATTGTATGCAAACCTCTAATATAAACATAGCCAAATATTATTAGTTTAACTTCTTTGTAAAAAAATTTGTATCCAATTCAATAACCCTATTATTCATCAAGAATATAAAATCTTTAGTTACATTGTCATAGTAATTTTTAATGTTTTAGAAAAATCTAATTATTATCTCAATTGATTTTGGTAGTTTGATTAGACTTAAATTCTTTTATATTAATTGTTTTAATATTTTATATAAAAATAAATAAAATTGTAATCTATTGGCTTATATATATATCATGAAGTTATAAATTTTAAAGTCAAAATTTTTATGACTACAATAGCATTGTTTGAAAGTTTAAATTGAATTTTATAAAAATATTTTTTTATTTGTTTAAATTATGAATAATTGATTAGATCTACATCTATTAAAGATCTCAAAAAATTCTATACTTCAAAATTTTCCATTAATTAAAGAATTGGAAAATTTGAGGAAAATTAGGGCCTTTCATAATACAAATAACTTTCTATTTTATATTGTTATTGATTTGTAGTATAATACTATATAGAAGAGTGGGTGATCTAACTTTATCATCCAATTTTTGTCCAACTTTCAATTAATTTTATCATCAATAGTTTATTTTATCAAACTTTTATCATAATTTAATTTAAAATTTGTAAATAGGTTGCCTGGCAACTAGTCTCTATGATATCAATGAAGCCCAACTACTAGACATTGGTGGGGTGGGGAAATCTGGTTTGATATGTATATGACTTCGATTCATATTGAAAATTAAAAATTCTTTTCTTCGAAGCCTTCAGAGTCCAAAATAGACACTAAATTTTTTCTCAATAATCATAGGTAATACACATGATTTGGTCCCCTCAAAATCTTTGATTTTAATGTTTGTTTTAGTTTAGAATTATAATATATAATTTTGATTCTAATTCATTTCAATGACATTCTATCATAATTAATTTATAGTAATACAAAATAAAACAATCAAAGAAATTTATTTATTCTAGATTTAACTAATCTTTTATTGAATTGCTAATTTATTTGTTAAATATTATAATAACATTGAATGTATAAATTAGTTATATTTTCATCCATCCAATTTATTTTATGATAATATACAAATATATATGAACCCTAATTTTTTCCCAATAATCATATCATTTCTAAAATAATCTTCTTATTTATAAGATCTAATTCTAGTAATAATCTATACCTGAAATTTAATACTTTTACAATTGGGTTTTATTTTTGCAATTGCAAAGAGTTGCTATTAATTTCAGTTCATAGACTTCAATAAAAATATAAATTACAAAATAAAAAGTCTTTATTTTATTTTATTTTTATAACCAAAATTAAAAATTAAAAATTAAAATCAATTATCAATAAATAATTGAAAAATATATCTCAATTGTAAACATTATTCTACTACATTTTAAATTGTATAGAATAATATTGATTTATCATGTAATAAGAACAATACTTTTTAAAGGTTGATTGGTATAAAATGTATCTCCAAATATAAAAAAAACTATATTCCACCTAACTTCAAGTTTTGAAATTATTGAATGAATAGTTTATTTGTCATAATGTTCTATGAATACTAGAAAACATTACAAATTTTAATAATCTATATTGTCGTGATTCATTTTTGTAATTAATAATAGAAAATTTAAGAAATAAATTTGGACACTTTTCATATGGCAAAATGCATTTGCTAAATGCATATGTTATAATTGAAACATTTTAAACTTGTTTCTAAGTATTAGAATTTTGAATTATATAAACAAAACTTATTTAGATTTTTAGTTATCATCATCATTATTATATAATTAATATTAAAATTAAAAATTTATATTCTTTTGTTCCAACCAATGTATAATACGCATGCACAATAAAGCCTTCATTTTTGTTTGAAATTTGGTGCCATTATGAATAATTTTTCAAAAAAGAATCTAAAAATTTTGATTTTGTGTGAATTAGAATTTGGATAAAAAATGATTGTGAATCATAATAATAATAATATCAATTCAAATTTCATTCAAATTTGGTAAGAAATTTGGGGTTTTAGAATTTTATTCACATAAGACAATGAATAAACGCATTTAGAATTTATCTTTGCTAATAACAAATATAGAGTATAATAGCAATGTAACAAGAATATAAGTATATTTTATTGGTATAGGAAGTGATCACATCTCACTATGAGCACAAAACTACAAGTCACTATTATACAAAATATATTATGAAGTGAACATTTTTATGCTTTTAGTAAAATATAACCAACTTTTAGATTAAATAGACATAAAAGTATATTTACTTCATACAATTTATATAACCCAGAAAAATACATAAGATCAAATATTCAATAGCCTTTAATAGTTCATTAGAAGAGAATAAGTTTTGATATCATTGAAATATATTCCAACCTATTAAAGAAAAGGTCACATTAAATTTGGCTATGATTTAATTTTTAATTTTAATCTATAAAATAATTCAATATTCAGACCATATTTATTTGAATGCTTTTAAATTTATTTTTTTAATAAAATTAGGATTAGACCTTAATTTATATTCAACTATTAGGATTTTTAAAGTTTATCTTTTTTCTCTATACATATTAATTTAATTTTAGTTTTGATATTTTATTCATATTTAAATTCAATATAGAGACATAATCTTTAATATTTAAATTGTATGCCTATTCAAGAAATAACCATATAGATCATGAAACAAATTGTATAATCTAAAGTTATATTTTTTCATATATAAAGTTCAATGTAATTTACATTTAATACTTTGATAATTTTACAAATCACATATTACTCGAATTAATATGGGTTGTAACAAAAATAGAGCATGTGATTTTAAACATTTAAGTATTTATTTTTTTGAAGGTGGAAAACATCTCAAATATTATTATGAATTTATTTTTTTGAAAAATGATAAAATTTTAACAAAACACTTTGAATTATTGTCAGATTTTTCTAAAAAAGAAAAGAATTTTTTTCTTTTAATAAAAGAATGGATGTAACAAGTGGAGATATGCCACCCATCAAGAGAAAAAGAGGAAGACCTCGCAAGACTATTTCATTAACAACAATGTTAAGAGTTGAAGGTGTTGAGGATGGAGAGAATAATTTTAATGAAACCCTTGATTTTATAGATTCAAAGAAACAAAGGACAGAAAATGAAGAAACACTATTTTACCCTATTGTTGACAATTCTTTAATTGGACAACAAGTGATTGGTGTATTAGAAGGAACATTTGATGCTGGCTATTTCTTGAGTTTAAAAGTTGAAAGTACAGGTACAACATTACGTGGAGTGGTTTTTGTTGATGGTGTTCCAATTTCTAATGACAATGATGTTGCTCCAAGTGCCAATCTTGTTCATTAAAATTAATTAAAACACGAAAACCATCTCCATGCAATTTAAAAAATGATGCAATTTCTAATGACTAGATGCCTATTGTATTACATTTGAATATTATAGGAAAAGAATTAAATTTATACATGATACACATCTAGCTAGACAAAGACTTTACATTGCATATTAGTTTAACTATTTGGAGCTATCCAAAAAAACATTTTTTGAAGAATATGCTTTTTAAACTTGTACCTTTATGATATGAATCTTTTAATCCATTATATCTATTATTCAACATTTTATTATAAATCATACATGAATTATGTCACTAATGATAGTATCAAAAGTTGATTATATTTTGGGTATAAATTTAAATATATATAAAATTTAGCAAAATAATCAAAGTTTCCTTGAAATAAAATAAAATAATATAAAAAAATCTTTGTATTCAAATGAAGCATTATTTGTAAAAATTGAATACCTCAAAAATTATAATCCATTATAATAAAGGCCATGATTCATTAGTAATAATAATTACATATAAATTACACTCATCATATTCAAGTTTTGCTATCATTATTTTCTATTTTGAGTATTATGTTGAAGAATTATATGTATAAATTATTGATTTCACATATCTTTAACCACCATAATTAAAAAAATGATAATTTGTAGTTTAAGTAAATATCTATTAGTTAATTAGTATTATATTTTTTACATTTCACTAGTGAAATCATTGTAAAAAGTTAAACTTCTAAAATTATCAAACAATTTTTGATCCAATACTTTTTAAAAAGTCATAAAAATTCATTTTATACAAAAAATAAATTGCACTATTTCTATCTATTTTCATTACAAGATACAAAAATATTCAACACTCTTGTACAAAAGTGATACATATAATTGAAATAGAATCAATTATAAAAGAATTACAAGAATTAGAAATTTCTATAAATAAAATAAAATAAAACAACAAGGGGGATGTACTGATGTTTTAGACAATTTTTTCATTATTATAATTTTAAGGTGAATATAAACATTTTATTGTGACCTTTGAGATCTTAAAAAATGAGATTTTTCAAGAAAAATCTAAGATTCACAATAATTTTTATAATTTGCAATGATGTGAAAATTATAGAATGGAGCATACTATAATATGCAATCACCTAGAAATTATGAGTAGAAATTAGCTCTCAAAATATCATTTAGCATTATCAAATTAAAATTTTTAAAAACATAAATTTCAACATTGTAGTATATACTAGTAAAAAATGTTCTTTATTATTACTATTAATAACATTTTATAAATATGATGATGGAATACTTAAAATCAATTTATAAAATTCAAAGCAAAACTTTAATAAAATTGAAATTACAATTTGTAGAAAAGTAAGCTTGAGAAGTGTAGCTACCATGTTTTTCGTAGGGCCAAAAAAATGATTTTTATAAATTTGAATGCTTATATTTTGCAATCCATGCAGTGGAAATCTATGAAAATTTTACAACATGTTCTAAAGTGAATATACTACAAGATCCTTTGGTTACATGTGTCAAAACATTCTATAAATTTGAATGCATTGCTTATATCTTGCAATCCATGCGGTGAAAATTTCTGAAATTTTTACCACATGTTCTAAAGTAAGCATACTACAAGATCTTGTGGTTATATGTGTCAAAAAAAGTTTTTTTAAGAATTTAGTACTTATACTAAAAATGACAACTTTTAAGTATTTTTTTGTGAAAACTCAATCATGGAACTTTAAAGGTTAAGGTTATAAAAAATGGATGAAATTTGTCCATTTTTCATTGAAACAATAACCATTCTTCTGTTTATAAGCTTCTTTAGACACTTATAAATTGGTTTTGATCAAAATTAGAGGAAAGGTTCACTCAAATCTTTTTTGTTGTAGTTGGATGAAAAGCAAATTGTAGTCTAAGTTAAGTTGAATTTGCATTAGGACCAATGTGGATGCCATTCTTCTTGAACTTAGAAGTCTACTACAAATCTAAATAGCCTCAAAACAATGATTTTTTGGTTTCTAGAAGCATTTTTCTTTCCTAATTATTTGAAATAGGTTGAAAAGAATTTTAAATGACTATGATGCTTTAGGTCTCACAACTATGATTCTAAAATTATTTAAATGATCTTAGAGTTCATATTGTCAAATCTAAAAGAAAAGATAGAGACTTGCTCTATAGTATTTGTTGTATTCAAATTCAAATCATACAAAGTGACTTTGCATTTTTTAGTAGTCTTTTACCCTCATTTATTGGAATAGCATCCAATAAATCAAATAGTATATCAAATGATGAATTGTATGATCACATTGTATGACCTTTGTGTAATATAATATTATAAAGTGAATCATATAATTATTTATTAAAGTTTAAATATAATAAACTATTCACATCTCATCAATTTATCATTTTAATATCATTTTTTGATTTTCTAATATTTATCTATGGAACAAAAATAACATCTAAAAAGTTTGAATATTTATAATAAAACTATATATTTTAAATTTATATAATTTTTCAAATATTTTTTATAGTAAAACGTACACTAATAAAAATTTCCAAAAATAGAAAATATTTTTTAAAGCAAATTGGAAATAGTAGTTATATTATGTAAATTCTAGGCCAAGGATTGAGAGGAATTTTTTTTTAAATAATACTTTATTTTTTAAAATTTGAAACCTAATGTGGCACTATTGGTGCTACGTTAAAACCGTGGTAGATTGACTATTTTTAAAATATTTTTTCTAAAAGAAACTATTTAAAATAACTAGTTTTTGTTTTTGTTTTTGTTTTTGCACGGTGGGGATGTCAAAATTCAAAAATTGGTAGCCGTCCCTTGGCTTCAAAATTCTTGTAATGCTAACATCATGATGTAAAAAGAATTTCCAAGCTTATATTAAAAACAAAATGATGAAAATATCTTTTGTTGAAGTATATTATAGAATTATAAGATTTTTAAATTTTTAAAGAGATGAAAATTTAAACAAAATTAAAAATGTTATTACTATATATTTTAAAATGAAACTGCTTCAATTTGAAATAAAAAACAAGGTGAAAATGACAATCCAAAACTCTTTATTAGACTTTATATAATAATATATATAGGCAATTCAATTAGTGCTTCAACACTAGAGTAATAATACAAATTTACAATAATTGACAAATTATGCAAATTAGAAAGGTTCATGAATATAGAAGTTCATTTTTTATATTAAAAAAAACTCTCAATGTATAATGTGGTATAGTACATTGTCTTCACACAATGTCAAATAGTGAAATTGTCATCCAACTTCCATCCAACTTTAATCCACTACCACATATATTTGTCCATGTATAACCAAACTTCTTTTTAATTTCATCCAATTGTCTTCAATAATCAAACCACATCCATTCAAAATTCATCTTGAGTCATCCATTTTGTGTGAGGGGCTTGGACAAGTTTAGACCTTAGTTTATGGAGTTTGTTGAATTTTGTTTGTAATTATCTATCATTCCTCATATTTGATCTTTTTTTATTGTATACTCATTCTACTTGCTCCCTTGAATGATTTATAATTCAATAACAAAATTATTTAAATTTTGATCAATTTCCATAATACGAATTCTAAAATTTAATTTAATTTTTTTTACATAACCAACATTTTACAAGGCAATTACATCTAATTGTATCCTCATAAGAGATTTAACATTTCTTTTATATATAAAATTGCCTAATTTTTGGTTAGAACTTGATGGAAGTTAAAAAAATAAATTCTAGATTTGCTTCCTATGCATTTTGTGGCAATTGTATGATTAAAGTATAAATTTTCAAAGTTAAAAATAAGTGATCCAAAAGGTGATACTCAACTCTCATAAGTAAAGGTAATATATTTAAGAAAAGAATACATAGTGGTTGCTTTTAGAGAGAGGATTAAAATTAGGTGTGGTTACCAAAATCTCTAAGTATTTTGAAATCCATATTCTAGTTGATGAACTAAAAGTTATAAGCCAATGTTACCTTGAACTACCTTCACTCATCCCATGAAAATTTTAAACCTTTCAAAGACAAAAGTTGGACTTTATAAACAATTTGCTGAAATTGTGATAAATAATACATGTGAACAAAGATATAATTGAAAATCTGCAAAAATTCAAAAATACAATTTTCTAAGTATTAAAGTATTAACATGCTAATCCCCAATCAATGAATTTTCAAATTCTACTCTAATTGACTTTAGAGCTAACTTCCATAATGTGTCAAAATGAATTGCCAAGTTTTCCAAAGTCAAATACCTTTGTCCTCTTTTATGATACTTTGACTTTTTGAAAATAAAACTTTGTCTCTTAAAATATGCTTTTCATGAGCCTTCTTCAAAAAAAAAATTCTAGCCAAAAATTCCAATTCTCCTTGTGCAGATGTTCCATTCTTCAAATTTGAATTCCATTTATAAAATAAAAATTAATCAAAAATTTGACTAATTCTAAATTAAAAAATTGTTCCATAAATGAAGGGAGGATTAATTAGGTCATCTATAAACTTGGAGTCAATAGAAAATTTAATTAATGTGGAAATTGATACAATATAGTATGCACTATTTCAAAATAGTAAAATTTTGGGGTGATCTAAATTTTTTCAAGCATATAGCCAACTTAATATTTTTCAAGATATAATTTTTCCAAATGATCTGAATTTTTTTCCAAGAATATAGCCAATTTGACTTGAATAAAGAATCTAAAGAAGAACCACCAATTTAGACATTTTTTCATACAAATGTGACCTTGTGAAGTGCAACTACATGGTTTTTCTCAGGGCCAAAAAAATGATTTTTGTCATTCAAACATCAGTATTTTGCAATCTACAAGGTGAAAATTTCTGAAATTTTTTCCACATCTTCTCAAACTAGCGTGCTATAAGTTCCTATAATTGGATAGGTCTGAAGACATTGTAAATTTTTTTTGGTACTTGTCCTAAGATTGATAGATTTGGAATATTTTTGATGAAAACATAGTCAAGAAACTTTAGGTGTAAACCCCCTAAATGCAACCAAAATTTGGTGTTTGTAAAAATTTGAAGTTAAATAAAATCCAACCAAGTTGGTATTTTTAGTAGTTTATATTTTTGAAAAGTTCTTCTTGAAGTCTAGTTTTAGCATCAAAAATCTAATTGTAAAAATAAATGATAGTGATTTTTCTATTCAAGACTTTGTGCAAGGGTATCCATTGCAATCTTGACTTCTTGTAGTGTTGAGAGCTCTTGGAAATGAGCCTCAAATACACTAGATCTTGGAAAAAAAATCACATTCAAAATTCATTTAAAAAATTATAAAGTAGATTTTAATAAGCCATAAATTGATTTGAGTTACACATGTTAGGTTCTGTAACCTCATATTTTTTTGGTCACCAACTTCTTAGATTTGACTTGTGAAAAGAGGATTGAAAGACTTCACATCACTTTTGTAGTTTTAACACCCTTATGGTCAAACATTATAATCTTTCACTCCATGAGTGATGTTGTGTTTTTTTTGCCTATAAGATCTCTAACATGTCTAGTTTGAATTTGTACAATTACAATTAAAAAAAATTGGTACAACTTATCAAAATGTTGGCATTTTGTTCAATTTAGAACAAATTCTAAGAAGCTCAAAACAGGCCTTGGGCATTTAGGGGTTAATAACCAAATAATCAAATATGTATTATTCTTTACATGTTACAATGGTCTATGCATAAAAAATCAGTGGACACGGCAGTCTGTCTGCTTGAGAACTAGGTGTGAAAAGGTCCCATGTTGCATCCAATGGATGCACGTCACTGCCATCATCCGACCATCGGTCGGCGAACTGTCCTTCTCTGAGTCCTTGGCCCTCCAGGTTCCTTCCCCGACAGCTTCTATCAAACCAAGACGGTGGATCTTCTTCCTGGATTTCAAGCTGTCGGAGCGGTTTGCCATTGCGCCACTCCTTTGTGCGCTCGCCGTGGTCGTCTTTCCTCGCATTTTTAGTTCCACTCTTCGAAAATCTCTCGCACCCGCCGTACTCTTAAAACCCCACTTCGGAAGCAACAGGAGCTTGCACTTCACCATGTCGCACTTCGGACGAGCGGGGCCGCCCGACATCCGCGACACTTACTCGTTGCTCGTGCTCAACATCACATTTCGTACGTCCTCACGATTCTGTTGTTCTGTCGACCCGCGTTTCTTTACTTGGAGTGGAAATGCGGGATTTTAGGGTTTGAGAGGTTAGGGTTTTGGATTTGGTTGGAATGGTTATGTGGTTTATGCTTCTGGTTTCATCGAGCCTGGTGTTGTTGACGAATATTTTACCGTTGAATGAGGTTTTGTATCTTGAGAATTAGGACTTTTGATCATTTTGCTTGGGAATTTCGTTTTTTAGTGAAAGGTTGATATGTAGGCAGTACCGCATCTTCATCGGGGTTACGCCCGCCATATCTCGTTCTCAATTAAGGAAATTTTCGGGAGGCAACGGATGCTCCCGCCGTCCATTTCTTTGCTCGTTTTTTTAGGTGTTGTTGTTTTTTGAGTGGTTATTGCTAGTGCTGGACATTACGTTTTTGACTTTCCACCTCGTTGCCTGGAGTGGCTCTGTGGGGGAAGTGTTGCTGGTATCAACGAGTCTGATGTCGGTGGAGAATTTCTCAATGTTGGTGGAGTTGACTGAGTTCTGGTGTCTTAGGATCAGGGTTGTGGTTCTTTTATTCGTAATCGGATGTATAGTACGTGCAGGTAGTACCTAGCCATTATGGGGATTACGCTCGCCATGTTTCCCTCTTACGTAACAGGCAGTTTGGGAGACATCTTATGTTCAATTGGTACCCCTCAGAGCGTTTCGTAGAAGGATTAGGGTGTGAGATTGGATTACCGGAGGGTGCACATTTCGAAATAGCAGAAGAATAGGTCAATTTGAGTGTTTTGACTGTTGACGGGATGCGACAATAAATTGATGTCTATCGTCTTAAAACTGGTTTTAGATCTTGAGCAACCGGAGTTGTACCAAGCATCACTTGTGGAAGTGAAAATTCAGGCCGATCCATGAAGCACTTTTGTGTTTTATCCCCTACTTCCTTTAGTTTGTCGTTTATTTATTTTTCTTGCAGAGTAAGTCTTTGCAGAAGCTTGTTGATCTCGACATATTTTATGCCTGTAGCGTTTTTTCCTTTTTTCCCTCCTACCTCTACTTTCTACGGTTATCTTTGGGATCTCCCGCGCGTTGTTATTTTCACGATTAATGCCTAAGGTGTCTCTAGTGTTATGACGCTGATCGATCACGTATTTTGCAATTGCCGTCTTCAGAGATTCTTCAATGGTCTTCTTACAATTCTTTTCTTCAAGATTTCTCGAGTTGGGAATGCAACTGCGGCATTGACCCAATTAAACCCGAGTTTCTGTCATACTCCAGGGTCAAATATATTTTCAGTTACTCGCCGCTTTCTGTCTATGATAAAGTATTTATCACTATCTCTGTTGTTTTCTACATCGTTACTCATTCTTCTATTTTCCACCTCCCGGTGTGCGTTGGTGTTTTTCTGTATGGGTTCTTTCTGAGATTAATTCCAGTCGTCCTGGTTGTAGACCTTTATGGGACAATCTCTGGCCCGCCGCGCCCCCCGATAACCCGAATTACATTTCGTACTAGCACTTATGGTTCCTCTCTTCTTGTATCGTTGATGAGAACTGCCTAGCTGTTGAGTTATCTATATGGATTTGACTATACCTGGTATGTTTCCCTATTGTATGTTCAGGAACTAGCGCCGATGATCTCTATCCTTTGTTTGACCGCTATGGCAAGGTGGTGGACATCTTCATCCCCAGAGATCGTAGGTAAGGATTTCACGTCGCTGTTGATGGAGGGTCTGGCAATCGAGAAATATGTTCTAGACTTCGTGTTATGCAAAATATTTTTCGTATGAATCCTCTGTTTTGAGGAGTTTTATTAAGATCTGCTTTCCTAATTGCGGTTGTTTGTCGTGGGATCTGACCTGGTCGGTATGCTGGTTTTGCAGGACTGGAGAGTCCCGTGGCTTTGCATTTGTCCGTTATAAATATGCTGACGAAGCACAGAAGGCGATCGAGAGGCTGGATGGTTGAGCTCATGCCTCTTATATCCCGGGGACTAGTCCTCGGTTATGATTCTGTCGTCCAATGTTATGTTACGTATGTTGTTTAGTGAGGGGCAATCTAATTGTTCACGCGCACTGAATACTGCGGCGTTGAAGTGGTTTGTTTGTTCGTTTGTTTGTTCGTTCGTTCGTTCGTTCGGTTTGTCTGTTGTCCAGTGTTATGTACTTGCTGTTCCACGACTCTGCCCTTTTCTTTTGGCCTCTCCTTGTACCAGTTTCTTGCACTCTGCTGGGATAGTATTGGTGGGTGAGGCATAGTTGTATGCAACATCTAGTAGAGAGTTGGAGACTGTGTGTGTGAGTAGTGGTGACCTAATTCTTTTCTTCATTCGTTTCTCTTGGATGCAGGTAGGGCCGTAGATGGAAGAAACATCGTGGTACAGAGTGCAAAGTATGGTCGAAATGATGAGCCTATGTGAGTCTCCGGTTACCTATGCTGTGTCTCATGGAAGCATAACTGAAAGCCTAATTTGGGGATTACTTTGTTGAATATAGCAGACCCGAAGAGATAATAATAATAGGTAATAGTGTAGGATTGATTTTGGCCTTCCATGATTTTGTCAAGTAAGGGCAGCCGTGCTCATTGTGATTCTGGTGTTTGTGGCGGGGATTTAGTCATCGTGGTAGGATCACCGACACTACTGTCAAGAAGTCGAGCAGATCCAGAAGTCAGAGCCCAAGACGCCCAAGGTATGGAAGAATTGATTGTTGTACAAAGTTAGGTACAACTTAGGAAAATATTTGCTTAGGAATTTTTGCAATTATTAGAGTTCAAGTACAATTTTCAGTTCGCTCACGTGCATCATTGGCTGCACTGCAAGGTTTGTGTCTGTCGTTCAATTTAAGTAACCTTTTTCAGGGCTTGTTGCACCAAGTACTTGGTTTTTTAGGTTGAATTGTAAATGTTTTTGTAGAGATTCCACATTTAGCTTAGTTTCTAAGCAATAATTTCCGGCTCTTGGATTATCTGCAGTCGTGATCGAAGGTACAGGGACGATGATCGGCATCCAAGCAGAGACACACGCCGTCGTAGTCGCAGCCGAGATCGAAATGAGAGAGAGAGGTACCGAGGTGGAGAACGCGAGGCGAAATATCGGGGTGGTGAGAGGGAGAGAGAAAGGGGGCATGACTCAAGGCGCCGCAGTGCTTCTCGGAGCATGAGTCGCAGTCGGAGCCGCAGTCGGGGTCGTGCTGGTGGTGACGATAAACCGTATTCTCGCAGCGCATCCGATCGACCGAAGGGTTCCCAACATGGCAGGTGCTGAATTTTCTATTCAATTTCTTGTGCTCGTATCGTGCCAGCTCGGGTATCTAATGTATTTCACGTACCTTTTGTGGTTATCTGTGCCAGTTAATTAGATATCAACTGTTACCTCTGCTTGTGATCTGTCGTTTGTTTCCTAGCATTTTGTTGCTCGTGAGACAAGGATTTGAAAGGATCTTGGTTTCTGTTCTTAATTTACCAGGCAAGTCAGAGCTGATTAGGTTTATTTTATTGCAGTCCAAGTAAAGGACGTAGTCCAAGAATGAAGCAGAGCCCTGAAAGGAAGAGGAGCATTAGTCGCAGTCCCAGCCGAAGCTTGAGTCGCAGCCCTCAGAAGCGATCAGGTTCCGACGAGCCCATGAAGGGGGTTGAAAACAGGTCTCCTTTGCATACTGCCCGGTAATGATCATTTTCAGATCTTATGCTGACATTCATGCAATTCCTTTTTCTTACATGATGTATTTTGTTGTGACAACCTGCCCTATCTGAAATTTGTTTTCGTGGAATTCACAATATTTTTGCTAGTTCGCATGACTTTTGTACATACATGTATCTCATGTCTGCTTCAAACTTAAGGTTATCTTTGTCTTTATTGTCAGGGGCAGTGAATCTCCTGATCGTGAACCTTCCCCTCGTCGTCGAGTGTCAGTTTCACCAAGAGCCCGAAGCCGCTCAGCTTCGCCACTTCAGGGTAGTCTTTCTCCAGGCCAGCCCCGTCGCAGTCGCTCTGCGGACGTTCCTAGGAGTAGTCTTTCTCCCGTTCAGTCTGACGGGGCTTGACTTTAAGGTATTCTTTCGATTACCTATGTGGTTGCAATAGTCAATTTCCTTCATTTCTGTGAACTTCATTGTCCTGCTGCATTTTGGTACAATTTATTATCATGGAAATACTGTAACATTTTTAGGGGGTTGAATTCTACACGGTAAAGATCGATCACAGATGATTTTCAGAGAGTTTTACTCTATTTTAGAAGACTACTCTTATCTTTAGGTATAGCTGTGCGTTTTGGGGATTACGTGCGATTATCATTGTGATTACATTGTAAGCTATATAAGTAGGCTGTCTTTTGGAAATTCATAAGCGGTCAGATTTTTTTCTCCTCCAGAAGTCATCAGGGTTCTCTTTCTTTTAGAAGGATTTAGAAGGCAACTGCTTGGACTTGATATTTTACTGTGTATTTGTGATATCCTATGAGCATTGAAAATACTTTTACTTATTAAGTTCTTCAGACACTACTCCAGAAGCTCATCATTTGAAAATACGTAGTGTTTCTTGCCATAATCTGAGTCGCCGGCTGGATATTGCAGCTTTCAGATGCCTACTGACGCAATTGTTGGATGTATCTGTTTTGTGGTGATAGCAAATATATTACACGGAATGTATCTGACATTTGCCCATATTTCTGATGGCAGATGCACTCGTACTCTGTCAAGAGCAAGCTTCTGGGAAGTTTGGAGTGGCTTGATCTGGCACTGGATGATGAGCAGCACTTTGAGCATTGCTGGCTGTTGACAGAAAGTAGCAACTTTTAAGTTTCGCCGTTGTGGATTTGTTTGGCTGGTTAGTTTGTTGACCTGGTTCATCTGCTTTTCTTAACATGCACTAGTGCACATGAAGTAAGTGGGTCTCTGTTAGAGGTCTGCTGTCGTAGAGCAGGTTTTTTAGATACATTTTCATTACCAGCGTGAAATTGTGACTCACCACTTTTCTTTGCATTTCAAGGCATGGCAGTGACATATTAGGATACAACTAGCTTTCTGCTTTGTTTCTTTTGAGGAAGTGCAGGAGACTTAAGTTTCGTAAAGCAGATACCATTTTGAAGAATCATGTCAAAAGAAGGTTCCATTATATGATGTCTGACTTGGTAAGCTTTGGTTTGTTCACTTTCTGGGTACTGTGGTGCTAGTGCTGAGTGGGGTCGTGGGATAACACCATTTTTCTGGTGTGGCACCTGAGCTGTGGGGACTGGTGGCTGCTGACCATGGGGACTGCTGAGCTGCCTACTATCGTAGCTGCTGGTTTTGTGGGAGTTTGTTGGGGCGCTGTGTATGCTGTCCGGTTGATCCTTGCTGATGCTGCTGGTCTGCTGGTCTGCTCGTACATGTAAAGCTCGTACCAATGTGCTGGAAGCTCGTCTACAATCAGCAGGGGCCCAGGTAGTCGCAAACAATCTAGTGGAATATCCTTCCATGTGGGGTCTGTGCAGCTGATCGAAGTCAAGGTATTAATTATTCTGTGCGGAGTAGTACGGTAAGGGACGTGATCTTGACATCTAGGTGTAGGAAAAACATGGTCTCCATTTCGGATCGATAAAGCGATGTGCGATCTTGCATTTCCAGGAGGTCGCTTTTGCTCGACAACTCAGGGGGCTCCACTGTTGTTTTCTTTTCAAGGAAAAGTAGCTTGCTTCTCCTAATCTTCTAACAGCACCTCCTGGTGTTCCGGATATTCGTGCACCTCTATATCTATTTAAGGGTGCGCTGATATGCAAACTAATCGTTTACCGAGTTTAACAGTGAAAATTGATATGCAAGAAAGGAATGAGTGCCATCTTAATGTGACAAGGGCGTCACCGTTGGGGAGTCTCCATCATCACTTTTCAGCAGAATACTTTGCTTCATGGGACGATGGTGTGAGTATACGTGCAGGAAAGCATCGACGGAGGAATTTCTTCCGAATATGAGCGGCTAAAATATAACTGCAGAGAAGATTTGAGTATGTTGACCAAGGTGATGGCATCCGGGAGATGAGATGGTCCGCATGTCCTGCGCTCTGATGAAGGAACGCAAATTTCGCTCGCTCCTTGCTGTCTTTTGGCACCAGACCTGCATGCCGAGTTTGTGAGGGATCATCAATGCGTTATTTCTTTCGGTTGGCTACTTCCTGGTAAATTTCTGCCTCTTTTAAGAAACTGTTTGAAAGGACATAGCCTTTCTTCACTGAGTTTTATTTCGGTTGCAGATATCTATCCCGAGTCTCGATGCGAAGGTAGTGCCAAATTACTTCAAGTCAGTTTTTTCTATCCTGTTGCAATGTTTGAAGACAACGTTTTTCAGTCGAATGTCATGGTTTGAACATCTACTAAGCATACCACAACTGGAAAGTTGCATTGTGGAGATGAGATAGGCTTTGCTGGTGGCTACATTCAAGTACAGTAGGGAAACCGTTTGACCTCTCGGTCGGCATCCAATTCTTCCAACCCATGTTTCCAATCTCTCTTAGCTCTCTTGCCTTTATGGTGGGGGTTGCGAGGTAGTAAGAGGCTCAAGTTGGTCGCAACAGCAGCTTGGTTGTAGAATTAGGACTAGGCTATGCTTTCAAGTTGTTTTCTTGGGTGCAGGCGCTCACCAGAATTTGTACTGCTCAGATGGAGAAAAAAAATGCTATCAATTTATTTGTGGTCTATCTTATCCTCCTAATCACCTTGCATTCTATTAAATTCTTGGGACGTTTTTACTTTTACTTTGCAAATATATTTATAATTCAGTTTGGTTGCAATCATTCTTGCTATACCTACATGGTGGGTCACAGACTATTTATCGAAATTTTAAACTAATTTACGTTATCAGTTCATAATCAAGCTTATATTAGTTGATAAGAGACTTTCGAGTTTTACTCTCTAGCTATGATGTGTATATCGAAATCTCTTTTCGTTGCATCGAATAGAAAGTCATTTAATTTTAATTAGATGTTATAATTATAGTTTAATTCAATTTTTAGTTTTATCCTTCTTAATTTTTGTTGCATGTTGTTGGGCCCAATACAATCACTTCTCCGTGATAATTTGATTAAGATGTGTTTTGAATTTTCTAAATCCTTTATTTCTGAAGGAGATTAAAGTTGTCATTGTAAGTATGTGGATGATATGAGAATTCATGTCACTGTAAAGTTATAATTTTGAATAATGTGAGAATTCTTGTACCATTTGGTCTAATGCAAGGTTTTCTACATTTGTCCAATTTGTTTTGAAGTTGTATGTGGACAATTTTAAGTCAAAGAAGATTTTTAAATGTCACAATATATAATAAAATGTTGTTAGTTTGTGTAGGTTCATTTTTAGACTTATTCATTGGAAGAAAGAAAGACTTTGATCTCTATTTGGTTGTGAACATAAAGAGGTCATTGAGGAATTTACAACCATTCTAATTTATGCTTTGTTGTATGCAAAATTCATTGCTCTAACTTTTGAATTGTATGATTTGTCATATATAATATTTGTTGTGCAAACATTTTTTATATTTTTTTGTATATTCCCTCTATCCCACAATGATCTTTATGGTTTCTAATTATTTCGTGTTCCAAAATTATCTTCTCATTGTAATTTGGGAAGAAGGGCCTATAGATTGAATTCTTTGCATTTTTCAAGAGAATCAATAGTTTATTAACAATAACAATAAATGGTAGGTTGATTTCACCAATACCTATATGGAAACACTTGTGTTGAAAAACCAAACCAATCCAATGGTCTCAATGAAGATTGAGATGTTTGGATGGCTTAGATGGCATTTATGATTGTTGACATTAAAAAACCTTCAATAAGACTTGTGGTATAATTAATATGCATTAGATATATTGTTTTGCTTTTCTTGACCACTAAATTACTTTCAAGGTCTCTCTTTGGTAAGATTAACAAAGGCTCCCTCTCTAGATTCTACTTCATTTCAAAGTTTAAATGACATGGACAATTCACAATTGAGGGAACTACAAATCAATAATGCAAGGCAATGTAGAAACTATGCCAAATTGGCCACATGAGTGGCCAATGGTATTCCTTGTGTATGTCCAAAGCAACTTTCTTTTGAGAACATGGTTGGGGCCTAGGGATCCAAATCATGAACCCTTTACTAAAAACGGGTAAAGGAGTCAACCCATTTCCAGCCAATTAAGCAATTTTGCATATCTGGAATATTGTTTTGTTGAATGGGGAAATTTTCCCACCCACAGAAATAGAGTTTAGAAGGATTCTATATTTTTTTAGAATTTTATTTCTTAGAATTGAATTACTATAAATTTTTTTGTTGAAGATTCTGTTTCACACATTATTGTCATGTAGGCCTTCCTATTTCCAACCATAGGTTACTTATAAAATAAACAAAGCCTACAACCAATTATAATGCTCCACAACTGCATTGGAAATTGTGCCATCATTAATCTCCTGTTGATTGGAAAGAGTGTAGTCTATATGACGGGAATGGGTCCCTGGTCAGTCGAGATTTTCAGTGTCAGAATCGTACACAGGTTTGGCGGTGCTTTCGACAACTCCAGTGATCGGGGATGGAGACCTGGCTGTTGGAGGTGCTATTAAAACACATGGTGAGTTTTCTACATGACGGCGTATGAGAATCCGTGCTTCAGGATTTTGAATCATTTGCTGTTTTGTGATTGTCTTCTGAAATATTGTTGTGTTGTCCAGTTGAGTGGCAGGGTTTATTAAATCTAGAATCGAAAATGTCCGCACTTACTACCAGACCGGGAGCTCCTTCTACGTCCTTGCAACGACTGCATCATGTTGAAAAGGTATAATTCTTTGGCAAGAAGTTGTGGAAGTATTGTGTGTTTTTCAGTTTGTTCTCTTTTAGGCATTCTCTGCTCACGTAGGAGAAGGTCTTTGGCATCGGTTTTGAGGTAACCTACATCCTATACCGTCTTAAATTTCTAAGGGAAGGTAGTTTATTCGTCTCGTTTGACTTGCCAGCCATAAAGATTCGATGTTCTTTTATCATAGAAAATTGTTCACACGGTGGAGCTTGCTGGTGGTGTGATGGAGGAGTTGGCCAAGGCAGGCGGACCTCGATCGGAGGTTGTTTTAGTTCAATGTCAAGAGTTTATGCAAGCTGTGAAGGTGTGCCTCCTCATTCTGCTCTCAACAGGATGCCCTAACGGAGTTACATTGACTTTTATTGGAGACATTCTTAGAGAAGTCTCCTTATTTCGATTCATGATGTGCCTTCAAGTTGATTTTCGTTCCCTCTCTCACGAGATTCCTGATGAGCTCCTCTGTCCAGGCTTAAGTTTTGATCTTGCTTCATTCTACACTTTCAGATCTTCTCCTTTTCAGACCTTCTCCTCTTTTGTACATACTCTCAGTCTTCCATGCCCTTCCTTTTACATGGCTTCCTTGGCTTTTGCTTTCTGCTCTACGTATTTGAATGAATATGTTTGTGGGTGAAATCAGGAAATTTAAACAACATTGCGAGATGAGATCAAAAGCATGCGCGAGTATCGGCCATATGAAAACTGCGACTACCCTGCGAGGATCAGTTCGGAGATCAGTGTGAAGAAACTGGAGTGTGTTATTAGCCAGATTGGAGCCATGCGAGAGGCTGTGACACAGGCAGTATGAGGCAGCCAAACCCGCGTAGGGTATTGGCAGGTTTGCTGTCCGGATCCCGGCAGTAATCAATTTTATTACCTTCCATTTGATATTCCTGCAACTAGGAAAACTTGATTTTTTGTTTTCAGGGCTGTTGTTTAGAGCGTTGGACCTTTGGAAATATAATCTGAAGCGGGTGCTGTACTTCTCGCCTTGACTTCTGCATGTGGAAAACGTTTTGTTCTAAGCTTTTAATTCGGAAGGATTCCTTCACTGATCCGTGAATATGTTTAACTGCAAGTTACATACGGTAAATGAATAACCTTCTATCTGTTACCTCGATAAGCGTTAAAATCTGGCATTTGTGTTTCAGAACTTTACCCCTCTAGATCCCAAAGAAAATTTTCATGTGAAATGTTAACCCTTGAACGCTGAGGCGGGTGTTTTGCGTCCGATAAATGACAGGGAATCAAACTGTATAGGACAGAAGTGCAACTATTCATCCTCAAAATTTGTTTTGCAAAGGGAAGATCTTCTACAGTAGTTTGACTTGTAATGATTACTCTTGCAAGTGATTCACACGGTAATAGAAAAGGATGATTTTGAGGGTCATCCCTTCAGTGTTAACCCCTAAAGTATTGTGGTGATTTGAGGCTCAAAACTGCTTTAACCCCAAAGTGACAAAGAGCAAAGAGGACAGAAAGTGTCCTCGTGCTTTTTCTATTGTAAAGAACTAGATCTTATAGGAGTCAATTGACAAAATGTTCTGAGAACTTCTTGTAGATCTATAGAAGACCTACATAATGAGATATAGAAGACCTACATAATGAGATTAAAGCCACAAAAATTGGTTGACTTCTTGATTTTTGGTGTTAATTTCGATTTCTGCACAGTCGATGGACAGTGCTTGTGAGCATGTCCACGCAGGCTCCAAGGTTGACGTCACCGGAGACAAGCTCGGGTTTTGACTTTGGAGACCCGGTGAGAAAGATCGTTGTTGAGGACCTGCGCGGCGTGTGAGGTGGCTTCAGAGATGGGGTTTTGGCACGCAGACATTAGAAGAGTTTTGGGGGTCCAGAAGCCTGTTTCGGGCCTGTTCCTCCGCAGCTGTTCCCCGCAGCGAGGGGAACGGCTCGCTGTCAGAATTTTTTTTTTCATTAAAAATAAATAAATAAATTAGTCTTCAAATGCAAAAATAAAAATTTAAAAATAAAAAATAAAAATAATTTTTTTTTTTTGTCAATGATGTGGTAGGGTCTTGGTCATGTCAGACCATTGCGTCGAACTTGTTTCCTACGTTTGTAGGCTATGATAACTCACAGGCATCCAAAGGCCCCAAAAATCTTCTAATGTTTGGAGCACTTCAATCGATTTTGAGAGAGAGATGGGTTGGCAAGGTTGCGTCTGAAGGTTGGCCTCCATTTTCCCGCGAAGCATGTAGCCTCCTGCTTCTTTTGGCTTGCACGGCATTGCCACGTAGCACTGCGAAGCTGGGGTAGTCCAACAATATGTCGAGTTTGGAAAGAATATGGCTGACTGCAGTGTTTGTGGCCTTTTCACTGAAGATCACGCCATTCAATTTCCTCCATATTTTTTGGGGTTTTTGCTCATTGGAAAGTATTTGGAATGCATGGAAGCGATTTTTGGAAGTGCGTGTCTAGATTTCGTAGCGAATTTTCTCCAGTAGGGATCCAAAAATTGCTGATACTGAGCAGGTCTCGGAAGATGCATCGAGTAAGGCAGTAGTTTGTAGATTTTGCAGTTTTTTCAAGTCTAGTGGCTTTCTAATATCATTGTGCACATTTGTCTAGTTTATTGCATCCACGAATTCTTAGATGTGGGTGGGTGAAGGCTCTCTTGAAGCGAACTTTGTTTGTCAATCGAATGAGTTTATGTAGTTCCGTATGAGGTCTCACAAAGAGAAAACACCATTGTGCACTATGAATGAATGGGTGGAATTTTTTAAGGTGAAACTTGGGCAACCAACTTTGTCCATTGTATGGTTGGATGGACCTATACCTCCTTTTGATGTTTGGGAAATAATTTATAAATCTGAGTACCTTTGTGGAGTTCTCTACCGCCTTAAAAATTGAACGTCACTTTGGGATTAAGATACTTGTATCCAAAGGAAGACAAGAAAACTTCATCTATATGTATTCTCTAATTAATCCAAGTGAAGGAACCATTAGTTAGCATATTTGAGAATATTCTTCCAAAACTTTTAGAGCAAAAAATCTACATCAATTGCAAGTTGAATGTGTCTAAACTTCAAAGGAGTACATATTTGAACCCATTCTAAAAGCAAAGTTCTGTGTTTCAACATTATAAGGAAAAAAAAGTACATCCAAAATTTGTGTGATTTAGTCAATATGTTGGAAAATGGATTGAAAATATATGTAAAAATATTTAACTAAGAAGACTTTCATATTTGTCTTTTAAAAGTTATATTATTAAAGGTTGGGCTTGATGAAAAAAAATCTAAATTGCTAGTAACTTTTATGGTCAAGAAATTGAAAATTGTTAATCTAAATGGTAAGAATGTTCACAAGTACCCTCTATTTTTGTTTTTATTTGAAAATTTTCAAAATTATATTAAAAAAATGACTATATGTTTTGTATACCTTCATTGTCATCAAAATAAATAAAAACTCATAACTTTCACCTCATTATTTGGAGTGGGATGGTTCAAATAGGAGTTCAAATGTTTTTGAATAGGTATCACTCTATATAACCAATTAAAATTTATTAATATTATTTCATGATATATTTTTAGTTGCCCATTATGACATTGAAATTGAAAATAAACTTCTAATTTTTGCAATATTTATCAAAATGACATGAATCAAGGCTTTGCATATAGATTAGGACTCTATTCATAAATTCCAAATAATGAAGTCAACCAAGTCTATCTAATTATTCAAATCCCCTATAGTGGGTTCTTTTAATGGTTAATAATTCTTCAAAATATCTTTTGTAAATATTCTTTATTATGAGCTTAAATGAGAGATCCTAATTCTCCCAATGTAGGGAATGGGAACTCAATTGAGTAGGAGCTCCTTGCTTCTTTAGCCAACAACATTGTGCATCTACAAGCAATTCTTTGTTGGTGCAACCTTGGCATGGGCATGCAAGTTCTTTCTTTCCTTCGATTTGTTTTTGGATTTCAAAACTACTTTGAATTGCTTGCATTGCGAATGTAAGGTAAAGACACCTATAATTGTTAATTTTTGGTCAAGTCTTGAGACTGTGGTTGGCTAGCAAATGAAAGAGGATTGCAACACATGGAAGATTGTGTAATTGGAATAATGTTTGCAAATGTTATTAAGACCCTAGGGTTTATTGGTAGGTGTTCAACAATCAATCACTTCTATGACAGTAGGTCCATGGCTAAATGTTCAAGCATCAATTCTTGGTGTTTCTTTGTTCTAAGGTTAGTTGTCACCCAACCTTAATTAAGTCTTCTAAATGTGCCTATGGTAAAGAAAATTCGGACATGTCTGCCTCAATAGATCTATCCTAAGCAAAAATTCTAAAACTTCATGATAGTAATATAGGGCACATGGAATTTTTTTTTGGATATGTACACTTAGTTCAAATAGAGTAAGTACTAGCTTGTCCAAATCAATAATTATACAACATCATTATTTGAATGACTTTGCAAAGATTAGAAGAAACTAGGACATATTGTGATCTAAGATTGCTGGCAATGCAACAATCACCACTCCATGGTTTATTTAGTTGTGAAAAAACAAAACATTTTCATTTGATTGAGGGATGTGTCTAATTGCCTTATACTACGCTTTACCAATTTTGATTCAAAGACTATTTGTAAACTACAACTACACATATAAAATTGGAAAACCATAAAAAAAAATTCTATGTTCTAGGCTTTGTCTTTGATGAATTAGGTTTTTTGAGATGTTACTTCAATCATGTGTGTCCAAATCCTCAAGTGTTAAATGTATATAATCCTATATTAGTGCTTCTAGTAATTTTCTTAAACAATCAAATTTGAGCTTTAACTATTATGATTGTTCTAAGGAGATAATGAATTGGGATAAATTGGTTTCTCACAATTACATGTATAGATTTTAAATGGTTGGACTATTGATTTGATTTCTATGTTTGTTCTCATGTTTGCAATACACTTGTTACTTTGGTAATTCAACATTCAAGGGTATTTAAAATTGGGTGGTAGGAAGATAAAGCATGGTGGAGATTTATAATTAGGATACTTGATGAGTTATTGTTAGTCGTTCTTTTGACTAGATTCATAGGTGATATTGAAAACCATTCTTTAATGAAGCATGAATTTGGTATCTAGAAATGTCATTTTGATACTTGGGCATTCTATTAGTAGTGTGAGGAATTTATGGTTTTGAGGATTTAGAAAAATTGTGTCCATTGGCAATGGCAATGTGGTAAGTAACTGAGAATTAAATATCAATTCAATCTTATATATATGTACATCAAGATCAACTTGCTCTAGGTTTTATATTGTTTGTATTCAAAATGAACAAATAAAATCTAATTTTTGAGAGTGTTAAGGCTAGTTACTAAACTTATAATGTTTTAAGGAGCAATGTTTAAAGAGATGCATCTATATTCCGTTTCAAATTTGAAATGTACATCAAGATTAGGACAATTGACATTCCAATTTGATCCATGCTTCTTGTTACTTAGGTTTCTATAACAATTTCATTTTGTTTTGAACAAAATTCATAGTTCAAGGTGAATAAAACTCTATGTCACAAGCTTTGCCCTTTCATTGATGAATTATGATTATGAAATTTGAATTCAGTTGGAGAAAGAACAATGCTCAAATGACCCATTCAAAATCTACAACTTTACATTCAAAACATACCCTTACAAATTGACAAACTTCAAATCAAAATCAATAAGATCAACAATTCAACTTAATTTTCCCAAGCTTACTTCTAGATTTGAATTAGTTTAAGTTGAAGGCAATTGTAATTGAAGTGGTAAAGTTGTCATGCACAAAATATAATTGCACACAATGAAATGATTGTTATTACACACTTAATTGTATGCAATTATGTTTTCTACACAACAATTTTACCACCTCAATAACAATTGCCTTCAACTTAAAGTAGTCTAAATATGTTTTATCCTTTAATTTCTTTCTTAAATTTTTCCTTCAATTAGCAACATTGTAGATGCATTCTTTGAACACATTTTTGTTGATTGATCTTGTCAATTATAAATTTAGGACCATTGATTTTATTTCTCCAATATCGAAGTTTTTATGCACATTCAAATGGCAAGGTTTATATCTAGCCTAAACACTTCATACATGGGGGCTCCTTGACTTGATTGACATTCAATAATCTGGTATTTATTTTCACTTGATCAATCCCCTGGTATACATATGTTGCATGAAAAATATTTTATGAATACACTTATAAAAATATATATGAAACACTTGTGAAAATATTATATATAGCTCCTAAAAATTGGCATACACAAAAGATATATGACCATCCAACCAACAAGCGGTGTACAAAGGGAATAAGGCTACATCACTTGTAGGCTATATTATAACACCTATATAGTTATTTTGAATGTATTAGAGATAAAGAATATTAATAAAAAATAAGAATATTTTTAATTGATCCAATTTTCTTCAATATATGATTTTGAAGGTGATTCTACAAGGCCCACACGTCCTGTTAAGAGGTGAAGAAATATGTGTACTAGAAATTGTAAAATTGGGATCATGTGTTCCATAGTGCTACAGGATTTGTAAATCATAAGTAGAAAATGTCCCAATCATTTTTAGGATAGATTCAATATTGTAATCAAGGTGTAATAGCCAATTGCATACACGTGTAATTGGGCAATACACCCATCAGGTATTGCGTGATGAAAGAGCCTCCTAGTTGGCTCTGTCCTCCGAGGGAACTATACACACACACCTCCCTGTCTTAGTATTGTTGCAATATTGTTTCAATGGTTTTCCTCCTTTCACAATAGAGTATTGAAAGTGTATTTTTGCAGTACAAAAGTAGTACTGCAACAATATAATATCAGTGCATTCCCATTGAAACTACTGTTGCAATACTGCTTTTGTACTGCAACAATATACTTTCAATACTACTAGTATGCCTTGTGCGGTTGCCACAGTCAAAACAAAAGAAAAAATAATTTTCTCATTTTTTAAATTCGTAAAAACTTCAAAATTCAATAACTTTCACATCATAGGTTGGAATGCCACGAAACCAAGCCCGTCAATCCTTCCTCGCCAAGGGCTTTCCGACGATACCAAACACGTAAACGGAAGACACACGGTCCGGAAGATCTCAACGTGACAAACAAACAACCTAATTTAATAGAAGGATACTGTTAACCCTCTGCAGCAGTGTTGTTTCAATATGGGGTTACTTTCCTGATGAGTCCTCGTCGGCACTTCACATCACGCAATTCATCGTCATTGGGTTGTCGTTCTTTCGAGAATTGACGGCTGCTATTGACGGAGTTTTTAAATTGTGAGGCCACTGGTCAGAGCTCCAAATCGTTTGAAATGTGAGGTGAGTCTGGCGCCGATTTCCTTCTTTTACTTACGGGATTTCGAAATGTGGTCGTTGTTTCGGTCGATTGCGAACGATATCGGATCTTGACGAGGAGCCGGGGATTTGTGTAGAATTCGAGACTCACGATCTCTGTGAGGAAACCCATTGTCGGCGTAGTGGATTTTTAAATACTTTTCGCCCAGGAGATGAACTGTGGAATTGAATGCGCGCCGTGGGTATGTGAATTTGCTTGGGGGATGTGATTTACGAAATCGTCACCTCGGAATTCAACTTTATTGGGAAGTGAAGATAGCTCCATCTATCTGTTTACTGGGATCAGCGCATTAACTGGAGGTGTGCACAATTTCACCGGAGATTCCGAGGTGTCTTGATTCTTTCGAGATGCTCCATCGAAGGTGTAATTGGCCGTACTTCTGTGAGTTCCTGAAGATTTTCGTCAACCAATGTGCGTATTGTATGCTTCATTGAATCGACTACAGTCCTTAGGGTGGCTGCATTGCCTTTTCCTTTCCCGTACTGGTCGCGGGATTTCGGTCATTTTGAATCAAGCAGGAGTTCAACGACGAGCAGGGTTGCTTGAAGCCCTGGAAATGCAGAACGTGGCCTTTATCCCCTGGACTGAGTGGACATCAGGTTTGCTTTCAGAATGGAAATTCTTTGGCGATTTGGAGAAACTCCAACTGAGGATGCAATAAGCAGCAGGGTGGAAGTGATTGATAGGACGGAGTGCAGAAGATGGCCCTTGGCATTGATGGTTTAAGTGGGTATTAGGTTTCGATTGCCAAATTTTCTCAAGGAATGGAGGTGAGCGAGGAGCAGAAACGACGTATTGAAGCCAACCGAGCTGCAGCGTTGGCCCGAAGGAATGCCAAAGTGCAATGTCCTGGGTCCATTGGGCCTTTCAGCAACTGTGTGCGGCTGCCTATGCAACCTCGATTGACCCCTCAGTCGGATGTCATCT
Source organism: Pseudoscleropodium purum (assembly GCA_963969395.1). NCBI lineage: Eukaryota > Viridiplantae > Streptophyta > Bryopsida > Hypnales > Brachytheciaceae > Pseudoscleropodium > Pseudoscleropodium purum. The sequence continues at coordinate 20,359,663 of OZ017795.1, read as the reverse complement.
CCCCGAAATGGAATCAGGTTGCTACGAAAGCTTCTGTAGGCGTCCACCAACAGGCAAGTGTATGGAGAGGCGTGCATCTGGCCGTGAATAAGGAGAATAATGCGGTGCCGCAGTGTGTGTCTGTAGGCCCCTTTTGTGCATCTGGTATTGGCCCACATTGTGGAGTATCTAGTCTTGTGAATGCCCCCGAGAAGCCACTCCTCCAAGGTCGTGGTAGCGGAGTCGAGATTTTGAAAGTTGTTTTAGAGATATGTGCCCCGGACCGTTTTTCCCTGATGGTGAGAAGCGGGCGCGCTTTCTCAGCCTTTTTCGAGAATGTTTCATGTGTAAGTTTCCTATATTCCCCAGCCTTTTTGTGGAATCTACCGTCATTCTATTTTTGACTCGAGAGCGGGATTTGATGAAGAGATTGAGTTAGGGTTCATTGGAACTGCTGACTTTGTCTTGAGATTTGAAGCGAGCATGGCAACCGAGTTTGTATATTCAGAGGTCGTCTTTGTTGAGGCGACGTCTTGGTTTATGATTTGCTTCCTCAGGTCTTTTTTTTTCTCTCTCCGAGTTTGGAGTTGGAAATGTGTATGTGGTTGGGATGTGTACACCTGATGTGTGGAAATCTTTTTTTTAAAGCAGGGGATTCGGAATTGCGTGTTTATTGCTATTGCTGTTGATGTGATTTCTTGGCCTTTGAAAGAGTTGCTTAGCAGAGAGTTGTTGGTGTGACTCTAGTGCTTGGGCCTAGATGTATATGGGAACCAAGTTTTCGAGAGGTTTGGGCTGAGATTTGCTGACCTCTCCCAGTGAGTTCTGGACATGTTAATGTTTTAGTGGTCACATTCTCTTTGCGTGTTTTATTCTATTTTATTTTATTTTATTTCCTTAAAACAGGAGAGCAGAGCATTCTCTTTGCGTTTTTGATCAGCAGGTTTTTGAGGAGTTTGTTCGTGGTGTTTCTATTTTTGTAGTTGAGTTCAACGAATTTTGGGTTGGAGGTTTAGTGTGTCTTTCTGTATTATATTCTTGTGCCCTATTTCTCTCTGTAAAAGACGTTATACGACTTAACTAGCACAGCTTGCTTATTTCAACTGGATTGGTGGGGTTTATGATTAAGTTCTGCGATTTTACTCCTGATGAATACTTTCTTGATTCTAACCTTGAATTTTTCGATTTTCTCTCTTCAGGGTCAAAAACCTTGACGACCTAGCCAGTGCAAGGTACTCAAAAACCTAAGTGAAGGGTTCTTACGCTTATTTATGGCTTAAATTTCGTATTGTGCATTGTAATTTAGCTCAGATGAATTGAATTGAAAGGCTCTATTCATGTGTGGTGACAATGTGACTAAGAATTAAACGCACTTTGTTTTGGGTTTTTTCAGGTTATGATCTTGAGCCTTGGGAAGGACAGAGGTCTTATTTGTTTGTCTACCAAGAAGCCATAGACAACATTTGGTGACATAGTTGCGCAAATCACTATTTATTTAAATGAAAGGTAATAGATTTCCTTCAAACCGGCACCTTTTACGATTGTCATTCATTGGTATTATACGATGCGGTATTGACTTGCATCTCTCAATAGGTGCATCGAGAATATTTTTTGCTCTAGCAGTTCTGATTAGCCCCGTCATTCCTATTGCCTTGTTATGATGGGAGCCTTCCTTCTCTTGAGCTATGCTGCTTAACTATGAAATGATTGCAGTGTAGGCTTTAGGTGAAGCATTTGAGGAATTGCGGCTTCAGTAAGAGGTATGAAGCACCTGTCTCAGTTTTCTGATAGAAACGCCTGCCTTGCTATTTTTTTGAACCTCTCTATTATTGTCCTTCAATTAGTCTCTTTCTGCATATTGTAGACACAAGCATGCAGTGACCTTTCGAAGGGTTCCCCTTTGAATCTAATTTCATATTGACCTCAGAATAATGCAATGAGAGTTTTCGATTTAAAAAAAAAATTAAAGTTCAAAGTTCCTAAAGTTTCCTGAACTTTGACTTTTCCAAAGTTGCAACTTTTACTTTCATTAAAATTTCTATTAATATGAAATTCATATGAATACTAAATGTTTTCCTCTAGAGTTTAATCGTGTCTCAAGTCTTTTGTTGAGTATATTTTATTTTATTTTGGACCAAGGGCATTGGACCAAGGTGATGTAGATTGAACAATGGTGGCCATCAGTTATGGTTCTCTTACTTCCCCGTTGTTGGGGGATGGTAATGAAAACATCCAAAACTCTTGTTCAACCGCGTTACATCTTGACGAGGTGGTGGTTGGAATTCTAAGTGAATCGCAGGATGGTATAATCCCTGATGAATCACTCGCAAATCAGAGCAGGAACACGTTTCAACAAGTAGACGCCTTAAATCGAAACCGTTCCAATGATTATTCAAGAATTGACTCGAGGCGCAGAGGTCAATCTATTCGCAACCCTATACAAAAGGAGTCATTAGTGGCAAGAGCAAAATATAGTGCCACGACGGACACATGGAATTTCTTGTACAATTTAATGCTGGGGCTGTTCATGTGGCCCAAGTGGAGTTGTGATGCGATGAAAAAGAACTCCAGTCTCACAATTCTGGCTGCCAAGCTAGGTAAGTGCAACACTCTTCTTTCTTGGAAATCAAATGCTTGGCTTCTCTTAATTGCAATGGAACTATGGTTGTGCAAAACTTTTCCATTACATTTGTGTTCGTTTCCGTTGAGAGTCCATCTACATTATATGTAGGTCCCTTGCTTACAAATCTTGCTTGAGTTCATTCATGGAAAATTCCTAAGCTTGATTGACTTTGAGGTTCTAAGTAAGAGTTTATCGCTTCTGAACCTTTGCAATCAGTTTTGACTCTTTTATGCTAGACAGGAAATTTTTTCTAATTATTATTGTCTATGCTATAATATGAGAATTTAAAGTGAATTTTGGCACTTTTATTTTTGGAACATTTGGAACTCTTGGAACTTTCAAATATTCTTATGAATTCATGGGGGATTCTGGTTGTTTGCAGGATTATGTGCTGGCTTGTGTTCTATACCATGTGTTGTCAAAATTCCTAAGCCTTTCACAGAGGTTTCAGCGATTGCGTTGTGGGCCGTTATCACTACCGATCTTCTATTTGAGGAAAACATTGGACTCTCTATCAGCAAAGGCTGCAATCGCGTTTTTGGAACCTTGTTTGCCGGTTGCTTAGGGTTTGTTCTGGTTCAATTTGGGCTAAAACTAGGACCAGTGCACCCTTACTTTGTGGTAAATTTCGTAATTTTTTTTGTATGTTTTTCAACATCATGATACCTATTCTATTGTGTAGTATAATAGTGTTGTTTGATGTGAAAATTGGTTCTTTGTAAACCAGAGAGTGTCTTGGAAGATTTGATTGGACTGTTCTTGAGAATCTGATTAAGGTCTCACGCGGTTGTGCAGGTATTCTGTGTAGTAATGGCTGGTTTCATTTTTCGATTCTTGAAGGAGCAATGGGGCTATGCTTCTACAGTGGCAAACATGGCGTTTCATTTTTTCATAATCTATGGGTACTTGGATCCAGAAAGATGGACATTGCCGATGCTCAGGTTTTCCATGATCTTGTTGGGTTTTGCGATGTCGTCGATTGTTAACATAGCTTTTCGGCCAATTTATGCTGGAGATACGCTGCACAAGCTTGTGGCAAAAAACTTTGAGACTGCTGCCAGCGTGATTGAGAGGTACAAATTTCATTTACCCAATACGCTGTACAAGCTTGTTTTTTCTTATTGCTATCAGGCCTTTTCTACGTATATTGTTTTGATAATTTTCATTTAAGAGTATTATTACTGATTTGAGTACATTATTTGCAAGCAAGTAGTAGACATATTGTTAAAAGAATACGTACATGTTCTTGTGCAATATTTGAGTGCTTAGGTATTAAGTTGCCCATATCTGCAGATGTGTTGAGGAGTATATCAAAGACACGAAGCTGGATCATGCCCAAGGCATCTTAAGCGGGCTATGTGAAGGCGATAAAATCCACCCGAGCCATCACGAAATAGTGATGCCAGTTTCAGACATTGACAAGTTGGCGAGCGTCGTTGAATTATTAAGACAATTGGTGATGTCCGACACAGACATGGAAAAGTTGGTGAGTGTACTCGGCATCTAATTTCTAAAACTTAACTGGTCGCTGTATTTTCAAGAACTTTTTCAATTGCTTCTAAAAGAGACTGATGATTTACCTGTTGCATTGTCTCAGTCGAGTGCCGTGCTTTGGGAACCTCCACATGGAAATTTTTTCATGGGATACCCTTGGCACTTATACGATGACATTGCGGACCGCCTTCGTTATACTCTCTATGATGTTATAGCTCTTGATATGTGTATCGGGGCAAATATTCAAGCTCCCAAGCACCTCAGAGATATTTTTGCCCAGGTTTGGTTCTTAATCGCACTCTCAGCCTGCCACAATTTGTACGTTATCTTTGTGTCTTTAGTATCTTTATTGTCATCTATTGGATTGTTCTGTTTTGGGGATTTGTTTAGGTGTTGTGGGTTGGTGAAACAGTATACATCGGAAGAGAGCATCAAGGGTAAAGCTTGCTATCAAGGTCCATGTGGCTTAGCTTTAATAGCCTTTACTCACACTGGTCTTCTGGCTAGACTCATTTTTTACATTTTCTAAAAGAAATATTGATGTACAGGAGATGGCGACAATTGCAACCGAGTGTGCCGCCGTTCTTCGCATATTAGGAGATAGTATGAAAAACATGAAAATTTTTTCATCAGAGAACATCATGACACGAGCAGAGGAGGCAGCTGTTGAGTTGCAATCCAAAATACACCAAAACACGGAGATCCTTTTTGGGAGTACTATTACTGAGCCTGAGCATTTGTGTACGCCTCAGAGTTCACGACCAAGTATTCACCAACCAAATTTAGATCAAGACGATTTAATCTCAGCAAACAAAGGGGGCACGAACAAAGCATGGGGAAATACATCTTTACACAGGAAGTCCAGCTCAGGACCACACGGGGACGGTACTCTGGAGAGAATCTCGGCTCTATCTTTAGTCAAGTTTGCGTCTCTTTTGATTGAAGTTGTTTCAAAGATGAGGCTCGTTGTTGATTGTGTTGAGAATTTTAGTGAGCAAGCTAAATTTCAAACTGAGTGTTGATATTCAGATAGATCCATCATGAAAATTTTTCCGGTGCTGTACACCAAAACACGAAGATGTACACATCTTTTGCAGATATTGGTGCTCTCTCAAGAATTTTTCTGTAGTCAATTTTTGCTATCGCAAGGTTTATGTGCTCTTGTAGGGATACTGCTGCTGCAGAGGTTTGTGTTTTAAGTGCACCTTAAATATGGACGAAGAAATGAATGCTCAGCAGTAAATTTGATGCAGTGCTTTGAATTCATTAATCGTGCTTAGGCTTAACCCCGAGACGTCTAGAGTGTTTCGAGAGTTGACGATTTGACAAAAATCATAACAAAGTGCTATTTGGAAGAATATTTTGGGAGTGATAGAAATAAAAGTTGTAGGCATTGAGTTTTAGATTCCATGCATATAGTTAGATTCAGTAATGTTATTACCAATACTTTTCTATAAATTTTGAAAGGAAATTTCAAAATCTTTCTTCTAAAGGCAATTACAAGCAAAATATTATCATTTTTTGAGTACTATTTGTTGGAATGGATTTGAAATGAGGTTCTTTGACATGCTGATTTTTTGAAATTTTTGTGTTTTTTAAATCTATGACTTCATTTTTGCTAATCTAGTTTGAACTAGAGTCAATGCAATTTTGGCTTGGTCAACCACTTGATATACTTCTGCATTTGTAATTTTAGAAAAATATGTATTGTAGCAACACCAAATTTAATTGTTAGATAGGACAACAACTTGATCAAGTATCCTTACATTTGTCCTTGTCATGCGCACCATTTTGGGCATCTTCACTATTTTGTTTCTTTTCCAATATAGGGGTTGATTTTGAGGAGTGGTCAATTTTACGTGTAGATACTATAACTTAGTCAAAGACAAAACCTCCGTGAATTCAATCTTGTCATTGGGATTCCAAAGAGTGTCGTCAATTTTGTATTCATAACTGGTTGTTCCCATTGGCCACCCATTACCATTGTCATTACGAAGTTGCAACTCATAAACTTCTTTCCTTTCAACTTGCTTCTTACATTCTTGGATCATGAAGATCAAAGGCTGTGATTGAAGAATGTACAACCGATTATGTGATAACCTATTCGTTGCACTAGCACGGCTCATCGGTTATCTAATATGTAGCATACCCACATGCAAGATCCTCTAATTTCGAAGGAGACTTGTATGTGGCGTTCATCACGATGCGTCGATCATGAACTAGAGCGAGGGAGTTAATTAACGATTCATTGTATTTCAGCATGTCAATTCCAGAGCCAAGCTGCCTGATGAATCCATGCCCAGCGGGCATGCTGTACAGATTAGAATGAAATAGTGAAAACCTCCAGACCTGCTTGGCAATTCCAATATTTTGGCTTACAGTTTGAGCTTCAAGAGCAAATTTCAATGGCGGTTGGGTTGTTAGTGAATCTCGGTGTTTGATTTCAACGGGAACAATCATTCAATTTCTGTTCTTGTGAATCCAGCAATCTGAAAATTGTTCACTAAGGGTAGTCACACCTTCTTCACTGCTCCCTGATTCTTGAGCGAATTTGCAAAGAGCGGCTCCCGATTAGCTCCCCGTTGCTGCCTCCGCTGCAAAATATACTGTTTCTGCTAAGTTTTCATCACGGTCGTTATTCTGCTCCGGAGGTGTGTATTGTGCGTTGCGAAAATTTCTTCACACCTGCTTGTTTACTACGTTTGTGCCTTCATCTTGCGGAGCGCACTCCCTACGTGTTTGGCGGCTTCATCCTGCAATCCCTGTGAACCGTAATTTTTCAATTCTCAACATTCCTCCTTGAACATTCCTCCTTGAGATAGCAGAAAAGGGGTGTCACACCTTCTTCATAATTTCAGGCACCTAATTGACTCCAAGTTCCTCTCCGGAGCTCCTCATTCTTCATCGGAATTTTGTCTTCAGAGAAGGTGTGACTACCTTTACTTATCTTGTAAGGGGGTGCAACGCAGCAGATGTCCGTCCGGTCCACTCGAACAGTAGAAATGGATGAGGATATTTAAAATGACGGATGAATGTACATCGCTCTGCTAATCGGATGACTGAGCTCATCCATGGCCCCGACAACGGTAATTTCGCCGACTCGTCAGCTTCAAGCTGCAATCTCCATGGCTTCCGAGGACGCATGGATTGACAGCCATCGCCAATCGGGATCCTACTGTGTTCCACGGCACGGGATTCCAAAAAACTACAATTCATCGTCTTTGGGTTGTCGTCCTTTCGAGAATTGACGGATGCTGTCGGCGGATTTTTGAATTGTGAGGCCAGTGGTCAAAGCTCCAATCGTTTGAAATGTGAGGTGAGTGTTTGCGCCGATTTCCTTCTTTTACTTGCGGAATTTCGAAATGTGGTCGTTGTTTTGATTGATTACGAACGATATCAGAACTTGAAGAGGAGCCGGGGATTTGTGTAGAATTCGAGACTCACGATCTCTGTGAGGAAACCCATTGTCGGCGTAGTGGATTTTTAAATACTTTTCGCCCAGGAGATGAACTGTGAAATTGAATGCGCGCCGTGGGTATGTGAATTTGCTTGGGGGATGTGATTTACGGAATCGCCACCTCGGAATTCAACTTCATTGGGAAGTGAAGATAGCTCCATCTATCTGTTTACTGGGATCAGCGCATTAATTGGAGGTGTGCACAATTTCACCGGAGATTCCGAGGTGTCTTGATTCTTTCGAGATGCTCCATCGAAGGTGTAATTGGCCGTACTTCTGTGAGTTCCTGAAGATTTTCGTCAACCAATGTGCGTATTGTATGCTTCATTGAATCGACTACAGTCCTTAGGGTGGCTGCATTGCTTTTTCCTTTCCCGTGCTGGTCGCGGGATTTCGGTCATTTTGAATCAAGCAGGAGTTCAACGACGAGCAGGGTTGCTTGAAGCCCTGGAAATGCAGAACGTGGCCTTTATCCCCTGGACTGAATGGACATCAGGTTTGCTTTCAGAATGGAAATTCTTTGGCGATTTGGAGAAACTCCAACTGAGGATGCAATAAGCAGCAGGGTGGAAGTGATTGATAGGACGGAGTGCAGAAGATGGCCCTTGGCATTGATGGTTTAAGTGGGTATTAGGTTTCGATTGCCAAATTTTCTCAAGGAATGGAGGTGAGCGAGGAGCAGAAACGACGTATTGAAGCCAACCGAGCTGCAGCGTTGGCCCGAAGGAATGCCAAAGTGCAATGTCCTGGGTCCATTGGGCCTTTCAGCAACTGTGTGCGGCTGCCTATGCAACCTCGATTGACCCCTCAGTCGGATGTCATCTCCCCGAAATGGAATCAGGTTGCTACGAAAGCTTCTGTAGACGTCCACCAACAGGCAAGTGTATGGAGAGGCGTGCATCTGGCCGTGAATAAGGAGAATAATGCGGTGCCGCAGTGTGTGTCTGTAGGCCCCTTTTGTGCATCTGGTATTGGCCCACATTGTGGAGTATCTAGTCTTGTGAATGCCCCCGAGAAGCCACTCCTCCAAGGTCGTGGTAGCGGAGTCGAGATTTTGAAAGTTGTTTTAGAGATATGTGCCCCGGACCGTTTTTCCCTGATGGTGAGAAGCGGGCGCGCTTTCTCAGCCTTTTTCGAGAATGTTTCATGTGTAAGTTTCCTATATTCCCCAGCCTTTTTGTGGAATCTACCGTCATTATTTTTTGAATTAGATTTTTTGCGTTCAAGCACCTCTACAGACTGGATACTAGTGAAGCTCAATGCTGCCTTTCTCTTGAAATTGAGCGTATTGTCTCTGCCATGAGGATAACTAGTTTGACAGTGTAGTTACTGTAGCACACCGATTGCACCATGTACTGTGGACCACGCCAGATACAAGATGCCACAATAAGCCAAATTTATTGTGACACTGGTGACCACATTTCAAGCTGCAAGGTAGTCTACAACCTCCTTGGACGTACGGTTATTTTGGTGGACTACACTTATCTTTGAACCACTAGAATGTATGAATTCGTTTGTTCCTTTTGTTCAATATAGGCCTGATGCGATGTGAGCTTGTGCAGGTAGCAAGATGTGAAAATCTGGAACCTTCGGCACAATGCCCTGTGTATAATCTGAAAGATTACGACAAGGTGACAGAAGTTCTGAAGGGTTTGCCAGGTGTGGAATATGAGCAAATACCATGGTCCACGCGCATGGTGTTGGAGAAGTTTCAGCGAGCAGCAGAATGTGGTGTTCCATATGGACCAGATCATATCACCGACTTCGAAGTGGACCAGTTACTCCTCAACTTACCTCAAAAACTTGCAAAAAACTTGCTTGCTTTCCAGAGGGAAGGCGTGAAGTACGGTTTGCAGCGAGGTGGACGCTTTCTCCTTGCGGATGAAATGGGAGTTGGCAAGACGATCCAGGTCAGTGGACTCAAATTCGACCAAGAGTTTTTCTATGTTAAACCTAGAATAAAGGACCAAGAGGCCCAAATTGGGCCTTATGTTCTTACGGGGACTTCTTATGTCCAGTTTTATTTATTTTTTGACCAGCACACGCAATTTTCGTTACTGATTCTGGTAATATACATATTTTGGTCATATCTAACTTATGTATGTTGGTTTGAATTTTGCAGGCAATCGCGATAGCATCCTGTTACAGAGAAGAGGGCTCTCTTTTGGTTATTTGTCCAGCGAGCTTGCGATTGGTATGGGCGGAGGAGCTTGAGCGTTGGCTTCCTTATCTTTCACCTCTGGATGTGCATCTTGGTATGTTCTATCCCCTCAGATGGCTATGAGTTCTTTAGTTTCTGCCCATTGAACATGAAAAACTTGATCATTTTACCAGATTTTATCTGACGATTAATTACACTGCTGCATTGAGTGTGAGGCTCATGATGTAGGTTTTAGAATGGATTATGACATGCTCACTATGTGTTAGACTCGAAATATTCCATCAAACTCAGCATATAGTTTGGTGTCCTATTGGAGTGATCAAAATATTAATGTGACCCTCAACGATAATGTCCAAGGATCTAGTAAACTAATTTGCATCCTCCAAGATGGTCAAAAGTACCACACTAAGTTCGAGAAATATTTTCTGTTTGTGACCTCTGGTAATTATTACCGTGGTCCGCAGTATATGTTGTACTTGGTGTAATTGAACTTGTGCAGTGCTTTAAGTACCTGACTCTTTTCATAAAATCTGTGACCTATTTAGAATTTTGTTTTCATACGATTAGCATGTCATGAAAGCATACCTAAGACAGTCCATGTGATTGTTCCTGCAGTTTTTGGTCGAAAGAACAACCTGACAGAGAATATGCAGCTGCCTAAGGTGGTTGTAATATCGTTCAATATGATGGCGCGCCTACGTGAAAGCATGTCGTCTCGTAAATGGGGCATGGTTATTGTGGATGAAGCTCACAATCTTCGGTGCACCCCTAAAAAGATCGAGTGCCACGAGGTATGTCTTGTTTTCAGAAATTTTAACTACATTCTCGTAAAGTGGAAATTATTCATCCAGTTTACCTCAAATTTAACGGATTGTCATCGTCGTGGCCTTCCCAGACTATGGCAGTGCTTGAACTGGTACAGAATGTGAACAGAGTCGTGCTGCTTACTGGTACACCGTCATTATCGAGGTAAGAGTGTCATTTCTCAGTTTTATTGCAATTAGGAGATGCTCTTTGATATAATTTTTAATTGGAAATCTGAGTCATTTTGGTTAAAATATGCGCGTTCTGCGTCTCATGAGTTTCTGTATGGATGCAGACCATTTGACATCTTCAATCAAGTCAATTGCTTGTGGTAAGTGAGCTTTGTTTTCAATTGATCCTGATTCTGCACCAGACAGGAAATACTTTTTGTGTGCTCTTGATAATTAATTAGATGTGAAGTGTAACTTGTCATGTCTTTCACCATCTGCAGGCCAAAATTACTTGGCAAAAATAAATACGACTTTGCACGGAATTACTGTGATCGCGAGTCGCCATCGTCGGGTCAGGGTGACTGCAAGGTATTTCACGATCACTTTGAATTGATTAATGTTGAGTTTTAACCCGAAAATAGTGAGTGCGAGATCTAAGGACTTCAGATTATGCTAAGTATGTGTTTTTCAGATCATTATGCCCGTTTTATTTTCATAATGCTGCGTCGGGCATTGGCTCTTGCTGTGTCTTTGAACAGTAGTATCAATTATTGTCTGAACTCGACGATTTTCACCATTTCACATCCATTGCCCTTCTTTGCAATGAGTAATCCCCGTCTTTCTTGCTTGATATAACGGATTCATTGCCGTGTCTGTTTTTCAGAACTTTTCAAAGGGCGCAAGACTTCTAGAGCTCAATGTCCTCTTGAAGCAGGCAGTCATGGTATGTCGCTTATCTAGAAACCTCTATAGCGAATCATAGCTATTGAGATCCCATCCTTTTCGTAACCAATGTTCATTGCGATGACGAAACTCGAACTCCTCCATTGTATATATCTATAGCACGAGACTATATATCTGAACAGTATAGTTTTGCTTTGGGTTATTGTCGTTAACTCTCTTTAGTGACGTTAATGGAAGTCAAGTGTTCTATACTAGCTTCAATTTATTCTTCGTTGTATTTCTGAAGCGAAGGATTTGTTGCTTCGAATAGCTATTTATACGACTACTACCCCCGTCAATTATTTGCATTCGGTGTGTAATTCCCGGAATTTCTCAAGCCGGGTTGCCTTGGATGTTATGTCGTGTCAGTCCAGCTGCGACCCTTAAAGGCCGTATGTTCCAAAAAATAAACAAATAAATAATTTGCATTCATGGACCACGTAACCTCAGATAGAGTTAAACATGATACAGATAAGGAGGATGAAGGATGATGTCATGTTACAACTGCCTCCAAAACGCCGTCAAATCATATGCTTACAACTTTCGGCTGCCGACATTAGAAGCGCTAAAGCATTCTCGGATGCGACGGCCAGAGAGAGAACATCGGAGCAATTGGGGGAGGAGGCATGTAAGTGTGGTTTCACGCGGAAGGGAGCTTGCGAATGTGAAGACGAGAATGAAGATGAGAGCAGCGATGAATGTGAAGGCAACAAAGAAACAGCGAGTAAAACCTCGACTCGGTTGCTTACAGAGCAGGAGATCGGAGTGGCCAAGCTTCGAGGCTTTCAGGAATGGCTGCTCAACAACTCCATCTTCGCTGGTCGTGATGGGAACTCTCAAAAGAAGATGATAATCTTTGCACATCATTTGAAGGTTTTGGATAGCATTCAGGTAAAATGTGCATACGAGCGAGGCTGTGAAACTTGTATTCTTTCTTCGTGTCAGCCTTCATGGATCGCTTGATTGGTAACAAAACGCTGATGTTTCTCATGTCATCTTGGAAGAGCTGAGCAGTTATTTGCAGACATTTTTGTTACCTCCATGATAGATGCTCATATTCGTTAATAAAGTGGTTTTCAGAGCGCAAAAAATGTGGCATCCAAGTGCTCAAAAATTAAAACTATTACTGTCGAGTGCCTGAAGCTTTGGAAACTAGGACTTTTATGTGCGTAGATGAGTTTTGAGGTGGCCAACTGAAACCTTGCGCTCTAAAATCTAGAACTGATTTTGATGTGAGGTTAGTTGGATTCCAGTTCCAGGACTCAAAATGCTCTGGTTCCTATAAACTGAGTCTTTACTATGCCTGCTCATATCGTGAAATTCCGCCATTTTAATGAGTATGGGATTACAGAGAAATATTGACCTGTGCATTTTGTTACGAGTGTAGACGATCATACAAAGTAATCGCGTGGAATTTGTTCGCATTGATGGAAGTACCCTACCACGAGACCGCTTGAATAATGTCAATCGCTTTCGGTCGGACCCGGAGGTACTGTACTGTTGGAGGATGAAGGTCCTATGTGCTGAATATCGCAGATTATTTTCTTTATATGGTATTTAGCAATTTTAACCGTTCAACGTGTTCTTAGAATTAAATCTGGAACTAGGATAGTATTCCTGTAACAAGGATAATATGCAGCTCCATCCAGAAGTTAATTTCAATAGCACGTATTTTTTTCGGTATTTTTGCCACTTGCCGTTTACCACGTCTTTATTCCTGAGATCCAGGTGAAATTAGCAATTATTGGAGTGCAAGCTGGTGGCGTGGGGCTTGATTTCTCTGCAGCACAGAGTGTCACATTTGTTGAGCTCCCAAAATCTGCGTCTGAAATGCTCCAGGTGAGCCTTCATCCCTTGAACTGTTTCGAAATGGATGGTTATTAACTCTTAATTTCCTTTAGTATAGAGCAAAGTAATGTCTTTCACAGCATCGTGATAACCTGCACTCTTGGAAATTTCTTTTGGAGATGGGGCACTTTTATGTGGACTACATCGTCTTGTACACAGTTAACAATATATCTTACTGAAGATACATCCAGTCGAAACAAAGCGATGCAACGTGATTGAGAAGATAAAACGTTTCTAACATGTAATTATGGTCTTTGTTCCTTGGTTCTGCAGGCTGAAGACAGAGCACACCGCCGAGGGCAGAAAAATTCTGTGAACATTTACATCTTTGTTGCCAAGGTGCTTCCCTTTACTTTCTGTTCTAGTTCATTGGTAATGATGCCCAATCATGTTGTGCAAACAGGAAGTGGTTTTAACTTCGTGCTTACACTTATCATCCCGTTACTCTCTCCTTGAACAGGGGACAGCTGACGTTCAGCGCTGGCAGTCATTGAGTAAGAGTCTCGAACGTGTTTCAACCATGACTGATGGAGCTGAAGCTTCTTTAGAGGTAAGCAGTTCGTCCGCTTTCCTGACTGTAGGATGAACCGTTTCACTCTTCTCAAGGAAAACTCCATATGTGATTAGTAATAAGTGAATTGTGATTTGAAATTAGCGACCAAGTCATTCTTTGACGCTCTCATGCAGATCGACCGTGTGTTTGATTCGTCAAACACACACCTTCAAGGAAGCCTTTCACAAGAATCGTGCATTACTGCCGAAACCATTAGCGGATCACCTAATTTGGCTGATCACGCACCGGCTTACTCAACTCAACTACGATTGAGCACTTCTCAATCTAAGAATACTCCTGGTGAATCGGTGGAGACAAGTGTTAACTTTCCTGCAACGTCCCTAATGTTTGAGGTAATCATCTTGTCAGTGCATGGTGTAGCACGCATTTAGAGTTAGTACTTGGAAGTTAATGACAAATTTGACATTCTAAGTAAGTATATTCTTGAAGCCGTTGCCTCCCAACGCACGAAATGACCTAAAGTTTGCCTCATGTTTTTACAGAAGTTTTGAGTAGCTAGGATGGGGATTGTCTGTTGTCCAATCTTTTTACGAATTCTTTACATGCGATGTTCTTTTGTAATTCTGATGGTGTAGAATTTGGCCCCATCTGAAGTGTACTTTTCACAATATGATCTACCGAATAGGTCGTTTAAAATCATGAATCCCTGGTCTTTTAGGAGTTAATGCTAAAGCTGGTCAAGGTTGTTTGGACCAGGTTAGCTTCAACACTGGCCGCATCCATTTATTTCTCAAGTCGGATGATGAAAATGCTGGACCTACATCACTTCAAGCGAACTTCAAACCAGAGGACCTGACACACTTCGCAGAAAGTGGCATATGTGCACGAGGAGCTCTTCCTGCTTGTTTAGCGCACAATTCTTCCTACAGACAAGTTGCGGCATTGTTCTGGGAAGAATACTGTAACTTGCGACCTTTTTTCCGGAGGCGACTCCGAGGCCGTCCTCTCTCACTTCCACTGTCTGCAGAATTGGAGTCTCTCAAAGATGAGGATCAGTACGTTCCTGGGGTACGTATATCTCTTCTGACTATTGAAAGGATTGTATTCCTATGTCTTCACTTGTCAAACTTCATTTTTCCATTGTAGGTGTTCGGAATATGTACTATCAAAGTAGGTATGTTAGATGAGATAAGCGCATCATATCCAGACATTTGCAAGCTGGCTAAACTGGTTCAATCACCGATAGAGGACCAGATAGAAATGGTAACAATGGAGCTCCTCGCTTTTGAGGCCATGAAGTAGGTCGTCTTACCTGTCTCGATTGTGTTGCTTTTCCAGGGAATAGTGAAAGGTGGGAGCAAAAGACGCTGGACCCCTAAAGAGGAAGTGGGTTGTGAAATACCAGCAGGCACATCATGGCGGACAATCTCGTATCATAGACGAAATGATTTGAAAGAGAGGAAAATTGCACAAGCATGGACCGCGGACAATATCCCTCTCTGCAAATATTGTCAGCAACCTTGCAAGTAAGAGTTAGTCGTTTTCTTTTTGTTCTATAGCATACAAAATTTTGGTTAGCTACGTCTTTCTCTCGAAAAACGTCTATTACTGGAGTTTAAGCCTCTTGTTCATTAACAGTGATGTTCTTTTGAAAATTGTTATTCCTCTAGTGTTTAAATCCCTTGTCCGTTAAAAGTGATGTCCTGGTAGGCATTTCGTGACCTCTTTTGAATTTTGTACATTTCGGTAGAAATTGTACATGTTGGTTGCAGTTGTTTCTCACTCCTCATTTTGGAGCGATGTCCGTGTTATTGACTAATAATGTTTCAAATCCATCTCACAAATTCTTGGGATACAGAGGACCCAGATCTGTGAATCCGGAGTCGTTTCAGGACTTCTTTTGTCAAATCACATGCCTCAATGAGTATTCCAGCAAAACAAACGGGCGACATATCCGAGAGGTACAACCCTACCTACTCTCCAATGCTCCTCGCTCTGCAGATAATACTGAACTCTTGAATGAATGTGCGTTAGCAACTCCAGTCGGATCATAAGCTTTTGACTAGATGATGACTTGGTCTTCCAAATCATAATAGCATTTTAGGCAAATATCCCCTCGTTGAGAAAGAATTATTTGATCGATTGGACTCTTAATGGGTGTTTCTTTTCACAGGAGCTCTTCGATCTGGAAGGCGGAGTGTGCGTTAAGTGTAACCTTGACTGCCATGCCCTGGTGCACCGAATAAAACCGTTGCCATTAGAACTGAGGCGGGAATATATTCTGGAAAATGCTTCTCAATTGACTGAGTGCAAAACAATGTATGTCTCGCACAGGCCCCCACTCATCCCTGAAAATCTAACCTTTTTTTAATTAAGGCTTCACTCATTGCATTCTTGCCTCTAAATTCCTGATGCTTTTATTGAGGCATTGTCGAGAACCTGTTGTTTTCAGGCTCGAGAGGCTCATAAAGAATCCGGTGGAAGGCAACGCATGGCATGCTGATCACATCCTTGCAGTGGCTGATGGTGGAGGTGGGCCTTTCAGAAAGCAGTTGACTTTTGAACATTGACCCATCATGTTAAAATTTTATAGAGAATTTTCGAGATCGATATATGACGGATTCCATGCCATACCCAACTTTGATTCGGAGTCTATTGAATTCGAAATTCCGGAGGATTCTGCAAGAATTTATCTGAGTCGGTGTGTAGATTTCCAAATCTCAGTGTCTAGTATTCATTTTAGACCCGCGAATTTAAAGATGACTCAGATGATACTCAAATCTTCTTTGTCGTGTGAAACCATTTGGCAGGGGAGTGCACATTGGAGAATTTTCAAACCTTGTGTATTGCGTGTCATGCGAAAGTGACAGCTGAGCAGCATCGGCGTCGCACATCTGAGAAGTTGCAACTCAAAAAAAGCTTGCAGAGAACCATAAAAAAGCTTCAAGAGCAGACCGACAGAATGAAGCGAAGGCGGACAATTGACATGGAGGTAAAGAAACTGCAGCATGTTAGTGACTGCTATTCGAGTTCAGTCTGGGTAGAATCTGCTTGTTATTGTGAAGCTCTTAAATTTAAAAGCCACTATCTATGAGCAGATTTCATTGAATTACTTTGCTACTGAGAAAGTCAAGTATGGCAATAACGAATTAACTTGCTTTCTATGCCAGGGTGATTATATGGACACGAGTGAAGATGAAGATGACCAAGATCTTCTCAATATAAAAGTTGCTGGCAGTGCATATTCAACCTCAGCAGTCACCGATGTTCTCACGGATCATGCCTACAATTCCATTCTGCAACCGCCTAGGACGAAAGGCCGTCAGTGTGCATATAACGCGAGCTCACCTGAAGGCGAGGGCAGTACCGAGATATTCGCACTGCGTTCTTGCAAATCCATACTACAAGCTCCTAGTGAAGATGACCAAGATCTTCTCAATATTCAAGTTGCTGGCAGTGCATATTCAACCTTTGGAATCATTGGCATTACGGAGGAACTCTCAAAGGGTGCCTGCAAGCAAGCTTCTAGTGCGCAAGGCCGTGATTCTACACACATAGCTAGCTCACCTGAAGTCGAGGGTAGGACCGAAGTACCTGCACTGCGTGCTTGCAACTCCATACTGCAAGACCCTAGTGAAGATGACCAAAATCTTCTCAATTTAGAAGTTGCTGGCAACTCATTTTCAGACCTTGTCATCATTGGCATTACGGAGGAACTCTCAGAGGGTGCCTGCAAGTCCATGATCTTGCAACCTTCTAGTCCGGGAGGTCGTGAATCTACACACATAGCGAGCTCAGCTGAAGTTGAGGGCAGTAAAGAGGTACTCGCTGACAGTGCCTGCAAACTGACACTGCAAACTTCTGCCAGGGACAGCCACGAATCAACTCGCTTTTTCAATAGTTCGCCTTCCTTCCCTAGTTCGGGAAAGAAGCCAACTTTCTCTTTACAGAGTTTAAACAAGTACCTCATGCGACCAGGATGAGTATTTTCTGTATTTAGGGAGGGAACGAAGGCCATCCATGCTTGCAAGCAAAGTGGAAGGGGTGTCCTCAACTCTCCGCTTTTGGAGCTCAGGTATTGATAACCTGACTCTCTTGTGCCTCTGCCCTAAGTTCCATTAGTGAGATGTGCCACTGATTGTTCTCTTTCACTGACGGCTATTTCTTAGTCTCAGATTTGCATGGCGCTGATGTTCTGAGCAAGAAGTCGGACGCAGTCGCATGTAGAGGCTTCACCAAACGTCACCCTCAGTGTTTCCACAGACCAACAGGTCAGTTTCCGTCGCTCGTTGATACCCCCAATTTGCTCAATTTTCCCTCGAAACTGGAAATGAGATACCGTAGCCTTCAACCCTAAGGTTTAAGAATATCAAACATTCTTTTAGCAGTTTGAATTGATCATATGGGAACTTCTTTTTGTCCCAGTTTGTTTTTTGATCGACTAGCATATCCAATTGTCTTTGCTGATTCTGGTGATATAAAACGATGGCCCCATTTGAATTTTACTTTTCACAATTTTAAATCAAATAGGTCATTTTTAAACCTTGAATCCTTGGTCTGGTACCAAGATGAGCTTTGGAACGCATTGGGGGCTGGCGTTTTGCAACTATATTTTAGCTTACCTGTGTCATATTTGCATGCACATAACAGGTCTCTTGATGAGATCTAATTCGAACGGCGTATGTTCTGAAGCCCATTGGATTTGTAAGCAACACTTCGTCTGGCCAAAAGTTTAGTTACTTGGGCCTCTACTTCATTTTAAGAACGTTCCTCATCGTCAATTCAGCACCCCCTGCCATTGGGTCAACATGGGTTGACCCAGGTTGGCTGTACACTAACGTCCTAGGGCGTATTAAAATTTATTTTTTCTTGTCTAACTCATCGAAAATAGAATTGTAAGCAGAGCTCTGATCAGTAGTCAATTCTATTCAGAAGCTTTTGTTGCACCTGATTTGAGTTTCTGTTACTGGAACCTGATGTTCTTTGTCAAAAACAACAGTATCAGGCTACCCAGCCCATACAACTAGGAAATCATCCAATTTCTACCCACTCATTCCTGGTAATGAAGGTTGTAGTTTGAGCCTGACCATGTCTATATTAGATCCTCAAAAGACATAGTGAGCCTCATCACTGTAGGAGATCTACGAGCCTATTGGTCTGTTTAGGAAAATTGTCACTTCTGTCAATAGAAAAAATTCAAGAAATTGGCACTATTTCAGATGCATGTCCAGACCCTGTCAGTTTGAATAGACATTTACTAATATTGTGTACTTTTATGTAACATTAGACACTATTTACATATATGGCCACAGAAGCATGAGATTCAAAATGCATATCAGCATACCATTTATTTCAATGAAAGAGGATGTAAGTTTTTTAAATATTTTGTGGTGAGTCCAGGCAAATTTCTAGAAAGGCACTGGCAGGGATTTCAAGTTTAACCCAGGTTTAGGGTAAACAATGCTCAAAGTCATTGGGTATGTCGCTCAATGACACAGGTTGTGCTGATGATGAGAGAGTTAAATGGCCAGCCAAGTCGGTAATTATGGAAAACCTGACTGGACTCGAAAATTGATGCTAAGCTTACCATGATCAATTGTTACATGTTGACTGACCAATGTGTAGGAAGATCTGACTACTGGTGTTGAATAAAATGCTCACTCTGTCAATGCAAACTTGATGCTGTAGGAAGAAAATCAGTCACATTTGAGGAAATTTTCTATTTAGAGTGTGGTGGGGATAAAATCAACAGGTGACAGACAACCGATTTCGATAGGTTAGGGCAAGTCGGAATTTTCCCAGGCACTGAATCGATCATAGCTGCTGAGCTTCTCCACAGATCCTCATGTCCAAGCTTTAGAGTCTGCAGCATGGCATCACAATATTTAAAATAGCTCTAAGTTCGTTCCTAACACCCTCCGTCACAACACTCTTTAACACGAAGTGCGAACATACACTAAGGCACACATGACAAATGCATAATTTGTACAGTACAGTACATTGTTAACCAACCAAACCATTCCCCCTTAGAGATTGGGATAATCCCTCCCTAGATCCCTCGGAGTGAATTAGACAAACTAGATATCTCAATTACACGAAGCAATTTTTGCAGTGGTGTGCTTTGGCAGAACTGGTCATGGCCATCGTCGATTAAAAGTGATCGAAAACCTGACGCGCATGAAAACTACAAATTGAAACGGTGACCAACATCTTCAGATATCAAAACTCCGCGATAAGGTACAGGGCTCAAGCACCAATATGCTATATTGGTTTGTAGTGACCTCCTCCCACGTCTGACCTGATGTGAACCAAAAATATCCCCTAAAGTCCAGCACATATCGGTGAAATGGGTGATTCGAAGATTCGCTGGCATCTAAGCACATGCAAGCTCCAAGACATAAGAAACTCCAGTCAACACTACAACTATATATTCTCAATGGGATCCTGAAACTTGCCAGTACACAACGGACAAGCAAATCATCGTAGATCAAGTCTCTTCTTCTGCTTCGTCTGTATCAAGATGTGACAGTCCAACTTTTGCCTTCTTCCGAGATTCCTTCAAGTCTGCAGACTCTTCTTCATTTGGTTCTCCGTCCACAACTTTTTCCGATAAACCCGAACCCTCCCTTTTCACTCCTGCTGTGGGCTCTGCATCCGAAGCACCTGCCTCGTTTTCTTGCTTGTTATCCGTTTCACCTTCAGAGCTCTCTTTCGCCTGAGGCTTCTTTTTAGCATCTTTCAGCGCTCGGCGCTCAGCTTCGGCAGTCTTCAGACAAGATCCAAATTCTTCATCTTTCACAAGATCCAAAGGAGTTTTGCCAGCCTTGTTCTTTGTTAACAAATTGGCCCCCTTCTTGATTAATAATATAGATAAATCTTTGTGGCTTCCTTGCACCGCCATATGTAGAGGGCTCATTGATTTGCGCGTCAATGAATTAACGTCGGCTCTTGAAGACAGGAGTACACGAACGGCTTCAATATGTCCCTTTTGACTTGCGAAGTGGATGGGTGCCATGTCATCTCCCGCTGCTGCTCTGATATCTGCCTTTCTATCACAAAGCAGCCTCACTGCCTCGGTCTGTCCTGCCCATGCCGCCATGTGCAGTCTTCGAATCTCGTTAAGTATTCACAATCATGTTCACTAAAAACTGCAAACGCTGTCACTGACAATCAAGTCACACATCGTCGGGTCCTCCGAAAGCTAAGAAGCACACTTCCATCGAAACTCAAACTGAACGAGCTTCACTCGAATCAATTTGAAACACTAAATCTAGTGCATTCGATAACTTCCTCCAAATTGTATCTATCCGAGCACCCTATAAAGCACTGCAGTCCAATACCGGCAGCATCGTAAGCTACCAACATAGTGTACTTTTAGAGGAAATTATTGATGCTTGGCATCAAACAAAGCCCTAGAATATCCACTAAAAAAACAGAAAATCTCCATATGCCAAACCAACCAACCCGAGAAAGACTCAGAACTCTGTCCCTCTCAGAAGACATCATAACCCGTGGCCCTAGGTAACCAAAACAAAGCAAAATTTGCTACTCAGTTGCTCCCTTGTATGTCAACGATCCCTTCCCTATTTCAACATATTTTCTACTTGTGCATTATAAGCTTCTCTGCAAATTCGTTGCGTCGTAATTGCAACAGCTTCACAACCTAAAATAGATGGTTCCAAGTACAACAAGTAGGACATCTACAAACGCGAATTCGCAGCCCTAATTAGACCCAAGCTTCAAGAGTTGCATCGGAAATTCAAAAAGACGACAGCAGGACTGACGGACCCTCCGCAAACTTATCAGCAGACGAAAATTTGAAATCCAATAAAAAAAATGGACTACTGCAAATTGCTTGCGCGCAACATTCTCCAAAAAGCCTGAAAGAGCCGCTCTTTTCATAACTAAAGAGACGAAAAAAATTAGTCGCTCTCCACGACTCCATTCACAAATTCAACAATGCAGTAATACAAAGCGGATGTAGAGCCATCAACAGAAAGAAAAAGAAAACGCAGCATAAGGTCAGTAAAAAACTCCGTAATGTTTATTTTTTTAAATTAAGAAATAAAATCAGCTCTACAAAATTACAAAAAACAAGGAAGTGCAATGAGATAGCTGCAGCGCCAATACCAGAAATGAATTCCAGGATACGGAGTGCGCGAGTGCCGGTCGCGGTTGTTGATACAGGCAGGATTAGCGGCGAGGAGTTGAGTGATCTCCTCCACGTTGCCATTCCGCGCCGCATCGTGCAAGGGCATTACTTCCACCGGCGGTGGCGCCCTTGTATTCCTTCCCATCCTCTCGACCTAATCCCCCGCGCACCCTGATCGCTCTCACGGAAACCTCTTCTGCGCTGCTGCGCAAATGCGCGCTTCTCAGTCTCCCTTGCAAAATCGAGCGACAAAACCTGCAGTCAAACAAAAAACAATACAACCAGAATCAATCCAGGAACAAATCAAATGATGAAAATATCCCAAAGGCTAAGTTACTACCACAGGCAACATGGGGTGACAATTGCAACAACATTACTACTCCATGTCCAAGATGTTTTAGCAACCAAGTCAGCTTATTCATCAACATGAATCGGCAGATTCAGCGAACCATGAAAGAGTAAGAATCTCACTGATGTTTGCCTGGGGAGAGTTCTGCTTCAATTGTTCGCTCATTCAAAATTCAAAAGTTCGTCAATCGCCACCACCGACTTCCGTTCGTAAAAACAAAACAAAACAACTGTAAGGAACAGGTAACCTAGAACAAGTGCACGGTCGAAGGTGCACTGTCAAAAGATGGAGCGCGGTACATAGTTCACGGTCTTAGGCTGTAGAACTGAGTAAAAATTTTAAAATAAGGATCTCATACAATTTCAATGACAATTGGACTGATTTCTACCTTACAGAGGAGAAGAAGTTTAGGTTTCTATGAAGTATCCCAAGTGGATCACGGATCTTAGTCATACATATTAGTAAGGTAGCCAACCCATTTCCAACCACTTAAGCAATTATGCATATTTAGACTGTAGGTTTTTTGAATTCGTAATTTTTTCCATGTACAAAAATAAAGTTTGGAAAGATTTTGTATTTTTCCAAATTTTTATTACACAAAATGCAGTTACTATGAATTTCTTAGTGAAAGATTCTCTTTGACCTATAATGGTGAATGATATGGCATTAGAAGATTCTTGGAGGCTCCAAAAGCCTATTTCAAGCTTGTTCCCGCGCAGTTGTTCCCTACAGTAGAGGGAATGGCCCGTTGTTAGAAAAAAAAATTCAAAAAAATCGTTTCTTCAAAACTTTTGTGATAGAATCAAGGTATATTCTAACTCCCCTTCAAATTCTTACTCATGGTTTGTGGATACTATTCAATATTGTATTTGTACAAAATCAACAGTATAAAGAGAGAAATAGATAATCAATCTGTAGGATGAAATCCTACAAGTTCATTATTATAAATCCCTTGCAAAATAACAAAGAACTCTAATGAAATACCAAACAGGACAAGTAATAAATCCCAAATGAACACAAATCCTAATCATTATCAATATAAATCATAAGTAACATGAGTGCCATAAAAAATGGTAATTACATAAATGAGTTCTTAAAGCTAAATTTTTCTAAAACATCTCATTGATAGAGTTAATTAGGTGCAACCAATCATATACTCCAAGGTTGAAATACCAACAGCCCAGATTCTAGAAAGAATTCAAACACACAACAACTATCAATTTGAATTGAAATTAAATTAAAGTAGACATGTAAAGTTAATCTAGAGAGATTAGTGCACATGGTGTTGCTTTGACAAACTGGATCTTCACCCACATGTAGTATAGAATAAGAGATTGTATGAAAGAACCTTCCCGAGAGGAGGTAATTCGTCACCTATATCCATACAACCCAATACACTATTAGTTTGTTAGACAACGTGTATGAGGTGTCTTCAGATATATCACTACTTGTTATCGATATTCACAAGAGAAAAACATTTCAACAATCATATAACCATAGCCAAATCATGCAAGCAAAACTAAAAAATCATATTAGTTTTGCAATAAGGAAATCATCAACATTTATTGGCTGCTGTTCCAGGAACCAAGCTCCATCATAAGTGAATCCTAATGCAAAGTTCAAATCCTCAATTTTTGAACGTGAAAGTCCGCAGATTACTCCTAGCACTGAGTTTTGGAGACTGAAGTTTAGAGAGCTTAGTAACTTAACTCATGGGTATTTTCAAAAGAAGTCCAAAAGCTAAGGCCGAAGAAGGAGGCCAAATTTATTGCAGATATGCATCTAGCAACCAACTAGCTTGATGAACGGCTTTAATCAGATAGTAAAGGCATAAGTTCCAACTAATCGTCAATATAATAGTAACAACAACAAATTTTCAGATGATAATAAATGGATCTCTAGCATACTATTGAAGAATATCCTTGGAATGTGCAGGTCTCAATACTTATAAATTAGTTGCCCATAAAATAGGGTTGTTGAAGAGTATTCTTGGAATGTACAGTAAGGTCTAGCTCATTTACGAATTTTTCAGACCAAGTTCACTAGAAATTTCAGCAATTTCAAAAAACTCTAGCGTACTCAAAAATGAATCAATTTTGAAATTTCAAATTGCATTGGAATCACATTGAAGTCTACTTCAACTTAATAACAAGTAGAAAATGAATAATATAAAATCATATTACAAGTTGGATTGATTGTACACACTATCTCCCATTTCATAGAAGATAGTGAAAGACTTCTTGCATTAGAGTGAAGTAAAAACAAAAAGTGATACAAAATTTTTAAGTGGAATGTGATCAAGTGTCTCAAGAGCAATTGTGAAGATTCATTTCTAATATGTACCTTAAATAATAAGTTGTAATTTTCACAATTGGTGGTAACACCAAATGGGAGATAGTGTGTAAAGAACATCAAACTCTTTGTATTATTTTCAATTACATATGTGCCTTTGTAATAGTGGTAAAGTAGACTTCAGTGTGATTCCAATGCAATTTGCAATTTGCAATTTTTGAGTGTACGCGGGCCTCCCAAAATTATCCAAATTTTTAGTAAGATTCAGAATTTTAAATGAACTAGACCTGATTGTACAAGGGTTTGACACTCATAATCCACTTGTTCATATAGAAGGAGCATTCATTGGGTACCTTAAGTGTGAGTAACTTGTTCTGTATTTGGGGGAATTTTAACGTGTGACAAATATACCATAGCAGTCTATATTCACAGAAAAATTCCACAACAAATAAAAAGATAAAGAGCTATATATAATAATACAAAACTTTTTCTTCTATATTTGTGTAAAATGAACAAATCAGCAATAGACATTTGTGAAGACTTAGAAGTAAAACTAAGAATTCAAGTCTAAAAAGAGAAATAAATTTAAAAAATAAAAAATTGGGCAATGATTTGGCAGGATCTCGACCATGTAATTCTATTGCACCAAAGTTGTTCCTTGCGTTTACAAGTTGCGATAACTCATAGGCTTCCGAAGGCCCCAAAAATCTTCTAATGACCTTTTTATTTCTAACCATAGGTTGATTGTGAAATCAACCAAAAGCTAGTTGCAATATTGTAAATCTTGTAGTCAATAGTAATGTAGTACAATTGTGTTGAGAGCTGTGCAATAATTAAACATTGTTCATCTCATGTTGATCACAAAGAAAATAGTCTATATTACAAGAATGAGGAGAAATGGGTTGGCTACTATATACCCTAAGTTTAGGCTTAGGGATGTAGGTTTATTTCTAACTTTGAGCGATATCTTGTTGACAATTTTGATATTGATGGTGAAGTTCATAGTCTTCATAATCCTTAAAATTTTTATTTATAAATGTACATTTGGGCACTAAAGTAAACCATTCAACATACCCTTTCAATTTAGAGCTTAGAATGTTAGTAGGGTGAAGCTTTAACCATTAAATGTTTGGTGGGTTGCCATTAGTATAATTGTATATTAACCAACTTTATAACTTAAAAATTAGGAATTCAATCAAGAAGAAATGTTTATGATAGAATTTGAAATCAATTATATAAAAATTTGAAGATGAAAAAATGAATGAAATTATATCTTAAAAGCTTTGGATTGACCTAAGCAATAAGCATTAGGTTCTGGTTGGTTCATCCAATACAAGGGCAAATTTAAAGGTTAGAAGAAAAAAATGATATAGGTTATCATGAAAAACGTTGTGAACATTATCCTAAATTAAAAAATCATAGTGAACATTTGTACTTCCAATTATAAGGTAATTGTACCTAATTGTAACATATTTTTAAGAGTGATCCTCATAGTATTTTTTCCTAAATTTTATAATACTAAACCTGTATTTATGAGAGTTTAAAATTGATTTTGAATTCACCTATTCTTAATACATTATAAATTCATTGTTTATTCATACAATATACAAAAATTACATGCTAAAAGAATTTAGAATCTCTATATATTTTCCAAAAAGATCCAACAAAATTTAGACATTTAGAGACCATGTTCAAAGGCTTCATTGGTAAAATTTTAGGTGAAGTTTCCTTATTAAAAAACCCTTTCTTAAATTTTTTTACTTTAATAAAAAGTTTAGATGAGCTCACTATATTTAGAACAATTGCCTTATACACATAGGTTGAATAAAAACTAATTTTTTTGTAAGTGAAGGCAATATAATTGGAATTATACATTTTTGATCAAATATAAATTTTTTTTGAATTTTTGAAGTATCATGTCCAAATAGCTCAAAAGAGTATCAAGATTATCTTACTCATTGTAATTAGCCATAGTATTTTTTAGAATGGACAAAACCTCGTGACCCTAAAATAGTATCTTTTTATGATGGCTTTACAACTAAATAGTTAAAGTTTTCATTGTGGAAACTAAAACACTCCATTGTAGTCACTCAATACTTAATTATTGATCATGGCTAGTAGATCATCCTATTAAGGTCCAAATTAGTTCAATTATTCAAAAATGATGCATTTAGATTGAATGTATGGAATTAAACTTATTCATAATTGTTTGAAAAGAAAAAAATATGGAATAGTCATTCTTTGAGTTCTTTCTATAAATCATATAATGTTGATGCAATAACTTATGGATTAATATGAAGATGTCTTTGTATTGCTTCAAGCCTATATATAGCATCAATATTGTTTACTTAACATTTTTTAAAAGCATCTAAATTAGCATTTGAATATGGTCTTTATTATTAAATTGATTTTGTTATTTTATGGTTTTTATTGGAAGTTCAAAGAAGATTGTAGATTCTCTTAGCATGCATTTTTTCAATAGTATTATGAATTTTTCAAAGTGTTCATTGTAATGCTTGATATCAATCCTACATTCTTTTGTTCAAAATTTATAATTTTAGAAAATAATTTGCAGATTATTGCAATTAGATTGCAATTAGGAATAGTTAAACTGTATCTCATTAATCTTATTAGGCCCAAAAAATCATTATCTAGCTTCTCACCTATTCAATAAGTTAAGATTTTAACTTCAAAGTTTTTGATTCCAAGAAATATAAGGGGTATTGCAATCATGCAAGTTGCAAATAAGGATAATTACCTTGTCTCTCATTAATCCATGAAGGCTAGAAGGGTCATTCATTTGGCTTTTCATCTATTCAATAGGGCAAAGTTTTAACTTCATATTCTTTTATTTTATGAAGTTTTAACAAATGATTTTCATATGACATTGTTCATATTCAAAGAAAAGCTCAAAAGTACAATCAACATTTTATAATATGCTTCATTTATAACATATAATCTCAAACAAAATTCAAACTTGTAAATAAATTGTACAAAAGTTATTTGGGCCTTAAAGAGTTAGTGAAGTTTCAATACCTAGTTTGTAATATGAAAATCATACTATAAATTGCTTTCAATATTACATCAATTTTAAATTTGTGCATATTGAATTAATCATTGTAAAAATTTTTCTAGATGCAAGTAACAATAAAGATTTCTAAATGTAAGAGCTCTATTGTAGTTGTATTCTAGAGAAGAAGACGATTTCAATCTTAAGTTCATAAAAGGGGTTTAGAACTTTTGGACTAAAACTTGGAGCACGGAATCAAATCAACTAAAGAAAGTAGAGTCATAAAGTAGGAATAAGTATTGTGACTATTGAGGACATTAAATCCTCCATTCAAAGTGGGCCCAATAGGCTAGATTTACCTTAGAGGAAAACGGAGGAATTTTTTATTTTTTATATAAATTTTTTTTGCAAATTTTGAAATCATATTTGGCAATCAGAGACCCCAAATGAACTTCAATAGGTCTAAAACATACCCTAGACATGGCTCAAAATAGGGAACTTTTTTTTACTTTTACCACAAAGAACCCAAAAATTACCCTGCTGGGCACACTTTGGAGGATTTAACGTCCTGCGTGACTGACCCCGAATGAAATGCACGGTAAGAGGATTGTGCACCATAAATAACGCGTATCCCTTCACCGTGGACTTTTACCTTTAAAGTATGTCGAGTTGAAAAAAGGTCCCAAGTCCCAAGACCTTAGGAGGAGCTTGGTTGGGAGGGACATGGTTTCGTCTTTAGTAGTGTTGTGGCAGCAGCTTGTCGTTAGCATTCGTGTCGCGAGGCTTTTTGTTTATGAAATTGACGAAGCAGACGAAGTTTCTTGAGAAGCAGTCGGAGCATCTCAAATTTTTGAGTGAATTGCGATTCCCATGAACAATTGAGGTCAGGGATTGAGGTCGAATTAAACTTTTGGGAGTGGACGATTAGCCAGAGGAGTTTGAGGAGTTTGAGGCGATGGCGTTAGCGGGAGGGAAGGTTACGGTACTGATCAATGGGAGCATAGTCACGATGGATAAGGAGTTGCGTGTGTTTTTGCGTAATGGAGCAATTGGTGTGGTCGGGGATAAGATTGCTGCGATTGGCAAGACGGAGGAAATTTTGAGTGCGTATGAGAGCAAGGCCGATGCGGTTCTCGACCTTTCGTCTCGCTGGATTATGCCGGGTACGTTTTTTCCTGACGATCGTTCTAACCTCCTCCAGCTCCACCAGCTTATCCTGCTTTTTGTTCGCTTTCTTTTTTTAGCTATTCATTGCTTGGAGTTGGATAGCGCGTGTTTAAAAAATTTCTTGCACGATGCACGATCTAGTCGATGCTAGAAAAACACTCAATTTCCTTACTGTCGCTTGAAGATGATATACAGATCCAGGAAATTTCGTTTTATCCAGCTTTGTGTCATGGATGAATCAGGTTTGATCAACACGCATGTGCACACATCGCAACAACTGGCACGCGGCATAGCTGATGATGTGGATCTGCTCACTTGGTTGCATGGCCGCATTTGGCCGTATGAGTCCAACATGACGGACGAGGATTCCTACTTGTCTACTCTGCTTTGTGGCATTGAGCTTATTCACTCCGGGGTGAGAAAGATCGCGACCTTACGCTGCCTGTTTGTTTATTGTCTACTCCATCGCTAATTCACGAAGATGAAACTCTATGAGCTTATCTCTATGTGAACTCTATTTTCTGATTCTGGCGACTCTTGGTGTTGATTTTATGTATGTCTTGTCACATCCATAAGACTTATTTACATACTTTCCACCTGTCGCTATTAGATACTGACCCTACGGTTTGGATTTATTTTTCAAGGCATTTCGAAATCGTTTCCCCAAATTCTCACGAGAGGTTGGTGTATGCCGTTGTGTTTTAGGTGACATGTTTCGCAGAGGCAGGTGGACAGCATGTCCCTGCCATGGCCCGCGCTGTGGAAGAGCTGGGCATCAGGGCTTGCTTGACGCGCTCAACTATGGATTGCGGGGAAGGATTGCCCTCGTCTTGGGCTTCTGAAACCACAGAAACCTGCTTGCAGGTTAAACATAATGCTTTAGCACATTTTTAAACGTCTTCTATTGTTATCAGTGAGTGTCTCTCTTTGCACGTACAGGTGCAGACATCATTGGCTTGACTCTATGTACTGTTCGCATATGCGTTCACAGGCCCAAGAAGAGCTTTTTGATAAGCTCAATGGAAGTGCAGAGGGTAGGATTCGTATTTGGTTTGGACTGCGTCAGATTCTAAACGCGACCGATCCCTTGCTCCTTGGGACAAAGGCCGCTGCCGATAAGCTTAAGACTGGAATCCACATGGTAATAACCTCCGTTTGTATCCCATCATTCTAACATGTGATTTGTAGTAGTTGATTAGAAGTTGATTCTTACAAGATTACATTGGACGGGTAAAGCGATGATGGATTGATTATTTATTTTCTCTTGTTTTGTGGTGGATCGGCAGCATGTTGCAGAGATTCCCTTCGAAAACGAGTGGGTCACAAAGACAAGAGAGGTTGACCATGGGACAGTTACTCACTTGGAGAATATTGGAGTACTGGGGGAAAACCTTTTGGCTGCTCACTCTGTTTGGGTCAGTCCGAATGAGGTATTTACTGACCTTGTGCCTTCCTATCTCTGAAAATAGCCTCTCAGCTTTCAAACCCTCGATCTATGCTGGTCAATGTGTTCAATGTTGATGGACCATGGGCATGGGTGTGATCGTGGTTAGGTACAAATGATGGCCAAACGGGGTGTAAAGGTCTCACATTGCCCTGCTGCTGCAATGCGAATGCTTGGCTTTGCTCCCATCGTTGAGATGCAAGAGGCGGGAGTATGTGTCTCTCTTGGCACCGACGGTGCTCCATCGAACAATCGTATGAGCTTAGGTGAAGGGCTTAATTTCTTGTATGATTCCGTCTTAGTTTCCTGGACCTGCCTACCTTAATCCTTCAGTAGTGAATGTCATTTTCGTTTCTGAGCTTATTTCGTTCTGAGATTTTCTTTTCGGATTCTTTTCGGACATTACAAGCTAATTATATGATTGTATCGGAAGACATCAATCTAACTTATAGGTCAAATTCACCTCGAATGCAGTTGATGAAATGTACCTCGCATCTTTGATCAACAAAGGGAGATCAGCATATGAAAAGGGCATGACTGACCCTACGGCTCTGCCAGTTGAGACTATCTTACAAATGGCCACCATCAACGGGGCTAAGACTGTTCTTTGGGAGAACGAGATTGGGTCCCTTGAGGTTGGGAAGAAGGTATCTTTGTTGAACACAACCTAATCATACCTGATACTTCCAGTTTGTTATTTCGCCTTCAAATTCAAGTTGAGTTCAGAAGCTGTGGTTTCATCCTGCTTTCTTTTCTGTAATTGACGAGATTTCTCAACTTGGATGGAATTTTGAAATGCGTTGGTTCAGAGATTTGTGGAGTGTAATGACAACCGGTTCTTATGAGGCTAACTTGAACTCAAAAGATCTGTTTTGAATCTTTATTTTCTGTGCAGGCTGACTTAGTGATCTTGGACCCCGACCTATGGACGATGGTACCACTTATTGACCCGTGAGTACTCTATTCTATTCTCGTAAACTCCTTTCATTAAATTGATTAGCATCTGAAGTTATAACAAGGGATGTGCTGATACTGATGCGTTCTCTGCAGAATTGCAAACATTGTTAACTGTATGCGCACAGAGAATATTGAATCTGTGATGTGCAATGGCCGCTGGATCATGAAAAACCGCAAGATTTTAACGGTTGATGAGGTCAGTGACTCATTACTCCATCAAAACAGCAAACGTGCATGGATGGATATAACATGCCAAGGAATTCTACCATTGAGTGAAAGTTTTTTTATGGTCATGCTCTCCATTTAGTAGGTTAGGACTAAATGGTCTGCAATGTAAATACTGGTAGACATATCATGTGAACAAGGAATCTTATCTGTTTGTGCCTGTCATGTACAGGGTGAGGTTTGCCAAAGGGCTCAGAAGTTCTCTACCAACTTAATGGAACGAGCCAATATCATGCTTCCATCAAGAATGAACGTCGTCCAATAGAGCAGAGACAGCCCACCGGTTGCATGCTTGCTCATCAAGGTGTGGAAGTATGGATCAGTTGTGGTCACATTCCCGCTTCTAATGTGATTCGAGAATTTCCCAATCTCATTTGGCGTTTTTCTTGATATGTTTGGTTGCTCACCAAACTGAATCCAAGGATTGCTCGACATGGAGTAGACGGGTAGAAGTAGACAACCAAGGCTCTTCGTACTCCGTAAATACTTGCAGCAATTCGACAAAAAACTGTGTGCAGAGGTCGACCGGTGCATGAATTGTACTCCGGAGTAGTTAAATAAGTATCGTTTTTTGGTATCTCTTCCATTGTCCTATAAGTGATCCTTCGAAGGATTTTTGCAGATTCTTACTTCTTCCATATTGATTATTGCACTTTAATAATATTATTGATGGACGAAGAACATGATTCTTGTTGTGCTCGGTGCCATTGTGTTCGTGGGTACATACCGTTTGGATTTCTACCTGCCGCAGCAAGTGCCAAATGGATTGACCTCATGAAAGGGCTGTCAAAGGCGCTGTCATGTCTATGGTGCGGACGCATGTGCAGAGAAAACAAACCCAAAGCAAGATTCTCTTCTCCAGATAGTAGGTGTTAGAAATGCAATCGTGCATGGTACTAGTAGCGGGTGCGTTCTTCCTTCGTTGCAAGCCCCGGACAGAAGACGCAACATCAACAATCTTTTTGGACTTCTGATTAGTTGTGCTGATAAGGTATGCTCTTTTCCATCAGTTCAGCAAATCAAGTGGTTTCAACAAATATTTGTATGCATAATTTGTGAAATAGTCAAATGCCAGTAGGATCCTCGAGAGTTTTTTCCAGGGAGTCACAACTCACCTCGCCTTATCCTGTGCAGCGCAGAAATTCGGCAACGCTCTTACCATTTGTGTAGGAAGGGGACCCTTGCAGGAAGTGCTTGAAGATCCAGCTTCCGTGGGGTGTGCCTGGTCCCAGAAGAAGCTTGCGGTAGAGTTGGTGTTGCAAACCGTGTGCAGAGCCTGCCTAGCTTCGTCCATATCATTCAAAAGTGTTGGAACTCAGCATTTCCGCCCACCTCCTTCGTTCAGTGCTTGTTTCAGGTAACAGGGTTTATGAACACTAACTGGCTCTTTAGTTGATTATCATCGAGGACTACGTTGAACTTGCTTAATGGGGAGCCCTGGTATACCCACCTGGAGTGGGTGCGGTGAAAACTAGCTTAGTGTTGAGAATGATCACGTTTGCTCCAGGCAATGTAGACGAATTGGAACCGACGAGGGTGGATTTTGATTTAAATTTATTTATTTTAAATATATATATTTTTATTCCATACTCTGTTGTCATTACTCATCATAGTTTCTCAAAGGGAGGCAGCCTTCTCTAGGCCCTATTCTTCCCCTAAGGTAGTTTGCTCTAAAAGTCACCTTAATATTAGTTTTGAAATAGATATGAGGTAGTCCTCAAATCAACCTCTTTAGCCATTTAGTAAATTGAGGAAAAAGTATTATTTATAGCAAGAGCCAATCATTCTCCTTGGTTTCTTCATATCTCTTTACAAATAGGAAGTACAAGGATTTTGTGGTCACAAATAGGTGCCTATTGATACAAATCTTTGAAAATTTATAAGTAATTTGATAATGCTTTGAATAATATCAAACTACTTGTATTACATTTTGCATTTATTTTTCTTTTTTTGAAAAATGAATTGAAAATCTCTTTGTCTATAGAAAACCATGAAAAAGGTAGATTAGCCTTTAAATGGATGTTAAAAATCTTTCTATCCATAGAATCCCATGAAAAGGCAAACTAGCCTTTAAATGGTTTTTAATAATCTTTTTGTACATGAAAACCCATGAAAAAGGTAAACTTATCCTTAAATGGTTGCTTTTAGAACAAACTACCTTAATTTAAGTTCTTGTTGCTTTTGGAAAAGTTGTTGTAAATTAAGATAAAGATTCGGAGAAATTGTTGTAAACTAAGATAAGAACATGTTGGAATATTTTAATTGACCCAAGGATTGATTCTTAGCCTCTTTATACCTTAAAATAAAATAAAAAGTCTACTCTAGAATCTCATAGCCAACTATAGTAACTTTCAAAACATATTTTTATTGTTCCAAAATTATTTTTGGATTCTTTCTATTAGTATGTTTTGTTGAAGTTTCCCAAATGATTCTTTTCAATTCTTGTTGATACATAATATTCTAAGAAATCCTTGCACACAACTGCAAACAATCCACTCAAAAACACCAACCGCAAGTTGCAAAGAAGCTAGGAATTTTGTGGTAAGAAAGCCCCTGGGACCTTTCTAATTCATTGTCTAGATTTTAGATGTCTGAGTGCTGAGGAATTAATGGCAGCATGCAGTCTACAAACAACATCTTGAGTTCTAAATCTATTGAATAATGTTGCACATGGAGTGATTCGAACTACAATGTTATTGTCAAAGTCTCACGAATGTCATGTCAATGCATAGAAGAGTTGATGTCGATGACAGGGATCAACATAGAAAACAGGTCACCTGCTTCAAGCCTCAAGAACGTCATGTATATGCATAGATGATGTTGCTAACAGAGAACACAGAAAATCAAGTCGCCAACCTCCAGACTCAACAATTGTTATAATTGAGTCGATGTTGGTAACAGAGATAAATGCAGGAGACAGGATCAGGTACCATCTTACCTACACAAGTTCCGCAAACCCCAGGCACCTACTCTGCAAGCATCTATTACAAGATCAGAACCATTCTTTACGATGATTAGTTCCTCTATCTGGAGAATCCAATCTAGATATCAACACATAAAGAACATACACTACAATCGAAGTGGGCAAATTATAATACAAATTTGATTAGAAGTATGTTCTCATCGTACAGAGGAAACTGCTAGGGCTTACTCGATTGGCTGAGATTTCCCAACATTCCCTACTCTAAAATAAAAAAGTGAGTGATCTAATTACTTATGGACCCTCTCAGGATATCTAAAATCTTGTTGACCTTTCTATCGCAATAATCGCTCAGCCTGCTCAAAATTTGTTACTCAGGTAAACTGCTAGGCGCAATTCAACGGGGATTGCTTGAAATCAGTGAAATTTTCTCTAGATTAATGAATCCTAGAATCCCAAATTAGTGGCACGTAGAAATGTACCTGAGACCTCCAACCTTATATGATACATGATCTTCCCTTCGAGAGATGTCCAAGGATTTTTTTTCTCCGATGAATCAGTCAATTGTTTCCGTATTTACAGCTTGAAGTGCGGCACGGTTGCTCCTAAGGGCGAGGGGCTGACATCTGCTGCTTTCTTACAAAAGGTCCAGCTTTCACTGAAGAAATATCGTGAGGTGTAATGAAGATCCATTGTGACCCTTGCTTTACAGCAAAATCCGTCACCGTATCGAGACTGATTTTGCGGCTGACGGCATCCATGAAGACATCGAACTCATCCATTGCTCGGAAGGGAGCCTCTGTCATATCGTGAAGTGCTAACGCGAATGACAATGTCGAATAGGATCTTTCACCACCGGAAAGGGCCCGCGTATCTCGCACAGCACTGCCCGACGCGTCTTGCGGCATTTGAACTTCTAATGCGAGTGTCTCAGTTTCATAGTTCACCTTCACACTACCACTAAAACCTTTCCTTCGAAGATGTCCATTGAACTGCCATGTCAGTTGCCGGCGGAGAAAGGTACAGTTCCGTTCAAATTTGTTGCAACGCTTCTCGAAAGCAGTATTCAGCATCTCAAGCTTGCTGACAAAATTTCTATAGGACAGCTCTTTCTTGGTGACCTTACGCTCAATTTTGTTTCGTTTATCCTGGAGCTCTTCCAACGGTTCATTCTGCTGTTCTTCACGTCGAATCCTATTCTGCAATTGAGTATAGGTACGGGTCAAATCATCCGTCGACTTGCCTTCCAGACCGCCTAGATCGATCACGTCTTGTTCTGGACAAACTTGGAGAGCCTTGCCTCTGTCCGCTTCCAATTTTTCCTGAAGCTCCTCCACTTTACTCTCCCTTTTCGTGATTCGAGGCAAAAGCGTCTCCTCCATTCCCTTTTCATATGTCTGCTGAACAGCAATAGCATCTTTGAGTTCGTCCTCGAGTGAGAGTAACTCCCGCTCTGCAACATTTGACGCTTCGATATCCCCTCTGGCTGACTCACGGAGTTCATCAAACCGAGCCCTTACTACATTGACTCTTTCCTGTGCCCTATCCACTCTAAACTGCATCTTGACTGTAATATCCTCATTACGCTGAATTTCATTCTTCACATTAGTTACTTCTTCTTCCAGCTCATGCACATCAGGCTCAGGCTCAAGTGCTGACTCAGCACGAGCGGTTCTCTCCAACTCCCGTAGCCGGAATTCATCATTGACAATTAATCGCTGAAGATTTGTCCTCCTCCTTTTGGCGGCTTGAAGCTCATCATCGCAAGTTCGAGACAAGTCTTCGGCTGCTCGCTTTCGATTTTCAGTTTGCCGTAATTTGCCATTCAGTTCCTGAACTTGAGCGTTGGCTTCATTCTCTTGCTCATCGATACGCACGCCCAACCGCCCTTGCATCCGACGATCCTTGGGCAACGTAGTCTCACTCCCACCTCTTGCGAACATCTTCAAGCCATCTTTAGTAAGCACCTCTTTTACATTCTGACATATACGAGACCTACTGAAGGCGATAGATTTGCCCTCATCGTAATCTGCAGCAAGGATTTGCCTTTCCACGCTTCCCTGGAAGCAAAAAACCAACGAACTTCTTGAGATACATAAAAGGAAGAACGTAAAACACGGGGTGATTAAGGATGAAAAGGAAAAGGGTATCACAGAAAACTGTCACTGCAGAAGTTGAATTTGATTCTTCTTTTTTGAAAAAGGCCGTAAATAACGGAGAATCACGAATTAAATGGAACACTAGACGTACATTAATGGAACATAAAAGGCTGGCTATCATCTCTGCAAGTTCCTACGCCAAAAGCATCACTTCCTATTAGTAGGAGAAAATGGAAATTGCGAGTAATGTAACCAAGTCACTGAGTGAGAGATTAGAGAATGTACCTGGTCAATGAGAGTATTCATAACGACAGTATTCTGAGTTTGAAGGACATTCTTCACTGTCACAAGACTTAGGTCTGGAAGCTGGTCCGATCGCATATGCAGCGGAGGCAAACTAAAATCATAGATGATAATTCGAAGATTACCATAACGTGCTCTTGAGGCAATTTGCCTAAGTAAGAGCATGTCCCTATGATTTGCCACTATAAAAGCATCGAGAAGTTTCCCAATTGCAACTTCAATCGCAAGGGACCAGTTTTCATCAACAAGAGTAAGATGAGACCCAATGGGCCCAATCGGTGGAGTAGAGAATTCACGTTCTCGCTGTTCAATGAGCTTTAGCAGCTCTAGGACTCTGTCACCTCCGAAGGCGGTCATTCGGTTGATCCTTTGTTGACTCAAACGGCGAAGGAAACCGGCCATATCGTTGAGATTAGCACGAATTTCATCCATCTCAGCTTTTATGTTGACAGCTTGCTGTTTGGCAGAGTCGGTCTTGCCTTGCAGATCTTTTTCTTCTTCCGTCAGACTACTCAATTCGTTCTTCTTCGACTCAATGGCTTGTTTAACAGCCAGAAATTGCTGCTCCCTTTCAAAGGCCTCCGCTTGAGTGTTTTGAGCGTGTTTTTGAAAGATTTCCCGGACCTGCTGCTCAAGGCTTCGCAACTGACCTGTGCTTCTAGTAATTTCTCTCCTCTTCTTTTCCAAATCCTCTTCGAATCCTGCACGTTCTTTGGTTGCCTCAGCTAGTTCTCTCTCCAGCGCTAGTTGAGCGTTTCGCAACTGCCCAGATGTCGCTAGAATCTGCTGTATACTTGCTTGTTTCACTTGCATAGCCTCTCTTACCTGACTAACCGTTGCCACTGCAGCAGTTAACTTCTGCTGGCAAGTACTTCTCTTATCCCGGTCTTTTTCGAGGGCCTGTTCATGCTGTGCAAGCTCCTTTCTAGTGTTGTCAACCCATGACCACGCAAGCTTCTTCTTCACAGCAGTTGCTTCATCCCTGTACTGTTCAATCTGCTGAACACTCTTAATCTGATCCTCGAGCGATTTTAATTCCTCTAAGTAAGGCCTCATTTCCTCTTTGATCTCGTCAATTACGCCATTCGCACTCGTAAGGCTGACACGGATGCTTTTCAGCAGGTCTGAAACCTGCTGCAACAATGTCGCCTTGAAAAAAAAACTGAACTTCTCCTTCCCACTGCCAGCATGAAGGAACTCCCTACTTTTATCCTGAGTCATGATAACACATGGATTCTCCACTTCAATATTGAAATGATCAAGAAGTTCCTGAAGGTCTTCTCTCTTGTGTCCGACTTTTTTCCCACGCTCATCTTTCATCGTGAAACTATGCGTACTCTCCGTGATTCTCCTCTCAATGGTTATCACTTTCCCATAAACATCGGGTTTGAAGGCGTCCCCGCCCTCATTTTTGATGTCAACAATTACGGAACCATAGCTCTGGCCATTCTTAATGAAGTCTTTCAGTGAAGTAGCACGCTGCGTGCCTCTTGCTTTGATACCGAATGCAACACACAAAGCAGTAAGGATTGCACTCTTTCCACTTCCATTCTGACCTGTGATGAAATTCACGCGATCGTCAAGGTCTATAGAAAGGCTGGAGTGACACATGAAGTTTTCAACCCGGATTCGTTTGATCGACCCTGCCTTCTCTTGAGACATTGTTTGCCCTGCTCGTTGATGTCTTCGTATCACGTTAAGTAAAACAACGAAAGCATCAAAACTCCAACATCTAAATCCACAATTCCACTACATCCTTCACATCTACACTGTCAATACAACCGAGACAAAGTTGAAAATCCTGGGGGTTAGAGCCCTCCGGCGACTTCCTCAGAACCTCAAACCAAAGAAGCATCACATATCAAAAGACTACTGAAATTTGCAAGAAAAGACTTGAACTGATGAGAGTTGACGGCAATCCAAACCCTAAAACAGCAACTGATTTTTTTAAACATATGCTCAGAGAAACGGCCAATAAACAGTGAGAGCAAGGGAGGCGCGGAGTTTTCTTCTAAACAGTAACCGCGATAAAGGTTTCGCCAGCCAAAGAAACGTACTTTATAATCTCCTCTCCGATGTCGTAACGCGGTTCACAAAAAAAAGAAATAAGTCACCTCCAAATACTCACAACAGACGAAAAACTGCATCTAAAATATTA
Organism: Pseudoscleropodium purum; assembly: GCA_963969395.1. Taxonomy (NCBI): domain Eukaryota; kingdom Viridiplantae; phylum Streptophyta; class Bryopsida; order Hypnales; family Brachytheciaceae; genus Pseudoscleropodium; species Pseudoscleropodium purum. Next base: position 20,320,814 of record OZ017795.1, on the reverse strand, counting down.
AAAATTCACAACAGCATGGTGAAAATGCTCACAAACATACTCCTGCCCCTATCTCCTGACAATTTCTCTCAAATGTCATAGAAAATTTAGACAAGAGGACACAATACACTAGCCTCTGACGCTACAGACCGAAGCAGAAGCTGCCACAACAAAAGAAGCGGACAAATCCAATAGCCAAAGACTAATACACAACCAGCACACTCATCGCCTAAAAAAGAAAATTACAACTCAATATTCTCGAAAAGGAAAGAAATTCCTAAATATATTATTCTACTAAAAACCTAACTACCAAATTGAATACAATCCCTCCCATTCTCGAAATCCTAAAACCGATTCAGCACACGAATTCAAGTCAAATTGCGAAATGCAACGGGAAGCAGCATTTCCAAAAGAAAATCAGAATTGGAGGATACGAAGTGCGGGAGAGATGAGCGTGGTTGTTGGTGCCGTTAGCAGCGACTTCTTCGACGTCTCCGTCCTCCGACTCGTCCATCGGCACCGGCTCCTCCATCGACGTGGTGGTGTTGTTGCCTCGCATCGTCTGCTGCAGCTTGTGGCTCCCGCGAAGAAGCTCGGGTGACTCGGAGTGGCGTTCGGAATCTGTCGTGCGAGGGAGGGGGGAGGAAAGGGAACTTTCGCGGGAGGCGCAAAAATTGAAGCAGGCGCGATCCGATGCATTGAAGCAAGGGACGAGCAAGGACGGCGGGAAAAGAAAGTGAGCGCAGAGTTCGGGGTTTTTGAGGATGGATGGAGCTTCGTCGTTACAGGTCCCTATTTGAGGTCTACAATGGAGGATCAAATGAGGTCCGGGTATCAATCCGCGTTCACCGAGAACTCAGCTGGCTTGCAGTTCGCACGTTACTGGCAGGACAAAAATCATCAATTTAAAATTCTTTTACCTGTAATTCTTCAACCATTTAGTCCATTACAAGATGAAAGTGAAAACACACTAAACCATCAAAATAAGCAATTCTGCATAAATGGTGGTACCTTTTTCAAGAAAAAATCATGAATTGAGAATTGATACTCATGAATTTCCTATCAAAAAAATTATTTTTTTTGAATAAGACATGTAATTACTATAAATTTTTAAGGTGAAAGCTCCCTTGTCCACTGTAACCATCACATAGCTTGATCATAAAATCGAAACCTAAAAAATCAACAATCTATCAATGGTTGGTAAGTATGGAAACAATTTAATAGCACTTTTGATGACAATTTCAATAGAATTCTACTTGTCAAGAATGGATACATAAACATTTTTGGTATTTTTGCCTTAGTGGGTAATTTAATCTATAAAGTAACTAGTTTCTTTTGTTTTCAAGACATTCTTGTACTACAAGGACCATATTCCTTTCATGCCTTTGTGTTGCTTTCATTTACCATTATTATCTAGCATCATTGGAGATCACCCTACAATGACAATGACAATGAAGACAAAAATAAGCAAACATAGTCTTGTGATTAACACATACTTCACTCCCTTCAATCAAAAATTCACAACTATCATATTTGGCACAAAAAAATCCACCATGTAAACCCCCTCAGCTATTGATTAAATTTCTTCTTAAAAAACTTGAATTGTCAATCTTGAAGTAGAAAAATTTGGACCCTTTCTCATATAGAAAATCTTAATATAGATATTGATATGATACAATTATGAAATATATATATATATATATATATATATAGAGAGAGAGAGAGAGAGAGAGAGAGAGAGAATACAAATATGGAATACAAATTATGAATTGCTATGGGTACAAAATACGTTTAGAAATCCTACATTACCATATTGAATGTAGTCAAAAAATTACTTCTTGAAAAATACAAATATGTTTTGAACAATGGAAGGGGTAATTTAATAAGTACAATTAATAAATTGTGCTCATTAATTTAAAAGAAAATTTATTTTGAGCTCATTGTGATAGTTTATTACACAATGACAATGATAATAAGAGCTCAACAAGATTTTGTCAAGATTTTACTAATGGCATTATTGGATGCTATGGGAAGATGGACAGGGATAGAGGATGGGCTTGAATTGCACCAAGATTGGTTCTTAAATGTAATTTTTTTCCCAATCAAGGAATTGTAGCACTGTTTTGTACCAATTATGTAAAAATGTGCTATTATATATAATTAAAGACTAAGTTCATCATTAGTTTAAGAATGTTATGTTGTTACATTAGTTGACTATCGTATAGAATACTATTTTTTCAATAAAAAATAATATTTATGTAACAATTGAATATTATATAACTAAATATTGTATTTTTGAATAACTAAATGTTAAAAGAAATATTGTTCTCACTGCTAGTCTCTTTTCTCAAGAAGAGGTGATTTTAGGCCACAAGCTTATATTTTCAATAGTGACAAGTTTAAAAAATAAAATACAAAGAACTTTTCTATGCATTGGTTAAAAAAAATTATAATTTGAAAAATTGTTTAGTGACTAAAAACAACCTTCAATTAAGATGTATACATTGTAGGAGGTCCAATAATGTACATTTTATAAAGTCAAGAGAGTTCAAATAGAGATTGTCATTTTATTCAATGATCAAAATTCAAGAGCTTCATAAGTAAAATGAAGCTTCAAAAACAATGTAAAATAATATTCTGAAATTAATTTGAAGATACTTTGGAATACTTATATTTTTAAAGTGTTACTTATAGGTTTCTAAGAAAAAACTTTGGACATTACCCTACCTAGTTATCAAGGTTGTCAAAAATTATTTAATAAAATAAAAGTTGAAAAAAATTAGAAATTATTATGAAAGAGAGACCAAAAAAATTACTAAATACAATGTCAAATAATAAAAAGAAGTGAAAAATCCATCTCAATCTCCCCCCCTCCAAAAAAAAAATGTAAATTCTTCAACTTACTTCAACAAGAAAAAAAAATTAAAGCACCTATTCAAAAAATAATGATTCAATTTATTTTCCTATCTACCAAACCATTCATGCCAATTGTCTTCAATTAAATATTCAATATCAAATGTCAAGCAACATTGAATACAATGTTTACTTTTGAAATTTTGTAATGTTTCTATTGAAATTTCAAAAATAAAATTGATGATTTAAAATTGAATTTTTGGACAAATGTCTTTTACATAAGAATTATGCTTTTTTCCAAAAATCTATAAAAAGTAGTCTGTTTTTTATGTCAATAATATTAGTAAAGTAGGTTTTTGTCTTTATAAGATTCTAGTCATGGAAAAATAATTTTTCATTTTTTTTAGTAAGACCATCCTACTAGAATTACAAACAATAATAGTTTTTTTGTTGATTTTTTGGATTTTTGAAATATTTTGTAGACTATTTTGTGTACATTAGTTTTGAAATAAAGCTTTTGGAACCTAATTTTTTGTAAATTCATTATTTTTATAATATTAAATTTTCACATCTTTGCATAGACTTTGAAAAATTCCAATACTTCTTCTATTACCCTCATTTTGGCATAAAATCAAGAAGTATGTCTTGTAGCAAACATTTTACTATACACTAAAACTCGCCTGCCACTCCTATTAGTTCCCCCCCTCCTCTCTCAAAAAATTTGTGAGCCCTTGATCTTTTTGAAAAAAAATGCTTACGCTCAAAATTGACATTGATTTCTCAAAAAATCACAAGATGTTGATTTTGTGAAATTTAATCTAAGTCGTTCAAATATAAAATACAAATACTGAATACGAATATGAATACGGATATGGGTACTAGATATGAGTACTAAATATGTATAGTGAATATGGATATTGAATATGGGTACTGAATACAGGTACTGGATATGCGTACTAAATACATGTACTGAATACAGATATTGAATACGGGTACTAAATACGGATACAGTATTGGATACGGGATCAATTATCTCATATTGTTTGTCAAGAACTTTGATTTTGAAGATTACAAGAGGGGGTGGGGGTGAGGGGGGGGTGAGATAACAAATTTTAAATCAAATTCTAAATGATAGGTGGGGGTGAGTGGGGGTGGTAAAATAAAAAATTTTAAATAAAAATTGGGGGGGGGAGTGCATAGTGACACAAAGTGTCACTATACACCTTGAGTGCCTAATAACTACATTTACCAATTTTTTAACTACATTTACCAACATTTTACAATCTTTAAATTCTATTTTGAATATATGCCATTATTGATTTGGTAATAAATCACTTTTTTTTCTATTATAAAATTCATGATGGTACTTATTATTCTAATCTAATGATTTCATTTCCTTGTACAAATTAATGATGCCTCATTTTACATGAGTCTCATAATGGATGTCTTTTAAAATCCCAAGTTATCACTTTTTAACAAGCTCAAGGATTTCATTTCACACATTAGTTCAATGAATGCATTTCTTATGTACACAACTATAACATGTCATCTTTCACAAATTAATCCCTAAGACATCATTTCTGACATAAATTTCAAATTTATTTATCTTTCACTTAAACTATATATCATTATCTTTTAGAGCACTAGAGAAATATCAATTCTCAAATAAAATCAAAAGTTTTACCTTCAATAGTAAATTAGTTCTACTATTATATGAAAATATAGTGAAAACAAATAGAATAAAATTATGGGTTTATAGATGTATTGAAATTGATGATGTCAAGCTATATCCCATTTTTATTTCAAAAAATATTTTAAATAGTTTTCTTGTATTTCAATTAATCATAATCCAAATAGTTGATGAAATTGTATTTAGAATCTCACAAACCTTGAATCAGATAAAATCATGTTTGATTTTTTGGCAAAGATTATTTAATTTATTTCAATTTTTTGGTTTGAAACTAAATTTGTGTGACATGATTGCATGCATTCTAATTGTCTTTTGAATAAGTTGAGGTTTAATACCACTCTTATTACTTAGATTGAAAAAATGAGATAAAACAAAATTTGCATTGCTATAGGTGCAAATAAATTTTGACCATTTTTATTGACTTAGAGTTGCAAATGAAGACAAGTCTTCCACAATTAGTTAGAAAATAGTACATAGTATTTAGATTGCATTCAACCATATTATATTGTTATAAGATTTCAAATTATTAATATAATTGACAAACTTCACAAAACATAATATTAGACCTTTATGAAAAAATCTTCTAAAGAATTTGACTTTGAATAGACTTCAAAATCATGGTTTTAATTTATAAATTTATAAATTTCTTACGATTGGCTAAAAAAATATTTATATTTATTAATTAACAATTTAAATAGTAGGTAGTATCAAAATGATTACTTTCCCATATCATAATAGTAAAAAACTCTTATAATTAGTGCTTCAAATCATCCTAAATCATAAAATACTCTAATGGTTATTATTTTAATCTTTAAAATTTCAAGAGACTTAAAGCCTTTAGACAACTTCCTTTCAATATTTTCATAATTTATATTGAATATTTTGTGAAGGTATGATGAACTAACATCTAACAGGTTGTAAAAACTTAGGAAATTCTGGCACATAAGTTAAAGGTTATAAAACCTTTTTGTTCAAAAATCAAATGAAGGAACTAAAAATTAAAAAATTAAAATTCTATATATTTGTTTCAAATTATGGTTTATTAAGTCTATGCCTACATATAAAGCATCAATTTCATTATAACTAACTATGAGATGAAGGATATGAAGATTTGAAATTGTGGGCAGCTATGTTATTTTTTAGCAAAAGTAACATATGGAATTCATTTTTTATCTTAATTTTGATAATTATTAGAAGTCAATGTTCTTAGGGTATAGAGTAGTATTAAAAATGAAAACTATTTTTATCAACAGTTTTCAATTCATTGGCAAAGTTATTTGCAATATAGTTCAAAGCGCGTTGAGTTTCACTTATTCACCAATAGTCTTTTCTTAAAAATAAAAATATTTTACAATTGAGTTTCATTTCAACTTTGGGATTTTCAATTCTAATTCAATTGCCTTCACTTTAAATCAATTTTTTAATTTTCCTCCTTCATACATTACTTTATATTCAATGGCAAAATCTTATAATGTAATAAAAGAAGATACCTTGAACTTCAATCTCTACTTTAAAGACATTCATTTGAATTATAATATTGTTTTTTTATAAAATTTTGAATGATAGAAACCATCATATTAATTTTGCCTATTTTTCCATAAAAAAAAATATTCTTTTCAAAAAATTTAAAGACCTCAAAATGTAGCTCTAGCCTTTTGTGCATGCTTCAATGTTTGAGGCAACTCTCTAATGCTTGGTTCAACTTCTCATTCTACCCGGTAATGCTCACAAGTCAAGGGTGGTAAGAATTGAGGTTAAGAAGGGCCCCATTGCATCTAGCATAGTATGCCATTGTGGTCTTCTAAATCTTTAAGTGTAGTAGAAGGGCTCTTGTTGCACCTATCTGCTACTATTGTTGACTAGTAATTTGATAGTGGTATGGGGATCCAATGGCTACTCTTATTCAATCCTTTCCCTATTGCATCGGACATCCTATTTCAACTCCCTACAAAATTTGGGCCTCCAATTGCAGTCATGTTTTCCTCCACTCTCTTTTCATGTAGGCTTCCTTCCCCAAGAAGGGGCTCAAACCATTTATAGGATGTGGAAAAGGTCACTAGTGAAATCAATCACTTGGAAAAACCTCAAGAGTTGGGCTTGTGTGATATAGTGCAAGCCACATCAATACCTCTTGGATATGACTGCATTAGAGGCAATGAATTTGTAAAACAAGGAGTGTCTCACCAAATTTGTGGAGGATTATAGAATAAAGTACCTCCAATGCAAGGTGATAGAAAACTTGCAATTTGGAATAATGAGATGTTTCTAGCAAGCCTTGACAAGTCAAATAGGAAGAAAGTTTGGAAGCATGAAAGCCTCTTAAAGACCATGTTGGAGTTATTTGACTTGATTTTTTGGTCGGAAGATTGTTATGACCTAGGTCACAACAGTTGGACTTAAGGACCGGAGGACCAAGGTATCAAAGGGAGTACATTAGTCACATGGTATAGCAGTTAGGGAAGTTAGTCATCTCTCTCGATTTCGAGTAAATACCCAAACTGGGAATTATCATGTATGCATTCTCTTGTAATCATATGGAGCTCAGAAGATTATGCTTTCTTGTGCAATCCCTTTATTATGATCTGTGATGAGTGTGTCATATTTCTATGTGATTATTTGATGTATGATTGGTCTTTAGGACGGACGGAGTGTTGACCGGCAAGGTCCTACCGTCGCTCGTAACATTAGAATGCGTCAATGATATTGTCCACACTCCTAGAGAGAGTCAGAAGGGATCACTACTGAAAAATTTCCAAGATGCGGTTGGACTGGGTGCAATCAGTAATTGCTTCTTCCGATTTCCTAAATTGTTTATTGTAGGATTACTCAAAAGACAACTCATTGGCCGCATCCCCATGTGACCTACATAGTGCGGAAGCATTGGCGGCAGGTGTTGATGCTGTACTTGCGAATCATTCCACACGAGTTGCCGCACACCCTGCAGTGATCATGCAATTTAGCAATTCTGTAATTCTTTATTCAATTCTGCAATTCTGCAATCACTACAATTCTTTATTCAATTCTGCAATTCTGCAATCACTACAATTCTTTATTCAATTCAGCTGCAATCACTGCAATCACTGCAAGCCTCGGAAGTTATCATGGTAAAACTCCAATTCTTTATTCAATTGATGCTATGACCATGAATGATCGCAGTGGCCTGTATATAAAAGGAATCGAAATCTGGGAAACTGAGCATGATGAAGAAGAGAAGGAACAAGGATTTACAGAAATTTGCAAGTCCAGCCTTGGACCACGTAATGGTGCTTTTTTGAGAACACGAATTGTATGGAGATATTGAACATGTTTAAAGAATAGTTGGAACGCATTACAGGAGAACGAGCCGTTGATTTTAGTGTTTGGGGAAAATTCAGCAAAGGCTACAAATTAGAGTACTCTCCGCTTGATCATTTTATCGACACCATGCTTATACTCGTGGTGGAAAAGGTCTCACACTGTTCATCACGGTTGTGATTAAGGTTTTTATATATTACAAGTACAACAAGCGGAGCGCAGAAGGGCTGAGGTCGCACCTGACAGTGTGAGATGCACATTGATTTGTCGGCTGCTGGGGTTACCATGCGATGGGTGATTTTCTCTTGATAATTTTTGAATTTTAAAATTTAAAATTGTGTTGATCTTTGATCATGGATTGTGAAGGTTCATAGATGGACCAGGGCACTTGGGTGGTACCTGAGGAAGTGGGGTCAGAATTGGTCGAATTTATTCAAAGGCAAATTCAAACGGTGTTTCAGTCAGCAATTCCACATTTAGTTCAACAAATTTCTGAACGAGCCACAGCATTACCGGTACAAGTTCCGCCTTCTACCGCTGCACCACCAACTCATCAAGATCATCATCAAGTGGAGAAATATGAGCTTGAAGCCAGCGAAAAGGAGTCAAAAGTTGCTGAACCAGAGAAATTTACGAGAAAGAGGGGTGGAGGGTTTACCGATGGTTTGCACAGCTTTGCCTCGTCTTCAGAGGTAAGCCACAAATCTACCAAAGTGATGAGGATAAAATTGCATATGCACTCTCCTATATGAGTGGAGCCGCACAGAATTGGGTGATGCTACTCTTGCAAGCGTTGGATGAAGGACGAAGCCATGAATTATTATTAAAGTATGATGCTTTTCGGGCGGCTATAATTAGGGTGTATGGCGACATCGACCGAAAGGGAAATGCAGAAGATCGTTTTGGAAAAATCAAGCAAACTGGGTCAATTGCGTCATACATCTCTAGTTTCAACGAGCATGCTGCTCAAGTCTACTAGAATGAATCTAGCTTGGTGGCTTGATTCCGAAGCGGCCTCAAAGATGAAATACTTGATTCGGTGGCCATGGCAGAGGTACAACCACGTGGTCTCTAAGACTGGATGGCCATGGCATCAAGAATCGACAAAAGATTATGGGCACTTAGGCAGACTCGAAGGTCGTCAACTTCATATTCGAATTCATCCCTAGTTACCCAAATGAACTCCAAGCTACAACGTTGGGACTCCAAAGATCATGGTGGCCGGTTTCAATCTATGCTAGAATCATCAGGGCCAATGCCAATGGAGTTGGATGTAACCAGAGTAACGACTACCCTTGCAAAGACTCCAATGGAGCGATTGGATTATTAAAGGCAAAGAAAGTGTTGGGGTTGTGGTTTGATAGGCCATGTACGGGCGCGGTGCCCAACAATCCATCCAAGCCCTTGTCTTTATCAACATTAGAATTCGAACCTGGTGAGTCGGAAAAAGGCACAGCCCGAGACTGAGCAGATGGCCTTGGTACCCAGGTTGTGTAGGAGACCAGACGGCTTTGAAAGTACAAGGCACAAGCTTTGGAAAAGAGTTAGAACCCCTGTATTTAAGAGCTATCGTGGATCTCGGAATGCACCTCATAGTGGTTGGTAGGATCAATGCATTATTAGCCGAACCATTGGTGGATTCTGAGGCCACTGGGGTATTCATGCATCCTGATTTTGCTCACAAGTGTAAGGCAATAATTTGGTTGAAGAAAGTTCCTCGGGAAGTGAGGGTCATTGATGGACGAATAATTAATTCGGGTCTCATCACCCATGAAGCTACTTTCCAGTTACATTTGCCAGGCCATACCAAAACATTGACAGCGGATCTCACCAACACCGGCAAATACCCATGCATTTTGGAAACCCCTTAGTTAATCCGCCAAGACCCAACTATTTGTTGGTTGGAAAAGAAGGTAATTTTTGATTCAACATACTGTCAAACCAATTGCATGCAACAACCAACAATTGGAGCCATTGCAGGAGACATGAGCCAGTCCTCTAAAGAAGGAGACAGTTGCATGGGAGCGCCTGCGAAGAAGCAGCTGCGAGGAGGCAACTGCGAGGATGTAGTGCTGCTGGAAGAGGTGACAGAATTAGTCAAGGCATGCTATGGTATCGGCAACAGCTTTTAGGCTCTCGTCCAAAGATGCTAAGGTATACACGTTATACATTTTGGAGCTTGATGATATAAAGAACACCGATGGATTGGACTCCATTCCAAGTGAGTACAAAGACTTGTATGAAGTATTCAGCGAGAAGTCTTCCAACAAATTACCTGAACATGGACCGTCTGACATGAAAATAGAGTTCAAGGAAGGTCAAGAGCTCCAAAACACAGGTTTACGACCTATGTCCCCAGTGGAGTTGGAGGAACTTTGGGGGTACTTGGAGGAAAATCTGGGAAAAGGATGGATCCGTAGGTCCAAATCCCCAGTCTCAGCCCCTATTGTGTTTACTCGGAAAAAGGACGGATCAATCCGTATATGTATTGATTATAGAAATCTAAATAAAGTTACAATTTGGAACCGCTATCCACTACCACTTATTCTAGAATTAACAGATCGCTTGGTGGGAGCCAATATATTCACTAAACTTGATATACGACAAGCGTATCATAGAATAAGAATGGCTCTAGGTCATGAGTATAAAACAGCTTTCAAGAGTCGGTATGGATTATTTGAATATTTGGTGATGCCATTTGGCCTCACCAATGCCCCTGCACAATTTCAGGCTCATATGCAAAACATCTTTGTTGATTTATTGGACATCTCAGTTGTTATTTATCTTGATGACATATTAATTTTTTCAAAGACTATAGAAAAACATAGACAAGTGGTGAGAGATGTTCTACAAAGATTACAAAAGCATTGCCTTTATGTTAAACTTTCAAAGTGTGAATTTCATTGCTCCTCAGTGGAATTTTTGGGTATGATAGTTTCTTCACGAGGCTTGGAAATGTGTAAGGACAAAATACAGACTATGGAAGACTGGACAATATCGAAAAACATAAAAGAAGTGCAATCATTTTTAGGTTTCGCCAATTTTTATCGCTAATTTGTGCAAGACTACTCTCGCATAGCAATCCCCCTTACAACTTTGACACGTAAGAATCAAGTATTTTTGTGGACCAATCAAGCTCAAGAGGCATTCAAGGAACTTCAAACCCGGTTTTGTAAGGCACCGGTATAATTACATCCAAACTTTCGACGACCTTTCTTTATTGAGATTGATGCATTAGACACCGCAACGGGTGGAATTCTTTCTCAGCAAGGGGAGGATGGCCACCTCCATCCTTGTGCTTATCGTAGTTCAAAAATGTCATCTACGAAAGAAAATTACAATATTTATGATAAGGAATTATTAGGTATCGTCTATGCTTTTCAGGATTGGCGTGTTTACTTGGAAAGATCACCGCATGAAATACAAGTTATTTCAGATCACAAGAATCTAGAATATTTCCTAACTACAAAACAACTTAATCATCAACAAGCTCGATGGTCTGAGTTTTTATCATCATTCCATTTTGTTATTCAACACCACCCTGGATCAATGAATGGCAGAGCTGACGCTCTTTCAAGAAGGGTTGATGTTATAGAAGAGGAGTCTCTACAACCAAGGCCTCTCTTAAAGCTCGCAGCTCTAGAAAGCTATGAACCAACTTGGACAGATGAAAAATTTTTGGAGGCAATTTAGGCCGGGACTAAGGAAGATATAATGATGAAATCTATAGTTGCATTTTTTTAAATGGATCGGCTCAAGCACCATTAGATATTCACTGGCGACTCCATCTATATAGTTTCAAGGACAGAATATTATGGTTTCAAAATACAATTTTCATACCAAATATTGAAGAACTTCATCGACAAATCCTAAGGTCTAGACATGACTCTCCTACTGCGGGCCATCAAGGCCGTGCAAAAACCTTGGATTTAGTATTGAGAAGTTTCTATTGGCCAACACTACACAAGCATGTTCATAGATATGTGGATGGTTGTGATATACGCCAACGCTCTAAACCATCACATCATGCACCCTATAGTTTATTACAACCAATTCCAGCTGTTGAAGCTCCTTGGAAGCGAATTACCGCCGATTTTATAGTCAAACTACCGGTTAGCAATGGTTACGACGCAATTATGGTGGTAGTGGATAAAAACACGAAACTTGCTCATTTTTATTTCCACCAATGAGAAAATTGATTCTAGTGGGGCGGCAACATTGTATCTACACAACATTTGGAAACACCACGGATTACCAAACGAAGTTATTTCCGACCGGGGCACAATTTTTGTTTATAAATTCACAAGATTATATGAACTATTGCGTATTCGACCCTCTCTAAGTACAACATTTCATCCGCAATCTGACAGCCAAACGGAGCGGATTAACCAGATTTTAGAACAATACTTACGCATGTTCACCACGAGGCAACAAGATGATTGGTCTGACTTATTACCGTTAGCAGAATTCGCTTATAATAATACAATTCATTTGGTCACAGGATTATCACCTTTCTACGCTACCTACGGCTACCATCCTTCAATATCATTCATGTCTCCATCAACATCAACGGTCCCAGCTGCTGAAAATCGGATTTGCTACTTACAAGCAATTCATGAAGAGGTGAAGACTATGTTACAAATTGCAAGGGATCAAGTAAAAAAAAAATATGACCAAGCTTGTCATTTGCAAAAATCTTTCAAAGTGGGAGATAAGGTACTCCTTCACCATGATAATATTGCCATCCAAGTCCCATCCCAAAAATTAACAGCCAAGTTTCTAGGGCCGTTTTCAATTATAGCAAAATATTCAGATATAGTTTATTGTTTGAAATTACCTAAGAATCTTCATATCCATGACGTATTCCATATATCGTTGCTCGAAGAATACCATCAAGACACAATTCCTGGACTCCATTAGAGACAACTTCCACCTATTATGACTTCTGAAGGAGACATTGAATACGAAGTACAGGAGGTTCTTGACTCTAGATCGTTTGGACGATGGAAAAACCTTCAATACTTGGTTTTGTGGACCGGTTATGGCCCTGAACAAAACTCATGGGAACCAACTCAAAATCTCAAGAATGCTCCAAATGCGGTAAAAGAATTAAATAAAAAATTCAATTGAATAAAGAATTGAATAAAAGTACCCCCAAATGCAAATGCAAATTTGTGGAGGATTACAGAATAAAGTACCCCCAATGCAAGGTGATAGAAAACTTGCAATTTGGAATAATGAGATGTTTCTAGCAAGCCTTGACAAGTCAAATAGGGAGAAAGTTTGGAAGCATGAAAGCCTCCCAAAGACCATGCTGGAGTTATTTGACTTGATTTTTTGGTTGGAAGATGCCCATGATGTGGGCAAACATGAACGCCAAGTTGGTGGTAAAGAAACCAAATTAAAGATTGATAAAAATGAACACAAAAAAAAGTTCCACAAGACAAAATTGAATGCACATGATGGAACAAAGGGGAGGATAAATATTTGTACAAATAGGTCAAGTGAGATAAAATGAATACCAATGCAATGAAAGAGTCAAGAACTTGCTTCAACTTGGGCAAAATGGGGCATCAAGCTTGAAGATGCCATAAAAGGAAGAAAGGCTCCAAGTCTTTTGTTGTAAGTGGGATTGACTCTATAGGTTCAAAAGTTAAGATAATAACTATAAGCTAAAGTGTCAATACTACTTAGGTGTATGTGATATAAACAAGGTTAGTGTTGTTAGCAAAGATGTTTTGATTGAGGAGTTTTCTAGATCGCCCTTAAAAAGAGACATTAAAGTGCTTAAGAGTTTGAATCCTAGGCAAGTGGTGAGAGAAGGGAATTTTGAGGTCTCTATCTCAAGCACCAATCCCAATTTTAAGGGGTTAGTGCATTTGTGGGCCAAAATCAATGGAATTCATGTTGTTTTGTTGTTGATTACAAGTGCAATCAATTCAGTCTTAATCCTTCAATGTGCGGAAAGGTTAGAGTTGGCAACAAAAGACATGGCATTTACGGAGCGGGTTAATTTTAAATAAGGTTCGACCCAAGCTACAAAAGTGGCTATAGATGTCCAATTTAGCACAGGCAAGGCAAAGTTCTACAGAGACTTTATCATTTGTGAGCTTGGAGCCTTGGAGGAGTGAATGGTGTGTTAGAGAATTCCTTTCTAACATACTATGATTTTAAAATTAGGCTTAGATTTAAACTACAAGTAATGGTAAATGATGATAATTGGAGACCATAGCCTTTTTGAGTTTGTTAAGATGCTAGAGCTAAAGAGTGTGGGAATTAACATGATTAGTGTGACCCATCTCTTTGAAGTGAGTTTTCTAATGGTTCTCTAGGAATCTCCCTCCCAATTTAGCAAAAATGGTAACAATTTTTCTAATGCAAAAATATTCAAGTGGTCTATTTGGTGGCCTTTGACCCACATAAAAATGAGCACTTGCCATTGAATTCATAATAGGAAATTGAAGGAACAATCATAGGGAAAGGAAATGGGAAGAGTGGATGCCTTACTTGGTCCATGTTCATAATTTATATTCCTAAGAGTGGTAGTCTGTAAAACGTGAACGCAAACTACCTCAATGTTTCCTAAAGATTGTTCAACCTTGTACTTCTATTGCTATTTACAATGATATGTAATGATTTGATGACTACTTCATTTGATTTAGAGTCACATTTGGATACAATATGAGGTAACCACAATTTGTTATGGAACTGTACAAGTGAGTGAACTTCAGAATTTTAAGTTTAACTAGTTCATATTCAATGTTAAAAGGGTGATGTTCCTTAAAGCTACAATCACGTTGTCTCATATAGGTTGCCATTGCACAAAAGTTGTATACTACTTTCTAGTGCTCACCGTTGTAGTGTTGGAATAGTCTAGTTGCTGAATTTAAATCAATCATGCGCTCATGCGTCCATGCGTCTTGTGTGTTAGGATCATTCCTTGTTTGTTGTATTATCTTTTTTCTATGTAGAGGGAATTGAAGACAGTGTGAAGACTTGACAAACTACAAATAACCTACTAATGCATGAAATTTTGATAAAATGGTATTGACCTTAGTTACTCATTGCCAAGGAAGTAAAATGGTTTGGTTGTTGTATGCATGTATAAGCATTCTTGACGAATGGAAAATGTTGAGTTTGACATAGTGATTGCAAGTATTTTGGAAGCAAGTGGTAGTTGCAATTGTCTACCTGGTCATTTGGGATTAGGGTGGCATAATTCTCTTATTGCAGGGAAGGAATTTTTTTTTTTTCATCATCTTCATCCATCGGTGCAAAGTGGTTGAAGACTCTGCCTGTCTTCATTGAAGCATAACCTTGGAAACATGGAACATGCATATGTAATTTGAATATGGAAACCTCAATGAAGTCAAAGTTTTATAGAGAGCATTACTTAATTTGATAACGTATTCAATATTAAGGATTGGTTGTTCGAAAGGTCGATTCATTGAACATTTTGGAAAAATGAGTCAAATTCTATAATAATGTAGTATAAAAGTCCCTACATGTTCTTAAATACTTTAGTAGATAGTGAACATATTGAATTCCTAATGAAGAATAATCCAGCACATCATCTTTATAGTAAATAGATATGTAAGTGTAGGTGAAGAGCATGGTATCTTCATTTGTTTGATTGTATATTTTTCAAGTTCTATGTGCTTTAGCTATATTCATGATGGTTCAATATATTGAGGCGTTGCTATGCATATGGTCAAGGTTATTTAGGTTGTTAGCACCAAGTCTAGCACTTATGCATACAAGTCAAAAATGGCAATGAAGTGGGACTTTGCCGTGTAGTAGTTACATAATCGCAACATTTGTATATAAAATAATCATCCTTAAAAAGTCTCAAACCATGTGTTCTTGCTCTTTATATGAATGTTCCTTTTCTTGAAGGACATGTGCTCCTGAAATGTATGACACTAAGCAATAGAAGAAACTAAGAATCTCATGAATGAATGCACAATGTAAACACAAACTTACATAGACATGAAGTGAGTTTGGTAGTTTACCATGAACTCTTGAAGTAGTGACAAATTTAAAAATGCTACGCGGTTTCATAGCATGGGAGTGATGGAAGAGGTGAACGTGGTAGAAAACACACAAGTAGGGCCTTCAAGTGAACAAAGAAAAGTAGTTCTCAAAGAGCCTAGCACACATGGCAGAAGGAAAAGAGTGAAAATTAGAGGACAAGAATGTAGTTGGATCTGTTAGGCTTTCCCTTTGGAGAAGTCAGTAAACGGTTCATGAGTAGAGCAAAATCATTATATCGCATCCACTATGCGGATTATCATCTGTCTTGGATGAAAGAAAAATACACAAAACAAATGAAGCGTCTATTTAAAACTTTATACAAACTATTTTCTTATGTGTAGGATGATGATTTTTATATTTTATTTTTGCAAACATGCACCAAACTCGACATTGTAGATTCAAAAAATTAGCTTGAGAAGCTCGACATTTACAAGGTGAAATTGCAACTACCTTATTATACTCTATAAGAAACAAAGTAGAAGTTAGTGTATTTTAATAGAAAATTATTATGGAAATTTTGATAACGAGGCAATATTCCATAGACTTGGCACTTTTAGGCTGACAACCTTTGCTTTGATTTTCAATGATTTTGTAGTACAACATGCTATATACGAAGTTTAGAACACCATTAGCATAAAGGTCCCCAAAGTCATACAATATGAATAATTGAATACAAACTTTGAATTCTCGAAGTACTATAATATACAATGTCTCTGGCTTCTATTTTGTAACATTGAAATACTACAGTGCATGGATTCAAAGTTATTTGAGAGATGATGTGCACATATGGTAAAGAGTAGAATTTAGTGTTTTGTCCTTCATCGAAGCAATAGTGTGATTAAAATTCATTGTGAGGGGTCTTTAGTGAAGTCTGAAATTTTTTCAAAATTTTTAGAATAACAAATCCATTAGAATTTCTCAGGAGCATTATGGACATTGTATTTCATCAATTTCATCAATTTTGGTGAAAGACCACACGATGGTCATAGTGCAGAGGCAAAAGTAACATCTTCACACCTTGTACTCCCTTGAAACTTAATGGTAAATCCAAAGCTATTGATATTATACTTTCTAAATTTTTTTGTTTATTGGTGAACAAGTGTTTTTGTAACAATGAAAGATTTTTGGTACTACCTAAATTTAATAGTGGCCCATAATAGTTGGAAGGACTTGACTAGTGTATTCTATTCCTTAAATTTGTGCTTCACATTTCAATGCAGCACTTGACCCTCTAGTGGGATGTACCATGAAGAGTTGGAAGATTTTCCTACAACCTTCGTCTACCCAACTAGGAGCTTGTTTTAATGTTGTACATGGGCATTGCAACTACACCAGTAGTGGGGGCATGAGATCATTCATGGGTGCATTTGTGAGTGTTTTAAGACTCTTGTTTTTTAACTTATGTATTTTAATTTATTCTTTATAAGGTATGTGTCAAGATATTATGAACTATAAGGAAAGATTACACAGTAAGTTCACAAATAAGTGTCATATTTATGGGAAGATTTATCATTCAAGTTCTAATTGAATTCATATTTTGGAAGGGTCATGGTACATGATTGCATACTCGTCTAGAAGTGTCGAGGGAAAGAGAAATTCCAGTCATGGTTTTCTTGTCCATTTTCTATGAACTATCAAAGTGGCGATATGAGGCCCATGTGGTTTACTTTTTATTTTCTTTTGACACCTCTTCACCATCTATTGTTTCTTCCTTCTTTTCTATTTTTTAATTGTTCAATTGAATATGTAATGCACTAAATTTTTTGGAAAAAATTGAAACTTTAGATGAATTAATGATGTACATTGGGAATCTATCAAAATCATCTTTTTCCCATATGCATATGTGAAACAATCATCTCAAATATAGTTCGAGGAGTAATGTCATGGGATTGACTTTTAGATCATTTTGTTTGGCATATAAAACAATATGGCGTTAATTGTAGGATGTAGAGAGTTAAATATGGCCAATGTCCTATAGCAAAAGAGAACCAACACCGCATTCAAAACAAAAAAGAAAAATTGTTTGCAGACATTACAAACATGTCGTTTACTGTGAATGCCCAATCAATGGAATGAAGGAATGATGGCGATAGTGACAGTGACAACGACAGCAGTAGCAACGATGAACGAGAGTGAATTCCAGTCCCTTGCAATTTTGGTAGCATATGCTACATTCAAGGTAAGTTCTACTATGTACTAAAGGATGGGATGGCATAAATAATTATCTTTCATTGCATGCATTGTAAATATGTTCATGAAATGACAAATACCACATACTATGTGGAAGAATTGGTATTCTAAGAATAATTGAATTTTTTTCAGAAGGTGTATTATGTATATACAAGTGGTAGTTCAAGAATTATAGAAAGGACACTTATTGGCTTTTGAATAACAAAGATTGTCCTTGTAGTATAGAATTTCATTTATTCATCTTCCAAATTTTGCGTGGAAAGTAAATATTATATACAACAGTTTGGCTTCCACAAATAGATGATTTGATAGTGAAGTGTTATATAAAGAGATTAATACTGACTACAAAATTTTGGTGACTATTGTTCACATGGGACTCACATCTTTATGAGACGGTACATTAAAAAAGAAATGTACATTTTCAGAGATGTTAGAAGTAGGTAGAATGAGTGTCGTGTATAGAATTACTATAGGGTATTGATTCTCCAACGTTTGTATGCACTATCCTACCAGAGGGCCCTTCTTCAAAGCCTAATCGCTTTTGATGTCGTTTCTCATAGGGAATATTGGAGCTCCTATCATTTTTGATTGCAAACTTTATGTTGTTGTCATGGTGGATCTGAAATTGCTACGGGTGGTTTATCGATACAAGCTCATGCAATATGAGGACCTCAATTTCAACTTGCAAAATCATGAGTTCTCTTCTTAACTTGGCACTAAATTGCAATGCCTATATCAACGATTTACGTATTGTTGTTTTTTATACATTTTAGCTTAATTTTTTCTCCATTAAGATATAGTATGAAGACTAAAAAGCAAGACTTTCAAAAAACGGAGGACAACTTCAATGTACTGCATAGTGTAGGCCGAATCACTTACAAGATTTTCAAATGACTAGATTCCAAATAATGTGAGTGTTTTGTAAGAGCTCTATTTCAAGAACATTTGATGGTAAACTAACTGTGTCTTAAATGTAAGGGACGACACAAATCCCGGTGGTTTAGGTGGAATAGTGGACCTTGTGACTCAATTGTGTTGGTATTTTTTCATGTTGCTTTACTTCAATCTACTACTATTCTATAGGTATTTGCATATTTACATAGTGCAGCAATTGGTCACATCTTTAATATTATCATGAGTGTAATCCGTCTGTTTGAACTATCTTAATTTGAAGGAAGTAGAATTGAATTGGGTGGAGATTAGGGATGAAGTTGAGAAGAAAATGCAAAGCAAAAGAGAGTCTGCAAGTGCACAACTTGATATGCTTATGACTAGTGCCCTTAACTGCATTATTCATATAGAGAGCCTTAATTTTTTCTTTATCAACTAGTGGTGTTTGTTTCTTTACATGATTGTTAAGAATGCAATGTTTGGACGCATAGAAAAATGCTTTATTTGGATACAATATGAAATGCATAGGAAGGATTAGGATATTGTAGGAACATGACCTCAAGAATTAAAACCGGTTTTCATGTGGCATGCATCTTCTTTATGAATATGTATTTTTGATTTGTGATATTAGGGTGGCGATTATGAGAGACCTACTCTTTGGGCATGGACATGCTTGCACCTTCAAAATTAGAGTTTGCATTGTGCAATTGAATCACATTTTTGCTCAATCCTTCGGAACTATCTTTGGTAGCAGGAATGGGAGTAGCAGTGAGATAGGAAGGCAACCATCACAACTATCATTCATTTTTGTTGCTATGATCTCCTTGAGTGTGTGACTATTCAATGCGACCACCTCAATGAAATTGTAAGCCACTTTTCTATTTCTCAGTGCCTTTGCATTCATTCCAGTTTGGTGATTTTATAATTGCGGTTGTGTGTAGTAACTTGATTATGTGAATAGTCCATTCGTATAGGTGGATGCTCAATTTCTTATCGAGGAAGGTGGCTTTTTGAACTTGATTTGATTATTACCAAATTTTTGTCAATTCTTGTCTTTTTTTTATTGCAATCACATATTTTTAAATTTACTAATAGAGAATAACAATTATAAACCCTTAAATGATACATGAAGTCTTGTATGTTGATGGCAAAGAAGTGGTATTAAGTACAAGTTTGCTTTCATTTTCCATGCAGGCCACAATAGGGTGCACCAATTCAAAAACTCCATCTTCGTGATGCTTTTGAGGAATACTATAGAGGCATAGACCTTATTTTCTAGTGTGTAAATGTTCTCTGCAACATTCTATGATTGCAATAAAATGTGGAACATTCATCAACAATTTCAACCTTGCAATTGTCCATTTTTGTCCATTTTGTTATTTGCAGTTTCATTGGAGCTAGAAGTTTCTATACAAGACCACATCAATTTTAAAAAAAATTTGCCCATTTTAGTTTATTTCATTTACATCCAAAAAAATATACATCCAATTCCTCTAATTAAATTCATCCATTGATTGAATGGAATTCATCCAAAATTCACAAATTTTTTATTTAATATGTCTTATAATTTATTCACATATGTCCATCAGTTACGTTTTTGCAATGGTTTTGAACTAGTTTGGAAGTATTTCATTATTAGCTTTGCAAGACCAAAATAATTGTAGTTGACATGATTATAAATAAAAGAATTTTGCAATGAATTTTCAATGACAATTAGTAATTTATTTGCAATGGTTTTGCAACTAAAGTTGGTTGCAATTATTGGATTTTCAAGACTTTTGTATCACTTTTGCAAGGTTATTGACTTATTGTATTGTTGCATTAGATGTTTTTGTAGCCTTAAAACTTTAAACAACTTGCAGCATAATTACAATATCTCTGCATTTTAAAATCCATGGATTTGCAATAGTTTAGGAATACAATAGGATGGATTTAGTGTCCAAAATTTTTGCATTCATTTTGTTACAACTTTGCAATGCTTTTGCAATGCATTAGTTCTTTCCTGAGATCCAAACTAAGTTCTATTTTTTGTTAATTCATTGCAAAACCATTACAAATGTGTTGTGATTGTATTGCAATCATTACTTTATCTTATAGTATCATAACTCAAACAATAGGAGATAACATTGAGATCCATCCTATTTTTATATTCTTGAGGATTTTCAAACCTTTGGTTTGAATCACATCAACAATTTTTATGAATTCCAAGTGTTTTTTGGATGAGTGGCTGAAATAGGAATATAAATCTTGTAATATGCCTTCGAGCCAACCCAAAATTGGCAATTTGCTTAAAGTTTGAACAACCAAATTGGTTCTATGGGCTTATAAAATAACATAATGCATATTAGGTTATATTATATAACTATGGTAAATGCCCCTTCATAGTCATGAACTTCATTGAACTTTAGACACATATATTAACATGAGCGTAAAGGAAAAAGATTATTTACTACTCTCTTCACAATTGAAATTTAGTATCCTCACAGTTGAAACTTAGTAGGGACCTTCACCTTGCAAGTTCCATTAATATTCAAGATCCAAATTCTAATTAATGAAGCAAATCAACTGAGAGACTTCCCTATATTCCTCTGGTATCACAAGATTTGTGAATAATCCACAATACTATTTTCCCTTGTATTATAACTCTTCTATGATTCAATTACTATAAGTGATGTGCTTGTACATTGTGGTACTTCTTGGCTTGCACATTATAGAACCCTAAATTACAAATGGACTTGAACATAATTATTGTAAGTTATGTAGAATGTAATTTACCATGCAATGTATGCCTTTGACCTTGGGGCTCTAAGATTGTTGTAGTTGTCGCACAACACCATTCTTTGATCCTTGGAAAACATTGACTCCATCCGTACATTCACATAGCAATGAATTGATTATATTACCACTTTAGTACAACAAGTACATTTGAAATACATGAACATATAGCATGATTAAATATAAACAAGTTAGGAATTTACCTACGCCAAAGGCTAAAAGCTTTATGCTAATGTCTTCGTTGGTGAAGCCACCAACTTTGGTGACTGATCCCATGATTATTTTTGTAAGATTGTTTACAGTTGTTCTCTCTTGGATATGCTTAAGTGATATAAAATTGGTAAGTGGCTCCAATTGTCAACAACATATGCATGAATCAAAACCCAATTGTCGTTATCAACGGTTGTTATCTTGTCACAAGTGACCGATAGTAAAACTGCTTTGGGCTGAGTTAAAACTTGTTTGTGCATATATTTTGCCATATTCCAACCTGCATTCTTGCCCCAATGGCGCTTTGGTGTCTTTGGCACTTGTAGAAAATTAAACAAAGGCTTTATACTTTCGTACTCCAATATAGGCGACCTTGCTGCAAGAGGTGAAATATCAAGCCTATTTGTTGTTTCTTATGAGCATGCTTTCTTTTGACATCGGTGACTTGTACATTGATTGGTACCATCGCCAATTTGGATGAATATTTGTGTTCATTTTGCAGGCGCTTGTAGATTTTTGTAATGTACCATTGCCCTTTCTTTATACCTTTCGTATGTTCTTCTCAGCCTCTATGTTTCTTAAGTGTATCCCATTTCGGTGCAATAATCTTAACACAAAGATTTTTTTTCTTTTCAATGACTCTTTGCACTTCTTGAATATCGGGTTGATCATCACTCAAGACCACTATATGATTGGAACTCAATTGTACTTGATCTTCACAAAGACTTGTGACTATATTTGAATCTATTACAACATGATCAATTTGACAAGAGCCGCTCAATAGTGTAACCAGCTTCATTATCGAATTTGAACGTGACTTCTGTTTTTGTGATTGATTCCAAACATTGTGCAAGGTGTCCCTACAACAAATAAGACTTTTTTTGGACTCGTGAACGTAATGGCGATCAATCTCAGAAACACTACAATGGTTCTTGCTTGCAGGAACTAAAGTCCTATAGGTAGATCCAATTGCACTGTTGAGCATAAAACTTGCACTTGGAGAGGTATGAGCACTACTAGAAGTGACTCCATGTTTTAAGGTGTGAGTCCCAAAGCTCATCCCTCTATTGTTGTTTCCAATGGTACCTCTTGAAAAATACCTCTCAAGTGCAGAACTACAAAACACGGTGAATTGACACACAATCCTAATGCTCAATTGACAATCCTAATGCTTATAAGTTTTGTAAAAAAGAAAATAACAAGGATGCTCATTACACAAGCAACTGCAAAGTTGTAAAGATTGAAAGTAATCTATTACTCTTTCAATATTTTTTGTGTCCCATTTCCAAACTCTTGTTGCTTACAATATGCTATACAAATCAAATTCATGATTCTAAAGTTGCCTTCATATACCTAAGACAATGACAAAATTACAAAAGCCAACAACTCTCATTGAAGACCTTTACAAATTCATGACACCTAAACCCTAATAATTTTCTTGGGAAGATTTGTACAAAGATATCAAAGATTTAATAATAATATTTTAAAGGCACGAAAACCAACATGCAATTAAACAAAGCATTCTTTACACTTCAATTTGTATTTGGCCACTTCACTTTATTCTCATTGGATTTCCCTCTTGCTCCTCAACTTCCAAATGAAAGAAAAGAAAGCAACATCTAGATTCTAGATGATGGATTAGATGGTGCCGATTACAACTCAAAGCACATTGGTTGTGGCTAAATGGCGACTTGATCATATTTAGGTATCAAATCACTCAAATTACACATGATGACATAGCCTACATCATTACATGATTTCAAGCTTTCCTTATCCTTTATTCACATGAATTCTGGAAAATAAATTTTTTTTAAACTTTGTTTATTCCTTATAGCAAAGAGAACCTCAATTTCTTTCCCCAAAATTTGGCACTTTTTGCCATGAAAAAAACCCACTACAACTTGCTTATGCTCCATTCTACTCACCTTGACAATTGTTCACTAGCTTCTTCTAAGACTACTTACTAACAATTTGACAAAATTAAGCTCACTCTCTAAGATAAAGAAATAAAAAGACAAGATAATATCAAATTTATAATTCTCACGCAATTTGATCTATAAAACAATGTTGAAATTAAGACTCGCATCAAAACAATTTAGTTAATAATTTGTTTTTTTATGCCATCTTCATTGCTAAATTGATCCAAAAAAATTTAATATTATATTTTATTTTCAAAAAGATCACATTTTCACTATTCATTTATCATATTTTCTCGTTATCTTTTCTTCACAAAATAACTAGATTGTTAGACTTTTGTATTTTTCACATCACACTCACTATCTAATAAACAGATGCATCCCCTCAAGGTTGCAATTTCCCACCCCTCCTTCCAAAAAAACAAAGAGCCGTTGATCATGAAAAATAAATTTTCCCTCCCCCCTCTCCAATACTATTGATTTTGAAAAATAAGAAATATGGATACAGATATTGGAGGTAAAAATATGGATACAATTATCAAGTATAAAATATAGAGACGATACAAAATACGGATATTGAAATGCCTGTGGTGGAAATATTCCATATTGATTGCCACTAGAGGAGCCATTTAAAAATATGAATAGGAAGAAGGGGGGGGGGGCACAAATTTAATTTTAAAAACATTTAATTTAACATTGAACTTAATTGAGAAAACCTATATTTTGAGTGACTATCCACTTAAAAGATAGGTTATTTACAACTATATTTCTCACATTGTACTCAGTAATGAACAACTAGACTTAATCAATTTTCACTTCTTTAGCAAGGTACTAGTTGTTTTCGAGAGATTTACTCCATAGTTTATCATGTTCTCTCAACTCACAAGATTTCATACTTACTTTGAAGTTTGTGAAAATTCGTCTTTTCATTTTACTTGACAAGTTGTAAAACAACTAGATTTATGCACTTTTATAAGTTTTATTTATGATTATTCACACTGGGATGCTAGTTTGTGAGCTTATGAGTGTGAGCCTATGAGCCTATGAGCCTACATTATTTTAGAATAAAGACCTATGATTGTAGATAGTGGTACCTATGAGCTATGACTTTTTCTTGGTCATAGGTCAAAATTTTTACTATAAGATGTCTATGTTTGTGATGTAGGATAGAAATATATATGCCTATAAATGTACTCAAAGAGGATGATGTTAATGAATGAAGTTGGATGAATTTATATACTTAACTTTGTTGAATGAAATTCATTTGTTGTTTATAGCATTGAATGTAAAATAATTGGGATGATTACAAATTATGATTATTTATTTAGGATAAAGTTCAAATACAAAAAACCTTAAATCCAAGGTTTACTATGACTTCTAGAAAACTAGGGAAATGTGCTTACATCATATTATGAAACCATTTTAGAGAGGGTATTGTTTTCAATTACAATTTATAATTCTTTTTAAATATTATTGAGATTTGTTGAATTTATTTTTAAGTATGCTCACACCAACATTTACAAGTTCTAATTGCATGTTTATATCTAAGTTCTACACCATGTTTCTAATTGAGAAAAAAATATTCAATCCACAAAAATTTCTAGAAGTTGTCTTCTAAAATGAAGATGTCTTTTAGAATGGGTGTCAAATAGAATGATGATGACCTTTACCGCTACACCAAGGATCACAAGAATACAAAAGAATTCAAAAATGTAATAATGCGCAAGAATGTAGTGGCCCTTTTAGTCTCACTATATCATATTAGATAATCAGATAACAACATTAATGTTTAGAACAAGATCAATTTGATCCAATACCACACATTGGAAAAGAAAAATCATTGACTTCACTTCTATCACTATAAGTAAGCTCTGGTGTCTTAACATTAGCTTCAAGGTCTAAAAATTGTCTAACAACAACATTGTATAAGCAACATTTAGTAATAGAAATGGGTGATGGAGCATTTGCCATAGCTGTCATTAAAGTCTCGATGTAAGATGGCAAATTTCTGGGACTTGGAGAAAGCAACAACACAAAATGCTAGAGAGTATTATCTCTATAAGATGCAACAAATAAACAATTAGAAATTTTGAATAAAGTTTAAGATATTGCATAAGAAAAGGAAATAAAGACATGCATAAAACCAAAAAACAACTTACTTACGGCAACGTCTCTTTCTAGATCTTGCAAACGGTCTCACAATGTTCTCATCATTAGAATCATCAACAACTATAGGCATAGGACATTTGGTTTGGATGGTTGTGGTAAAAGAAAGAAGGGTGTTCAATAATTGAAGGAGAGCTTTGAATATCTCACCATTGCTTTCCAAGGCCACCAAATGACGTTCAATGTTGTGACATGCATGGAAGGACGCCCCTATTCAATGAATGCAACATCATTAGTTTCAACAAAAATGTTATACATAATTTAGCAAAAACATGATTTAGTTAAAGATAACTAATGAGAGTTACTTGTAGATGCATAACAATCTAGTACAACATCATCAGGTTTTGAAAATGCTTCAATTAGTAGTTGTACAAATAGAGGATCCTTTTCACAAGCACCTCTCCATGAAATTGTACCATTTATAAGTTGAGTTTGTATAGAGGTGAAGTTATGGAATAGATCCACTTCTTCAAGGTTGGTGCCTACATTACTAAGTTGTTGATTTACGTAGATGGAAAACTTAGATGCCACTAATATTTCTTCCCATTTACTTCGTACAGAAAGAAGAATCCGAAAGCGCTATAACTACTAAAGAGAAAGAAGATGACAATAAATACTTGACAAACTCAATGTTGGTAAGTAGGTTCAAGCATTAAAATTTATAAATGAAGGGAATATGAATGGAGCTTATCCAATGTTTGGAGTTTTTTGTAGTTGAAAAGCTTCAATTTGTTCATGCCCATCCTAGAATCAAGTAAACAAAAGCCATATGTATTAGCGCGCTCAAGGGAAAATTCCCTTACCTTCCCATTCTCTGGGTGGAACAATAAAATTGCTCCATCATCATGAATATACTCTAAAGCAAACTCAAAGATGTGTTCAATGATTGACCTCCTCTTCATTCAATACGTTCCAAATAGGAACATGAGAAGGTGGAACTGAGACATTGGGAATTGGTAGTCCATCTGGAATATTGGCAACAACCAAATCAAAGTATGGACCAAGCTTCACATTACCTCCAATAGTTTTGCACCCGCTTCGTTCCAACCTTAAGATTACAAAATGCACATTTTTAGATATATTCATGAATTACAATTTTATATTTATAAGTTAATGTATAATGAAATGAGAAAATTACAAGAAGGCTAGAGAATATAGATTTTACCTTCTTTGCAAAAGCAAGCATTTGATCCCATGTTGGTGCATTGTCCTCGGTTTTCTTTTTGACGCTAAGTATTGCAAAAATCGACAATGAAAAAGTAGAGCTTCAGACTCAATATCATGTCTATCGAGTTGAACTATAGATTTAGCAATGTACTCTAATGAAGCAAAGACATCTTTTGAAAAAGACATAAAAGTTGAAGGGCAATGAGAACAAGCTGTATCAATCACTTCCAATGGAGGCTGAGACATGACAAAAGGAGGAGGTACAAGAATAGATGCTGGCATGGATGAAAAGAGGTGTCATCCTTCGTGGCAATGTCTTTCACCATTTTCTTCGTAGTCTTCTTTTCCCTTGGTTTGTGCCCTTTCTTCATTGGTGCAACCTCTTTTGGCTCTTCTTCTTCATCAAGAGACTCATCATGTGTGACTAGCCTAAGATGATTTTTAATAGCATCTTTTTTAGGTCCCTTTAATGTTGGCACAAAAGTTCTTGGACACTCAAAGTACCATGGGCAGGCTTGGAATTCTTGGACAAAAAATTCTCATTGTTGAGTCAATGTGAACATGCAACCGTTCAAAGATGTGTCAAGCCATCTTCCAAAAAGCTTGGGCATGAATTTCCTCTCAATCCTATCTTTCTAAACCAACTCCCGTTTAAAATATTTGCAATCATAGAGTAGGTGTAATGAATATAATGACAATGGTTTGAATGTGGAGTTATATATATTGGACTTGTAAAGCAACTCTAATTTATATAAATAAATGTAACTAAAATAAAGTCTATACCTATATAGAATTCATTTGATAACAATATCTGGACCTTTTTTTATCTTTGAAGGGAGTAGGCCTCAAATATGAAAAATCTTTTTTGAAGAATCACTCAAAAGCATGACTCCATAGTACAATGCACCATGTCTCCACATAGTCCCCAATCATGTCCAACTCATCATTGGCACTCCAATGAACTCCAATGTTCTCAAACTTGATGATGTTCATAAATTTATTTTTGGCAACCTCTTCCAACTACAATAAACTCATACAATGTTAGTTGAAGACATTGTCAAGGCAAAATATATCATGGTACAAGAATGATTTAATAATCAAAATATTAACAAGTTTACAAAAAAAGTACTAGTTATGTGAATGAAAGAAAAGGTTGATAATATACCTCAGCCCAAAAAATAGCCTTAGAGAGCCAAGTCTCTAACGTCAATGTATTGAAACTAGGGGCAGGAAATTTGAAGCCCTTCCTAGAAGTCTCAATAGAGTTCCACCATCTAAGCCAATGAACTTTATGGTTTGGTTGAATAACACATGTAGAGATCCTTTGAAATTTTTTCAATGACATCTCAGGCTTCTCACTATTGTTGTAATGCAAGTTAATTTGAAATTTCAAAGGAGAAATATATGATCAAAATCAACACCATAAATAATCATATGAGGCATATATTTGTAGTCAAAGAAAAGTTGAATACCTCTTCTAGAAATTTAATACCATTTTTTGGATTTGAAATAGCTGATTGCTTATCAAACTTTGTTCAAAATCCTTTAATAGCTATAGTGGTAGTTTGAGTTATGGTATCATGAACTCTCATTGGAGTTCAATCTTGTAGCTTTGTTTTCTCATAGTATGCTCACTTTGTTGCATGAGAAACAATAGCAATCTCTTGTTACACATCAAAAATAAGAAAGTCAATATTAAACAAATTGCACAATTTAATACAAATAAAAAAAAATTTAGTAGATATAAGACACTCACCCAATGAAGGAATTGTATGAAAACATTTGATGTCAATGAATACCAAGTACCTGGCAATTTTTTATTTTTGCATTTCTTATAATCCTCATCACTTAGAAGATCCTTAAAGTCTTCTAGTTTCAAATTGCCATAGGTATTTATCCTATGCAATTGTTGAACCAAGTTGCTTTTCACATGGGAATGTTCTATAGACCTATAGACACCAATATAAATAGAATATAAGATGAAAGAATTTGAAAACATGAAATACTACAATTTAGCAAGTCACCAAAAAAAGTATTGAAGTTGAAAAATGATTATGTTACTAGAATGAGAATTCATCAATTGATGTCATTCATAGCCTCCAATAGAATGCATGTGCGACCATTTGGTACTAAAGCATACAATCAACTAGCATATTGCCAATCATAGTCATGACAATGATGCCTATCAATGTAAACACACCAAGCTGCCAATCTAAGGTTGCCATCCCACACAAAAAAATACATGGTATAACAAGTGTGCAATGGATGGGTGAGATTGTTACCAATACTCAAACTCCTCATTTTGTTGTATCCAATGATTATCCCATGTCTCCACAATCTCTAGAGTCACTAACTTGTAAAGCTCCTTGTCATTCGTAGTTGACACATAAAAAACACAATCACCTAGTCAATATCCACGAGTGAACTCAACCTCCAATCGTTTCACTTGACTTTGAAGAAGAGGACGCACCAATGGAAGACCAATCATCTTGCATAAAGGAATATCAAATCGAGATGCTGGCCCACCACCATCAAATAGCATACTTTTGATGATGGCATTGGAGTCAAATTTTTGAGCAATATGCACATCTCCTTCCACCTCTTCCACTATTTGTCCTTTGAAATTGGGATGTGTGTCTTGACTTCCACTGATGGTCTCAACCTACAATGAATTGTATATTTGAAATAAATTACAATTAATACTTAAAAGTCATGGAAAAGCATAGGAAAACGAACTTGAATTATGGTACCAAAACAATTGATACAACATGTACACAACAAAAATTGGAAATGTATGTAACCTAAGGAATGATAAGTAGAAGCTCAGAATCATCATTGATGACAGGCTCTAACCGTTCTTTTTGTATAAGTCCTCCATCAATGTCCATGGAGCTCTATATTGTGAGTGAAGTGACAATTAGAAGGCCAAACTAGCAATTGAAAAAATAAGAAGAAAATGAAGTCATTCACTTGAAACTCAAATAATTGAGAAGTTGACATGAGATATGGTAAGTTTTGAAATTGACATCTCCTTAACGAGGACATAAATTACTACCCAAACAAGCAATGCTTAAATTACAAATAGAAATTGAAAAAGTGAAATATAAAATGACTTAGAATTGTGACCTCGTTTACGAGGCCATGTTTTCTAGCTTGAAATGAAGAACCGCCAAAAAACAACAAACAAGTATACTAATTTGTTACAAATTTAGTGAGTTCATAAATTGTCCAAAATTGACACCTCATTAATGAAACCATGTTTTACAGCCCAAAGTGAATAACCACTAGAAAACAACAAATAAGTATTCTAATTTGTTACAAATTAAATGAGTCCATAAATTACCCAAAATAGTGACCTCGTTAACGAGGCCATGTTTTATAGCCCAAAATGAAGAATCGCTAGAAAATGAAAAAGGAGTATTCTATGAAGTTACAAATTTAATGAATCCAAAAACTGCTGTCGCAGCTTAAAATTTTGATTTTCTTAGTGTACACCAAAATAGGAACGGAAACTAGTCATTAGGGAACCGGATCCGATAAGGTGGAGAAGGAAAACTCAAAATTAGCACGGAATGTGAAGTAGTGGGCCTCTTGGATCTAATCCGGTCAGGAGTAACTAACGACAGAAACGGAATGCAACACGGATTAGGTCTAGGACCGGATTATGATGGTAAACCGGATTCATGATGACAAACCGGAAAGGGTCCAGGGACTATAAAAGGAGGAGCTTTCACTGTTGCACCCCCTTTTAGAAACTCGACCTTGAGCGTGCGCGGTTGAGTTTTTGGCGTTTGTGCGTTTGTGTTCTGTTCGTTTTGATTCCGGTTGAGATCGGAGAGAGAACGTGAGGAACGGGACATGCGGCTAGGAGAAAGTGAGATAGATTGGAGAGGGAATGCCGCCGCTACGTAGGTCGAGACAAGCGAGTCCCTCTGGAGGCGAGGTGAAACTCCGGAAAGTCATTCCGGTTATTCCCTCCACAGAGCCGGAAAAGTCTGAACTCATGGATGATCTCAAATCCATGGGTTGCCTAGGGTTTGCCGAGAAACCCTGGGGTTTTAGGGAGGAGAGAATGGTCAAGGAGCTCCTCGGAAAGCTGTCCAACCAGTTTGACAACACCGTGAGAGGAACTCCCGTCAGCTGGAACGAGGCAATGGTGGAGGGGCGGAAGGCTGCGGACCGGATCAAGGAAAGCAGCCGGAAGCTGACTAGAGCGACGTGCGACAAAGGGATTCATCTTTCGGATATCTCGCTACCGGATCTCTTTCCGGACGCGACTATTGCGAAGGATAGGAAGGATTGGACTCCTGAGTCCAAGAAGTCTGCACGGACTGGGACTCCGGGCACGAGACCGGATATCACAATCGACCTGGAGTCTTCACCCGGATCTAACCCTGCGGAGGGGGAACGGATCCGGAACTTGAGTGAAGTCTTCGAGGAGCTAGTCCCGGAGATCAGAAGCCCGACAATAGGATCCAGAGTTGTAGGGTAGATAGGATTTTGATTTCAGTTAGGAGTAGGAGCAGATCCGGATCCGGATCCGGCTCAACAGTATTAGGTTAGACCGGAAGTTAGATTAGGGTGGCGGCGGACCCCTACGGGTTTTCCGCTCCTTTTTGTGCTTTTAGGGTTTTTACCCTTTGTATATAAATCGGTTCCTGAGATGGGAACTAGGAGTTGTTCATTTTGCAAACTTCTTGTACCTTTCTCTTCTCCTCATTGTGTGTCTCTCTCCAGTGCGACAGGATTGTATGATGTGGAGTTAGGATAGTACGAGCCGGTTTGCGAGTGATTTCTCCCCTTGGTGTTTCTTTTTCGATCCAAGGTGCATGTGAGTAGGTATCGAAGAGTTGGGAGTGAACTTAGTTCCTCAGCACTTCTAGAGTTTATGATTCCGGGTGAGAAAGCCGTTGTTAGGCTAGGCGGGTAGGGAGGGATTCCTTAGCTGCGCTAGAACTCCCGGGTGGGAAATCCGGTCGAGTGTCCGATCTCCTGTGAGGTCTCACCACCCGTATGGGTAACGGAAGAACTTTAGTTGATGTTGGAACGGACGGGTGCACTTGTAACCACCTGTCTTCGCACGGATCGGAAGTAGCATCAAGGTCGTTGTAGTACGAGAGGGTCGAGTGTGGAGTCTTTGTGTGACCTACAACCCGGATTGCTATCTGGGTTGTTGTGAAGGACCAAACCGGATCCGGATTAGTTTAGGCGTTTAGGAAGTAGGACAGTGGGTCTTCAGCCACTATAAGTCACGGAAGGAGTGGTGGGCCTACCACTCTCAAATGTAAGCGGCGACCCCTCTGATGGTGAAACAGAGGCAAAACTAAACCAGATAGGATTACGGATACAGGATGACCATCCCGACCGGATTGGTCAGGACGGATTTCCAGGATCGGAAGTTGTGAGATCCTGGGATTTGGGTATTTGTATGGACCGGATAGTAAGTAGGACCGGAAGAAGGAGTAATCCGGTTTGTAGTTATCCGGTGTGGTGGTATTTCTGGTTCTAGATCTAGGACCGGAAAGTAAGATTGGGATACTGACTTAACTTAACTGCTTAATAGAGCTAGATACTTCACAGGATCTCGTGGGTTCGATCTTTAGAGTCACTTAATTATACTCTAGAGCGATTTTTGTGAGTATAATGGAGAATTGACCTGACCTGTGCTGCGACAACTGCCCCAAATAGTGACCTTGTTAATGAGGCTATGTTTTACAACCTAAAATAAAGAATTGTCTTAAAACAAAAAACAAGTATTCTAATCTATTACAAACTCAATGAGTCCCAAAATAGTGACCTCATTAATGAGGCCATATTTTTCAGCCCAAAGTGAGCAATCAAAATGAAATTTGAATGAAATTTGAAAGCACACACTTTAAACTTGTACCATCGGAGTGAGACTAGAGAACTAGAATTAGACACCTCATTAACGAGGCAACATAATCCAGTACAAATCAAAAATTGGTTAACCAAATACTAAACACTTGTGTCATTTTCTAGCATTCGAATGAGACATAAAGCATTCCAGTATTGACGCCTCGTCAACGAGGCAATGTGAATAAGCTTATGCAAGAATTGAAAAAGTTAAAAAAATAGCACTTGATTGGGAGTTTCATTGGCCTGAATTTCCAAAGCATTGATGCCTCCGATACATTGAAGGACACCTTCTTCACCTTTGTTGCGTTCCTCTCCTGCCTTGTGCAACAAGGCGCTTAGTAAATTCATGGTTGTAACCATCGCAAGCAACATTCATCAAAACGCAACAATGCAAATGGAGTAGAACAATGCAAAAGCAAACCTTAAACTTTTTAGAAAGGGTCTAATAACAAGGGGAAAAAAAATATCTTTTTTGGAATATGCCTTGTCTAGGGCATTATTCTAACTATTCCTATTTATATAGTTTCATGTTATGAAATAGCATCTATTTTATATTCTAACGATATCTAAGCATAAAAAATCATTATCCTAATCATTTTTTACCTCTTTGATACATTACAAGGTATCAAATTTCTCCAATTGTTTGAAGTTTGAAGAGAAGAGTAGTTCAAAACATCTTTGTATGGACCTAAGTCCTATAGTCATACCATTTATGTATTTCAAGGTTATATAGATCAACTAGGTATCTTTATGTACTCAAAATATTTTGTCAAACAATAAACATCCTAGTTCTATAACTCTAAAATTTCAAATAAGAGTAGAATAAGTGGATTTGCCAAGTCATTAAGTTGCTCCAAGAGGATGTGACCCTCACTTGTGCCTATCCCAAGAAAAAAAAAAATATTTAGTTAGTAAGGTGCAACGGGTGTCTTCAAATCACAACACTTGTTATTGCTTTCACAAGGGACAAAACATCAATTAATCAGCAAGAGAATACACAACATAAAAAATCCACAACAAGAAACATCACTAAACCTAATTAAAACTTGAGCACTATGATGAAGCCATGCTAAACTAAGTCGCACTACCAACTCCCAATATCAGAGTGACGTTTGTAAATCAGTGTGTGGTTGCAATCAGCTTGGTACTACCCACCAATATGTATCCGTCTACAGAGCTTCGAAAAGAGAGATCCCTACCTCAGAATATAGGTGCTTTCAGAGTCCCTCCTATCTGTTAGATCGAGTTTCTTGTAGAGAAGATCTACAACCAATTTTAAATGAGTTTGGGAACTTATTTCACCGTGCCTCGTTACGTGGGAAAGTATTCCATTCAAGTTGATCACTGCTCATAACAGTAATAAAATTTGGCTCCTACTGCCATGTGTCCAGTTGTATAGCTCATCAAGGCAAGCTATTGATGTATCTTTCTAATTGAATATAGTTGATTGGTATTCCAAATGGTTGCACTAAACATATTAAGTTTGTTTGTTTGGTAAGCTATATTACTTTTGAATTCCCAAATTCATTCTCATTCTATATTCATGGTCTTTTCCATAATTCTAATACAAAAATGAAATGTTAGTATGTCAAGGTATTGTCACTTTTTATAGAAAAATATATATTATATATATATATAAGTGAATGTTACATAGTCTTGATTTTCATATTTGGATATGGAATCTAAAAAAAAAAAAAAAAAAGAGTATAAAATCTGTAGATGTAGGCTTAGGGAATCTCTTGAATAACTTTTGTGATTTGAAAGATTTTGAGACCAAATTCTTTTATACATATATTATAACCTTACTACTCATTCTAATTTTTTTCAGATTTATTGGACTCATGAGTGATTTTACAGAAATCAATAAAGTCTGTTGAAAATACGAAGGGCAAGATTTGGCCAAAAAATCTTTGATTCGGTAGATTTTAGAGAAGATTCAAATATGCTAAATTCATTTCAGGCCATAAGTCCTTCAAAAACTCTCCGTTTTTTACATACTATATACCGTTGGAATCGTATCTTTGAGCTTCACAATTAAATGTCTACTATCTAGTGCATCTCTAATAAGAAAAATGGTCTTGTATTAAGTCAACTCTTTCAATCTCATAGTTTTACTTGCACCTATAAATAGCTAGACATACCAACTCTAAGCTTCTTAGCAACGTGTTACCTTCTAGAGCACTTGATTGCCATGTAACCTCCTTGCTTTCATCTATACTATCAAGCTTGGCAATATTTGTTCTCTTGCTATTTTCTATCAAACTATCCTTAGATTGAAAATGCTCAACTTCAACTCCATGGTCATCATACAATAAGGTCTAAATAGTACTAATAATCTCAACACCATTGGCCTTTTGCAATTGTCTAAGCATCTTCAGTTTCTGTAATTGCTTCTTGCTAGAAAAAAGAAGACCTAACCTATGTCTCTTTCTATGGAAATCCTCTAACATCCCTTCCACAAAAACATTACAAAGTAATTAATTTTATTTAGGGGATTAGGATTTCAAAATCCCTCCAATATATAACACTTCTTTAAGATTATGAATGTATCTTCATCCAATTCATTAGAGCTTCTTGAGATAAAACAAAATTTACTCACCATGACATAAACCGTAACATTGATCATCATTTCTTTCAAAGTGTGGTAATTGCATCCTCTATCATTGCACACTTCACATGTTCTATGAAATTTGAATTATCCTATTTTATGAGTTAGGTAAGCTTCATTGGTTGCTTTGAAAGTAATCTAACTTATGAAATATTTACATGGCGCTTTCAAATATAAAAAAAATTGGGCCAATTGACAATACTGCATTTTGATTAATAACAGCTACTCTATGTTTCTATCTTTTTGAATTCTTCTTACGCAACAATCTCATTCCTTTATAGTTTTTATTCTTCAACAATATCACTAACTTTGTATTTGTATTCTACCTACATGTCATATTACATGCATTTCAAGTGTGTCCTTCCTTTGTGCATCAATGGCATCTATCCGAGCGGATGGCTATGAAATTCTATAAACCCTCCCTCTTGAAAAAGAAAGGTACATTGTTTTGTCTTCACACCTTGCTCATGTTTGTTTCAAATTTGTTCAATCTAGTATTTACATTGAAGAAGAAGTCATGTCTGAGTTTGGCCATTTGAAAGAGTTCGTCCATATGCAGAAGGTAGCAGTTGACGATGGACATGTTTGGCACCTTCGTCTAGGGTGCTATAGGGTTTACGGTCTTTTACAATAACTCTTTCCAAATTCAACTAAAATGCGAACACTTGTTGCTAATAAATCCAATAGTAAACATCCAATATTACATCCTGTAAAAGTTGAGTTTCTAAGTAGTGGATGCTCTAAGAATGCAATTTTGTTCAATGTCAATAATGTTAAACAAGAGTCCCTTGAACGAGTCATAGAGTTATCTAGTGATTCTGAAGGCAAAACACCAATTCAAGTTTCACACCAATTCTTTTCAAATGTTGCTTTGCCATATACAGTGGATTCATCCATTCCTACTACCTTTTGTAATTCACTTAGTAGTCCTACATCATTTGGATTCTCTTGTCCTCCTCTCCCTCCCAATCATCGCAATTTCTTAAGTCTATTAGATTGCCTTTGTAAATTGTCTTTGGTACCTGGTTCACCGAATGAACTTGCCCAGATTGATTTTGATGCCATTGAACACCAAAAGGTTCAATTTCTCCCAGTTAGATTCAATGGTGACGTTTTCTTTGAATTGCCGGCGTGTAATGAATCCCATATGGGACTAGAGGCATGGAAGGCATCGACAAACGATATGATGGTCATGCATGGTGTCGTACTATGACGTCTAACATTCATAATGACCTAAGTTTAAAGTTCAGAAAGTTACAATGTATTGGACACTTGATTTGTGAAAATACAAAATGTGACTATCGTACACGAGCTTCAAAAAGTAATGAAATTGAGTGAATTGGGACCACCAAATATCCTTCTAGTGTAGGTCAGATTCTTCCCCCTAACTCCAACGTGCTCTATAAAGTTTGTAGACAACCTCCTACTTGTCTTAGTATATGTAACTTGCGAATTTATTATGTACTTAGAACTAGAGATTTGTCATGTGCATGCATCCGTTTGGGTATTCATTTGCATCCAGTTATTGATAGTCAGTGTAGAAAGTCTCTTGAAGCAATCACCGAGTTGATTGCTAAGGAAGTGGTTAGGACTCCAATAGCCAAAACTTCCACGATTACCATGGCGGCCAACAAGGAGTTCCTCGACACATTCCTCATTCATGATGGGTCTAAGCCAAAGGAGATGCTTCATGGCGATGTGTTAGAGAATGTCATGAACAAGTTCAAGCTCCTCAGCTCGTGTAATGTGTGCAACATCATATCTTCTTTTTAAAGTAATAAGGGTGGAGGTGAGATTGATCAAATTCTTGACATGAAGGGACGTGCTAAAATGGAAGACATTCACGATAGTGTATTTTTAGGACAAGGGCAAGACAAAGTCTATTTGTTCAAGATGCTTGTAGATGGACTCGGAAGTAGAGTGAATCTTATACGATGGATGCAACTTGGCGACAACCTTGAAAATTGTTTTGTCATATTTAATGATGTCAAGAAGGTGAAATTATGGACAACTATTGCTTGCCACGTCTATGATTCCACTTATTGTAAGGTCATGACCATTGCAGTATGTGATATGCAAACTAAGGGTACTAAAGGCTAGATCATTTTTTGGCATTCTCTAAATAAGGTCATGGTCACAAATAGGGTGTCGAATTCAATCTTCAAGGGATTGATATGTGATAGTGGTCAAGCCAACTTCAATGCAATTTGCATTGTGTATGGGTCAAGGGATCCATCTGTTCTAATGGTGAACCACAAAAGTACTTGTTTGTTCCATTGGGCAACAAGCATGCACAAGCACACGAAGAAACTAATCGCTAAAGAATTCCAAAATCAACATATTCGACTTTGCAAGCAATATAAAGATGCAACATCGATGTCTAAGACGGACAAGATGTATCTAGAAATCAAAGCTTGGTGGTATTCTTCTGGAGTTGCATTAGAACCCACTATTTGTGAACTCGAGGATTGGCTGGCAATTGGGCACTTTGGATTCTATCAATGGGGTGCAATTATGGATATGATATGATTTTTACCCTCATTGTTTATTTTTTTTGTATTGTCGTATCCTTTGAACATCTAAAATAATAATTTCATTTCCAATGGAAGCAAAATTTGATAGCAGAAGAGTTAGCAGACATTCCAACATGTAACCTGGTAGAAACAATGCACAACAAATGGATGCAAGCTTCTAGGAAGCATAGATCTAACTTGTTTATTGCCACATGTGATGACTAGGTTCAAGCTTTCATATAGATGACTAAATGTAAATCTTATCTTAGTAGGGGGCCCTTCTGGAAAAGGTCTTTCTAAAGGAGGTTCGAAATTGAAGAGGGCCATGGCATTTGGAGATGGAAAGAAAATAGCAAATGCACTCAATAAGATGCTTAGAGCACAAGATGTGTGCACTCGAATTCCGCATTTGGAAGGGGAAGAAGTATTTGGATCTAGCAAAAAAAAATTAGATCTTTCAATTGGTTCCAAAGGTGATTCTCATCGCTCTGATAAGGTTAACTTTTCTCATCCCTAGGTTCAATTTAGATCAAATACTAGTAGACTGCACCTTGAGTCAACAATTCAAGACTTGGACATAGTTATATCCTATAGTCAATCTATTGTAGAAATGGATTGCGATACATCAAAATGGCATATAGCAAGAATTTCACACAATTCAATGAGGGCCGGTTTAGA
This sequence comes from Pseudoscleropodium purum, assembly GCA_963969395.1. NCBI lineage: Eukaryota > Viridiplantae > Streptophyta > Bryopsida > Hypnales > Brachytheciaceae > Pseudoscleropodium > Pseudoscleropodium purum. The sequence goes on along the minus strand of OZ017795.1, from coordinate 20,281,973 downwards.
CTACGGTCAAGAAGTGCACCAGTCAAGAATTCTAGGAAAATGGAGCAATATGATTGGAGCAAATCTTGTTCTTGACCGGAGTGGGTTTACACTCGGCCAACTCTTGTCCGGTGGAGAACTTGAAGTATGGATGAAAAAATGACATGGCATCCTAGGTGGCAACACTTTTTGTAAGAGTTCTTGACTGGAGGCCAAGTTTCTTGTCCGGCCTCAACCCCCCGGACAAGAAACTGGGCTTCCGGTCAAGAGCTACTTTCAATAAAATATTGTTTTCCCCGTACGAATCGCAATGCCGTTGCAACTCTTCTCTTGTTACAAATTCAAGTATTTCAAACAAATCCTCTCACTCGATCAATGTAGCTCTTTACAAATCCTCAAGTCTCCAAAGTGATCTTGGTGAGTTCAAAAACTTGTGCACATTCCTAGTTAGTTTGGTGTTTGAAAGAAATTAGGTGTTTTGAACAACTGCCAACTTCGGCGTCTTGTATCTTAGTCATGCAAGGTCCAAATGTTATGAGACTTGTGTTGAAAGTTGCGCAATTTTGTCTAGTGTTTGTGGTATAAATTTCATAGACATTGAGCAAAAAGCGAGTGACTGATTGGTGTTTGAGTACGAAGAGGTTTAGTGAGAGGGGAGGTGAAAGTAACCTTAGGGTCTGTCAACTTCGGCGTCTTGTATCTTGATCATGCAAGGTCCAAATGTTATGAGACTTGTGTTGAAAGTTGCGCAATTTTGTCTAGTATTTGTGGTATAAATTTCATAGACAAGGAGAAAAAACCGAGTGACTGATTGGTGTTTAAGTACAAAGAGGTTTAGTGAGAGGGAAGGTGAAAGTAACCTTAGGGTCTGTCAACTTCGGTGTCTTGTATCTTGATCATGAAAGGTCCAAATGTTATGAGACTTGTGTTGAAAGTTGCGCAATTTTGTCTTGTGTTTGTGGTATAAATTTCATAGACATTGAGCAAAAACCGAGTGACTTATTGGTGTTTGAGTACAAAGAGGTTTAGTGAGAGGGGAGGTGAAAGTAACCTTAGGGTCTGTCAACTTCGGCGTCTTGTATCTTGGTCATGAAAGGTCCAAATGTTATGAGACTTCTGTTGAAAGTTGCGCAATTTTGTCTAGTTTTTGTGGTATAAATTTCATAGACATTGAAAAAAAATCGAGTGACTGATTGGAGTTTGATTACAAGGAGGTTTAGTGGGAGGGGAGGTCAAGGTAACCTCAATGTTTGGCATTTCAATTGTCTTGGATTTTTTGTGTTGGAAGGTCTAATTTCAATTCAATTTGTTGGGAAGTTGTGCATTTGCATATAACTTTGAAATTGTTACTAATGTGATGGTGTTGTGTGTATTTCAGAGTTGTTATTTCGTCTCCTTTTGAGATGGCAAGTTTCTCACAGCTCCCTTTCACTTGCAGCCAAGATGAGGACTATGTGGGTAGTGAAAATTTTTTTAGCCCCGCGACTCAAAGTGAGAGTGCTTTCAAGCCCTACTTGGAAGAGCCTTCTTCAACTAGTAGATCTTTGGTTGGAGACATTCAAGCGTGTGACAATGATTTGGATGTTGGAGGGAAGGAAGCTCAAGATGAAGAAGATTGCGAAATTGTTGAGCCTTCAAAGAAAAGAAGATCTACACCTGTGAAGAAGAAGACTCCAACCAAGAAAAAAAACAAAAAAGAAGAAGTTCAGGAAGAAGACATGGAGGAGAAAAAGAAGAATTGGCCAGACAGTGATGTTGAGCACCTCATTGCAATTCGAGGTGAAATGCATGGAGAATTCGAGAAGAATGCTAAAAAACAAGGTATGCTTTTCATTTACTACACAAGCATTATTTGAATATTTAACAATCATTTTGGAATATGAAGTTTAATATCAATCTATCAATTTTCAATTGCATAACTACAATTTCAATAACTTTATACATTTTTTTTGGCATGTAGTTTCTTCATCATAATGAAGCTATATAAATACATCTCAAGTTTTGTATGCATGTGATTCTAAATTTTCACTATCCTAATTTCTTTATGTACTTTAACAAATTCTTCTTTGCAATTTCTCAAAATTATTTCATTAGTTTTAAAATTATCTTAGAGCATTTCTATTTCTTTCATGTCTTTGAACATTTTCATTTGCTTCATATCTTTGAGGAATAATTATATTTTTTTGCAGGTGTGGATACATGGATTCGACTTCAAGCACGAATGCTTGCTGCAATTCCCGGATTTTCTCGCACAGCTGAAGCATGCCGGAAGAAGTTTGAGAACATTTTCAAGTCTTACAAAGATGACAAGCTTGCCAATTCAATCTTTGGAAACAACAGACATGAATGTAAGTTTTATGACTCCTTGGATCAGTGGTGGCATCAAGCTGGATCTGTTTTAAAACATGTTAGTGCAACTACATCGGACAATGTAAATGTTGATGCACAAATTGATGACGAAGAAGCAGGCTGTGATGCATCTAAAAATTTATCTCATGAAGATGCTTCTCAATCTAAACCTTCATCGCGTCCAAAAAAAACAAAATTCCATGATCAAGCTCTAATTTACTTCGGAAAAATGGTAGACAATGGAGCAGCTATGCTAGAACATTTTGGCAAAACCAATGAGTTGCTAGGGAAGATAGATCAACAAATGGAGCATTTGATTGACAAACTCTAGTTCTCTTCTATGTCAAAACTAGAGTCTAGAAGAAATGTTACTTTAGCTGTTTTGGCAAGATGGTCCTTATAGTAACTCGTTGCCAACATCATGTGAGTTCGCATAGCTTCTTGTAACATGGCTTTCATCCTCTCTTCACGATCTACTCTACTTTCACATCCTATATCTATGTCTTCAGAAATTGTTGTATCATTTTCCATAGGATCTTGAAATTCAACTTGTACGACTTGTTTTTGCATATTTCTCATTTCTAATATGCTTGCTTCGAGTGCATTGAATGTATCTGCATTTTTCAAATCACCAAAACATTCTGCTCGAGTTTTCTTCATATCTTCTTCCGCCGTTCTTGCCCACTCAGAATCAAATTCTTCTCCATGTATAATGCATAGATTGTGGAGACATAAGCAAGCTGTCACAATATCTGGAATGTTTTCAAGTGGCATATCAATTTTCTTCAATAATATCCTCCATCTTCCTTTCAAAATGCCAAATGCACGTTCCACAGCCATACGAGTGCTAGATTGAATAAAGTTCCAATGAGCCTTCTCTCTTGATAAGCCTTCCTTTGCTCCCTTGAAAGGTGAATAGAACCATGGACGCATTGGATATGCAGCATCTCCAATGAATTTGTATGGTAAAAAGGCTCCTGACATAGTTTTCTTTCCAATCTCTAATTTTTGAAATAGGGTCCAATCATGTATACTTCCAGCCCATCCAAAATCATAGTCCCAAAATTTGCATTGAGCATCAACTACTCCTTGCAATAATGTTGAATAAAATCCTTTTCTACAATAATATGAAGTAGGATCTACTGTTGGAGCAATAATTGGAATATGACTACCATCTATTGCCCCAAGAATATACGGAATTCCATGCAAACTTTCAAAGTCTATAGAAATTTGCTTCATCCAATGTAATGTAGGTTTTTGAAAAACCAAAGGTCTCAAAAGCCTTTTCATTCCCTCACAAGTTTCTCGAACAATGATGGAAGCACTAGCTTTAGACATTCCGTACAAATCGGCAAGTGTTTGCAAAGAATCACCAGAACCCAATCGATGCAAAGTCAAAGAAATTTTGTCTTTAAGTGGAATGCAACGTCTCAATCTTGTATCCTTCTTGCTCAAAATTGGTGCAAGCAAATTGCACAAATACAAAAATGTAGGTCTACTCACCCGAACACAGTCCTTGAACATTTTTGCGCTATATGATGCAAGAAGAAATTGTGAGGTAAATCCACCCGGTCGTTCATACTTCCATATTGTTCTCTCTTTGCTCCCAAATAATAAAAAAGCCATCATCATAATTGCTCCATTGTGTTGATGCATAACAACCTTTTGTATTCCCATAATTGAAACAATCACGTGCTTCAAAACCATAAGAATAAATAGAGTAACTAAGATTTTCTCTCTTCTACCTTCCATGACACTAGATCAAAAGAAATGAGAGGAAAATTTGAAAGGAAGATTGAGTAGAACACATCAACTATATAGTGATATGCACTAATTCTCCACACAATGAATATGGGATATGTCTTTGTCCTCTTTAGAAGACTATGACTACGTTTTTAAAACATGAAATCTTTTTCCAATGAACCTCTTTGTACTCAAACACCAATCAGTCATTCTATTTTTGCTCAATGTCTATGAAATTTATACCACAAACACTAGACAAAATTGCGCAACTTTCAACAGAAGTCTCATAACATTTGGACCTTTCATGACCAAGATACAAGACGCCGAAGTTGACAGACCCTAAGGTTACTTTCACCTCCCCTCTCACTAAACCTCTTCGTACTCAAACACCAATCAGTCACTTTATTTTTGCTCAATGTTTATGAAATTTATACCACAAAAACTAGACAAAATTTCGCAACTTTCAACACAAGTCTCATAACATTTGAACCTTGCATGACTAAGATAAAAGACGCCAAAGTTGACAGACCCTAAGGTTACTTTCACCTCCCCTCTCACTAAACCTCTTTGTACTCAAACACCAATCAGTCACTCTATTTTTGCTCATTGTCTATGAAATTTATACCACAAATACTAGACAAAATTTCGCAACTTTCAACCTAAGTCTCATAACATTTGGACCTTGTATGACCAAGATACAAGATGCCAAAGTTGACAGACCCTAAGGTTATCTTGACCTCCCCTTCCACTAAATCTCCTTGTACCCAAATATAAACGAATCATTCAAATTTCACTCCCTATTAATAAATTTTGAAACAAAAAAGCAAGATATGAATATGCACCTTTTCCAATAAATTTTGTTGAAATTAAACCTTGTAAGGACATAAAAAACATCAAAGTTTATCCTAATTCAACAATGCCCATTTATTTTTTTTAAATTCAATTGACTATTATCAATGCATACAAATTTAGAGATTCACCAAAACCACTTGAAAAAAATAAGAAGTCATACAAAATAGCACACAACAAGAAAAAACTCACCCAAAAGTATAAATTGTTTCAAGAAGAATTTAGAGAACATTGGAGTTTCTTGACCGCCTTCAATTTTCTTGGAGGTGAAGTTCACCGGTGGACTTCAATTAATGAAGTTGGCCAAAAGAGTTCTCCGGATGGTGTTTAGACTACAACCGGTCAAGACTTCTTCACATGTTATTTTATCATTTTTTCATCTTGTCCAACATTCCACCGGTTGCTTCAAATAGTCATGTCTTGGCCAAGACTTCTTGACCGACCGGTGCACTTCTTGACCGTAGTCTAAACCGGCCCTCAAGAAAACAATGTCATGCCATTCAGAAATACACACAAGCAAAATACAAGCTATTGATTGTTAGGCAAGGAAAACTCACTGTTGCCCCTACTTATAAAGGACAAAAGCATAAATATAAGGGCACATCAATTTAGACTGAGGATTTTTGGTTTTGTGCAGACCAAATTGCATGATGCATTATGGGACCTAAGTATTGCGATGTTCTTACCCAACCTGAGATTCTTGAAATCTAGCTTGTTCTTACAAGTACCAATCCTACTCGTATGGAAATCATAGAGCTTGAAGAAGCTAGGTTTCGCTTGCAGTCCAACCTTTCAATGTCACCTCAATGTCTTTTTACCTTATTTAGAGTATTTGAGCCTATGTTGTGAACTCATCCTCGACCAGAACATGTTGGAAAAATCCCTTCCACTCGAAATGGCAAGCAAGTTTGTCGAAACAATAGGGCACCTACTGAAAATCACTACAACCAATGGGAAAGTGCACGGAATGTCACTACAAGTATTACAGGGGTGAACTTCCTTCCTTATCTTGGATTTGGTGCTATTACTACACTTTTATCTGGGATTGAATCTAACCAAAAGGTTTATAATATGACACTTTCTAATTTTCCATCTTGTACTTGTCCACATTATGGAGATATGAACGGAACCTCTATTGGAAAACGTGGCATGTACATACACTGCAAACACCTTTATTAAATCTTTCGTTACTTCTACAAACTACAGTATAAGATAAATATAATCATTCATGCTCCTATCTTTAGCTTGGATGAAGTTAAGCAAGTGCTTCTTGCTGTTGGGATCATCAAGATTTGCTAGTGAGTAAGTTAATTGACAAATATTAGCATGATATGAAGTAGATATGTAGTATCAATATATTATCTTCAAATTCTCCAAATGCGAGTAGTAAAATCTTATATTTATATTCCAATATATATTCCCTTTAGCAATAAAAGGATATTTTATTATATATACAATTTTGCACATCTTATGATATTTTCTTTATGTTTGTCTTTTTTTCATCCTTAAATTTGATTTTATATTATTTGTACATTCACTTGATCAATTCACCTTAGGACAACTTTTCAAACATGATATAAATTTCAAAACATCTAATAGCTGTATAGCACTAACTTCCCAAGGACTTGATTTAAAACCCACGGTCATGGGTCTTGTGGTAGTAGGTCAAATTCACCTAAATTCACTAAATTTTGTTGAAAAAACATTAGTCTTTTGATTTTTAAACAAAAAAAATTAGAAATTACATCATATTCTAAATTTCTAGGCTCTAGGCTCACACAATCCCTACTCATCACTCTCAGACTCATGTTTACACACTCACATGCTAGCATCATTGTTATTTACATACACATTCAAACCACAAAATAATAATAATTTCAAATCTTGCTAAACAATACTTATTATTATTTTTCAATTTTAATCACACAATTTTAATCACTATGTATACATTAATTTATTCAGCCATAATCTTTAATTAATTACATAGATTTTTTGTTAGTTCAATAGCTATCTTGTATTGGCCATGACAATAATCAATAATCAATTTTAATTTCCATGAACATACCACATACATAATAAAATAAATAAAAACACACCCTTGTAAATCATCACTCATGCACAACGCACATATACAATAAATAGTTACTATGCAATTCTCTTACTTACAATAATTAACACTCAAATTATTACAAATTCTTCAACTTAAATTTTATTAATTTTATCACACATGAAATTTTCAATACAAATAATTTAAACCATATGTACTTGCATCCTACAAATCTAAATCACACACACATCACATTCATATTTCATTTGAAACAATTTTACATAAGTATACATTCAATACTTTACAAAATATTTTATAAATTTAAGTTGATTTGAAGAAAAAAATATACAAAATAATTTTTGAAAAATACTCATAGAAAATTTGCATTAAAAAATACTCATAAAAAAATGATTACACAGAAGAAGCACAACTACATTTTGTTCTCTTACATAAAGATAATTCCTAACTACATATACTTCAAGCTTCCTCCTTAATACCCCTTCACTTGTTATTGTCCATGTCCATCACAAGATTTTAAAACTTCAAAGCAATAATGACCATTTTTTAGATCCAATTTATATTTGCATTCACACTACACAATTTTTCAAAAATAAAATTTAAATGCAACTCATTTCACACCAAAATCATGATTTTCAAATAGACTTTAAGATTTCATGTTCACATAGCCTTACAAATAATGGATTGACAACCCTATCAATATTTCATGCTCCATATAGCTACCTTATTCTTGCACTTCTACTTCAATATATTCTCTATGCCAAAGCAAATTTCTTCATTTGTTGCCACTCTAATTGGATTATGTATAATTTGATATAGAAAAAAATGTTGGAATAGTCCAAACCTCGTGTCAAGAAATTTGTTGACCAAACTCTAGTATACACCTACAATGAAATGTGTAATGGCCATGGCCTCTACCATATGTATAAATTGTACACAACAATACTACATTTGATTAAAAGTCACATATCCATGTTGCTAAGGCAATAGATGTTGACATTGATGACTACTCCAATCTTGACACCTCTTCGCAAGAATTATACAAAATACCACTACTTGGAAACAATTTGGATCTTAGTGGTTCTTATAAATCTTTAAAAAAACCACAATAAGTTTGAATACATTATATAGGTGTCCCCAAAGAACCAACAATCTATAGCCAGTTGTACTCCATGCTATGAATTGTCAACTACAGATCCCATCAACATTGGCATAGATAAAACAAAAAAAATGATCAACTCAAACTATTGGTAGAAGCTCTACACTCTACAGCATCTATGCTACTTATTGTGAATGCTTAATCAACTCCCAATTCATTGCCTTGTCTTTGGTTCAAAAAACTTTGTAATCCTCTAACATCCAATCCATAGATTTCCTAATAATGAGAGTTGTCTTTAAACTCTTATTGAAAAGAGTCTCATTGTTCTTCAAATATCTCAGATCAAGGGTACTTTCCAAAACAACAATAGGTGTAATAGGCAAAGTAGAATTAACTAAAAGAGATTGAGAAATTGCCTTTAGATCATCTTATAAGATACAAAAAAATAGCCTCTACTAGCAATATAGAGGTCCTGTGGTGGTATAAAGTCTAATCAAAACAAATGAAAAAATTGGAGGTATAATTTGTCAACTGTAATTTCATAAGATTGCTCAAACCTTATTTGGCTTGGCTATTGCCAACTATAGCTTATAAGCATGAAAAATCTCCAATAATAATGATCTAATATTTACAATCTTGGTGCTATATACATGTAGTTGATTCCATGTAGCGGTCTGGATGGTAGATTGTACTACCTCTTGATATGATGTTCTATGACAATTTTCTTATATATTACAAAAATAAAATTTTCACTAATTTTTTAAATGGAAATTTTGATTAAATATATTCTTCAACAATTGAGAAAATATTATACCAACTTTCGTGAAGTCTCATAGAAGGTCTAAATGCCTTTGCAATATAACACAATGTACAAAAGAGGCACTACTATTAAATTTCACATATATGGGTATCCAAAGCCAAGGTATTTTATAGGGAATATTAATTTTCTTTTCTTGATTTTAGGATACTCTAGTGTTATCTAATTTTCTAATACTAAGCATTATATGCAAGGTTATTGATTGTTTAACCCCTAAAGGTTTTTGACTATATTCACCAAAAACGCTTGACAACTATCACTTTTAGAGCAATTACCAAATTTAAGAAAAAAAAAACATTTTTGGACACATCTAACCATAGGAAATTGTATTAATATAGTTTGAGAAGATGTGGAAAAATTTCAAAAATTTCTATTGTGTAGATTGCAGATAATAGCATTTGAATTGACAAAAATCCTTTTTTGGCCATGTGAAAATATGGATAGCTACACTTTGGAAAATCACATTTGCATGAAAAAATCTTCAAAATGGTTGTGTTTCTTTAGATTCATTCTTCGATTCAAGTTGGCTACATGCTTGAATTTTGGGTTGAATGTGCTTTTGGATTTTTAATGCACCATATAAAGTAAAGTTGTAAAGCATCATCTTCTTTTAAGAATGTTAGTAAGGTGGCATGCAAGTCACAAGATCATAGTGACCTACTGCAAATATTCAAGAAAAAACATTCATAAGCATTCATTGGAAGGAAAAATACAATTATATATTTAGGCAAAAGCTACAATAACTTGACCTTCTCCAAATCAAAAACATTCACAACTACAATTACAAAATTGTGTAGTTTGGACACATTTAAGAACAACAACAAACCATTTTTATATACAAATACACTTCTAAGTAAATGATGCAAATTAAAAACTAAAAGGATTCATAGAAACAAATCTTGCTCTTTTGCAAACAAAACACTCATTTGTACTTCATAGATACTTCGCAACTTTCCATCTTACCATTACATTTGAAGGGAAACAAAATACAAAATTGGCATGGTTTTAAAAATAGTATTGAAGTATCTATGCACAAATACCATATGAACTAATTGGTATGTACCACAATTTCCATTTGACTCTTGATTTTTTACTACTCCTCTAAATTTCAAAAGTCATTTTGCATTTACAAGCTACATCATAACATTACAACAATGACCTTGTGACTAGCATGCCACCTTGCTAACATTCTCAAAAGAAGATGGTGCTTCACAACCTTACATTATATGGTGCCTTGAAAACCAAAAAGCACATTCAAACCCTAAATTAAAGAACTAAGTTGTGCTAGATTTACACTATACACTTTGTATGCAATGACTCCAAGCTCAAAATTGAGATGTAAGGTAATTCTAAACTATAGGTTCATACATTTGATTATTAATTTTTTGCTATAATGAACCAACTTTTTAAAATATGAAAATTTGCCATATAATGCTTATAAATTCTAAATTAGCTATTTATGGCTATTGCATCAATGCTTTGTCAAACTTTTTTTAAAGTCTCTAAATGTCACACTTATGCAATGTTAGGTCTATGTGTTTTTTATATGGCATACTATATTCAATTCAAAATACTAGGTGAAATTATAACCCTATGTTATTTACAACCTCTAAATGCCAAAAACTACCCCCTATACTTGAAATTTAATTAAATTTTTTTTTTCCTCAAGTGTTTTTGGAAAGTCCAGTCAATGTGTAGGCTCCTGTATATTACTCTTGTAAGCCCAACCCTAGTACTGCCTCTAAATGTACTTTCTAATATTTGACAAAATAGACTAAAAAATCCCTTAATCTTTTGTTATTTGTTATAACAAACACAAAATTAGTTCCTAAAACTAATAGAATTCTTGTACTTATTTACAAATGTGATGAAATCTTATCTAATACTTTAATAAAAATATATTTTGTAATTAGATGGGCATCAACTAAATAGATTGTGTAAAAATCTGAATCTTTTACTTATACTTAAAATACATGCAAATATGAAATAGTAGTGAGCATCAAGATGACAAGATTAGAATATTAGTTTTGATATATATCTCTCCAAAGTGGGCACATACACGTAAGTCTTATATACATATGTGTCTAAGGGATATTTTATGTCACCTTATAAGTAATGCCTCTAAAATAGAATTATTCTAAAATATTCTCTTGTATGATTTTTGTGAATCCTATATTACTTTTAAAAAAATATAATAATTAGGACCAAAGATTAAAATACATCATGCATGCTAGACTCACATGGTTTTTTACTTTTCACATATGTCCCCTCTTCCCTAGAATGTTGTCAAAGATGAAAAACAAAGTTGAATTGAAGCTTTGATATCCTAGATGGCTCAATCATAAGAGGCATATAGAGAGAGAAGGAATAGATTGAGGAGAGAGGCTCATAAAAATAGATAGCAAATTAATATTGTATTCATAATCTTTCTTTTTTAGTTGTTCTTTTGACAAAAATATAGCTTACTTATTTGTTGGCTCCTTACAAAATGAGAAAGATCATTTTCAAAATCCATGCTTTCAAAAAACCATCAAAACATTCATATTTGCTAATTGCCACCTATTATCTTTATTTATCCTATTTGTATATGTGACACTTATTACACTTATTTAGAAAGCCAAATTATATTTGAATATTTAATTTAGTGTTACGTAAATTATCATTATGTTGTATTAAATTCCAATCTTTTTTGTATAGTAATGCTAATTTTGTCCCTCACAAATAAGATAAATGACTGTAAGAAATGACTTGCATTGAAGATGCTCTAAGGAAGAAGATCTATAGGTTACATATTAAATAACTAAATGAGGTCAAGGAGGCATAAGTTGGTTATTGGAGGTATTTTATTATAGCCTAGTGTAATGTCTCATGTTGATTTTTTAGACTTTTGTAATTCAAAAGCAAAGAAGTAACAACATGAAGTTGCAAATATGGCTTACATGTATATCAACATCTTCTCTTCCAACTAGTATTTCACAACTTGGTGTTGATAAGTTAGCAACCAATGATAAGTGCAACCTAAAGTGACCTTACCATAAATTATGGATAGTTTTAGACATTGAACATAAAATTGAAATAATTATTATTTAAGGTGCTACATAGAATTTTAATAAAACTCTCAACCAATAGTAACATGCCATGTGGCATCATTGGATTGAATTATCTACATCCCAAATTGCTTACACACAATGTAGGAAATTTTTTCCCAAAGCAAAGAAGAGCCCCTTGATTGATAATCATGCATCATTTATGGCTCTCTTGTTTTGCACAAAAGTATTGAAATCTTACTAAGTCAACACATTTTGGCAACTATTCATCATGGGTAAGGCTATAGTATGGTTTTGGAGTTGTCTACCATGATAGCATTTACCACGTGTGCTAAGTACTTCTTCTATAAAGATAGTACCCAACCAATGCTTAAGTACCAATTTATGCTCAAAAAGATCTATATTCATAGTCGAATGTAGTAGTCAAATTCTTGAGAAATGTTTGGTGGAATAGTAGACCATTAAGCCAATGCTTATACTTCAGAATGGATGGTCTTGCACTCTTGCTATGAGGTAACTACACCTAAAATTGCACAAATAAACAATTCACAACATGGTTACCATTATTATATAGAATTCTTTTTTTGTTAGATCTTATTGATAGTCAAAAAGGAATTCTAGATTATCTTATAATGCATTCTTTGGACACTATATGAATAAACTGAAAATTTTTGAAGTACTAAAAGAAGGACTAAAAGATTTTTCAAACCAAAAGAAAATTGTGAGTTTCCGAATTGTTGAGAACTCAGGAACAGCCACGGAACTCTAGTATGTCAACAATCTAACATAGCCAAGCCCTTGCTACATCAGATATTAGTAATTAATTAATATTTTATTATTATTTAAATATTTTATATTATGGACAACATTATACTTGTTCATAGTTTTGGAAAGGATCCCAAAACAGTCTTCCAAAGGCCTAAAAAAACATCTAATGTGTAGGACAATTTAAGTGAACTATAAACTTTTAGGAGTAATTGAAGTACATTTTTGGCAAGAATTTAGATTGTGTGGTTTTAAGAAATGGTGTAGTTACCTAATACTAAACTTGCAAATTTTCTTGCTAGGGTGACATTTTTTGTTCTATAAACTAAAGTGCTAGGCTAGGGTGAACCAAATCCCTTGCTTGTCCCCCCAAGTCATTCTAGAGGTTTATATAAACAAAAGACCCCCTATTTTGTACTTGATTAATTTATCTTCTACATCTCTTCCATCTAATTTGGGGTCTATGATTGCAAATATGAATTCAAAATTTACAAATTTCATTATGCATGGCAAACAAAAAATTTCAGCATTTTCCTCTTGGGATCAAGTAAGGAGGTTAGTTCATTTGATTATGTGTGTACTACACTCATTCTACTCATCTTGATAGGAACATAATTATATTATAAGACTATTAGTTCTAATAAACTAAAGCAAGGCTATGAGTCCCATGAATGTCACTTAGGTCTTAGAATTTTCTTTTTTTCACTTTTTGCTCATTTTTATGGGTAATTATAGAGAAAGGGCTAGAAAAGTGAAGTTTGAGAATAGTTGGAAGAAGCCCTATGTTATGGGGTAATATTCCAAAAAGTCTTGAAATTCCATAAAAGTTGCATAGTATCAACTTTAGAGTCTAATTAGGTGTTTAAGTGTTGATTTAGAAGGTTGGGAGTAGTTCTAGTCTAGGATTGAACATGGTATAAGCACCAAGACTCCCGGTAGGATTTAGTTAGATGAAGTGTAGGTGACCACATTGGCTAATTCGACAAGGCAAAACCCAAAAATACTATAAGTGACAATTGTTATAAAAAGAAAGGTGTTTTTGACATAAAAACATGTTGGAAGCGTAACAATGAAGCTAGACTACAAAGATTCTGCTACATGGGAATGATTTCTCCAAGGAGGGATTAAGCTATCAAGATTCCCTTGCACGGAAATGATTTCTCCTCAGAGGATTTTAATTCAAGGGAATTAAGATTTCTCCTTTGGAAAGTACAAGATGAACTCAAAAATTTATATAAAGGATTTAGAGACTTTCTAAAAATTACTCAAGAATTTTTGTAAATTTTCAAATTGCAAAACATGACTCCATGGGAAATCAACCAAAATCACCGAGAGCAAGTAAATTCATAGAAATTCATCCGGTGATGGTAAAATCTCACTAGAAATTTGGATATTGTGTTTACGTCTAAATAAGCGCCTAATCAAGTTTTGTGATATTCTGACAATAGCAACTATCTGAACCGGTTGCGCCAATGAATTTTAACGGAATTTCAAAACATTCCGCAAGTTGATCACCAAATCATGATCATGCAAAGTCTAAATTGAGTCATCTTAGACTCTTTTTTTATACATATAGACCTTCCGGACAATCCTAGCTAGTTAAAATTAGTAAAAACTACAAAAGTTAATTTCTCACATTTTTCACCTTTTTCACCAAGATAGGAAATATTGTCTTTTGTAAAGGATTTTGACTAGAAGAATAGGGGTTGGAAGATCTAAGATTAATTGGGGTCTTTTGAAGCCAACGATGTAGTCCGTTTTCCATTTGGAGATTTCCTTCAAAAGTTATAAAAGGATCGACAATAGGGTAGAATTAGACATAGTAATTGTTGATTTTAGTGATTTTTAGTTTACTTAGGTAGTTTTGGAATAAAAGGAGGTAAGTAGGAGGCCTTGAAAACGTATAAATAGGCTCCCACCAACTCCTTTTGCATCCCATTTTCTTGTTTGCATTTCGTTAGGCTGCCACGAGGTAAAGTATTGTTGTTCTTTGGCAATTTGCCAAAACTTGTTGGAATTTTGTTGGAGACTTTGATCTCTTTGTTCTTCTATTTTTTTTTGTCTTTGAGTGACCTTCAAAGGACATTGGGGGCCCTTTGAACCACTTGCTAACTTTGTGTTGGAATTATTTTGCTTGAGATTTGTAAATACTAACCCCAAGCCGAATTTTAGCTATGCCGTTAGCTTGAACCTTTGGATCTACTTTTTTGAGTCTTTTTAAGAATTGTTGTATACTAACTTGGTTCCTATTTGAGCTTTTGTGTGAGATTTCCAATACTTGAGAACATCCTTTGAAGATTTGGTGGAAAATTCGTGGTCCAAAGTGTATGAGAAGTTTGTTTTTGGAAAAATTTGGGTTGGAACCAAATTCTCATGAATCCGCTATAACAAAACTCTTGAAAAAGTGTTCTAGAATTTGAGGTTAATCCCTCCTATACAACGAAGCTTTGCTCTTAAGCAAAATTTCCAAAGATACTAAAAAACCCCTTGTGCTGTTTTTTTATAAGAATTTGAGGTTAATTCCTTCTATATGGCGAAGTTTTGCTCTTCCAAACAATTTTTCCTATTCAATAAAAAAGTCTTGTTGTGTTTTTTTCTTTGGATAGTAAAAGGAATAACCTTTACCCTTGGAAATTCCAATTTAGTTTTTGGTTAGGGGTCCCCAAAAGGGACCCAAGATGTGGCGAGCAACAGCCAAAGGGATTAAATCCAAAATTTGGATTAAATCAAACTAAATCTAAGGCCGGAGTACCCAACCGAAGGGCCAAAGCAACCCCATCCGGAGGACTAGAGCACCCTAGCTAGAAGGCCGGGCACCCCAACCAAGGCAATATACTAATCAAGCCAACTAGTCAGCCAACAGGTACTGTCCGAACTGGATGGTACCTTGATTGAATCCATTTTTCCCACATACATCATTTGGACAAGTCCAAAAACGGGATGATATCCTATGGGGTCCTGAATTTTGATTTTTAAATCAAAGTTTCTTGTAAACTAGCTAAAATTTTGACTGAGAGAGCCACTAATTGCAAAACTCTTATTCGTGGGCGGAATTTGCTTCTTTGAGATTCTAAAGAAGGAGAGTTCTAGTATCAAGTTAATTGCCAAACTGAGAGGTTGGTGGTGATACTTGCATGTGCATGCCAGAGACAAATTTGGAGGCTTAAATCAATTGAAAAAGAGGAGGGCTTGCAACCACTCAGCCCATCATGCAATTTGCTTAGGCAGCTCACTGAGAGAAAGAAGGGGGGTATCAACTCACTAGTTTACAAACCAAACTGCTCAGACATCTCATTGAGAGAAAAGGGGGTATCAACTCACCTAGGTAGAAACCAACTTGTACAAGCAACCATCTGGAGGGCTTCCAGCACTCAACTTACTATCCACTAAAAAGAGGCATACCACTTAGGTTTGCATTAGTTGCCTCCCCTTTCTCTCAGAAAATTTACAAGCTATTGATTTTTTAATTTAAAAATACTTACCTTTAAAATTGCAATTGATTTCTCAAATAATCACAAGCCGTTAATCTTGTGAGATTTAATCTAAGTTGTTCAAATACGAAGTTTGAAATGAATACCGGATACATATACAATATTGGATACAACTACAAGATGAATACAAAATACAAGTACTAGATACAGATATAATATCGGATACGGATATGGGAGGAATTGTCTCATATTGATTGTCACTATGTTGGGCTCTGAAAATTACATAAAAGGGGAGGGGGGATTTACAAATGAAAATTTTAAAATCATAAATTTTAAAATCTTAATGTATAGTGACACAAAGTGTCACTATAAATTATAAAGTGGCAGTAACTGCTAGTCACATATTGTCTAGACGCACATGTCAACTTATTTGGAGGGGGGAGATTAGCCACTTAGTTTACAAGCTAACTGCACAAGCCACCAACTTGAGGAAGGAGAGGTGTCTCAGCCACCCAATTCAAATAAATTTGCATAGCAACTCAACTAGGCTCCAAACTTTCACAACTTGCAGATCATGGCTCTAAACTTTGAACTTGATCTTAGAAAAGTAAATTCATTTAGAATGTAAGAGCAAGTGTCATTGAAGAAGAAGGAGAGGCCTAAAAGTCAAAGGAATCATTTTCAATTCAAAAATTGTTGACTTTTGGTGATATAGTTTAGAATTGATCAAAAGTCAGTTAATAAAAAACAAATCAGAAAATCAATTGACTTGGAGAAGTTCTAGAAGTTTGCTGAATTAGAGAAGGGTTAGAAGAAGATTAGTTTGACTTGGAAAAATGATTTGAAAATTAAATTAGATTAGATTCCCATAGGATTTGGTCTAGAAGTCACTATAGAAAATCAATTAGAAAATTGAAAATAACAAAAAATCCCAAAAAGAAGAAGAAAGGGGGTGAAATCAAGGAAAATTCGACAAGGAAAGAAGGAGAAATTTCGACATTTACCAACTATCAAGAATTGAAAATAACATGGAAGGAATGTACAAGCAAGCTATGGAAGTTAAAGTGCAAACTAGTGAAGAAAAGGCCGACGTGGTTGAGGTTAGCGCTTAATCTTCCTCTTTTAAGTGTACTTAAATTCCCATTTTCATATTAATTTTAGTTTCTTTTTATTTTCCAATTACGATTAGCAATTAGGACCATAGGTAGAATTAGAACCAGATCATTAAAATTATTTAGAAAGTATAATTAGAATTAAGAACCCCGTAGGAAATTCCCACAACTTTCCAAAAAGATATTAAAAGTAAAAATTCAATAGAAATTGAAGGAATGGTGAGTGGATGAAGTTAGCTAAAAATTGGATGAAGAGATAGACATTCATCCCAAGGAATATTTTGAAAGCATCTTAGAATCTACCTTAGAGTTGAATTTCAAAAGTAGAAGTAAAAATAAAAGGATGTTAATTGCATAAGTAAATTTTTGAAGTTTCAATGGTAAATAAGAATTATGTGAAGTTTTGGTAAATTAGTCAATGGTCAAAACTTCTCGTAAATAACCTTTATTTTGACTTTAAAAGATAATTTATGCTCTAAATTTTTCCAGTAGAAAATTAATTACCACAATAAAAACCAATTTAATCCTTATAAGATAAAAAGTAATAAGAATTTAGTAACTAAATTTTGAACAACTACTTGTGGTCGAAATTTAGTTAAAAAATTTATTAATGTAGAAGTCAAACAGTAGAAAAGAACTAAAGGTAAAATAAAAACGCAATTGGAAGTTATATTATTTCAACATGGAGAAGTAAGAAAGATTAAAGTGAATTTTAATAAACTGGATAATGGTCAAAATTTACTAGAAAGTTCATTTCTTCTTCAACACTTGAAGTAGTTGAACTAATTTTACCAAAGGTAAAACATTAGATCTTGAAAGGAAGGTAATTGACGTCAAGGGTAGGAATAGAATTAAATACACTATTAAAAAATCCCACCAAAGGATAGAAAAACTAGCTTTTGACCAAGGAATCTTTAGAAAATATTTTGAATCAAATTTAGGGCAAAATCTTATAGAGAATAATTCTAGGATTCCAAAATCAACTTTACCTAAAAATTTAAATAATTATTGAAGAACTTGAAATAGGATGAAATATTGAAGTAGAGGAAGTTAAGAATTAATTGAGCCATAGTTAAAGTTATCCCAAACATCCCAAATTCCAAATTTAACTAGAAAAATAAAAATAGAAAATTATCCAAAAATCCAAATGCAATTTTGATAGTTAAAACATTAGAAAGTGACGGATGAAGTTTCGGTTAGAAAGAGTATAAAAAACTCTTCAACTTAGCTTAGATGTGTTTTTCTTTTCCCATAAAAAATTCTTAACCACAAATTGCACATTTAAATAGCTTATATTCTCCAAAACTTCTTTTTCATTCAATTATTCAAGTTAGAATTATCAGTAGGTTTTAGTAAAAAGCTCCATTGTTTGAAAGGCAATTCATTACTACAAATCAACTCACCCATAGAAATTAGTTTAACACTAAACCTGGTTGTGTATGTTTGATCTCGCCAAACTAAGCACCATGCTCAGTAGTAAGTCAACCACTCTTCTATTTGATGCTCTCGTGTGTCATGTGTACATATTGATGTATCATTTTAACATATGTCCAAAAGCTCATTCAAATCGTTCCAGCAGTTTTGATGATTCTACATAACCAATTTGTATCCACGATTTTTTCAAAATCTATAGCTGATAAAAAAACACAATCCTATATAGTTTGCAATTCTTTGAGTCTCCACTTCTCTTGATCCCATAGATCCCTCAAGATTGTTTCGTTGTGTACAGGTACAGTACATAAGAAAATGTCACAACCCATGGTGGAGGATCAAGCCTTGGATTTACCTTGGCCAGGTATAGGTTAGTGCTCTAAATGTCTAATTTGTTGCACTGTAGGATTAAAAGCATGGAATGTGCCCACCTTCGCACCTCTATCCAAGTTTGGATGAAGAAACGTATGCATTGGTTCTTTTGTGTCTTCTCTTACAGAACATATGCAAACTAGCACCGAAATGATCCATGTCAATGTCAATTTAGAGGTCATTAAATTCAAATTCGGCAAGAACAGATTGTGACGATTTGTGAGGATTTGTGAGCTAGGCCAGGGAGAAGCAAAAATCTCTATTTCAGGCTTGATAATAGTAGGCTCATATATGTATATATTGTGGTCGCTCTCATGTAAAAATTTCTCTAGAAGTATTCCTCCAACACTACCATAATTATACGGTGTTGTTATTGACACTGACATGTGGAAAAAACATTGCACAAAACTCCTTTTTGGTAGTGGAGTGTGCTGTTTTAAGAAGTGTTGAAAACAACACCAATCTTTGGAGAGTTTCACACATCAACATGGATAGGGCAGGACAATCTTACTTATTACAGTAGAACCTTAGAACAGTAGAAGCTTCTCTATCTAGCATAGCAGTTAGCACTTCACACTTTATTCACTGGCAGATACTCTTCTTCTAGAAGTTATTACTCCGTATTTTGTTTAGGTTTTCTGCGATGGCGTAAAATTCGACATATGAGAAGCAACCCTTCTGCAGACGCGAGGCAGCTTGCCAAAGCCTCATCCACTATGAAGTCATAAACCTTCGTTGCAATGATGTGAGTGGCCGGACCTTCAACATTTCACATTCATCAATCTGTTCACAGAAATCATTAAAGCTCTAACTTTTCCCTGAAACGTGTGGGCAGCCCAATTTGGCCGCAACCTGGTGCTTTTTGCAAAATTTTATTGGAAGTTACGTGAAAAGAAGTATAGAATAGTGACAAAAGTTTGTCATCTTGCTGAATTGGATCCAATCACGAATGGTAACTCCAATTTTGGGTTATTCTTGCACCTCTTACATGACTCAGATACAATTCATCAATGCATTATTTTAAACTTTTCTAAACCAAGAGTCCGTTGTTGCAAGAAACTATAACTGGTAAACCTCGAATGACTGTAGGGAACTGAATATAGAATATTGATTTTGACTCCTAAAATATGGCAAGATATACACCATTTGGGTGTGATGGTTGAACGTTTATAACTTTTAATTGGATCTCACTTTTCTAACCTCATACAGCACTAAAGAGGTACAGTACATGATCGTTTTGTAGCTTCTGAGTCCGGATTTCGCAATTCTTAAGCATCTATTCCGAAGCATCTGGACTCGAGTAGCCGCCACTTCTTCTGAAGTTGCTAGCTTAGGAGAAAATCTGTTGTGCTTTCTTCATTCCAGTGGATTCCATTTGCCTGGTTTCTCCCCAATTTCGATCGCGAGCTTGAAATTGGCAGTAAATTATCCGGGAGTGACCATGGCGATGATGACTGCGGATGTAAGGACCGCCATAGCGGTGGTGGTGGCGAGCATGTTTGTCTATCTCGTGATGAAGTTCTTGAGGGACGCGGTCTGGGAGCCGCTGAGATTGCGTCGCATCATGGCGAAGCAGGGCGTGAGAGGACCTCCGTTTCGGTTCCTCTTTGGTCAATTCTTGGAAATGGATAAATTCGCCAAGTCGTTTCCTGAAAATCTTCCCTTTGATGGATTCGCCAGTATGTTGCCGACTTCCACGCCGCAGAATGCTTTGTACTTCCCCAAATACGGTACTAAGTACTCGATCGTCAGACCCTAATGCCAGAGATGAGTTCAAAGTGTGATCTGTTTGTTGGGAATTTGAACTTCCTTGCGCGCGGCTTTGCGGTGACAGAAGTTCTTTTGTGATCTCTTTGCACAGGCAAGATGTTTGTGTGCTGGTGGGGAACGATGACGAAACTGGTCGTTCGAGACGCGGAGACTGTGAAAAAATTGATGATCAACAATCACGACTCCTTTGTACAGGAATCTTCCTACAAAAGGGAACAAGTTGATCGATCTGTATAGTTCCCAAGTGGACTCTCTGCTTCATAGCACTATCGACTGCCGCCTGGAAGCAGTTCGAAAGGGGGACATTAACTCTTACGGCGACGACCTTCTGGGCCGCATGCTCGCGGCGGCGTCGGAGGGATGGAGTGAAAACACCCAAGATTTCAACCTTGCCTCTGTGTTCAACAACTGCAAGCTCTTCTACTTCGCAGGTCAAGACACGGTGGCCAATGTAACCAACTTCGCATTTTTAATGCTGGCATTGTATCCCGAATGGCAAGATCTCGCCCGCAAGGAGGTGTTGGAGGTCTTCGGGACGAACCGAGTTACACCGCGAGTGCGTTGTCTCACCTGAAAGTGGTATAGTATGCTCAACCCCTACTCCATCGATCTTGACAACTGTTGTATATGGCGCTCAATTTATGCTTTGCAATCCTTCCACTTGCAGAGCCTTTCTGAATATGATACGATCGAGTCAGAGATTCTGGATGAAGCTGGAAGGATCGAGATAGCTAATGTTTGATATGGATTTGGCGTGCAGGTGGGAATGGTCTTCAACGAAACCTTGCGCCTCTTTCCACCTGCTTTTTTCATCACAAGAATGACAACCAAGGATGTTCAGTTGAATAGTCTACTTGTTCCGAAGGGTGTGACCATCGAAATTGCTGTGACAGCAGTTCATCATGACAAAGACTACTGGGGAGACGACGTCGGGGAGTTCAATCCCAACAGATTTGCCAACGGCGTGTCTCAAGCCTGCTCACATCGCCAAGCATTTATTCCGTTCGGTCTTGGGCCCAAGACTTGCATCGGGAGCAACTTTGCGTTAATGGAAGCGAAGATCATATTGGCCATGGTGCTTCGACGATTTCGAATACTGCCGTCTCCCAATTACAAGCACCATCCTATGGGTGCCCTGATTCAGAGGCCTAAATTCGGCATGCCCGTCATTCTGAAAGCTTTGTAGCTAGATTTCCTCTTCTACCCGTTGAGAATGCGAATTTTATTTGATGAAGCTTGTAGAAGTGCATTTAAGCGTGCTCCGATAGTCACTTGGAGCCGTGTAGGTTGAGTATTTCTAGAGTCTGAAAAAGGCTGAAGTCGTGAAATTCCCGCAATTGAACGGTATTGACATTCGATCATACAGATGGTTCACTGAGATGATAATACAAATATACTACTGATGAAGACTTTTTAGCCTCGCCAGCTTGAGCGAAGTAATCGTCAGTCACAAATTAAAAGTCATGCATGATGCATGCCCGCCAGTCGGTGGTCAGGTTGCAATTACATCAATCATTTGATGTGCTATGCATACAGCCAGATCTTTAGTGCCGCTCCCTTGGCACCTCTCTTACTTGTCCCGTATCTGCTTTTTTTTTTCCAACTCTTGATCTCGCCCCTGCTGTGTGCTTTCGCCATTCTTTCGGAGCAATTGAGGTGACGATGATGTGTGATGAGATTTGAGTGGGATTGTTATAATTGAGTGTGAATGCGATATATGGAGATGGCTGAGATGGTGTTGGCATAGTTTGTGACCTAATTCACGACACAGGCTGAACAGTAAAATGTGCTTGTTCATAGGGTAATCTGGCCTTGAATTGAATCTGTCACGCGTCTTACGTGGTGCCGACCTCAACGTGAATGATAAAGAATAAGTTGACGTTAGTTGTTTCGTCTGGGACAGAGTCAGTAGAATGGGGAACCTCTCTTCGATCACCCCGACAATTTAGGCTTTTCATAGTGAGGTTCGGCACACAATCATGCCAGAATGACCTTCCAACAACCTCTCTCAATCCCCCAAAATTCATTGTCCTTCCACTCTTCTTACCGTGTGAAACTTTCTCTTGCCATACTTGTTCACGTCAATCTCAACACGTCAATCTCAACAGTCTTGCCAATTCTCTCATGTCGTTCATTACTCAAAGCTAATGTGCAAATTTCTCAACAATACATGTATGTACAATATATAGTAGTGTGCTTCTCTTTCACTTTTGTATCAATACATGCATTGCCTTGAGGTTCCTTCTAGTTTCGTCTTGTAGCTCCAGTAGTACATAACAAAGTGGTTTAAAATCTCAAACCAAGTGCCTGCTCTAGAGCTTCTCAACTTCTTGCGATCTCTTCATCCACCGCCATCATTATCCATCTACTCTTTGTACAACAATGACACACTTACTCCAATGAGCTTCCACAAGCATCCCAATCTATATCTCTAAGTAGCATTTCAAGATCATAAGGAAAATGCAGATAGCTATAATTAAGAGTGGAATGGAGAGTAGAAAAAAAATGTGTATCTATATGTCAAGTTTCATAGCTAAGGTATGAACACCTAAAAGTAATATTTTCTTTAGTCTTGGTATCTCAAAGATCAAATGACCCAAAAAATTTCATGAGATTATTAGCAAACTCAAGAAAAATGTAACCCATGTGATTTTGTAATTTTTCAACCCTTTAATAATATTCCACAAATTTTCAAAGTTGAAAATATAACTATTCAACTTTACAAAACAATAGATAAGCAATTGTGCAAACCCTAGTTGGTGCTGGTATCATTATTAGTTAGCTTAGTGTAAAGATTGACAAGATTTTCTTTAAAATAAAAAAAGTTCTTGTTAGGTAAGGACTATCCAAGGTTTCCAAAGGATGCAAGGATGTTTTGTAGGGGTAAGTGACTATGTTCAGAGGGATGTTGCAAAGGGATAAGTGAGAGTGACTTTCTTTGTAAGTAGTTGATCCTGACAAATCTCTCAAAGAACACATTGACTAGACGTGGATGAACACTAGCTAGAGGATTCCCCTAGTGACTTTCTTTTTTATCAAGTGATGGAACTATGGTTACAGATTCTACATATATCCCAATCTTGCTTAGAGGGGAACAATATTGTGGATTAAATGGAATTTGGACATAATTTTGCATGTCTATTTGCATAGCAAGCTCATGTTAATGTCTAAATGGTGAAAGGAATATTGCCAATATGGTGGAATTGATGTTTACTTGGCTTGGAAGGAGTTAGCGTGAAGAAGCAATCGGTGAAATCCCGCCAGAAATGGACAGTCGAAGTGAAGGGAAGAGGATTTTGGCAACAAATTGAAGGAGTCAAGGATGACATAAAACAATCTTTCATGTTGGGAATCTTAACTTTGTAGGTGAGGAGGAAGTTGATGTGAAGTATGCGACTAAGTACTGTTGGTCTATACTATATAAATTGAATCTTCATACTAGGAATCTTAACTTTACAAACTAGATAATGACCATGAAGGGTGCCAATATGGCTTGTAGGATTCCATGCTTGAGTCGCAAAGTGATGAGATCCTTCAAGCTATATTGGCACCCTCCACGGCCATTATTGTTTGTAATAGCCACAACTAGAATTTTCAACATATGGTGAGGCACTACTTGTCAATATGTTGTTTCCAACTACGACCTATTGGCCAATCACATTGTGTCAACTCTTTGTTGCATGCCAATCTTCATGAGAAGCCTGATTACAGAATTGAGGGTTGATGAATGTCATAGAGGGTACAAACTATGACTCATAATATGCTTGTTCATAGCCAATTTTAGAACGCCATGGTCGAAAAAACTTTGGTCATAGCTGTTACAGATGAATAGGAAATTGATGTGATGCATCTAACCAAGCGCTACTCGTCTATGCTAAAGTAGAAGGCTCTTATTGCGACCCTCTTTTTTAAATAGTTCCTATAAAAAAAATTGTGAAATTGTAACACTAAGTGGTTCTAAAATGAGCTATGATAGTGTGAGAGCATAATAAGATTTGTTAGATATTGGTTTGACATATTTTGCCAATAGATGGAACAAGAGCCAAGGTGGGACCATTTCAAAGTCAAGGTGTATCTTCATAATTTTTCTAAATGAAAATTAATTGTCCAAATTGCCTTCTTACAAATGCTAAAGAATTTAGGGTTTGTTGAAGTTTAGTAATGATCCGATTTTGAAATCTAGTGTAATAATTTTGAATGTAGGAATGCTTGTTTTTGGTCAATTCATATCTTTTTTTACAATGAGTGTGTATGGATTTTGCAAGGGCTATGATTAGGAATAAGTGTCTATGATAGAATTCTTTAAAAATTGATAAGTAATTCCTAAATGCTCTGAAAAATATGAAACCACTTAGGTTACATCCCGCATTAGTTTCTCTTCAAGTGAAAAATAAGTGAAAAATACTTTCAGGCATCATAAAAGCCTACCAGCCCTTAAAGGAACGCTTTATGAGCACACTACGGACCTTACATGAAGCGGACCTTCATGCTGAGCTCACCTTCTGCAGAACTCGTGCAAACTAGCACCGAAATGAGAGCGTCATGCGCATGCGTGGGAAATCTCATGCACGATATATCTCATGCGCTTGTGCGCTAAATCTGACGCTCTAGAAGTTTACATTTAGCGTTAAGTACCCCCTCCCCCTCTCTAGCAATTCCCGCGGGCTGGGCCCCAGCACTGTTCCAGCTGCTCCAGGAAGTTTGAATGTATTCTTCTCGCCCTCACTTGTCCTCCTCGCTTGCTTTGTTGCAAGTCTATTGCGATCCTCAGTTTTCCCTTCGCCTGTGATTGATCAGAGACTCGAATTTGATGATTGAGGAAGACTGGCCTGAATTTGAGCATTGTGTAGCATAGCTCAATGCCTCAGCCATTTGTTTTCTGCTACCTTTAGAGGTGTGGAGAATCGCTTAATTAGCTAATGTGTTCTGGCTTCAGACATGATTCGAGAATTCGTCAGAGTGACTGTATGCAGTATTTTGAGTAGTGTGTTGGAGTGATTTTCTTTTATAGTGTCATCCTGTCGATAGGATGATAAAACCAAATGAAACATTGATAGGATATTAGGATAGGATAATACTTCCACACATGTTCCTCGTTTCATTTCGATTGTATGCTATGGCAGAAACCAGAGAGAGCTCATTGATAGTTTGTGCAAGAAGAGTAAAAGTTACTCTGCCAATGTGAATAAAAAGTCATTTGGTCATTGCATACTTTGCCACGTGACCAGCTTTTCCCTACATGCAAGGACTAAAGGTAACATCCATCATTCTTCCAGCGTTGGAAAGAAGAGGACCCAAACAACTCATCCCAGTTACGCAACTTCCGTACTATATGGTCCAGATTGTAATAGCTTATAATGCATTTTAGTCCAATATCAAGGGATTTAAAATTGTTTTAATGTAGAAATATTCTTGTAGCCCTTCTGACGAGGAATTCAAAAGCTGTCCTTGCATAGAATACAAGAATTGCTTACGCAACTTATATTCATCTACCAACAGCTATCATACTATACAGCTCAAGCGGTACAAGTTTTTCAGAAACAGCTGCTGATTCAGCAGAATGTTCTGAAAATCAAGGTATTTTCTCAGTTCTAGGCATCGGGAAGACGCATCGGAACTCGAGAAGGCGTTGTTTCTTATGAATTTGTAGACAACAACGGTTTAGAAAACAGTAGTTACGTTGTAATTTCCTCATTCCAGTGGATTTCATTTGGTTTCTTTCCAATATCGATCACGAGCTTCAAATTGGGGCAGCAGATAATCCAGGAGTAGCCATGACAATGATGATGACCCCGGATGTGAGAAATGCGGTTGCAGTGATGGCGGCGAGCGTGATTGTGTATCGCGTGATGAAGTTCTTGTGGGAGGCGGTCTGGGAGCCGCTGAGATTGGGTCGCATCATGGCGAAGCAGGGCGTGAGAGGACCTCCGTTTCGGTTCCTCCTTGGCCATTTCTTGGAAATGGAGAAATTCGGTCAGTCGTTTCCCGACAATCTTCCATTGGATGGATTCGCCAATTTGTCGCCGACTGTCACGCCGCAGTTTGCCTTGTACTTCCCCAAATACGGTACCACGCACTCGATCCTCAGACAGTTCCTAATGCAAGAGAGGAGTTCAAGTCGTGCTCTGTTTCTTGGAATTTGATGGATCTTTCTTGCGCACAGCTTTGTCGTGACTGAATTAAGTTCCTTTGTGATCACTTTGCACAGGGAAGATGTTTGTGTACTGGTGGGGAACGATGACGAAACTGGTCGTTCGAGACGCGGAGACTGTGAAAAAATTGATGATCGACAATCATGAGTCCTTAGCGACGCCTCCAATTGTTCAAAACTTATTCGACGAAGTGCTAGGTAACGGACTGTTCAGTCTGAGTGGAAAGAAATGGTCCACGGAGAGACAAACTATCACTCCATTCTTTCATCAGGATGCGCTAAAGGTCAGTGAAGAACTGAAACCATTGAAAGATCTCTCTCACTAGCTAATGAACGAGCGTGATCATTGACAGAAAGGTCGCTCGTTCAATTTGAGTTCAGAGTTCAAAGCAACCGTCGTGCTTGACAAATTACGAAACATTGGCACTTGGCTATGGGGTGCAGGCCATGGTGGAGGTCATGGTAAAAGGAGCGGCATCAGAGATACAGACGTGGGAGCAAAAGGTGGCCAATGGAGGCGGCGAGGCGGAAATCGATGCGGCACCAGGGATTTTCAAGGTCTCTGGAAAAGTCATCTCACTGACGGCGTTTGGTGGTGATTACGAAAAGGGCGAACAGATATTCAAGTTCCAGACACTTCTTGTAGACGAGATCCTAAAGTCTTTTAAGACTGCAGCGTATTGGCTCATCCCGGGATACAGGTAACTTTATATAATTTGTTACGTCTACGATTTGATGGAATTCACTTCCAAGTTGTGATTCAATTGACGCTGACGCGCATCCGAACGTCCTTTGTACAGGATTCTTCCTACAAAAGGGAACAAGTTGATCGATCTGTATAGTTCCCAAGTGGACTCTCTGCTTCATAGCACTATCGACTGCCGCCTGGAAGCAGTTCGAAAGGGGGACATTAACTCTTACGGCGACGACCTTCTGGGCCGCATGCTCGCGGCGGCGTCGGAGGGATGGAGTGAAAACACGCAAGATTTCAACCTTGCCTCTGTGTTCAACAACTGCAAGCTCTTCTACTTCGCAGGTCAAGACACGGTGGCCAATACAACCAGCTTCGCATTTTTAATGCTGGCATTGTATCCCGAATGGCAAGATCTCGCCCGCAAGGAGGTGTTGGAGGTCTTCGGGGACGAACCGAGTTACACCGCGAGTGCGTTGTCTCACCTGAAAGTGGTATAGTATGCTCAACCCCTACTCCATCGATCTTGACAACTGTCGTATATGGCGCTCAATTTATGCTTTGCAATCCTTCCACTTGCAGAGCATGTCCGAATGTGTTATGATCGAGTCCGTACTCAGGATGAAGACTTAGGAAAACGCTTTTGTTTGATTATTACGAATTTGGCGTGCAGGTGGGAATGGTCTTCAACGAAACCTTGCGCCTCTTTCCACCTGCTGCTTACGTTACAAGAGTGACAACCAAGGATGTTCAATTGAATAGTCTATTTGTTCCGAAGGGTGTGACCATCGAAATTGCTGTGACAGCAGTTCATCATGACAAAGACTACTGGGGAGACGACGTCGGGGAGTTCAATCCCAACAGATTTGCCAACGGCGTGTCTCAAGCCTGCTCACATCGCCAAGCATTTATTCCGTTCGGTCTTGGGCCCAAGACTTGCATCGGGAGCAACTTTGCGTTAATGGAAGCGAAGATCATATTGGCCATGGTGCTTCGACGATTTCGAATACTGCCGTCTCCCAATTACAAGCACCATCCTATGGGTGCCCTGATTCAGAGGCCTAAATTCGGCATGCCCGTCATTCTGAAAGCTTTGTAGCTAGATTTCCTCTTCTACCCGTTGAGAATGCGAATTTTATTTGATGAAGCTTGTAGAAGTGCATTTAAGCGTGCTCCGATAGTCACTTGGAGCCGTGTAGGTTGAGTATTTCTAGAGTCTGAAAAAGGCTGAAGTCGTGAAATTCCCGCAATTGAACGGTATTGACATGCGATCATACAGATGGTTCATTGAGATGATAATACAAATATACTACTGATGAAGACTTTTAAGCCTCGCCAGCTTGAGCGAAGTAATCGTCAGTCACAAATTAAAAGTCATGCATGATGCATGCCCGCCAGTCGGTGGTCAAATTGCAGTTACATCAATCATTTGATGTGCTATGCAGACGACCACATTTTTAGTGGCCCCTCCCTTGGCCCCTTTCTTACTTGTCCCGTATCTCCTTTTTTTCCAACTCTTGATCTCACCGCTGCAGCGTGCTTTCGCCATTCTTTCGGAGCAATTGAGGTGACGATGATGTGTGATGAGATTTGAGTGGTATTGTTATAATTGAGTGTGAATGAGATATATGGAGATGGCTGAGATGATGTTGGCGAAGTTTGTGACCTAATTCACGACACTGGCTGAACAGTAAAATGTGCTTGTTCATAGGGTAATCTGGCCTTGAATTGAATCTGTCTCGCATCTCACGTGGTGCCGACCTCGACGTGAATAATAAAGAATAAGTTCACGTTAGTTGTTACAGAGTCGGTAGAATCGGGAACCTCTCTTTGATTACCCGACGATTTAGGCTTTCGGTAGTGAGGTTTGGCACACAATCATGCCAGAATGACCTTCTCACAATCTCTCTCAATCCCCCAAAACTCATTGTCCTTTCACTTTTCTAACCGTGTGAAACTTTCTCTTGCCATACTTGCTCATGTCAATCTCAATAGTCTTGTCAATTCTCTCATGTCGTTCACTACTCAAAGCTAATGTGCAAATTTCTCAACATTACGTGTATGTACCAATATATAATAGTGGGCCTCTCTTTCACTTTTATATTGATATATGCATTGCCTTTAGGAACCTTCTAGCTTCATCCAATCTTGTGGCTCCATCTAGTAGTTTATAACAAAGAGGTTTGAAATCTCAAACCAAGTGCCTGCTCTAGAGCTTCTCAACTTCTTGTGATTTCTCCAACCACAACACCATTAGTATCCATCTACTCTACGTACAACAGTGACACACTTATTCCAATGAGCTTCTACAAGCATCCCAATCTATATCTCTAGGTAGCATTTCAAGATCATAAAGGAAATGCATATAGTTATAATTAAGAGTGGAGTGGAGAGTTGCAAAAAAATGTGTACCTAAATGTCAAGTTTTATAGCTATGGTATAAACACCTAAAATTAATATTTTTTTTGCTTCTAATATTTCGAAGATCAAATGATTCAAACAATTTGATGACATTATTAGCAAACTCAAGAAAAATGCAACCTAGGTGAGTAAGGACTATCCAAGGTTTCCAAAGGATGCTGGGATATTCCAGAGGGCTAAGTGATAGTGTTCGGAGAGACATTGCAGAGGGATGATTGAGAGTGGCTTTCTCCATAGGTAGTAGATCTTGATAGATCTCTCAAAAAACACATCAACCAAATGTGGATGAATACTAGCTAGGAGATTCCCCCTATTGACTCTTCTTTTTAGTAGGTGATGGAACTACAATTTCGGATTCTACATGTATTCCAATCTTGCTTAGAGGGGAACAATGTTGTGGATGAAATAGAATTTGCACATAATTTTGCATATCTATCTGCACAGCAGGCTCATGTTAATGTCTAAATGGCGAAAGGAATACCACCAATATGGTGAAATTGATGTTTACTTAGCTTGGAAGGAGTTAGTGTGAGGAAGCAATTAGTAAAATCTAGCCAAAAATGGGTAGTCAAAGTGAAGAGGACTTTGGTGGCAAATTGGAGTTAGAGATGACATAAAGTGGTCTTTCATGCTAGGAATCTTAACTTTGTGGGTGAGGAGGAAACTAACGTGAAGCATACAATTAAGCATTGTTGGTCTGCACTATATAAAGCGAATCTTCATGCTGAAAATCTCAACTTTACAAACTAGATAATGACCATGAAGGGTGCCAATATGGCTTCTAGGATTCTATGCTTGAGTCACAGAGTGATGAGATCCTTCATTGGCACCCTCTATGGCCATTATTGTTCGAAATAGCCACAACCAGAATTTTCAACATATGGTGAGGCACTACATATCAATCAATTGTATTGAGCCCTTGTCGTTTCCTACTACCTCCCATCGGCCAATCACATTGTGTCAACTCTTTGTTGCATACCAATCTTTATGAGAAGATTGATTACATAATTGAGGATTGATGAATGTCACAAAAGGCACAAACTACAATTTATAATATGCTTACTTATAGCCAATCTCAGAATGCCAGGGTGGAAAAAATTCTAGTCATAGTTGTTACAAATGAATAGGAAATTGATGTGATGCATTCAACCAAGCACTGTTGGTCTACGTTATAGTAGGGGGCTCTTATTGCAACCTTCTTCTTCAAATAGTCTCTATAAAAAACTATGAAATTGTAACACTAAGGGGCGCTTCATACACAAGCCGACCAAATTGAGAGGCTGTGGGAGTTCATGGCCAAACTTTGGGCGAGAGTCCAAAGAAATGGGCAATAAATGATAATAAAAAAATCAGAAATGGAGTCTTTGGCCAGCCATAGTGTGAAGCCTCCAAAGGCCAAGCCCAAAGTCCAAAGCCTAGGCAATGAATTCTTATGGCCTCTCAACTTGGATGGCCCAAGTGTGAAGCCTCCAAAGGTCAAGCCCAAAATCCAAAGCCTAGGCAATGAATTCCCACAACCTCTCAACTTGGATGACCCAAGTGTGAAGCCTCCAAAGGCCAAGCCCAAAATCCAAACTATACCATTTGTTTGGCTTGTATCCATCTCTCTTTGCATGAATAGTCCATGTAATTTCTGAAATTTTCCTCTCACCTTCTTTAACCATGGATTCTAGAAAGGAACGCATTCTTGTTCTATTTTCAGTTTTCATGGTCATGAAGTGTGTCGTTGTGGGCATTTTGGTATTGCAAAAACTTGCAATTTTTGAACAAAATGCCCAAATGATGATGATGGTAGTTTTTATTGCCCAAGGATGGAGGATGAATTCTCAAAGAAAATGTTGGCAATTTCAAAGATATGGAGGTTTCCTTCAAGATACATTGATGGGGTCATATTTAGATCATGAATTTTGGAAGCGAATGAGGGTGAGTACATCTACATTTCAATATTTATGTACTCTTTTGGGACCTGTTTTGAAGAAGAAGGATACAAATTTCAGAGAAAGTATTAGTGTGGAGAAAAGGATTGCAATTACTCTTTCTCGATTAGCAACGGGTAATTCATTGCAAATGATTGGTGATTTATTTGGTATAGGGTTGAATACAACTTCCATCATTGTGAGGCAATGTTGTGAAGCAATTAGGATTCACTTGAGACCATTAGTTTTCCCTAAACCCACTTTTGCTTTGATTAAGAAAATAGCAAACGGTTTTGAAGCACTACATGGGATTCTGCTTATTCTAGGAGCAATTGATGGTAGCCACATTCCTATTTTAGCACCATCCCATGATCCGGTAGCATATTATTGTCGAAAAGGATATTATTCGTGTTTACTATAAGTGGTAGTAGATGTTGATTGCAAATTTTGGGATTATGATTTTGGATGAGCTGGCTAGATTTATGATTGGGCCTTATTTTAGAAATCAGAAATTGGAAAGAGGACTATGAAAGGAACATTTTTACCTTACAAATTTATTGCTAATGTTGTATATTCTATGAGGCCTTGGTTTTACTCACCATTCAAGGGTGAAAAAGAACGATTGCCAAGGAAAAAAGCACATTGGAATTTTATCCAATCAAGCACATGTATGGCTGTGGAAAAAGCATTTGGCATTCTAAAAAGAAGATGACGCATACTATTGAAAAGGATTGACATGCCACTCCGAAATGTGCCTGATATAGTTATGACTTGTTTGTGTCTCCACAATTTGTGTATTCTGGAGAATGATGATTTTTGTATGGAATGGACAAAAGAAGTAGAAAAAAAACTACAAGTTGAAGCGAATACAACACTAGGAAAATTGCAGGAGACGGACATGTTTCATTCTCTAATGTCATCATTGAGGGAAATGAGGGAATTACAGAAAAAGAATCCACGAGGTAAAGAGATTCCATTCATAGAAGAAGAAGATGAAATAGAGAATGAAGAAAATCTTGCAAGTGAAGAAACAAAAGCAAAGTGACAAGAGAAAATGAAGACAATGTTGACTGATTCAACTCGAGTCCATCTATTACTCACTGAAATTTTTTATAGAGGTCATTTGGCCAAAAAATCAAATCTACAGTGGAAAAACTATAGCTATAGTGATGATGACTATAGCTTAGATGAAGAGTAGTACATAATTCCCTACAACTTATTGATCAAATGATCAAATTGCTAGTCTATTCTTTCTAGTGAGTAATAGATGGACTCGAGTTGAATCAGGTAGATATTACTCCAACCATCTATAAGGTTTGAGTAATAATTTAGCAAAGCTTCCTATTTAGTTTGCGCCATATTTTTTGAGTTTAGAGAGCTATTGAGTATGGCATATACCAAGATGCACTCTCAAGATCAGGTACTTTTCAATAATCATTTACTAAAGTGTCTACTACATCTATAGACTCTAGCATGGCATACATTAAGAAAATGTACAACTTTGCTCTTCATTGAACTTTAGACGTTGTAGATCTTATTTGCAAGAAAATGTTGAAAAGGCATTGAAGCTCGGCAACCTACAAGGGTAGAAAATAAACTTCAAACTTGATGTTTATTGGTAACTTCTATTATATTGGCATGGAACAGGTGGCTTTGCACCATCTCATGAACTTTAGGAAGTATAACTGGGATTGCAGCAATTGTAGTAATGGAAACCTGGAAGAAAGCTCTTTGTCGTAAATTTATTCTCATTTGTTCTTCCAAAAAATACCAAAAAGAAGAAGCTGCTTGTGGCTGACACATGATCTTAAAGCTAGAATATCTGGAATTCAAGGTCTTTGATGACCGTCATTGTTGCAGTCGTTATACTAATGCCTTCTTTGTTTTTTGGTGGTTGTAGCAGAGTCATCAGAGGAAGGCAAATGATTTGCTAGAGAAGATGCTAGATCCTTATCAAGTCATAGGAATAGTCTACTTACTATTGCTTCTAGAAGTCATAGATGTCCTCATTCAATTTACACAGCAACGCGATAGCTTTATCTATGACTTCATTGGAGCTCACCAAAAGTGCTTGGGAAAGATCTTTGAAATGTACAAAGGACACGACTTTGCTTTTTGTGGTCCTAAGTTTCTTCCTTTCATAAACTTGTTGGAGCTTCGTCATGACCAAATTTGTTTGTCATGGAGCTCCATGGATCTCAACAATGTCTAGCACCTCCAGTTTGTGTTGCATGGGGAAGAACTTCTGGCTAGGCGTGAGGGTGCAATTGTGACTAGAGAGTTCTAGAATACCCTCATTGAAGGCGTCAAGAATGAATGCAGTGGTAAGTGTGTGTTTCAGCTCTATCATTTTTATGATGTGCACATTCATTCATTGATCTCTAGTAAGTATAATTGTTCATAATATTCCCAGCTTTTGGACGCAAACTAGGCTTGTTCCAGGAACCTTCAGGACATTTTTGACAAAATAAAGAAATGATTAATTAGACTAAAGACCCTATACTTGAAATTAGATTGAAGTAAGAGCAAGAGAATTGTCCTTGCTTGGAAGAATGCGAATAGTCTTCTTGGAATAGTACATAGCTTGCTTAAAACTACACAGCTATCTACAAAGAGAGCTCCACAAGGACAAGCATATTGAGTTATTCATAATGATAACCATAATCACAAAATCAATCAAAAATGAATGCTAATAACTCTTTCAAAATACTCTATGAGCATGTCCTTCAAATTAAAACAACTATATAAGATACCTATCGTCTTCTTTGACAGGAGCTATTCCTTGCACTTCTTTGTGATTCCTTCGTTTAAGATTAATGAGTTTTTGGTTCCTTCAATGAAGATTAATTAGTTTCTGGCTCATTCAATGAAAATTAGTTTGTAACTTGTATCAATAGCTAATTGATGAACTAACTAACCGTTTCCCAACTCATGATCTTCTCAATGCTTCGGGGATCATCTATCCTCAGTATTGGAGGCAAATGGGTGTTGAGAAGAGCTTCCGTAAACACCTCAAAGTCATCAAGAAGTTCTATGGGTAGCCTAAGTGGATTGGGGAGGAGGATGACAGGTGGCTGGTTCCAATGTTGTTGGATTGTTTTCAACTAGAACTCCAGCAACATTTGTTTAAACTGTCCATGCTATCAAATAGCATGGTTGCCCTTGAGGACCCAAGCATGTCCGTAAATCCTTTAATATGTTTGTGGCATGTGATAGATGCCAACAAATCTTTGGCCAAGGAGATTCCCAAATACATTAAACTAGCCGAAATTGCGATGATCCATGTTCTCAAATTGGTTGAAGATGAACGCTGCTTCTCGTCATTGGCAATTTGGCATTTCTGAAAGATAGACTACGAAATCACTTACAAGGTAAACATCTAAGCCTAGTAGTTAGCATACATGGGTTGAAGGTATACACACTTGAGGATTTCCCTTATGACAAGTATTTCTAGTAGTGGGTAAATCAAGTTGACAACTACCATTATGGTATAATGGCATAGTGTAGCTAGAGGTGTTCTCTTTATAGGTGTTGTCTTCACAGGGTTCTTGTTTTCAGCTTGGTTTACAGTGATGTTTGCAACCTTGGTCTTATGATGTTTTCCAAGAATCTGTATGCACATTTTGTTTTGTTTTATGGTGGTATTGAATGATCTTTTTGCATAGTTTGGTTTTGTGAGTATTTGGTTTTGGTTTTGGGATGTGATTGAGTAGTCACTCTTATCGCTTAAAGTGCTTGTTTGGTTAATTTGGTTATTTTTTTCAAGGATTTGTGTGTGAGTTTTATGTTGGTTTTGTGATGTTAGTAAATGATCACTGTTATCACACAATGTGCTTGATTTTGGTTTGATGATGTTATTGAATGAGCATTGGTTTGGAAATGTTACAAAGAATGGTTCTGTTATTGTAGGATGTGCACCAATTCTAATAATACTATTGCCTTATCTTGCTATCTCTCCAAATTTTCGTCGCCTAGAACTACACCAATCAGGGTTGACACGACGTCCGGACGTGGACGCTGTGTCCGCAGTGTCCGCTGACATTCATGTCTTGGCGGACGCAGCGTCCGCCCGATTACGGCCGTCCGATTGACGCGCAGACTGATCTGGTCCGCACGATCTGGGCGTCCGCCCCGCCCTACCCGTCCGCTTTCCGACGGCGGTCGGGACGCTGTGTCTGCTAGCGTCCATGCGTCCGGACGTTCGGAAAACGGACGCTATTTTGGGGCGGACGTTGACATTCGTCAACCCTGACACCAATCCACAAACAAAAATTGCCTAAGATGTGCTTTTTGTTTTCCTCTTGATGCCATACAAGTCATAGTTCTTTCATGGTTGGAGCCAATTTTTCCACCAAAAGAATATGGCGTACTGCCTAACCTCTGCCACTTTCTCCTAAATTGGAGCCCAGATCCAAATTCATTTAAAATGAAAAAAAAACACTGGCAAGGAGATGTGATTTCGTGGACAACGATGATTGGAGGCTATGCCGAGGGGAACTAAGTAGAAAACCCTTCACCGTGTTAAAAGAATGCTACATAAAGGTGTCAAACAAAGTCAAATACTTATGCGTTCTCAAAGCATGGGGGAATCTCGTAGCATTAGAATGAGGTCAAGAAATTCACAACTGTGTTAAGACAGCTGAGCTTGTTTGTGAACTACAAGTGACGAATGCGCTTCCGAACATGTTCCCCTAGGGACCTTCAAGAGTATGCTAACGCTCCCAATGTTGGGAGCGTCAGCATGTTCTCGTAAAAATCCCATCATTTCCTATTTGCCATGACTTTTGTGGATGCCAAATGGCTTTCACAGGGTTGCGATGACCGCCTCCTTTCTTAGGGGTTCGATGGCCGCCTCCTTTCAATCTTTGCAAACTTTTCTTTTTGTTGGTCCCTTCGAACACCTCTTGCTAATGTGCTTCCTCTTAGTCTACTATTTCTACTCTAAATTAAGTCAACCCACAAGTTGAAGATCTTAGCAAATAGTTTTGGTAACCTTTATTTGCCTAATCAGTTTGTTTATCTGTAATCCCTTCCATTACTAATGCACATTGGGCAACCTTTGAAAGAGTTATCTTTGACGGCATATTTCTCTAGCTTTCATTTTTGCAGGTTCTTTTCTTGATACATCAAATGGAGCATAGCAACACACAATCAATACCTTTCGTTGCCTATATTGCACCGCAGACCTATATTGCCATTGAACTTCATTAATTGGATAAGATTGTATAGCTTATATATTGTTTAACACTAAATGATTGAAGTAATTTGTTGGTTGTTTTGATGATTTAGGGTACTGAGAAGGTATCACTATTGATGATAGGGTAGCAAGTCATCATGGATGCGTACCTCAGTACCTATGTCTCTTGCATCTCACATCCGGCATCTTTGTGAGTATAAATCTAGGCTCACACTCTACTCATGCCAATTTAGTACAATGACCTATCTAGGTTGTCTTAGGGCTATGGTAGTGTGCAGATGCAACAAGGTGAATGCATCCACATCCCTAATTGGGAAACCCTTGTTTTCCCTTCGTATGATGCAATGAGTAGATTATTTGAATGAAAGTTGTAGTTATATTTCTGGATGCGTGGCACAATATTTCATGGTGTTCAAAAGCAATCTCCTGCTGCAAAGTATAGCTTTGTTTTTTTCTTCTATATTTTGGCTGTGTGAGTGCTACGTATATAGTTGTGAAAGTACTAGCAGGAGCACAATGGTTTCCCAGTCTTTATCCCGCTTCTTGTAGTGGTTCCATGTTGCATTTTATTATGGCAACTTAATTTGGACTTTGCTGTGTATTGGTAGACAAGAAATTTCAAATACTTTTGATTTCTAGGTGTAGTCATCTCATATTTAAATTCTATCCAGAATACCCGAATGAGGGCAATAATGTAGTGATTTATTTCCTTCCACAACAGCACAACTTGTGATCATCGTAGGAAGGTTGAACTTTTCTTTCCATTCATGATATCTCTCTTTCTTCACCACTAAACAATGTGTGTAAAGTTGCAAAGTCAAAGCTAAGCCGTTGATCAATTTGTGAATGGCGCACGCTACGAAGGTATATTGCTTTGTGCACAAGACAAGTGTATGTGCAAATTGCGTATGCTTCTCCGAGCACCGGCTTTGCATGGTATGTGAATTCGTATTTCCGTTCTAAAATGGAATGTCTTGTGCAGTGTGATGTATGCAAGTCATCCAACCTATTATAGTTGGACTCACATTTGACATGCTGTTTTTCTATTACAAACTCTTATATTACAGAAATGGTCTTTCAGGATTATCATCTGAGAGGCACATGGGACTTTCTGTATTTGTGTAAGTTGATCGTTTTGGGCTTCCGGATTGCCACCTCAAGATTTCATTGGAGCTGTGAGTATTTAACCTATATGGATTGTGTATGGTACAGGTGAGAACATATTGGAATTGGGTGATCAATGGGACTATGATAGGTTTCCCAAGTGTGCTACATGCCAAGCTATTATAGAAGACAAAGATACCAGTACAACGTGGCTTGGGTGCTAATGACATTCTAATGAGGTGTGCTTTATAGTTTGTGAAATTTCTTGAAATTTTGGATAATTTGTTGTGGAAATTATTGTTTATCACTCTTAGATCAATGATTGTCAATGCTAGATTAAGTAATTAGGAAATTTATTTAAATGAATGGTGTCTTGTTGTGCAAGAAAGAAGTAAAGTCTGGCAAATCATCTAAGTCAATCAAAGAAGTCAAATTTTCAAAAGTATCCAAATTTAAAGAGAAGCCATTGAGTACATATAAATTCTTGAGTTGCACCTAAAGATACATTAAGAAGCGAAAAAGTGCTCAAGTGCTCATGTACTAAAAGGTAGATTACTGTGAATCGTTTTCACTATCAATTGAATTTGTCTAATTTATATATTCTTGTCAAGCACTATTGATTGAAGAAAATGTAAGGTTAGAAGATTGACTACAATGAGGATTTGTAAGGCTCTATGTGGACTGACATATTCAAAAATTGCTCTTTGGTTGCAAGTTTGAAGTATACTGGAAACAAGTGTAGAGACGTAGAGTAGCTATATTTTGTAGAGTAGATGAAGGATTTTTAGTGCAAGATAGTATCATATAGCTAAGTATCATTTGTACAATTACATGCAGATTACATTATATCCAAAATGTTTTCTATTTTCATCAATTTCCATCAACTATAATTTTGTTTCATCTACCAATTTCAGTTGTTGATTTCATCCCAAATGTGAAGATATTTCATCCAAAAGCTTTTAATAATCATCCAATTTTTCAATGGAATTCATCTAAATTTTTTTAGAAAATCATCCATTTTAATGCAATTCATCCAAATGTGTAATGGCATTAATTCAATTCTAAAGCAAAATTCATCTATTTTTTCAGTCGAACTCATCCAAAATTTACCAAAAAATCATCCAAAATCCGTTGGAAATTCGTCTATATCGCTGCTTGCAAAATGAAATTAGCTAGGGCTGATACATACAAAAAAGGGGGTAAAGGAGGGGGGATAAAATTTTGCACCCCACCATCCCCTGCCTCAGTGTAAAAAGGGGCTAAAAGGCGGGCTAACCCTTCTCGAGTCAACCAGGGCTAACCTCCTGAAAGCTCCTAGTGTTATGGTGCTTCAACAATTTCAAATATTGTCGTCTCCCAATTACAAGCACCATCCTAGCATTGTATTGATACTAAGGCCTAGGTTTAGCTTGCTCGTCATTCTGAAAGCTCTCTAACTAGATTACTTTCCTCTTAGCTTCTATCCACTAACATTGCAAATACCCATGAAGCTTGTAGAAGTGTGTTACAATGTGCTCCAATGGTCACATGGAGCTTGAAAATGAGAAGCTCACTCTAGAAATCATGTTGTATCTTTTTGATTTTGTGGTTACAATCTGCCTATCTGAGACCTGGAACATCATAGATGCTCATGCTCTACTACCGTCATCCAATATGGGCATTTTTCAAGAGTGGAGGTACTTTCTCTGCAATGTCAATTGAAATGTTTGGAAATAGACTTAATCGGGTGCTTTTGGCCTTTCCTAATGCATTCGAAATTGCATATTTTAGCAATCAGAGATCAAAGATCATTGAGACTTCTGTGTAGATCGAGCAGCTTTAGAATATGATATAACTGGGATAGATCATAATTGTTTCTTGTTTTTTTAGTTCCCCCTTTCTTTCCCACTCTTCCTTTGAATGATCAATAATCCTTCAATTACATTGATTTATAGAAAAGAAAAAACACAGGAGTAATTCACTTGCATCAGGGTTGACGAATCTCTACATCTGCCCGAAAAAGCCGTCCGTAACCCGGACGCTAGCGGATGCAGCGTCCCTCCTGCCGTCGGAAGGCGGACGGGCGGGTGGACGGGCGGACGGACATGGGCGGATGGGGGCGGATGGGGCGGATAGGGTGGGGCGGGGCTGACAGGGCGGGCGGGGCAGATGGGCGGACAGACGCGAGCGAACGGGGGCGGACAAACGGGGCGGACAGGCGGGTAGGGCGGACGGGGCAGACGGCGTCCGCGAATGTCAGCAGACGCTACGGACACAACATCTGCGTCCAGACGTCCCAGACGTCTGACTGTCCTGTCAACCTTGACTTGCATGGGCATTCTTGTGACTTTTAGAATTGAAACGCATCATTTAGGTGCGCTTCCTAGCAATTTGTTGTCAGAGTCTTGTCTACACATTTTTGGTAAACCATAATGATATTCAAACATCTTCTTAATGAAACCTTGCAGCATAATAAAATATTTTTGGTACTGTTGCATTGCAACCAATATTTGTAAACTGTCTATTGTCAATTGGTTCATTGGTTTGTTGCTGCCTTTGGGAAACTAACTAGTTGGAATGTGGTAAGTGGAAGATTCAAAACTGAACAAAACATGTGTAGAATTGGTAATCAATTAATTGAACAAAACATGTGTAGAATTGGTAACCAATTAACTGAACAAAACATGTGTAGAATTAGTAACCAATTAATTGGTGTGCAAAAATTGAAGGTGGATGTTTAGCTTCTTCTTTCATAAATTTGTAAGTTTTTACCAGCTTTCCATTTTGAATTCAAAGCTAATATCCAAGTTGTTGGAGGTAGGTATGTGGTTAGATAGAGGGTATTGCCTAAGAGTTGGGTGTATACTTGGCCAAGGAGGGATTGTAGATGGATTTAGGGTTGGAACTTCAAAGTAGTGACTTGGAGGTCACCCATCATTGGACCCCTAATAGAAAAAATCTAGCCCTTGTAGTAGGTTGTTTGACTTTTAGCGATTGTGCAAATTCATAGAAAAAAAGGTTTTATTTTTGTTTTTGAAAAGAATAAATTTGAAAAAAATAAATTTTAGTCCTTTCGTCTTGCATGGCACAATCTATGATAATGTGGGCTAAATAAATATATACATTTATAGTTTTTATTTTATTTTATTTTATTTTGTAGATGCATATTATCATGCATTCAAACAGGGTTGACGAATCTCTACATCCGCCCCAAAATAGTGTCCGTAACCCGGACACCAGCGGACGTAGCATCCCTCCCGCCGTCGGAAGGCGGACGGGCGGGGCGGACGGGTGGGGGCGGATGGGGGCGGACAGGGCAGGGCGGACGGGGCGGACAAGGGCAGACGGGGGTGGACGGGCGGACAGCGTCCGCGAATGTTAGCAGACGCTGCAAACATAGCGTCCACGTCCGGACGTCCCGGATGTCCGACCATCTTGTCAACCTTGCATTTAAACAATCCACTACAAGGTCCAAATTTTTTCTAATGTAGGCCTACTCACTCATGTTGTTTGTCACTCTTTGCTTGGTTGTTCCACCAATTGCTTGTTCTTGATGCTGTTGTTCATGTTGGTTGCTTCTTACTTGCTCAAAATTGTTGTTCTTCAAGCATTTTTTACTTACTCATCGTTGCATCTAATGTGAATCATTGCTATTACAAGTGCCTCTCTTTTAAGACAATAAAAGAGAGTTGGAGAGAGGCTAATTTAGAATGGAAGAATGTTTGATTTGTTTATTTTAAATTTAAAAGAGAGTTGGAGAGAATTTTCTATAAGATTTGCAAAGAAAGAGTTGGAAATACGATGAAGTTAATGAAGGGTCTAAGAAAATTAAAGCTCAAGCCTTGCAAGGCTATGCAAAAACAATAGAACTTCAGAAATTTGCATAGGCAAAACATGACAATATCAAATCTTTGCAATATATTGTTAGAATTGCAAATTGTAGCTCTGATGAAACCACCATATCCAGTTTTAGGGATGCCTACCAGCATTGTCATAACAGACAACATATTACTGTTCACGGACGAATTTATCTGATTAGGGCTGATCGGCTGCGAATTTTAGAGGCTTGTAAATTTTGCAGAAATTATCTACAACTTCTGTAGATGCCAAAAAACATCTCATATGCCTGATTTGGATAATTTTTGCAAAAGTTACAAGGCTCCAAAGTTGGCAGCTGGTTAACCCTAATCGAATAGATTCATCCATAAACAGTAATATGTTGTCCGTTATGACAATGTTGATGCCTAATTGATGGGAAAAAATTAATATATGATTTTCTATATCTTTCTAAATTTGTGCAATTTTTTTATCTTATAATATATTAATGACTTTAACATTGTATCATGGTAATAAAGTCTGTAAGGACATAGTTTTTAGTATTTATAGTGTACTTCAAGTACAAGTATTAGAAAGTATGACTCTAAGTATTTTAAGTTGATGATTGATGAATCTATGGACATTTCAAATGAATTAGAGTTTAATGTTTAGGAATTAAAGAAAGCCAAATTATTGAAAGGCACCAAGTTGGTTTTTGTGTAGTACAATTGGCCTATTATTTTGGTTTACTTTACTTCACCAAAGGAGTGTGCTAAAAATAACCCACAATTTTATCTTTTTCATTTGAAAACTTATCCATTTTTTTTAATAAATCAACTTCTTTCATTTGCCAATTTAATATCTTTTTCCTGAATTTATTTCTTTTGATTATCATGGTTTTATTAAAATTTTCTTGCATGTCTTGAATTTTCTTTTCTATATTTAAGTATATTATTAAACTTTGAAATTTTTAATTCATCAATCAAATCCTCATTATTTTTTGATTGCTCTTTAATTTGAATAACCTATTTTTTCATTTTCTTTTGACTTTATAGATAATAAATTTTCAAGAGATTCAATAGATGATTTAAATTTTTTTTCTCTTTATTGGCAATTTTTTTTTTATTGATTCTTGACTTGAATTGCCAAATTTTGCATTTTCTTTTAATGCATTATGTAAATCCATTGATTTTGTAAAATATCTTCTCTATACTTAATCAATCGAATTTTAGAAGAATTTCTCAAGAGAGCATTTTTTCTTCCCAATTTTCTTTTTTTCAAGGATGAATTCATTAATTTGATTTTTAAGAAACCGAATTTCCTTCAAATAATGATAATTTGATCATTTAACTTCATTTATCTCTTTATTGGCTTGATCTTCATAATATAGAGTTGATTTACATGAATCCAATTTATATAGGCTGATATTTATTGCCCTTCCATTCCTATCATATGCATTTTTATAAAAGCATGGATCTAGAAACTCCATTTACATTTTACAATTACGTTGTTACCATCATAATTTAATACAAAACCTATTTGTATGTTTTGATCCTAAACCTATAAAACATCTTGAATTCAACCTCTAGATGAAATATTTGTTACTCAACAACATTTTTGAATTCATTCCATAGAAAATGTGTTGAAAATAATATTAATGCTCCCTCACAATTCAAGCACACCTACTTGGTTTTCACCT
The DNA here is from genome assembly GCA_963969395.1 of Pseudoscleropodium purum. NCBI lineage: Eukaryota > Viridiplantae > Streptophyta > Bryopsida > Hypnales > Brachytheciaceae > Pseudoscleropodium > Pseudoscleropodium purum. The sequence goes on along the minus strand of OZ017795.1, from coordinate 20,238,170 downwards.
CGGTAGTACAGCCAAATATAGAAGAAGAATAATGACCGAATTATAAATTGTCCTATTAGTATAATAAGTTCATTCCAAAGAGAATTTTAAGTAGGATTCAATAGATTTTAATCCTAACCAGGTTGTACAATTCAAAAAAATTTGCATTAAATTTCTTTCAACTTGGTTCACTTCCAATTTCCTCATCAAATTGAAAAGTAGAGGTTAGAAACTTTAACTCTTAGATTGGCTCTTTTCAACTTGGTAACAATTAGCCTTTTCAATCTCGTCATAACATAATCCTAGTAGCACAACAAATATCCAATTTGACAAAGATTCATTCTATTATAATCTACACTAGTCATGGTTGTTATAACGGGCGAGTTAGGGTCATCGGACGGGACGAACGGACAGTCTAGACGGCTTTAATTTTGTAACTTGTTGTCGCAGCTTAAAATTTTGATTTTCTTAGTATGCACCAAAATAGAAACGGAAACTAGCCATTAGGGAACCGGATCCGATTAGGTGGAGAAGGAAAACTCAAAATTAGCACAGAACATGAAGTAGTGGGCCTCTTGGATCTAATCCGGTCAGGAGTAACTATCGACGGAAACAGAATGCAACACGGATTAGGTCTAGGACCGGATTATGGGTGAACCGGTGTCGCAGCTTAAAATTTTGATTTTCTTAGTATACACCAAAATAGGAACGGAAACTAGTCATTAGGGAACCGGATCCAATTAGGTGGAGAAGGAAAACTCAAAATTACCACGGAACGTGAAGTAGTGGGCTTCTTGGATCTAATCCGGTCAGGAGTAACTAACGACGGAAACGGAATGCAACACGGATTAGGTCTAGGACCGGAGTATGATGGCGAACCGGATTATGATGGTGAACTGGATTCATGATGACCAAACCGGAAAGGGTCCAGAGACTATATAAGGAGGAGCTTTCACTGTTGCACCCCTTTTTTAGAAACTCGACCTTGAGAGCGCGCGGTTGAGTTTTGCGTTTGTGTTCTGCTTATTTCGATTCCGGTTGAGATCGGAGAGAGAACGTGAGCAACGGGACATGCGGCTAGGAGAGAGTGAGATAGATTGGAGTGGGAATGGCCGCCGTCAAAGCGAAGCTCTTCGACGAGAAGATCCACGAAGAGAAGAAACCATCCGGTTCCCGGATGGTCCGGATTCTCGCTGACTTCGCTGAGCAGGTGGAGACGGCAATGGTGGAGGGGCGGAAGGCTGCGGACCGGATCGAAGAAAGCAGTCGGAAGCTGACTGGAGCGACGTGCTCTAAGGGGATTCATCTTTCGGACATCTTGCTACCGGATATCTTTCCGGACGTGACTATTGCGAAGGATAGGAAGGATTGGACTCCTGAGTCCAAGAAGTCTACACGGGCTGAGACTCCGGGCAGGAGACCGGATATTACAATCGACTTGGAGTCTTCACCCAGATCTAATCCTGCGGAGGGGGAACGGGTCTGGAATTTGAGTGAAGTCTTCGAGGAGCTGGTTCCGGAGATCGGAAGCCCGACAATAGGATCTAGAGTTGTAGAGTAGATAGGATTTTGGATTTCAGTTAGGAGTAGGAGCGGATCCGGATCCGGATCCGGCTCAACAGTATTAGGTTAGACCGGAAGTTAGATTAGGATGGCGGCGGACCCCCACGGGATTTCCGCTCCTTTTTGTGCTTTTAGGGTTTTTACCCTTTGTATATAAATCGGTTCCTGAGATGGGAACTGGGAGTTGTTCATTTTGCAAACTTCTTGTACTTTTCTATTCTCTTCATTGTGTGTCTCTCTCCAGCGCGACAGGATTGTATGATGTGGAGTTAGGATAGTACGAGCCGGTTTGCGAGTGATTTCTCCCCTTGGTGTTTATTTTCCGATCCTAGGTGCATGTGAGTAGGTACGGAAGAGTTGGAAGTGAACTTAGTTCCTCAACACGTCTAGAGTTTGTGATTCCGGGTGAGAAAGCCGTTGTTAGGCTAGGCGGGTAGGGAGGGATTCCTTAGCTGCGCTAGAACTCCCGGGTGGGAAATCCGGTCGAGTGTCCGATCTCCTATGAGGTCTCACCACCCGTATGGGTAACGGAAGAACTTTAGTTGATGTTGGAACGGACGGGTGCACTTGTAACCACCTGTCTTCGCACGGATCGGAAGTAGCACCAAGGTCGTTGTAGTACAAGAGGGTCGAGTGTGGGGTCTTTGTGTGACCTACAACCTGGATTGCTATCTGGGTTGTTGTGAAGGACCAAACCGGATCCGGATTAGCTTAGGAATTTAGGAAGTAGGACAGTGGGTCTTCAGCCACTATAAGTCACGGAAGGAGTGGTGGGCCTACCACTCTCAAATGTAAGCGGCGACCCCTCTGATGGTGAAACAGAGGCAAAACTAAACCGGATAGGATTACGGATACATGATGACCATCCGTATTGGATTGGTCAGGACGGATTTCTAGGATCGGAAGTTGTGAGATCCTGGGATTTGGGTAATTGTATGGACCGGATAGTAAGTAGGACCGGAAGAAGGAGTAATCCGGTCTGTAGTTATCCGGTGTGGTGGTATTTTTGGTTCTAGATCTAGGACCGGAAAGTAAGATTGGGATACTGACTTAGCCTAACTGCTTAATAGAGCTAGATACTTCACAAGATCTCGTGGGTGTGATCTTTAGAGTCACTTAGTTATACTCTAGAGCGATTTTTGTGAGTATAATGGGGAATTGACCTGCCTTGTGCTGCAACAACCGGATTCAAGACGACCAAACCGGAAATGGTCCAGAGACTATATAAGGAGGAGCCTTCACTGTTGCACCCCCTTTTTAGAAACTCGACCTTGAGCGCGCGCGGTTGAGTTTTTGCGTTTGTGTGCTGCAGGCTTTGATTCCGGTTGAGATCGGAGAGAGAACGTGAGGAACGGGACGTGCGGCTAGGAGAGAGTGAGCTAGATTGGAGTGGGAATGCCGCCGCTACGTAGGTCGAGACCAGCGAGTCCCTCTGGAGGCGAGGTGAAGCTCCGAAAAGTCATTCCGGTTATTCCCTCCACAGAGCCGGAAAAGTCTCAACTCATGGAGGATCTCACCTCTATGGGTTGCCTAGGGTTTGCAGAGAAACCCTGGGGTTTTAGGGAGGAGAGAATGGTTAAGGAACTCCTCGGCAAATTGTCCAACCAGTTTGATAACACTGTGAGAGGATCCCCCATCCACTGGAACGAGGGAATGTGGAGAGGTGTTTACGGTTTTCGGGCAGGAGGGTTAGGAATGGCAAACCGGAAGGATGAGTTCGTCCGGGGCAGATTCCAGGGGGCCGTCAATCCGAAGGACGGGTACGCGGTCGAGGATTGCGTGGATGACCGACACTGTCGGCTTCTGCAGTTCTTGGTTCCGGTCCTTCATCCGGAAAAGCCGACTAGGGTGACGATCACCCTTGGCAACACCATTTTCGGTGCCCTTAGTGGTAACCGGAAAGTGGACTGGGCACGGATCATTTCCGATCTCGTGGCCCAGCTCATTAGTAGAGTTGGGAAGAAGAAGGCCAGTCTAGTGTGCCCTTACCTCTTCCACCTCTATCGGGAACACCAAGTCCTCACCGACGCGGAGGAGAAGGTGTGGAGGACTCAAGAAGTCCTCCTGAAGTATGGGGAGTCGGAAACAGATGACGAGGCCGAGTCCGATTCCGGTTCAGACTGGGAGTCAAGCGAGGAAGAGGAGGAGCCGATGCCGCCCATCAAGCGACAGAAGTTGACGCCTCCCCACAAGCGCGGGACGCCTCCCGGTCACGACAAACCGGCCCCGGAAGAGAGACCGGAAGTCGAGAAGATCGTTTCCGGGGAAGACCCGGAAATGCAAGATCCGTTTAACGGCCTCATCAACCTCCTCTGCAACATCAGGGCGGATTGGGAGGTCAAGCACAGGATGCTTTCGGCGATCGGAAAGTTGGTAGATGCGCCACCGGACAGTAAGTTGGCGGAACAGGTGGCGGAGTGCATCACCAATCCGGAAGAGACCCGGAAACAGGAAGCGGAGATCCGCAAGCTGCAGGAGGAAGTGGACACCCTGAAGGCAACTCTCTTTGCCTATCGGGAAGATGTGACGGCCACCCGGGAGATGGCGGAGGAGACTCGGAAGATAGCCGAGCAAATCAAGGCCACCCTGGGAGAGACTGGAACGGCCGCTGCCAAAGCGAAGCTCTTCGACGAGAAGATCCACGAGGAGAAGAAACTATTCGGTTCCCGGATGGTCCGGTGTCGCAGCTTAGAATTTTGATTTTCTTAGTATACACCCAAATAGGAACGGAACCTAGTCATTAGCTAACCGGATCCGACTAGGTGGGGAAGGAAAACTCAGAATTAGCACGGAACGTGAAGTAGTGGGCTTCTTGGATCTAATCCGGTCAGGAGTAACTAACGACGGAAACGGAATGCAACACGGATTAGGTCTAGGACCAGATGATGATGATGAACCGGATTATGATGGTAAACCGGATTCATGATGACAAACCGGAAAGGGTCCAGGGACTATATAAGGAGGAGCTTTCACTGTTGCACCCCCTTTTAGAAACTCGACCTTGAGCGCGCGGTTGAGTTTTTGTCGTTTGTGCGTCTGTGCGTTTGTGTTCTGTTCGTTTTGATTCTGGTTGAGATCGGAGAGAGGAAGTGAGGAACGGGACGTGCAGCTAGAAGAGAGTGAGGTAGATGTGAGTGGGAATGCCTCCGCTACGTAGGTCGAGACAAGCGAGTCCCTCTGCAAGTGAGGTGAAGCTCCGGAAAGTCATTCCGGTTATTCCCTCCACAGAGCCGGAAAAGTCTCAACTCATGGATGATCTCAAATCCATGGGTTGCGTAGGGTTTGCCGAGAAACCTTGGGGTTTTAGGGAGGAGAGAATGGTCAAGGAGCTCCTCGGAAAGTTGTCCAACTAGTTTGACAACACCGTGAGAGGAACTCCCGTCAGCTGGAACGAGGGGATGTGGAGAGCGGTTTCCGGTTTCCGGGCAGGAGGTTTGGGAATGGCGAGCCGGAAGGATGAGTTTGTCCGAGGGAAGTTCAAGGGAGCCGTCAACCCGAAGGACGGATACGCGGTCGAGGATTGCTTGGATGACCGACACCGTCGGCTCCTGCAATTCCTGGTTCCGGTTCTTCACCCGGAAAAGCCAACCAGGGTGACGATCACCCTCGGCAACACCATTTTCGGTGCCCTCAATGGTACCCGGAAAGTGGACTGGGCACGGATCATTTCCGATCTCGTGGCCCAGCTCGTTAGTAGGGTTGGGAAGAAAAGGGCCACTCCAGTGTGCCCTTATCTCTTCCACCTCTATCGGGAGAACCAAGTCCTCACCGATACGGAGGAGAGGGCGTGGAAGACGCAGGAAGTGCTCCTGAAGTATGGGGAGTCGGAGACGGATGACGAGGCGGAATCCGATTCCGGGTCAGACCGGGAGTCCAGCGAGGAAGAGGAGGAGCCGATGCCGCCGATCAAGCGACAGAAGCTGACGCCTCCACACAAGCGCGGGACGCCTCCCGGTCAAGACAAACCGGCCCCGGAGGAGAAACCGGAAGCCGAGAAGACCAATTCCGGGGGAGATCCGGATATGCAAGATCCGTTCAACGGTCTGATCAACGTCCTCTGCAACATCAGGGCGGATTGGGAGGTCAAGCACAGGACGCTTGCGGCAATCGGCAAGTTGGTGGGTGCGGCACCGGACAGCAAATTGGCGGAACAAGTGGCGGAGTGCATCACGAATCCGGAAGAGACCCGGAAGCAGGAAGCAGAGATCCGCCGGTTGCAGGAGGAGGTGGATAACCTGAAGGCAACTCTTTTTGCCTATCGGGAAGACGTGACGGCCGCCCGGGAGATGGCAGAAGAGACTCAGAAGATAGCCGAGCAGATCAAGGCGGTCCTGGGAGAGACCGGAACGGCCGCTGCCAAAGCGAAGCTCTTCGACGAGAAGATCCACGAAGAGAAGAAACTATCCGGTTCCCGGATGGTCCGGATTCTCGCGGACTTCGCTGAGCAGGTCGAGACGACAATGGTGGAGGGGCGGAAGGCAGCGGACCGGATCGAGGAGAGCAGCTGGAAGCTGACGGGAGCGACGTGCGACAAAGGTATTCATCTTTCGGACATCTCTCTACCGGATCTCTTTCCGGACGCGACCATTCAGAAGGATAGGAAGGATTGGACTTCTGAGTCCAAGAAGTCTGCACGGACTGGGACTCCGGGCACAAGACCGGATATCACCATCGACCTGGAGTCTCCACCCGGACCGAATCCTGCTGAGGGGGAATGGGTCCGGAATTTGAGTGAAGTCTTCGAGGAGCTAGTCCCGGAGACCGGAAGCCCGACGATAGGATCTCGAGTTGTAGGGTAGATAGGATTTTAATTTCAGTTAGGAGTAGGAGCGGATCCGGCTCAACAATATTAGGTTAGACCGGAAGTTAGATTAGGGTGGCGGCGGACCCCCACGGGTTTTCCGCTCCTTTTTGTGCTTTTAGGGTTTTTACCCTTTGTATATAAATCGGTTCCTGAGATGGGAACTGGGAGTTGTTCATTTTGCAAACTTCTTGTACTTTTCTATTCTCTTCATTGTGTGTCTCTCTCCAACGCGACAGGATTGTATGATGTGGAGTTAGGATAGTACGGGTTGGTTTGCGAGTGATTTCTCCCCTTGGTGTTTATTTTCTGATCCTAGGTGCATGTGAGTAGGTACGGAGGAGTTGGGAGTGAACTTAGTTCCTCAGCACGTCTAGAGTTTGAGATTCCGGGTGAGAAAGCCGTTGTTAGGCTAGGCGGGTAGGGAGGGATTCCTTAGCTACGCTAGAACTCCCGGGTGGGAAATCCGGTTGAGTGTCCGATCTCCTGTGAGGTCTCACCACCCGTATGGGTAACGGAAGAACTTTAGTTGATGTTAGAACGGACGGGTGCACTTGTAACCACCTGTCTTCGCACGGATCGGAAGTAGCACCAAGGTCGTTGTAGTACGAGAGGGTCGAGTGTGGGGTCTTTGTGTGACCTACGACCCGGATTGCTATCTGGGTTGTTGTGAAGGACCAAACCGGATCCGGATTAGCTTAGGAGTTTAGAAGGTAGGACAGTGGGTCTTCAGCCACTATAAGTCACGGAAGGAGTGGTGGGCCTACCACTCTCAAAATTAAGCGGCGACCCCTCTGATGGTGAAACAGAGGCAAAACCAAACCGGATAGGATTACGGATACAGGATGACCATCCGGACCGGATTGGTCAGGACGGATTTCTAGGATCGGAAATTGTGAGATCCTGGGATTTGGGTATTTGTACGGATCGGATAGTTAGTAGGACCGGAAGAAGGAGTAACCCGGTCTGTAGTTATCCGGTGTGTTGGTATTTCTGGTTCTAGATCTAGGACCGGAAAATAAGATTGGCATACTGACTTAGCTTAACTACTTAATAGAGCTAGATACTTCACAGGATCTCGTGGGTTCGATCTTTAGAGTCACTTAGTTATACTCTAAAGCGATTTTTGTGAGTATAATGGGGAATTGACCTGCCCTGTGCTGCGACATCCGGATTCTCACCGACCTTACTGAGCAGGTGGAGACGGCGATGGTGGAGGGGCGGAAAGCTGCGGACCGGATTGAGGAAAGCAGCCGGAAGCTGACTGGAGCGACGTGCTCCAAGGGGATACATCTCTCAGACATTTCGCTACCGGATATCTTTCCGGACGCGACCATTCCGAAGGGTGGGAAGGATTGGACTCCCGAGTCCAAGAAGTCTACACGGGCTGAGACTCCGGGCACGAGACCGGATATTACAATCGACCTGGAGTCTTCACCTGGATCTAACCCTGCGGAGGGGGAATGGAACCGGAACTTGAATGAAGTCTTCGAGCAGCTGGTTCCGGAGAGCGGCAGCCCGACAATAGGATCTAGGGTTGTAGAGTAGATAGGATTTTGATTTCAGTTAGGAGTAGGAGCGGATCCGGATCCGGATCCGGCTCAACAGTATTAGGTTAGACAGGAAGTTAGATTAGGGTGGCGGCGGACCCCCACGGGTTTTCCGCTCCTTTTTGTGCTTTTAGGGTTTTTACCCTTTGTATATAAATCGGTTCCTGCGATGGGAACTGGGAGTTTTTCATTTTGCAAACTTCTTGTGCCTTCCCTTTCTCCTCATTGTGTGTCTCTCTTCAGCGCAACATGATTGTATGATGTGGAGTTAGGATAGTATGAGCCGGTTTGCGAGTGATTTCTCCCCTTGGTGTTTCATTTCCGATCCTAGGTGCATGTGAGTAGGTATCGAAGAGTTGGGAGTGAACTTAGTTCCTCAGCACGTCTAGAGTTTGAGATTCCGGGTGAGAAAGCCGTTGTTAGGCTAGGCGGGTAGGGAGGGATTCCTTAGCTGCGCTAGAACTCCCGGGTGGGAAATCCGGTCGAGTGTCCGATCTCCTGTGAGGTCTCACCACCCGTATGGGTAAACGGAAGAACTTTAGTTGATGTTGGAACAGACGGGTACACTTGTAACCACCTGTCTTCGCACGGATCGAAAGTAGCATCAAGGTCGTTGTAGTATGAGAGGGTCGAGTGTAGAGTCTTTGTGTGACCTACAACCTGGATTGCTATCTAGGTTGTTGTGAAGGACCAAACCGGATCCGGATTAGCTTAGGAATTTAGGAAGTAGGACAGTGGGTCTTCAGCCACTATAAGTCACGGAAGGAGTGGTGGGCCTACCACTCTCAAATGTAAGCGGCGACCCCTCTGATGGTGAAACAGAGGCAAAACTAAATCGGATAGGATTACAGATACATGATGACCATCCGTATTGGATTGGTCAGGACGGATATCCAGGACCGGAAGTTGTAAGATCCTGGGATTTGGATATTTGCACTGACTGGATAGTTAGTAGGATCAGAAGAAGGAGTAATCCGGTCTATAGTTATCCGGTGTGGTGGTATTTTTGGTTCTAGATCTAGGACCGGAAAGTAAGATTGGGATACTGACTGAGCTTAACTACTTAATAGAGCTAGATACTTCACAGGATCTCGTGGGTTCGATCTTTAGAGTCACTTAGTTATACTCTAAAGCGATTTTTGTGAGTATAATGGGGAATTGACCTGCCCTGTGCTGCGACACTTGTGCAATTTTGCGGAATGGCACGTCACCTCGGAATGCGAAATCTAGGGCGTGGACAATCTTGTCCGCACCCTGATCCAAGCCGTGACGATCTCGTCTGTGCCCTGATTCAAGCCTTGATGATCTCGTCTATGCCCTAATCCAAGCCCTGACGATCTTGTTTGCGCCCAGCATGTTCCTTAATCCACATGGCATCCATGTGGCCTATTTTTCCATTATCAGAAAGTCAACTATGTGTTGACTGTATCGGACGGGCGGGACCTCTAATGGACAGGCGAACCGGACGTTTGTTCACTATGACATCCATGACACTGGTAATACAATTTTGCTTTATACACAATCTAATTTGATTGAAAGTTTTCCTTCTTCATTCTCACCGGTGAATCATATAACTACACATCCAATTTACAACATACTCTCAGTATAACTCACAACTACAATAACAACAAAACACAAAAGATCAACACAACCAACTCCGGTTGGACTTGTACTAGCAACTTTCAATAGTGGGTGATAAAAACAACTTGACAAGAATCTATATAGTACAATTTTTCTAAGACAAACCCAAGGCAATTCCGTAAAGGTTCGTTCTGGGGGAAACTCAAATTAACTGAGTGTTTTAGTTAGCTAATGTCATTTTGTAGGTAAATTGTGTCGTTAATTACAATGTATTAGAGTATTAGGTATAATTCATCTTTTATTTAGGAGTGGGAAAGAATTCTCTCTCTAATCTCTGTCCGATTATAAATAAAAATTTCTAACCACTAAGTCCATCTCGATCTTATCTTAGAATAAAATATAAATTTAGGATATAAATTAGGGGAACCTGCATCCACAAATCTCATACTTTGAATTCATTGAAATATATTACAAATTTATTTATTCGCAATCTACATCCTACAATATATATTCAAACTTTGAAAATTCGGTTAAACCAAGAATTCATTAATTATTTGTCTCAATTATAATTTCAACATCTAAGACGCTTTGAGCGCTAGTGACTTGATTACTTTGAGTAAATATAATGCACATCCTTTTTAGGGATTGAACACAACCGAGGACATCGCTTTGAGCGAACACATTGACACACATATGCTTCAAGCATTCTAAAATTTCCCTTGAAGGATGTAAAATTTGCTTTGTTAAATTATTTAAAAAATTTCAAATTCTTTCCTTTTTAAGGCTCTGGTTTTTATCCGACTACAAATCTTTCCATTTTTAGCTTTAAGCTTTCTTTATTTGCATTGCCCTGATATCTTGAAGCTTTTCTTTATTCCAATACAATACTAATTCTAAATTATACTTACTTAATTTTGTAGAACTACAAACAAATTCTAATGAAAGAATTTTAAATAAGCATTCAACATTCAATCATGTACTCATGTTTTTCAATTGAAATACCATTTATTTAACATATGAATAATCATTCAATATTTAGAATGTACATCAATTATTTATAATTGTTCAATAATTTCTACTTGCTAGAAATGTAACTCATTTTCTAACTTAAAATCAATCTCAATCTTTAACTTTGTTTCAAACATACATGTCCATTTGTGATACAAAGATATTCCAAACCTTTAAATAAAATTAATCACCACTCACTGGATTTAAGTTTCAAAATAAAATCCAATCTCTAGATCAATCAATTTCAAACCAATCTCTGGTTTACAAAAAGAAATTCCAATCACTAGAATTATTAATTATTAATTATTAAGTCAATTTTTAACTTAATATTTTGCTCCTCTTTATTTCAAATCTTGCTTTACGCATTGACACAAAAATTCTCTTAAGAGATAAAATATAACCGATAGACAAACTTTACTTAAAATATATCAAATTTTCTTAAAGAGATTCTCCTTTATAAAATGCTCAAAACAAAGAATACTTATTTATCACTTAAGTGAATATTAAATTATTCAATTTAATTGATTTGACATTCATAAAATACTCAAAGTAAAATATCATCAAAATTCAACTTCATGCTTAAGCAATAATCACTATTACTTATGTGAATAAAATAACTAAGAATAACACTTATGAATTTATAAATTAATACAACAACGAAAACAAAAAAAACACAACCTCACGTCTCGAATGCAATAAAAATTAAGGAGGGAAAATAATGAGAGAAGAGAAGACTATATATCACAATCCCTCCTCAAACACCCCTTCCAATCTCTTGATAAAAATCCATCAAACTCACAACCAGGGTTGACGAATGTCAACGTCCGCCCCAAAATAGCGTCCGTTTTCCGGACGTCCGGACGCTGGCGGACGCAGCGTCCCGACCGCTGTCGGAAAGCGGACGGGCGGGGCAGACGCCCAGATCGTGCGGACCAGATCAATCCGTGCGTCGATCGGACGACCGTAATCGGGCGGACGGGGGACAGGCGGACGCTGCGGACACAGCGTCTGCGTCAGGACGTCCCAGACGTCCGGACGTCTTGACAACCCTGCTCACAACTACTAAAGTCAAAAAGTCCTTTCACACTTTAACTTCAAATATCACCACATCCACACTTAATTTCCAAAAATCTTAAACATTTAATCGGTTTCACACTCAAAACAACAAAATTTAACTAAAAAATAAATTGTCTTAACTACAATAATCCTAGTAGCACAACAAATATCCAATTTGACAAAGATTCATTCTATTATAATCTACACTGGTAATACAATTTTGCTTTATGCACAATCTAATTTGATTGAAAGTTTTCCTTCCTCATTCTCACCGGTGAATCATATAACTACACATCCAATTTACAACATACTCTTAGTATAACTCACAACTACAATAACAACAAAACACAAAAGATCAACACAACCAACTCCGGTTGGACTTGTACTAGCAACTTTCAATAGTGGGTGATAAAAACAACTTGACAAGCATCTATATACCTTACAGAATACCACTTGATGGCTCAACCTCCTAATTGCCTATGCGATTCCTCATATCTAAGTTCACATGATGTATTGAATTGGCATTCAATCTAATTCATACTCATAGGTCCAATCTAAATTAACACCCTAAAATCACCAAAATAGACATACTAGTTCACATTAAACAATTAAAAGTCAATTTCTACACTTCCTAATAGGATCTAGATTAAATAAAAAATTTCACAATTAATCCTTCTTATCTACATTCCTTAATACAATCTAAGCATGCAATTTTGCTTTTTGTAGTGGCATTGGACATGAGCAAATGGATGAGGAAGTCAATGGACAAGGTCAATGTGGAGGTAACAAAGATCAAAGCACATGTGGGAGAGCTCAAATTGTAGGTGGGTTACTTCAAGACTAAAATAAAAAATGACATGAAGGGGCTCAAAATTGACATTACAACAATCAAAACAACCTCAATGGCTTAAAATTAGGTGTCATAAACAACCTAGTGGACATCCCAATCAACTTGGCCTTTCTTAAGTCCAAGTTTGATAGACTCTCAAGCAAAGTTGTGTACATTACGTTTTGACATCAATATGTTAGTTATAACGTTAGCCTTACTCTCTAACATTTGTCAAAATAAAATATAGATGAAACGGCTTGACAATTCTTCGAGTCATTCAGCTCAACAAATAAGTCATATTGAGCTTGACAAACAAGCCATCTAGCTCAACAAACACAAAAGATGGACATTTTATTTTGTTTAATCCAAATTGCCAAGTTTCATTCAACATCCAAATACTTGGAGGTGCCTCTAAGTTGATGCCTCCAAGGTATGTTTGCAAGTTATATTTGCAAGTTATATTTTGTTATATTTGCAAAATTTAGAGCATTACTTCTTGTCTTGTAAAATGGATAACTTGTTACCACCAATTTCCAAAATTGCCCCATCAGACTTGCAAAATGGATGACTTGTTTGATGGATTGGCCTGTAAACAAAGGTCAGCTAGCAAATGGGAGTTAGTTTGCAAGCTTAATTTTAACCTACAAAACAACATAAGACAAAAAAATAGTTGTTGCAACTTTTGGGAGTTGCTACGTAACTAATACTTTTGACCTATACAATCTTTTGCATCTTTTGCATGTTGCTCAACTTTAGTGCAATCTTTGCTAGAGAATTGCAATTGAACCTTGTAATCTGAAGGATGAGAAATCTTGTCATCCATGAGTTTAATTCTTTTGGAAATGAAGTCAAATGCAAGACCTTCTAGGAATGAAAGATCTTGAGTATTTGAGAATCCAATTTCACAATGATTCCACACGAAAGAAAACTATTATACTTTGGTCCATGGATCTTTCCAAGCTTCTAAATCATGTACAAATTTTATTTGATTCTAGTGGTAAATAATGTTCAAAGTTTGTAAGTTTTTCCATCTATATGGGTATCAAAATTGACAATTATTGAATAATTATTCTAATAAAGTTAAATTTATATAGGTTCAATCATTACTTCAATTGGGTGTGAAAATTGTAGATTTGAGCCATTTTTTATGCACACATACTAAGAATCTAGGGTTTCAAGTGTTTACTCTCTTAAATAATGTAATCAAGAAAGCAAAACTTTCAATTCCATTTCATTTTTGCACAGATTCATGAAACCCTACCCAAAAAATTTCACTTTCTTTTGGCCTTCATTTGTTACAATGATCAATATTCAAGTTTACTTCCAACCTTTTTTTATTTAGATCGATGGATTTTTCCTTGCAGGTGGTCTCTTAAGAAGTCATCATGGTTGTCATAGTGGGTGGACGTCCGGTTCGCCCATCCGTTAGAGGTTCCACCCATTCGATAGAGTCAACACATAGTTGGCTTTTTGATAAGGAGAAAATAGGCCATGTGGCATAGGCAAGACATAGGGCATGGATGAAATCTGTAGGGCGTGGATGGAATCCTAGTGAGACGTGGACATAGGCATAGAAAAAAAATATGCCTATGTACTTCTCCATTCAAAATTGTTTGCTTACTACACATTCATCAATTCACAGAAGTCATAAAATTGCCATGAAGAAAGAACAAATAAATTGTATATTATAGGATTTTGACTATGGTATATATTTGTGATTTTATATATGAGGTGTTTGGCAATTGCCAAGTACACATGCTTCTCTTTGAGGAGGATTGACCTTCTATGTAAGTACTACATGCTAAACTCCAAAAAGTAATAAAAACAAAATACTACATACAATAACAACAATCAGATATAATCTAGCAATGGGGGGCCTTCTTCAATGTGTTTAGAACATTTGGCATAGACGCCCTTTCATGCACATCTTCTTTTTGGAGGCTTGCTAGTTTGAACCTAAGATTTTGATATTGCTCTAGATTTTTCTTCGTAAAATATTTGGAGTCACATTCTTCTTTCCAAATTGTAGTAGCTATCCATCTCCTCGCATATGCATTAGCAACCAAGGAGTACAAGTACATTTGTTGCATGGCCTATATTGAGTTTGTTGAGCCCTCCTCTCCATATACATAAAACAATTATGGGGCTACAAACCTTCACATTTTTTTCTCCTTTTTAAGAATCTCCATGGTGCAATAACCATACCTTGATGGCTCATTTTCTACAACTCGGTTAGAAAGTCCCCAATCACAAATCCCTATGTACACCCTATTCTCTTTCCAATTATCAAAATGGAACAAAACATTGGATGGAGATATGTTGTTGTGCATATACTGCGCATTGTGGCATTTCCCGACAATGACAAGCAATGAGAGTGCCAACTTCACTTGATTTCTTTGATAAGTTGCAACCCATCCAAGTTCTTCTTTTGTCAACTCTATATCTTATTGACGCTCAATCTCATCCAATTCCACTGATTTGCTGACTTTTGAGTTGTATTTGGACAAGAAAGAAATTAGAGATTTCCCATTCCACCATAGCATATAGCCTTCCATCATTTTAGGGTGAAGGTATGCAACTTGAACGATGTCAAGATGCTTCATTGGACACCCTCCTGCCTCATTGATGATGGCTTGGCGCTTCTTCTTTTTGTTTTGGTCTTCAAAGACTCTCCAGGCAAAAAAATCCAACTGGGAATGCTCTCTAGTTTTATAAGCATTACCTTCCTCACGGTCCCACACAATCCAATCATAGTTTGCTTTGGCATGGGGATCACATTCACGGAACTTTCAAGCCACTTAAATGTTCCACTCACACAATGAGCCATTATCTCGTCTTTGATTGTCACTCTCCATGGTGTTTGTTTTTTTTTACATGAAAAAGAATATTATTGAGCAAACTTCTGGATTTTGTTCAATTTTGAAACAACCTCTTTGTCTTGCATGTCCTAGTCAAAACCATCCTCTTTTTTACTTGTGTGGTAGCACCAATTTGTTACTATATTGGTAGTGAATGCAACCACTTGTTTATCTAGCCATTCCGAGTGCAACCAATAATTTGAGAAATTGTTGAATCTCTCAGATGCTCCAAACTTTGACTTCAGCTCCCTTTGCAAGTCCCTAGTTAATTTATGGTATCCTTCTTTGTTTAGCACCACATACTCCTTCCTCAACATATTTGTATTTCGTCAATCGTAAAACACAACAACTATTATTCTACCTTCATTCAATTATAAATGCATGTGGAGGCATATGGGGATTATGGTTCTTCTTGTACTTCTTCTGGCCTGATTATGAAGGGTTTGATGAACCTAAGGCCATCAATATGTTTGTGGATGGAAGTATCATCTCACTAACGTCATCCAAGTCTACAAACACCGGATGTTTCTCCATCGACCCACTCCCTTCCCCTGTCACAATAAAAAACAACTTCTACAACAGACTTCTGTTTCAATCCCTAAGCACAAAAGTTAAAAAAATTTCAAAAAATCCAGGTCAAGTATGCAAGCCAAGCCCACCACCCACCAAACTCACTTGCATAGGCCATTAGGGGCAAACTAGCATGTGAGGCCTAGGGTGCGGACTTGGCAAGAGAATGAGGACGTAGACTCACTTTATATAGTCCTCACCCCATCCATGTTCGTGCCCTAGTACATGACATTTCCGCCCTAGCACTTCACGTCCTCGCCTTGCATTTTTGCATTCCACCCTTCATTTTTGCATCCCTGCCCTACATTTTTACATCTGCACCTTTGATTTTTTGATGAAGTCCGCACCCTGACCTTCACGTCCATGCCTTGACGGGATGGAGTTCGCATCCTAGCATCGATGACGTCCACACCTTGATATCCCCTAGTGGCCCTATATAAAGCCATCCTCACCCCATTTGTCTCCACCCTACATACTTTCAATTATCCATCTTTTCATTGAGTTGGTTGTAGGTGTTGTGCAGGGGCCATTTTCATTACTATGGGAGGTTTTTCTGACTTTTTTCTGCAATGGCGACATTGGCAAGAATGACAAAGGAGGAACGAGACAAGACCCAACTACGACTAAGAAACAAATATCGGAAATAGTTGCATATTCTACATAACTCCATGAAAGTTGCATTCCGAGGCTGGGAGTACATGCCTGACCCATGAAGTTTTGAAGATTGTGCCAACTATATAGAGTGGTGCCACATTAATAAGCACTACAAGAAATCACTGTCCTATGTGACTAGGTCAAATGATTGCAAATTAGTTGCGTGATTGGAAAATGACTTGTGGCCTTTGCTATCATTTTGGACAAGTCATTTATGTAAATAACTTCAAGTTTATTATCACCATCCAAGGTTGTCTTGGATGGAAAAGTGGATGATAACAGTGAAGGGAAAAGATGGAGAAAGAAAAGAATGTAAAGAAGATTTTTTTAGAATTGCCATGTAGAAAGTGCAATTTTTTCCTTAATGACACGGACATCCATGTGTTCAGTCATTTTTCAATTGCGGGTAATCCCTTGTAAATCTAAGGTGGACTTCCACATAGGCAGTCATTTTGAAGTCATTTTCCAGTTGTGGGTGACCCTTTAGGAATTTGATGTAGATTTCCATGTAGATAATTATTTACTAGTCATTTCAAAGTTACGATGGACCCATTATAAATATGATATGGACATCAAGAGTTATTTTGAAGTGATATAGATTTAGGGTTTTGGATTAGGGTTTTTATGTTGTGGCAATGTGTGCAAAAAGGAGTGTACTAACAATTAGATGGGGAATAGTCATTCTACAATCACATATGAATAAATTTGAAGTATTGCAATAATATATCATACACAGTACATCATAGGCCATACATTATATACAATATTCAACATATGTATTGCATGGCTTCCAAAGCCACTTAGTATGTGAGTGTGAAGAATTGAAATGACAAACCTTTTATACAAGTGGGGTGATAGGAGGCAAGACAAACCGTGTGGGACATGTCAAATACAAAAATTGTGTTATAAGTAATATTTTAGATCTCATTTAGGATTAGTAGATTAATTGTTTTAAAAAAAAAGTTGAATTAATAAAAGTTGAAAAATCATCTCACTTTCATTTCTAAAAATCTGTTTTAGATTTTGAACCTCAAATCAAAAGTTGTGGACAAATTTGAAAAGAAGATTGGAATTTGGAAAGAATATTTTCTTAACATCTTTTTTAATTCTAGTAGTGTAGAAGACATAATGCAGTCATTTCCATGTCATTACCCAACTACAATACTATAACGTAACTTCCACTTGACTAGTCTAAGTCACGTGGAAGTCATAACTAGCCTTTTGTAAATTAGTATTGTAGAAGGTCACTATTAGAAATATTCTAGTTTTTTTGGCAATGCAGTTCTCAAGGGTAGGCTTAACAATGGAATTGTATGCATGCATTGGAAGTCAAGGTCCAAAGAATGTGCAAATGCATCCACTTTAGAGCTCATAGGGTTGACTTTTCCCCAAACATTGCTAATTTTGGTGGAGTTGATAAATTTGGTGGATGTAATTGAATTGTTTGTAGAAAAAAACTTGTTAGTGCAAAAAAATTAGTACCTAGGGTGAAGCCACAAGATACAAAAGGGAATTCTATATATACAAAGGATGATGCTAGCTTCTTTGTAGTGAATTTCCACCATAAACTACCTTGCACGACAAAGCCATTCATTTTCCCTAGTCAAGCCATGGACGTGTTCTTTTCCAATGCTATTCACAAAATTGGATGGAAAATGGTTTTGCATAAAGAAGCGAGGGCCAAGCGGGAAGTACTCGACTACATAGATGCCTTCATCACTACTGCATGGAGACTATAGGCTTGATGGCTCTACAAAGTTTGCCAAATGCTACTTCAAGAGCCAATCTAGTCGACGCCATTGAGTTGTTAGTGGAAGACAACTTACTAGCAAAGGAAAAATTATTCAGGCCATCTAGGGTCCTTCTCATGAGACAGAACTTGTACATAGTAGTCACAGTCTTCAGCAAAGTCATTGTAGGAAGGTTTCTATCTGCAATCATTTACTAATCATTTCAAAGTTATTCTTTAGTTTCCAAAGAGATTGTTTGTATTCATCTTGCAATGACGTCCACTACGTGACTTGCATGTGTCTTTGACAGTTGTCATGTTAGCATTTTGTATGTGGACTCTAGTTTGGCATGAAGAACTCTCTCAATTCACAATTTCTCTTGGTAAGTCAGTTAAGTCATTTGGTAGCCTTTGTTGGCTCTATATTTGCACTAATATGGAGTGATGAAGAAAACATCCAATGTGAATTGCACGGTGATGGTAGCCAAGCTAATTCTACTCAATCACACGACAAAAGTTTCTTCTTTGATCCCCTCACTACGTTGCCTCTCTGATTTTATGAATCCACCAATTGAATGTTGAACTGTAAACCATGAAAATTAAAAATTTAGTCCATAACAATCATTAAGCAACCAAAAAAACTAGAAAATAAAATGCATGTGTCCCCGGTATGTCTACTACCTCCAGTTGTACTTTCGACATTTTCTAGTTGTGCAGAAGTCATGTTGCCACGAAACAACACTCACCCCGTAGTCATATTTCCTGTGTGGTATAGTTAGACGCCATTTTCTTTATCTTTTAGAAGTGCTAAAAGAAAACATATTGGAAGTGACTGTTATAGTCATGCCAAAGTAATAATACAATCACTCTTAAATCACTTGAAGTTGTGAAATTGGTCCCTGCACGATTCCTGTACGACTGCATTGTCTACAAAAGAAGCCCTACCCCGCCATGTCATTGCAATCGCAACCCAATGAACAGAACACTGTGGATGAAACTGGCCTAGATAATTTTGGTCATCCTCCAATCACGGTCATGACTTGAAAATGACTGTAACGTTGTGGACTTACACCCAATGGTGCAATTAGAAAAGTCTAGTCATTCTGTAGTTGCAAAATCCGTATAGTCACATTTCTACAATCACATAGGACAACGATTGCTTGTAGTGAAGGCCTTCCCGGAAGAGTGACACAACTATTATGGATGCTTCTACAAGGCAAACTTGAAACATTGCATCAACAAAGAGTTCAAAAATCGATGCATTGAAGTATATTAGGTGTTGTACAACGTCCCCAACGTCAAATAGAATGAAGTACATCTCTTCATTGCAAAAGGAGTCCATGCTAAACTAAAGTTGAACAAAAGAGTGAATTGGTCCACTTTAAAGGCCATGGGGGACAAAGTCAAAATTCCTTTTGCAAAAAATGGATTCATTCCAAGAGGGGTGTTGAAGTACATGTAAGGTGGGTTGGGCAAAAAAAAAACACAAGTTGAAATACCACCCACACATGAAACTGAGGACTTTTAAACGAATAGCGACTCCAATGGATCTCATATTCCAATTGTTTTGAGCCATAGATCACAACAACACCCTAAGAAAAAAAGGCTGAGTAGGCAACTAATGAAGTTGTATATGAAAATGTTATTGAGGGACAATTACTTGCAAATGACGAACCAACAATAGGAATTGTTGATGTTATGGCTGCTGCAAATAGAATCCAAAGCTTGAAGACCAAAGTAGAAGAAAAGAATGCTAAATTGCATTTTTTGTTTGAAGATGTTCAAAAGTTGAGGACAGAAGTTGAAGAGAAGAATACTATTATCACTCAACAACAACGTGAAATAGAAGACCTTTGGCATGCTTTAGAGGCAATAACAATGTAGCGGTCTAAAATACATTTCACTACTCAATGGGTTCACCATGTCTTGTTTCTAACCTTGCTTGAGCCACAACTAGCTAATACTGCACATACCACCCACCCACAGTGTTAGCTCCCATTTCAACTCACTTTGCTAAGTTCCAATCACTGGGACTCTAGCACACACTTCCCATGTGACACTAGATATGTCACTTGATGACATGGGGTGGATTTCCATTTTGGAGTGCTAAAGCCCATGGTGGCACTATTCACCAAAGTCCTCATCGCCTTTGAGAGGCATCCTATTCCAAACTAGTCCTTTATGTACTTGCTACTCTTTAGCATTGCTAATCGAGATTTTTCACTCATGACACATTGAGTGTGAGCTAGTTTGAGTTGGGGTTCTATCCCAACCGGTGCCACGAGATACTTCACACAAATGCCCCATGGTACCTTGGAGCCAGTGGTGAAGACTCACCACCAACCTTGAGTCACTGGGGGTCACCGGGACTCCCCAAGGCTCCAAGAAGGAGTAAGGAAGGAGACCAACTCCTCCTATAGTACTTTCTGTGGGATTTGGCAACCCCCCCTTCTATGTCAAAGGGGGTCCCCAACCCACCTTGGGTTTTAGAAGACCACCCAAATCCAACCCAAACTCCCTTCATTTCCTCACCATTTGGACTCCCGAACTTCCAAATGGCTTAACTTTGCACTAAAAGCTTCAAATCCAACTTGCAAGCCCATTTCAGACATTTACGCAACAAGTAAATGCCGATGAACTATTCACTTGTCCCATTTGGACAAGTTCTCATAAAGTTATGGCCCTTCAAAGATTTGGGTCCACCGAGGGAGGCATCAAGCCTTTACCACGACCCTTCTCGTGGCCATAACTTTTGATTCCTAAATTAGAACCTTGTAATGCTTGTCATTCTAGCATCTTTGTATTCTTAGCTTTTCAATGATATGCTACATGCCATACTTCCTTGAATTATTCCTTGGGAACCCCTTACTCTTAGACCTAAAGTGTCTTGGTGCCACCGGGACACCCCTAACTTTGAACGGCCATAACTTCTAGCCAACTAGTCCAAATCACATGCTCTTTGGACAATTGGGTGCGTCTTCTCAAGAGACTTTCAAGCATATATGACACTCTACCATAACCTTCAAATCTAGGGCCCTATTACGCTCTATTCACTCGAGAGTGTCTCAAAACTCCCTTCCTAGTCTATTGCAAGGCTTGGGGAGTCACTACCAAGGTCCTCCTTGCTCACTAAGGCGCTTTGAGCACCCCAATAAGATAGGGGCATGACAAAAAATGATGAATGAAGGTTGGGATCAATAAGGTGATGCAACAATGTCTACTCAAGAAGATTCATTGTCCTTTGGAGAATTACCCACCAATGCAATTGGGGCAATGCCGATTGATAATTGTAGAGAATTGATTGACGTACTTGCAAAGAATTTGAGATTGAAAAATCAATTGAATGTGTTGATGGAGCAATATTATCAATGGAAGATGGCATGCTTCTTCACTATTGATAGGACTTGACAAATGGTGGAAGAGTTCAAGAAAATTGACCACAATTATAGTGCACACAATCAAGAGAGTTTTTGGTTTGACATCATGGGCCCTTGTAGATGATCTTTTTAACATAGATGAAATAGAAACCATCAACATTGGTGGTGAACCAAGAATCATTGATTGATCCAAACATAATTGGGATTTCAAAAATACAGTTGATTCTACCCTCGACCATAAGGGCAATCCACTATTGTTGTAGCCAAATCCTCTGAGCTTTGCATATGACAGTACTACCTATCCCATTTGTCTAAATCCATTTGGCCTTGAAGGTAGAATGTACCTAACCACGTACGAACACTTGTACCATCCATTTTGTTTGATCAACTTGATGATCGTTTCTTGGCGGTGTTCACTGTGCAAGGCTCTTTTCCATGAGCACTTGTATGAGTTGTTTGGCTTAGTTCCCTATATGCCACCACATTGGAAATTCAATACTCAAAATGCCCTTGATCATTTTTAGAAGCGGGGAATAGACTTGGTGTGGAGCTAGAAATTGGAGATTCACTTGTTGGACAGGCAACACCTCTATATTGAATGGAATTGGGAAAAAGATCCAGTTGAAATTGTCAAGGTGTACCACCACTTGATCTCCATGAAAGACAAGCTTAGCCAAGGACAACAAAAAAATTTCTACCAATGCTTCAATGGACATTGGAACGAGGTTGGACAAAACTTTCAATTCAGACCTCATTCCAGACAATGGTTGTGGAGTGTTGATGGAGTTCGTATCACTAATGACAATGGGGTTTGTATTGTGGACGATATTGACATGCCCAACCTTACTAAACTCGCCTAATTATCAGAATCAGAGTAGCGAGAAACTTTTAGAAACAAAGGTATGGACTTCTTGCTTGATAACTATAGCCCCAAAACTTGCCAAGCTTTTGAGAGCCTCAAGTAATTGCAAATCTTGAGGGCCATATTAGAAGAAGATGGACTAGTGAGGAGAACTTGGTCCGTGGTTTGTAGACTTTGTTTAGGCTCGGACAAAGACCTCCCCATTGTTGTAGGGACACACGACAATGAGGCAGGCCCAAGTGGCACTATAAGCAATCCAATGAATATCAACTAAGTGTACTTTTGAGTGTTGTAGTTAGCAAAGTAAAATCTTGTCGAAAGACTTAGACACCTAGTACTATAAAGGCTTATAGATTTTTTACCTTGGTAGTATAAAATTTTAACTATATTAGACATTGGCACATGGATATTTAGATGGTGTCATAGTAACCACGTCATATACTTTTCCAACTTTGTATTACATGACACATATGAAATACATATTCACTCCTCAAATTCTTTTGCCCAAAAATTACTTTTATTATTATTTGGATCTATTCATTTCAAATGAATTTATAGGTATGAAAATAAAGCTATGAAAACAATTTTAGTTATAGTCAATAGTTCTTTTACTAGAACTACTTTTTAATAACCACTTGTTGACTTGTTCTTAAACCGTAGAAGACCACAAATTCCCTTGGGGGAAAAATTGGATCCAAGTAAGTTGCTATTGACTCATTTGAGATTTTAGGAGCTATTTTTTGACAAATTTTTTGAAGTCATGTAGCTCTGCAAGAGCTTCAAGGATACATAGTTTCATTTTCAATACATGCATGGAAGCAATTGTTAAGCCTCAATCACTGCATAACAAAAGATTCCAAGCACCCAAAAAAATTTAGAGATTCTTAATATAAATTGTTTTGTATTCTTTTTCTTCTACATAATATTTTTTTGGTACATGTGAAGCTTTGATTCAATCCATTTGGATTTGTTATGAGAAAGTGGTTGGACAATCTTGTTTCCTAGGCAATTTGAACATCTTTTAAGAAAATATAACTCATAAGACTTATTTTGGGAACTTTTGGAATGCAATTTTCAATTATTTTCAATTTTTATTTTCAAAGGTTAAATTTTTACTATAAAACAATCTCACCATTGGAATTATTGTATTTCAATCCAATCTTTGAGCTATTAATGATTTAGTTTTTAGTTCAATGTTAGACCCAGTTTTTAAATTCCAAAGGAATACCTTCTATCAATTATCTACAAAGGTCTTCAATTAATCCCTTCACATGAACCCAAAAAAATATAACTTGTAGGAATGTAGATTCATTGAAAAAAGAATTCCTTGTAGCAATTATCTACAATAATGAATCCCTTCACATAAATCCAAAAGAATTTAACTTGTAGGTTTATTTATAAAGGAATCCTTTGTAGCAATTATCTACAAAAATGAATCCCTTCACATAAATCCAAAAAAATATAAATTCTAGGTGGAATTAAAAAAGAATCCCTTGTACCAATTATCCACAAAAAAGAATCCCCTCAACATAAATCCAAAAGAATATACATTGTAGATTCATTTAAAAAAGAATTTCTTATAGCAATAATCCCCCAAAAAGGAATCCTTTAAACTTGAATCCAAAATAAGAAAAATTCTCCAAAGAAAGCCTTTACGAAAAATAAGCATTCGCTCTAGTGAAGGAAAAATATGAACATCAAAGAGTTTTGTGTCCCAAGTTTCTATCATTCAATACTTCTTGATTTGGACTAGTTCTCAAGTGTTTGAAGAAGTAAACAACAAGAAGTTCCGCCACAAGAAAGGGGACATGTTCTTCCATGAAGTCTCTTGCAAATCTTAGTCGGTTGAGCTCTTTATTTTGGTATTTGATTTTCATGTACTAATCCAAATCTAAAATAAGAGTTGGCTTCAATTAATGGTTCTTCCCTCTCCATGAAAAGGAGGGATCCCATTTCCAAGGCCCCAAGTGCATTTGAAAGGCCTGCCTACTTTGCTGAGTTTGCTCTACAACCACATCCACACCTTGACTTCATGTCCGCGTCTTGCTCTCCTATCTATGCCCTGACGTCCCTAATTTAGTTGCACAATCTAAGTTCCTCCTCCGTGGTGAATTCTCGCTCCTTGCGTCCATGCCTACTGGTGATGTCCTTGCCCCTACCTAAGCAGTTCCTGCCCCTACATGGCCTAAGTATTTAAGCTTTGAACTAGGCCCAGCATTCCCCACAATTGTCACCTTGGCTTCTTTTTCTTAGACTTCAATTCATTTTGAGCTCCTTGTGAGTCTACTTAGGTGGCAGATGGCCCTGGTTTGCTGTTGAGGTGATGTCAAAATTAGTTCAAGCAGTAGACTAGCACTAATTGTTGTTATTGGTACCTTGTCTTGTGGATTATTGTTTTTTATATTTAACACAAAGGAGGAAGGTGTTTGAAATTATTCGTAAACACAATGGGAAATCAATGGAAGCAAACAATAGAATGGGAACCGTGGTACAATTTTTCAGAGAATGGGACTAAAGTGACTTATGTTTTTTGCAATGGAACATTCAATTACAAATGCAAGCATGCTCTTGCACATTTGGGATGTGGTACCAAGATAGAGAGGTCAATTTGTCGTAGTATGCCCTGGCCGATGTGAGATGAATTTTGCCAAATGTGTCAATCGGAGGCAGGGTTGACAGGACGGTCGGATGTCCAGGACGTCCAGACGCGGATGCTGTATCCGTAGCGTCCGCTAACATTCGCGGACGCCGTCCGCCCCACCCGTCCGCCTTCCGACGGCGGAAGGGACGTTGGGTTCGCTGGCGTCCGTGCGAACGGACGTTCGGGTTACAGACGCCTTTTTCGAGCGGACATAGAGATTCGTCAACCCTAGTCGGAGGCCCTTCATGAATGTAATGATGTCATGCCCCACAAGCAATGTATTTTTGGAGTCCATTGATACTACTGCATGAAAAAAAACCATGCGCTACATAGCGAACCAAATCAAAGTTTACATTGAGAAGGTGGGTCCCAAATATGTGATGCAAGTTTGTACAGATAATGCAACAAACATGCTTGGGGCATTGAACAATATTGTTCTATTATATCCGCACATTTTCAAGCAAGGCTCCATGGCACATGCATTGGATCTTATATTGGAAGATTGGGTCAAAATACAAGAATTTAAAGATTTAATTGAGAGGGCAAAAAGATTGTGCCAATACATTCGAAACCATCATGCAACCATGTCTATTTTTCACAAGTTGAGTCCGAACCTGCAACTTATAGTGCGCAATGAAACCTGCTTTGCTTGTAATTTCCTCATGTTGGATCAATTGGTGAAATTCAAAGGAGTATTGGAGTGGTTGAAAAACCATCTGCATGTTCTAAATTACTTTGATACCCTATAGAATGAACAAAATGGAGTGCAGGTAGCTACTGCTTCACGTAATGTGAAGACAACCATCGAAGATGTGACCTTCTAGCAACAATGTGTGAACTACGTGCACATGACTGAAGACGTGTTGAAGGTGTTGCGTGTGTTTGATGGTCGATAACCAGCCATGGGTCGAGCGTGGCTTGTAATACATAATTTGCGAGGGTATGTGTATTCTTTAAAAGAACCACTTTTCAGGGTACAAGCTAACATAGTAGACAATTTGGAGACGTCTTTCAATGTAAGATGGGACATGGTTTTTACTAACATTTACTACACCGCGGCCCTTTTGAATCCATACCTCTTGAATAATGTGGTGCTCAAGGTAGACGGAATTGCCCTTCGTGCATTGTACCGAGTCATCTACAAATTGGAAGATGTAGTGGGTGTAAGGTTTGATGACATGTTGGCGGAATTAACACAATTTGAGGAGGGCACTAGACCATATAGTGCGGCTGAGACACCCAACATCCATTTGACACAAATGCTTCCCCACCAATGGTGGCACAAGGTTGGAGATTTGACTCTTTCTAAAATTGTCGTGCGTACTCTATTTCTCACATGTTCGGCATGCTCTTGTAAACGGAATTGGAATATGTATTCCTTTATTCACAATAAGGTCCAAAATTGGTTAGCCCCTGCAAAGGTAGAGTCATTGGTATATATTTATATCAATAGCCTTGTACTTTAGCAAAGACTAGGAGCCGATACAGTTCATTGGTATGATGCAAATATCCTCTTGGAGGATTCCAATCTAGATGCCCTTGGCCTTGTCTTGGTGAATGAACGCAATTGGGAATTTGACGCAATGTAAACAGAGGAAGAAGAGGAGGTTGATATGGAAGCCAACTGAGCACCTCAAGAGTATCCGCCAAACTGAGATCTTTGGAGGCGGGGTGCCGATCACCTCGAAGAAGCCAAAAACTACTATGACTTAGATGCTAACAATGCAAAAGAGGAACTCCTTGATGGCCATTGGGGTCCTTGGATACCCAATCCTCGTCACAGTCCTTCGCCTTCTCTTCCTCAAAATGAAGGAATTGCTAAAGTCCAACCTTTGTCATCCTCTTCGGAGAGCGACAATCCAAACAACGCTAACATTGATGATGATCTCCCCCTTGATAACAACGACAATCACAACAATCCCCTCCAAGAAATGGTGGTGGAAATGGAAATAGTAGAGAAAACATGGGAAGTAATGCAATTCCAAATCGTGAAGGATCTTCTAACAATTGAAATGGGAATAGAGGGCCTATGGAAGTGAATGTATCAGTTGGTAGCAATAGAATCATCCAAGGACATCATGACACAAACATTGGAAATACAAGAATGGCACATCCGATTACAAGAAATCAAACGGTTGGTAATGTGGCAAGGCGTTTTGATCCAAAACATGATTGTAGATCCCAATGACGTTTTCGCATTTATTGAACCACAAGAAGACCTTATCTGTTGTCGCAGCACAGGGCAGGTCAATTCCCCATTATACTCACAAAAATCGCTCTAGAGTATAACTAAGTGACTCTAAAGATCGAACCCACGAGATCCTGTGAAGTATCTAGCTCTATTAAGCAGTTAAGCTAAGTCAGTATCCCAATCTTACTTTCTGGTCCTAGATCTAGAACCAGAAATACCACCACACCGGATAACTATAAACCGGATTTCCCTTCTTCCGGTCCTACTTACTATCCGGTCCATACAAATACCCAAATCCCAGGATCTCACAACTTCCGATCCTGGAAATCCGTCCTGACCAATCCGGTCGGGATGGTCATCCTATATCCGTAATCCTATCCGGTTTAGTTTTGCCTCTGTTTCACCATCAGAGGGGTCGCCACTTACATTTGAGAGTGGTAGGCCCACCACTCCTTCCGTGACTTATAGTGGCTGAAGACCCACTGTCCTACTTCCTAAACTCCTAAGCTAATCCGGATCCGGTTTGGTCCTTCACAACAACCCAGATAGCAATCCGGGTTGTAGGTCACACAAAGACCCCACACTCGACCCTCTCGTACTACAACGACCTTGGTGCTACTTCCGATCCGTGCGAAGACAAGTGGTTACAAGTGCACCCGTCCGTTCCAACATCAACTAAAGTTCTTCCGTTACCCATACGGGTGGTGAGACCTCATAGGAGATCGGACACTCGACCGGATTTCCCACCCGAGAGTTCTAGCGCAGCTAAGGAATCCCTCCCTACCTGCCTAGCCTAACAACGGCTTTCTCACCCGGAATCTCAAACTCTAGACGTGCTGAGGAACTAAGTTCACTCCCAACTCTTCGATACCTACTCACATGCACCTAGGATCGGAAAAGAAACACCAAGGGGAGAAATCACTCGCAAACCGGCTCGTACTATCCTAACTCCACATCATACAATCCTGTCGCGCTGTGGAGAGACACACAATGAAGAGAAGAGAAAGGTACAAGAAGTTTGCAAAATGAAAAACTCCCAGTTCCCATCTCAGGAACCGATTTATATACAAAGGGTAAAAACCCTAAAAGCACAAAAAGGAGCGGAAAACCCGTGGGGGTCCGCCGCCATCCTAATCTAACTTCCGGCTAACCTAATACTGTTGAGCTGGATCCGGATCCGGATCCGCTCCTACTCCTAACTGAAATCAAAATCCTATCTACCCTACAACTCTGGATCCTATTGTCGGGCTTCCGACCCCCGGGACTAGCTCCTCGAAGACTTCACTCAAATTCCGGACCCGTTCCCCTCCGCAGGGTTAGATCCGGGTGAAGACTCCAGGTCGATTGTGATATCCGGTCTCGTGCCCGGAGTCCCAGTCCGTGCAGACTTCTTGGACTCAGGAGTCCAATCCTTCCTATCCTTCGCAATAGTCGCGTCCGGAAAGAGATCCGGTAGCGAGATATCCGAAAGATGAATCCCTTTGTCGCACGTCGCTCCAGTCAGCTTCCAACTGCTTTCCTCGATCCGGTCCGCAGCCTTCCGCCCCTCCACCATTGCCGTCTCCACCTGTTCAACGAAGTCGGCGAGAATCCGGACCATCCGGGAACCAGATAGTTTCTTCTCTTCGTGGATCTTCTCGTCGAAGAGCTTCGCTTTGGCGGCGACCATTCCGGTCTCTCCCAGGACTGCCTTGATCTGCTTGGCTATCTTCCGAGTCTCCTCCGCCATCTCCCGGGCGGCCATCACGTCTTCCCGATAGGCAAAAAGAGTTGCCTTCAGGTTATTCACCTCCTCCTGCAACCGGCGGATCTCTGCTTCCTGCTTCCGGGTCTCTTCCGGATTGGTGATGCACTCCGCCACCTGTTCTGCCAACTTGCTGTCCGGTGGCGCACCTACCAACTTTCCGATCGCCGCAAGCGTCCTGTGCTTGACCTCCCAATCCGCCCTGATGCTGCAGAGGACGTTGATAAGACCGTTGAACGGATCTTGCATTTCCGGGTCTCCCCCGGAAACGGTCTTCTCGGCTTCCGGTTTCTCTTCCGGGGCCGGTCTGTCTTGACCGGGAGGCGTCCCGCGCTTGTGTGGAGGCGTCAACTTCTATCGCTTGATCGGCGGCATCGGCTCCTCCTCTTCCTCGCTCGACTCCCATTCTGACCCGGAATCGGATTCGGCCTCATCATCCGTTTCCGACTCCCCATACTTCAGGAGGACTTCCTGAGTCTTCCACACCTTCTCCTCCGTGTCGGTGAGGACTTGGTGTTCTCGATAGAGGTGGAAGAGGTAAGGGCACACTGGAGTGGCCCTTTTCTTCCCAACCCTACTAACGAGCTGGGCCACGAGATCGGAAATGATCCGTGCCCAGTCCACTTTCCGGGTACCACTGAGGGCACCGAAAATGGTGTTGCCGAGGGTGATCGTCACCCTGGTTGGCTTTTCCGGGTGAAGAACCGGAACTAGGAATTGCAGGAGCCGACGGTGTCGGTCATCCTCGCAATCCTCGACCGCGTATCCGTCCTTCGGGTTGACGGCTCCCTGGAACTTCCCTCGGACAAACTCATCCTTCCGGTTCGCCATCCCTAAACCTCCTGCCCGGAAACCATAAACCGCTCTCCACATTCCCTCGTTCCAACTGATGGGAGTTCCTCTCACGGTGTTGTCAAACTGGTTGGACAACTTTCCGAGGAGCTCCTTGACCATTCTCTCCTCCCTAAAACCCCAGGGTTTCTCGGCAAACCCGAGGCAACCCATGGATTTGAGATCCTCCATGAGTTCAGACTTTTCCGGCTCTGTGGAGGGAATAACCGGAATGACTTTCCGGAGCTTCACCTCGCCTCCAGAGGGACTCGCTTGTCTCGACCTACGTAGCGGCGGCATTCCCTCTCCAATCTATCTCACTCTCTCCTAGCCGCATGTCCCGTTCCTCACGTTCTCTCTCCGATCTCAACCGGAATCAAAACGAACAGAATACAAACGCACAAACTCCAAAATCTCAACCGCGCACGCTCAAGGTCGAGTTTCTAAAAGGGGGTGCAACAGTGAAAGCTCCTCCTTTTATACTCCCTGGACCCTTTCCGGTTTGTCATCATGAATCCGGTTCATCATCATAATCCGGTCCATCATCATAATCCGGTCCTAGACCTAATCCGTGTTACATTCCGTTTCCGTCGTTAGTTACTCCTGACCGGATTAGATCCAAGAGGCCCACTACTTCACATTCCGTGCTAATTTTGAGTTTTCCTTCTCCACCTTATCGGATCCAGTTCCCTAATGACTAGTTTCCGTTCCTATTTTGGTGTATACTAAGAAAATCAAAATTTTAAGCTGCGACATCTGTGTACCCGCTCTAGTTGTGGGGCGTAGTGTTGGTCTTGACTAGAATACACTATCCAAGAAGGATTAGGCTCTATAGGGAATGTTGTCATGACACCTCAAAGCATTTCACATGGTACTACTAGTGGTAGACCTCATACAACCTCTCAGCCCCATGTCCATCATCCAATGGATCAATATCAACAAGGTTGAAGGGATAGGCGGCCATAGAGGGATTGGAGGCCATGGAGGGAGTAGAGGCCAACATATTGAAGAAGCGTCATCATTGAGGCCTACTAACCATCCACTCCTTGAAATAGGAGAAAGAGACCCAAACGTGGTGATACAACCATTCCTGAACACATACGTACCAAGACCTAGTAGGTCAACCGCAACATTTGTTGTTCTTCAAGTTCAAAGCGGCCTAACTAGAAATTCTGATGTAGAAGACCCCAACGCACAACAACATAAGAATTTCAAGTGAAAGCGTAGGAATGGTCAAACAATTCTAGAGCTTCGAAATGAAAACTTGGAAGTTGAGGGACATAGGAGCACAGACAATGGCGATGGAGAAGATGAATATGACAACAATGAAGGTGCCAATGATGAGGATGATCCAAACTATGATGAGGCACTAGAGAATGATGATGTTGTCATTCAAGATGCTAATTTAGTGGATCCATGTACCCAAGAAGTTTGCAGATCAAGTCATTTCAATAATTGAAGTGCACCAATGGTAGATCTTTGGTCTTCAAGAGTTGAAGACAATCATAGCAATTGGAAAAAAGATTGACAATAAGAAGAAGGAATTTCTTGGATAACCTGTGAAAAAGTGGGCATATTTTGGAAGTATAGATTCATTGTGTTGTAATTGTACTCTGCAATGCATGAATTTTATAAACATTTTTGGTTATCACAAACATTAAAGTCTATTACTATGTCTATAATATTTTTATATTTGTCATGCATATTGGAAATATTGGTGAGTGCAATGATGTATAAGATATTATACACTTACCCCTATTTTATATGAGAAGCACAATGAACTAAATGAAGAATTAGGCAGGTTTTCTTTTATCAAATTATATCAATTTCATATGTTTGCACCCTAAATCCCCTTCTATAGAGCACATAAAAAATATGCGCCTTGGCCCTGACAGTGACATCTGTGCCTTGACCGTCGGCATTTGCACCCTGCTTGACATCCGCACCAGTAAGCATTTGCGCCCTGGTGGTGAAGTCTACGTCTTGACTCTTCCGCGCCCTAATGATGGCGCGATGATGTCCATGCCCACACTAGCGTTTCCGCCCAACCTCAATGTCCACGCCCTAGTTCCAGCATTATGAAGTGACATGTCATTCTGAAAAATCCCATAAGTTATAAAATTAAAGCCATCCGGACCATTTGGACTTCCGGTCCAATGACCTTGACTTGTCCTTATGACAACCATGGAAGTCATGGATAGGGCTATTTACTTTTTTGCAACCTGCAAAGTTTATGCTCTACCTATTTGTAAGTTATATCACCACTCCATTTCATAAGCCAGGTGGTGATGTTCTTATTGCTCTAAAAAATTAAGATATGTAGTTGTATATTAAATAACACTAGAATTCAGTTTTGTTTCTTTCAACTTCAATTACACTTCAACAACACTTCAATTCAATAAAGTTAACTTTTTCTATAAATGGATAGTCTTCCACTAGTTTATTCAAAAAGAAAATATGGAAGAGGAAACTATTGTAGGAGCAGACATTGTTTGGAAGTCATTTGTACTTGATGCGTTGAAGGAGGTTTTAAAAAAAATTAAAGCAAGGTTCAAGAAGCTAGAACCAATTATATTCAAGTCCCTTGATACAAGTACTGCTCTCTATAATGACATTAGACATGAGTAATTGAACTCAATTGACAAAGTCAAAGTGGAGGTGACAAAGATCAAAGCATATATGGTAGAGTTCAAATCGCATGTAGGCTAGTTCAGGACCAAAATCAAAAACAATATGAAGGGATTCAAAAATGACATCACAATAATCAAAGACAACCTCAATGGTCTAAATCAAGCATCATAAACAACCTTGCAAACATCCCAATTGATTAACCTTTCTTAAGTCCAAATTCAATTGACTCTAAAACAAAGATGCCCTTATCACTTTGTAACTTCAAAACGGACATACTTCATATTGACTAACACTCTTACAACTACATTCAAGGCTTGTAGGCTTACGTCTTTGCATTCACATGCTAACATTGTTAATCCATAACTAACTACAAATGAATATTATTTTTTTAATACTACATAGGAATTTTTGTACTTATGTGGTATCAGTTGTATTATAATTGAGTATGAATCTATGATGATGAATGACTACAAAAGAAACAACTAAGTAAGTGAATAGGGCAATGAGCTTTGAGCTAATGCCTTGTATCTGAATGGCCTAATTACAATTGGTTGGTAAGTTTAAGCCTATAAATATTGATTAGATACTTCAACTTTACAAATTGAATTTACACATCTTGTTGTCATGGGTATTGGTCACTCATAAAATGTCACAAAGCATTTTTGGTTCAAAAAGTATATTTTATGCCAAACTTTCTATCAAGCTCTAGTACTTGAGCTAGAGGTTACCTTCAATAAAAAATAATAATAAAATTCAAAATCAAACAATTCTAGAAATTAATAAGTCACCTTGTTGAATCCAAAGAAAATTAAACGAAAGAAAATCAAAATACTAGAAAATTTGGGGAAATCACTCCTTATAATTTGAATATCTATATGAGTGAAGTAGGTGTTTAGTGTGGGATTATTTATCTTGATTATTGTATTTATAATGACAATATTTCTGCATAAAAACCTATGATTTTTTGGAATTAAAAAATCATGTGATTTTTTAAGAGAGATTATCTTGTATATAAGATCTAAGTGTCCAATTTTTTCCCTCCTCCCACCTTTCATGTTCCACAAATTTTTCCTTCCCTCTAATACATACATATACATAAAGAATACATTATGAAACCAACAACAATCAATTCAATCTAAGTACCATTGACCAAGTGGTAGTTATTATAAAAATAAGTTTATCATTGAAGATTTCAAGAATCTCCACTCAAATTAAAAACTATCCCATAAACATTCCATTCAATATGAGTGTATTTAACACATATAGCTACAAAGATTGAAGTCAAATGGACTATAAATTCTATCTTCATGATGTACAAATTTTTGTTCATTGAATCCACTAAAATAAACCTTCCTATTTGTACATTGAGACAATTTTTGCCACTTGTTGTCTTACATTTACACTTAATTTTTGTAATATCTACACTACTAATATCATGGCCTAATTTCATTAAACCACCTTTTATTATACATTTTTTTGATTGTATCCATTTGATCATCTACATGAAATTATTTGTCTATATCTAAACTTACCATACTTTAAAAATTTGTATGGCCCCTATTTGCCAAGGCTAACTTATTAATTAAAATTTCTACTAAGAGATGTTTTTATAGAGCCTAATTTGCATATATTAGAATATAGAGCATTTCATGGATCCTATCTATTAACTGACATATTTAAAAAAAAAATCAATAAGGATTTCGCAAAGTTCAAAAAGATACTTGAATACCTTCATCTTATGCCATGTCCTCTAAATAATGTGGAATCCCAATTCATTCATGTAACTTTATAGCAAAGCAGGGATGCAAGATTTGTGCAAGTTACAAAAGTTACAAAAATTCTATTGGTATCATAGCGAATGTTGCCAAATTCAAGTCACTTCCAAGTAATACTAAAGATCCCAATGTTTTGAATTTGAGGTCTATATTAACTAAGGTCCATATTACCTAACTCCATTTCTCAACTTTTATTTACAATCTCCTTGGTTGTGATATATAAATGCTTGTCAATCTTTTTTGTTGCAATTGGTTGGTGAGTGACAATAGAAGTGTTGCGGAGAAGTGTCACAACGAAGCTTAGGCATAGCCCTTTACAACAACATCTTCTTTGGCTTGTTGTCCTGCATCTCTATTTTTAGAAAATAAGCACATGAAGTTGACTTGCAAGCAATGTATCTTATTTGTGTCTAGTATGCATTGCAAAAAAATTGTAAATCTATATTTTTATGTTGTTAATAGAAAATTGAATTTTAGGAATCAAAGTATTAGGTTCAAGCTAACCAGCTTGACAATTCAACCCTTTGTGCCATTTACATATGATTATGAATGTATAGAGTTTCCAAAGTATCAAAAGAAAGTGTTCATATATGGCACCATGGAGGACCAATACTATATAATATCTCCATTTTATTGCTTCATTTTGTTGGATTTGGTACTTCAAGACGGAAAAAACTTGGTGTGCCATGAATCTAATTCTTGCATATATCTAAGACATATTTATTGTAAATAAGCCTTTAAGATTGTTTGAATGCTTTCTTTAGCC
This sequence comes from Pseudoscleropodium purum, assembly GCA_963969395.1. Lineage (NCBI taxonomy): Eukaryota > Viridiplantae > Streptophyta > Bryopsida > Hypnales > Brachytheciaceae > Pseudoscleropodium > Pseudoscleropodium purum. The sequence continues at coordinate 20,203,174 of OZ017795.1, read as the reverse complement.
ACCATCTAGTAATTACTAGATTTCTTATTCTTCATGAACCCCAATGTTTTGTACTCATTTTTAGAAGCCATTCAGTTTTTTTATATAGAGAACATCCATCATTGTAGGAAGGTAAATTGCAACTTATAGTCTCTTGAAAGATAACTTAGAAGGGAAGAACGTCATCAATCATAGAAGGTACAACAACAATCACTTTTAAAAAAATCTTTAGCTCCATGTATTGTGACTACTTTCAATCCTTCAATTTTCCAAGTATAAGAACCTCTAGTAGGCACTAAATGGATCCTTGTCTAATCAATGTTAAACAACATGCTTCTTTTGATGTTATGTATCATAACTAGAAAACAATTCTTTGTGTCATGCAAAAAGTTGTCGTTGGTGATCAAGTGGAATTTTATTGGTAGCAATTGTGGATGCCTAATTTGATTAGTTGAGTTTTTGCTTCAAAAAAGATTTTGTTCACTCAATGGAGACTCTAAAATTCCCTTCAATGAATAATGCATGTTTTCTTTTGTTGAAGATGCTTCAAATCAAAGGTTGAATTTTTGGATGATTGCAAGAAAGACTTGTACTTTTTTGCTTCATATTCAAAGTGATAAAGTTGTTTTCTGCTAGAAATTTTGGAGGTAGAACCCAATAAACTTGAAATTTTTATAGGAAATGGACAATTTGATTGTAATAATATTCCTTATTTTCTTTAAATTAAAAAAATAATTTTATATCTAAAATTCAATTTTGCTAATTTGTCACACTTTAAGGTTGAGGATTATTTAGTATTGTGGAGTACCCAAAATTAATGATTTAGAGTTGAAATTTTTGTGGTTTATTCCTATAATAGGAAGATAGATGACTACCAAAGAAAATCTAAAAATATATCATTTTATGGCCTCTATATTTGTACAAATAGGGCTTCCTTGCATGTGCACTTCTAAACATTGAAGATGGTTTTGACTTCATTTTTTTGATGAAATCTAATCATCATCAAGTCCTCACAAATTGACAATTTTTAGATTTTTTTGTTCATGATTTTCTATTTATTATAAATTTATACCTTATTGTATCTATTTTCTCTAACAATTTGTCTTTTTTTTTTAAATAGCACTATTTCAATACTTACAACAATTACAAGTACTCATACTCAAAACAGTACTTTTATCAATGGTTGAGATTACTGTTAAGTTTTGTAGTACTTGTAGTACAAAGCATAGAAACTGCAATTTTGACAAAACGCTACAAAAAATAGGCTTGCAGTCATCCTGTTGTAGCATATAATAGAGATAGTCACACCTTCTCTGAAATTGAAGAAGTTAGTGAGAGAAAAAAGGAATCAATGGGGAGCCAATCTATGTAAAGGTGTGACCCCCCTTTTGTTGGTAAGGAGTATGGAGAATGGAAAGTGTGGAGAATGAATTATCTAAAGCTAGAAGGGGTAATTTTGACAAGAAACAAGGGTCTAATCAACATTTGCATTGGTGATCTTACCACCTGCACATCAACACATGGTGATTGAAAACTTGTTTGGCTTTCATTTAGGATTTAATCTAATGTACAGTTAGATCCACTTCATTTACAAATTCTAGACCTCCCCCTTCTCCCCGACGAAAACTATGTCTACTCTTCTAGTCCTTCATGCTAACACGGCAGTGGATCTCTGGGTCCCTATTTCTGTGTCGTGGTACTCCTCCTAGTCCAATCCATCATCATCATCAACACGTCACATTCCAATTTTCCATTCTCTACTAAAAAATTCTCATTCCATTAGTGCTCCAAACGATGGTGGCGACGGCACTTTCTTCATGATGGACCCACTCTCCATTGCCCTTCCCTCCAGCTTTCAATTTTCCATTCTTGTGTTCACTTCCGTTTCTACTCTCCCTTGTGTCCACACACACGATTTATCACACTGCATTTTGTTTTCTTGTCACTCACGCTCTGCATCACGCTCTCTACCGCTATCTTATGAATTGTGCTAATTTTTTTTTGGGAGGAGGGGGCTTGTATTCGCTCGGATCGGACTAGGACCACCCTCATGGGCCAAGCCTTATGGTTCAATTCTTCCTGCACCCCATCTGATCTGCCTACTTGTCCCTGCTCGTCCATTCCTGCTTGATCTATCCATTTTGAATTCAGATTGCACCCACGATAGGTCCTTTCTAATTCAATTCTTTTCCAATTTCCATTTTGATTTTTAATTTCTGAATTTTGGGGTGCCTAATCTTGCTGGATGCTTATCCAATAACGATTGTTGGTTTGTCAATGTTGACTTCTTCTTGACGATTTAATGGTTTGTTTTTTGACTGCATTTTGTACTATCATTCCAAGCATTTCCATCAACATCAAACATTTCCCAAGTCGTTTTTTCAGATTACCATGCGCACACAGACATTGAGAAATCATGAGAAGGCTCTCATTGTCAAAATGTGTGAAGGTGGCATGAAATCAAGCTGCATTGTTCTCATTATGGGAATGCCCCGTTCCATTGTTTCAACAGTCTTAACAAAATGGAAGTCATTTGGGCGCATTACTACGGGTAAATCAAAACCACAACCACCAAAACTCTCTGATCGTTGTCTTTGAGAGCTAACATGGCTCATCATGTCCGATCAGCACCTCACATTGGTAAATCTTGCTGAAACATTCGGTGTTCACCAAAACACCATTTGTAAGCACATTCGGCATCTTGGTTTTGGAAATCGCATTGCTCCAAGGAAACCCTACTTAAATTTAGTGCATAGGAAGTGGAGGTTGGCATTTGCTCAAAAGTTTAGACATTCAAATGCTAATGATTGGAGAAACGTCATCTGGACTAATGAGTCTTCTTTCAAGCTAGGCAAAGAGAGTTACCGCATCCGGGTTTGGTGAAAAGTGCATGAAAAGTATGCTGATCGATGCTTGGTGCCCACTTTTAAGTCAGGGAGAACATTGGTCATGGTTTGGGATACTTTCACTAGATTTGACAAATCCCTACTTATCTTTATGCCACAAGGTGAGTGAACTGCTACTCATTTTGTAAATCATATCTACGAAGGTACTCTAAGCGGATTTTATTTCATACATGAATTGCCGGAACAACTTCTTTTCATGGAAGATGGAGCTCCTGTACATTGTGGCAAAACTTTAGAGCTTTGGAGGTAAGCTCATGAGATCTTGAAACTAGAATGGCCTCCAAATTCCCCGGACTTGAACTTGATAGAAAACTTGTGGAAGATCGTTAAAGATTTGCTCCGCCACCACAAAAACCAAACAACAAAGAGGAGATGATCAAAACCATCAAAGCGGTTTAGGAGGACATCTCTCTTGAGTAATTGCAAAACTTGATAGCTAACATGCCTCATCAAATTCAAGCTACCATTTTAGCAAGGGGGGGGGGGGGGAAACACTAGATGGTAGGTACTAGGCTCAATGAATCAAAAACATTCTATGATAACATATGTTACATGTATATATTTGTATGGATAGTAAACTACTCTTCACTAGGATTTCAACATGACTTGTAGTCTCAAAATTTGTCTATTTTTGACCAAGATATGGCTTTTAAGGTTCCTCAACTTTTTAGTGAAAATTGACTGCAGTCCAAAATTCGTAAATGAAGTGGACCTAACTATACTGGATACTAGATACAGGATGATGAAGCAATTGTACAAACTTTGAAAAGATTTAATTGAGATCTTTATAGAAGATTTTGGGTCATAAAAAATTCAATTTCTTTTTTAACGTGTATAAGCCAAAAACTATGGAAGATATTTTTTACCTAATTTCTTCAGATATAATTCCATAAAATGAAAGAAAAAAGTAAAAGTCAAGTTCATTAACCAATCTATTTTTAAAGTAAAATAAAAACTAATAAAAATATAAGAATGATTAGTGTACTCCTACCATTGCCATTGTGAAAAGAAAAGTAAAAGTCATTTTTTAATTTTTAATTCAACAAAAATTTAGAGTTTGGTAACTTTCACATCATAGGTCCAAACACCATAAAACAAAGCTTGAATGTGCACCCCTCCTCGCCAAACACTTTCCAACTATACCAATAACACAAATGATAGACAAATAGTCGAAGAAATTTTATTATAAAAAACAAAGAACAACATAAATGAACATATTGCACTAATCCAAATAGAAAGAATGGCAAAGCTTTCCATGTACAAAAATATAATCTAAAAGAAAATAATCCAAAATTTGATTTAAAATTCTTGTAGATATTCTTTAGTTCATGCCTATCAAGTTCTATTTTGTGCTTTAGATGATATAGCTTTGCTTCCACACCCCAATGAAAATAAAATATACATCCACAGAAAAAACAATGTTTTTTAAATCTTGATGAAATTTTATGAAAGCAAATCTAATTCACATTATGACTAGTGTACCTTCTGTTATTGCCACAACCAAAATAAAATTCATTGTTTATTTTGGACATGCAATGCAAAAGTTATGAATTCTTAAAAAGAAAAGATAATTTCATTCTATTTTTGAATTCAAAAAAACTTGGAAATTTAATAACTTTTGCCACCATAAGTTGAAACACTACAAAACAAAGTTTGTACACCCCTCTCAATAAAGATTTTTTGAGCAATACCAAGATCACCAATAGATGCCCCCCGATTTGTTAGATCTCAACGTATCAAACAAACAAAACAAACAACCTAATTTAAGGATATTGATCTTTTAAATTGTAAATCATATTGTTGTATTCTTTTTTCCTATGTGATCTTTAACATATCTAATTTGAATTTGTACAATTAATGAAAAAATAAATTTATAAAATTTATAAAATTGTTGGCCTTTTGTTCAATTTATAGCTAATTTGTAAAAGCTCAATAAATAGCCTTTGGCATTTAGTTGTTAAAGACTTGAGGTAATTAATTATCATGATTATCTCTAGAACTCTAGAGTGTCTGAATTTTTTGTACCACAATAGGTGTTGCTCAATTGTGCAGACAAACATAAGATATACCAAAGTTGTCCTAAGTTGAATACAACCAATCCAAAACAATCTCTTCTCATAAATCAATTCAATTTTCAATGAAATAAATATTTTTTGAGTCATTCATGTGTAATTTTTAAAAATAGGAATGAAACGGAATTTCATTGCACAAGAATTTAGAATTCATAAACTTGATTAGAATACAAATCAATAGACAACTACTGTGTTGTACAATCCTCAAGCTTCTAGTAAAGTCCACAAAATCTAAAGCAAGCAGGAGATGAAAAACTCAAGATGTAGCAAGAAACCCTACATTTAGTTCCAAGCAAAGCAAATGTAGGCAAAGACAAATAGACAAAATTACCTTTATTGCACTAACTAGGAAGACTTCAAAGTGTTGAATTAGATGTTAGAGGTTTAAGTGGTTAAGTGCAACTAGTTGTCTTCAAAATCAACATTAACAACAAAATCTGAATGCTTCTTCACAATTTTGTTGAATATAAAGAATTAGGCATTACAACATAGCTTCTCAAGTTTAACATCTAAAGCAAGTTCACAGTTTTGGGAATCCATACATTGTTGCTCCAACTAAACATGTAGGGCTAGTCTACGTTTGTGGGATTCCTAATGTTTTTGTTCAATTCTCATAAATTCTAAATCCAAACAACGGGATTCAAGAGCAAATTTTTGTTGGATTCATCTCTCAAAATTTTAAACCTTTCCTTTTATTCTTCTTTTTGAAATAGGAGCTTCTCACCTTTATGTACCCCTTGCATATCCAATTTCCTGATTTCCTCTCCATGAGTACACATTTTTGCTCTTGTATATCTTGTACGAATTCTTGGAATGATATTGGTTTCTTTTTGTCTCTTCTGGTTTAGGGTTAGGAGAACTTTGAGATTGCATCGGCTTTTATATCCCGGTTACACCTATACAACCAACATCCCAACAAATAAATTAGCATCATGTAGTTCAAAAAATCAATTATTGAAGGATATGAACAACCACCATTGGAAAAAAATTAATTTTGAAAAAGAAGAGATACAATCCCTATTGGAATGAACTTTGGAAGATGTTGAATTTCCACTCTAGAAATTTTACTAAAAATCAGCATTCCATGCTTTAAGTGTTTCGTAGCCATTCCAAAGCATTTACAATAGGTAGATGAGCAATAACAACGTTAATTAAGTCTGACAAGTGGACATTCTACCATATCGAAGTACCTTACCTAAACAACAAACAAACAAAACAATACAAACAAGCAGTCTAAGCAAAGGTATGTGATGGCAAATATAGAAGTAAAAATTTATTGCGGAGCAAATGTCTTTAAATCCTCAAAGCTGAATTTGACATTCAACAAACAATTAATGAATACATGCACCAGCTTTTGCAAAGACAATTGTCGCAGCTTAAAATTTTGATTTTCTTAGTATACACCAAAATAGGAACAGAAACTAGTCATTAGGGAACCGGATCCGATAAGGTGGAGAAGGAAAACTCAAAATTAGCACGGAATGTGAAGTAGTGGGCCTCTTGGATCTAATCCGGTCAGGAGTAACTAACGACGGAAACGGAATGCAACACGGATTAGGTCTAGGACCGGATTATGATGATGAACCGGATTCATGATGACAAACCGGAAAGGGTCCAAGGAGTATAAAAGGAGGAGCTTTCACTATTGCACCCCCTTTTAGAAACTCGACCTTGAGCGTGCGCGGTTGAGATTTTGGAGTTTGTGCGTTTGTGTTCTGTTCGTTTTGATTCCGGTTGAGATCGGAGAGAGAACGTGAGGAACGGGACATGCGGCTAGGAGAGAGTGAGATAGATTGGAGAGGGAATGCCGCCGCTACGTAGGTCGAGACAAGCGAGTCCCTCTGGAGGCGAGGTGAAGCTCCGGAAAGTCATTCCGGTTATTCCCTCCACAGAGCCGGAAAAGTCTGAACTCATGGATGATCTCAAATCCATGGGTTGCCTCGGGTTTGCCGAGAAACCCTGGAGTTTTAGGGAGGAGAGAATGGTCAAGGAGCTCCTCGGAAAGCTGTCCAATCAGTTTGACAACACCGTGAGAGGAACTCCCGTCAGTTGGAACGAGGGAATGTGGAGAGGGGTTTACGGTTTCCGGGCAGGAGGTTTAGGGATGGCGAACCGGAAGGATGAGTTTGTCCGAGGGAAGTTCCAGGGAGCTGTCAACCCAAAGGACGGATACGCGGTCGAGGATTGCGTGGATGACCGACACCGTCGGCTCCTGCAATTCCTGGTTCCGGTTCTTCACCCGGAAAAGCCGACCAGGGTGACGATCACCCTTGGCAACACCATTTTCGGTGCCCTAAGTGGTACCCGGAAAGTGGACTGGGCACGGATCATTTCCGATCTCGTGGCCCAGCTCGTTAGTAGGGTTGGGAAGAAAAGGGCCACTCCAGTGTGCCCTTACCTCTTCCACCTCTATCGGGAACACCAAGTCCTCACCGACACGGAGGAGAAGGTGTGGAAGACTCAGGAAGTCCTCCTGAAGTATGGGGAGTCGGAAACGGATGATGAGGCCGAATCCGATTCCGGGTCAGAACGGGAGTCGAGCGAGGAAGAGGAGGAGCCGATGCCGCCGATCAAGCGACAGAAGTTGACGCCTCCACACAAGCGCGGGACGCCTCCCGGTCAAGACAGACCGGCCCCGGAAGAGAAACCGGAAGCCGAGAAGACCGTTTCCGGGGGAGACCCGGAAATGCAAGATCCGTTCAACGGTCTTATCAACGTCCTCTGCAACATCAGGGCGGATTGGGAGGTCAAGCACAGGACGCTTGCGGCGATCGGAAAGTTGATAGGTGCGCCACCGGACAGCAAGTTGGCAGAACATGTGGTGGAGTGCATCACCAATCCAGAAGAGACCCGGAAATAGGAAGCAGAGATCCGCCGGTTGCAGGAGGAGGTGAATAACCTAAAGGCAACTCTTTTTGCCTATCGGGAAGACGTGATGGCCGCCCGGGAGATGGCAGAGGAGACTCGGAAGATAGCCGAGCAGATCAAGGCGGTCCTGGGAGAGACCGGAACGGCCGCCGCCAAAGCGAAGCTCTTCGACGAGAAGATCCACGAAGAGAAGAAACTATCCGGTTCCCGGATGGTCCGGATTCTCGCCGACTTCGCTGAACAGGTGGAGACGGCAATGGTGGAGGGGTGGAAGGCTGCGGACCGGATCGAGGAAAGCAGTCGGAAGCTGACTGGAGCGACGTGCGACAAAGGGATTCATCTTTCGGATATCTCGCTACCGGATCTCTTTCCGGACGTGATTATTGTGAAGGATAGGAAGGATTGGACTCCTGAGTCCAAGAAGTCTGCACGGACTGGGACTCCGGGCACGAGACCGGATATCACCATCGACCTGGAGTCTTCACCCGGATCTAACCCTACGGAGGGGGAACGGATCCGGAATTTGAGTGAAGTCTTCGAGCAGCTGGTTCCGGAGGTCGGAAGCCCGAAAATAGGATCTAGGGTTGTAGAGTAGATAGGATTTTGGATTTCAGTTAGGAGTAGGAGCGGATCCGGATCCGGATCCGGATCCGACTCAACAGTATTAGGTTAGACCGGAAGTTAGATTAGGATGGCGGCGGACCCCCACGGGTTTTCTGCTCCTTTTTGTGCTTTTAGGATTTTTACCCTTTGTATATAAATCGGTTCCTGCGATGGGAACTGGGAGTTTTTCATTTTGCAAACTTCTTGTACCTTTCTCTTCTCTTCATTGTGTGTCTCTCCACAGCGCGACAGGATTGTATGACGTGGAGTTAGGATAGTAGAAGCCGGTTTGCGAGTGATTTCTCCCCTTGGTGTTTCTTTTCCAATCCTAGGTGCATGTGAGTAGGTATCTAAGAGTTGGGAGTGAACTTAGTTCCTCAGCACGTCTAGAGTTTGAGATTCCGGGTGAGAAAGCCGTTGTTAGGCTAGGCGGGTAGGGAGGGATTCCTTAGCTGCGCTAGAACTCTCGGGTGGGAAATCCGGTCGAGTGTCCGATCTCCTGTGAGGTCTCACCACCCGTATGGGTAATGGAAGAACTTTAGTTGATGTTGGAACGGACGGGTGCACTTGTAACCACTTGTCTTTGCACGGATCAGAAGTAGCATCAAGGTCGTTGTAGTACGAGAGGGTCGAGTGTAGGGTCTTTGTGTGACCTGCAACCCGGATTGCTATCTGGGTTGTTGTGAAGGACCAAACCGGATCCGGATTAGCTTAGGAGTTTAGGAAGTAGGACAATGGGTCTTCAGCCACTATAAGTCACGGAAGGAGTGGTGGGCCTACCACTCTCAAATGTAAGCGGCGACCCCTCTGATGGTGAAACAGAGGCAAAACTAAACCAGATAGGATTACGGATACAGGATGACCATCCCGACCGGATTGGTCAGGACGGATTTCCAGGATCGGAAGTTGTGAGATCCTGGGATTTGGGTATTTGTATGGACCGGATAGTTAGTAGGACCGGAAGAAGGGGAAATCCGGTCTGTAGTTATCCGGTGTGGTGGTATTTCTGGTTCTAGATCTAAGACCGGAAAGTAAGATTGGGATACTGACTTAGCTTAACTACTTAATAGAGCTAGATACTTCACAGGATCTCGTGGGTTCGATCTTTAGAGTCACTTAGTTATACTCTAGAGCGATTTTTGTGAGTATAATGGGGAATTGACCTGCCCTGTGCTGCGACAACAATGGCCCCACTTTGAAATGAATCCTTTGATGTATGTAGACTAAAGGTATATGAAGCCTAATTAATCAATCCAGGGCATGTATGATATTTCTTTACAAATTCAAAACTATAGATGAGTCATTTATTTCAAAAAAACAAAAACAAACCTATAGATGAAAGCTTCAATTACCAACCAATTAAATTCAAAGCAGGTATGGCAAAGGGCTTAGCTCTTCAAGCACTCAGGCCACCAAAGATTGACTTTTTTGAATTGAAATATTAAATTATCAAAGGAAGTCATTAGACCCTTTTTCAAATGACATATGTTGCATTAAAGTACCATAGACCTACACAAAGTCGTAGACGTTTCATCACTTGAAGAATACAAATAATACAAGATCTTCTTTAAATTCATACAAAAAAGAGACAAACATGCCTATGCTAGCATTTTATAAGAAAATGTTGTACAAGAAGTAATACCTTTTGAAGTAAGTTGGGGGAGCGGTTCCTATTGTCTAGAAATTCCTTCTTCAAAATCTCGCTCTTCATCACCAATTGAATTGTCTTGATTGGAATCATCGTCTGGCCCATCTTTCCCTAGTGAGTCATAGAATCCTACCTTTGTAGAGGTACCAAATAACATCTTTGATATGTTATCTTCTATTCCAATCTCACTAATGTATGGTGGATGGATGGCTACACTTAGCGTTGTCATAACAAACAGCATATTACTGGTCACGAATGAATCTATGCGATTAAAGCTAACCGGTTGCCAACTTTGGAGCCCTATAACTTTTGCAAAAATTGTCCAAATTGGGCATATGAGATGTTTTTTGGCATCTATTGAAACTATAGATAATTTTTGCAAAAGTTACAAGGCTCCAAAGTTGGTAACCGGTCAGCCCTAATCAAACACATTCATCCGTGAACAGTAATATGTTGTCCGTTATGACAACGCTAGCTACACTTTTAAATATGAAAGGTTTCATTTGGAAGTAGAACAAACAAATTGAAAGAACTATCTCATGGATTTTTGTAATCCCCATTTTCTCATTGGTAGTTGTTAATCCTTCACCCATGTTCCATACGTAGTCCTCAACTTCTTTGAATTTTATTCTATGATTGTACCTCATCTTACTCATTACTTGTTTGGGACTTTTTTGTGTTCATTTTTTCGAAAAATACAAAAATAATACATGTAACCGCTTTCTTGGTGAGTCCAAAGGTTCTTGTGGATCCATTGGGATTTCTAATACTTGCACTTCCATTTTTCATAGTTACTAGATAACTCCAACCACTCAAACAATTGAACTTTAGAGCCATCGGTCCATGCCTCATATACAATTTTAGGTGTTGTTTCTTGTGATGTACCTCCAAGCTCCATGAGACAGGAGGAGTTGGGAATGCTTGATGCATGGAATGGCAATGTAGGAGCCATCGTTGGAGTAAGTGTCCGCTTCCGTTGTTTGCTTTGAGAAGATTGGAGTGGTGCAATTGGAATCCTCAAAGAATTAGTTGAATTCATCCCAAGTACTAGTGAAGAAAAGGAATCCATTTGTATAAGTGTGAAAATCAAACCTTATTCATCATTTTAGAAGAATAAAAATCCCCATAGATTGCAACATAGACGGATTGCATAGTACGTGACTTTATTGTATTGACAAATGTACTTGTATATTACATGAATTAGATCATTTTGTTTCTCTTGACATGGGCCTCTAACTAGTAGCCAAAAATTTCTACCATATTAATAAGTAATGGAGAGCTACTCATTATCAGTTCAATATACGTTTAAAACGATGCATAAGCTAAGTAGTCCAAAGGTGTTAAGAAAATTTGCCAATTTTTTATGAAGTCCAAGGGAAAAAACATTCAAAAAGACTTTTATTTTTTTGTGGTTAAAAGAAAATTAGAAATCACATACAAAGTGTAAGGGGAAAAAACTGATTTTGATAGATACTCTTAAATGAAAAAATTTCAAAAGGATTTCTATTGACATTGCAAAAAAACTTCTTGCGGCACAGATAGAATTTTTTTGTACAGGAAACCTCTACCAAACAAACTTGTTTGATGATTCAATATTGTGAAATCCAATTATCATAATTTAGATATTTTGGATTAATTTTGTCCATCTAATATTGAAATATTTACCTTAGTTTATAGGAAAAAAACCAATCAAAGATCCTAAAACTTTTGAATTGAAGTTGAAGATTATGTACCTTTGAAGTTGGAAAGTAAACCCTAAACCATAGTCATTTTTTGAAACAACAAATTTATGATTACGAGGACAACAATTTCCAATAATTTGTAATTTTACTAAATCCAGAGATGACATTATACTTTTCTACCTACATTTGAAAGTCTTGATTCCAAATCCTATACAAAAGCTTCTGAGATTCAATTGTTCCAAAAATCATGAATATGAAAACTTAAACTGTTAATTCCAATTTAAACAAATTGTAATTGTTTGAAGGAGTGCAATATTTTGAACATAGAAGAGTACAAAACCATGACCTCTTCATCTACTAGGCTCTCCGACAACAATGACGGTGAGGTCCAAAACCTAAACCAAGATAAATCTACAGGTAAAAAGATAGCAGCATAGGGGAGAAACCTTCGAGCATAAGATCAAAAGACCTTTGATGATTGAAATTCGAGCATGTTTATTCACTTTGAGAGGAAAAAAATTGGCAAGCTCCGAGGTTGGAGATTGGCATTACCACAAGCCACGGACATCCAAACACAACATGTCAACACGGCATGTATCAATTCTTGGAGAACTAGACTGAGGTTGAAGAAAGTGTGACTACCTCTAATGCTTGTCTAGCTTCCCTTTGTGCTTTCAAAGTAGAAAGAATTTTTTTTAATAGGGCCAAATAGCTTGAGAGAATGTATGAAGGTTGAGTAAAATATAAAGAACCACACTCTATATATAGTTTGTATTTTTCCTTAAATATCCCTATAAGACTAAAATCATTCATACAAAGAACCCTATAATACTTGTATTCTCCTTTGGATTTATGTGCATGATCTCTCCCTTAAGTACTATAAATTAACAACTCTATGAATTGAAAGAAAACAATTTATATAAGAACCTCTAACCTTAATATTCTTTCATGCTTGGATATCTTTCTCTTCTTCGAGAGTGAGAAGAATTGCTTCAATTGCTCTTTGCATAGTCTTATAGGCAACTTCAACTCCTCAACTTTTAAAGTTATTTCTTATTCAAAATTTACATTCAACTTGATGAATTAACACTCTACTCCATACTCCCTCTCTTCTTTTGTAATGAATGTAAACATGTCACTCAACATCTTTTATTTTGCTATCTCCTCAAAACAAACATTTGTAAAAAAATTGCTCTTACAACATTCCCTACAAAGAAAACTTCTTTTGAAAAAAAGATAGAAGTCCATGTAGGACTTACACTGTAGATTTAAAAAAAACCAGTTTCAATGACTTCATTAATTTTAAAAGGGAAAATAAAGAATACTAATATATAAGCCAATGAAAATAGCTACTTTCAATACCATATTGACAACAACCATTTTCATTGGCTTATACCATATATTGGCAATTTTTATTGTCACTATAAAAAAATAAGTTCATTAAAAGCTATGATTACCATCCACTAAAGAAAATTTCATCCAACTCTTAAAATTATTCAAAGATTTGTAAAAAAAAATAATATTTTATTTTATAATTACCAAATGATTTAATAATATAAAAAAATGAACCATTGAATGAATCCTTTTGATTTTAATTCATTATTCGGCAATAATTTGTCAAATGTGACCTTCAGTTATTGTAGTCTGAATAGGGATTTCAAGTTGAGTGTGTTTTTGAAAAAAAATTGTTGGTCTATAGGAGAATGCTTGAAAATTGTGCAGGCTTTAAGAACCACTCCTCTAGAAGAGTCTGAAATTGTGCAAACAAATATAGAAATGGAACAAAGTGGAAATTGGTATAGAAAACAATTGCTTGTGCTCGGTTTTATCCTACTAAGGAGTAGGAAGGGCAAACTTTAATGTCTGAACTTTAATTACTACTAAGTTTTGAAAAGCACAAAATGAAATAGAAACAAATTTACTACAATGCATGCAAAATGTGTTTTGAATGGAGAGTGAATTGAATGAGGATGTACAAAGGTAGTTTTTTGAGGGGTTAAAATCAAAATGATTGATTTCTCAACTTAAAGCATTCATTAAATTGACAAGTGCAGAGGTTTTATATTTAAAGAGGGCGTGCTTATATATGTAGAAGCCATCACTTCTAGGAAGAGTAGAACACTAGTTCATTAAATTATAAGAAAGGAAATTAACAATCTTTGGAAAAATAACCTTTTAGTAATTCAATAGTTAGGTGCTCTTCCCCAAAACTTATCCCTAAGAATTGTATCCAATCCAACAGTGTAGAGCTTGGAAACATTGATATTCTAGAAGAGTAGTACATTCATCAAGCACTTTGATTGCAATTGTCTTGAAGAATTTGTGTCAAAAATTGAAGCTTCATTCCCACAACATGACTGACAACAATATTTCTAATGAGGATAGTCATGGAGGAAGTTGACATAGGCAAAGAAGTTGGGGAAGTAGTCAATCAAACTATGATGAAGATGATTCTTGTGATGAATAAAATGCAGAGCTACTTACAATCATGGGCTAAAAGGGAGGAAGATCGCCATTGGTTTTAGCAAATGGAAGCATATGAACTTGAAGATACTATGGCAACTGATTCAATAGTGGACAATGGAGTGCCAATTGAATTAAATCTCAGAAAATTAGACAAGTTTCCCATGTCAAAGTGACAATCTACACTAAGCCGTCTACAACAGGTGGATTTCAAGTGGTCATCAGCAATGAATACAAGCCCAACAACGGAGAACTAGGGATCCCTAGTAGGAATACAAAACTTAGCTAGGGACCCCATTGTTGTTACACTATAGGTAATAGAGCAAGCGACGGAGGACAAGGCATCTCCATAGATGGGGCTTGGAGGACCAAATCAGCTTCAAGACCCGAGGAAGACAACTCCGGAAGCTGCAGAGTTGAAATCGAAGGTGGCTTGCACCGACCCAGTATGCAACACAGTTGAAGTCAACAGGTAAGAGGGCCCACCACAAGCAAGCCAACGTACGGCATCTCAACGTTTCTCGACTGAAGGAGCACAGACTTCAACAAAAGAGGCACCGATAGCCCCCGGTCCCTAGCGAAGCTTCTCCAACTTGCCAACACAAAAGCAGCTCGCAAAAGACTTCATCAACTCTACTGTGGATGACCATAGTACACGGCATTGGGAGGAAAGAGAATTCAACTCCGTCGACTACACATGGGCCTCCCTAGAGCCTCATTTGACGTCGATGACTTCACCTCCAATTCCACAACAGTTGTCGCTTCGCACAGTGCCTTGTTCAACATGAGCAATAAGAAGACTTGGTAAATCCATAGCCCAAATTTTCAATGCGATTCCTTAGGGAGGTATGGGTCCTCACATGCCTAGCATAGTGGAAAACTTTGTTGAACCAACAAGTAGGAGATCAAAGCGTAAGAGGAAAAAAAATGGAAATTGGACTTGTGAACAATTGAAAATGACTATAGTTGATGTAGATGAGGATCTGACCATAAGAAGTGCTACAAGGGCTAATGACATACTTGCCTCTAGCTTCAGGGGACACATATATGGCACCACCATGCAAAGTAAAAGAGGGAAGAAAGTTGTCTTAGCAGATGAAGAAAAAAAAAGTTAGTGGAGTATTTGGTGAAAAAGCAAGATTTGTACTTCTCTCTCAATGTAGGGCAATTGAGAGAGAAGGTTGGCATCCTCACCCAATCAAAAGTGACACCCTTCGTAGATGGAATTCCTGGTTTAGGATGGGTTAGGGGTTTTAGAAAAAGACATGAAGAACTAAGTATAAGGAAAGCTCAAGCCTTAGAACAAAAAAGAGCCAAAAGTTTGTGTTCAAAGAGTGTAGCTTCATTCTTATAACAATCTTCAACTTATGTATGACAGTCACAACTATGAACCCTAGCAAATCTAGAATTGTAACAAAAGTAGGACACATGTTGGAAAGATGGTGGAGGCTATGTCATTGCTAAGAGAGGAAGCAAAAATGTTCACATGGTAACTCTATATCAAAAAGAGTGGATAACTATATTAGCTTGCATTAATGCAAAAGGAGAAAAAATTCCAAATTTTTATATCTTTAAAAGCATAAGAAGAAGAAGGAATTTCCTAAAGAAGACAGGAGAAATTGGAGTTGTAATGGCTATATAGGAAAAGGCCTAGATGACTACTAATCTTTTTTGAGCTTCAATGTCCCATTTCTTGAAGAATGTATCAGACATCTACAGAATATCACCATCTAATAGATATTTGCTTATTCTAGATGGTCATAAATCACATGTGTCTTTAGATGTCATCAAATTAGTAAAGGCTAGGGGTCTGAATCTCTTGACCTTTCCTTCAAATACATCTCATGCTTTACAGCCTCTAGATGTACCTTGTTTTAAACCTTTCAAGTTATCTTTCAGAGCTTATAGGGATAAATGGAGTTGAATCACAAAGGCCAGATGCTAGTGAAAGAAGATTTGTCTCAATGGGTCTCTCATAGTCTTAAAAGAGCTCTCTCTTTTCAAAACATTACTAAGGGGTCAAATCACACTCGAATGGACCACAAAAGGGGTCAGACACATTGAAATTTGCAATGTATCTTCTTTGTAGCTATTGTTTTTTAAGGCTAATCTATTAAATGTAGTCATTTTAGTCCTTTTCTAGTAGTATTCCAAGTCATTTTAAGATTCATATTTTTTTATTCACAAAAAAATCTAAACTTCTCTACTAAAGTTTGAATTGAAGTTTAGATGTTAGCTTGTCAGGTTTTTCAATGGTAGAAAAGGGGTCTAATTTCTAATGAATAATAATGTGATTGAATTAAAAAAAATCATATATACATATATTCATATGATAAAGTAGAAAAAGACTCATTTGCTACAATTTGAATATTTTTTCATTTTCTATAATATTCAAAAGTAAAAACATGTGAACGTCCATTTCAATATGAAAAGTAATCCAAATGATGATTGTAATAAAATAAAAAGTGTTTATATTATTTACATCAAGGTTCCTATGAAAGCTATTTTTGGAATTGAATGTTTAATTAAAAAAAAAAGATTAAATCAAGAATTTGGCAAAAATCAATAAATTGATTAAAAAATTATACTTTTTTTAGTCCAAAATTTAATTACTAAAATTCTTTTTTACAATTTTATTTTTTAGAAGATTAAAAAATTTGGATAAAAAAATCTATTTAAAGTGCTATATTGTAATAAAGATACTATTTTTAGCCTTAAAATTGGTGATTTACATCTTTTGAAAGATTGTTTTTATTAAATTTCTTCTTCATTCCTTTAAAGGGATGCATTTCTATACTATTCATCCACAAATTTTTTTAAATAATCACAACATAAAAGTACTTGAGAGCTTCAAAAGTTTAGAAAAAGACTCAAGTCCTATCCTACAAAAGTAATCCCAATGGTACCTTTGAGTGTGGTTTGACCCTAAGGGCTTTCAAGCCACTAGAATCTACCCTATAAACCCTAAAGCAATGAATTTGAACATGGGTCCTAGCAAAGCGTACCAAAGAAAAGAAAAAGGAGCAACCCAAGATACTAGTGAAGGGAGTCCATTTGTTGTGGAAGAGAAATTGGAACTTGAAGAATGGAAAATGTAGGAAATTTTTGAAGAAGTACCTAAGGATTTGCCTAACTACACTCAGTATTACATAGAAATAGATGGTTCCAACAATGAAGCCTCAAGACACAGAGAAGAAGATAGTAGCTCTAGTGAAGAACAAAAAGATACTACTGGTTTGCCATCTAGTAGTAATGTAGGGAATGTACAAGTTCATCATGGAGCAAGAAGGAGGCAGAATAGTGAAGAAAATGGATTCACAAAGTTACTTAAATTTCCATGTGCAGTTTTTTGAGAAGAGCAAAACAAGGACTAAACCACAAATCGACTATCAACAGTCTATTCTTCTAAGTGTAGAGGATCATGTACAAGAATTGGAGGAGCTAACCATGAAGCGGGAGTAAGCTACAAAAGAATGGAAGAGACGCAAGTTAGAAAAAGAGGCAACTAAGTAATAGAGGGTGTAGCAGAAGATTGAGAAACTAAAAGCAAAGGAAGCAAGGACAGAAGCTGCTAGAAGTAGAAAAAAACACAAAGAAACTTGGAGTGTAGAAAATGTGAGAGCTTTAGGTGAAAAACTACATGCAACAACAAGGCAAAACACCCCTATTCAAGGCTATAGAGTACTTTAATGTGGAGTTATACCTACAATTTGTAAAAAAAAACCAATGCATTGCAATTGAATGTAGAAGAGGGAAGAGGAAGATTTTAAGTCACTTACCTCCTCTTCAAGAGGTTTAACTGCAGCTTTGGAGCATCACGGGTTGTCTTCAGTACATGTAGTAACTGCTTGCATTCTTCCCAAGCATGATGCAACCCTCTTCCTTTCAACCATACAACAATATTTATAATGCAACAATGGGATCAAGACCATCAACCTTGAGGCTTGTGCCTACCACATATAGTAGGTCATCCAATTAGATAGGTACTACTTCACATAGCTTTTTAATTGAAAGACTTAGAAGTAGTTGAATGAAACTTATATTTCTCTATAAAATTTGTTGCATTAAAAAAATAGAGCCGCTGTTGCACACTAAATTTGCACAGACAAGGACGGTAGTCAGGATTACAATGTCAAAGAAGGCACTTTTGATTTCTAAGAAATTCTCATAAAAGCAAGTTGAAGACAAAGGTTCGTTTCCTATATAGGTGAGTCTTCTTACTCAGCAGGTCAATACATTGGAGGAGGAGCTTGGATAGAACTACGACTACACTCCAACGACCTCCAAGTCTACCGCCGATGAGGTCCCATTGAACGAAGGCTTCTATTCCAATTAGTGGCTGAGAAGGTCCAAGGGAGCGGCAATGAGAGGACAAGAAAGCAACAATGGCATGGCAAGAGAGTGGCAATGACAACATGGGTGAGCCAACCTCCGACAAGGAGACTTTTGAAATGCAATGGCGCCCATGAAGTCTTTCCGGAAGGTGGGTTTTTTGGAATTTTGAATAGCAACGATGGCATCCTACAGCCACGCAACCACTTTTGTAATTACTACCAAACAAGAACTAGAGCCTTTCACATAGAAATAATGACAAAAATGTGTTGTTTTAGGCACATGTTTGAACGACTTCTGAGCATGTGTGCTTGGCTTAAAGTACTTGACACATTCTTTTTTGATGCTATGCAACTTGCAAAACTAAGTTTCTGATGTTATTTGCTATTTCCTTTGTACTTCAATAAAATACCACCTCATATGTACAATTCATTGGTGTTAGTTTCTTCATCATACAAAGCACATACTTTGAATGTCCATGGCATCATGTAACCCTTTCACTAAACGCTTTCATAACCAATTACAATTGCATGAGCATCATATAGATTGCTATGTAGACTACCTTCATCGATTTAAACAATTGTTTGCTTTGATTACTACTGTAACCTATGATCATTAATGGATGCCTATAGGCCTTGCACTGATAAAAATCACTGTTAATTCATTTTGAT
The DNA here is from genome assembly GCA_963969395.1 of Pseudoscleropodium purum. NCBI lineage: Eukaryota > Viridiplantae > Streptophyta > Bryopsida > Hypnales > Brachytheciaceae > Pseudoscleropodium > Pseudoscleropodium purum. The sequence continues at coordinate 20,183,950 of OZ017795.1, read as the reverse complement.
TGACAAAATATAATTAAAATTAACTTAGCATCACTCTTGTTATCTAAAAATAGAAAAAATAAAATTTGCTTCATACAAAATATAATTAAAATTAACTTAGCATCACTCTTGTTATCTAAAAATAGAAAAAATAAAATTTGCTTCATACAAAATATAATTAAAATTAACTTAGCATCACTCTTGTTATCTAAAAATAGAAAAAATAAAATTCGCTTCATACAGTCTTCCAAAAAGGCTTGCTTCTCCTTAAACGAGCGATTTCTGCCCCTTTTATCTTACCGTGGTTTCAGACATCACATGCTCAACCTACAGAAAAAGGAAGTTCGGATAATCACCTCTTGAAAAGATTTCAACAAGACTCGAAAAAGATTATTTCATAGATCAATATGGAAACAGAGAACACAATTCAATTGCATGAAAATACACACATACAATATAGATTTATTGCATTTTGCAGACGTAGAGAATATAAAGAAGATTAAGATAGCGTCACTAAAAGCACCCAACCATGCCAGCCTCCAAGCAATTTGAAATCACGGACAGATTCACTACTGTCTTGAGGCGATATTGGAAAATGCTGGATGACAATCCTTACAAAATTAGAGCAGGGGCATGAACAGCTTCAGCTCTATTTCGACAAAATTCAATTAAAGTACGATAAGGTGATTCTAGGGTAAATTTCTCACTTCTGAACTCCACTTGATCATCGAAGCACACACAAATAGCACTGTCTCCTACAAGCTTCGTGTGATATCATTCGCAATATTGACTAAAGGCTACAAATGGAGATCTACAAAGCTTTGAGAATGATGGGCACACCGAATTTCGGCATCTGCACCATCGTAATGGTGGGATGGTGCTTGTATTTGGGAGACGGCAGGAGTTGAAATCGTCGAAGCACCATGGACAACACGATCTTCGCTTCCATTACTGCAAAGTTGTTCCCAATACAAAACTTTGGCCCCAGGCCAAAAGGAAAATACGCTTGCCGGTGAGTGCATGCCTCCGACACACCGTTGGCAAATCTGTCGGGATTGAACTCTCCAACATCGTCTCCCCAGTAGTCTCTGTCTTGGTGAATTGCTGCTAGAGCAAATTCGATTGTCATGCCCTTCGGAACAAACAAATCTTTCAACTGCAAATCCTTTGTTGCCACTCTAGTGAGGGCAGCGGCAGGAGGAAAGAGTCGCAATGTTTCGTTAAATACCATTCCCACCTGCACGCCAAAATCCATGTCGAAACATTAGTTAACGCCATAAACCATTTCGATCAACCGTCCAAGTTCTTGAACCCCTTGTTTTACCCAAAACACATTCGGAGCTAAAATTCCTATGACATTGACAAAGAGTGGGCAGAGAATGAACATACCACTTTAAGGCGAGACACCGCACTACCAGAAAAATTCTGTTCATCCTCGAAGACCTCCAACACCTCATTGCGCGCACGATCTTGCCATTTGGGATATGACGCCAGCATTAGCAACGCGAAGTTGATTGCATTCGCAACCGTGTCTTGGCCTGCAAAGTAGAAGAGCTTGCAGTTGTTGAACACAGACGCAAGGTTGAAATCTTGCGTGTTTTCACCCCATCCCTCGGATGCTGCCGTGAGCATGCGCCCTAGGAGGTCATCGCCATAAGAGCTAATTTCCCCCTTCTGAACAGCTGCCCGCCGGCCATCAATGGCGCCATGGAGCAGATCATCTACTTTGGAACCGTACAGGTCCATCAACCTGTTCTCCTTTGTAGGAATATACCTGCACAAATCACGTCACCGAATTCATGTCAAGCGCCACTTAAAGTTCTGCCTGGAATTATATTTCATCAAATCATGGCCAGGATGATAGAAATACCTAGATCCTGGAACGAGCCAATACGCTGCACTGCGGAAGAATTTTAGGAGCTCCTCCGCAAGCAGTGTCTGGAACTTGAAGATCTGCTCCCCTTTTTCGAAATCGTCACCAAACGCCGTCCGAGAGATGATTCTTCCAGAAATCTTGTGAAGATCTGGCACCACGTCGATTTCCGCCACACCACCTCCATCGGATACCGTCTGTTCCCACTTCTGCAGCTCCGCTGCAACTCCATTAACCATAGCCTCCACCATGGCCTGCACGCCATAACCAAGTAAAAATGTAACTTATATTCCAACTGTGGACACAATTTCAATGTGCACTGTCGATGCACTCTACAAATGCATTCCAGTTCTTTCAAAAACCGTGGACATCACCCCAACTAACTTGACTTGTAGCATACCTTGAGCGCGTCTTGATGAAAGAAGGGAGTGAGTGTGCGTCTCTCGGTGGTCCATTTCTGTCCCAGCAAAGTGAGCAACCCTTTCCCTATGACTTGCGAGACGATCTTATTATCAAGTTCAGACCTCGTCAAGGACTCGTGATTGTTGATGATCAATTCTCTCAAAACCTCAGGGTCTCGAACGACCAAGCGCGTCATCGTTCCCCACCAGTACACAAACATTTTGCCTGTGCAAAGTCATCACAAGTCATCACAACCTGCGACATAGCTGCAAGAAACATCAAATTCCAAGAAACAGACCACATCTTAACCTCAACTTATCGAAAAATACCGTATTTCGGGAAGTACAAAGCATACTGCGGCGTGACAGTCGGCGACAAATTGGCGAAGTCATCCATAGGAAGATTATCAGGAAATGACTGCTCGAACTTCACCATATCCATGATCTGGCCGAGGAGGAACCGAAATGGGGGTCCACTCACGCCCTGCTTCGCCATGATGCGACGTAATCTCAGCGGCTCCCAGACCGCGTCCCTCAAGAACTTCAGCACGTGATACACAATCACGCTCGCCACCACCGCCGCGAGCGCGTTCCTCACTTCCGCAGACATCATCCCCATGGCATCTCCTGGATGCTCAGCTTCAGATCTCAAGTACTCTCTTGCTTACAACTTGAAAAAGAAGCAAATCCAAAGGGACAAAGCAGCTGATTTCTCGACAGAGCTCGCTACAAATTCAAGATCGACTGACTATGTAGAATGTGGAGCTCGCACTAATTCCAGTGGCAGCAATACTCCAGTGGATTCTCAAACTCAGCAATTCTCTCGGGATTTCTGGCCGAATTTGCAAGGTAGGAAAAGATGCTTGGGCAATGCGAAAGTCGGTCTTGGATATATTTCCCTCTTCACTAACTGCGTGCACTGAGAAAACGTGGAACTCAAGATTTCATCCATTTGTGCTACCTTATGGGATGAATGTTGATGAACTGTACTCATGGACTGCCTGGCTTGCTTGGCAAGGTCGGATGATTGGGGGATGCAACTTCGATGGGGGTTCGATGAGTACTTCACCTATCTGTATTAAGAGCCTGTCCACCGTAAACCTGCCAAATCCCCACTGCAGGTTGGCGTTGCCGTGGTATTTGGCACCCTCGGGCACAGCTCCCCCATTGTGACACAAACACGGTCACTCCACCATTAATTAAAAAAGTGGACTCATTGCCCCACAATGATGGTGTCAAAAATTTTTAATTTAAAAAAATAGTTTTATATTGCAACTAACTAGAGCAACGACCTCCATTTTCGAGGAGTGTAAAGCTGAATTGTGTCATTAATTAATGCCAAATCCGTCAACCCTGGGCCCGGACTAGAATTGCACTGTGCACACCAACCTTGGGTACCTCAGACAAAATTGGACACCCCCAGTGCTTTGAAATCCATGCCCAATGCCACAGTAAGGTTTGATTTGTCTCCTGGCCCTTGCCAAGCCAATTTGAGCAAGTGGAGGTGGACATGCTTCAAGTTGACATGCGTTAGATGCTCATTTAGAAGGGAACATGCATACTAGAAGTAACAAACTTCCTACTAAAATTAACCGACAACAACTATTCTAAACTAGGTTCAGATTTGTTAAAAAAATTAATTCAAAATATAAATAAATATAGCATCTAATATGAAAATTTCAAAAATCATTATGTGGCATAAATGAATAGTGGAAAAAATATTAATATATAATAAATCTTAAATCCTTAAAAAAAATCATGAAGTCAAAGTCATGAATATTAGTAAAGTTGCAAGTATCAAATAGAACCCTAAATATTGATAAAATTGTGAAACTACTAAAGGTCATTGAATATCCTCAACTATGTTAAAGGTCATGAAATGTTTTGAATCTTGTAAAAAATTCTAAATTGATTTAACCAAAGGAAAAGAAATCAAAAAAGAAATGATTTTGTATGGAGTATAATGAATTTGACCCCGATCTATGCTACTCCATACATGAATTGTTTTGTTATAAAGATAGTTTCAATTTGTTCTATGCTCATAGAGAGCTATAGTAGAACCACCCATTGTTGACTAGGGATCCATCTCCAATATGTTGGGTGCACTCACTAGAAAAAAAGCATGTTAGCTTCAACAAAAAACCGTCATCTGAAATTTGTTGAAAACCCTATTTTCAGCACGTTCTAGCACGTTCCAGGCATTGGAAACAAGGTTTTCAACAAATTTCAGATGACATTTTTTGTTGGAGTCAACATGCTTTTCTTTTAGTGACTATTACCAATCAAGGCTAGATAAATGTTCAACCAAAGCTTTGAATGTGTTTTTTCTCTTTTTCAAAGTTAAGACTAATCAAGTCATGACACATGTCCTAAAATAAAGAGCGAAAAGAAGTTCTTGAATGATTGGGATTGGAAGGCTCTACATGTTGGCTATAGGTTTGAACTAGCTATCCACTTTCAAAATTCATAGAAATTTGAATTCAAAGAATAAAATCACAAAAATTTGCCAATCCTCATGATTTCTATCTTCCTACATGCCAAAGAATTTACATTGCCTTCTACTACTCCAAACAGATGGCTCACATGGTCAACAATGGGCGGTTCTAGCATATTACACTTCTCGTCAACAGTAGTCCAGCTCGAAGTGAAAATTTTTAATTTGGAGCTCACTTTCATAATTTTGTTCAGTGGTGCGATCAACAGTAATTGTGAGATGTTGATGCAATCCGGAAGGCTCAGCAGGTCGAAACAGTGACGAAGCTTTGATTACTTCACTGTGGTGTATTCTCCGTTGCTAAGTGTGAATGTGGTCTTCCATCTATGGTTACGGTGATTACCATGACCTGATATGATGCAACGCTGATCAATTAGTGCATTGAAGAAGCCTGAAGAGTCAATGATAGTGTGTCAATTCAAGTCGACTTCAGTTAAGAATGTATTGTTAACATTCAGTGTGAGTCCTCCAATGAAAAAAAAAATCCACTCTTAAACGTTCTCTCAGTAAATAGGACTAGAATTTCATTTAGGTTTTCAAAGTTTCCCAAGGTCTTCAACTTTAAAAGGCTCAATCACAACAGGCCCAGGAAAAAAACAGTAAAGCAGAAGAGAGGCCAAAATCGAAAAATATGCTCAAATCTTGCCCTTGGGACGAGTACTGGTAGACTTTACTTGATCATTGGCTCTCCTAGTAGAAAAAGTGATGAAAATCCACTCCACCATCCAATCTTGACCACCATTGTAATGACTTAAAAGTTAAAACCTTCTCGACCTCCCAGCGTCATCTAGTCAACTGCAGCATGAAATCTCAAAGAAATACCAAATCCGCTCTCATCCCTACTAAAATGCATACCTAACTCATCACTCTAACAATGGCACAAAGAGCCAAACCCACGGCAGAGATCGTAGGCAACAAGTTTACAGAGACAGATCCACTTCCGAGATCAAGGTCACATCATCGCTAACGATCCACAGCTAACATGATTAGACATGAAAATGGCCAAGTCAAGACAAGACGACACACCACAGCCAATACCAAGTGCTAAGGCATGAGCACCTCCAACGTCGAATGACAAGGACCGACGAAGAGCACAAACAATTTACAGGGGAAACGGGGTTCCAGAATTGTATTGCTTCAGCTAATTCGACAAATGGTTACAAATTGACGACGCAGAATCATCAAAACTGCAGGAACGGCTGAGCTATTTACTCTGCCAACTTCCAACATGAAATTCTCCAGCATCATCATCATCAAACATTACATAACTTACAAAGCACCCTGACTGATAACCACTTCAATCACAGCAAAACCCGCCAGGTGCACTCTATTTCCACTTCTCGGCGACCAAGTTGGCCAAGTCCACCACCCTCTGCGAGTAGCCCCACTCATTGTCATACCACGCCACCACCTTCACGTAGTCATCACCCATCACCATCGTCAACGACGAGTCCACAGTCGAGGACACGTCCGTGCAACGGAAGTCCACTGAAACCAAAGGCTCGTCGCACACGGCCAAGATGCCCTTCAATTGAGGCGTCTCGCAAGCATCACGGAAAGCCTGGTTCACCTCCTCAGCGAAAGTCTTCTTCTCCACCTGCACCACCAAATCAACCACAGACACGTTCGGCGTAGGCACGCGAAGCGCAATGCCGTTGATCTTGCCCTTCAGACGAGGAAGCACCAGCGCCACAGCCTTCGCGGCTCCAGTCGAAGTCGGCACGATGTTCAGCGCCGCGGCACGGGCTCGCCGCAGGTCGCGGTGGGACGCGTCCAGCAGACGCTGGTCGCCAGTGTACGAGTGCGTGGTGGTCATGGTGCCCTTGATGATCCCGAACTTCTCGTCCAGCACCTTCACGAACGGCGCCAGGCAGTTGGTGGTGCACGACGCATTGCTGATGATCTTGTCCTCGTGCGTGTAGTCCTGCTCGTTCACGCCCACTACGTACGTCGGGATGGCGCCCTTGCCGGGAGCGGTGATCAGCACCTTCTTTGCTCCGGCTTGCAAATGCTTGCCCGCACCTGCCTCATCCACGAAAACTCCCGTTCCCTCGATCACTAGGTCAATGTTCATCTCCCTGCAATGCCACCAATATACATATTAAAGCTAATGTACCATATTACAGATCTTCGATGAACAGCATACAGGTCACATCCAAATGCGTTCAAGGACCTCAAGCCGCCATTGTGACTCTATATGCCGGGCTATATGCATTAGTTCACTACGTACAAGACGGCAAGAAAGATGATCGGACACTAGCTTACCCCCATGGCAGGTTGAGTGGGTTCCTGTCGGACACCACCTTGATGACCTTGCCGTCCACGCTGATGCCATCGTTGCCTGCGACCTTGATGTCCGCATCGAAGGTGCCCAGCATGGAGTCGTACTTCAGCAAGTGAGAAGCCTGCTTCACGCCTCCGGTGTCGTTGATCACAACGACTTCCAGGGGCGAGTCCTTCCTGCCGTGCCAGCAGCGGACGAAGTTGCGTCCGATTCGCCCGAATCCGTTGATGGCCACCCTGATCTTGGCCTCCGTCACGGCCTTCGAGGCTCCAGAGCTGGCAGCCTGGTAATCAAGGCCAAATCTACTGTCAGGATACTTCGAGCGAGTCTTCCATGAATCTGACTACTTGCTTGGGTAAACAAAAACTCAATCACAATGCACGATACGAGTACAGAAGCAATGGTACATCTGAGCCTGCAGCATTTGAACGAGGAACACGCAACGCACCACAGCGGACTGGGCAGCCACGATCATGGCGAGGTCATCGGAGCGCTTGCCGAATGTGACCGCGTTGGTGCTCTTCATGCCAGAGAATTCCGAGAATCCATTCGAGCCTGCAACCTGGACGAAAAAAAGTCAAAGAAGAGTAAGATAATGGTGCAATTGGCTAGCACAGTGGAACACACTTATCTCGCGGCCAATTGAGACACCAATTGGAAAGAACACCCTCATTCTTACTCGAATCACTCTCAATTGTAGAGAAGCATCAATCTCGGTACTAGAATGCTCCACATAAGTACCCCGTAATTTCCATAGCGCTTGCAATCTACTGGAATGGCAAATGCATGGACAGATTTTGACATCTCCTTCTTACTGGAAACCTTAATACATCCAGACCTGATTCCGGTCCCCAAATGCGCGGAATTGCATCCCTACTCGGACACAATGCCCAGGTTCACCAACCATCGTGATTATACCAGGACCAAGGGCACCTGAACGCCCATAAGTACGTAAGAATGTAGGAAATGAATCGTATATAGAGTATTTTCGGCCAATTCCCAGCGCTGCGCAGCAGGACTCTCGAGATAAGATCCGTTCCCCACATTCTCAGAACCGCGGACCCACGTTCGATGGGACTGGCCGTGGCCAGTCTCGACTAACATAATGCGACTAGCATTCATGGAAACAGCGGGAATGCAGGCATGAGGAGCGAGTCGTACCTTGAGAGAGGTGGCGCTAGAAGCCGCGGCGAACGCGGTGGCAGCCATGGCGAGCGTCGCAGCTGCTGCAGGCTCCGATGCGAAGGAGAAGAATTGGCAGTGCTCAGGAGTTGGTGGTGGGATGGGAGCTGCAAAGCGAGGCAGAGGAATGCTTATCAGGGCGGGGCTGCAGTCGAAGCTCCGGCGGCCTCAGAATGGAGATAACGCTATCCCCCTTGGCACTTCGCTGCGCGGGGGGCCCTCACGGCCTTTCGTCCATTTGCCCGTTCTTCATCGATGGCTGCGAACCGCAAACGTGGCACCCCCGCCAGGGTGACTGGACGGGAGACGCCGGACGACAGACTCAGAGTCTGTTTCCATTGGCCAGTCGAAGGGCCGGGAACTGGAGGGGGCTGAAAGCTTCAAGCGCCTTCATTTGGTTTTCATTGGGCTCGCCCTTAGTCTCAAGCTCCCTAGAAATCAATATGACATTTCAGATTTTTTCTGACAACGGGATGGAAATTACCATACTTAGGCGTACTTTTGACTATAGAAAATCACCATTGCCTTCGAAACCTAGCAAAAACGTAAGATTTCTCAATGTAGGAACCTAGTTTCAAGTAACTATAGCCTAAACCTTGTCTTTTTATCAATATTGTACCCCTCCAATTGACACTCCATGGCCTCTAGCTCTACATTTGAGAAAATTTCATACTAGAGGCTAGAGGAGGTACTAGAGGCACAACATGATAGACTTGTACTATACAACTAGCTTGACACTAAAGTTCATGAGGTCCAGTTAGGCATTGGAAATATGCTCCCACATTAGAGGTGTCTATTATCAAAACTACATGAAATGTATGAAGTAGATCCAAGTATGTTCAAAGAGTAATTTTGCGTATTTTTTGATGATGTGATTAATGTGATTACTTAGTACTTCATGATTTTGTGCAAGGTTTTGAATCAATTCACATATGAATGGAAAGGAAAATGAACAAAAATTTTATTTACTTTTGAACATTTAACTCAAGCAAACAAGAATATCATTGGCAAATCAAATTTTATTCATCAATCTTCCAACATTTCAACTTGCAAGTATTATTGCTGCTAAAGCACATGAAAAATAAAAGCAAATATGAAGGTATAATAGAATTATAGTAGAAGACATTTCAGGCCAAAGGATGGTCATTTCAAGCTTGTTCCCTTAGTCGTTTGCTTGGCAATAAAAGAATGCAACTTTGTTAAAAAAAATTCAAAAAAATCAAAATTAAAATTTCCAAAATACAAAAAAATTTGAAAGAAAAAGTTTTCTTTTTTTCAAAAATGACCTAGCACTATCTCGAGCATGTTGGACTACACAACTAGCAACGTTCCTATGTGGTTGAGACAATTTTCAAAGCTCAAAAACTCGTAATCTTCCCGAGGCTCCAAATGCCTTCTAATATTATTGTGATTTAACATACAACTAAAACAACTACTCTATTCTAAGAAAAAAAGACAAAGATACTAATAGAATGCAAGAACTAAATGGATGAAAATGAGGAGTTGGATAGAATCTTGAAAGAAGAATCCATCTAAATATAGCCCCCACTCTCTTTTATTAAGTCAAGATTCTTGACCTTCAATAAATCCAAATCTCCCACTACAAAGATCAAGAATCTTAGAAGTGGCAAGAAAAGCTTGTAAGAATTTGAACCATTCAAAAGAAAACACCTTGGTAAAAATATTTGCAACATTGTAATGAGAATGAATGTAATGAATTTCAATTTATTTGAAATGAACCTACTCACAAACCCCGGTGATACTCCACATCAATGTATTTACTCTTATGATGATTGTCAAGATTTAAAGCTAATTGAATAGCACATTAATTATCCAAAAAAATTATTGTACTAGGAGAAAGTTGTTGGTCCAATACTTTTGAGCAACTTGTGCATCCAAATGACTTCTAAAATGTTGTAAAAAATAGAACTGTATTCAACCTCCATAGTTGTTGTAATTGTGCATGTTTGGCAACAATTACTCTAGACTATTGGACCATTGTTTAGAAAAAGAACATACACAAAACATGGTTTTTTGTCTTCTAGATTATTAGTACAATCTAGCATATTTAGGAATAACTTTAAGGTATATAAAATTTTACAAGATGCATTACAATGTTGACAACAATAATGAGCTTGGTAATATCCACTAAAACTAATAGCAAAAGAAACATTAATATTGAAAGCTTTGAGCAATCTAGTTGAGGCTAAACTAGGGGGATTTAGTCCCATTTTATCCTCTTTTAGCACTAGCTGAAAAAGCAGTGGCTAAAAAATTTAGCCCCATTTTTATCCTACTAGCTAGGGCTAAATTTGTTGTTTAGCACGGGCTAAGAATCAAAGTAGCTAGGGCTAAATTGCATTTTGCTAAGAACAATGTAGATGTATTCAAGACAATTTGGATGAATTTCATTAAATATAGTTTATTATATAATTGGATGAAATCAACTACAATGGATGAATTTCTAGATGGTGATGCAATGGATACATCATTCTAGAATAGATGAAATTGTCCATCACTAAAATGGTTGAAAATGGACAATTGAATAGATGAAGACAAAATAGCTAAATATTGAAGAATTTATTACAATGAGAATAGTAGTACAATTAAAATTAGGTTTGCCAACAACATCAGTAGGAACAACAACATAAAAACTATCTGCAACATCTCTTCTTTCAGCTTCTTTAAAACCTTGAACAGAGGTGAGCTTCAATTTTGCTTCTTCTCCTTTAGTTTTTGTCAACCAAATTATAGATCACAAGGATTTAAGACAATATCTACTTCAATCTCATGTACTAAAATCTAATCAAATGCATAATAAGGAACTAGCTTCCTGTCATGTTCCTAACATCAACATAAAAAACTTATGTATTTTAAGGGTTGATTCAACTCCATAAATAATCATCATTGTGAATAACTTCCTCATTTGGAATAATTATCCTTTCAATTAGAACATAAAAATGAAACAAAGATTAAACCTTTTGCTTCCAAAATTGTAAGATGCTCTTTTGTATAGACTACAACCTTGACTCTTCAAATACAAATATTTGAATAAACAATGAACTACCTAGCAATTGTGAAAAATTTATACAATGTGAAAGTTTGAAAATCACATACTTTAGTTTTGAAAGGATCCCATTGTCATCATTCATCTCCAAAAGAAATCTACCCAATCATCTAGGAACTAATAAGCAAATAGGTTGCACTTCACACATCAACCAATAAACATGTGTAAAAGTGCAAAGACCAAAACATCCAAACTTGCATCCCATAATTCAAAGAAACAATTTGCAAATTGCATTTTCAAATCTCAAAGGATGACAATGTAACCAACTTAAATCAATTGTAAACAATGAGATGCATTTTGAAGAATTTGAACGTCATAAAATCATACTTGATTTCAAAGTCACTATCAAAGATGGCCACATGTTTGCACGTTTGCACATAGGAGTGCAACATGTTTTGTTGCAAGGTGGCAACTCAATTGCCTCCGTACCCTTTTCAGTTGGACAAGTCTTGTAATCAATGTTGGTGCCTTTGCTTGTCCACTGCTACACTTTGGTTTGCACCTAGTCCTTTGTAAGCAAATAGAAAAATAGAAAATTATTAATCTAAACAATGTCATAACAAACATTTTCAAGATATGAAGTCTAAGCATGCATTTCTAAAACCTCTAAAATGGTGCAATGTTGAGGTTACAAGTCAAGCTCTATTGACTTTAAAATCCGACTTATGAAAATAGAAGAAGCCAATTATATTAACTCAACCTACCTAAAAAAGATTTGAGTAGGATCTTAAATTTTCAAAAATTGAATCCTAGTCCCTAACATTAAATAAGGTACAATGACTATACTATTAAAATGAGAAAATTTGGAGAACTTGCCACCAAGCTTGCCACTTTTCTGCTTGCTATTCTACACAAGTAATGGTGTTTGCATACTTCATTGTTTTAATTTGACTCTCTACAATACTCCAATTTCAAAGTCTAGTTCCCAAATAAAACTTCAAAATAAAATAAAAACAAAACAAAACAACAACTTACATTGCCATGACTTCAAAAGTAACAATGTTGCATGTCACACCTTTTTATAGATGTAAAGATTGGTTCAATGTGTTCCAATGATGTCCTTTACCACAAAAAATGTTGCTACTAATTACTATCTCTCTTCAAAATTAAACTCTTTCAATCTTCTTGAATTAGGAAAGGCTTAGAGTTTTTCAAAACATTCTTTTCAATCATAAGTGTTTCTAATTCTAAATACATTTCATCAATATCACTTCATCCCATCTCTTTCAAAACAAACACCTCATCATCTTCTTCAACACCATCCTCCCTAAATGTACTTTTTAGAAACTATAGTGGTTCTTCTTGATGTGTTCTACCATGCAACTCAAATATCATAGGATGCCTTATGTGCCTCATTTGTCATCCTCCTTTTTAGTTGTCTCTCTTTTTGCCTTTATATTTCAAATATTTTTATATACCTATGAATATTGTCTTTTGTTCATATATAAGACTCAACTCTATGTTTGAATTGTAATTCTTGTAAACTGTTTATTTTATTTAAAGCTTCCCTCACTCTTACATCTTTCAAAGTAAATGTGCCTTCAATAGGAACTCTATTATTTTGTCCATCTTTAATCCATTTTTAACTTGTAAATAATTATGTTTAAGATTATTATGTTGGATAGCTCAATGCGTAGCAATGATTTTTCAAACACCTTGTTTGTCCTTTTATTTTTAATAGGGGAGATTGAAAATTGCATTTTAAAATGGAGATTTTATGGTAGGGTTTCATGCAAAGATTCTATGTGAGAGGGACCTCTAAAATCTAAAATAGTGTTAATTATTACTTCTTCATTTTGTTGTGCCTCTTTTTTACTTTTCAATTTAACCTCATTTTCATCCCTAGGCATTTGACATTTGACTCAAAAATGAGCTAAATTGTTTGAAAATGGCAAATCACATCTTGAGTAGAAAACCCCCTGTGCCATGTTCAAAAATTCACTTGCAAAAATTAATGGCCAATTCATTGTTAGAAAAGAGCTTGTAAACATCTATTACTAATTTATGGCTAGATCATTTTTATAACTACCATCCCAATGTGTACGACATTTCCAAGGATGAGGCACACCAACTTAGCTAAGAATCAATCCTCATACATTAGCATTGTGGATGTGATCCATGAAAATCAATTGAGTAGGAGATGTGGTTGTGGATGAATTATCAAACAATATAATGTCTCTTAAAGCAAATATTAAAACAAACAATTTTGCATGCACTTCTTATAGAATATTATTGATGGGCCTAAACTTCTGAGTAGTTGGAACAACAAAAACAAGGAGTACTTTCTAACTTAGTTTTACAATAGTTTGAAGTGTCTATCGACTTTTGTTGTCACACTTTTACTCACTTGAATATGTGGATATACAATCCTATGAATAGAAGTGTACCATTTGCAACCAACAAAATCAAGAAACAAAAAACAATTAAAGTGACATTAGAAAAGCATGACATGTAAGCTAGGGATTTGTTGACGTAAGAGAAATTCTTAAGGACCTTTGACAGAGCTTAAATCCTATACAAGGCCACATGCTTGCACTCACATCAATGTGCTCACAATCAAACTTGGACATCACACCTACTTTGTTTCCACTTCACATCTTTCGTGAGCACAAAGTTTGAACATGAAGTGACAAAGCTTCACAAAGAATTACATGATAGTCATCACACATGCATTTGTAGTAATCAAATAAATGGCTTGAAGTGTTCTAAGTGTGAGACATGAGATTTGGTTGAGAGAATCTACTTGCAACTTGTAAGGAGTAATTTGTAATATAGATTCCCAGCTACAAAGAGTAAAGCTTTCATTCTCATTAATTTTTTTTATCTTTAAAAGACTAACTTTTACATCTTCAAAGCATAGGTTTGAAGGTGAGTAGGTCTACATATGCAATTGCTTCTTGCAAGATCAAAGGAAAGGATGGAACTTATGCAAGGCCTATTGTATATCCATTTTTGTTACTCTATATTGTAAATACCTTTAGACAGATGCATTAACCTTGGTATGGAAAATCTACAATGAAATTTGTAGATAAGAAAGATCAATGAGATTGACAAAGGCACTCGTTGGACTATTCTAATTGCCAGATTGATAAGCTATAGCAATTAAAAATAGTCATGACTACCTATCATGACATATTTTTGTATACTATATGACTGTAAATTTGAAATCCTAAAAGAAAAAGAACCTTACCTCATAAACGCAGTGGTAGCATCTTTTTACAGCCCTTACACGTGTCTTCACTATGTGAAACAAATCATAATTAGGTTGTGCCCATTGCTTCCAACTCCGGTTCAACATCAACATGGCCATTCCACCTAGCTAGATCAAGCTATTTGTCAATAGCTTTGCTTTGTCTTCTACGTGCACACAACTCTCAGCAACAATAAAAAAACTCTTTTATTACAAGTTGGCATTTTGGGCACAATCATTTTGCTTGTTCATTTTGAGTTTCCACTACCTTGAATTAGCAATTTGGAATTTGTTGATTCTTGAACCTCTTTTCACTACAATGCACCAAGTAGAATATTGAGCAATCTTAATATAAACTCATGAAGTACCGAAAGTCACATTGATTTTTTGAGCCATACCCATAAGTAACTAACCACTTACCTCCTTGGATACTAAAAGGAATGCCATCCCCTCCCAAATATAGAAAGGTAAATGGTTACTTTTTGTACTTGTATCACTAAAAAAAACTTGGTTCTAGATGAATTAGGATATGTTTGCAAAACTGTGATTCATACCTAAAGTGTAAGTCTTTTGAGCCCAAGTAGAACTTCAAGTCAATTATTGGTACATCTAATTTCAATACTTTGAAAATTCATAATACATTGCACTTGGCTATTAGGATTGGCAAAAATTAAATAAGTAAAAAAAATTGAATTTTTTAAAAAATTACTTGGAGAGGGATTTGAAAAACAAATACATTCATGCTACAATTAAAATGAACTATGAGAAAATAGACCTTGTGCAAATTTTAGAATGGGCCATACATAAATCTTAGAATAATAAATTCACCACCTTATTAATGTTTCTATAATGAAGGTATCGACTTTTTGAAATTAATTCTAATTTTTTAATTAATTCTAAAAGCATTTACCAATATACATTTTTCAACTTTAATTAATTATGTGGCATGAAATGTCACCCTTGATTGTTGGATACAATTTTCATAAGTCCATAAGATACATGCAAAGAGAATCTTCCATCTTTTTCTTTATCCTGCAACAAAATTCAATTTTTTTTACAATTTAATAATGAATTTTTAGTCATTTTCAGGTGCAATTACTTTATCGTATAATATAAGGCACTCAAAAGTCAGTGTCAAGGAGTGAAGTGAAGAGAGTAAAAAGAGCAGAAGCATAGAAAGAAAATACCAGGATAATTGAAAGAAAAGTGATTAAGAAAAGAACGAAATGAAGAAAAAGAAAAGGGAAATTAAAAAGAAAAGAAAAATGAGAATGGTAACAGAGGAAATAGAACCTGACCGAAAAGAAATGCGACAGATAGAAGGAAAAGAAGGCAACCAAGGAAGAACAGCAGTTCAGCACAGTAACTTGCCACCCTTCCAAGTTCAAACAGGACAGAGTGGCGGGAAATTCCGGCCGGGCCTCCCGCCAACGGCCCTGTCACTATGCAAATTGCGCGCGCTTCCGCACCAACCCTAAGCTTGGATCCACACTTCTCAAAATTTTCCACCAGCGAATTCTGTGTGGATTGTTTCAGGTTATGCGAACGTTTAGCACTGTTTGCGCCATTCAGATTGCTGCTTACTTCACTTTCTGTGACCTCTCGCCGCTTTCACTGGAGAGGGTGTCTGGAGTTGTGTGTCGGAGCTCGTTTTCTGAGCTTGCTTCGGAGTTTGTTGTGAATGAGGAGGCTAGAATTTGTTGTAAGACTTGGTTGGGGATTGTTGGAGGCAGTTCTTGGATAGGGCTGGAATTTGATCCGGAGGACACTCTGAGGTGACGTCTATCACGAGCTTTGTAATCAGTATCTTCGACGTACCTAAGGATTCAGAAGAGAAGGAGGTTATTGTTGCGATTGAGAAGGTTAGAAGTGGTGGTAAGACTTGGTTGGGGATTGAAACTGTTCTTAAAGAGGAGTTGTTGGATCCGTTTGATCTTAAATTTAGTGCTGAGGGTATTCTGTGGTGACTTTTATCACAAGCTATTGTGATCTGTGGCCCCGACTCGCCGTAGAATTTTTGTGAGAGGAAGCTTAGTGTAGTGATTGAGATGGTTGGAAGTGGTTGGAAGTTTTTTTCGTGGATTGAGTTTCTTCTTTGAGACATTAGATGGATCCGTTAGGTTTGGAAATTCAGTCTGGGCATATTGTGAGGTGACGTCTGCCACAACCTTTTTCGATTCTTCCCTCCGATCCGGGTTAGAATTGGAGTGAGAAAAGCTTAGTGTTCCGCAAGTATGGTGATATCGGCAGAGCGGGAGAAGGCGAGGCAAGCGAAGGCTGAGAGGGATGCGGAGAAAGAACGGATTCGAGCTGCGAGGGAGGCTGCTCGGGCTGAAAAGGAACTGAAGCGGCGGCAAGAGTTGGTCGAGAGAGCGCAGAAAAAGAAAGAGCGGGAAACTCTGGAGGCAGAGAAGGAGCTGAAGAAGAGAGAGAAGGAGGCAAGGAAGCAGCAGGATGAGGCCGAGAAGGAGCAGAGGAGGAGAGAGAAAGAGTCTGTCGAGGCGGAGAAAGAGAACAAGAGGAAAGAGAGAGAGCTGAAGAGACAGCAGGATGAAACCGAGAAAGAGCGAAAGAGGAAAGAGAAGGAAGCTGTGGATCGGAAGAAACAACTGCTTCTCAAGAAACAAGCCAATATTATGGATAGGTTTGTACGTCGAAAGGAGACAGACACTCTCTCACCTGAAGGGAAACAGTGTGAGGGAGAGAATGGGTCGTCGCCATCTCCAGACCATCAAGAGAACAATTCAACCTCGGAGCCGGCTATGGCGGATGTGATGCTGCGTCTGGATGAGGAATTGAGGTCGACTTGCATCGTAAGCGAAGATGAGCTCCTGCGGAATCATGTTGTTTCGTGGCAAGAGAAATGGAAACGCAGATCTGCAGAACCGTTTCGGAGATGGGGAGTCCGACTGAATCCTAAGGTTACAGTGTTCCCGGAGCTAAGGTTGCAAGGCGCTGGTATGGGCAGTTGTCGGAAGATTGATTCTACTGGA
The DNA here is from genome assembly GCA_963969395.1 of Pseudoscleropodium purum. Classification (NCBI taxonomy): domain Eukaryota; kingdom Viridiplantae; phylum Streptophyta; class Bryopsida; order Hypnales; family Brachytheciaceae; genus Pseudoscleropodium; species Pseudoscleropodium purum. Next base: position 20,166,487 of record OZ017795.1, on the reverse strand, counting down.
AATGCAGGGAGCTGCTCCAATTCCGAAGGCCAGAGACGAAGCTCGAAACGAAGTAGGGAAGAGGATGGAAGTCTTGATGACAGTACCATCGTGCTGGATGATGATGCGGATGTAATCTGCAGCCCTCCCAGGAAGAAGCTCTGTAATTCAAGGTGGAAGTTGCTGCAATTCGACAAGAGCCACAGGCCAGCTTTCTATGGCACCTTTTCTAAGTCGACTTCGACTGTTAGACCTCGCCACCCTCTAAGGAAAGATCCATCGCTGGATTATGAGGTGGATAGTGACGAGGAATGGGAAGAAGAAGATCCAGGAGAAAGCCTTTCTGATTGTGAGGACAAAGAAGATGAATCGGAGAAGGTTGAACCTGAATTGGACGAGGACGCTGCCGATGGATTTGTCGTCCCTGATGGATATCTGTCGGAGAATGAAGGAGTGCACTTGGAAGAAGCGGAGGTGGAGGACAGTCAGACTGCTGCAGAATCCTCTTCTCCGGGCGATTCTGCGACGGTAGTCGAGAGCTCGGGATCTATGGATCAAATGGTTCGCAAACATCAACACCTGTTAAAGCTTCTTGAGAATGTGACCAAGCATGCGTTGCAACGGAATCGACCTTTCCTAGTTTCAGATTTACTGCAGCATCCGGGTGAGAAGAGTACAAATGTTGAGAATCAGACCGATCGATTGTGTTTTCAAGCTCTTCGGATGCGCGTTGTCGCTCCTAAAATTCTTATGGGGCCAGCAGTCATAGAGACACAGTTAGAAGGGCAAGGATGCATAGCACAGAAGATCAAAGAATGCACGGGTACATCAGAGACTTACACCTCAAATTGGCCATTGAAATTGCATTCGACGAATACCTCCACGGCTGCTGTGTAGTAAGACCACCATTCAGGTTCGGATTTTTTTCTCATGTACTTACGATCCTTGAAGGTCCATTCCACTGCAGGCTGCACGCTGGGGTCTACCCTAAAGTTTTTAAGCCTTTGTATTGGTGTATCTGGTGCCGGTCGTGAAGCTTCTTGTGCTAGCTGTCTGCATCGGTGGAAAATCCACTAATTGATGTGGGGGCTGACAACTCGATGACTGCAATTTGGTGACTATTGGTAGTGCAGAGAGGGAATGCTGGGAAATTTTGTTTGTGAATATTCAGATCGAAATGTAAGGCATAGTTTCGCATTCTACTTCCGATGAATTCTCTTTGAGGAATTCCGTTGCCGTCACCAGTGCTTGGGATTAATTTGGTGCACACTGTGGCTGTTCCTGCAAATTTAAGGCATGGTTGCCGCTGATGATAAGCTACTATAGTCATTCAATATATTATATTAGTCATTCGGATTGTAGAAATCCAAGTTTCACGTCCAATTTTTGGCAGTGGAGATCTTTTGCTTTCTTGCTTACCAAGCCGTTTGGCATTGTAATGGAAGGTCTGGATGCTTAAGTGAGCTCTTCAATTTTACCTTCATCTTTGTCGAGCTCTGTTAGTTCGGAGACAAAGTTTTTTTTTTTGCATTGCAGTCGTTTGAGGCAAACTCAGCCACTATCTGCAATTTCCTGAGATTGTAACTAAAGTGTTCTTTGGATTTCTAACTAGGAACCTTAATTGTTCAGTTTTAGGGTTTCTTTGTGATATTTTGAAGTTGACCGTTCTTTCTTCCACAGTTAAGATGCTGTTATAGTGAAACTGCACAACTCCGACAGGATAAATTGGAGTAGGCTGACGGGATCTAAATCCTTGGAGCGGATTCAGCGTTGTGTTTAGAAGAGACTATGTTCCTCACCAGTGAATCAATTCATATTGGGAGCATTGTAATGCGTGGACGGATCAGGAGACGCTATGAAGCAGATGTAGTGTGGAGTGGGAAAATGCAACAAGCTTGCACAGGCTCGTATTCTACCTAGCTTGCATACAAAGGCCACGAGTAAGAATGTTAATGGCTACAAGTGAAATGAGCTGCATACTAAGGTGGGATCGAGCTCTAGAAAAGTTTGTGAAAAAGTAGATGTTTGTTGCACTCTCTTCAAGATTGAAAATTGGGCATGGTTTTAGAAAATCTGTCAATTCAACTTTGACCTCTTGTAACTTTTTCCATGTTACAATCAAATAATGTTTTTGGATTTCAACAAACTACAGTGTTCTTTTGTGTAATTAACAAGTAAGAGCTTTTTCATTTTCAATAGTGTTTGTCAAAGAAATGTGCTTGGTTTAATCCCTTAAGTTCTTTCATGTTTCAAGGTTGAAAATTGCTTCAAAATATTAGACTTTGAAGGAAAGGTAAAATATTTATCTCCATTTATTTTTTTGTAGGATCCTTTAGTTAACTTGTTAGAGTACCTAACAATTTCAAAATATGAAACCTTACCAATTGCAAGATCATTGTGTTTGGATTTCAAAAAGAAGTATTTTCAATTTTTTGCAAATAGTTAGATTTTAATCTTTCAAGCTTTTTATCTGAAAATGTATAGATCCTACAACTTGCAACTCTCTATAGTATTGTAGTTGCTTCTTTTGCAATGATTCAAGCTTACACTAGGAGAATTATGTGGCTACTACAATTGGTTAATATTAAAAAGAGATTCTTAGAAGTACTCTAATTTATTGAGCAATTGGAGTGGTGAATATTTTTAAAAGTGAAGGTAAACTGTTTTAGCAATGCATGCATGCAATTGCTCAAAAATGATACATTCTACACATACTCCACTATCCTACAAAAGTTCTAGTGAAATTTGGAACTCATAGTGGTCTAAAGTATATGGTGGTTTAGAAAAAATTATAAAAAGAACTTCTTTTTACAAGTTGTCAAGGTCAAAATCAAGGTAAGAGAAACTAAATATAGACTTCTTTAATAATGTCATTGATTTCTTTAATGAGGATATTAAAAGTTTTTTAATGTTTTTAGGCCCAAAACTACTTCAAATTAAGTACTTAAACCTAAAGCAAGGCTAAAGTCTTCATCTATATTTATTCATTAACAAATCAAATTGTATAATCCTTTGGTTATATTGTTACAGTATACCCCCCTAAAATTTCAAAATAAGAAACATTACCAATTGCAAGATTGAATTTCTTGAATTTTAAAATTTTAAAAGTATATTCAATTCTTTCCAAATGGTTAGATTCCATCTTTCAAATTTCTTACACAAAAATGTGTAGATCCTACAACTTATTACTCTTCATAATATGTTGAAGGAATAAGTTAGAAATACATATAAAAATTTTCAAACAAAAAATATTTCATATTCATGCTTGAAAAAAATAATAAGTAGAAAGAACTAGAGAGTGATCAAAAATACTAAATTGTTATGAATTTAGTAAAATGGAATTGAAAATTGCTAGTCCCAATGGTTGTAATGAAGTTATAAACAATCTACATCCATGGGTTATTTTTTTTCATTCAAAAATATGAAAAATAGAGTTATATAAAGGACCTCAAAGTTGATTCTAGAGTAGAGATTCCATAACTACCAGCAAACTAAAATTCCTCTGAAGTCATAACTTTCATCTCATTAATGAAAATAGAATGATTCAATGCTTTCTATATATAAATATAAATCTAGAAAAACAATTTCGATTATTTATTTCTTAGGAAAGTGATTTTTTTTAGTTGCTCGAGCTATTCACTAGGCAATGAAAATTACATATTATTCAATAAAATTTTAACCATTTAATCAAAATTATAAAAATTGTTGCACTTTAAAGCTACTCCTCATGTATATGTTGTGTGAAAATTTCAAAGATTTTTTTTTATTCTTAGTGAGCTATCAAAAATTGTCAAAAAATTGTGTTTGAACCTATAGGTCTTAAAGAAGAACTAAGTGTCTTATATGACTATTTTATGACTATAGTCCTTGAAACTAGCACTAAATCTTACATGTATATTGTTGTAGTTGGAAAGTAGTTGCAAAGTAGTCGTAGAATGAAAGGTAGGGTATAACGAAGTTCAAATTTAGAATGAATGTGAAGTATTCACCATTCAATATTTATCAAAGTTGTTGACATGGGCAAGTCTATGCTCCATGGAATCCACTATATCTATCTACCAATTCACAAAAAACATAAGAAGGAATTTAGGCCTTTGAAGTGCCTTCTAGAGTGGCCTTGATTGAGGACCTTGATTGGATTTAAATACATGTCAAAGAAAGAATTATATTTTTCCCCTATTTCCACCCATTTTTGACATCATGATGTTTATACAAATGCATGCCTTATAGTGGGCAATAGGACATTAGGTACTTCTTGTCATTCAAATCTTTAATACATTGAGGGAATACTCTAGATGGAGAAAGACAAATTTGGTTCAACCAAGTACTAGTGGCTTATGATGTTTGTGTAATGAAATGTTTTCTTATTAGACAATGAGACACTAGGTATTTCTTATCATTTGAATCCTTGGCACTATGAATGAATTCTTTATTTTGAAAAGTCCATGGATACTTGATGCTCATGATGTTTTGCAAAATGAAATGCTTCTTATTGGACAATTAGACATTAAGTACTTTTTGTCATTCAAATCCTTGGTGCAATGAGTGAATTCTTTATTTTAACAAGTTCATGGGCACTTGATGAAATTCATACAAGGTAGTGATACAATTATGTACATATTTGTATACTTGCAATTTGACTATCAACTCTAGCCTTCAATAAATAGCTTTGTATGTCAACTCTCGAAGGGCTCTTTCACAGTTCAAACTTTTTCTAATACCTAAATACAACTAGATAGTGACTACAAATTGACTAGAAATTGCATCTAAAATTCAACTAAGAAATATTTGCAATTGTACAATGATTGTGGTTTTCCCAATTTTTCTATATCAATTGTTACAAATACCATTAGGTTGGACATATAAGATTTTAAAGTTGTTGTACTCTCATGTAATGAATTGTGTATGGATTTTGTTAATAGAATTCTAAAAATTTTATGGTTTGTAGATTTCTACAGCCTATAGAAATCTAAAATATTGGATACTTAAGAAGTTTTCAAACATCTTAGACAAGTGTTTTTTCAATGTTTCCTAAACAAGTAAAATCTTTTAAATATTAATATTTGTACTTTTGAAATCTAAAAAAGAAGCAAATTAAAATTTCAAAATCTACAAATCAATAAAATCTATAAAATCTTTGTGACAGTAAATACCACATAGCAACTAAGTTAGAAGATTATGTTGATGAAGTTTCAATTAGGCTATTGGATGACAAACATCCCTATTATTTTTTGTAACTAGAATTCCAAGAGCAACTTGTCTTTAGTAACTACAAGTCCTCTAATTTGTACTAGTCACAAATGTCCTATGCAATTAAAAAAAGAGGTGTTCTTAGTAGTTGCAAAACCTTCATTTTCCTATAATGTTAAATCAATTAAGTGAAGAAATAAACAAAAAATTAATTTTTTTCATATAATAAAGTTACTTTTCAAAGTATTGTGGATGTACCTCATGGGGTGTAGTCCATGAAAAAAATAAAAATAGACGTGCAAACACCCACTAATTATAGGAGGGTATTATTTTTTGTCTACTATTTTTTTGGCACTCTATGATTATATAATTTTCTAATTTGGATCATTAAAAAAAGGACATACATTAATTTTAATTTTCAAATGCCATGAATATATCATATACTATCTCATTATAAATTTTTCTTTCTAATGTAGTTTTTTTACATCATTTTTTTTCCAACCCCATTGAAATTCAACCCTTTTTCAATTGAAATTAGTAAATGGATTTTATAATCTAAACTAGAACCCTAAAACACCATAAATGCACTTATGTAGTGGCGTTTTGAGAGTTTCTAGTATAAAATCTATATAAATGAATGTATTAGAACAAAGGGACGATTTAAGGGTTTAGGGTTTGATGTATGACAAACAGAGGGCCTCGAACAAGAACCACCAATTTCCAAAATTAAATGACAAACACCTACAACAAATCAACGTCTATTATAGAAATCAATAAAGTTTATAAAATCATTGAACACTTAGAATATGCCATTCACAAGGCAACAACATTTAATACTTTTGGCCAAAATAAAGAGTAAAAAGGAAATATCCTAAGTTTAATTTTTTCTAATTGAACCTATTTATTTATATCCTATAGTAGTTTGAAGACATGGCATGGCATTTTTGTACCCTATAGTATAAAAAAACAAATTATATTTTTTTTTATTTCAAATGTTTTTTAGGCACCCTATCATTTGTTTGCACATAATTTTCTACTGCTATCACTCATTGCCCCCCCTCCTTTGGATGTGCATATAGATGTTTCCTTCATATCTATGAAATTGAATTAAAAAAATTCAACACCAATGTTTTTTGATAAAGTATCATACAAAATCATCAATGTTAAATGAAACAATCCACCAAAATAAAATTTTGGTTTTTTCAAGCTGAAATTTGGTTTGCTTAATTGGGATTGTATAGGAATTGAATGTTAATTATGCAAGATCAAAAATACCAATTGTATTTTCATATGCAAAATTCTTTAAATGACACAATAGGTGCCCATGGCATCATTGCCTTGTAATGTTCAAATAAAAAGTTCTCTACAAAGTGCAAAACTTGTGAAACTTTGAATTGGAATTGCAACTAAAGTTGATTTTGGCAACATAAGTCCAATAAATCTTCAAATATATTGCTTGCTCTAAAATACTCTTTGATTTCACAACTTCATTTAACCCATAAACAATGCCACAAATGTTTTGTGTCAAATGAAAGAAGGAATCTTTCAATTTAGGGTAGAAGTGCAACTATTCATCCTCCAAATTTTGTGTGAAAAGGGGAAGTCTTCTACAATAGTTTGACTTCCAACTAGTGCTTTGAGATTTTTTTTATACCAATTATAGACAGAGTACCAAAATAGATGATTTCCACAGTCGCCAGTCCGTCCTTGAAGGCTTAATAAGAGATCCATCAAACAAAGCGCGTACATTAAAGTATACGATGGTTCAAGTACAGTACATCGGCACACTTCACTGTGGCAAAGTTCTCCACTGAGGAGTTTCAGACGTTCAGACCTAGATTTCTTGGTTGGCATCGAGGAGCAAATGCAAGAATGTCGCATTCTCAAAGTAATTAATGAACAAAACTGCCAGTCATTCACGATGCGTATCTTCGTATGTTCAGAAAGAGTATTACCTGAAGCTATAAAGGAAACGCTAATATTCTGGAGGTTTGTATTACCTGGTGGAAAGCCGATGTAATCGTGTTCGAATTCATTGGTTTAGGACGCTGGGAAGCAGGTATCCTCAGAGACATTGGGGCTTTCATAAAGACTCTTCCCGCGTTCTTGATTTTAGAATTTGCGAATCCCAGAAATTACTAGTCCCCCGGATATGCATCTGCTACATTTGGACATCCTCGGGCTGTTCGTCATCTTCGATAGAAGCAAGGAACTCGTTACTGAAAATTCGCATTGAAGGAGCATCTGGAGCTTGTACCTTCTTCTCCAGCAGACGCTCTAAGATTGGAACAGTGTGACGATGACCGGTATGACGCGAGCAGAACACCGCTTCCAGTATTTTTCTGTCATGTGGGGATATGTCACCGTGGGTCCCCTATGACCCATGAGCAAAAAACATACCAGTACAAAATCGCATGACGTTAGTATGTTAGCTAGTTTCATTCTATCAACAGACACTTATTCTTCCAAGTACTTTGATACGAGCCCATTAACTAGAGACTCAAGGCGAAATTTCCAAAAGAGGATGCATTCTGTGCCAGATTCCGTTAACGAACTGCCGTCCGAAAGAAAAGTGGCAGAAGAGAAGGTTACCAGCGCAGATGCTTTGAATGCCAATCTACTAACTCATCAAATGACTATTTCAAAACGTGAAAGAAAGTAGAATGAATGCTTACAGAGCGGGTAATCCTGTCGCGAGAAGCATGATACATGAGTATTCCGGCAGCCACTGAGACATTGAAAGACTCCACCATGCCCGCCATTGGAATGCAACAACGGATATCAGATTGTCCTATTGCTTCCTCACTTGCACCACTGCAGGAAGGTACGATCTCTATAATCACACAAAAAGTTTCAAAGCCACCGTACAGAACATGCATTCATTGGCCCAAGAGAAAAAACGGACCACTTCTAAAAAGAATTAATTAACTTTCGATGACCTACTGACCAACAAAAAACATGCAAAAACGAGCTATTGACAGACTAAGTAAACTCTGCGGCTAACACTTTAAATCATCTCTCTCCTATCGTAGGAATTAAGGGTAGGAATTTCTGATACTATTTTTCAGTGGATTCTCTAGACTTACTTGCACTCACTACCCAAGAAAACAGCTGTTGGTATGGTCCAGTCCATATCCTGAATTGAAACCTGTCAGCCACCAGTCACAATCAGAACGGCAATAAACAGCAAAAATTGAAACAATTCAAATTAAATGCTTGGATAAAATCGTCAGAGCTCCTGCAGACAAAAGTTCACTTTCATAGAAACTCACTGTGTCAGGGGCGATGTGTGTAACAGCAATGCGATAGCCCCGTTTTCGTAGAGCGGCGATGCAATCACTTGAACTCTCCCACATTTCTGCGTCCAACCACTGCTCTGTACCCCTACTAACTTTCCGGTTCTTCTTATATCTGCAAAATATCCCAGTCAAAGCCACATTAAGAGCAGCACAAGAAATTAAAATCGTACAAATAGGACTGTCGACTGTTCCATGCGACCTGCGAGTCACTCTTAAGATATGATAATACTGTTGCCTTTACGATTCTTACTCGGTAAATACGCAGTTTATCATGAAAAACAGCACACAATAACAAGGAACAATTTTGAGTCCCCACAATGAATACTGTGACATTTCTAAGGCAACACCATTTTAGAGCCAATACTTATGGAGACAGTGGTCTCCATTCTATCAGATGCACACACCAGAGTTATGGAATCTGAAATAGTGCAGAGTAAGAAACTTACTTCTTCTTAGTATCATTACTTATAACATGAACGGATTGAAATCCTAGAGCATCAGCTGAGCGGAAAACAGCAGAGATGTTGCCAAGTTCCAAGAGTCCCTCAACCGCAATACATACAGAGTATGTGCGATTTGCAATAACCTCCTTAATCCTTTGCTTACGTTCATCAGCTAAGAATGGAGACAGCATTGAGATAACTTCAGAACTTGTCAAAGTCTTCTCATCGACCTTGAAACAATCGTCATGTGGAAACCACCGCTGCGTACTCTCAGCTGTGGACAAATTGGAGTTATCCAATGTGCTCTCCTCTTGGGAACTGGCTAAGCAACGTGCCGCTTCTTCATATTGGGTCACTAAATTCTGTTCGCCCACGCCTTCGTCTAAAAGCTACAAAAAGCAAGTGCAGAACTCTTTTAAGTCACTTCTAAGCAATCAACTCTCGCGAAAGTATCAAATGGTAGAACCAAATTAAGGGTGACCTCACACATATTTAATGAACTGATGCGGCATTGCACATGCGCTAAGAACTTGAACCTCAAATGCAACCCCTTCATAATTATACCTTCAATGTATCAGGCACAGCACCAAAAGTAGCTGGTCATACAATTGAGAAAATCACGGAACAGAGGGATTACACCGACAAACAGACAATGGAAAATTACAAGCCGCACAACTTAAAAAGCCCCAAAAGGAAAAACACCTTCATGATGACCGTAGCTGGCCTCAGAAGGATGAGCCGTGCTTGCTGCTTCCGAAGCGTCTGCTGATGCCAAGTTGTACTCTTTACCAAGTGCTACCCCTCGAGAAAGGTATCCCCCTGACATGCATACAACTGGAACTCCGAAAGTTTCAAGACTTGAACAAATATGATGATAGTAGAGTATGCAATTCACTAAGAATGCCGTCAGCAGAACGATCATCACTCTCTATACGATGCAAAAACAGAGAGTCAATTTGTCTGTACTCTGATGTAAATCTTGCTTCACATCCAAAATCCTTGGGTTTGAAATTTAAACTAAAACACGCCTTGGGTCATCAATAGGGGATTCACAAAAATGAATTGCAAACTATTAACTTGAGCTGCAAATCTAAACCATAGCAACATTGTGTCACTCAAAGCTCTCACGAAAATGTTACTGTCTCACAGCAATTGCAGACTCCTCCAACACTATCAAAAAGAAATTCTACAACACCTAGTCTCATAGAAACGGTACATTTCAGATGCGAAAAATAGAGGCAAATTGGACGATGTAATCTTGCTTCACATCCTAAATCCTTGGCTCAAATCTTAAACTAAAAAGAGACTTGGATCAAGAATAGGAGATTCTCAAAAACGGATTACAAGCTTTAACTGGAGATGCAAATCTAAACGACAGCCACATTCTGTCAATCAAATCTCTGAGCACTGTTACCATCTTACCGCAACTCCAAACGAGCCTCCTTCAAAAAGTAATCCTATCTCACAGAACGGCTCATTTCACATGCGAGAAATAAAAGCAAAATACACGATGTAATATTATTTAACATCCTAAATCCTCGAATTCAAATCTAAAACCATAACGAAGCTTGGATCAAGGATAGGAAATTCACAAGAACGGAATACAAGCTTTAAATGAGCTGAAAATCTAAGCGATAGCAACATTCTGTCAATCAAAACTCTCACAACACTGTTATAATCTCACCGCAACTGCGAACGAGCCTCTTTCAAAAAAGGAACTCTAAAACACCTAATCTCACAGAAAGGCACGTTTAAGATCCGATAACGCAGTTCCAGATTGCTTCGACAGGAATTTGACCGCAATCTCGTCAAAAGTCTCAAAAAATCAAAACTATAGAGAAACAAGAGTGTTTCGTACCGCTACATTTCCAAAAAAGAACACTGCTGGTGAGATACACAGACTCCGCAACTTCAATCAAAAAGAACTGTCAGTCGGCGGTTGGAAGCTTGATTCGTTGCGGCTAAACGACTGCCCTTGCATCGTTTGGAAGGTAGGTCAAACACATGCTAACGAACTTCGGAGGAGTCGGTGGACACTTTTGGACGAAGAGACCCCTCGACGAACGACGGAGATCGTCAACGACAGTCGTCTTTCTTCGGTTGGGCGAACGTCGCAGTCGTCCAATCTACAGGTCCATTACGGAACAAGAACGGTGTAACCGTGAGGCTCTGTTCCTGATAAACAATAATAATACTCCGTGATTTATTGGTCAGTTGGACCTCAGATCCCCACTTTAACCAACCCCAATCAAGTTGTGCAATATGAATATGGTTGTAGATAGGATTTGGAAATTAAGAGTTGATGCCATAGTCTATGTCCAAAGGACAAAGCCAGTAAAGTCGGTCCATTCAAATGAAATTTTTTTGTTGCTAAAAAATTTGTAAAGGATGTTTAATGAATTGAAATGTCCTTGCCAAAAGATTTAACAACTTCACATATTGGTATGAATATTCAAGCTTGTAAGGCAATTGAGGTAAAATAACGTAGGAAACTATTGAAATCTTTGTGCCATGTTCCTTGCAAAATCTTTCAACCATCATGATTTCAATTTGAAACAAAAATTTCAAAGATAAGCCAATCTAATACTCCCTCTATCCAAAAATGATCTTCCGTTTGGCATTAGTTTCTTGTCCCCAAATGATCTTCCTATTATGACTAGGACAAATAGCCCGCAAAATGAATTACTCCATAATAGACAATTTAGATGAATATTTTTGGTAAATGCAATCATCATGACAATAAGGGTTAGCTAGGCTAGGAAAACCACTTAATATGCAATACTTTAACAGTGATCATGGATTTGCAGTTACTCAAAATACCTACATGGTTCCCTTTGCATTCAAATTCCATTTTATTGTTGGGTGCTTTCAACTAAAAAACAAAAAAGTGTCTAAGGAACTTGTTGCATTGCTAGTTTCTAATCACTCTTGGTTGGCTGCTCTTCAGACTTAGTTGCTCATCAATAGTGTACTAATCAATGCAAGAAGTAGTGGTTATTTTTGTCTATGCACTCACGGGGCAATACCACCATGGGAATCATAGGTCACACAATGAAAAGAGAATAAGTCACATGAAACAATATATGAAGTGTTCAATCAAATGGCCAACAATGTTGCACCCAAAAGGCCCCTCAAAATCATATTTCAAATCTCCATAACTTATAATTGAAAATAAATCTCAAACTCAAATTTAGAGAACAATAGGAAAGCATCAACCTTTATTTTTAGTTCAAGACAAAATTAAAAAATGTTGATTTTTGACCTTAATCCAAAACATTTAGTCAAACAAAAAGATCATTTAGGGACGGAGCAAATATGTATCAAAAATTAAATTTTCTACAAAAAGAAGTTTCACCCACAAAAATTATCTAAAATGTAGGCAACAATTATAGACTATTGTAATCAATTTGACGTTTTGGGTTTGGTAAGGGTTGAAGTGGGTCAATATTTTGGCAACCTCTTGCAAAATTAACTCATAAATTCATCTCCCACTTTTGTTAGTCCATCTGCATTACATACTTTCATTGGGTATTCTTCTTAATCAAATTGTCTGATCAAATATATAAATACATGATGAAGATTTATATATCAAAATCTACAATGTGGATAATAAAATAGAAATTCAAAAGTATTTTATTTATGATTTTATTGATTACATAACCTAATGCATAATATTGAGAAAATGTATGGGGCAATGTGGAGAATTTGGTACAATGGTGTAGCCTCATCATTCTTAACCCCTAAATGATTTTGACTATGTTTTCACCAAAAATGCTCCCAAATTGCCATTTCTAGTACAAGTACCAAATTTCAAATAAACAAACATTTTAGAATACATGTAACTATAGGATCTTGTAGTACATTGGTTTGAAAAGGTGTGCAAAAAATTTCAAAAATTTCCACAATGTAAATTGCAAGATATCAGTGTTTGAAGTGTCAAAAATCTTTTTTCTGGCCTTGCATAAATCCAAGCAACTACACTTCTTAAGGTCACATTTGTATGAAAAATGTCTAAAATGGTGGTTATTCTTTGAATTCAATCTTCAAGTCAGGTTGGCTACATGCATGAAAAATTTTAGATCATTTGGAATTGTACAACATATAGGAAAAAATAGTAAGTAGAAAGAGGGAGAGAATGATTCAAAATACTAAATTGTTAACAATTAATTTATGGAATTGAAAAATTCCAATTCTAATGATTTTAATGTTGTGATAAAAAATCTACATCTACTATTTTAATTTTTTTTTCAAAAATATGGAAAATTGAGTTAAACAAAGAGCTTCAAAATTTGTCCTTGAATAAAAATCATTAGAAAAATTCTAAACCCTGTAGAGGATCATTAAGCTTACTTTTTTGGCACCTTGCAATGCTAAATTGCTAGTGCAGAAAAAATATAAATATAAATTTTTGAAAAAAATATGCATGAAAAAAATATTGAAAAAATAAAATATAGTCAAAAATATTCAAATTTGATGTGGTTCTAATGTAGCACTAATAGTGCCACATTAGATTTCAAATTTTTAAAAATAAAAAATAAAAAATAATTTATTTTCTTCTATAATTGTACTAAGGGGGTGCAAAACTTGTAGACCTCTCCAGCCTGTGTGAAATTATTTTCAATGTTCAATAACAACCCACAAACTCCTTCAAACTAAAACTCTTTATAACTTTGAATTCATTGATTAAAATGGAACGATTTAAAGCTTTCTAAGGATATATAAATTTAGTCAATGCATATGACAAACTTAGTGACCTCACTTAAGGTTCCATCGTCGAAGCAACTACAACAGCTAAAATATTGATTTCTTGTTTGATACAAGCTTTGGCTAAGAAGAGACCAATAGTATTCACTTCTGAAAGTTGTGAACTCAAGGATGTTTTGACACTTGAAGAAGTGCTCCCAAGACAACAAGTTCATTCTTCTACCTTATAGGAGGAATATGTACTAATGTATTCAAGTCCGATTGTATTCCTTCCAAGCCTTCTTCTCTTTCAATGGTGACAATGATTGACAAGGTTTGGATGGATACATTGGCTAACCTCAATCCCCTTAGTCTTGTTCCAGTTAGAAGGAATGTGACATTTGGACTTCCAACTATTCAAAATCTTGTTTGTGAGATTGGAGTACACAATCGTAAACAAGTTAGGGCAAGTTCATCCATTGGAGTCACCAAAGTCCCGGAGGTTTGTTTTATAGAACATCTTAGAGATTCTTGTCATTTTCTAAGTCTTCTTTATCCTAACAAGCCACTTGTAAAATTGAAAAGGGTTGCTTAGGCTAAAGCAATAAGGCAAGCTCATGATTATACTCATGCAAGCATTTTTTCCTACACACTTGAACAAGAACCATAGGTGGAAAGAGATGATGTGTTTGGCAAAAAATGTTCTTCAAATGTGAAGTCCATTGAAGATAAGGGAACATGAACCAATGAGGGCAATAGCTTACATGCTTGAAGTGTCATCCTTGGGTTTCTTGGGGATAGTTGTCACCAAGTATGGATATATGTTACTCTAATTAGGTGTTGTTTCTATCTTTTGTAGAATATGAAAAATCCCAATTGTTACTAGCCTTGCCATCAAAAAAAGTACCTTTTTGACAATATACAATGATCATTGACCTCAATGGAGTTCTCATTTATAGATCATATAGGGATAATAAATGGTATACCAAGCAAAGACTAATTTCCATAGTTTTACTTGATTGGCTATATGAAAAGGTAGATATAACATTTAAGAGCAATGTTTCACCAAAGAATTTGAATGAATTACTGCATGCTATGCTTGAGCCCACTTCTTTTGATATTAGAGACGTTGTCTTTCTATTGTAGACTGCAAACACGCAATCATCCTATAAAAACCCGAATAATCCTAAAAAGCCATATTTCCTTAAAGATTTAGTATATTTTGCCAATTTCATGCAATTGGCATTTGTTGAAGATGTTCTTCTGATTGATGATAGTCTAATGAAGAACCTCTTGAACAATTGTCACAACACAATTCATCCGAAGTTCTAGTGTGGTGATATGTAAGACCATTTCCTCATTACAACTCTTTGACCTTGGCTTTTTGGGCTTTTTGATTCCAACCAACCTGTTGTTGTTTATGTTGAGGCAAATCTACTTCTTGATTATCAAAGTTCATTGGCCCGTTGTCTTTTGGGGCTAATAAAATTTGGAAGGGTACTTTGTTCTTTAGTAATAATCCTGCCACAAGAGGTTGTAACTAGGAATCCCCCAATAGTTTTCCTAGCAAATATATAAATGCCAATTTTCTTTTTCTTACCTTGCATTCTCAAACTTATTGAATTGTGTATATATCAAAATCACTACCATGAAGATTGTAATAACTGTAATTATTGTATATTTTATTTTGAGCAATATTAAGAGACACCTTATAAAATTATTTGAAGTTTTTTTTGTATAAAATTTCTTTGAAATGCAATTGGTTGAATTCAAAAGGATCACAAGTTTGAGTCTTATGAGTCCTATGGATTTGGTTATATATGGAAATGTCATAGTACTAATTCCTAAAGTGACCTTTGATTATCAGAGAACTTGCTTTAATTCTAGTAATTGTTTTTTGTCAATCATTGGCTTTATGATCCTTAGAAGCTAATAAGGTTTTTGAAGGCACTTCTATTTTATAATCTGTAGTAATCTTGCCGGAAGATACTTTTTCCGGAGATCTTGTGCTAGTTTTCCCTATGGATATATAATTGAGAGGGTGCATATATTTTCACTAGTATCTTCAAGATTACTATAATTACCGTAAATGAAATTTATTTCTATGTAAAGATTGTAAATTTTGTAATTATTGTCTATGTTATTTTGAGCAATTTGTGACACCTTCGATAAGTTTTGGTAATTTTTTTTCGCAACAGCTCTTTAAAATGTGAAATGTTTAATTCAATAGAATTACAAGTTTGAAATGCATTCATCGTGTAGGTCTGGGTTATATCTAGGAATAGCATAGTATCGATTTTAAAAGTGACCTATGATTATTGAATAACTTGTTGTAATTATTGTAACTATTTTTTGTCCCTCATTGCTTATAATTGTTGAAGTGTATATTCTGTGTTTGTTTTACTATTATTCATGTCAATCTTTATCCATAGACATTGCAACACTTGATTCTACATGTATTATATTTGGGGAAGGCCCTTAGACTTTGTATTTAGTCTTGTGGATATTGATCATCAAAAATCTAAAGTAATTTGTTCATTAATGTGCACCATTTTGTAGAAAAGAAATGCTAAGTGAGTCTTCTATGATACTAATTATGTTTTGCATACCGTGATTGTCTTAATCCATATGTATCGGGAAGTTGCTTGGTGATTGGAGGTCCTCTTCTTTATTAAGATTTCACTAAGTGTTGAGGTTGAATTTTGTAGGAGGCATTATTCATTGTACTTAGTGGTAATCTATGTGT
The DNA here is from genome assembly GCA_963969395.1 of Pseudoscleropodium purum. Lineage (NCBI taxonomy): Eukaryota > Viridiplantae > Streptophyta > Bryopsida > Hypnales > Brachytheciaceae > Pseudoscleropodium > Pseudoscleropodium purum. The sequence goes on along the minus strand of OZ017795.1, from coordinate 20,150,147 downwards.
TGAGGGTGGTGTTACGGATCTCCTTGAGACTATTGCCATATCAGATGGCTTTCAAGACTTTTTTAGATTTCTTATTGAAACTAGTTATTGTGGCATATGGTTGTCCATGCACATTCCAACTTGGGCTGAGCTTCTTTATCATATTCTCCCCTAGAAGATTAGAAAGGACTTTCTTTAGGTTGTTGGTGTTGAAGAACCTAACAAGAACAAAACTTATCCGAATTGGAGTTGTGTCTTGTGAAAGTTATGAATTTTTGAGTTATTTTTGGATCTTAAATTTTAAATTATAGAAAATAGCTTTGCTTTTATTTTGACTATGGCTATGGCATACAACACACTAAGCTTAGTTATCAAGATGATCACCCATTTCCGATTACTTAAGCAATTTAGCCCATCTACAGCATGGGGAGGTTGAGGAGAAGATTTCTCTGTGTAGAGAAATAGACTTAAGAAGGATTTTGTAATTTTTGACATTTTTTTGCTCAAGAACAAAATTATTACAAATTTTTTTTGTGAAGATTCTCTTTGACCCATTTCCGATTAGTAGGCAAACTAATTTCCAACCATAGACTAGTTACAAAAGTGATATAGGTGATCATTGTGGCTTTCAATGTACATATTGTGATCATTTTATGGTTTCAATGTATACCTCCGGAACATTCTACTGCTCCTGTTGTACATGAGCTGTCACCTACGGAAATGCAGCACTCTATACTGCGAAAATGGGATGCTGATCGGAAATGGGTCTGCTCCTTTAGAGGTTTATAAGAATGTTATGCTCCTCCAGCGTTCCCGTCCAGTCACCCAGGCGGGGATGCCACGTTTGCGGTTGGCAGCAATCGATGAAGAGCGGGCAAATGGCCGAAAGGCCGCGAGGCTCCCCGCGGAGCGAAGTGCCAAGGGGGATAGCGTTATCTCCATTCTGAGGCCGCTGGAGCTTCGACTGGAGCCCGCCCTGAGCATTCCTCTGCCTCGGCATCACACCACCAACTCCTTCTGCCAATTCTTCTCCTTCGCATCGGAGCCTGCAGCAGCTGCTACGCTCGCCATGGCTGCCACCGCGTTCGCCGCGGCTTCTAGCGCCACCTCTCTCAAGGTACGACTCGCTCCTCATGCCTGCATTCCCGCTGTTTCCATGAATATCAGTCGCATTATGTTAGTCGAGGGTGGCCATGGCCAGACCCATCGAATGTGGGTCCGCGGTTCTGAGAATCTGGGGAACGGATCTTATCTCGAAAGTTCTGCTGCGCAGCGCTGGGAATTGACTGAAAATGCTCCATATACGATCCATTTCCTATATTCTTACAGAAGTATGTGCGTTCGGGTGCCCTTGGTCCTGACAAAATCACGACGGTTGGTGAATCTGGGCATTGTGGCCGATTAGGGATGCATTTCCACGCATTTGGGGACTGAAATCAGGTCTGGGCGTGTCGTAAAGCTTCAAGTTAGAATGAGATGTTAAAATCTGTTCATGCATTTGCCATTCTAGTAGATTGCAAGCGCTCTGGAAATTACGGGGTACCCATGTGGAGCATTCTAGCACCGGGATTGATGCTTCTCTGCAATTGAGAGTGATTCGAATAAGAATGAGGGTGTTCTTTCCAATTGGTGTCTCAATTGACCTGGAGTTCCACTGTGCTAGCCAATTGCACCATTATCTTACTCTTCTTTGGATTCTTCTCTTTCAGGTTGCAGGCTCGAATGGGTTCTCGGAATTCTCTGGCATGAAGAGCACCAATGCGGTCACATTCGGCAAGCGCTCCGATGACCTCGCCATGATCGTGGCTGCCCAGTCCGCTGTGGTGCGTTGTGTGTTCCTCGTTCAAATGCTGCAGGCTTAGATGTACCATTGCTTCTGTACTCGTATCGTGCATTGTGATTGAGTTTTTGTTTGCCCAAGCAAGTAGTCAGATTCATGGAAGACTCGCTGTATGTATCCTGACAATGTAGTCGGCCTTGATTACCAGGCTGCCAGCTCTGGAGCCTCGAGGGCCGTGACGGAGGCCAAGATCAGGGTGGCCATCAACGGATTCGGGCGAATCGGACGCAATTTCATCCGCTGCTGGCACGGCAGGAAGGACTCGCCCCTGGAAGTCGTTGTGATCAACGACACCGGAGGCGTGAAGCAGGCTTCTCACTTGCTGAAGTACGACTCCATGCTGGGCACCTTCGATGCGGACATCAAGGTCGCAGGCAACGATGGCATCAGCGTGGACGGCAAGGTCATCAAGGTGGTGTCCGACAGGAACCCACTCAACCTGCCATGGGGGTAAGCTAGTGTCAGGCCCGTGATGCCATCTCTCCTGCCTTGTCATTCTCTGGATTAGCATGATTTGGACCTTTGGCCATGACTTGATTATGAGTCTGAAGTAGGGTTACTGAACGACAAAGCATGCATTCCACGATTACAACTGCCGGAATTAATCGGAAATCCATTGAATCTTGTAATGTGGCTCGTATACTAGTTGCCGAGTTATTCGTTGCCCATGGAGCTGATCATGGCATTGTGACTGCAGGGAGATGAACATTGATCTCGTGATCGAGGGAACGGGAGTGTTCGTGGATGAGGCGGGTGCGGGCAAGCATTTGCAAGCCGGAGCAAAGAAGGTGCTGATCACCGCTCCCGGCAAGGGCGCCATCCCGACGTACGTAGTGGGCGTGAACGAGCAGGACTACACGCACGAGGACAAGATCGTCAGCAATGCGTCGTGCACCACCAACTGCCTGGCGCCGTTCGTGAAGGTGCTGGACGAGAAGTTCGGGATCATCAAGGGCACCATGACCACCACGCACTCGTACACTGGCGACCAGCGTCTGCTGGACGCGTCCCACCGCGACCTGCGGCGAGCCCGTGCCGCGGCGCTGAACATCGTGCCGACTTCGACTGGAGCCGCGAAGGCTGTGGCGCTAGTGCTTCCTCGTCTGAAGGGCAAGATCAACGGCATTGCGCTTCGCGTGCCTACGCCGAACGTGTCTGTGGTTGATTTGGTGGTGCAGGTGGAGAAGAAGACTTTCGCTGAGGAGGTGAACCAGGCTTTCCGTGATGCTTGCGAGACGCCTCAATTGAAGGGCATCTTGGCCGTGTGCGACGAGCCTTTGGTTTCAGTGGACTTCCGTTGCACGGACGTGTCCTCGACTGTGGACTCGTCATTGACGATGGTGATGGGAGACGACATGGTAAAGGTGGTGGCGTGGTATGACAACGAATGGGGCTACTCGCAGAGGGTGGTGGACTTGGCCAACTTGATCGCCGAGAAGTGGAAGTAGATTGTTCTATAGTATGTTTTAGGTGAAGGTCAAGAATTCTTGAGCAGCATCGAGGATTTAGCATGTTTAACTTGGAGCGTATTCGTTCCTCTCTTCGTTAGATGTAGTTTCAACTGCAATGTTGTTGCAGAAAAAGCATCGAATTCGGGAGTGATTAGTGTTTAGTTTCTCTAGTGGGTTGGTCTTGCAGTTTTGCCTATCCTAACCTGAAAGGTAATCGTAGACATGGAACTGCAGCAATTTATTGACTTGTCGATTACACTTTTGTGACACCTTGTACTCATTCGTCGAGCTTAATGCATCCGCCATTTTGTGAATATCACAACTTGTGTGTTTTGTAGCTTGCACTCTCACTGGTCTTGAACTTGACACATTGTTACATTGCGGAGCTTCTGAAGAGTCTGTATTATTTTTCTAATTCGTTGATTTATTGTTGATCTTATGGCTGATCTTCATCTCTTGAGACACTGTTGGTTGCATTAGCAAGCTCTTTCTTCAGGAGATGTCCCTTTACTCGAGATGTTCATCAATGCAGTAATTGTTGATGATTTGGAATACTGCGTAATGAGCACTTATCAGCTGGGAAGAAGGGCAGGGTGAGAATGCAAGGAAAGTTCAAAGCGATAGAACCTATTCCCTTCCCATCTCATTACAGAGTCTCAATTGAGGCAAAATAGGATTAGAGAGTGCAACAATAGTCCTGTATTGTTCACAATAGAGAACTACATGTTTTTACTTTTGACAACCTTGAACAAATCTTTATTTTTTTAATATTAGTTTGACCCAAGAGAGAATTGGGAATTTTCTTCAATTCACCATTTCACTACCCAAATGTTTAATCAAATGATCCAAAATATGCACAATCACCAAAGTGATAACAATAGGGCAACTCTACCGGCATGGTAAGTGGAAAATGAGTTAGTGAAGTAATAAGTGCTGAAAAAACTTGTTATCTCTAGATTTACATTTTCAAAATCAATATAAGAAGTTTGAGTAAGACCTTACTCAAAAAGTGAGCAAGTGCTACAATGACAATGAGAGCCTCTTATAGCATAACAATTCGTTTCATGGAAAAATGATTTGAGACCGGTTGTTGTTGTGCAAGGGGTTGGGGCCAGTGGGCACCATACGATCTGATTCGAAATGAGCTGAAACTAATCGTCGGGGGATCTTTGTGTTAATATTCCTAGATGCAGGAGGATGTGTTTCACTAGCCACAATGGCAGTTGGCTTCATACTATAAAATGTGTTTGGCCGGAGGATGGTCTTTCTCTTGTCATTGCAAATACCTTGCAGTCTTAGCTCTTTGCCACATTGCATTACTTTCCTTGTCCTTTGTTGCCTTTGGCTCCCAACGATATTCTCTCTTGCCTGACAACCAAGAATCATACATTTTGATTTGACATTTTAGACAAAATCATGAAACATTGACCTATCTGTTTGTATTGCTAAGAAACAAAGAAGAATTCTTTTAGTAGCAAATTTAAATGTTTTTTTAATTTGTTTTATATAACTCAAACAGTAATCTCTTGAAACATTTACATTAAAAAAAAGAAATATGGCCTCAAGAAGCAACCCAAATCCAAAAGTAAACCAAAAGTATAAAAAGTACAAATTATTTTATTTTATTTATAAAAAACATTAATTCAAAAAAATAGCAATCTAATGTAGCACGTCAATTGTGATTTTCTAAATGATTTTTTTTCAACTTTATTTATTTGTATTGTTGGTTGAATGGTACATCTCCAATGGCCTTCTTGAACCCCCATTCTTTTTCTAATGTCATCCATCCATTAGATACCACTTCACTTAGGAATTAAGTCTATCCTTGAAAAGAGGCACTAAACCGAAGGTGTACATATTCAAAATTGATCGTTTTTTCAATTGCCTTTTATAACCACAAATGCATAATATGTCAAGTAAGAAATCTTAGACTAGTATAGATAGAAGACACAATTAGAAAGAGGAGGATTTTGGATGGACAAACTTTAGTTTCCTCTAGCTTTTATCATAGTTTGTTGAACTACCTTCAACATACCCGCCATCTATAAATTTTGGTCTATCACTGACCAAAGTTACTCTTCTTCTAAAATGTTAGCTACCTTCCACAAGGGGAGTGACCAAAGTTACTCTTTTTCTTAAACATTAACCACCTTTTTAAGGGCATTTGATTGGCCTTGTGATGATCCTCATGTGTATCATTCTAAAGTAAATTTGATTCTATATATTCAAATTTTGATTCTTAAAGTCTGAATATATACAATGAAAATACCTTCCTATGTTTTTTCAATGTTTTTACTAAAAAATCACATAGGTTTCATGAATATGTAGCCAAGGAAGACCAAAGAATTAAAGCTTCTACTACAACAGACTACTATGGAAGAAGAAGAGAAAGAAGAGTAACTCTGGTCATATGACCGTCGTGAATGAAGAGTATGTTGGGGATAGTTCTGTTATCTAAGTTATGGACTACTATGGACTATTTCTTTGTAGCTTCAAGACTTTTCTGAGGGGATTTTGTAACCAAAGGCATAGTCTGATGAAATCTAGATTCATTCCGGTGACGGAACCTTACGATCATTTGTAAAGTCTAAGTAACCAACGGTCTCAACAGGCTACTGTGTACATAAGCGAACCCGGTTAGTACTTAATTGCACGTGTCAAGCATTTCAAAGATGAAATGTTTAACACTTGTAAACCGTGACAATAATCAGTGGAACCTCCTTCGTTTATGGATCCCCAATCTTACTAAACCTCAAAGTCTGCGAAGCAAAACAAGTAGGATCTGTAATGCGGTGAGAAAAATCAATGACTCTTTAATTTTCACGGAATCTTGCGAAGGGTCTATTACGATAAAGACAGTCACAACAGGATGATCAGTTTTGGTTCTTACAAATACCGACTAGGATCGATCCTCTACTGTACAAGCTCCTCTCCTTCGTCACAATGAAATCTAATGCACGGAGCCTGCAAACCAATTCTCTTAGCTTCTCCAAAGCGAATCCTTGGATGCAACAATCTAATAGTTTCAGCGGAGAAGTGAATTACATGTACAGTACAGTAGTACCCATTAGAACTTGGTAATAAACCGAAATTAATCTTCCCTTATATTCTAGAATTGATATGCTCTACTAATGAAGTTGCTCCCGATAGAAAAAGCAAACATTAAACTGTAACAAGAGTTTAAGCTTGGCTATTGTGTGTGATACCTTGATGGTAGGGAGGATTTGCGGCGGGGCTGTTTCCAAATCCTCACGCGAGTGTCTCACTTCTGCTGTTGCAAAACCCAAACGATCTACTCAGGGTTGCACTCCTAGTGCTCAACTTTTAACGTACAAAAAGCTCAAGAATCCAGCAATGAATTACCAGGATTGCCATTGATTGATCTCAGAAATGGTTATTCCTGAGCTAGAAGCTATGAAACATGCTAAAGCAATTCAAACCAGGAATTAGAGACTGCAGCAGCTCCTGAACATGAGTCTGTGACCACTGTCTCTCACTGAACTGAGCAAACAATTTGGAAGCTTGATTCCCCAACCGACAGATTGCTAAGAACTGCACATGGAACTGGGATTTCAAGGTACCTGGTGTGGATTGAAAAAGCGGCTGACTGAAGGTGATGAGCGCTACTAATGTGAGGACCAGCAACAATGTGAAGCTCCAACTCACCGCCATCTCCAACTCCTCCTCACTCGCAGGCTCTACTAAACTCAAATTGCTATTACGCGGTTTGCAATCGAGTCTCTCCTCCAAAGGCGTCTCTTGGTTGTCTCATATCAATGCTGTGATAGAGTCCACTAACAAGCAACACCGCCTGAGGTGAGCGCGCTTCCGAGGAGAACAGGTAATTAATTACAGTATCATATAGATTGTTTAATCAATTCACTCAGGACTAGCTATTAATCAAAGCTATGGAAGCAGCTAAAGCTTGCGGAGTGCTCTGAAACGGAAAACACTAAGTTGGATCTTGTCTGCATATGATGCAATAGGGGCCAGGTGACATCCCTAGTGCAGGCGAGGCTTGGTCATAGGGGAGGAAACGTTGTGACCAGCTCAGCCTGCCTGCCTGCCTCCCTGCGCTCGCGCAGCCCTTGCTGCTGCAGGCCGCCTGGCTGCAACAATTGTTAACAAGCGCACACCAACCAGGTTCCTTTGGTACAAGTCCTGACACACGAAGATCGCACTGAGAGGGGGAGGGAGGTTGTCCTCCAAGTCAGGCAACCCCGTTTTGAAAAAACCTTCCTGCATGCAAGCTCCATGCCCCTGGTCCGACCAGGGCAGATCGCAGCATCAATGGGGGAAATAATCACAATCAAGGCCAGGGGGAGGAAAATTAATGGAGACTACTACTACCTGTGGCAAGAAACTTTGGGGGTTTGGCAAAGTTCTACAACGTGCTGGTGGGTGGTTGCAGTGCACCATCAGAAAATGGTAGTGGAATGCGACCCGGCATCTTACGGACATGGGCACTGGCAAGCAGTCCCCTTGAGTCCTACTTGTGATCAATAACATCTTCTTCAGAACCAAAAAGATCCTTCCTCTTGTATGTATCAATGTAGGTATGTATGTGCAGCACGAAAGGGGAAAAAAGAAGCTGATGAAAGCTATGGCCGTATAGAAACTTAACACCTTCACCTTGTGAGTTCCAATTGGTGGTGATCACCATACGGAACTGATGACTTATAGGGTTAATTTGTTTGCGATTCTAGGGCATTAAATTTGGCTGCAGTCACTCTTGAATTTGTTCATGGAATCATATTGGCGGGTTTGAAGACTAGTACGTACTCATAATGTGTGACTGGATTGTCTCGACCCAAATGTGTTTGTGCTACCAGCTCCTGAAAATTCTCATCTCCAGAAGTTGTCAAGCTTGAGATTGAATGGGAATCGCTCAGCTGGAACTTACACATACAACCAGCCAGCTTCCACCGAGTGTCTCATGTGCAGACAAGATCCCACTCCCGGACAAGAAGCAGTAATGTTTGCAATCAATCATAAAAGGCGACTGGCAATGAAAAAGATGATGATAACTATTAATGATGATGATGATGTGCCACAGAAAAGAAGGCAGGAACACAGGCAGATGAAGCCCAATTTGAGCTCTGTTTTTCATTGCTTAAGTGATCGTGTCTGCAGGTAGAGTACTATTTCTTATTTGAGTACATCGAATTATCAGTGAATTCGATGGCGACGGTTCCTATTCCGTCGTCCTCGGTTCTTCCCAGTCAGTGGCAGCATAAATGGAATGGAATTAGAATTACATGAGGCAGATGATGATGATGATACAATTATCAATACGAACTGAAGCTTCATTTTAATCAATTCTAAATTACAGGAACGTGGATATTGCATACTTTTAAAATGGTTGGATTCAGAATAAAAAAAGAGTACAAGTACCAGGTAGAGAACTGAACCTAAATGTCAGTAGCCTCCAATTGAGCATTGTTAAGTAATTTATTCATTTTGGAGTTGGGGTACTTGTGAAAGTTGAGTTGTAAAAGTATTGTGATAGGTTCCAAAGGCGGCTGTAGTGGTTAGGCAAGACTCGTCAGAAAGGGGTACCTGACTGACCTCCTAAACTCATGTTTTTTTTAATTACTTTTTTCACTAACAGAGACTCTATTACTTGGCCTTCACTTTTCCTTCAGCTCAGAATATATGTGTATGCTGACAACAATCAAATGCCTCAGTCTCTCCTTCAATTGCTTGAATTCCACCACTCTGTCTTCTCGCAAGTAAGCTTAACTTGACACAAGAACACAAGGAAGATACTGGCAGCAAATGCATTGATCTTCCTCTTAGTTACTCAATAGACTTCAAGCAAATACTTTGACTAATGTTGGATGGGAGTGTAGGAATAATTTTGTCAATAACTTTCTGCTTAGGATTCCTTATTCTGGGTAGTCACACCTTCTTCAACCTGAGTTTCATTCTCCAAGAATTGAGATGCAACGCTTTGTAATTGGATGTCTGTGGCTTATGGAGCTTTAATTTTTGGAGAATGGAGAAGGTTGTTTCTTCTCCTCTAGAGATGAAGAAATCGGCTTGAAGAAAACTTGTTGGAGATTTTCTTTTATCTTAGCGTTTTGTCTCTTGTGTGTGGCTTTCACTCAAGTCACACTACAAGAGAAAAAACCTCACCCAAGATCTACTTTGCAACAATCAGACCTTTGAACATCAATGTTTCATCAACCTTCCACCAACAATTGGTTGCAACATCAACATTGTGTATATGCTCCCTAAAATCAGCTACAAAATATTTGCAAGTAAACGTATTCTCAGGTTTTCATTTTGTATGCTCCACATGGCTTTGAAGGGAGTCACATATTTTTCATGCAAAACAACTTCATATTGGCTCCTCTTTTGTCTCACTGACTTCTCCAACTTCATAGAATTTTGTTTCTCGAAAAAGGTGTGACTACCTCTATTATCAGGGTTCACGAATTTTTACGTCCACCCGAAAAAGGCGTCTGTAACCCGGACGTCCGTCCACACGGACGCAGCGTCCTTTCCGCCGTCGGAAAGCGAACACCTCAGCCGCGGTGGACGGGCGGGGCGGACGAGATGGGTGGATGGGCGGGGTAGACGGGCGACCGCGGGACGGTTGGAATAGGGTGGTCGGGGAAGCGGACAGGGGAGATGGTCAGTGGTCGGAGCAGTCAAGCAGTCGAGGCAAACGGCAACATCGGGCACGGCGGACGGTCCAGGCGGACGCTGCGTCCACTAGACTTGCGAATGTCAACAGACGCTGCGGACACAGCGTCCGCGTCTGGACGTCCCGGACGTCCGACCATCCTGTCAACCCTGCCTATTTATCACTTCCTAGGCTACCAAAGTACACCCAATTGAAGAAGGATTTCTCTAGTGTTTAAAATGGACATGTGACATTATGGGTAGTCACACCTTCTCTGAAGACAAAATTTTGCTAAAAATTGAGGAGGTCAAGAGAGAAACCCAAAGCCAATTAGGTGCCTAAAGATATGACAAAGGTGTATACTCTTTCTATTACCTTGAGGACGAGTCTTGAGGATTGGAAAATTATGGTTCACAAGGATTGCATGATGAAGTTGTAGAACGCATAGGCAGTGTGCTCTTCACAATGAAGGCACAAACACAATAAGCAAGAGTGAAGAAATTTTCGCATTATTCAATATTCACCTCCAGAGTAGAATAACAAGCTTGGTGAAAACTTCACAAAAACAATATATTCTACAATGGAGGAGCAATGGGGAGCCAATTGAGAGCCACTGTGTATACATTTGCTAAATAATCCGCCAGTAGTGAAGAAGGTCTGACTATCCTTACTATCGATGGTGTTAGCAAGTGGATTAGAAGAAAGGTGTAAGAATATAGGCTTCTAAATCCTAATATTTAGTAATGTACTATTTTAGTGATGGATATGAATAAAATCACATTATATTGATATATGATTATGTCATAATATATTAAGTAAAAATAAAATTTTGTTTGTAGACTTATTGGATAATGTCATTTTACAACTATCATCTTTAAGCTTATAGCATTTGTGTGAAAATTATTTGTGACATTTGAAGATAATAGTGATAGCAAAAACTAATTAGTGAGTTCAAAATAGATTATATGTACTTTCTAGTGTATCATCTACTAAGAAATGACCCAATTTTCAAAAGTATCATTATAAAGTAATCATGCAATATTAAGCCTATTTATTGGCTATACTATTCATAAACATTCAATCAAATGATTATTTAACATTTTATATTATTAGCAATGAATGAAGAGGGTTGACTTCTAATTAAATAGTTGAGTAAAACTTCATTTAGACAATAAAAGTTGAAAACCTTAGGAGAATTCTTGACAATTTTTTTTGAAGTGTTATTTTGTTATTTTATTTCAATACAAAATGCTATTAAAAAAGACAAATAAAAATATTTGAATAAAATAGAATAAGAAAATCAACTAAGTCTAAATGAATTACATCTAAAAGTCTTTATTAGGTCTTGTTGGCAATTGGAGAATGGTTTTTAATTTTCTTAACCCTAAAAGTCCTAGGCCTACACAAATGAGAGTTTGAGAAAGTTCTCATGATCTTAAATTTTGGCAATATTTTGAAACTTTTTGAAAGATAGAACAAATGATAAATTTTTGTACTTGGGAGGAAAAGTTAATACTATCCAAATTAAAATATTCAAGCCAAATCAACCCTAATATACAAAAACTTGAAACATAATTTTAAGGAATTTGTTCCTTATAGATTATATATTTCTCTCTACCATATTGCATCACTTCATATCTCTAATAAGGAGTGTTGTGAACAACATTCACATGTGCAAACACAAATACCCAAAGGCAAATCCCACTATAATTAGGCATAAATGAGCATCAAACATTTCATTACAATTGGACTAATCTTACATACAATTTGAAGTACAAAAAGAGACACCTTAGATTAAGTACATGGACAATATCCCCATTATCTACAACCTTCAAAGTTTTCCATCTTCTAAAGTTTATGAAATCCTTAGACGCAACACTTGAAGAGAATGAAAGGGAAGGAGGATTTGTCTAGGGTTTCAATCAAACCTTCTAGCCTCCAAATGTCCATATTCATATCTTCAACTAACATTATATTCTATTATAACATACTAAACTTTAATTCTATTCTAACTAGGCTCCAGTTAGATCTTAATTGGATCCTAATTCTATCCTCCTTAGGTCCTAACTGGACCTTCCAAGTTAGCCTAAACTCCTTTATTAACCTCTAAATGCCCAAATTGTGTTTTTTGGCAATATAGAAATTTTGGGCAGCTCACTATAAACATTAAAATTTTAATATGACATGTGCTCAAGGAGTAGCTTGAAGGCACAACAATTTTCATAACTTTTGACTACATGGTTAAAAAGTTATTGTATGATATGTACTTTTCATTGCTTGACGGGCCGCTTAGGTAGAAAAAAAAACTTCTATAAAAATTATTTTTTTAAGAAATTAAAATTTGAAATTGGTTCTATAGATTTATATATAATTACAAAGCTTTGAATCATTCCATTTTGATCAATGAGTCAAAAGTTATGAGGAGTTTTAGTTTGTGGAAGTTTCTAAGTTGTTCTTGAATCTCTATTCTAAGACAAACTTTGAAGTCCTTCATTTAACTCAATTTTCAATATTTTTGGAAAAAAATAAAAAAATTGGGTGTAGATTTTTATTAAAAAATTACAACCATTGGAATTGACATTTTTCAATTCCATAAATAAATTGTTAACAATTCAATATTTTGAATCATTCTCTACTCTTTTTTACCTACTATTTTTTTCCTATATGTTGTATGATTTCAAATGATTAAAAAAATTCCAAGCATGTAAACAACTTGACTTGAAAAATGAATCCAAGGAGTTGCAACCACTTTGGAAATTTTTGCATACAAATGTGACCTTCTAAAGTGCAGCTACTTGGATTTTTGTAGGGCCAAAAAAAGGAAATTTGTCACTTCAAATGCTAATACCTTGCAATCTACGTGGTGGAAATTTCTGAAATTTTTTTCACGTGTTTTCAAACAAGCTTACTACAAGATCCTATGGTTATATGTGTCCAAAATTTTATTTTTTTCTAAAATTTGGTACTTGTACTACAAAATGGCAGTTTTAGAGCTCTTTTGGTAAAAACATAGTCAAAATCATTTAGGGGTTAACTTCCTAAGCAAAATAACTACTAATACAAACTTGCTGCCATTTGACATGACAATCAAAAGATTGATTCATTCCATTTGGATTAGTGATGTAAAAGTTATTGGATATCTTCTTTTGTAGGCAATTATACATCTTCATGAGGAATTAATGTATTGGATTTGTTTTTTAACTCAATTTTTACAATTTTTCAATATAAAGTTCTAGAAGATTAATTTTGCTTGCTAGAATAATTTCACCATTGGGGGTAGTTTGTTTAATTACACCATTAAGTATAGTTTGAGGTTTTAGATTAAGTTTGCATCTACCTCTACTTAACAATTTTTTGAAGAATGGAAATTATATTTTCATTTTTATTTTATTTTATTCAAAACTCCTTGCTGAATATTTCAACATGATTTTAAAAAATCAAAGCTTATAGTGCAAAAGAATTTACTTAAGGAGATTCAATGTCTTATAATTTAATCAAACAAAGCAAAAATAATATGTATTCTTCACTTTAAACACAAATATCTTGCAATTTGCGTTGTTAAAGTTTCTAGAAATTCTTCTATGCCAATCTAGCATAAGATCCTGAAGTTACATTTGCTAACAATATTTTTTTGAATATTTTTTTTTTTACAATAGAAATAGCAATTTGTAGTGGATTTTGATTGAGAAAAGGCCTTTGGAATTTAGAAATTATCATATGTTTCTTGGATGTTGTATAAACAAAATATGAATTTTCAAAGTTATAGATACATTAGGTATTACCCAAATCAATTCTCATAGCTATCTAGAATGTAACAAGAACCTCTGAAGATCAGTTTTTCAACAAGTTACCTTAGTTCAATTCAATATTAGGGGGATTTTTTGAATTTTACCGACTATTTTCTTTTAATTCTCATATTGAACCATTTTTGAAGTACCAAGTTCATTTTTTTCCTCTGTTTTTAATTATGAACAGATATTTTATAGATTTTTTCACAGTTTTATTTTTCCACTAATGTTTTCTATTGCTAGTGGAGATTCTTCCCAATTCTAGGGGCTAACAATGAACAAATTGGTAGTTCTTCCTAAACATCAATTAATTCAACCTCTCCATCTCTAGTCACCAGAAGATGGCATACACTTATCTCCCTACAAATAAATACTATAGCTTTGAAAATTTTATATCCAAAATATCTTGTAATAAGGTAGGCATCTCCAAATGTGCTATTGTTCCTAAGCCGCCATCTACACTTTGTATACATCTCCAAATCAATCATGTACCTACTTATGTACCTATTTAATATGTGGAAGAAACTGTTTTAGAACCAAACTTTGTTCCTTAATAACTTTTGCATACGATATCCAAACAATATGTTCTTTGGTGTGTTGGAACCTCCTTTCACTTGCCAACAACAAAAATCAATGAAAAATTGACCCATCTAATATCAGTAACCAGTCACAGCAGCAAAAAGTGGCAGTTTGGGGGTACCCACCTCATGCACGACAATCAAGTCACGTATCCAATGCTAAAGGGAAGAAGCTCCCCGAGTGTGCCAGTGGGTGGTCCTTTGATTTGTCTCTTCCATGTGTACTACTGCTCCTTCCTTCCATGGTCACGACTAGTGCAGTTCAGTTGTTGCTACTGCTTCTGCTGATAGATGTGAAGCTATGCAAGTTGTGGGAACCAAGACAGACAGAAAGACTGCTGGCAAGGTTTTTATTCCCTGATTAATTAGAACTCCATTCTTAAAATTTAAAATTAATTATCGCATCCTTCCTGAACGACCAACCAAATTATAATTTGGTATTAGTTTCGTGAACATGCTTGGGAATTGTCAGAGACAGAATCCTGAGTTACAAGGAGCAGGTACCTTACAGTACGAAGGGAAACCAGCGTGATGACAGGCAAAAGGCCCATGCAGCCATGACAGATCTACACCTAGGGAATGACCCATTCTTACAGTCTTGCATCATCTCATGACAGACTTTTGGTCAAGAAATGAAATGAGATTTGTGCTAAAGTAAACTAGCCTATGACTGGTTTTGCCCTGTATGAATTGAAAAATTTTAAACCACATCGAGACAAATGGGAGAAATAGGGAGAACAATTGAAATTCTATTTTTTTCTTACAAAGTATGAATTGGTTATGAGTTTTTTGAATTGTGATGTCCAATTGTAGAGGAAAAAAGAGTCTTTAGACTACCCCAAAATTAGATAAAAGAGTTCCCATAATGATCATCTTACTCACCTAAAGTAATTGCAATATTTTAAGCTTACCAGAAGTTACTTCTTGTGATGATTGAATTTATACTCAAAAAGTGAAAGTTCCTAATGCAATCACTAATCACTCCATTACTATCATCCAAGACAAGAATTGTGGCCACTAAATCAACCTCAATTGCTCTTCTTCCCATTGCTCTCCTCATTTCATTTCAAGAAGATTATGAATTTATGACACACACAAACACACTCCTTTCCGTATGAATGGAATACTATCCTCTTGTCTGATTGTGTTTTGAAGCAATGAAAGATTTTGCTTCAATCACCTCCTGTGAAGCACAACTCATTCCTGTCTGTCCAAAGTTAGTATACAGAAAATCTAAACCCAGCAAGTACCTCCCCAGATCTCTGCAAGTACTAGCTGTTGCACCTCTTCAACTTCAACTTGTAATTTTACAGAAACTAGAAATAAATTTCCACTCTCTCTGGAATGAATTAGTCATGCTATCTTATCTTTTGAATGTTTTCAGTTGTGCATGCAACATCATGCTAAGATGGAGGGTTGTAACTGCAGAAACAAGCCAGGTAAAGGTCGTACATCCAAATGTGCAATGAAATGGTCTCAATCAACACTCCATTGTGCAGATAATCAGTTGTAGGTCTTCAACTTTTAACAGAAACTAGAAGCAAATTTCTGCTCCGCAACAACCAATTGTGCTAACTTATCTTTTGAATGATTTTTTTTTTGTGCATGCAACATCATGCTGAGATGAGTGTTGTAACTGCAGAAACAGGCCAGGTGAAGGACAAATGTGCAATGGTCTCAAATCCCCACACTCCATTGGACAGATACTTAATCTGTTGTGTAAAGTGGGAGCTGGCAATCATATCCACACTCCAAAGCTCTCAGAGAACGCATATGTAAGTACCTATTATAACTTTACTAAACTTACATTCATTAATTTTAAGAAATGCGTCTGAAAAAGTCGTCTAATTGGAATGGTTCAATCTGGCATTCAGTCTCTATTAGGAGGCTAACGCACATATGTACCTACCTATTACTAGCTAACATTCCAGTTAAGAAATCTGACAAAAGCTCTGTAATCACGGGGTTCTGCCATGGTGTTTCTCAAATTACCAGCATTCCATTTAAGAAATTGGAATGCATTGGGAATTCAATGACTAGCAGCCACTTCCTTGATGAATCTGACCCTCTTGTATGTACAGTAAGGTCTAGCTCATTTACGAATTTTTCAGACCAGGCTCACTAGAAATTTCAGCAACTTTAAGAAGCTCTAGCGTACTAAAAAATGAATCAATTTTGAAATTTCAAATTGCATTGGAATCACATTGAAGTCTAATTCAACTTAATGACAAGTGAAAAATGAATAATGTAAAATCATATTACAAGTTGGATTGATTTTACACATTATCTCCCATTTCATAGAAGATAGTGAAAGACTTCTTGCATTAGGGTGAAGAAAAAACAAAAAGTGATCCAAAATTTTCAAGTGGCATGTGATCAAGTGTCTCGAAAACAATTGTGGAGATTCATTTCTAATATGTACCCTAAATTATAAGTTGTAATTTTCACAAATGGTGGTAACACCAAGTGTGAGATAGTGTATAAAGAACATCAAACTCTTTGTATGATTTTCAATTACATATGTGCATTAGTAATGGTGGTAAAGTAGACTTCAGTGTGATTCCAATGCAATTTTGAAATTTGAAATTCCATTCATTTTTGAGTGCACATGGGCCTCCCAAAGGTATCCAAATTTTCAGCAGGATTCAAAATTCGTAAATGTGGTAGACCTGACTGTACAGTAAGACAATGAATGAACTTCTTTTGCTCCATGTGTAAAAGCTGCTTAGTAAGCAGTGAGTTCATTGGATTCATTGAATCGTAGCAACTTCCCAACCCAATTCCAACCTTTAATTTCAGTCCCAATTCCACACTCAATGCAACACTAAAAACTACCAATTAAAATGCATCAACCAATCTGAATTGGATCCAAAAGTAAAGCTCCAAATTGGGCTGCCAATTAAGCAGTCGCCAGTCCACATGGGTCTGCTTCCCTTTCTACTCTGGAAGTTAAAAAGGCTCACATAAGATGTCCTGTGCAAGGGCCAGCGACAGTGGAGCTCCCTAGAGGAGTACCGGTCATCATCTCAGTGTACCCCAAATTTGCAGCGCCAAGCTAGGCTTTCGAGATTGAACCTCACTTTAGGACACTCTAAGTCTTAACTTATTAAAATAATATCTGACTGATTGTTTTTCCCCCCTCATTCACAGTGTTCTTTCCAAAATTTAAAAAAAAAAACTAAAAAAATCTTAACTTAATTACAAAAAACACGCTTAACATTACAATAAGTTAATAACTGACTGGAAGTTCACGTTTTCTCTCGTCATAAGCAAGCAAGCAAGGTGAGTCATGTGTCTGTAGATGTCTGTAGATTGTTTTTCAGGTTGCGCCGGATTCCATGTGAGCGGAATTTGTATAGTATAGTATTATCATTCTTCTTACTGGTGTTCCTGAATGTGCGCAGTCATTTGGGACCAAAGGACCACCTCTGCAGTTACTTACAGTAGGCTCTTAGAAGTATTGGCTTGGATCTTGCTTCTTGCTTGCAAGCTGTTCATAGCTCGTACACCAAACTGGTGGCAATCTTCAGCGGTGGTGCAAGCTTGAAACAGCAGCCTTACAAACAGGGAAGACTGAATCAATGTGTGCATGGATTGAAGGTGGGTAACTACCCCCCCCAAACCACCACTTTTTGCTACTGTGCCTGGTTACTGTTATTACATCAGTGAAATTTTCATTGATTTTCTTGTTGGCAATTGAAAGGAGGTTCCAACGCACCAAAGAACGTGGCATTTAGATATCGTATGCAAAAGTTAGGAAGGACTAAAGTTTGGTTCTAAATTGGATTTTTTTGCATATATAGCTAGGTATGTAATTGATTTTGGAGAATGATGAACACAAAGTGAAGATGGTAATTTTGGATTAGAAAGTTGAAGAACTTTCAATCCTCGTGTATTGGTGGAATATTGTGATTATATTGAACTTCTAGGATAAGAAATGTTCAAAAATGCTTGTGAATAATAAGAAATGGAACATTGTTCTTGCTATTGAATTGCCTTTTTTTTGTTGAAAATAGTTTGAAGTCAATTGGGTATTTTAGATTCCTTTCTTATGCATTTTTTGGACACTAGTGTATGAGCAAACTATAAATTTTGGAATTGCTAAAAATAAGTGTCTTCAAAGGTGATCCTAGGCTCTGACAATAGAAGCAATAAATTTTGGGCAAGAGTTTGTAGGAGTCAGTTTTCAAAAAGGATCAAAATTTGGTTTAGGCCTACCTTCGTATAAAACAATAAGTTTACAAATTACATTTAGTAATAGAAATTCATGGACAGTTGAAATTATATCAAATGGATAAAATCTAAACTAACATGAGTAACATCGCTCACAATGAACACTAAGTGTCCAATGGATGACAAAGAATCCTTTTGAGTAAGAAATAAGTGCAAATGTGAACTCATCCTAAGAATTTTGTGTGAAAAGGTTAAGTCTTACACACTATTTTGACCTCCAATTAAGGAATGCTCTTGGATTTCTTTTTTAAGCAAATGATTCACATGGTACCAAAAAGGATGATTTCCAACCATGGCCAGC
Source organism: Pseudoscleropodium purum (assembly GCA_963969395.1). Lineage (NCBI taxonomy): Eukaryota > Viridiplantae > Streptophyta > Bryopsida > Hypnales > Brachytheciaceae > Pseudoscleropodium > Pseudoscleropodium purum. The sequence goes on along the minus strand of OZ017795.1, from coordinate 20,131,346 downwards.
TCCAAGTTCCAAGGCTACGCAACAATGAAAATTATTTTTGACTAATAGTAAGTTTTCTATATCAATGCACGTCTACCTAGCTAGTAGATATATTTGGAGCATTGCAACACATGGTCATATTTGGGATGTTGCAATTAAGATAAATTAGTCTGGGTAGCATGCAATGTCCTTGTGACAATGCCCTATTTGTGTAAGGAAACTTAAGGTGCTAGCAATGTTGGTAAAAAAGTGATCCTCGCATTGAGTTGCAGAGTAAGAGTCATTAAGAGTCATTTTCTACTGTGCTTAGTTATTTACTATTATTATATTGGTTAAATTTTCATATTTTCTTATTAGCAAGTAAAAGGAGGTTCAAATGAAGAAAATGTGGCATTTGGATACCGTATACAAAAGTTATGAAGGGTCAAAATTTTTTTTGGTAAAGATCTACAATTATTTCTTCCACATAAGTACATACTGATTTTGGAAGTATACATAGAGTGATGATGGCAATTTGGGTTCAACAATCCAATTTGGGGTGTCCACCATAACTTGTATTGATCCAAAAGGGGCTAATGTACTTTTAAAATGGGCCAAAACTACGAAGAACTTGAACAATTTGCTTACTCATTTTTCTTGAGATTGAATAGAATGTAGCCATAGGATTTGAAGTTCACATTGAGAGTGAGCACCTCAAAAAAATTTCAAACAATTTGACCACACAATTTAGTAGGTGTTTGAATGTGAAGTTTTATTTGGGTAATTGGATAAACAAGGTAGCACAATTTGAAAGAGCATATCTTAGTAAGGTGTAGACTTGTGAATTTTTTGCTTTCTGACAATTTGTTGTGAATAGTGTAAATAAAGACAATTTGATGAATAGTTCACACAATAGAGTAATAATATAGACAAATTATCGGATTAAAAAGGATATATAAAGTTGTCAAAGGCTTAAGATTGTAAAAGGCAATTTGACTTGGTATCTAGGGTTTGAATAGTTGTCTTTAGCCTTAGAATATAGCTGGTCAATTTGTCATTTGCGGCCCCCTACTCTCTTAATCGATTTTGCTTTTGTCAATTTGTCCTATTAACTTTGTGTAATCAGCTCATATTAATATATTTACTGTTTTTAGCAATTTGCCTTGAGAAATTGTTTATGTGATTGAATCTGGATCCAATGACTGGACCAATTTGTAGTTGTGAGTCAATTTGACTTGTGTGTATTCATTCTAGTGATTGAAATTTTTTGTGTGTGATTTTTGAGCAATTTGTCTGAATTGTGATTGTATTCTTATAAGATGTGTTGAGAAATTTATCTCTATATTCATTGATAATAAATTTATGTGCTGAAACTATTATAAGTAAGTTTGGAATTTTGAAGTTCTTTGTGTAATTCTTTTGGTGTTGGAAGCTGAGTGTAGAAAAATTGACTTGTGTTGTAATTGTGAGAGAAGGAGAAAATATGTTTTAATAAGCTAAGTTGAGTATTGTGAATGTCAATTTGTCTAGTTGAGTGACCAACCTGTGAATTGGCTAGATGAATTGAAGTTTGTAATTTGAATTGTTTAAGTCAAATGTTGTGATGTTTATGAATGATTTATGTTGTTTGACAAATTGACTAATTGATGATGTTATGTGAACTGAAAATTGTGAGTATAAATTTATTATGTATATGAATGCTAATGTCTAGACAATTTGTCTAATTGTATGCATAAACAATTTGAGAGATTAATTTCTAAATCCAAATTCAGTACTAGTTTATGAGACAATTGAGAGAGTAAGGACAAATTACCTAGTTAATTTGATGCTGGATCAAATGGAGACCAAGAACTTCGACAGGCAAGATAATTTGATGGTGGATTCCATGAGTTGGAGCTGGTAGTCATGGAGCCAGACCAGTCAAGATCCAGTATGCTATTTCTAAGGCAAGTTGTTTGTGATTTCTTAAATTGTAATTGGTAAGTGAAACTTAAAGTTCCTTACCTTGTGATGAAATTTGCTAAATTGATATTGGATGGATTATGAAAATCTGAATTTGAGTTGAAGTGGTGTTTTGAAATGTTATAAAAGTTGTGTTGTTATGAGTGAATGAGAAATTGACAAGTTGATAAATTATAGAACTTGTTGTTAGTAAGACTAAAGTCTTTGAATTAAAATTACTAGCTTGACAAGTTGTCCAATGAATGAGAATACAAATTCCAATGTGAGATGTTAATTGAACACTAGAAATTGTCTTAGATTGTGACTATAGTTGGTGAGACTGCAAACTAGACTTGACAATTTATCTGTAAATTGGGTTACAAGAAAATTATATATGATTGTGTATTATTTTCCTAGTAACAAATTGTTAAAGAATTATAGAGTCAATTAGTGAAATCATGGTAGAAAACAATTCTATTGAATCAAAATTATTTTGATAAATAAAAATGAATAAATGGATGGGTCAAGTCAAAAGTGAGAATTGATAGATCATAGAAGAAAGAGAAAATTGTCTTAATACCCTCTTCTTAATACCCTCTTCTTGATAAATTTACACTATTAAAGTATAAGTTTAACTCGAAGGGTTGGTGATTATTAAACTAATAAATTTTTATAATAAAATTATGAAGACAAATTTTTTTGAGCTTATATTTTATTTAATATTGTTATTGAATAGGAAATTATAAGAATAATTAATTTTGTGCCTTGTGTTTTGTACGTTTATGAAAAACTGACAAGTTGTTTGTAGATGGAAGAATAAATAATGAAGCAAATGGAGATGCATTACACACTCATTCCCATTGCATTTAGTTAAGGACAAATTGCCTTTAGGGCCAAGACCGGTTTAATACTCATTTAATTAATACTTAGGCTAGTTAAATAGTGATTGCCCAACAAATTGTTCTAAATATAAAAATTACTATACTTAAAGAATTTGTACTCTCATATAAATATAAATATATTATGCATTTGGTTAGCATCTAGATCATGCATGACAAATTACTACCAAACCTAACAAATTGTCCAAGATTCCCTTAGAATACTATATAGGATCAGGATAGCATTTCCTGCATCCACAACATTATTTAATGGACTGGCCACCAAATTGAATCTTGGGAATAAGAGTGATGTAAATTCTTTTATATAATAAAATTGTTAAATAGATCCCATATCAATTTGACTTACAAGTGACTTCTAGTAGCAAAACATTAGACTATCTGACCATTCCCCTTAGATTTTGGAACTCCTATATTATAGCCCTAGGTTTTGAAAAATAGGCAAGGCCTAAATTACATGAGGATATTTTGAAATGATGACATTTTTGTACTTAGTGAAAGAAGAGAAAGTTAAGAATGCTCATGTAAATTTTACAACATTTCAAGCATTTTCCAATTCATGGTGGAGCAAGCAATGCATAGTAATCACTAAAATGAGAGTAATGTTGGTAAGAAAAACAAGAATGGGACACTTGTCTTTTCCTTGAGCTCTGTGGATCTACACTTTTTAAGGTGGATCTTACCTTCATGATTTAGGCAACAATTGCATTGGTTGGTTGATTTTTAGTCCATGCCCCCTAGTGAGCTATGAATCATATTGCACCACTCAACTTAAAAAATTACATGGCTAAAGTTTAACTCTTAAAGGTCAATACAAATGTTTGGCATCATAAATTTGACAGGGAATGCTTCTAATAGGATAGAATTTCAACTATTCATTCTCAAAATTGTATTGTAAGAAAGGAAGGTCTTTTCCAGCAATTTAACTTCCAATGAATGCTTTAGCAATATTTTAAGCCAATGATTCTCACAAGAATGAAAAGGGATGATTTCCAAGGTCACCCCTTTGTCTTTTAAGGGTTAACTTAGAATTTTGATGGAACTACCACCATTGGATTCACAACGTGGTTTATTTTTTAAGATAGATGGATGGATGGATAGATAGAATTTATTTTTAAAACTCAAAATTTGAGAATGGGTAGCTAAAAAAGAAATGGAGGCATTTTGAATATGGTTGTTTTGGTCATTAGGGATGAAACCTTATAAAATTCAAGTAATAATTGTCAAAAATTATCACTTTCTAGTGCATTAAGCAAAAATGAAAACAAAAGAAATTACAACATACAAAATTATTTTGAACTACAATCAATATACATTGAAAAAATTTGTTAAAAATTTCCTATGTAGATTGTTGGATTATAGTGTTTGATGCTAGAAGAAAATGATTTTTTTAAGCCTTGCCTAATAGGGTCAACAAAATTTGACTCTTCTTAGAGTAATATTTTTGTCCCAAATATAATGGGTTCTTTTGACAATATCCTACTATATCATGTTAGATATATATTTGCAAAATCTCCAATAGTACAAGAAGGTTTTAGTAGCTTATCTTGTTGGAATCTCTTAACACATTATAACATTTGATCAGGGCACCTAGTCAACAATTTTTTATGATATTCAACCAAAAAAATATGTCCATACCTTGTTGAATCAAACTTTTGAAAAGATTCATTAAAATTTAACTCTATAGGAGTATAGGACACTATCCAAATTTCTAGTCAAATTTTGGACAATTTTATTTTAAGATTTAAATCATCCCCTAAAGTTCCATCACTATGTTTTCATTGAAAACGCTCAGAAATTGCCCATTTTTAGTACAAGTATCAAATTTTTTAATTTAAAAAAAAATATGTAACTGAAGAATCTTGGATTGTGTAGTATAAAAAACATGCAGTAAAAATTCCAAACATTTCCATTGCATGGATTGCAAAATATAAGCATTCAACTTCACTAAAATCATTTTTTTTGCCCTACAAAAAGTAGGATAGTTGCACTTCACAAGCTCACTTTTCTATGAAAAAAGATTCAAAATGGTGGTATTTTTTTGTATTCTTTTTTGTAGACAAGTTTTCCACATGCTTAAATTTTTTTAGATAATTTGGAATTGTACAACATACACAAAAAAAATAGTAAGTGGAAAATAGTGAATGATTCAAAACACTAAATTATTAATAATTTTCTTGTGAAATTGCAAATTGCTAATTCCAATGGTTTTAATGTTATAATAAACAATCTACATCCTAAGATTTTATTTTTTTCCAAAAACATTGAAAATTGAGTAAGATAAAGGACTTCAGAGTTTATTTTAGAGTAAGAAATCCATAATTGCCCACAAACAAAAAATCCCCAAAATTTTTGACTCATTAATTAACCCCTAAATTCCCAAGGCCATTTTTTTTTGTCAAAAACCACTCAAAACTGCCGTTTTTGCTGCGTTCATCCAAGAATACAAAAAAAATCATTTTTTTAGAATCTAACCGTAGGATCTTGTACTTTACTTGGTAAAAATTTAGCTCACATGGTAAAAATTTCATGAAGTTTGACTATATAGATTGGAAGATATTAGCACTCAAAGTCGAAAAAAAAAAGTTTTTTGAATACTAGCTTGCAATTTCAAATGACTTTGATCACCAATTGTGAATTTCTTTTGCATTATAGACTTTGAATTTAGAATTTTTTATGTTGAAGAATTGAATTGAAAGTCTAGGAAATTTTTCTTTTTTTAAAAAACACTTGATTTTCATTCTTTAAGAAAATGCTAAGTAGAAGTAGGTCCAAGATTGGAAAAAAACTATATCGTTAATAACTCCAAGATGGGATTGAAAGAAAATATTCGCAATGGTGAGATTGTTTTAGCAATTGAACACAAAATTCTCAAAAAAAATTGTGAAAAATTGTAAAAATTGCATTCAGAAATGAACCCTACAAGTTATTTTTTCCAAAAGATGTTGAAATTGTCGGAAAAACAAAATTGTCTTTTACTTTCTCAATATTAGTCCAAATAGAACAAATCAAAGCTTTAAATGTAGACAAAAAGAAAACATTTCAGGAAAAAATAAAATAAAAATTTATTTTGATTTTTTGCAATTTTTTTGTGTTGCCCGCCAAGTTCAGTTTTAGGCTTTTTGTGGTATAATATTTGCTCCCAGGCACCAATTGAAATAAAAATTATATTCCCACGTAGATAATCACTTTTTCTATCTTATGGAAAAGTTTCAAAATAATTCACCAAAAATTGAGATCACAAAAACCTGCCCAAAATTTGATTTGTCCCCCGAGGGGACAATGGGAATTTAGGGTTTGAAATGGAATGATTCAAGGCTTTTCATATACATATAATTCTAAAAAAACAATTCCAAATTTTTGTTTTTTCAAAAAGCCATTTTTTATGATCTGCTAATTACAAAAAAACAAAACATATTAGGCTATAACTTTTGACTCATAATTGCAAATGTCGTGAAATTCAATGCGTATGAAAGATATTCCTTGTCCCCACTTTACATTAGAATTTGGGCCACAAATATGGAAATCTCTAGTTACATGCACTTGCCCAAAATTTCTATGTAGCTAAAAAATGCAGCTTTAGTTGGTTCTTTGGGGGTTAGTATATTAAAAAAAAATGTGAGAATGTAGCTTGCCATGCAAATGATCTGAGCACAAAAGAGATGTAATCAACTCAATTGTAATTATCTCCTTCATCTACAAGCTATGTAATTCCTTAAGGACCAAAATGGGGTTGAGATTTCCAAAATTGTAGAGATGTATTATTAAACTTAGAAGAATAGTTTAATGATAGCTTCAAACAAAATTTGTAAAATATGATCTATAGATCATATCCATAAAATTAGATGAATTGCTAAATTTAACCAAAAATTATTCAATAAAATTTAAAACCAAAAATAAAAAATTCTTTTTGAAATTACAATTAGATTGAATATTTGTTGTTTTCAAAAGACTTTTTTTCAATAAATCCAAAATCTTAAGTTCACATTATAGTAGGTGATTTAAGATTTTCATTTTAGTTATTTATTCAAGTCTTTATTTAACCCCTAAAGGACCAAGGCCTTTTTTTTGCCAAAAAACATTCAAAACTACCATTTCTATAGTAAAAGGTAAAAAAAATTAAAAATTATTTTTTCCACATCTAACTATAGGATCTTATACCTAACTAATATGAAAGTGTGTGGAAAAAATTTCAGTATTTTTGACTACATAGATTGCAAGATATTTGTGTTTAAAGTAGAAAAACAAGTTTTTCAGCACATTGCGGGACTAGATATTTTGACTTTGAACATTTTTAACTTTAATTTTTTGCACTACAGGGTTTTGAGCTTTAAATTTTTATGGTATAGAATTGACTTGAGAGTCTAAGAAAATAATAATAATTCAAAAAAATTGAATTTTTATTCTTTAAAAAATTATAAAGTAGAAATAGGTATGAGATGGAAGGAAAATCAAAATTATTAATATCTCTAAAATGAAATTAAAATGCACTAATTCCAATATTGAGATTGTTTTAGAATTAAAGATAAACCTTGTGGAACATTTCTTTTGGAAAAATTATAAAAATAGCATTTAGAAATGAATCCTACAAGTTATTTTTTCGAAAAGATGTTCTAATTGCCTGAAAAACAAGATTGTCCATAACTTTCTCATAAAAAATACAAATGGAATGATTTAAATCTTTCCACTTACACAAAAATCTATAAGGAAAAAAAAGATTTTTAACTTAAAATGAAAATTTTTGAAATTTTTTTTACTACCCCCTGTCCCCTATTTTGAGCTTATTTGGGCATAAATTTTGTTCCTGGGCACCGATTTGAAAAAAAATTTATATTCGCACAAAGCTAATCAATTTTTCTATCTTCCAAAAAAGTTTCAAAAAAATTTGGAAATTATTTTGAGCCTGTAGGTACCTGCCCAAAATCCCATTTGTCCCCCAAAGGGACAATGGTCCTTTAGAGGTTAAGTGTCACTTATTAGATTTTTAAAAATACCTTTTGAAATCAAAATTATTTGTGGTTTTTGAACTACAAAATGTTTCCAAAGATTTTTTTGAAAATCTAAATGGTATAAATGTAAGAGAACTAGTAAATTAATCTACAAACATTTAGATAGATGAAAAATTATTATGTATACTTGAGACATGCTTGAATTCTTCTATTGTTTGAAATTTGAAACTCTAGTCCTTTAGGAGTTAATATACCACTTAGATGTCTTTTTACATGCCATAGAATATATAGGAACTTATGAGGTTTATTTTCCACTTGCTAGTGGTGTAACCATTTGCTCTCAATGCTACCTATGTCCTATAGTGGTTTAGAAACCAATATCTTGTCTTGACCTAGCTACCTCAAAGTTCATCGACTTTAGGTTTATTAAACTACCAAAATGTCTTCTATAAGTGTGAAAAATTGTAAATAAATATTTTTTTTTGTTCTAATGTGTGAATAGTGTCCATATTACACTTGGTTTCAGGAATATGTGGTAATAAAAGCTTCTATGTCAATTGATTTGAAGAATTATTGAAGGATTCCAGGGTTGACAAATCTCTACGTCTGCCCAAAAAAGGCGTCTGTAACCCGGACGTCCATCTGCACGGACGCCAGCGGACGCAGCGTCCCTCCCGCCGTCGGAAGGCAGACGGGGCGGACGGCGTCCGCGAATGTCAACGGACGCTGCGGACACAGCGTCCGCGTCCGGACGTCCTGTCAACCCTGAAGGATCCCAAGAAACTACTATGGATGAATTCTTAAAAATTCAATTGAGGTAGATTTTGAAGGATGCTTAAGTTGATGGAGAATTAAAAAGTCTTCCTCTCATTATTTTCTTCTACTCTTTTCTTCATTTTGAATGTGAGTTTTAAAACACTTATGTGCATAATTGTGATCTTGTTGAATTTCTTTTGAGTAATAAAGCTTTAAGCATATATTTTGAATTGTGTGCGTAAGTCCTAGTGATTGGGCATTGAATTGTTTTTTGTTGTTTGTATAAACTTAGAGCAATGAGTGATCTTATTGAGGCTTGAAGCAATTTTTTGAGTGAGAGGATTGTAGCTTCAAGCGATTACTTATGACAATTGTTGATTGAATGATTGAACCAATCTATTGGCACTTTAGCATATATGTATCTTGAATGTGCTTAAAGCAAATTTAATATGTGTGTTATGTGCTTTAAGCAAGTATATTTAGTCTAATGTGAATAAGCTTTAAGCATTGTGCACTAGAATTGATTTATGGCTTAAAGCTAGTCATTTAAAATGTAAAAATGTGTGTATTAGATGAAAACTTAGATAATATGTTCTGTTGTGTAGAAATTTCAATGATTGGGTGTTATATGAAATTGTGATTATCCAAGGATTGGATATTTGAATTCTAAGTAAATAGCTCAAAGCTATATCATTGTTTGTGTTACTGAATTTGTATTGATAAGGAGAGTATGAATGAGCATTAATAGTGATAACCTTGTAATTAAGAATGATTTAAGCACATGTAGTCTGACAGTGAACTAGCGTGAGTTTACAATTGGACTATTTAGATAGTATGGCTTAAAGAAGTTTAGTATAGAAATGCTAGAAGTAAATGTAAAAGTATGTGTTTGATTATTAGTCCATATGTTCTAATAATGGTTTGAATGAGTGACGCTTTAAGCAAATATTGTGAGCTTGTACTTTAAGCTAATGCAACAAGAATGAATACTATTGTGCTTACAATTATAAGTTATATTTTCCTTTGCTAAAGCATGCTTCTTTCTTGAACCCCCACACTAAAATAAGGAGATTGCATGCTTGTATTGTTGCATCTATATGTGTTGGGTGGAAATTAGCAATTGGATAAGCAAGTGAAACCTTTTCTTGAAACCAATAGGATATTGTAACATTATTTTCTATTAGAATTAAGATTTTAATACATTCCTATCTTTAAATGTGACTTTAGCTACAATACGTTAAACTATTTGAATGTTCCCTAGATATCAAATTCCTATACAATAATCTTAGGTGTTTGAGATGTAAGTAAAACCTAGACTACATCTTTCAATTTCAACACTTTTAGATCCTAATGTGACTTTAGTAATTCATCACATTGTTGCAATAATAATCTAAAAGTGTCACTTAAGATTGTGGAAAATTGAGTAAATTGTTTGTCTTGTATTTTTACCTCGTGTCTTCATCCATTTAAGAGGATCATCATATGTTTGCCTTGGTGTTGTAAAATGACTGTTTTGTATATACAAAAATACATGTGCTTCATAAATGTTGAAAAAAATTCTTCATTTTGAAGGAATTAAATAGTTTTTTTATTTTTTTATTTTTTTCATATGTTTTTTTGCATGATAGTTATTCAAAAAAACAAAATACATTGTGAGTGACGTGAGGAGTGACCAAGATAGAAAGAAAATTGCATACCTCATCCATATTTTAAACCCTCTACTCTCTTCATTTTGCAATTAGTGGCTAATATTTTCTATGACAAAATACCTAATTCTTTTGAGTAGATACAGAAGGATTGATTCATAATCCATTTAATATTATTTAATGAATTATCACCTAATAAATTGTATTTTTTCATTACACCCTCACCCAAACTCCTCAATCATATATGTATTTTTTCTAAATCATATTTGATTATAATCAACATAGGACAATTGAATCATACATGTATCATGTGCCATATCATACTGTATGTCATATCAATATTATGTGTGCCATATTTCTTGCTAAAGTTTTTCTTCTAATTTTACTTCGGAGGATAGGTGGACAAATTCTAAGGTCATACGTTAGCAAAACTATTTATTTTTGTATAAAATTTAAGGGATTCATCAATAATGTGAATATCCTTAATTCTTCTTGATGGAAATGAAACTAATTTGAGTTTCATTACATTAGAATAAAACATGGGAAATTTGGGTACAATTGTAGTTGTTGAAACATTGAGGCATCATGTCTTCTAAGTGGATAGTAAGAGACGCACCAATTTTCAATTAAATTCACACCACTTAAATATTAAATGAAATGAGATTTTCAATATAATATTTAGAAGCCCCCTCCTTATATTTTTGGAACTTAGTTCCTTCTATATTTGATAGGGGATGTTTGAGTTAGATTCTATAATCATATTTGTATCCATATCCATATTTTTGTATTGTAATTTGTACTTATATTTTATATCTATTTTGGACAACTAAGATTCATGGATGATTTAGATCCAATGGCTGACTTTAACATCAAATTTGATGGCAGGAAGAGGGGAGGAGGTTTTTTTCCAAATTCCAATCAACAGTTCTTGTTTTATTTGGAAGGGGGGGAGCAAGGCAAGTAATGGCGGCATCATCACAGGACTCCAAGCTCTAGTGCTTCATGACCAATTTTTGACTAGTACATTGATGAGATCATTGATAATTCATTGTACTTAAGGAATACATAGAAAAGATTATAGGACCCAAATGCAACTCATAGCTTAAACAACACCACAAAATTGAAATAAAGGAAAGTTCACTTTATTTACATCAATGTAGTAAACTTTAATTCTTAAAGGTCTACTAAAGACCATATATATATGGTTTTGTATTTTATTTTTAAAATACAAAGTATGTATTTAAATATGGCAAGATATATACCATTGAATTGAAAATCCAACAACGAAAATCTTTCATGTAGTTCATTTTAATATTAAAAACCTTATTGTGTTAAAAAATGGCACCATATATGTAAAATACATGACCTTTTGCAATTTCTCAAACATGTAGAAGGTGCAATAATTATTTAAATTAGAAGTGCTATGTATCCTTGGATTTGGCTCAAAATGAATACATTCTTTTATAACTACTACATGTGTCAATTCATACACCTTGTGTGTCAAATACATTAAAAATACAATGCTATAATCCAATTGGGCTTTGAAGACTTTTAAGGGTTCAATATAATTTCAAAAGGTAGAAGGGTCAAATTATGATTAATTAAATAAGATAAATTGGTTTGACAAAAATTCTTACACCAAATGAGTTAATTTTAAATCACACACTATCTATAACATCTTTTCTAAGACTATCAATTGTGCAAGAACTCAACATTATTTTGTTGAAAAAGAAAAGTTTTTCTCACTTTAAACGCAATATCTTGCATTGTATAAGGTGAAAATTTTCTCCAACATATTCTTATACTAGTGTAGTGCAAGTTCCTATAGTAAAGAATGCAACAAAAACATTTTTGTTTACATTCTTGCTCTTTGCACTAAACATGGCACTTGAGTATGGTACACTACATTTTTGATGGTTTTTGACAAAGAATAGACCTTGGACTATAGGGATTAGGTTAATTAGTTCTTTGAAGTTTTTTCAACTTTTGTTTGATGGTTAATGAACTCCATTCCAAATCATTTAAAAAATCTCATTATTCTTAGAGTTAGCTTCTATGTATAGTCAAGATTGGTAAAGCCCACGAATCAATAGTGGAATGGGGATTTTTTTTTTCTTTCTAAAGTCCCCATTCTATTGTTGATTAATGGGCTTCACTAGTCTCAACTCCACATAAATGCTAGCCCTAAATCCCTAGATTTAAAAAATCTTTCTCTAACATACAAATATTATTCTCCTTTAAATAAAGGTTTGCAAGTTCTCACTAGTACTAAGTTAATTGCTAGAGTTTTTATAGTTTGGAACTTTCAATTGGTCGTCATTAGAAGGGTAGATTCATAGATAACAATGGGGCTCCATTTTCTATTTCTTAAAAGTTATATTGAAAATTTTACAATTACAAATCCACTAAAAAAGATTAGTCAGTAATTTTCAATATTAAGATATTAATAATGAAAGGAATTTCAAATTATTAATTTCAAATTCTATTTTTAAATATAGTCAATATCAATTATCACTCTAATGGTACATATGAATTTCAAAATTCAAAATATACTACTTTTTGTTTAAAAATCATTACCATATTTATTTCTCCAAGTTTGTGTGTGTAATATAATTATCTTTAAGATCATGTTAGTTATTTCAATATCCATAATTTTTCCCCACTACCACTATTGGATCAAAGCATAAGATTGAATGCTTGTAGTATTAAATAATGTATTAAGCAACATTGGATACACTACTATTATATTTAGTCATGCTCTCTATATCCAATGCTTGATAATTGCCTTTTTGAAAATGAACTCAATTGAGGTTACGTTTTAATCCTTAAAGGATTGATGGGAACCACGAGTATGGTCTTATATTTTCCTCTTGAAGTATAAAGTATGTATAAAAATATAGTAAGACATACACCATCAAATAGAAAATTCAACAATTGATATATTTCATTTGGATGTCATTTTAATATTAATAAAACCTTATCATGTTCAAATTTGTACCTTATATATAGAATATGTAGCCATTTTACAACTTCTCAAACATGTAGGAGGTGCAATAATGTTCTAAGTTCAAAGTGCCATGAGACATTGGATCGAGCTTAGTATGAATAATAACCTTTGTAACTAGTGTGTGTTGATTTATGCAACACTATGTCAAATATTAAAAAAAAACATGCTACAATCCAAATTGTGTTTTTTAGACCTTTTAAGAGAACTAATGAAAAATAGATTTTCTATACTTATTTCATTGCAATTTGAACTTTGGGCCTATAATGTACAAAAATATGTTGATTTTCTATTGTTAGAATGTAATGGTAAGTTGATTTACACTATGATGTACTAAACTAAAACATATACTTGTAGAAAAAATTTCAGACTAATTTAGCATATTGTAAATTTAATATAAATTTTGTTTCACTTTCAAATTAAAAATTCACTATAATTTCAAATTTTCATAACAAATCTAGAAATTTTAAAGACTGGTAGAAGAGATGATTTCATTTTTGAGAAATAAATATTAAATTTTTTATTTATATTCAATGCTAAAATTGAAGGACTTTAAAATTTCAAAAAACAAATATAAGCCAATCCTTGTAAGATTAACCCTAACATTTCTTGAAACCAAGTTGTGATTTTTGGAGTCTTGATGAACCAATGCAAATTGACTATTGACTTATTTGTGTGCAAAATTTATATTTTTCAATTTACATTTTTAATACAAATCTGAAAGTATAAATCGCATGCAAAATTAAAGTTCTATACATTTATTATGAATATATGAGTGATTTTTAGCTTCAAAAATTCAATTTCTGTAATTATTGAAGGACTTGTGAAGAGTTGCCACTTAGCAATTTTTTTGACACTTGAGGACATTCTTCATTGAGAACAATGGCATAAAAAATCATCTTTTGAACCATAAGAATTATATATTAAAACATTTGTTCAATTATTTTTTCTTTTTCACTTTTTAATGAAGTACACCGATCCTCTATTTGGCATGTAGAAAAAGACATTTTTGAAATTTTGATAAGTTTATTGGTATTTGGGGATGACTTTTTTTCAATGGATCACAATAATACAAAGCAAATAAGTTTTTCACGAAGTAGATTCAAAATCTAATTTTTGGTATACTTTCTATATCTAGCATTTATATCATATAAAAAGATAAAAACTTAATTCAACAACCTTTGATTTTCATTAAAATTTGAAGTTGAGATACCCCAAGGGATAGAGAGGAAAAAAAAATTCTACTTTGAGTTTGTAAATCTCACAAATGGGAAGGAATTTGAGTTTGAAACTTTTTTTTCAGTGGTCTAAGGTGAAATTAAGAAATGACAATTACAATAGCCACTATCTACGTTTTTTCATTGAAAAATCTTGACACTTCTAGGAGTAAACACGCCAATAACATCGCTCTACAAATGAAAACGAGTTTCCATCCTCAATTCGTGTACTGAAGTCCAGCATTAAACATTTGTTTCAAAATTTCACCAAACTAATGACCCTACACCAAACTTCTAATTCTCATGCACGCTATGAGTGATTGGAAGTTCACCTTAGTATAGATTGCATGATGACAAGGCTACTTGAAATTAGGACGCCATCTAAAGTTGTCTCCGCAAGCTCCATCTTCACATGATTTTCCCTCCAACCCATCTACTTGGTCAGACACGGCAATTAAGAGAGACCAAGCGCTAATGATAAGTCTCATAAAATATTGAAAGACTACACAATCCCAGATCCATGGGTCTAAGGCACCAAACTCTTTCTTCCATCATATTGTTTGAAAGGTTTCCTTGTACCTACCTTACAAGACTGGAGATTCCACTGAAATTCCCAGAGCTAGCTCTAATCCAAGTAGGTCTTTACCGCTACTCAGGTATCTAATATTATTTCATAGTGACACTTGTAACACATCCTTATGCATCGGCCTGGCAAAAGTATATCGTGACAAAACTGATTTCTTCAAAACTCCATCCAAACCTTTCGGAACAACGTACCAAACCAACCAGTATCCAAGAATATAAACGCGTCAACACTAAATTCTCAGCACTAAACTTATGTATCAAATGACACCCTTTGATACGAGGTCCAGTCCACTTTTCTTACCTAGAAATATCTATATTCTAAGACTCCACTGGCTGGAATCACCCGAATGAAACATCTGTCACCTACTCCCATGTGGTTTACGAAGTGAGGCTGAGGAACTTGACTCATCACCGTACCCAACTGAAACGTCCATATGCGTGTCACCAGACTCGTCACCATTGGTAACTGCCCCTGTATTCGCCTTGTCTGCAAATTAACAATTGATACAATAAGTGATGAGACGATTCAACCAGTGGCCAAGTGTACATGATAAGCAGATCACATAGGAGTACTGATGTAGCACTATGAAATGAGAATCGAGGTGCCAGAAAACATTGCTGAAGCTTGAAAACTACAAAAAACAAAATGCAGATTACTCTCATAATGCCTCAGATCAACTTCACATCTCCAAGTTACACACACCTCATGATTTGAACAACTTAAGAGTGAGAAGAACCTACCAAAGAGGGAAACGATGGATGGTCTTTTGGGTTGAGGTTTCTTCTTAAGCTCCGCTGCTCAGAACACATTGCGAATGGATAATGAGCAAGTTCACAGTTATTTCAAATAGACAAAATCAGGAGTTTCAGTGATTTTCCCAAAAAAACCGGTAAGCTATTAAAATCGGACAGAGATAAACGTAACATGACTCAGCATCTTGTCACAAGACTAGAGTATGTTTGAGCTTAACGGTTTCATACCAATTGGCGAGTTCATCATCCCCTTGAACACATCCGAGTTCTTGAACGTGTAACCCACAAAATTTGAATCCTTCGAAGTCAGCATCTGCAGCATCCAAAACATGAAATTCCATAAGATCAACTACAGTCAAGATAATTGGCAATGAGGTATATCAATCCAGGTGGATCTCTACTAATCTGCAATCACCAACTCCGGCTGTCTCTACAAAAAGATCAGATTCTAAAGGATTGCAGTGAAGTACCTGCAGAAAACAAGATATTTGTAAAGACGTAATTTGCATGCATTGCAAGAAGCTGTGTCAAGTTAAGTTATTATTCCCAGTGGTGAAGGAAAGAAGAAATTACCTTTCGCCAGGGTCCTGATCTTGAAGTAGGCTGAGAGTTCACCTGTAACGACCGCCAATATATAAGAAAACCAAGACAGAGCTGGAGAATGACGAAGAATGAGACAATAATCTCCTCCGCTAAAATGGACTATTGGAGAGAATCACTCAGTTCGCTGTGAGAAGGCTTTACTTGAAACAGTGCTATGAATTGTTCAACCACGTCGCAATATGCTAAACACACAACTGACTATCGCAACAGACGGACAGAAACCATTTGTGGATAAGAGACTTCTTAGTAGCTCAAGTTGGATAGTAGTGGAAAATACCTCTTCAAATTTCTCAAAATTTTGAGTATCAAGTTCTCCATTCACCTCTGGCTTAAACGCAGCTTCCATATCATAGAGCTTGTCCCATGGAACCCCCTTGAACCACGGATGTGCCTAAAAACAAAAAAGTAATACAGAAACCAATAAAATATTAATACATCTGTATCTAAACTTTAGAGTAAATATGATTGATTGCCTAAGAATTCAACAATGAGGGATATTATTCCTGAGGAAGTTCAAACACAAAACCTAAATCGCAATGGAAATCCAGTTCTTCTAGTTACAAAATTTAGAGTTCCTCCTCATAATGAAAGGTCTGACAATTCCGTTCCCAAAGAAACAGGTCACAACTAGCCTTTAAAAGGTATAACGCCTATCTCAACCAACTCGTTTAAAACTCGAAAGGAATAAGTTGAACACTACATTACACAACCGCAGCAAGTTCACTAAGAGAGGAAAATCACCTTGATATCATCCCCGCCTCTACATCCTAGACGATGGTCTACATCACAGAGCAGTCTGCAGATCAGATCCTTAGCCTCAGGAGTTAACCGGGCTTCATCTGGAAACTTGAGATATGTTCTCCAATTCACTATCTGCACTTCGTAAAGAAGTCAACTCACATTAATACCAATTCGTAGAGAGAGTAACATGCCGGCATACCTTCTTCCAGAATACGATTGAAGACGTTCTTTAATCATGGAAGCTTTGAATATAGAATAGCCTGGGGCCGTGCATTTTCACGAAAAGTAGTGGCTAAGTAGAATAACAATTAGTCAGAAATGCACCACCACGTACCTTCCTGCAAGTATTCATAGGATCATCTGAATAGAAAGGTGGATAACCAACTAGCATCTCAAACATGATAGCTCCAAGTGACCACCTGCAGAAATACAATTACACCATCACCATTAACAGAATCATTCCGGACATTAAACGTCAGCTACAGTCTGTTGTCCAGAAAACCTTCTGCAATACATTCAAGTAGCAACTGGGAATTATTACTCTTCAACAATACAAGAAGAAAATCTAGGAAAAAGCTCTCGGTTTAAAGGCCATAAAGTGAAAACAAGAACTCACCAGTCACACTCCATGCCATAGCCTTTCTTCAACAGTACTTCAGGTGCAATGTAGTCCGGAGTACCAACTGTGGAATACGCCTGCATGTTATTATAAATGTATCAGTTAAGTATACATGAAGACCTAAATGGCCAATTCCCTCTCTAGAATTTCTTAACAAAAACCACCAGGTGTCATTTAATGTAAGCCCAAGCACTATTCAAACTATCCTTCATATTTTAGGAAGTACAGACTCTTACGACACCCAGCTAGATTTACAACCGCAAGAAAATGAAACATACTTATTTCTCAATAGTACACAAACAACAGTAATAAATTATCATTAGTCGATCTCGATTCATTTTAAAATTTAACTTGGCCTTTTCAATTTTGTAACATTTCAATATGATATATTTCAGAGGTAGCCTCCTGTCAGGGCACTGATGAACGCACACATTGTCATGAAGGGCCATAGTGATCCATGACCAGCGCTAGAGAGAGAAAGAGCGTACCAGCATCCGCCGATTTCGCTGCCAATGCTGCAACTGTTCTTGCTGACTACGATGCGGCTGGCCACCGGTGGATGACTGTAAACGACCGCTCTCTATGTCCATAGGCATGGGCTCTCGATACTCCTCATCAGTGTTGGGCTCATGTTCATGCAAAGTTGAGAGTGCACTACAATCTAAAGGTTTGCATAATCCAAAGTCGGACAGTTTCATGTGCCCATGTTTGTCCAGCAACAAATTGTCTGGTTTTATGTCTCTGTCACAAACAATATGAAAATCGCACCACATGACAAAATGTTCCTCAAACAACGAAATCAAAAGTGGATGAAGTAGTTGGCAAATGATATAAGTGAAAGCACTCTAGCCCTCCTAACAAGTGTAAACTAGCTACTTGGTTTTGAAGAAAGTACTAACCGATGAATATAGTTGTGCTTATGGATAGACTGAATAGCCAAAACAGACTGAGCCACATAGAAACGAGCTTCGTCTTCTGTCAGGGTATCCTTGCGCATCAACAACGTCATCATGTCGCCTCCAGGTAGGTACTCCATGATCAGGTATAGGTATTCTGAATCCTGGAAGCTATACTGGAGCTTGACGATGCAGTGACTGTCCACTTCTGCTAGCAAGTTCCTTTCAGCCCTCACATGCTCCACCTGTGTTGGTGTTGATCAGAAACTCGCATAAGCAGAGGCACTCGCACATAGAATAATTGTATCTTTGATAAAGATAGGGCAAATATGTTTAATGTGTTGAACATTAATGGTTACAGTTGAAAGTTCAATTAATGATTCAATATCTACTTAAAGAACGAGGGACAGAAGCTCAAGGTAAAAATATTCACTTGTGCGTGAAACAAATGTTTTGAACTACAAGCATCACAAACCTGTCCTCTTGACAACATCTCTGATTTCTTCAATTTCTTCATGGCATAAACTTCGCCAGTTGCTTTTGCTCTGCAGAGCCTTACCTGTGGCCCCACACTATATCGTCAATAACGAAGTATCAAAATACATCAGTGAGAAGACAAAACTTTAAGAAACACCAAAACAAAATGAGCGAAGCCAATATAGTCTGCCGTTTGAACCTTTCACGAACTGAAACAAACAGGTCTAGAAAATGAATCGATATCAACAAAGATAAGCAGTAGGAAGAAATCGATAGAGTAGACTGCTATACAACGATTATACCCAGAAAAGTGTACACGACATGCAGGACTAAGAGCACTACATATCAGACTCCAAGAGAATCGACATAGAATACAATAGAAACTATTGGACTAATCTAAGTTGAAATTTGAAAAAAAGACCATACCAGTTATCCCCATTCAATACAGAAACTGCTACTAGTCACTTAAAACAATCCAATATATATCACCATGCAATCCATCAACATGCACCTCTCCAAAGGCACCACGTCCAATGATCGTTAACAGCTCAAAATCCTCCACACCCATCTTATGACGCTGCAACCGCATGAACTCGGTCTCTTTGCGCTCAAGATCCTTCAGCAAATTATGCTGGTCCTCTGGAGACACGTCCGCATCTGCTAATCTTCGCTCCAGGGTCCAGCGCCTGCCAAGAAAAGAAAAGAAAAGACTCAATCCTCCCGTTTTCTCGATCACCTCAAGTTTTTGGATCCTTACGATCTTATCATTGAATGAGCCAAGCAAGAACATGCAAAGGGACGAAGAATCTCCAGCCGAAAGCAAGTTTCGCCAGCCTCAATCACAAATGCCCTTCCAAACGCTTTCAATCTCTTATCTTAGATCTCAAATAAAATTGAATCCAGATTTTCAAATCGGGATCTGGTTGTGGGAGACAGATCCTGTAAGCAACCAAAATTAAGAAAATTGAATAGAGCATATGAGGACTGCATGAGTTGCTAAATCAAGTTCGCGACATGATCGGAGATTACTTGCTCCCTCCACGGTAATCTATTAAAGCTCTGAAGAAAGCGAAGGACTAATTAGAGATAAATTCGCACAATTTAGGGTTTCCCATAGAAATGTAAGACCAGCTCCTCTCAGTAACATGGTGCAGAGGCTGCCAGCCGACGAACAAAACCATGACCGTCCTCCAATAAGCAAAGGCCAAACTCAAAGGGTAATAGCTAAGTCCAATGGTGAATCCCATAGCCTGCTGAGGTGATTCATAACAGGTGAGCTGCCAGTACGATGACCACACTCTAAAGACGTGGAGATCAATATCAACAAAACAATCCTGCGCAAATATGGGATGACCACGAGATGTAAATCTCAAGTTCATGCTGACTTTCACACATCTGGATCTGATACCAAGGCACATCGGAATTCATGTCACACAAATAATTGGGTTTCAAAATACGGAGTCGAATTCGTCCAATCAAAAGTGCAAGAATTCTGATGTCTTTCGAGTAAGACGAACAGGGTAACTGACAGGTGAACTTCTAATCGTTCACAACGTCAGCTCCAGAAGCACAACGAAAGCTCTGGAAGTCGCGTGACAGATTCAATCCAAGTCCAGATTGCCCTGTGAACAATGCGCATTTTAACGTTCAGCCGATATCGCGAATTAGGTCACACAGATAGGTACAGGCCGATTGCACCAAATTCGGTCCTGCAACTGTAAAAACCTGACCCCCAGATTCGCTGTATAGGAATCCGACCTCCGCAACAAATCGACGTGATCAGAACCGCTGTCCAGCATCTACCCTCACGAGTCCTCGGCAATAGTGAAATACCTCCTCCACTGCAAGTGACCTACATTCTTGGAATTCCAGAATGCCGATGAGAAGCAATTAGCAACAAATCACAACAACGCTCCGGCCGTAGATTGCAAACCGGCAAACCAATTCCGCACCATAACAAAGGAACGATTCCACTCCTACCTCTCTTTCCGCTCCTGCAAGCTCTTCATCTGCGACTTGTAATGATTCTCAATGTACTGTTTGGCGGCCGCCACTTTCTGGCGTGTGATACTCGAGGCAAGATTGTCGTCGGCCGGCAGTGGCACCGGCAAGCCCTCGACTCGCTTGCCGTCATCCGATCCCACTCCCAAGCCTCCCATCCCGTCCTGTGCCGTCGCCAGCACCGTCTTAAACGCCTCCGTTTGGTTCACCATCAAACCTCCGCCTCCTCCTAACCCCTGCTGCTGCGACTGCTGCTGCCCTGGCCTCCAAACCCCGTCCTTCTCCTCCATCTGACTTTCTCTCTGGATCTACTCCTCACGCCAATATCATCTCATCTCCATCGCATTCACTCGCAACACCAAACAATAGTAATCCCACTCAAATCTCATCACACCTCATCATCGCACCTCATCACCAACAGACCATCGCTCCGAAAGAATGGCGACAGCACGCAGCTCCGGCGAGATCAAGCGCAGGAAAAAAAGACGGGACAAGTGAGAAGGCGCCAAGGCCGCTTAGGCCGCTAAAGATAGTCGCTATACTTCTCCTTCTTCTCCTTCTTCTTTCTTCTTCTTCCTTCTTCTTCCTTCTTCTTCGTCTTCGTCCTCGTCCAAGGCTTGTCGTCGCCGTTCTTCGGCGCCTTCGTTTGGTTCGCTTCCTTCCTGGCTGTCTCGGTGGGGCTGGCTATGGCGATAGGCCCTTCCCCGTCGCTGCAACAACACCACCACCAACGCCCTCCCCGCCGCCCGCTCCTCGCCGCCCGTCTTTCGTCGCGTTCTCGACGAACGGAGACGGTCGTCGGGTCCTCGCCGGCCGCTCGTCCAGGGACAGTTGGAGGGGCCGGCGGGCGGACGCCCGTTTTGCCTGGAATTAGCCGGGGACCCTCCCGGCCCCGGCTTGGCAGAGTGTATTTACTGCGGATGGGATCGCTCTGCTTTTACTTCAGACAATATCTCACTTGCTTAATTTCTGTCACTCCCTTCGTACTGCTACATTATTTTAAGGTTGAATATACGGTTTTATAGAGACACATGTTCAGTGTACCACTGTACCGCGCTGGGTATAGTAAGTTAGGCGCTGGGTATGCTACAGTAGGCTAGGCATATCCACATTCACTACTGTAGTGTGCCATGTGCTGGTGTCACAACCAAAATAAAAGTAAACGTAATTTTTCTAATTTTCTAATTCATAAAAATTTAGAAATTCTATATTTTTTTTGCCATGAGTTAGAATGCCACAAAACAAAGTTTGTGAACTCCTCGTGGAAGGCTTTCCAGTGGTACCAAGAACACAAGAATTAGACACTCAATTCAAGAGATCTCATTGTAACAACAACAAAAAAAAAAAAAAAAAATAGTTTTAAGTATGGATTATGGACCCTCTCCCTCAATCTATGTCTCCAATAAAAATTTCTGCCCAAAATTTCAGGGATTGAAACATTGGAGAGATGTAAATAATAATATTTAATGAGGATAGGGTTCATAATGGATGTATACTTATTTAAAATGTTAAATAGATGTAGACAGGGATACAACTAAGAAGAGAAGAAGACAATTTGTAATTGGTACACTTACATTAAATAGTGGAGTTTACCATTTCTTAGTGAATCATACAAGTGGTCTAAGAAAGAATGTCATGAATTGATTAAATATCCTTAGTATACTAAAAATAATTCCCTTGTCTTAAATGAATATTTTGAGGCCTTCTATATTAAGTGTTTTAGAGCCTATGTGCATTCTTTAATAATGATATGTCTCAAGCATGCTCATCACTACTAGCATGAGGATGGCATGAACTTAGAAAACTAAAGATGGAAGTCAACAAATCCAATTAGATATTTGATCCAATTAAGATGTTCCTCAAATTGTCAAGTTGTCCACAAAATCTTAGTCAACATTCAAAATTACATACATATATATTTCTTACATATCATCAAACCCCAAATCATATCCTAACTCCATATACTAAACTTTAATTTTCTTCATCAAACTACCAATGAAAAACAATATGACACAACAAATATCCATAGTCTAGTATGATCAAAATTCTTTAGTTTCTAATCAATTTTGGCAAAAATATTTAATTTTTAAAATATTCCAAGTTATGATCTTGTGTTTTAAATAATATGACTTTGGTAGAGTAGTGTTGCAAGCATAGATAGGACATATTTGTGTAGGGTATTTTTGTTTTTGAATTGCCTTAAAATTCATTGCTATTACAATCATTTTGAGCTTCTTTTTCAAATAGGATTTCAAAAGTTTAAAAATAAAAAAATCATAAGAATTTCAATATATGAATTCTAGAAGAATCTTCAATAGTAAATTTTTAAAAATTGAATGAAAACCATGTTGTTTTACATTTGATATTGGTTTAATTTAACATATCAACATAAATAGTTTGATTAGGTCCAATGTCGTTTGTTCCCAAGGGCTTGTTTTGTTGTTTTAAGGGGAAAAAAAACATATTTTGTGGTTAAAGGCAATACTATGTCCCAAATAATTAAAGTTTCAATTTATGAATGAAAGATGCCTAAAAATTGAAAGATTTGTTTTTTCATACAATTAAAATATTAGTATCTCCAAAATTTTAGCATTTATTTTTTAAAATATTTTTTACCAAGTGTGACCACCATATATGGTAGTTTTGATTATTTAGTTCATTTTAGGAAAATCCAATCATTTCAACTCCTTATAGTAGACTCTTCATTCATGTACCCTCCATACTTCACAATTCAATCATTGCCCATGCCCAAATACTACTTCATAACTAAAATAAACATTAACACATCATGGTTCTAAATATAGAAAATCAAACTAATTTTAAATATTAATAAAAACCATTGACAGTCTACTTGATTAGAGCCTCTACACCATGGTTCACTTGGTAAAAAATGATGCGTAGCAAAGGGTGCAAAGAGCCCAGTAGAGGTACCAGTTACACTTTGAGGGAAAATCCCCACCATTACATACCATGGAGGCTTGTTACAACACATTTTTTCTTATTTCTCCTATTTCATTATCCACATGGTTATTGTTGCTTGTCTTTACAAATGGAGAAACATGGAGAACTTCTAATTTGTTTTTGTTTTTGGCACAAACCATGTTGTTTTTATTGAATCGTCTAAAATCTATGCTTTTGCAACAATTGAGAGGGCCTTCAATTGTTGAGTGTCCAGGCTTCATTTTAAAGACCCCGCAATGCTTGTTTCTATTGCATGAGTAATGATTGGGCATGGATTTTACTAAAGTCCCACCATGAATTGTTGAAGTGCATTGGGCGCACCAAGTTGAAGGTGCTCTTAGAACAAAATATATAGTCTCCTTTTTCTTTTTCAGAATTTGATGATTTGATACATTTCAATGTTTGTTGTACTTAACCCTCGAAGGATAGGTTGGTGGCCATGGAAATCACCTTTTTTGGTATTGTGTGAATCATTTACTTTAAAAATAAAAATGAAGTACTCATTGGAGGTCAAAACTATTGTACAAGATCTCTCCTTTTTGCACAAAATTCCAAGAATAAACAATTGTACCTTTACCCTATGTAAAAGGACCAATTTTTTTTATCATTCTTTAGTTGAAAAGCAATTGCAATATCCTATTTGAAGATTAGTTTTCTTTTGTCCGAAACACTCTTACAATGCATATTCTAGTTTTGCCTACAATTGGTTTCCACCATTTCTCATATTGTAGTTCATTCTGTCTACCAAATTTAATGCATTCAAAATGGACTTTTACTGTTGTGACACAATTCTGGTAGTGAACTAGATGTAAAATTCATAGATGAGTTTAGAATTTAATGAAAAACTTATGAATCTAAATTAACTTAGGGCCACTTCACATTATGACCGTCCAAGTCAAGAAGTTGTGAAATTGTGGCCAAACTTTGTTGAAGTCCAAAGAAATGAGCACAAAATAGGCAATAAAATACAAAAATTGGAGCCTTTGGCAAGTCATAGTTTAAAGCCTACCAAGGCCAAGCCCAAAGTCCAAACTCTTGGCCATGGAGCTCCCACTGCCTCTCCATTTGGGTAGCCATAGTGTGAAGTCTTTAAAGGCCAAGGCCAAAGTCCAAATCCATACCAATCTAGTGTTTGAGATCTTGTCAATTTTTTATGGCTTCTTGACTATAGTTTAATTGGGTCTTCATTTCTAGCTAATCCAAACTTTCTTTGAGAGTTCGTCGCCATGTAGGCAATTTATTGCCATTTTGTAGATAGTTGGAAGGCCTTGGCCTATGGACTATATACGCCTTCTAGCAAGAAGAGTAAAGAGGCTGAATTCTTGAGGTTACCTGAAATGTGATTGGTGGAAATCCACAACCTCTTGACCTTCATCCATAGTGTACAGTGGCCCTTGGAACATGGATAGAATATCAAAGTTTTTAATATTCTATATAACCTCTCCAATTGAGCATTTTGTATTATTTTGTACAAATTCTTGATTTCTTGAAATGTGATTGGTGGAAATCCATGACCTCTTCTTGACTTTCGTCCATAGTGTGAAGCAGCCCTTAGAGCATGGATAGAATATCAATTTTTTTAATGTTCTACATAACCTCTCGAATTGAGCACTTTGTATTATTTTGCTTAAGTTGCAAGAAAAATGTACAGACTACCTTTTTATGAGTCCAAAACTGTTTGGCAAACGCTGGATTCTTGCTGTCAAATGAGACTGAGTGGGGGGCGCCGCTCTCATGGAGCTTGGCTGGCATGACTCCATTGCAAGCAGACACTAGCTGGCAATTGGGTCATTCTTTTAATGGAGACGGGGAGGAAGGAAATAACAGTGCCGTAGCCAATTTAAACCCCTTAATGCCTCAATCCTTTAAAAAAATGTTTTTACATTTTTGCTTATATCTTTTTTATAGAAATATTGTTTACAGTTGTAATTTCATGAAATTGGTCATTAAGGAAAGTTTTTTTTTTCAAGATTCATTACACTAGATGAATAAAAAGTTTGTTGAACTACTCAATAGTACACAACGCTTGGAAGCCCTCTCTTCATTGTCCAAAATATTTGGATGTCGAAGTGCTTCAAGGTTAAAGTCGGAGAGTTGGAGCCCAAATCTTTTTGGTGTTTTTGGCATTGAGAGAGCTAGATAAAACTCTAGTTCTTTCGACAGAACTGGAGTAAATTACTTGAAAATCACTTGTTTGGGGTCTTACAAGATACAAGATTGTCCATTAGATAGTATACATGACACAAGAAGTATGTATTGTTGTTAGAGAGTACATTCCTTACTACAATAGAATTTCTAATAAATAGTACCCTCTAATGTAATATTGATTATTGAACCTAGTATAGGACACAAAATCCATCTTACAAAGTGGGACTTGCAAGGTGAATTTATTCCATAAATTTTTTATTTGCCACACATGACAAAATTTGCAAATTTTGAATTTGTATTTGCAATCAAAGACCCCAAATTAACTAGATGAGGTGAAGAACATGGAATTAACAGAACACAAAATAGGAGGATTTTTTTATATTTACCCTACATAACACAAAATTCACCTTGTAGGGGTTCGTGTCCTACAAACTTGGCCTAGCTTGCATACAAACATCATGAATGCAAATAGTCCTCCCTATTGTAATAAACCTCTCTAATGTAATGTGTTAAAGTGGTCTAAACTTGTCTCTTTATAAAAGTTCTATTCTATTCTAAACCTCAATGTCTAGGTGAATTTTTAGTGCTATGTAACTATGTTAGTACAATGTTTATGTATTTGTGGATAAAGCAAGTGTGTTTGTTATGAGTAGAAGTTTGTTGGTTTGGATACATTTGTGGTAAGATTTTTTGTTTTGCTTGATTTTGTTTTAATTGTATTATAAATGTATTTATATTTGTTAAAATGAAGTATTGTGTGTTGATTGTTTTTATATTGACTATCTTAACACTAGAAATAAAAAGGGTAAACAAAAGGGTAAAATTGCCAAATCTTTCCTATGACCAAGATAGTCACCAAAATTGCTTTAATTAGTAGAGAAATAGGTGTATTTTTGTTTCTACAATAAATAATGATTGAAATCATCCATTGACCACTTTTTGGCCTCATCATTCTTTAAGGTTAATTTTAAAATTTTGGCACTAAACCTTTTGATTTAAAATTTTTTTATCTTGAAGATTCAAATTAAAGGTCTTAAAAAAAAAAAATTCAAAAATATACACATCATTTTCATTCTTTAAAAAATTGAAAAGTACTAGAAGTTCATATGAGATTGAAGGTAAGCTAAATTGTTAATAGCTCTACAATGGAATTGAAACACATTATTACCATCCATTGACATTGTTTTAGTAAGCATATTTAACCTTGACAAAGTCTTTTTTTTTTTAAATTGTGAAAACTGAGTTTGAAAATGAATCTAATACATTATTTTTCTCAAGAAGTTTTCACAATTGCTTGCAAAACAAGAAACTCCATAACTTTCACATCACTAATCCAAATGGGATTAATCAAAGCTTCCTACGTAGACAAAAATATAATCTATGAGAAAAGAATTTAAAAAAAAATTAAATTCAAGTTCATGTGGATTTTTTTGTTGCGTGGTCTACCCCGTTTTGAGCTTATTGTAGCATAATTTTTGCTACAAGGCATTGATTGAAATTAGAAAAGTATATTTCTAAGATACTAATGTTTTTTTTTCTTCTTAACATTGCAATGATAGGCCTGTTATCACTAATTTCAAACATCAACTATCATCAATTTGTTTGCTACCATTTTGCAATTGGATATGAATGAAAAAATCTTAATTTATTTTTCAAAGATGAAGTCATATGTCGACTAAAAGCTATAAAATTTTCCAATTTTTTTAGAGAAAATTTGAAAATATTGTGAATTTTTTTTAAATGGAAAGAATCCATATCAAATACAAAATGTATTAAAAAAATATGAAATTTTCACCATAGATGTATATTTTAGTACAGAATATCATGATATATATCAAAGTTTCCATATCATTCTAAAATTAGAAAAAATTAACAAATCATAGTTAAAATTCATATTGCTATAAAAGATTGAAATTTATAGATTTTAAAAAATTTTCAATTAGGATAAACTTCATTTCAATAGTTGGACTCAAATTCAAAAAACATTAATTTTATGACTGAAATTCACATCAAGAGAAAATAGCAAAAAATGGCCACAATAGACTCTAAAGGCCAATCCATGGATTGAGCACTATATTTTTCTTTAGGAAAGTCAATGACAGACTTTGCAATGCTATTCACAAGAACCCTTCCAATAAATAAAGTGGATGAAAAAACACTTTTTTCCATCTTTCAATACCAAGCGAATTCATCCAACAAACCACTCTGGCCAGTACCATTCTTACAGGGTTGAAAAAGAAATTACAAAATCATATCCAAAATTGAAGTTACACAAGTTATCCCAAATCCA
Source organism: Pseudoscleropodium purum (assembly GCA_963969395.1). Taxonomy (NCBI): domain Eukaryota; kingdom Viridiplantae; phylum Streptophyta; class Bryopsida; order Hypnales; family Brachytheciaceae; genus Pseudoscleropodium; species Pseudoscleropodium purum. The sequence goes on along the minus strand of OZ017795.1, from coordinate 20,102,905 downwards.
TTTTGTTCCCATAGGGACAACAAGACTTTAGGGGTTAATGAATTTTTTAAATTGAAAACTGTACACATGAATGCTTTCTAGATATCTATGCAATCAAAATAAAAAAATTCATCACCAATGTCTTTCAATGAATTATCACTCTTAAAACAATGAATATTAAATAAAACATATTACCAAAAACTGAGTTTTGATATTTTGAAACTGAAATTTGGTTTAGGTTGATTCAAATTGCATAAACATTGAATGTTAAATATGCAAGACAAAAACTGACAATTGTATTCTATATTTTGCAAAAAAATTTGAATGGCAGAATAGGCAATTTGTAGGAATTTTGTACCCCAATGTCTGAAAAAAAAATCATCAAGCTTCCCACATGACTTTTGGAGCAAAATTGAACCAGGTATTGCAAGGTTTGGAACTTTCGCTCAAATGCTTGGTCCTTCGGGGGTTAAATACATATTCATGTCAGTCCTGTGTTGAGCCCTTTTGGACGAGGTACAGATGCAAACCTCACAATCAAGTAGGTATGCAGACATGTTACTAGTGCCTGGCAACTGCACAATGCTTGGAAATGAATTAAGGAAAAAATAGAAAAACTACCTACCGGGTTTTACTTTGATATGGATACATCGGTGGTGGTGGTTTGTAATAACTCGAATGGTGAGGTGATGAAAAGCTGCCAGATGGCGACGTTTCTGGACTTTCCGAAATCTCAATAGGAGTGGGCAAGTGACAGAGAAAGCTGCCTTGAATGTGGCCATTGGGACCTCCATTAGTGTCTGCAAAAATACACAGTATAAATCCATTTAGCTTAAATAGGCAAATTACAATGTGTCACTTTACAGTCATCAAGCATAACGACTCGGAAATGTCACCATCGTCCCTGCATGTACAATTCTTAGTACATACTTGCTGACAGGTACAAAACAAGATAAGCTGCCCCCGGGGATTGCAAACGAAACAGACAACTGCGGAAGCTAGACCCAGAGAGCAAAAATGTATCTCACCGAAGAGTGTCTTGATTGATGGCCTCTTCGGTTTTCCCTTCTTCTTAAGCTCCGCTGTTCAGAAAATGTATGAATTAGTTCAAAACTACTACAATAATCTGAACGAGCCTTCATCAAGTATAATGCACAGGAGGCGGGCAGCTTCAAAATCGAAACTCTCCCAATGCCTGAAAATCTGCGAAATATTCTCCTACAACTGAGGCAAAGCAGAACCCCAATTTGACGTTCAGAAGCTCACCAACTCCAGGTACATTAGCATCTTGGACTATCTCGAAATTTTTGTAAGTATATCCCACAAAGTTGACATCTTTTGATGACAGCATCTGCACTCACAAAACATGCCCAAAAGCTCCCTTAATTCCCAAATCCCTATTGCAGTCGCTCTCAGCCAGGAGCTATGGGCACTCATGAACCTTGCAATCCACTAATATTCCTTAAATATCTGAATTCTTACACATATTGAATGGCAAGCTCAAGACAACAGCAAGCAGCTTGATCGCAGTGGCAATGTGATTAAATTATTTGTAAACAATACCTTTCTCCACGGTCCTGATCTTGTGGATGACGGTATCTGAGAATCACTCTGCAAAAATCAAGCTTCAAATGAGCATTTACGAACACAGAGCTACAGAGGCAGCCTACTATAATATAATACAGAGGAGAGACGAAAACCAATAACTAGCGTAATCATGGACACCTCCTCGAAGAAACACTACCATAAGAGTTCCTGCCTATTAACACCGCAAAGTGATAGCAATGAAATCCAACCCCACCGTCGGTAGAACATATCCAGTAACGCGATCTCAACGTGCGAGAAACTGACGTGCTGTTAGCAATTACTCTTGTGAAACGAGCGCTCATTCACCAGCTGTGAACGTGAAAATATTATTCGACGAAATCACTTGGGACCTCATAAAACCTAAGAAATAACGAAAACACCAAGACCGACATACGCCAAGAAAATGTCGTGTAAGATCAAAGGTTGGATTAAATAGGAAGGATAGCGAACCTCTTCGAACTTCTCGAAATTCTGAGTATCCAGCTCATTTTTCACCTCAGGTTTAAAAGCTGCCTCCATATCATACAGCCTATCCCAAGGCAACCCTGCGAACCATGGATGATTCTGCAGGAGTCGCAAAAATGTGCAAGGAGAGACTCAATACAAGTGAGCAACAGTTTATAGAAATTGGATTACATGAAACACAAGAGATCTACGGATAGTTTTGGAGCCAAAGAGAGACGTGCAACCTAATCTCAAGCAGATCTACCTTAATCTCCTGGACGCCCCTGGTGCCAAGGCGGTGATCCACGTCACAAAGCAATCTACTGATAATGTCCTTCGCATCCGATGATAGCTTGGCTTCATCAGGGAATTTCAAGTTATTTCTCCAGTTGACGATCTACACCGTCCCATCAACCAAAGAACTTCATCGACAAGGGAAATTTAAGAATGACGAATCCTTGACTGCTTATACACTTCCAAATTTGGAAATCAATGTCATTATAAGAGCATGAAAGAAACATGAAATTAATCTGGTTACTAAACTGAGTCTTCAGAAACACTTTTGTGAACATCATTCCTCATAAAACAGACGATAATAATGAAAACAATTGGAAGCTGATACAAACCTTCCGACAAGTTGTCATGGGTTCGTCAGAGTAAAATGGGGGATAGCCAACCAGCATCTCGTACATGATTGCTCCAAGTGACCACCTGCAGGGGAACTTATGTTTAATTCTTCCAAACCGAACTAAGACTTAACAGGCCAAATTCTCTCCAAATCTAATTGCATATAAAGTAATCCAAAACTGTTCTATGTTGGAGACTGATAACACGCATTTCTATATCAAGAATAACCTGCTCATCTTTCAAAACAGTTGGTCTATGCTTAACAAGACTCAGATCCACAACATAGGCCAATTAAATGAAGAACAAGATCAGGTAATAAAACAAGTAATTATACATACCAGTCACATTCCATCCCATAACCTTTCTTCAACAGCACTTCAGGAGCGATATAGTCTGGGGTGCCGACTGTTGAAAACGCCTGAGTGCAAAACCAAGTGCCAATACTTGAAACCTTAGATACTGATGGAACAATAAAAGACTGGACGTCGTATGTTTACGAATCGTGAATACTCTAGCCCAGTTATGAGCAGGTAACATGACTTGTGCAACATATAACTCAGATATGTTGAATAATTGGAGGGTGCAACTCCATATCAGAAGAGAAGAAAGATACCAGCATTCGTCTATTTCTTTGCCAATGAAGCAGTTGTTCCTGCTGTGTCCGCTTTGGTCCAGGAGATGGAGATCTATGCTGCCTGGGATCTGCAGAATCCCTGGCAGTGTCTTGAGCTTGCTCGTACTCTTGCAACGCAGGCAAGTTGGAGCAATCTAATGGTTTGCAAAGACCAAAATCTGATAATTTCATATGCCCGTTCTTATCTAAGAGCAAGTTATCCGGCTTGATATCCCTGGAACAACAACAAGAACAGATCAGAGTTGTCAGAGGACGAAACCGAAGGAATGAGTTTACTCATCAAACAAGGAGCAGTAAATTCTGAGCGATCGAAACGCTCTTCCAGAGGCTCCAGAGTGGTAAGCTGACTTCGAGTTTTAAACAAGACTACACGGCTGATCTAAAAAAATTTCGACAATAAAGTAATTCCTAAAACCTACAGAACAATCTGCTGATAACCTCCAGCATGTCATCAACTGCTAGCAAAGTAAAGCTATGTATAACCATAGTCACAGAAGAATCACCTATGTATGTAGTTGTGCTTGTGAATTGACTCGATTGCCAGAATACATTGTCCGACATAGAATCTAGCTTCATCTTCCGTCAGTGTGTCCTTACGCATAAGGAGTGTCATCATATCTCCTCCAGGTAGATACTCCATGATCAAATACAAGTATTCCTCGTCTTGGAACGAGCAATATAGCTTCACGATGCAGTTACTGTCGACTTCTGCAAGCAAATTCCTTTCAGCCTTCACGTGCTCAACCTGCAGATACCAAACCAGAGCTGAATGCCTTGACTGCGCTTCCAACTAGCATCGCAGTCATCAAAGTAGAGACACAATCTGTACCGAGTATGTAATAGGATGAAAAAACAAACTCTTTAAGTACCTGGCCTCTTCGAAGCATCTCAGATTTCTTCAGCTTTTTCATGGCATACACAGTTGTACTCGTTTTCTCTCTGCATAACCTCACCTGCACACGGAAAACAGACCTGAGATAGCTCCTCTAGTAATCAGTTAAGTTTACTTGAATTACACTTCACACAAAGTTTGGCGACTGCAGATTCAGACCAGAGACACATACCTCGCCAAAAGCACCGCGCCCTATAATGGTCAGCAGCTCAAAATCCTCCACTCCCATCTTGTGTCGTTGCAAGCGCATGTACTCTGTTTCCTTCCTCTCCAGATCTTTTAAGAGATTGTTTTGTTCCTCTTCTGAAACATCAGCATCTGCCAACTTGCGCTCCAATGACCACCGTCTGATGAAGTCCACCCACCAATTGTGATGAGTACTAACAAACTTGACAAGTAATAGGTTCATAAGCAGTTAAATGTACAGTACAAGGTAATAGAAACATTTGTACTACTTGCACTTCCCCGTGGAGATTTCCCTGTAAAATTCTTACATATCTGAAATTCGAGTGAAACAGATAATGGATGTGAATTGTAACAGCCAAAAAGTCAAAAGAAACATCTAGAAACTCCGAGCAAGAACGTTGAGCCCTCAGAAAGAATTATGGTGTATTCCTCAACGGACTAGAACTGCGTGGGATCCACATTCACTAATTCACAATTCTTTGTGTGAAATTTGGTCAAATTAATTAATCAAGATAGTACACCTGGACTGACGGTTTTTCTTCAAGGAAAGTGCTACCGAACCAAGTATGTGAGAGTATTGAAGCACGTTGAAAAAGAGTATCCAGGGGGGGTGATAATTGCGACTCGAAATTGAAGTCAACCTCGAAATTAATGGTTCAAATGTTTAAGCAAGCACGATCGTCAAAGACTAAGAGCTCGAGAGCTTGCAAGAAGAAGCGTAATACTAAAAGATTAGGGAACAAGCACAGTCAGGGATAAATTTCGGCTAGGTTACTGAGAACTAAGCTGACTCAGAAAACAGAAACCTGTACAATTTCTCGCGCAAAGCAATTGTGTTGCAGGCTGCTAATCAACAGAGCATAAGCAGAACAGACATTTCGACTCTTGTCATCGTTACTAGTATTTCTTCAAACAACTGAGTGCTTGAAGAACAGCCCACTTAAGAAAAACGAATAGAAGTTTCAGGAAGTGGATTGAGGAGGTAATTAAGGAATAAACAGTACCGTAATTTTCGCTCTTGCAAATTCTTCATTTGCGATTTGTAGTGATTTTCGATATACTGCTTTGCGGCTGCAACTTTCTGCCTGGTGATAGTCGAGGGTAATTCATCCCTCGGATCCATATCAGATCCTTGCCGGGGACTCTTCAAAAGATCCTTGCTGCTTCCCGTCGAGCCATTCTTCTTGGACTCGTTATTTTTCAACCTGTCCCCTCTCGGTTGGAACCGATTGAACCAACTTCTTGTTTGCTCCATCTCAGACCTTCTAATGGCCTTACCAACCGCTTTTTATCCTTGAAAGAATTAGCCACAAGACCATTTCTACTCCCATAAGATGTCCTCTCTGCTCTAACAGCTGCTCAACTTCTCATTGTTAAAATTCACCAATTATCGGATGTAATTTCAATGGCATACGGAAACTTCGCAAGAAGCAAAATTCTTACTTTGATCTGACTTCGTTACACAAGACGAAAGTGAGAGAGCTTGTCGCTAGCCAGTATTTCCACACCTGAGCGTCGCATCAAGCTAACGAGGCAGAATTACAGAACATGCACAACTCATCGTCACAATTGCATCCCACCTCAGCTATAGAGTATTATACGAATAGCATTGATGTGTTCCAACACGATCAGCAAAGAATAGATTCATGTACGACCAAGAAGGCTCCTCGAAGTAAACAAAATCCAAGGAACTACAGTTTAAGTGACTACCAAAACACTCTTAGGATTTCGAAGACTAGAAGAAAGTTGCAACTCCTACCGCTTCCTAGATAACGAGGACTCGAATGGACACGCTCTTGCACACTCAATTCTTTGCTCTCAAGTTCACCTCGTCCAGCTTGCTCATAATTTCACCATCAACTTCTTGTTTCAGTTGGAAAGAAAACATGCCACAAACTCTGGAAGATCCACACTCTCCTGCATGCTTCCAATCTCTCCTACATTTGCAGAGCTACCTTCTCCACTGGAAGAAACGAAACCCTACGACGCCAGGGTAGGGGTTTTATCACGCAAATACTTGAACAGTAGCGAAATAATGATCGAACAGCTTCACGAAGAACCTAAGCTCTACTCTTGCAACATTGCCAAGACTCAATTTTCACCTCCTAACTGTCCACACATTTAGAACCGCAAAACAAGAACCGCACTCATCAGGCAAATGTCAAATTCCTCATCGATAATTTCAGCTGCCAAAACAAAGCAAACTTCCTTTACGCAAAAGCCAAGCTTAACGACGAAAGTTCACAAATGGAGCGCACCTTCTGCAACTGACCAATACACAAACCTAAAAACCTAAAAAAACGGCGTCTAGCTCCGTGACGTGAGAAAGTGCCCGCGCAGACGCATTACCGTAGCAATTTCGGCGGTTTAAGCGCCGTTCGGCGTTAATGGAAGTAAATCGAGTCGACACGAACCCCAACGCGCGCAAGTCCGCGCGATCGAGAAGGAGCGATCTCGGCAAGAGAAAACGGGATGAGAGGCAATGGCAGAACAGGGGGGCCCGGATGGGGCTCCCATCTACAGTGCTGGACGGAAGAGCTTCAGTTCTCGTCCTCGTTCTTAGCGAATCGTTTTACCCTCGTCAACTTGAGACATTGTATTCGTCCCACTTCTGGACGTACCGTCGGGACTCGTTGACGACGTTCGTTGGTAGAGAAATCGTTCTCATCAGGGTTGCCGACATGGCGTTCTCTAAGCACTACTGCGGAAGCAATTGCTATGGCGTGTTAAAAATGGTACTGAGCTTTGACCCAAATTCCTACGCCAAGGTTGGTCCTAAATTAGGCGTCTCACCTCAATTCACTCTAAATTCAATAATATTCTTCACCCACATTTTCAGGGCAAACTTCCATCAAGCAGGGTTGGAATTTGCATTTTCAAATGAAAGACAAAAATGTACCAGTTCCACCAAAAAATGAAATAGGTAACATCAAGGAAGGATAAGGTTTTCAATATACAGTGAGGGAAACTAACCTACAACAGGCAGAATGATTGGTTTGCCTTGTTGGCATTGTTGAAAATTATTTAAATTTTTTCATGCCAAGACAAATGAGGAGAGCAATTGTAATTTTTTTTTTATAAAGTACTAATTTGTTATGACTTTTTGAAATATGTTGCTCAATTGGAAGAAAAAGAGTCTCTAAACTACCACAAAATCAACAAAGAGTGTGTCCATAATGGTCATCTTATTCACTTAAAGCAATAACAATACTTAGTATTTCCTAACATGACCACGAACTCAACCTAATATAGCCCTTATGTGACTTGTTGAAAAAAGTTTGTCATAGGTTGATCCAAGACTTTAATTGAACATTCCCTAGGTCTTTGTGATGGATCTTTTTCTTGTTGTATATAAGGTTATTTTCCTTAAGCAAATCATTCCAAAAGTATTAACTTAGTATATTGAAAAACATATTAAATACTTTTGACACCTTATATAAAGTCCCATCCTTTGACAATGACATTTCAAGAAAAAATTTGAGCTTATGTTGAAATAAAGATGCTTTTTAAATGCTAAATTCAACTTTGGATATAATATCAAATATTTGGCTACAAAGTGTTGGCAAAGAAAGCCATGTGGGATTTTTTTCATCAGGCCCATCTAAAATGTATTACCTAATGTAGCAGCAAAAAAGTGACATGGTGAATTGTGAAGATGATGTGGCATGCCTAGTTAGCAAACTTTTGCGTTGTTTGAGAATTTTAAGACTATTTTGTTGAGATGTCAATTTCAATGTTCAAACATCTTTTGAGACAACAATTGGTGCATATCATATCTACTAGGGCACAATCGGTTTAAAATAATCATTTAAATAAATAAATAAATTTGTCAAATTCAACACAAATTAAAGAGAACTTACTATCTACCATCAAGAAAAAATTTTATGGCAAAGTAAAGGAATTACTTCATTGACATTTAGTAAAAATGAAGGATACAAAGGTTTTATACATAGAATATGGGATAATTTGAGGTTGGGAGCTTGATCATTGGACATTTGAACGTTGTTTTAAAAATTATATTTTTGAACACAATTCTTGCTTTATATATCCAATATGGTTTGTTTTACTTTCTACCACTTGATTTGTATAAAATGCTTCTCTTTTCATCTATGGTATACATCCATCCATTTCTAATTTTTTGCCAAGCATACCTCACGGTTGTCCTTTCTATGTGTTTTTCACATCTAGTTAGCATTTTACTACAACCCACAATACCTTTCACGAACTTACCCATAGTCAAAATAGATCTACTTGCTACTATGGCAATATTTTACAACAACCCACAAAACCTTTCTCAAACTTATCCATAGTCAAAACAAGACTACTTGATAACATGACAATGTTTTACCGCAATCCACAATATCTTTCATAGATGCATTTCAAAGGCTCTAGGCCACAAATAGGTACATCTTCTTACAATGTTCTTGCCCAAAATATTTAACAACTTGATTTTGAAGACATTTATATAGTTAGTTTAAGAATTTTTAATTTTTAATGGGAGTATGGGACTTTTGAAGTGCAATTTATAAACTTGTCCAATTGAACAAAACATTACATATGAACTTTTTTGAAAATATAGATATTTTGAAATGTTTTCTAGTGACTTTGTTATAAGTGCTTTAAATGTTTTGTTTTAGCGAAATGTTTTTTATATTATAAGAATTTTTTTATTAATATAGAAGTAGGGACTTTTTAGTAGTTGAAATGAAAGTCAAATTTTGGGAACATTTTTTTAATAAGTAATTATTATTATCATTTTTTTTATTTTAGAAAATTAAGGTCAATTGTCCTTCTCTTCAAAAAAATTCTATTCAATTTTAATGTAGTAGTCATCAAAGGGAATAGCCTTCAATTTTAGTGACTTATAACAAGGCCATGGATGCCATTTCTGGGCCACTCTTCCATGCAACTACCCATTAGAGGTTTTTTTTAACACTCTAATTATTGTCTAATAGACCAAGTATTTAGACAATTAGCCAATATTTCAATATGTATATGGTACATCATAATGTAAGAGACAAAATAGTAAATCTTCTTAACTTCTCTTAAGCTAGTCAATACTCACTTTGTGTTTAGTTACTTCTTAGACTCATGTAGATTCACTCATCCATGATCTCATTTTGTGCCTTAAGTGGACACTACAAGTTGTCAAAGAATTTTTCATCATGTCATCCATCCCTCTTTCTAATCTATATATGCATGTATTTCTAATTTGACATACTTCACTGTTAGTGTTCTTAAGTCATTCTTGCAAGAAACTATTACATTTGTACAAAATTCTAGCAATAACCTCTATTTGAACAAAAAACAAAACAATGAACAAAATAATAAACAAATAACAAGCTTTACACAATTAGAAATTCCTCACGTGGTTCCATTTACTTGATTGCATCCAATATCCATTTAGCTATCTATAGTCCTCATATTTATTTGACCACTATCAATTATATATCATTTGTGCAGGAATGATGTATCTTCACATTTAAACATTGAGTACAATGGATCAATATATGTGAATTCTTCAAGATTCAAGTTGATTGGTTTATATATTTAATCAAATAATACATACAACCACACAAAGGAAAATAATTATTTAAATTCACATCAATCACTAGCTTAAGTCATAGGATAGAATCTCTTTTTTTCTTTCTTCATCAAACAAAAACATTCAAGCATTCAAAGGAAGGAACCACAACCAAGTAGATTGCTTAAAAGAACTTGTACTTGATTGACACTCCTATTAGTGTAGCTAATGAGGAAAATAAACTTCTTGATGAGCCTTTATATCCTCATTATCCAATAGGCACATTGTTTCAAGCCACTTCTGAGTCTAATTTGACCTTTATTATCTTCTTTCATGTGCTTTTCATTTTAGTCTATTAGACTTAGAACATTTATACTTAATTTGAACCATCAAAGGCTCCCAAAAGGGGTTTAGACTATACATCTATACTTTGAATGATGAACAAAGTCCTTCAAACCAATATTTCGCTTAAATTCCTTCTCACTCATGTAAAACAATTCTTTAATCTTTATAAGATGACCTTTTTTTATGACCAATTTGATGAAATTGAAGGAAATAATATATTTGTATATAGATATAAACAAAAATGTGCTATAATCCAAATTTTTTTTTTAACATTAATCCTATGAGGACTTTGAGGTTGATAGATTTATTTCCAAAATACTTTAGAAATGAAGAATGCACTTCGAGGCTATATATTGGTTCAATGATCAAATCATTCTTGACTAAGTACCCTTGTGATAGGTCTCATTCTTTCGATGTTAAAAAAATTATTAACATGATCATTAATCAATTGCTTCTTTGGATGCTATGAAGCTTGGTTACCATAGTGCCAAGTTCAATATTCAAGGCAAATTTAACACCATTCCAATTGGAGAATTAGAAAAGCATCTTACTACATAATATCTTCCTTCTTTCTACAAATTTAGATTTGCAAAAGATACAGATATAGGCATTTGTGATGAACTATTGGACTTGACATTATGTCCCATATTGCTCTCAGGCCACTCCGCTCACAAGCCTTATCTAATCCATAACTTACTTCCAAGTTAGATCAATGGTGAATAACATCTCCAACTCCACACAACAGGCATGGCCCCACAAAATTATTCTTGGTTGTGCGTACAACAATACGAATGGGAATGCTCGGAGGAGCCTTCGCAGAGATTTTCTTCAAACAAAAAAGGTTTGATTCCCTACCTGGAGAGCCCCCGGCCTGTCGCAGCAGTGTTTTCCTGGCTATGGCGATGCCCATCTCCGCAGCTCTCCATGGAGCCTCGTGAGTCCTTGGCCGTCGTCGCCCTTTGCCTCTTCGCTTCGTTCGTGCTGCAGGACCTCCTGCAGCCCATCCTCTTCGTGCTCCTCCTTCTCTTCATCGCCTTCTTCGCCTCACGAGATTCCCGCTAGCTCCTGAAGAATTGAAGGTCGGCGTTCTTCCAATTCAGTACTTCGTTACTTGTCGCGGAGAGAGCGAGGGCATGCTTTGCGTCGTTTACAGAAAATTCGTTGGACCTGAGCTTGAACTAAGATCAATTCCTTGGCGAGGTTGTCGATCAGACTGCATGATCGACCCCAGAATTTTAAAGTATGTTTCCTTGAACCTTTGCAAATTGAGTTATGTGCTTTTGAATTTCTCTGGGTTTTTTTTCCCAAGAGCAAACGGAACAGAACAGAACACAAAGTTGCAGCCTCGTAATTTGTGCAGCTGTTGTATTGAATTAGTTGTGAATTTTCAAACTCACAGTAAGTTAGCGTACTTTCATTGGGAAGATCAACTTCGATCACCTGAAACATCAATTTCGGTACAAGAGACAAACTCTCTTAAGATCAAATTTTAGTTAAGTGTGGAAGTTTTTGCACAACCAGTTGCAGTGGGCGGGAGGTGTAGACTGTAGACCATTTCCATTTCAAAGATAGTGGTCATAGACATTTAGTCAAGTTGTGCTTACACTACTTGCCGATTGCAGATTAATCTTGTGAATTTAGATGAGTCGTTGTTGGTAACAAGGGTTAGCATGTGAAGAAGTTCATATACTTGTCCCACTGAAACATCTAAAGACTCAATCTAATTCATAGCTTGGTCATTATTTGTGTCTAAAAGCAAGCCACTCTCCATTTTGTATTTGTTTGAGCGTATTTATCTCTACTCAGTACTACAATTTGCTAGCGAATTCTACACTCAATAGTCAAATTAAGTAATTTTTGTAGAAATGATTAAGTAAATGACTTTTTTTTTAATATTCTCTAAGGGTGGTTGTATACTTTGGATAGCTAGCCAAGAATCCAAAATATTATGAGCACTCTCACTGGTTAAGTTAGACCATTTCAAAGCTCTTTACCAACAAATATGCTTAGAAATTATAATTGTCTTGACTAAGTCTATATCCTAAGATTCTCATATTAACCACAAAAAAATTTAATCATAAAATTTTGACATTAATTTTTAGAAATATTTTATCCTAAATCTACTACCAAACTAAAATTGATATTCTTTGACATGATAATTTTTTGTCATAGCTAAGCTTTGTATCTATGTATTTTGATGTTGTTTTCAATACATATTTTCAGATGAACTCAACGAATTTCTCTGTCAACTTCAATTCCATGCCCTTGAATCTGGAGCTTTTGACTTTGAGAACAACCATAATGTAGTGCATAGTTAATTTGCAAAGGAAAGACTAATGCCATTATCATGAAATAAGTTAGAGTAGGATTTTTAGCATAAATGTTGATAAATGTTTAGTATCTCTTCAAAAGAAAAAGTATCACTTGTATAGTCTATTTTGATTTCAATGTGGTGTTATATATATTATTCATGTGATGAAAGAGAACAATGATTAATTGTGTGTCACTATTGTAGATCTTCCTTCTTCATGATTTCTAAGTTGTGTCAACCTTTCAATGCATGTTCTTTCTATTGAATTGAATTGTTGATTGAATTTTTTGTTTTAATATCTTGATTCTCATTGTTGGAACTTGAACAATTTTGCTTCAAATGGAAGAACTTTTGCTATTTTGAGATATTTGGAAAAATTTAGCCTTTCTAGAAAACTAATGTGTTCATATACTATCAAAAAGAAGTTGAAAAAATCACAATAAACATTGAGATCATAGATACTTATCCAAACATTAATTATTTCTTAAAGGTACAAATAGTGATGGGATAAAAGTGGTCTATGTTATACCAAGGATTGACACTTGAGGGGAGTTTTATTGCAATTTCATTGCAATTATATATAAAATCATTAGTTTCATTTTATAGCAGTTTTGATTGTAGAATTGGAATTTTAATATATAAACTATGAATTCCTTTTCTACTACACAAAAGTCAACCTCCAATACATATCAAATTTGTAACAAAATAGATTCAATTAAAAAAATTTAATGATAAAGATACATATATTACACTAATTTACCCCTCCACGTAGAAAGCAAAATTAGAGTCACCTTAAAATTAGATTCTTTATACAAATAAAATGGATGAAAGCTAATACAATATTAATGGAGTAGCTAATAGAGTAGTATTTCATGGCGTGTACTAATTTAGTGTGACTTTTGCAAATTAGTGTCACACACATTAATACCATAAATTTGTGGATTAGTAAGGGTAAATTAGAGGTAAATAAGGGAATGAAGACTCATATTCTATGCAAAACTATTTTGGTGGTCTCACGCTATAAAAGTACAAAACACATGATGAACAAGATTTAGGATACACTATAAGGTCATTGTCTAGAATTTTTCATTTAGAATTTCAAATTTAATAAAATATGTTTTTGGTGTATAAGTTGGGTTACACTAGTACACAAAAATAAAATTGCACTATATAGTAAAGAAAAAGAAAAGATGATTTGTTTGCAATCGTTTTCAACCCTAATTTCTTACCTTTTAAAAATGAATGACATAACCACCAAACAACCTCGCCATTTTTAAACAAGTTAGAGAGTTTGGAACAAATTCAAAACTTCTATTATAAAAACATTCCAAAGAAACTTGAATTTCCCATATACTCAATCTACACTACTAGTATTGTAGAAGAAAGCAAATGGAGTTGAGCAAAAGGAGAAGCAATTCTCGAGCAAAAGAATTAAACATCAATAGGCTGCCACAAAAACCAACATGGTGAACGCACATAGAAGTATGTGTATTTTTTATTGCTACAAATTGCAACTAAGTATAGACACAATTAAATGGCAAGATTTATTTCAATTGAGTCAAATTAGTAAATGAAAAGGGATTCCAATACTATTTACAATGCATTATTTGAACAACACAAGAATAAAACATAAATTTCCCAAAGTGCTAGTGATAAATGTAACATAAATCAACACAATGTTCTAGTGTTTAAGCCTTGTACATCCTCAAAATTAATTTCTTCAATCCATGCAAGAATCTAAATGTGATTTTTTGTGGTTAATGATGATTTTGTATACACCTATAGGTACAAGCAGAAAGTCAAATTCAACATAAATTAAGTCATTTCTGTAAAAAAAAATATCACATATCATCTTGTGAAGGGGTTTGAGGTGACGTGGCCCCTAAAAAACTGACATGGAAATTCAATTTCGGCACCTTCAGACCTGCACCTACGATAGTGTGAAACCGGTGAAACTTTGCATAAGACTGCAGCTAAGGTCGATTTTGGACCTGGAGGGCATTATCGAAATTGACGGACAGAGTGAAACTTCCCATCGTTCTTCTACATTCATCCAATACAGCCCCTTAAACCCTCCATAAACCCTAATGCGGTCCTCTCCTCCACGGTGCGAGAATGCTTGCATCCACGCCCGTCTGACCACTCAATCGCGCAGCGCAGTGGCGATTTTGCTGTAGAATTGGAGCTAAAACAATTCGAATTGCATTACTGATGTCGCAGTAGGTTGAACTGGACTGTCAATGTTGCATTAGGTCAAGTTTTCGCACTCGCCATGAATTTCAAGTTCAGTAATCTGCTCGGGGCGCCCTACCGGGGCGGCAACCTTACATTCAAGAAGGATGCTCTCCTCCTCTCCCCCGTCGGCAACCGCGTCTCCGTCACGGACTTGCAGAAGTCGGAGTCCACCACACTCCGCTGCGAGAACGGGAAGAGCGTGAGCCGAATCGAGGTCTCCCCCGACGGAACGCTCCTGTTGAGCGTGGACGAGGACGGGCGGAGCATTCTCGTGAACTTGCACACGCAGCAGGTACTCCACCATTTCTCCTTCAAGGGCCCCGTGGGAGCTTTGAGGTTCAGCCCCGATGGGAAGCTGATTGCAGCCGGCGTGGGAAAGCACGTGCAGTTGTGGAGGACGCCAGGGTTTCGCAAGGTCTTTGCGCCTTTCGAGCTTTTGAAGACACTCACCGGGTGCCATGATACCGTCACTTGTATTGGATGGAGCTCCGATAGCTGCTGGTTAGTGGCCGGGTCGAAGGACTTGACGGCGAAAGTGTTTTCCGCGAATAAATTGCAAGAGCAGCGGACGGTGACTCTCAGCGGACACCGGGATGTTCTTGTTGGAGTGTACTTTTCCAAGCCCCTTGTAAGGGAAGATGACATCGGATTGTATACTGTATCTCGTGATGGAGCTCTGTTTGAGTGGCGGTATGTGCCAAAGGAGGATGTGGTTATGGAAGTAGAGGACGAGGTTGGGAAGAAAAAGATGAAGAGTAGTGTGAATCTTACGACTGGGAAATGGTCGTATGTTGAGAAGCGATTCTTTAAGCAAACCGCAAAGCTGACTTCATGTGATTATCATCCAGGGCTTAGTATTATTGTAGTAGGATTCTCGACTGGAATTTTTGGCATATACCAGCTTCCAGAGTTTACGTGCTATCATCTCTTGTCGATTTCGACGAAGAAGATTTCTACTGTGGCGTTCAATGCTGCAGGGAACTGGATTGCGTTAGGGTGTGCAAGTTTGGGCCAGCTTCTGGTTTGGGAGTGGCGGACCGAGTCGCAAATTCTGAAGCAGCAAGGGCATTATTTTGACGTGAATTGTCTGGCATTCTCTCCCGATTCTCAGTATCTTGCCAGTGGAGCAGATGATAATAAACTCAAGGTTTGTAAAACTCAAGATTCTTGTATATTTAATTGTTTGAATGTTTTTGATTGTAAGAAGTTGACACAGGCTCTGAGGTTTTCTTAGTCTTTACATGCTGTAGAAGAGCTCAGGGTTTGCCGTGTCTTTGAAGGCGTTATCTTGAAGGATTATGACACCCTCTTTACGTGTGTTTAGCTCTGGAACGTGGCGTCCGGGTCCTGCTTCGTGACCTTCACTGAGCATGCAAATTCCATTACAGCAGTGCTATTTTTGCCAGCAAATCACGTTGTGGTGAGTGCGTCTCTAGATGGAACTGTCCGAGCGTTCGACATGGTCCGTTACCGAAATTTTAGGACGTTTACAACACCTACACCAACACAATTTGTTTCACTTGCAGCAGATCCGAGTGGCGAAATTCTTTGCGCAGGGACCCTCGATGGTTTCCAGGTACTGCATCTCTTTGTGATACTGCTGTCTCCAGCATTAGTGAGGCATGGGGCTGGCCATACTGTACAGTGTGCGCAGTCTTCGAGGACTTTGTGTTTCTCTTACGGCATTGTTTGCTCTATAGAAAGAATTCTTCGAAAGAATGTGCATGCGTTGGTTACAGGCATTTGACCTTCAAGGGCTCAAGTCCGCTTTGTAAGCTAATAATCGATTAGAGTAACCTTCAAAAATATATATTTACTGTTCACAAATGTAGGGTATGATTTCTTCTTTCTATTATTAAATTTTTAAAACTTTCTGATTGATTTATTACAAGTCCTAAAGGTATGGAAGCTGCCACTTTGGGCCATGCTGCCGCTAGGGGTTGATATCTTGTTCTCTGTTGCGATTGTGCCCACCAAATTCCATTTGTTGCTAGTATACACGAGCTTTAATTTTGAAGCTTCTTTGGTGCAGATATACGTTTGGTCAGTGAAAACAGGACGGCTGCTGGATGTACTAAGCGGACATGAAGGCCCAGTCCACGGTTTATCCTTCTCTCCCACTTCTGTAAGTAAATTAACCCTCGAAAGTTATCATTTACTCTTGTTTGCAAGAGGTACCGTACATCAATTGTGACTTTGTCAAGCTTTGTGATAGTGTGAGATTTCCTTTCCAGGATAGCTTCAGAAATATTTAAAGTAGTTTGGGGGGCAATCGTGTGGTAGGTGTTGTTCATCTGACTGTGCACTGTGTCTGCTGATGCTTCTGCTAGTGCTCTGCTTTGTTGACAATTTCACAGAAGGTTTTACGGATGTTCAGACTATGTGGTCTAGTTTTTTTATTCGTCTTTGCTCGTGAATGAACGAAGCATTCTACACTATTTACCAGCTTCATCATGATGTCTACATGTCTTAGTCGCCTTTCTCTCATTATCTGTTAAATTCGATTTGCTGAAGTGGACATAATCTTCGCTACTGTTGCCAGGAAATGTTAGCATCGTCATCCTGGGACAAGACTGTGAAGCTTTGGGATGTTTTTGAAGGAAAGGGCAACGTCGAGACTTTTACTCACACCCACGACGTGCTAACGGTTGTTTACCGTCCAGATAGTAAACAAATTGCTTGTAGTACACTTGATGGTCATATTCACTTCTGGGATCCTGTAGAGGGTATTGAAACTGGTAGTATTGACGGCAGAAGAGACATAAAGGGTGGTCGACTCATGGGTGACCGTAGAACAGCGGAAAATTCTAGTGCAGGAAAGTCTTTCACTAGTTTGAGTTACTCTGCCGATGGCAGCTTTATCTTGGCCGGTGGCTCTAGTAAATACATCTGTATGTATGATGTAGCGGAACAGGTGCGTCTTATCTCCTCTACGTCCGTTTCCTTGTATCTGTCATTTTTGCAATTTCGAAGAGTACCATTTCTTAAACTTGAGGGCTGGTCAGCTTGCGCTGAATTACAATTTCATTTGTACATTGTCATATTTTCTCAAAATATTCTTAACTTCGTCATTGGGATATTTACTCAGGTGCTCCTGCGAAGGATACAAATCACAAACAACAAAGCCCTGGATGGAGTTTTAGATATGTTGAATTCAAAGAGAATGACAAGTGACGGACCGCTGGACCTGATAGATGATCATGATAGTGATGACGACATGAGTCTTAAGCAGTCATATAAACAGTTGGGACCTAATCTTCCAGGAACAAAGTCAAACTTTGGAAGGCCTATCGCTCGTTCAAAAGCGCTGCAGCTTGCCCCGACAGGGAGAACTTTTGCGGCTGCAACAACTGAAGGCTTACTTATATATTCTATTGATGACAATCTCATTTATGATCCGGTTGATATTGCCATTGATGTTACACCTGAGGTAGGCTCCTCTTACTTGCATTTACCACTTATGCCTGGTGTGCAATTGGATTTAACAAGCTGGTTGGAGCATGACAATTTTGTGATACCTGTTGGTAGCAGTAAGTTGAACAGGTTGAGCATTTGACTTGGGCATGTACTAAACCGAACGTAATCGAATCCTTGATTAGTGTTCTGCTGATTACCATTATGATAGTTCAAGGTTTCAGGACGAAAATGCAAGTTTATCAGTTTTTGCAGGTGCTATAGCCGATGTGACTTACCAACTGTCCTATTGTTGCAGGCAATATACTGTGCTCTAGAAGAAAAGCTCAGTGCTCGCGCTTTGGTGCTTGCTCTTCGTCTCAATGAACCTAAATTGATCAGGAAGTGTATAGAGTGTGTGCCTCCAGAAGAGATCACGACAGTTGTTTCTTCGATTCCAGTCAACTATCTGGTGACCCTCTGCACAGCTTTGGGCGAATACATAGTAAATTCCGTGCACTTGGAGTTCTTGCTCCTATGGTGTCAGGTTGGTTATTTTATTTCTTATCCTCCTGTTTCTAAGAACAATTTGCTGGAATCATTTAATTCCAATGTGCAGCCTTGTTCTATGCGCCTGTCTTTTTTAGCTTTTCCAAAATTTTCCCTGGGGCCAGGAGTTTTTTGAACTAGATAATTGAGATTAAATAACTGGGAGTGTGGGTGCAGGAGGTTGTTGTAATACATGGAAAGACTTTAGAAGCACGTCAAGCACAGATGCTTCCCGCACTGAGGGGTCTTCAGAAAAGCCTCATATCAGTGCATGAGGATCTATCTGACCTCTGCTCATCCAATTTGTACATGTTACAATACTTGTCTTCTGCTCCCTCGCCTTTACCCTTGGCCCCTGTAACACCTTAGTTTCGAAGAGTAATATCTGAGCAGATATTCACGGCTTATTATAAAAGTTGGAACTTTCCACCGAGTTTTTTCTCGAGGTCTTTGAGCAGGGCCATCATGAGCTGGTACTTCAGTGCAAATGGTCACATTTCAAGCTGGACAAGTGAAACGATGCCGTACTCGCATATTGCCCGACGTGCATGGAGGAAATGGAGTCATCAACTATCGTCCTTCACAGATGGGGTCCTTAAACACAGATGGGACAGGCATGACCACAGAAGTTCACCTAAACTGCTATAGAATTTTATTTAGAGTCGAGTAGGTTTAGTCTGGCACGTGGTCTCAAAGTGGCGGATCACTGCTCAATTTATTGTTACCTCAGTCATAGTATGTATCTTTCTGCCCTGGAAGAGGTAGGCTTCGGAACAGATATGTATGAAATGCAAGATTCTTTTGGTGGCGTTGAATGAGAGGAATGCTGGATTTGTAGATTGTTTCGACAGTGCACTTCCAAGGTTATTCTGTTAACCTGCAATCGATAATAGAGTTTGGATCAGTATGGAAGTGCATCATCGAATCAGGGCCCTTTTAGAGTTAATTGTAAAGTCATACTCCCTCCTCCCCCAGGTATACCTAAACCGATCCATCACAGGCGAAAGACCCTTCTCAAGACACCCAGTAAATGATCCATTAGAAGTTTTGCATTAATCTTGGATAGACCTTTTTGTCAATAAATGAGATTGGGTTATATTAGGTTGAGATTGGGGCTACAATCAATGTCTTGGATGATGATGATGATGGAGTGACTAGTGATTGCAATAGGAATTTCCATCTTTTGAGTATAAATTCATTAGAGGAAAAACTTTGTAATTTTTTAAGGCTTTCACATTGTGGTCATGTTAGGGAACATTGTAATTGCTTTAGGTGAGTAAGATCATTATGGGTAACCTTTTAGTTGGTTTTGGATATTTTAGGTTCTATATTGTTGGGTTTAAAATTCTAAGGTTTGATTGTTTAAATGTTGTCCAATTGGCCTTCCAAACAATGAACAAGCATTTCCTAGTATAAAGTTCTAAGTGTCCCAAATTTCATTGAAGATTGATGAGAATTTCAAAAGTTATTTTTTTAGGGCGGTTCAAGATACTTTAGGTCCAAATTCTAGATCTTAAAATTGAAGTTGGTACCTTAACAATTTTAATTAGTCTACATTGTAAAGCGCTAAATATCCATTCTAAAATAGTAACAAACTTTGTAATTTGATCTTTTTAGCAAAAGTTATGAGTGAATGAAGTTTCAATTATGGTTTCTCTTAGAAAACTTATCTAGTGTTTTCTATCGATTGCCATGTCTATATTGACTTTTACTTTTAGATATTTATTCTAAATTGTAGAAAGATTTTGAGATTCTTTTTTTATTTTGATTAAATGAATATTTTTATTTTTCATTACTTACGTGACTACAAATTTCATCCTATTCTATCTTTGTTGTTTCTATATATTTTTTAAATACAAGATGGTTTTGGAAACTATATGGGAATTAGAATTCAAAGTTTGTCTTTCAACAAATTTAAAGAGCTTGAATTTGAACACTAGTCCTACCCAATGATTTTCAGTCTAAAGTTGTTACCTTCAAAATTCTCGTTAATTCTTGTTATAGAATACCAAATTCAACCTTTTTAAAATAATAAGACACTTTGATAATTAGATCTTTTCAGCAAAAGTTATCAATGGATGAATTTTCTCCTACAATTCATCCAAAAAAACTTCAAGACCAATGTTTTCTATTGACTAGTTTAGGGTTCAGGGTTTAGGAACAAGTGGAGCCAAGAAAACTCAATAAACAATTGTGAAGTATCATGGAATAAATTGTGAAATTTGCTTCATAACATTTAACCCCTATAGTTTTTTGATGTTTAGAGACTCAAAATTGCTTCAAAATACTCATTTCCAAAGCAAGGCTAAAATCTTTATCTACATTTGTTTTTTAACAAATCTAAAAATATGATCCTTCAGTTAACTTGTTCAGAGGGTTGACGAATCTCTACGTCCGCCCCAAAATAGTGTCCGTAACCCGAACGTCCAGACGCACGAACGCCAGAGGACGTAGCGTCCCTCCCCCCTTAGAAGGCGGACGGGCGGACAGGGGCGGACGGACAGGCGGACGGCGTCCGCGAATGTCAGCGGACGGTGTGGACACAGCGTCTGCGTCCGGACGTTCCGGACGTCCAACCGTCCTATCAACCCTGCTTGTTCAAGTATATCTTCATGAAAATTTTAAGTAAATATCCCCACCAATTGCAAGTTCATTGTGTCTAAACCTCAAAATGTTGGCTTTTCAAGCCCTTCCAAAAGGAAAAGTTTTGTCTTTAAACATTTTTAGAAAAAAAATATATGTCTCATAATTTGTAAACTTTGGTCAAAATGTTGAAAAATGGGTTGGGAATATACAAAAATTTAAAGTGGATGATATTATTGAATGAAAGAAAAGTCAAAATTGTTATTAGCTTTTGCAAGAAATTGAGAATTGTTAATTGCAATGGTAAGAATGTCCTAGGAAACAATTGGTATTTTTTATGTTTTAAAATATTTCAAAATTTTCAAAATTAAGTTCGAAAAATGACTTATATATTTTTCTATCTTCATTGTCCTTAGAATAAAACTCCTCATCATTTTTGCCTCATTATTTGAAATTCAGTTATTCAAATATTTTTGAATGCATAGAAATCTATAAAAATATAATAAAATTAATTATTCTTTTTTTAGAATACAATTTTAACTACCGGGTTTGACATTGAAATTGAAAAAACACTTATAATCTTTTGTTATATCTATTGGAATGATATAAAACAAAGCTTCTCATGTAGATTATGATGATTAGCATTTATAGGAAAAAAATTTCATGCAAAAATTGAAGATTATATAAAGTCAATAAATTTTGCCCAAATTCTCAAATAACCAAAGTAGGCTCCTTTAATTAGTCTTTTAGCAAATTAATCCCTTAAAGGATCTAATGTTCCCTTGGGATACACTTGACGATTCTCTATGATCTCAATTTTTTATGAGACTTTTTGAAATTCTTTACAAAGATAGAAAATCAGATTGACTTTCTAGGAATATAATTATTATTTCATTTGATGCCTAGGAGCAAAATTTATGCCACATTAAGTACAAAATGGAGTTTGCTGAGGAACCAAATTTTATTATAATAACTCAAAATAAATCTTAAATTTTTTTATTTTCTATATGGAAATATTTGATTCATTCTATTTAGATTAGTGATGAGAAAGTTATGAAGTCTTGTTTGGGGGCAATTAAAACATTTTCTTTAGAAAGTAACCTAAAAGACTCAATTTTGAATTTAATTTTAGCAAGTTTTCATATAAGTAAATTCCATGTGGTTTCATTTTTTTTCCTAAACAATTTCAATGTTGAGATTATTGTGCATAAATTCTTTCTTAGAACTGTTACCAATTTAATTATTCCTCCTATTTTAGACCTACTTCTATTCAACAATTTCTTATAGACTAAAAACCAAGTGGTTTTAATGAATTTTTTTCGTAAATTCTCAACTCAATTCTTGAATTTAAAAAGTTTAAAATCAAAATATGTAGTGCAAAGATTATTAGTCAAAAAGATTCAAAGTCTTATAATCTAGTCATGTAAGGTAGAAGAAAAAACATATTGCTCTCTTTATATCCAAATATCTTGCAATTTACACAATCGAAGTTTCTGAAATTTCTTCCATATAATTTCATACTATTTTAGTTTAAGATACTATGATTAAGTGTGCAAATAAAACAAAAGACAAAAGGTTTTCCCCATTGCAATAAAATTGACAATTTTGACTGTTTTTTTATGAAGGAAAGTTATTGGTCCTTAGGGATTGAGATTGTGTTTAGGAATGTTCAAGATTATATTTAAGAATGTTTTGTGAGAATCTACATACAATTTCCTCCAAAAGAATGGTTTTCATTCGGTCCCAAAAATGTTATGGTAGACCAATCTTCAATTCCTCATACTCATTGGATGGAGGAATAGTCCACACTCCACTTGTACTCTTTCATTACAAATATAATTTTTTTGTACTTTATTATCAAGAAACAATTTGACCTAGACATTGGCAATAGCAATATAGATTTTTTGAGGACTTTTAGACATTGTTTCTTCACTTCTTTCCAAGTTAAGGTTAAGGGCTTGCCAATTTTTTTTATAGTAGCAAATCATATAATCCAAATAGATAAATATAAACAAAAGTAGTAGACTTGACAAGAATCTTCATTTTGCAATCAATTGCCACATGAACAATTCTTAAAAATTCCAAAACATTATGCTTTCCTTGGACCCTCATACATATAACCTTCTTCAAATTACATTAATACAATCCTATAAGCCTTCCACACAAGAGGATGGAATGTCAATTATGTATTCCATGATGTCTTCTATCAAAATTGGGGCTCTTGAATCTAAGTATGAATTCAAAATTTCTAAATTTTGTCATCCATAGTAAATGTAAATATTTATTTTTGTATTATTTCCAAGGTTTTTGCCCTCCGCTCCCAATTGACATCCTCCAAAGAAGGCTCATAGGACTAAAGTAGAAAGACCCAATTTTGCCATTGTCCATTTTAAGCCATCTACTGAGTCCCTTAGAAGGAATAAAGGAAGGTTTGCAAAAGAGCCATTACATTCTCTAAAACCACTTCAAGCTCTTTAAAACAACCAATAGGAGTTGAAAAGCACTTTGAGGCAAGTAAAAGGAGTTTAAGCATCCTTAGAAGCATCTTTTGTTTAGCTTCAAGAATAATTGTTTAATGGGGAGTTTAGTGCTATAAATAGGTCCCCTTTACTTCAACTTTGAAAATTTATACAATACTTTTTGAGTGTCAAAAAAAGTATGAAATGACTTGATTTGGATTTATCTCAAGGAGGCTAACAATTTCACTTCAAAATGTCATAGCTTTGACCACCAATCTATCTAGGGCTAAAAAGTGGAGATTATGGTGTGTATACCGTAGCATTGGAGGAGTCCGCCTTTTCTAAATTAGAACCATTTTTCAAAGAATTGAGTTTCTAAACTTTATCTAAATGACATTTGGCTATAGAAGATAGACCTTCTTATTGTCCATCCTAGGGTAATGTAAAAATTGCCTTCTATTTTTATATCATGTAAATTTTTCATTTTTTCTCTTCTCCTAACTAATTTGGGGCCTCTAATTGCAAATATGAATCCAAAATTTTCAAATTTTATCATGGGTGGAAAACAAGAATAATGTACTTGTCAAGCTTTGTTTTAGGTGAACAACATTATTGACAAAATGGAAATTAAGCAAAAATATTTTAACAAAAATAAATAATGGGATTTAAAAAAATGAAAATGAATGTTTTATTGGAATGAATATTAATATTAGAAAGAAATGAAAATGAAATACAAAAAGAGTATTTGTCAATCTATAAGATTGATTGTGAAGCAATGAAGAAATATTTTGGTTTTTTCATGTCTTTTTTTTTCATTTTCATTGATGAATATATGTTTTTCATCATATGCTTCACATATTTTTAACAATTTGTAAAAGGTAGCCTTGTCCGATAAAAATACATGGCATATATATTCATTTAGAGATTTCCAAAGGATGCTCAGTTATGTCTTATTGATCTTTTGTTTTGTCAAACGATATATAAAGGATGTAGATCATAGCTTTGACTACATTCATACAAATGGAATCTTCTTCACAATTCTTTGGATTAGGACATTCATAATATTCAAAAACTTTTCTCATTTTTTGTAGATCTTGATAAACAATAGTATATTTTTGTCATTTACAATATCTTTCATTGAGGTGGGAAGAAATACCCCAATACTTTGTAGGTTTATCATATAAATCTATAAACCTATAAAATATTGGGGTATATCTTCCCACCTCAATGAAGAATGTTGTAAACGATGAAAATATACTATTGTTTATCAAGATCTACAAAAAATTGTTGAAGCGATTAAAGATGGAGCTCACATTGCATCCATCCTACCATTCTTTAGTCACTTCTTCACCGACTTGATTGGACTATCTATGTACCAATACATTGACTTGAATATGTACAATTGTTGCAGCAATATCACCAAAGGTCATCTCCAACTGTGTGTGTGTTTGTTCCTAGTTGATTAGAGGGGCTCTTTATCTGCTAGACTACTAGGGGGGGCATTTGAGGGTGTGTTTGTTATGCATTCTTGTTTAGTTTTTGATTGCATATTTGGTGTTAGTTATAGTACACAAAAGATTGAGTGTTATAACTAGATACCAACAATAATTCAAACCCATGATGGGCAAAGGTTGTAGTTGAGGTGATAAGTGTTAAAATTTGATCTAACTTGATTGCACACATGACAATGAGAAACATAAATGGCGACTTATTGATACATATCAATCCACCAATATTCACTACGTAACATAGAATGTATTCTACACATGCCAAAATGTCTAGCTCCTCGTGTACTTGCCATATTAAAGAAGCTCGTTGATTTGGTCTTAGAACAATGCGCCTAGTTCCATTAGACCCTACTCAAAACAACAATCCATTCTTCCAACGAAATCTTGTTGCTTGATGCCCAACTCTATCCTACTCCAAGGTAGAGATAGGTGTAGAAAATGTCCCTTATTGAAGCTTGTGTAAAACCGCATGATTTTCCTACACATTACTAACAACTTGGGCCTTGTTAGATTCTTCATCTAATCCCTATTCAGGTAGCATAGATGCAGAACCTGACATCAAAGTGAGATATGATGCGGCATGCCATCTGAGAACTGCCTCTCTATTGTATTCCCTATGTCATCTAGCTTTGGTCAAATCTTCCTCTGAAGAGCTTGGATTACGAGAGAGTTCATCAGCATCCAAATTTGTAATGCTTGTCCAATGTACCACTTCAAAATCATACTCCTAAAGCAACAACGCCCATCTAGCAAGCTTGCCAATAACCTTATTTGATTCCATAAGTTACTTCAAAGGTTGATAATCTGTCACCAATGTAAATTGTTGACCACACAAATAAGGTCGAAAATGTGCAATGGCCCAAACTACAGCCAATGCTTCTTCTTCATAAGATGAATAGTTGGACTCCGCGTTGTTATTATTTCTAGAGGCATATGCAATGATATACTCTTGTCCTACATCATTCTTTCATATCAAGACTCTTCCAATCCCACTGCACTCCAATCTGTGTGCAATTGAAAGGATCTAGTAGCATTTGGCCGTCGAAGTACAAAAGTTGAACCCAACTTTTGCTTCAATGTACCAAAGCTTGTTCTTGTTCATGATCCCAAGTCCATAGTTGGTCCTTTCTCGTGAAAATTGTCAATGGCTTGGCAATGAAGCTAAATTTCTTAATAAACTTGTAATAATAATTTGCCAAACCAAGAAAAGCTCGAAGTCGTGACACATCAACAGGTGTTGGGATCTTATACAACGCATCTACCTTTGCTTGTTGTACTCCAAGATTCCATGGCACAATCATATGGTCCAAATATAGTAATCGATCATAGAAAAATCTACACTTGCCATGATGCAAGCACAATCCCCACTGTTGCAGCCATTCAAATACCGCTTGCAAATGCCTCACATGCTCTTGTGGGCTGTTGCTAAAGATAATAACATCATCAATGTAACATCTAGCAAATAGTAGGCCAGTCAAAATCTAGTCCATCACCCTTTAAAACTCAGCTAGTGCATTCTTGAGACCAAATGGAAGAAACTTCATGTAATAGAGTTGATCCTTGCCATCTTGATCAACTCTCTAAAATGTTGTCTTTACTTGATCTCCTATGAGCAATGGCAATTGGTGATAACCAAATCGCAAGTCTAAAGTACTAAAAACTTGAGAAAAGCCCACTACATCAAATATCTCTTTTGGCATCGGCATTGGATATCGATCTGACTTGGTTTTACAGTTAACTAGATGGTAAATGTCCATACATCCGTTTCTCTATCCAGTTGCCAAATATATCTTTCTTGGAAGGCATAACCATAGCACAAGCATATTTGTCAGTGGAAAGTTCAATCAAACCCGTAGCTAGTAATTCTCAACAATGAATTTGGACACCATCTCTTTCTGAGATACTCAATTTGTAAGGACAACAAAAGATTAAATGATCATCTTCCAATTCAATGTGAATAGGTTTGCCTTTATAGCCTTCAAGCTCTTCCAATCTACAAGCAAAACAACTACAATATGAGCAGGGTTGACAAATCAGTACGTCCGCCCCAAAATAGCATCTGTAACCCGGACGTCCGTCCTCACGGATGCCAACGAACGCAGCGTCCCTCCCGCCGTCGGAAGGCGGATGGGGCGGACGGCATCTGCGAATGTCAGCAGACGCTGCGGACACAACGTCCGCGTCCGGACGTCCCGAACGTTCGACCGTCCTGTCAACCCTGAATATGAGCAAATAAAAGTCCATACCTTCCATGCTTTGGCACTAGTAAGATGTGGCCCTAAGTTCAATGGTCAATCATCAAAGTCAGTGTTTACTTTATCAATCAATGGGGTACCACTACATGCTAACACGGCTTGTAATTGCTAATATGTAGAAGGCACAACCTCCGTGCCCCCAGCTTCCTGACTAGAAGTCAAATGAAAGGCTTCATCACCACAATCTGTATGTAGAGTTGTGATGTCCATAGAAAAAAAGGGATCTTGCAAAAATACCCTTGAAAACATCTTTTGAGCATTTACTTTCCCAAAATCTTGAGCCAAAGCAACAAAAACACATTGAGCCCGAAGCTCTTCTACTGCATGCCACTTCAAGTAAAAAAACTCCTCAAATTTAGTGAGTTTTGGCTCCATTGCCCCCTGACTATTGCTTTCCAACCTCAAAATAAATAAATAGTTACCATGATGTTGTTGAATAGTAAGACATGTGCCAATAATTCACACTAAAGTATTGAGATCCATAGCTTGGCCCAAAAGAAAGCGTCGTTGACCTTCTGTGAAGTCATAAGTAGTAGTAGTACCAATAAAAAAACTCATGGCACATTTTCACTCATTTGCAATGGATTTTTTATTAGTTTGAGAGGTATCACTCCAAATCATACCAAGAACACATGCTCAAAATGCAAAAGAGTCTGGATATGTGACAAATGTAGGGAAAACAACTCGAGGTGCCCTCAACTTGTTCATACAAGCTAATGGAGACTCATCATCTTTAAAAACATCCAAAGAAATACGATGGTCATCTAAAATATCAACCAATTTTTGTCCTACAAGCCTTTTAATTCTTGAAAGGGATGCTTGAAGCATATGAGATGTAGTTAGGTTGGTCCAAATCCAATGTGGACGATGAGCATGAGAGCCCAAAATTGCAACATCTACAAAAGTTGGAAGGCTTAGAAATTGATTAATATAGTGTCCATCTTCAAGAACCTTTGGCAGTGTGTTATCTAATGGCGGCACATTTTCAAAAATATATTTTGGTGGAGTAGATTGGTGAGTATATCACCACTGTGTAAGTCGGAGTAAGTTTGCAAATAGACTAGATCGAGGATCATTAAGACCTCTACCAACTTTTGCATGTGAATAGTCTTGATAAGGCCAACCGGCAATAAGTAAATCAATATGGTCCAACCTCCTCAGATCCTCGTCACTAATGAAAGTGACATCTTGAGGAAATTTGCCAAAACAACCATAAATAGCAGAAGGAGATAATTGCTCTGGATTTAATGCCAACAATCGTTGGATATGATGATGGGTAGCATGATTAGATATAACCCCATTATTTACATGAATGTAGCATTTGACCTTAAGCCGAGCCTCCAAAGGATCCTTGCAATGTTTGCTAGAAACTTCAAAAAAGATGAATCAAACAATGCCATAGAGCTAGACATAAATGTCATAGTCTCTTTTGTAAGTACTAGTCCACATGATAAATCTGATATCAATGCACTACAATCAAATAAAGCCTCTATTGACATAGTCATGGCAATTGCTGCAAAAGCAACAGGAATAAATTTCTTTGTTCCATCACTAGTAGACCATCCCGGTCTAATCCATGCCTCCCTGGTCCGATTGTGAAGCCTAAAACCTAAAAGATATAAAGCGCTTGTTGACCAACCAAAATATTATAGTTGATAGCACTAGTAAGTAATAACTACACACTGTAGTGACAAATGTGAATAAAGTGGTCTAGGTCCAATGCAAAAAATCAATTGCAATGGCTGCTTAGTATAACTAGTAGCACACTCTGTACCTCCAATAGAAGTAACAATGGTGAATGGACAAGGCTCAAGGTCTAATGCAGTGAGACCTAACTTTTGAGCAAGTCGCTTTTCAATCATCACTGATTGAATACTAGAGTCCATCATTACACGTAATGGTGTAACACAACTAATATTGCCATCTATATAGCTAATAATAAGAATGTTGTTGTCATTAACTAGCCATACCATGCTTGGTCGTAAACTACAACGTTCTCGAACAAACCTAGCTACAACATCAGCTAAGTAAGCCATGTTTGTAGTCAAAGGTGCATGAGATAAAAGTGATGGCTCTTGTTGTTGTAAAACACCCTCTTCAAACATTGCAATAGCTTCAGTTATAAGCTTAGCTCGCAATTCAACCAAATCTTCTTTTGTAGAAGGCTTAGTAGTTAGCTTGAGCTACTTCAAAAGATGGTATAGAAATTGTGTCCTCCAACATCTTGCTAGCTAAATAAAACACTTGAATTGATGCAAAATTTGGAACCAACATCTCTACAAAAGAAAATACAGGCATTTGCAACACTTTGTAAGCCAAAGTGTATGCCAAGTCATTTGCAATAGTCCCTCCATGTGGCACTATTACCATTGGAATTTGAGAATGAATGGCAAAAATAGCATCTACAAGGCCAAATGATAATGGCAAACATACTTGGCCAATATGGTCTCGGAAGTCATTATGTCGAACATGCCCACTATTTTTGGATATATTCAAAGGTGGTACAACCAACTTGGTTGTTGTTTGAGCATATGCAGCCACTACGGATACCACCATCTCTTTGGCAGCACCAAATATATACAAATTTGAAGTAGAACTACTAGATGTAGATTGAGAAGTCAACTTGGTTGCAATAACTTAGCCAAGTTAAGCCACAGTATTAAACCGCTTCTTAAGCTCTACAATTTTGGCCTCTAGAGCTTTTTCCTTCTCTCAAGTAGGTTGTTTCTCTGGATGTAAAATAAAGCAATGATCTGCATTGTGGTTAAGCCTACTACAATGAGTATACTTCATCTCTTTTTTCTTGGATTTTTCCCTTGCCTTGGCTATTTCTGTCTTTTGTTTGGACTTTTCTACAAATTGGGCCTTCTTCTTTAGGCAATTGGAATCATTTTTGGCATGGTCAAATTCTCTACATCTCCAAAAATGAAGAGTCTTCTGGCTCTTTTCATATTGAGTTTCCGTCAAACTACTTGTAGCCATAGTAGGCTTCTTAGGCTTAGTAGTATCCGTCATCCAAGAAATCATGTTGGTAGCATCATATTGGCACAAAGCTTTATCACACCTTTCAACTTCAGCAAATGCTTGTACTAATGTTGCTCGACCTTCATAGTTGATAATAATCCGTAGTGTGACTAAATCTAGAATTCCTTTGTCAATTTTAGACAAAAAGATCTTCACAAGTTGGCTCTCTATAAATACGCCTCTAGATTCAACTACAAACTGTACCAACTTGGTATACATGGTACATAGAGTGTCATCCTTCTTATACTTGAAGTCGTGAATGCATTGCATCTAATCATCGTGAAAGCCTCCATATTCAACCTCCAAATGAGCAATGAAAAGGTGTAGTGATTCAAACACTGATAGATGACCAACTACAACTAATGCCGCTTATATGGCTTCTGCCATCCAAAATAAGGATATGGAAGGTTGGACTAGTGCCAAAGGCAGGGTTGACACGACGTCCGGACGCGGACGCTGTGTCCGCAGCGTCCACTGACATTCGCGGTCCCTGCGGACGCAGCGTCCGCCTGTCACCCCGTCCACCCCGTCCGTCCGCCCCGTCCGCTTTGACGGCCCTATTTCCCCCGACCACCCTACCCAAACTGCCCCGCAGTCACTCCCTTAATCTTTAAACAATTTAAAAGATTATAAAGTTTGACCATGAGTCCATGATAGTCTTGAAACTATGAAAAAATTCCAATTCATTTTCAGAAGGCAAACTAAAAAAGTTTGTGACTTCAAATATATATATATATATATATATATTATTAAAAAAATGAAGATCAACACAAATACAAACATAATCAATATGGGCAAAATGTATTCAATTTAATATAGAATACCATACATTCTGCACATTTGGCTAATTGTACATATAATTTTTTTCATTCCAACTCTATATTTCTAAACTAATTTTTAATACCTATATAACCTATTCAACTACTACTTCTGCACTACCAATCTAATATAAATGGCGGAAATGTTCATCTGGCATCGACCAATGATATGTATTAAAAAATCGCATAATCACATGGGCCAAACTAGTATTTTCATCGTTAGTCTTCGAAGAAATGCGCTTCAAGTAAGCATAAAACACTTTTGCAAAGTCATGAAAGGCAAATTGTGTCGCACTAGGTGTTTTTCGTAGCACGTTGAAATACGCCTTTGACATGTTGTTTCCATTCATCCGTCGAGTAATTTTTCGAACGGCATACTCTTCCGACTTACGTAAATACATCGGAATGACTTCCACATCTGCATCTGCTTTATACAAATATGCAATACGTGGATCCACCCACCATCTCCTCTGCAAAGTCTGTTTCATCTCATTTGCTGATGTAAATGTGTACAAAGACTTCATTGGCTGAGAAGCTACGGTAGTCATGCCCCAATCGCAAACTCCAATATACACACGTGACTCATCCTCTGGAAAATGCAACAAGATGTTGTCCGGAGAAAGATCATTGTGCAAATGTTCAGCAAGATGCACTGCATACATTATATGCATAAACGCCCATGTCAACTCCGTGCGCTTCTTCCGATATCGCCCTAAACGGTGAGCTTTTACAACCTCCTCTTCGGTTGGATTTGTATACATCAAACGGATTTGAATGTTGTCTGGATAGTCCTTATCCATATTCAACATTTGTCGAAGAGTTCCACCATTCCACCAATATGCATAACCTTCACACGTCGTTCCGTGCACCGCAGCAAACCGTATCACACCCGCGTGTGGAATTCGAACAGCCATTGATTCGTTTTGATGTTCTAACTTTGCAAGATCGGGTCGAGTTTGGTGGTGAATGGATTTCTTTGTCACAAACTCCCAATAAGGAAGTATTCCTAAACATCCTTCAATACGAACCTTTCAAATCGTTGCATATCCACCTCTCATCGTTCTATCATCAACAGCAATCACGCGTGCTGTATCTGGAAGTGCTATGAGGTGCCATTTGGTCCTTTCTCCTTCAGCAACTCCATCATTGCTTTTCCACCAACCAATTGAACCAACTCGATTGTGCTTTTTGGCGAATGGAGCACATCGCCCCCTAAACAAGTCCGCTTTCAGAATCACTTCTTCAAACTGGGCATCATTGGGTCGATATTCCTCGCCATATTTAACCAAAATGACTTTGGAATTCTACAAAGTGTCATGAACCTTGTTCTCCAAACATTTGGTGAAGTACGTTTTATGCATTTCGTCATGCCACTTCGCCACATTCAATGCATCCAACAACATCTGTGTCATGTCTACCTTGAATTTAGACACGCACTCCTCTTGATATCTGATGTACTTATTGTCTAAAGACAATGTTGTTTCCGATTCATAAAATTGAACGATGCGCTCAATCATGAATTTTTTGCATTCCTCCAAAGGACTTTGGCGAGCTACCTCCAAGTTTGATGGTCCCTCTCCATGTTTAAGCTTCGCAACCTTCCTCTTCCCCTTCGTCATCGTGACAAATGAAATTGATATAGATCAAATTTTTTAATTTGAAATTGAATTCACGCGCAAGTGTCCAAAAAATTGGCAACAAGGAGGCCCCAATAAACCACTCTTGCCTTGCCTCGGAAAAGAGCCAATGGAGGATGAACCACCAAGCTCTCCGCTCCACCTTGCATTCACAAGGGGCAAAGCAAAAGTGACAATGCGGACGGCCCGTCCGCCCCTCTTATAAGGGCGGACGGCCCTAAACCGTCCGCCCGATCGGACGGGCCAGGGGTGGCGGACGGATCGGCCGTCCGCCTTCCCGAAACCCTAGAGCCCCGTCCGCCCGATCGGATGGTCACGGGCGGACAAATCTGGCGTCCGCCCGATCGAACGGTCCGGGGGGGTGGACGCATCGCCGTAACGGGGCGGACGGGGCGGTCAGGGCGGATGCCGGATCCGACGAACAGGGCGGACGGAGGACAGGGCGGACGGGTATCAGGGCGGACGGGGCGGACGGCGGACAGGTATCGAGGCGGACGGGGTATGGGCGGATGGGGGTCTGGGCGGACAGGGTGGATGGCGGACAGGTATCAGGGCGGACGGGGTCTGGGCGGACGGGGGTCTGGGCGGATGGGACGGACGGGTATGAGGGCGGACAGGTTCGAGGGCGGACGGGGTCTGGGCGGACGGGGCGGTTTGACCCTAAAGCGACCCTAAACCCATATTTTGCACGATAAACAGAGGTCTTCATGGCATTGTATAGTTCAACTAACTTTTCATTCATTCAATGTAAAATTTGAAATTAAAAAAGGTAGCCTTCCTTTATGACCAAATTTATGAATTCTTGATAAATGATATTTTTGTACAAAGATATGAGCTAAAATGTGCAAAAATTCACGAAAGGATTGCGACGTTTAATATATGTACCCAAATATTCACGTTGCATTGTGTATAAAGCAATTGTAAGAAGATAGTTGAATAAAAATTCTACTATTAAATTGAATTAGTTGACGTCTAATCACTTAGTAAACCGCTAAATGTCCAAGTCCTTGCAAGTGTGTTTTGGCTATCGAAAAAGAGCATGGACTTATAGTTATCCCTAATGAAGCAAATTGTTCTTTTTTCAAAATCTAATGGTATAGATGTTTAGCCCCTAAAGTTCTTTTCACTAAAAACACTTCAAAATTGCCAGTAGTAGTGCAAATACCAAGTCTTGGAAGAAAAATACTTTTGGACATATGTAACCGTAGGATCTTGTAGTAAATTAGTTGGAAAAGATGTAGAAAAAATTTTAGACAAATCCACCACTTGGATTGTAAGATATTAGATATTGAGTGTTTCATTTAAGGGGGCTATTCAATTATGTCTATTAATGAACAATTGGTAGGCTAACAAACCTAACTTAGCATGTATTTTAATATTTGTTGCAATTGTTTTAGGAATATTATAACATAATACTATTATAATATTCTTATAAAAGATATAGTACTAAATCATTTCAAAATCAACAACATTTGAACACAATTTGTCAATCTTGTCTTCCATACTCCTTTAATGATATATATATATATATATATATATATATATATATATATATATATATATATATATATATATATATACATATATAAAATATATTAGATAAATCAACATGAACAAATCAATGATTATATATTTCATAGATCTATTCTTCATCAATCAAATAAGAGTGCATGTGCAAATATAGACAAAGATGGTTTCTCCATTTGTTTCCAAAAAATAGATAAACAAATAGAAAAAGATATGAAGTGAATGTTACTTGGAGAATTGAAGGGAAAGAAATTGAAGTACTCAATTGCATTTTATTAAATTGGAAAATTGCATGTGGATGGCATGAATTAATCTTCATAGATGCTAAACTCATATGAGTTGCATTTCAACATTTATGATTTATGCAATTGATTGAATTGAAAGCTCTTGTAATTACATTTTCAAATTTTCGATTCAATCATTCAAATTTGCAAGAGTGATTTATGATAGATTTATAACTTTAAATGTGAAAGGATTCAATGCCTTTATGTGTTTGTTCATCAATATATTAATTTTAAATAAATAATATATATTTTTTATAACATATGCATAAACCATTGCATTAAAAAAAACAAAAACTAAGAGCCAAGCCAAATAGGCTGGTCAAATGAAGAGAACAAGAGAACAAGAGCCCTACGAGAAAGCAAAGGAAAAAAAAAATATCAAAAAGATTCAAAAGAAGGAGCAAGATGCATTCTTGCAAGACCGTAGAATACATAATGTGATAATGATTTCAAAATCCAAACACAAATATATTTTCTATTTCAATAAGAGTCAAAAATGAACTCCCCTGCTCTCAAAGATTGTACAATGTATACGTTATACAAAACAAACATATAACAGAAAGAGTAAAAGACATCGTTTATCATGATTGAAAACTGAAATGATTTTTTCTTTCTATGTAGAATATTTTATGAAATGTAACAATGTATTTAATTATCATAGTAATTGGTAGAAATCTTTGTGCAATACATAGAAACATTTCATTCATGTGGAATTTTTTCATTTATTTAGGATTAAAATTGAAGTATTATACTCTACAAAGTACAAACCGAAAACAATATCATATACCTAAGTTCAAAAGTTTGCAATTGTTTCGTGAATTCATTTTGAAAACTCAAACAAAGAAATATTTTATAATCAATATCTTGTTCATTTGAATCATTTCAAAATTCGAATTCCGAATTCAATTCCTATTTATAATAGAAATTATATTTGTCAATTTTTTAGATCTTTAAACAATGAACCCTCTTTTTTTTTAAATTAATATTTAAAAACATCTGAAATAAGAATATTGGAATTACCCTTCAAAATAAATATAGCACATGTATAAGTGTATAATGTATTCTACTCAATCAACTCAAGTAACGAATTTTTCTATGTTTTTAAGGAAAAATATAGCCATATATGATTTGAAAGTTAAAACATTGATTCTTTTTCTTTGTTTTCAAATCTAATCAAAATTTCATTAAAAAATATGAAAGACTCGATGTTCATTTGAAGATCGTGATGCACTTCTAATTAGAAAACACAACCTTTCATTAAATATCATGAGGTTGAAATCCATTAAACTGTTATTCTAATTATGTATTGGGGCCTTTTTTTAAAATTTCATTTGCTTATGATGAAAAAGGAATTGATTATTTCTGCAAAACATTTGATTTCCTAATGAACTTTAAAAAAATCCCCACCATCTTCAGATCTTCTCAAAACCTATTTAGAAGGATAATATGAGTAAATAATCCAAACATATTCAACTTAACTACATTCCCCTCATTCGTAAAACAATTTAGGGGAGAAAAGAAAAGGTTTAGGGTAATTAGGGTATAGGATTTAGGGTTTACATTTTTTTTTTTAAAATGATAAATCAATTACATTGATCCTCATTTAGCAGTGATTATTAGGCTGTTTTTTTTGGAAATGTTACTGCTCTTTTTGAGTAATATCGACCTCTTAGGATGCTCCAATGGACAGCTGGGCGGACGCCGTCGGCGGTCAGTGTTTAAGTGGGGCGGTCGGCGTGTCCAAAGCGCGGACGGCATCGGAAGGCGGACAGTGCGAACAGTCCCGTCCGACCGCCCCGTTCGCCGCGTCCGACCGCCCGTGCGACCCGTCTGGCATGTCCGCCCTGTCCGCCCCGTCCGTCCGCCCGCCCCATCCGCCCGTCCGCTTCAACCTCGTCCAAGCCGTTTCTTGTTTTTGAATGGAAACCCTAAAAATGAACCTTTAATTTTCTGGAGGGGACTGTAAATGTTAGAAGAGAAGCTTTGGTATTCACTCTCGAAAAACCGAACGCTAAGATTTCCAAAGGCTATGAGCTTCAATTTATTGAGTCTCTTGCTTGGTAATGCATAGTTCGGTGGACGGGGGGGCTTTGATTTTCAAAGCTTTGTGTGACTAATTTCATTGATATTGTATACATTGTCACGTTGTAGGTTTCAAATTGAAAACATTTTATTGGTTTCTTTTGAAATTGAGGTAAAACATACACTTGTCAGTATGGTGGCCAAACCGACGGGGGATTTTTCTCCTTGGTTTAGTATGCAAGAGGGTGGTAAAGTAAAATGTAGGCTTTGCAAAGCGAGCATGTCAAGGAAGCTCAGCCGTATGTTCAGCCACTTAGGCTATTCTGGGCCTGAAGGTGTACGTGATAAAGGGGTGAGCCTTTGTCCACGATTATCAATGGCAGTTCGAGATTTATTTCAGCATTGCGAAGGAGTTTTTCCAAAACGCGTTGTAATGGACAATGTGGATGGCAACCCTGGCCCTTCAGATGTTCAAGAGTTTTCGGCCGGAAAGGCTGTGTCGCATTCTGACTACGAAGATTCTTGTCCAACGTCCAAAGAATTGGTATCAATGGTATGTGCCACAACTGAAATGACTTTGAGTACGGAAGCTTTTGGTGAACGTGAAACCCCGAGGGCATCAAGTTCTAGGCCTCAGAGGCAAGGTAGCTTAGTGAATGGGTTTGAAGAAGGTCATAGATGCAAATTACATTCAATGTGGGCAAATTTTTTTTATTCTGCGAATATACCATTTTCCGTGGCTCGAAATCCAGCTTTTAAAGAAGCAGTGAAGAAAATGGCTGCGTTTGGTAGGCCAGATATTCCTCCCTCATACCACGACCTTCGGTACAAATTGTTGAATGAGGCGAAGACCAACATTTAGACACAGTTGAATGCACGGACCGAAGATAGCATTCGAAAATTTGAAGCAACATTGTCCATTGATGGATGGAGCTCCGTGACTAATCGACCTCTCATCAATGCCATGCTTGTATCATCCGCAGGTGAAGAATTTCTTGAATCTGTGGATACAAGTGGTTGTGAAAAAAATGCGGAGTACTTGGTAGCTGTGTTGGAAAAGTTCATTAAATAAGTGGGGTCCAAGAACGTCGTGTTAATAACTACGGATAATGCTCCCGTGAATCCGTCCGCATGGGATGTAATATCTGCAAAATATCCTCATATTTTTTACCAAGGGTGCGTGGTACATGCATTGAATTTGTTGTTGAAGGATTGGGCTGCACAGAAATGGATTGCTTCCAAATTGGATAAAGGAGTTCTTGTAGCTAAATTTATCAGGAAGAGATATATGCCGCTAGCTCTATTGCAAAAGTATTCGCCAAATCTTGGTCTCTTGATGCCTGGGGATACAATGTTCGCCTCTAAATTTATCATGATGGAGCGTTTGACAAAATTGAGAGGAGCATTGGAACAAACGGTGGTAGATCCGCAATGGGTTGAGTATGTACATACTCTCAAGAAGAAACGTGGAGCTAAAGTCCAACCAAAAGACTTGGCCTTAGCGGTGAAGAAAATTGTTCTTAATGACCATTTTTGGAATCGGTCCATCAATTATGTGGAGATGGTTGAACCAATCATATGTACACTCCGCGATTTGGATTCAAAATCACCATGCATGGGGAAGGTGTTGCATATCATTAGGAAGTTAGAGAAGCACGTGAACGGATTACAAAGTTCACCATTTTATTTGCTAGAAGAACTTGCAATTCCATTAGTATAGTCTTTTTATGCCCGAAGAAGAATGGTGGACAACGATCTCCAATCAGCCGCAGCTCTTTTGAATCCATACCTTCTTCATGACAAAGAGCTAGTGGATGACGTAGATGCAATGTCAGGATGTAAGAAAGTTTTGGAGAGAATATGTAAACCGGATGAATATGCAGTAGTGGTGAAGGAATTTGTAGCTTTTCGACACAAGGAACCTCCATTCCACAATATGTTGAATCTGGAAGATCAAATGTTGTCCGCACATGCTTGGTGGGATTTTGAAGGTGCATGTGGCAAGTTTATAGCTCCATTAGCGAAGAGAATATTGGCTCAACCGGTGTCATCATCTTCATGTGAACGGAATTGGAGCAACTATTCTTTTGTTCACAACAAATCTCGAAATAAATTGAAGCCGGAGAGAGCAGCGGATTTGGTGTACGTGTATACCAATTCCAAAGTATTAAACGCATCGAAGGAAAAAGATGAAAAAAAATGGTATAATGATAATGTGAATCCGATGGAATCAGAGGATTCAGATAGGCCGACGTTAGAAGACGATGATGACAAGGATTTGGAAAGGGCCCTTTCAGCTGTAGAT
This sequence comes from Pseudoscleropodium purum, assembly GCA_963969395.1. Classification (NCBI taxonomy): domain Eukaryota; kingdom Viridiplantae; phylum Streptophyta; class Bryopsida; order Hypnales; family Brachytheciaceae; genus Pseudoscleropodium; species Pseudoscleropodium purum. The sequence continues at coordinate 20,063,777 of OZ017795.1, read as the reverse complement.
GGCGGAGATGACTTCAATCGTGCGACAGCATGGGGAGATGAAGACGTTATGCAAGACTTTCCCGATTTGGTGAATGATACGCATGATTATCATCTAAACCGCAAGGATGTCGTTCCCGACAATGCAAACGATGCATATACCTTTTGTGAAGACGAGAACAATGTAGGGGGAGAGGAGAATCTACCTTCTTTAGCTGCATATTGCAATGGAATGGGATTCTTGAATAGCAAAAACATTCTATCGGAAAAAGCAAACGCTATTGCCAAAGAGGTGAAAATCAATGAGAATGCTATTGGTGATGATGGGAGAAATGAAGAAGTTTTAATTTCTCAATCTCCATCTGTGGCATTAAATGTAATGCAAGGAAACGACAAAAGAGAAGATGTGGTCATGGAGGTGGACGTTCCAAAAGATGTGGGCAACAATAGTGGTGATGAGAGGGAACCAAATATTGCGGTACAAAAAAATAATGATTCACTTGGGATGGCAGTCACAAATTCGGCAATTGTGAAGAGTGATAAAGGAAAGGAGCCAATGAAGTCAATTTTTGAAGTACCGAGATTTAGTGCTCTTCCACCAATACCGTTGAAGTCTGTTAGCACACGATTGAATGATTCTCAGAGCTTTGAATATGGAAAACGCCTAATGAACATTTCCAAAGAAATTTCTACAGGCGATAATCTACGGAAAGTAGCGTCATCACCTACAAGCCTAAGTGATACGGATAGTGATCGGATGCCATTGGCATCTTTGCGTGCTCACATTTTAGGAAAAAGAATGGCGCAAGAACCCATCAAATCAACAAACGGCACTCTATTACTTCAAAAGAAAGCCAAAGTGGAGATAACCGTTTATGGACATGTGAACCCTACATCGAGATTGATGGTTCAAGAATCGAGTAACGTGAAAGCGAAAAGAGAAATGCAACCTTTTGCTATCTCTCCAGTGAAGAATAGGACCCCTCTTGATGAAAATGTTGCTACTTTGTCAAATAGAAAGAAAAGAAAGGTTCCTATTCAAAAAGCCTTTAATCGTTCTGTCAAAGTAAAAAAGAAAAATTAAATTCGAAAAAAGGGAGTAAACCTACTTCGAGAGAAGACTTGAAGGAGACAACGATACTTAATTCTAACAATGAAGATGACTCCGACAATGAAGATGACTCCGACAATGAAGATGACTCCGATAATGAAGATTTTGAACGGAGAGCTGCAAGAGAGAGTAGTGGGGCTGAGGTTAGAGGAGATGTGGATTGGCGTCCATAGGAATTGTGGAGATGTGAATTTAGATGTTTGATTGTTTAGTTGCTTATGATATATGGAGCTCATGTTGACAAATGACAATGGTTTCTTCAATCATTTTATTATAAAATTGTTTGTTTATTGATAATATACATCTCGCTGGATTTTAAAGTGATTTTGTTTCTAAATCAAAATGAAATTCAACAAAAAAAATTTAAAATATATTTCATATTTTAGCTTTTACATAAATAGTAATATACAACTCTATTGAATCGCAATTGCAATATAAGAAAAATCAAAATCAAAATGACTTCACTCTCAATCTCTCATTGGTGAAAACAATCAAAACAAAAAATCCAAAACGGGTTTTCTAAGCCGCCCCGTCCGTCCACCCCGCCCGTCCGCCCCACCCGTCTGCCCCGTCCGTCCGCCTTGCCCGGCCCCGCGCGTCCGCCTTCCGACGGCGGGAAGGACGCTGCGTTCGCTAGCGTCCGAACGTCCGGAAAACGGACGCTATTTTGGGGCGGATGTAGAGATTCATCAACCCTGGCCAAAGGCTTCCTCTTAGTATCTTTAGAAGATGGATCATCTTTCTTCTTTTCTAACCTCCCTTCTCCCTTCTCCACATGTACTAAACTTGCTATTGCACTTTCTTTGAGAGTAGAAACAAGCTCCATACGAGTCTTCCAATAGCGCTTCACTTGGCACAATTGGAGCATGTACTCATCACTCCGTCGCTCATATGTTTGGAGCGCTTCATACTTCAAATGTTCTGGCAATAGCTCAAAAGCATACCAATCGTTGAAGCTTGGAGACTGTTGTCGCCTCTCCTTCATCCAAGTCCAAAATCGGAGCTTCCAATCGGGAAGAGAAATGCCTCCAGACCTCCTAGAGAAATGATCCTTCACCATACTACGAAGATCATTGTCCATGTTGTAAAATGTATACACACTCCTAATCTGAAGCCTACCAGTGGTATCCAATGCCGAAATAGGCTCAAAAGCCTTGTTGGTATCCACCTCTAGCCCAAAGTCATCAGTGTGAGTATCCTCCAAGTAGTCTAGTGATAGAGATCGATAATATCAACTTCTAGTATGCACCATAAAAGGTCTATTTGGATATCTGTAACTATCTAAAGGCTCAAGGCAACCTACACCTATACCTATATCACCACCAAACTTGTAGTTCACGGGTCATCACTTTCCGAGTACCACAATTCAAACAAACACCGCCCACTTGGTGCATAGAAAATAGTCTCGTTGGTGATTAATCCGACCTCACTACTACGATACATCTATGAAAATGAAAGCCTATTCACAAACAAAAAATGGAACAAAACTGAAAACCACCGGCAATAATGTCTACTATGGGGGAAGGTACCAAAACAAAATGCAAAAAATCCAAATTGGATCCTCTTCACTAAAAAACGAATTGCAAAAACTCAAGAAAAGTATGAATCAGAGCCACAAGCAAACGCCTGCAATGAATGATCATGAGTCGCCAATCATATATCAATAATAAAAAATAGACACTAGAATGTGTCTAATTAGGTTCCAAAACCTAAAATTCTTGGAAATTTTGGAAAATCGATGTTCAAAAGTACCTTTCAGCCTAAGAGAAATACTAATTTAGATTGAGTAACAAGTCTAAATGCTAAATCAATTGCACCATTGGATTCCTTGGCAAATTTCACATAGAATAAGCATAAATTTTACTCAAATCCGAACTAATATGCCCCTAGAAATGAATTTCAAAGTTTGCACCCTACTCCTTTTTTTTTAATATATATATATAAAGAATTCTAAATTTGCAAATATGAAAGATTCTATATTTTGCAAAATGTACTTTGTTGGGACACTTTAGGTATCTTCCCAAATCCTAGATTTTAGAATCTTCAAAAATCCTAGATTTTAATTTTAAAAAATCTTCAAAAATCCTAGATTTCAAAAAATTCTTCAAAATACCTAGACTTTAGAAAGTCTTCAAAATTCATAGATGTTACAATCTACCGCTCCATTCTAAGGACTCGTTGAATAAACTTCCACAAACTTCAAAATCCCATATCTTCTTCAAAAAATCACTCAAATCTTACATTTTTCAAAGCATTGGAATCATATGAAACTCCTCTATTACTACTACAAGTACTAGCAACAATCTAGAAGTTGAAATTTTGTCTTTCCACTCAAGATAAGTCCTACAAGAAAGAAAGAAGGAAATTGTTGTCAAGTGAGAAACTATGAAATCTACATACAAAGTCAAGCAGCTCTCACTCTACAAAGGAAGAATCAAAGAGTGTAAACGTAAGAGAAGAAGTAAAGCTTTTATTAAATGATAATCCATCATCTCCAAGCAAAGCACAACACACAACTCTCTCGAAAATGCTCACAAAACTTGACTTGACAAAACTTGACTTGACAACAATGTCAAATCAAGGAGCTCTCTCCACCTAAACACTCAAACCCTAAGGTGGATGAACTCCAACATTTAGATGAAATCCATCCAAAACTAAGAAGAACTCTCATAAGAGTCCATCTAACACTACAATCCAATGTAGAATGGCTTCAATGTCACTTCACGTGATAGAACGGTTGATCCCAACAAAAAAAAATTAAAAAATTAAAAAGTTAACTTAATCTTAAAATGAAGAAAAAATTGAAAAAGATTCATTTAAATTTTTTTTTTTTTTCCGGACATGGTAGTGGTTGTACCACATCAACGAGATGCAACGGCCCTTTATAGGACACTTCTCAAAGTTTGGGAATTCACAACCCTCTCGAGGGTGAAAAACTCTTCTTATGTTTCAATCAATAAGAAGCACATGCACTTGTACATAGCCATAGGGTGGTTTGCATAGTTATAGGTACTTATTCCACAGCCTTGGACTATAGTGCATAGTCATATGTTGATTGCATAGTTATAGATCCTACACTATGGTCTTAGGTACTATTTCATGAAAATAGGGTTTTTTAATCTACAGTATTAGATATTGTACTGCATACTATTTTAAAATGTTGTTTGGAGCATGATTTTAGGATTAATTTGTGCATGGTTTTAGATTTTTTTTTAACCATAAGTAAACATTAGTCCCATGTGTTGCATGTAGGTTTTAATTGTGTATACTTGGATAATTTGACCTAAAAGCAAAAAAGAATAAGAAAAAATAGACCTTCGTATAAATTCTTAACTTCATTCTTCATGCATATTGAGAAATTTTGACAATAGACATCTAAATCACTAGGCATTCTTGCATTAGGTGCGAAATATACAAAATCAACTAGACAAATTTGACCCTAAATACAATTAAGGAGGTAATTAAGGATTATGTGTATTATTTTAAAAGTATTATCTTCACATTTGATGAGGGGAGAGCATACATTGACAAATTTGACCAAACTTGAATCATTGACTAGAATATTTGATCACCTTATAGAACATTAAGCATTAGGACTACATTCATCCTATCAAATATCAACAACATTGGTAAAGGATTGAGAACTAAATTCTTATTCCTAGAGATAAGAATGTTATTATACTTATAATCCTAAAACAAGTATATTGATTCTAAAATCTAATACAATTTGAAAAGTGACATTAGTCACACAATAATAAATAGAGTACACCTTTTTTTTTTAAAAGAACCCCTATATTAGTGTTTTCTTGGATTTTGTGAAATAAAACAAAAGCTAGATTACAATGCATATTTATATATTTTTCACTTATACATATAAATGTAAAATTGGCATTTTATTGATTTAATTTTATTGCAAAATTCTTTAATAATTCTTTTTTACATGACAAATAAACTTTATTTATTACATGTATACTTAGATATTGTACTTGGAAGTTTAAATGCACAATATATTTGCTTGTGATAATTTGGCCAATATGCATTTATATTAGGATATTCTGCATCTTGACTTGGAATATTTGTCCAAGTATGATCTATTAATGAATTTGATGTAGTAGTAGGTGTTGGTAGTTGTTGTTTGAAGTGGTATTTAGACATGACTTGAATAAGTTGTTGAGAATTGTTGTCTTTCTTTTTTCCATACATAAATTTGCATTAGAATCTTTAAGAATAAAATATATTAATGGTGCTTTAGTAATTAACTTTCTTATAATTTCAATTAACAATGATATCGAAGTAGAATGAAATTGATAAATAGTTATTACATGAATAGCACTCTTAGTACTTTCATTAAACATTGCTCTTATAAATTCAAATCCATTGTGATCTTTTTATTGTAGTTGTTGAACATGTTATGTTTTTATTATATAGGAAAAGTAGACCATATTTGTCAAATATATATAATTATATATATATATATATTTAGTTATACTTTTGGGATGTATCTATAAATTGTGATACTTCTTCTCTAAGTTTAATCTTAGTTTCTTCAAAACATAATATGTGGGATGATTGAAGATTATGATCACTTTGTATGTGATATTGATGTTTAGATAAAGAATTAACATTAATGTTTTAAATGATTATATGCAAATAGAACATGGTTTTGAACATTGGTACAAATAAGTTCTATTTTACTATTGGCTTTAATCTTTTTATTTAAAAAGAAATTAAATTATCTACATTAAATTTTGATATGGTTAATCGATACAATAGATACAATTTTTTTTTGGTTCTAATACGTGACAAAGCAATGTATGAAAGTCCATGCTTGTTGACACCTTTTGGATTAAACGACATTTCATTTGAAGATAAACCTTGAGGATGATGAATGGTTCATACAACTTCTAATTGTATTGGAAATTGAATGCAAGTGATGAGATGTATTTGGTTTTGTCCTAACATTATTTCTTTTGTTAATGCTTTGATAGTTGTCGATGTCGATGCAATATTTTTATCCTTGTATAAATGATTATTTTCCAAATGTATTAAAGTTCCAACTTTTACATTTAAAAATTCCATCAAAATATATTTTTTTGAGTTTATGATAATTGATGTTTTGAAAAGACCATCAACTTCATTAATTAAACCATCATCTGTAACATAATTTCATGCACAAATTTCTACTAGTATTAGTAGTATGACTTTTTTTTAATTTTTATTATCATATGTAAACCAACAATTTTGCTAGGATCATTAAGAATTTCAAATGATGTAGATCGACAAAGAAGGATGTTGAATATAATTGCTTTTAAATGATACATAGGTCCTTTAGCTTGATAAAAAATTTGCATGTTATGTGCCGTTGTGTCCTTTTTCATATAAAATAAGTGTGAAATAGTGGAATCATTTGGAGGTGTTTTTAAGCAAAATGAATCAAACATGTTGACATTTGCAATGGTTTGAGTTTCTTTTCAAAACTAATTCAGCATGTCAATAAACATTGAATCATTTTGTAGCATTACAATAGTTAATTTATAATACTTTATACATTCATATTGTGCACAAAAATTTTAGCAAAAAATTAGTAATTATAGGAAAAATTGAAAAAGGAGCCTATTAAGGGCCCTTTCAGTAAAAGAAATGGAATTAAAGTTAGCTTTAAAGTTCGAAGATATTCAATAGTGTAAATAAAGTTATTGTAGTTAGGATGGATGAAAAATAAAAATAAAATAATAAAAAATAAAAATAGGATGAATGGGATGTGATTTTAGATCACACCTTTTTAAATAAGGTATAACCGGTCACCATTACCATTATAAATTTTGTTTTTTTCAAAATTATATTTAGTTGTAGGGCAAACAACTCACTATAATTTTTCTATAATTTAAATATATTCATTCTCTTGATTTTGTAATTTGATCTAGTATAATTGTGTAGTGTTAGAAAATTTGTTGCAAGTAATGAGGAGAAATTTTGTGTGAAGACGTGAATTCACGTACCTATTAGGACTGAATGTACCGCGGGTTTGAAATTGATTTGTGAAGTTGAGTACTTGTTCTAATGTTCTTAGTGACAATGTGAAATTACTTGGAGGGCATTGGAATCTCTTGGATTCAAGATACACAAGCTAGCGATGCAAGGAGTTGGAGGTTTCCCAAACCTAAGCAATCCACCTACCAATTTTTTTTCTGACATCCAGATTTGGATGCTACAATGGAAAAACGCTAAATTACAAATGGGAGGTGGTGAGACAAATTGTGAATATTTGAAGTTGTAAAATTGTTTGTAATCAATTTGGTGCAGAGAATTAGTAAATCTAAATAAGATCTTGAAGGAGTTTGTAAACAAAGGAGTGGATGAAATGGAGTTTGGAAATAGGAAAATTTGGTGCCTATCAAAGCATCAAAATCCCACCAACTAATTAAATTTGTAAATATAGAGAGAATAAGAGATCAAATTAATTGATTACATAAATAAATTTGGACAAATCACTTACAAATTTGTAGGCAAAATTAAATCGTGGAAGTTGCTGCCACACTTAGTTTAGCTTCTCCTCCAAAAAATCCAAATTTTACAAGTTTGTACCAATTTGTTGTAGAGAAGGATTATACAGGTTGAGATTGAGTGATTGAGTGTGATTCAAAAACAAATTTCAATAAATTTGGTTGCAATCTGGAAATTTGGAGAGAGGACGAATGTTTGTGATCCGACCTTCTTCATAGTGTCGTGTGACAAATGCAAACATTTTGTAGAATATGTATATTCACATTATTTAGATAGGTTTGAATGTTTGTAACATTATAAAGAAGATGACATCATTTGAGGTGGCTTCAAGGTGATGCCTTTTGTTTGTCATTACAAGCAACTATATAGAGAAGGATTCACTTGAAAGCTTCATCTCATTTGATATTCTTCAGGATTGACGAATCTCTACGTCCGCCTGAAAAAGGCGTCCGTAACTCGAACGTCCGGACGGTCGGATGTCCATCCGCACGGACGCAGCGTCCTTTCCGCCGTCGAAAAGCGGACGCCTCAGCCACGGCAGACGGGCGGGGCGGACGGGCGACCGTGGGACGGTTGGAATAGGGCAGTCGGGGAAGCGGACGGGGGAGATGGTCAGCGGTCGAAGGAGTCAAGCGGTCCAGGCGGACGCTGCGTCCGCTAGACTTGCGAATGTCAGCGGACGCTGCGGACATAGAGTCCGCATCCGGACATCCAACCGTCCTGTCAACCCTGATATTCTTCTTCTTCATTTTTTATTTTAGATTATACTATGTTGAATTGGAAGGGTTTTTTTTAGTCTCAAGATGAAGAATCTCAACCGGAGCATGAGTTTGAATTTTCTTTATCGCAACTGCTGGATCAACCATAACTACCATTAGGTCTTTCATTGCTACATGGACGACCAGAAGATGATGCTGAGCCATTGTGAACCTCAGTTTTTTGTTTTTTTTAGTCCATTTGATTTTTAAGTATAAATAGAGTTGTCAAGTTGATTCATTCACATTTTCAAGTCGATTAGCCTTATAAAATTTGCTTTAGAAGGGAAATAGATGCAAATAGAAATAAATTTTGAAAGAGTCGAATTGACAGGATATGAGCGAGGGTCAAATGAACGCTACGATTGTAAAAAGAACAAATAATTATCTACTGCAAATTTTGAGACTATAAGTTCAAAGGTTTAATTTCTTGAAGGGAAATTCTTACAAGTTGTTGTAAGACTTTATGTACTTTGTGCTCAAACTTTTAATTGAATCTACAGCTTTCAAAAGTATGATTGTCTATTTGCAGTTGAATGTATACTTGAATTTCTGTACATGTGAATCATATGTAAACAGATAGTTCAATTGCTGTGTAATTTTATTTAGCAATTGGGTAGATTGTTGGTTGTTTGTTTAGCACCAATGTGGTGCGGTCTAGTTGACTAAATGTGTATGGTTCATAGATGTGAATTTTGTTGTTTGACACAATCGAAGAAGTGTGAGGATTTGTAGTCAAGTTGAGAAAGAAGGTTAACTTGAATTGCGGATGGCTTGTATGGTCTAGTTGCTTAGGGATCAATTTGAATGCAGTGTAAGATTGAAGATGATTGATTATATATTGTGGTCAGTATTAGAAATTGAGTCAATTAGGTGGAGGTTCACTTAGTAATATGTGTGATTGAATGAGTTTGAAAACTGAATTAAGAGTTATGTACATGTAAATTACCAAAAGATGACTTGGTGTCAATCCAATTGACAAAGTGAAAGTTGAAGAGGGGATCCTTGTAGTTGAGTGAATAATTAAGATTCAGTGAATTGGAATTTGTATGATTTGTTTGTAAGATAAAATTTTCAAAGTTTGATTGCATGGATTCAAGATTCAATGGCTAGTTAAGCATTGGTAGTTGACTCGTCAAGATGGTGTTGCAGACATAAGCTAAGGTGGAGTCTAATCGACCTACAAGCTCACTAAATGAATTGATTTCGGTCTGTGAAGCAAATCAGGCTGAGCAAAAGTCCAATCGATTTGGGAATTTTACTGGTCAAATCAATTTTATTGTAAGTTGTTTTAATATTGGCTTGAGTCCAATTGTAATGTGAGAATGGAATTGTTGTAGAAGCAAAATGAGTTGCTTGTTAAGTTTAGTTGACTAAGCTGATGGACAAATGAGAAATTAGAATATCAATTGTGAGTGTGATAAAGTCCAATTGCTTAGTTTATAGTCAAGGTCAAATCAATTATATAGTAGCTGGTAGGTGGCAAGTCGACAAAACCATGGGAATTGGACAATGGACGTTCATAGGGTCTTAAGTCCATTACTATGTAGTTTGATATTAGAGCTAATTGACCAATTATCAAGATTTAATAAAGAAACCATGTGAATTGACCTGGTGATTTTGTAAAAATCTAAATAAAAAGATAAAAAGAAAGAACAAAATAAAATATGAAAAAGAAATTTTTTGTACTTAAATTCATGTGAGATAGAAATATATATATGTGGAATACATTGTATAAACAAAATTGCTATAAAGAGCATTACCAAGTAAAAGCATGTAGATGAATGATGAAATAAAAATCATTTAATTGTTTATAAATTCAAAGTTTAATATATTGTATGGATATGAATGTGAACAAATATATATATAAATATAAACATATTCAGTGGCTAGAGCATGCATAATAAATTGACCATTCCTTACAAATTGATGTGGAATTTGACTTGAGCCACACACTAGGTAGGATTAAGATGCCATACATTAAATTTATAATAAACATTATATTTTAGACTAGAAAAATTGACATTAGAATTATTCCTTGGAGTTTTGTTTTCTTTAAAATTGATTAGAAAATATTCAAATAAGTATACAAATAAATATACAAAATCCAAAATAAAATGATCTTAGTCACACATCTGTTAGACTATTTGACCTTTTTTTAGGAATTAACTCTCTATACTAGTAACCTTATGTTTTGTAAATAAGAAAAATCTACATTACAATCATCTTGACCACCAAAACAACCTTGCGTGGAGAAATGATGGCACGATAATATTCAACGTGACGTTCAAGCATTGATGATTTTGTTGTAAGTTAGATATGTTGAGCTCAACAATCGTGAAGCCACATTTAAAGGATGTTTTGAAGGTTTAAACAATAAGCAATATTATTCCATGGTGAGGCCTATCAAAGGGAGTTGTGGCCATCAACAACGGTTAAAAGGGTCAGTCAATCCTTTAATTAAGGCGGATCATGCTAATTATGTTGTTGCTACCATTAAATATATCCTTAAATTCTTGCAGATGGAGTAATATTTTGATTGGAGCTCTAGTTTTTTATCCCTATAAGATATGTGTTGGATTTTAGTTCTTCATCCCATAGATGGAGTGATTTCCTTCAATAATTTGTATTTGTAAAATAATATGAAGGAAATATTCAAATAGTTTGTCTTCTAGGTGAACTTGAAGTAAATCTATCAAACGTAAAGATGAAAAGATAGTTGTAGAATCAAATAAGTGCTCTATTATTGATGTTGTAGCTTTGGGAGTGAGTTAGGGACTAACCCCATTTATTTGTGTGATTAAAGTGAAGATAAGGTGGAGAAAGAAGTGAGCACTATTCATCTTCTCTCCTGTTGTGAATTTAAAGAGGACCCGAATGTTTGAAGGCCCATTTTATTGTGAGTTTGAAAAATTTTATAATGAAATTTTAAAAAGTCATGTATCATAGTGTGTAGTTTTTAAATTGATTTCACTTGTTTAATTTAGAATTGCAAATCAAAAGTTGTACTAGTTTGAATAGAAGAAGGTTTGTTGCCTTTGAAATTAAAAAGCAGACACTTTGACAGATTATAAAAGACAAATAGGTTTTTGATTTGTAATGAGATTTGAAGGGAATATAGAAAATTGTATTATCTTTTTATGAAGATATCATTTAATATATTTTTAGTTTTTATGAATGGATTGTGAGTGTGAAAGTCAAAGAGAGTTTGCTACTTTTCTTTTCTCAAGGCCGAAATTTTAAATGGTGATAGAAGTTAGATAGAGTTTTAAAATTACTTGAAATTTAGAGGAGAGTAGAAGTTTTTGTTAACTTTCCAAAAAGCTGTCATTCACCTCATTTGAAGTTGTGGAAAAATAGTGGCGCTCATCCAAAGTTTAGCTTGAGAATTGAAGGTTGAAGTTAGAGATCAAAAAAAATTTTGAAGATTTTTTTTGTATGTCTATTTGGCTTATGTTATACCAACGCCAGCCTCATTTTGTGTCGTGGATGATGAAGTAGGGTTAATTACTCACATGATCGAGACTAGATGATGAAGTGGGGTTAATGGCCCACATGCTCGAGACTTGTTTATTTTCACGGTGAAGTTTGGTTCTTAAAGCTAGTCACTAAGAGTTTGAAAGTTTAGTAGACAATCTTTTAGATGGTTTAGCTCATGGTCTAGCTGTCCTATTTTATCCATCTCATATTCTGTGGTTTCTTATCCCTACTTTTATCCTTAAATCCACTTTAACCACATCAAAATAGGCTAGTGGGAAGAAGCTTCAAGACCAAATAGAAGATTTGACGTTTGAGGTTGAAAATTTAATTGCAACTACACGTACTCGATTCCTAAGTCATTTCAAATCGCAGCTTATATCCTTATGATTTCCCGAGGCAAATGCTCTTAATATGACAATGGAGGTATCAAAATCTTAAATATTGATCCAATTCACTAATAGGAGAGGGTGTATTTTATATTAGTAGAGAAAAAAGAAAAATTAGTCCAAATAAAAGTTGAAATTTTTCAAATCAAAGAAAATAAACATAAGTTATTAAATGCCGAAGTTACAAACTATGATTAGACGAAATTAAGGATTCAACAGTCTATGGTAGTTGTGTAGCTATAGATTCTAACAAATGAACATTGGACCTCTTTATCATATATTTAGGTCCTAGGCCTTTGTTTATATAGTTTTGTACACATTTATAGATGCATATATATGCTAATAGATCTATAAACTATGATTTAAGGCCATTTATCATGATTTTATAAATTTCAAGTGTTTGGTTTTAGGTTTTTCAAGTTTGGTTGATTTGTAAATTATTTTAGTATTTTAGTCTTAAATTTCTTTAAATTTGGTCCAAATGGTAATTTGTTATAATGTTTGTGTTTGAATTAACAATATTTGTGGAAATTGGACAAGTTCACCATTTGATAATTTGACCTTGACGAATTAGAGAAAAGCTTAGGGAGCTAACAAAATTTGGGTATAAAACCTAAATTCACCATACTTTGCATTAATTGGGACAATTTGACATAGAATTGACAAACTTAGACATTTTGCATTAGTTTTGCTCATAGTGAGAATATACTGGACCAATTTGACCTAAATAAATAAAATGATATAATTAATGAACTATGTGTAATATTTTCAAAGTATTATCTTGGAATGATTAGGTTTTAGAGCTTTCATTACATAAGATGATTTAACCAAACTTGAAGTTTTGACCAGACTATTTGAACACCTTGTAGAATCTTAGATAAGATTGGAACTTCATATATTGTATTTACATACATTGGTAAAGCATTGGCCACTAAATTTTTATCTTGGGAATAAGAGTGAAAATCTATTTGTAGCTAATTAACAAATAAAAATTACATATATACATATATTTTCAAATACATGTGACCTTAATCACTGAAAAGTTAGATTTATTGTACTTTTTTAGGATTTATCCCCTTATACTAGTATTCCTTGAATTTTGACAAATAGACAAAATTTACATTATACATACCAAAAACTAGGTGCTAAAGAAGTTAGTCCATGATTTAATTTTCAAAAGATCCACTTATCTTTAACTAAAGGTGCTTGATAAAAATCACCCCAAACTATAATGTCTAATCCACCCAAATATTTGTTTTGAACATGTTGAATAGAATGAAGTCTTTAGTCAATTTCATCCAACATCCTTGCTTCAACAAACAATATTTCATCTATTACTATAAATTATATTTGTTTGTCTTGATTTATTAATTAATTTATCAATTTTGATGATAATTTTCCAATGTTTGATGGTGATTGATTTATTGAAATGTGTAAAGCTGAATGTATAGTACATCTATTTATATTAAATGCAATTTTTTTTAATATATTCCATCAATAGTGCTTTAGATTTTAAATGATCTAATTATATATCACTATGATAAAACCACAATAATCCTTGTATGATAAATTGTAATGTAAATGCTTTATGAGTACTAGTACCATGGTTAGAAATAAATATATAGGATAATTTGTCTTAACATGCTTTTTGTATATGAAATCATTGTAAATTTCTCTTTGTTCTTCATTTAGATTGTAGTATAATTCAAAAAAATTTCATTCATTAATTAATTAAATTAACATTTTTGAAAAGTACAATGTTCAAAATTCTAGTTGGTGCAATGTCTTGCATGTGGTGTTTTATATATATATGAAGCAAGATCATATTTCTCAATGTTCTTTGTACTTGTACACAAATCCATTGTATCTACTTCTACATCATCACAATCCCATTCTTCATGATAGTCTTCTTGTATTGTTGTAGCAATTTGATAATTGAATTTTTCACTCATATTAATTGCTTTGAAAACAATGTTTTGAATATATGTAGCAAAATCATGACTTTTGTGCAATAGTTAAGTTCTTCACTATGTTTATCCTTGAAGATTCCTATAGGATAGGATCCTTCATTAGGAGCAAAAAATAAACCATTTTCATTAGGTGCAATCAATGGTGTTTAATCAAAATCTTGCATGATTTTAGAATCTAAAAAATTATGCACCATCACTTTAATAAAAGTATCTTCTGGTCTTGGTTTGCAATGTCATCTTCAAAAATATCATTTTCAATTTTTGTTTGGAGATGTATGGCAAACAAACTATACACTGAAACTCGCCTGCCACCCCAGTTAATCATTAGTTCCCCCCCTCCTCTCTCAAAAAATTTGTGAGTCGTTGATTTTTTTGAAAAAAAATGTTTACCCTCAAAATTGACATTGATTTCTCAAAAAATCACAAGATGTTGATCTTGTGAAATTTAATATGAGCCGTTCAAATATAAAATACAAATACTGAATACAAATACAAATACGGATACGGGTACTGGATATAAGTATTAAATATGTGTATTGAATACGGATATTGAATACGGGTATTGAATACAGGTACTAGATATGCATATTGAATACAGATATTGAATATGGATACTGAATACAGGTACTGAATACGAATATAGTATTGGATACGGGGTCAATTGTCCCATATTGTTTGTCGAGAACTTTGATTTTGAAGATTACAAGAGGGGGTGGGGGTGAGGGGGGTTGAGATAAAAAAAATTTAATCAAATTCTAAATAATAGGTGGGGGTGGTAAAATAAAAAATTTAAAATAACAATTGAGGGGGGGAGTGCATAATGTCACTATACACCTTGAGTGCCTAATAACTACATTTTCAATTTTTGTTTGGAGATGTATGGCAAACAAACTATTCCATAAAGATGAATTCAAACATTTAATTTTCTATTCAATGGATTCTTCAACAAATCTTTTAGTGCTAACATAATCACATTAGAGCACACATTTCCAGATATATAAGGAGATTTATACACTAAATGGTGTTTTAGAAGAATCTCTAATTTCCTATTGTTCCAACATCCTCAGGTAAAAAAGGAAGGGTTGATTGTATTTTATTGATATTTGCTAGAAAATTTATAACACTCCCATGCATTTTATATTGGCCATAATTATGCAACTTATAAATTTGTGCAAATGCTTGTATAGACATAGAAAGTTTTGAGCAACTTGCCTTTTTGACCTTTTATTACCTTTCACAATAGATAAGCCGTTCTAATTCAATTTTGAAGTGCCAAATTGCTAAACAATTCATATAAATGTAGGAAGACCTAAATTAGGTTTGTAAAAGACAATTGACAGGGTTAAAAGGGTGGCTAATAAGTTTGGTGTCCTTTTAGATCAAACATTGGGCAAGTTGCTATATGATCCTTGGGCTATTTACCAAGGGCAAGTTTTTTTTCCTTCTTTAATTCATATCAAAGTCAAATTTGTATATATGACTCATTGACAATTTTTGTATTAGTGCATTCCTTCAATCAATTCTATTTTATATATATGTATATTTGTATTGTGTTCTTATCTATTTGCAATTTGCGTTGTATGAAATGGCTGAATTATTGTTATTTAACTAACTATATAAATTTGTAGATTCCTTTTTGAATTTAAAATCGTCAATTAATTGTTGTTTTATCCTACTAAACTATGGGTGGTCTTACAGTGCATCTATGAGATTGGCAAGTTGAAAAGAATATATTAGTGGCAAATTGATTTAGCAAATCAATCCATAGACATATAATTGGTGATGTTCGGGAAGGATTGTGAGAGTAGTTGTTGGGTTGATGGATGAGTTGGGTAGTGTGGAAGTCAAATTGCATAAAGTAAATTAAATGAAGTATTTCTAGAACAATTAAAGAAGATAAAAAATTATAAATATTAATGACCATTTTACTTGATCGAAAACTGTTTGTATATATATTGTTAGTTGATTCATATATGCAAGATATAGATAAGCAAATTGCCTTACAATGGTCTATAGCTAATTTCCAACCTTGATGTTAACTAGTGATTGTCTAATTGCTGTGAAAATTTGAGATAGAAAATTGATGGTATGTAAACAATTGATTGTTAGGTGTTGCCTAATTGGTGATAAGTCTAAAGTTGAATTTTGTCAATTTAGAATGTTGAGTTTAGTGGCCTTGTCATGACGATTGTTGGATTGGAGTTTATTATTCAAATTAATTGAGTTATGTGTTAAGTCCTTGAAATAGAATTGATTGAATGGCTAATGATCTTGGCTAGATAATAGATTCATGAATATAGTTTTTATAGCAAACTTCTTGGTATAGAAGTACCTTCCAACCTATTTGTTGATCTTATAATAAAGTAATGGATCAAAGAAACAACATACAAACAAAACTAAAAATTAAAATTAAAAATTAACTTAGACCAATTGGATAGGGAGGCAGTCCAATTGGTTGGACCCTCTCCTCGACCAAGCTAAAATACATAGTTAAATACAAAGGCTTCATTTTCATGGTAAGGAATTTCATAAACAAATCACATTGCCAAGTTTGTAAGGGAGATGAATTCAATTCTAATACAAAACTCCTGCTTCCAAATTATCTATTAAAAAATAATTTTAGCATTGAAAAAACTTTTAAAACAACAACCAATCTAGATAAGACTAGAAGAAGAAGAGTAAGTCATGGGGATGCTTGCCATGTAACCTATACTACTCACTAACCTTAGTAATCAAATGAAAGTTTTGAGAAAAAGATCCTATACATTCAAAATCTATAAAAAAAAAAACACTTGAGGCAACAAAGAGAAGACTATCGTCTAGTTTGTTGAGCAAACAAAGCTTGAAGAACCCCTTGTCAGAAGTAGAATCAAGTATTGCTTTATTCTAAGTTTTTTATAGCTAAAAGAGAAAATAATTATGCCAAACCTAATGAAATCGATATTTGATGGTCTTTTTATCACCAACAATACAAAGTGTGGATTTAAATGGATGCAAAAACATAGCTTATGTTTCCATCTTAGACTCCAACTTCCAATTTGCACTTTTGTAAGACTTTAGTGTTGTTGTAGACAACAATTGTTGGTTTCTAAAAGAGGCAATGCCAAAAGCCACATTCAAGGCTTTCAAAGTCATCAATTGTAAGCCCCGTAGTTGTCACCTAAACCTTGAATTTTTTCTTTTGCTCATTTTTATTAGTATTTTCATTCAAAAAAGATCTGAAAAGAGTATTGATGTTGTGTTTAGTAGAAGTCCCTACAAATATGGTGTACTATTTTCTAAAAGTCCAAAAGTGCTTTAAGCATTTCCATTTATCATTTTCAGTGTCTAATTAGGTTTTAGAATGTTAGTCAAGGATTTGAGATCATAGGTTTGAGCTTCAATGACCCAAAGTAGTAGAAAACACCTAAATTAGAGTATTATCGGATTTATCCTTGAAATGCATGTGACAAATCACAAGTTAAATGAGTGATAGTACAAATTGTCAAAAGTCCTACTAAGTCTTAGAAACTTGTACACGAAATCCACATGTATATCACTATCCAATTAGTAAGAATTAGAAAAATCACTTTGTACTATGCACGTAAATTTTTTTGATTCAAGTAAAACACAATCTAGGGATTGAATATAGAAATATTTTAGCTTAAATACACACCATGAATTCAACAACAAAGTTGGTTTGTGAAGATTCTCTAATAGAGGAATGATTCTTCCTTAAAGAAATTAAATCAAAAGTATGAATTTAGATCCTCCTACTATTAATGCAAAGTAAAAAAATTCAGTTGTCCTTAGTATTTGGGGTCTTTTTAGAGATTACCCTAAAAGTTTTATAATTTTTTGAATAACAGAAGATGACTCTATGGGAAGTCAATCATGTTTACCAACATTGGAAAATTCATAGAAATTATTTAGTAGTAGAAATTTGACTAAACATTAAGATAGTGTATTTTAGCCTAAATAAATGCCCATCCAAATTTCAAGACATTTCAACAGTGGTAAGTACCAAAACTAGCAATAATAATGATTATTAATAAAATTTTAAAATATATAATGAGTTCATTGACGTACCAAGAGTATACAATGTTTGAATGAAGTCAACTTGGACTCTTTTCTTACTATCTTGTACCTTACAAACAATCCAAGCTAGTCAAAATCTAATGAAAAGGCAAACTCCAATATTTGGATTTTCTATCTTTTCATTGATTTGCAAATTGTTGGCTTTTGCTTGCAAAATGGCTTGGAAATTAGGGGCTAGGGATATTTGCAAAATAATTTGGATCTTCTAAGGATAACGGCATAATCTGTTTGGCAGTTGCAGCATCTCTCCAAAAGTTAAGACAAATCACAATAGTAAAGTAAAATTTTAGAATTTCATTATTAATTTTTCTTAGGTTAGTTTGTTAGATAATTTGAAAAAGGAAGAGGCCTTGGAAACATATAAAAGACCTCTCTTCTCAATTTGCAGCCCTTTTCATTATTTTTTTGCTTGGTTGACTCGAGGCCATTTTGCTCTTGTTTTTGTAATGTAATGTAAATTTTGTATTTTCAACAAAATTAAGGGAATACTAGTATAGGAGGTCAATTCTAAGGAAAAGTCAAGAAGTCTAACGTTTGTGTGACTATGGTCACATGTAATTGAAAATATAGGAAAAATATATATATAAGTTTTTACTTATTATCAACTAAGAGGTAGGTTTTCACTCTTATTCCTAGGAATTGAATTTGGTGGACAGTCCTTTACTGAATGTATGCAGACATAATGAATGAAGTCCCATATCTTATATAGTATTCTAAGGGAGGTCAAATAATCTGGTCAAATCATTTGAAGCAATGTATGATTTAGACCTAATCATTCCAAGATAATATTTAAAAATAATACACATAGTTCTTTAACTAAGCCTTTTTATATTTTGGTCAAATAAGCCGGTCAATCTATTGCTACCACAATTCATGCAAATATGCATAGCATGTTCGTAAACTACGTCAAATAATCTCAGTTATAAAAAAGTATGGAGGTAAAGATTCATATCTTGTTGGTCAAATTTTTCTCTTTCTCCTTCCACCTTCAGCTCAAATAATCAAAGTTCCACATTGTTAGTATTTTACATACACATTTATATGTTTTTAACCCCTAAACGCCCAAACTACATTTTTTGGTAAGATAGAAATTTTGGGCAGCTTACTACAAATGGAAATTTTATTTTATTTTGCTGAAATTTTAATATAACATGTGCCTGAGGAGTAGCTTTAAGGCCCAACAATTTTCATAACTTTTGACTTCATGGTTAAAAATTTATTGTATGATATGTACTTTTCATTGCTCGACGGGTAGCCTAAGCAACAAAAAAAACTTCTTTAAAATTTTTATTTATTTTTAATTTAAATTTAAAATTGGTTCTCTTGATTTATATATACTTGGAAAGCTTTGAATCATTCCATTTTGATCAATGAGTCAAAAGTTATGAAGAGAATTAGTTTGTGGGAGTTTGTAGGTCGTTATAAAATCCCTATTCTAAAATAAACTTTGAAGTCCTTTATTTAACTCAATTTTCAATATTTTTGGAAAAAAATAAAAATGTTGGGTGTAGATTGTTTATTACAACATTAAAACCATTGGGATTGACATTTTTCAATTCCATAAATAAATTGTTAACAATTTAGTATTTTGAATCATTCTCTACTCCTTTCTACTTACTATTTTTTTCCTACATGTTGCATGATTCTAAATGATCTGAAATTTTTCAAGCATGTAGCCAACTTGACTTGAAAAATGAATTCAAAGAGTAACCACCATTTTGGACATTTTTTCATATAAATGTGACCTTCTGAAGTGCAGCTGCCTGGATTTTCGTAGGGCCAAAAAAAGGAAACTTGTCACTTCAAATGCTATTATCTTACAATCTACATAGTGGAAATTTCTAAAAAAATTTATACATGTTTTCAAACAAGCTTAATACAAGATCCTATGGTTACATGTCCAAAAATGTTTTTCATTTACAATTTGGTGCTTGTATTAGAAATGGCAGTTTTAGAATGTTTTTGGTGAAAACATAGTCTCCAACCTATAGGGATTAATGTCTATGTTTTACAATGATAATTCCAAAACTATAAAAATATCGTCCAAAAACTTAAAACTCCAACTCCAAATTCAAAACTATGAGCTATAAACTTAAGAAAACAAACAAACTAATCAACCTACCTATAACCAAGAGCTGTGAACCCACAGCCGTAGGTCTGGACCTATAACCGTGTAGATCAGACCCTTACAACCGTGGTACCGCCCCCTATGGCCATGGAATCTCTAATTCCACCGCAGCAAGCTTGCTGCCTCCGTTGTCGCGACCTGCTCCAAGCCTGTCCAGCGATCAGAATTTTTGATCGATCTTTTCTGAGTGTATAGAAATTTGATGGCGATCCTGGTTCAGTCGATCAACTGGATCTTCACATACCCTTCCACGATCAAATTCAATCAGACGTTTGAAATTTCAAGGATTCACGACGACGCCAAGCCAGGTGCCTCAACCTGTTAACAATTGTGACCAATTCGTTCAAATTTATTCCAACTTGCCATTCAAGTGATCAATTTGATTAGCAGCGACCGTATTCCAACCAATTACTTGAAAATTTCAGGGATTGATGATGAAAACAGGCGAATTCGTTCCAATCGCCAAATTCCAATTTCAACTTCTAACCACTAACATATTCGAATCCGACTCTGTGAAGTCGGTGTTGTTCCGAATTTCACAGCTTGCTCCGATTTTTCATTCTCTCGATAACACCTACCTCCGGCACTCACAGACAAGCTCCGATCAAATTCTCGCCCCTTCCATTTGCAAACTTGCTGCTCACAAGGCCACAAGTGATTCACAAATCCCGATTCACAATTGGATTACGATCCCGGTTGATTAAATTTTGATTTGGCGATGCTCTTACTGCAGTTCAGCATTGGGATAGCCGATTCTGATCTTCAAAGTTCAATTCAGCCACTACAAGTCAAGTTATTCAGATTTTCAATTTCAACTTTTGATTGGCTTACAATTGAAAGACCGTTTCATGGATTTGATGTCGCTGCAGCATCCCAGACTCAACCACGCCAAAAATTGATGCTTAGGAGATTCCAAATTTTGATCTCTGAATGAGGATTCCCTGAAAAGTGAAAAAAAATTCAACCGCAATCTCCATTACACGATCAGGCTCACCCTGTCTGCTCTCCTCGAGATGGTTGTCGACCGATTGACTGGCTCTCTCAGGAATTTGCCCTCACCACATCGAGATTTTTTTTTTTTTTTCCTTAAACTTTTAATTAGACTCTTGCTCGATCTTATGCGCAAGGATGCAGGTATTATAACTTGATCAGTTAAAGCTCATGAACTAGCACTTTTCTTCCTAATTTTTGTTACCACCCAGAACTCTAACTCTAAGCTTTATATATATTAACCCCTAAATTTCCAAGGCCATTTTTCTGTCAAAAACCACTCAGAACTGCTGTTTTTGCTACGTTCATCAAGGAATACAACAAAAAAAAATCATTTTTTAAAATATAACCGGAAGATCTTGTACTTTACTTGTCTTAGCTCACATGGTAAAATTTTCATGAAGTTTGACCGTATAGATTGAAAGATATTAGCATTCAAAGTTGAAAAAGAAAGTTTTTTTGAACAATGGCCTGCAATTTCAGATGACTTTGACCGCCAATTGTAAATTTTTTTTGCACTACAAACTTTGAATTAAAATTTTTTTCTGTTGAAGAATTGAGTTGAAAGTCTAGGGAATTTTTTTTTTTTTAAAAACACTTGATTTTCATTCTTTAAGAAAATGCTAAATAGAAGTAGGTCCAAGATTGGAAAAAAACTAAATCGTTAATAACTCCAAGATGGGATTGAAAGACAATAGTCCCAATGGTGAGATTTTTTTAGCAATTGAACACAACATTCTCCAAAAAAAACTGTGAAAAATTGTGAAAATTGCATTTAGAAATGAACCTTGCAAGTTATTTTGTCAAAAAGATGTTGAAATTGCCCAAAAAACAAAATTGTCTTTAACTTTCTCAATATTAGTCCAAATAGAACGAATCAAAGCTTCACATGTAGACAAAAAGAAAAGAATTCAAGGGGAAAAAAATGAAAATTTTTTTTGATTTTTTGCAATTTTTTTTGTGCTACTTGTTGAATTCAGTTTCAAGCTTTTTGTAGTATAACTTTTGCTCCTGGGCACCAATTGAAATAAAAATTGTATTCCCACTTAGATAATCAATTTCTCTATTTTATGGAAAAGTTTCAAAACAATTCACCAAAAATTGAGATCACAGGAACATGCCTGAAATCTGATTTGTCCCTCGAGGGGACATTGGGAATTTAGAGATTAATTTATTTTCTTATTTGTAAATCTTTCAATTTATTCATTTACAACAATGATACATTGCACAACATAAATGCAAGGCAATTTCAACAATTTGGAAATAATAATTTTCACAATAAGAAATCTCATAATCATATGTATACATATAAATGGAATGTAGGTCTTACGAAGCCAATTTTTTTATAAGTTTTTAAATCCTTTTATAGTGAGAGAGACACCCTTTCACTAAAAGGTGTGTCCCCTATTTTTACTATTTACTATTTTTATTTTTATTTTTATTTTTTAATAAAATTTCCTACCCTAAAGTAAGGTCCCCCTTAACCTTTTAATTGTTAATTTTAACCTAAAAATCTATTTATTAAAAAATTTTAATAATAATTGTCTTAAAAAATTTTCATATAAATCTAAAGTAGAGATTTTCTACAAAAAAAATCTAACTACATGTAACTAGCCAAAACGTAGCCACATTGTTTGAATTGCATTTGAAGCTTTACTTCTTGATTGTTGTTGAAGTTCTTGTGTTTTGTAGCTCACTTTAAAGGGCGTTGGGGTCTCTTTGAAAACCTTTGCATTCTATTACGTTTTGAAGCTTGATACAAACTATTTGTGTTTGGTTCATTAAATTTTTGCTTACTAACTACTTTGACAAGCTTAATGAGTAGTATTTTACAATATTGTTGTAGAAAATCCCTTGTTTACTAACATTTCTTTGTCTTTTGTGATCATTGAGTTCTTTGTTTTACTAATAGTTTCCAATCGAGTGCTTTGTGTAGGATCTCGTGACTTTGGTCTTTGCAAATCCCCCTTACATCTAGACATTAGGAATATATGGTCCAAGTATTGGTGTTGTCATTTAGAGAGATTTTGGAACCAAAACTCTTAAAAGTCCATGTTCTAACCAAATTTTTTCAATTTTCGTTAAGAATTTGAGGTTAAAACCTCTAATACAGCAAAGCTATCACCCTTGTGGTTGTTTTAAATTTGTACTAACCAAAGTTCAATTCAAATTAGAATTGAAAGTTTGGGTCTATCCCCTCGTATGGCAAAGCTTTGCTTTTAGAACATTTTTTTACTATTTTTAGTGTATATTTTTTCTTATCGGTTTCCAATAGTAAACCCAAAATTCTATTATTATTTTATTAATTACAAAAATTGGCAACAAAAAACAAAATTTGGTGAGCAACGGCCAAAGGATTGAAATTTAATGTGGAAAAGGTTAAGGAGTACCAATAAGAGTAAAAAATACAACTCACGAAGCCAACTCGGCAAGCCATCAAGCATTCAAGGCAAAGCAATACAATCATATAATCAAAGTGTTGGTCCAAAGACCTATGAATTGTTAGACTAGGGTTGGTTTTGTGTTTTTTACATCTCATACATGCCCAAACAATCAATTTTCAATTTCTCAAAGAAAATTGAGGATTTGCCCAACAAAGGTTGATTTTCCATTTTAAAAGGTAGAAGGGGTTGAACGT
Source organism: Pseudoscleropodium purum (assembly GCA_963969395.1). Taxonomy (NCBI): domain Eukaryota; kingdom Viridiplantae; phylum Streptophyta; class Bryopsida; order Hypnales; family Brachytheciaceae; genus Pseudoscleropodium; species Pseudoscleropodium purum. The sequence goes on along the minus strand of OZ017795.1, from coordinate 20,039,760 downwards.
TTAAACTTTGCCAAATAGAGACTACTTTATAATTTTTCAAGTTTGAGTAGGTTGGAAAATTGTCACATATATAGCTTAGTTTTTGAAATGCAAGATTTGAGGGGAAGGAAGGCTTGAAATTTGCCCAAATAGGGGTTGATTTTTATAAATTTCCAAAGGTAGAAGTATTAAAAGACTAGAGATTTGCAAACAAAGTGTAGTTTTCAAAAATTGAAGGCTTAGAGTGCAAAGTTGTGCCCAATAGGGGTGAAATTTTGAAAATCAAAGAACTCAATGACAAAAGAAGCTAGATCAAGTCAATCATGGCTTGCTTCTATTTCAAAACTTCAATTCATTTGAACGAAAGTCAATTAGTCATACCTATGGGCCTTTAACATGTACCAAATTGAAATTCTTTATGTATACCAAGTTGAAGCTCAAAATTTCTACACTTTGTTCTAGATCTCACCTACTACAACTCTCCAACTTCAATTGCCAACAACAAACTAAACACAAAGTTGGAGAAATGTGATAGTTGTATGATTTTGTTGCAAGTAGATTTCAAAATTGATTTTGGTACACTCACAAAGAATAGTTTGACTTTCTTAACCATAGTTATATTTTGATTAGAAGACGAAAAGAAAAATAATTAGAAAAATAGTTTGACTTTTGAACTTCTAGAACTTGGTTATTAGTGGAAAATGTTAACAAACTTATTAGAATTTTGTTTGACTTTTAAACCATTAGCAAATATTTAGCAAATTAGATTTTTTTTATTAGATTTTATAAGAGTTGATTTGGGATTCAAAATATTCTAAATGGAAAAAAAACAAAAAACTTGGAACAAGGAAGAATTAGAAGAGTTCAAATGGAACTCTTTTATCATCATACAATAGCAACATACTAATTCAAAATACAACAACAAATATGGGATGGAGATTGAAGGCACTTACAATGACATTACGGTCCCAGTAGAAGAAGATGGAATCATTAAATTTGTAGAGTTTGAGGTTAGTTTTTAAATTTCTTTTTCCCATTTGTTTCTTTTCACCAAAATTATTAGATTAAAATTAGAATAATAGACTAAGAAGTTAGAAATCAAAGTCATACCATTAGGGTCATTAGTAAATTAGAATTTGAAGTTTAAAATAACTAGATAATTTTGATAGCATTCTAAAAAGATATTAAATATTAAAACTAGATAAAAACTCCAATAGTTATGTAGCTAGGACAAAAAATAGTCTTAGATTTAGATGAAAGTTAGGTAAAAAAATCAATTTTTTTTAAGTCTAGATTTTAAGTGCAAGTTAAAAGTAAAAGGAATAAATTATTTTGAAAGTAAGAATAACATAAACTAATGGATGAAATTTCATGAACTAATTAATGGTCAAACTTCATCTATAGATAATTTTTGCTTGAAAAGTTAAAAATCTAAGTGTTTAAACTTTTTAGGAACTCTTACATAAAAATACTTTAACTGTAAAAATAGCTAATAGGATTAAAAAATTTTAAATGTAGTTAAAAGAATAGGGAAATAAAAAGAATCTTTTGAAGGTAATTTAGGAATAATTTAGGAGTAGAATCAAAAAGAAAATATATTTTGTGTTTCCAAAACTACCTTCATCTTAGAAAATAGATTAGTATTGAAGAAATAAGAATAAGATGAAGTTTTGATTAAAATTAAGGTGAATTTTTAGATGAAAGTCAATGAAAGTTGATCAAATCAATTGAAAAAAAGAATTTAGATAGAAGATTAAAAATCAAAAATCCCAAAAACTTGCATCCAGTTTCAATAGTTCGAATAGAAGAAATAGACAGACAAAGTTTTAGAAATTAGAATGAAGTCAAACTTCATCCATAGATAACTTTTAGGAATTAGTTTGATCATAGTAAACTTTATCATTTTGCAAAAGGGCATAAAAGACCCTACAATCTAGCATCTTGAAAAACATTGTTTGACTAACCTCCACAACTTTTTATTTTGGTTGTTGTAGCCAAAATTTGCCGTGATTACTAATTCACTTTTGATTTGGTTAGTAGTTGCAATTAGTGAAATTAGGAATGGGAGTAAATAAAGAAGCTCCATTGCTTGGAAGGCATAATTGGATTACATGTTAGACACCCACTTAGGCTCATCTACAATAATACACACTAAGAATCTGGTTGTATTTGTATTATTCCAATGGTAGGATTAAAGTGCCCACACCAACCCTAGAGAATTAAATATAAAAAAATCCAAAATGTGAGTAGGAAGTTCTATTCCATATACCCAAACCATACCTCCACATAAGCTCGATGGATCACACCATCCAAACTCCAAAATCTTAATATGGCTAGAAAATAAGATATTTCAAAACCAAAATCAAAGTCTCCAAAATCCATTTGAAAAGATTAAATCCAACATATTCCAAAAGTCCATAGTTTGGATTCCAAAAGTTAGAAATTTTTTGTTAGATATTCCCATTACACACAACCAAGCCTATTAGTGTCACCAACCCTTAAAAATTAGTTTTTAAACCTCCAAAATACAAGTATAAAGCTCAATTTTGTGTCCCCAATCACATGCTTACACATGAGGTTGATGAATTATGACACCCAAACCTCACATACAATGATTGCATTACAACAGAGTCTTAATGCAATGCAGCGCAATGTGAATGATGTTGGGGTTGGTGGAGATTATGTAGAAATTTAAGAAAAGCTCAAAGCAAAATTGTAACCCTGATTTAACAAAAAAAGAATTTTTTTGAAAGAATATTGAATCAATTGAATGATACTTTTTCTATTATGTTGTTTATTAAACAAATTTTCTAAAACCATTGAAAAGAAATTGATTTTTAAATGTCAAGTTTAGGAAGATGATCCATAAAGGATCTTTGTAAACTCCATGATTCACAATAAATATGATGCTAAAGAATTGAATTTTTAGAGTTTACGTATTGAATGGTCACCAATCTTAGCAATTTCAGTGTCAACTTTAATTTGTTTTTTGTTTTTTGCATCAAGCTTGTAGGATTTGACAATAGCTTTGTATGACTGTGGTGATTTTAGAGCACTTTAGAGGTGAAATCACCACATGGATAGTTCTACCGATACTGTAGCAATACTCAAAAATATTCTTATAGTTGCTCAACTACACCAACAATCATATCAAGTTTCCACAAATTGACAAACTCAAAAACATGACCATAACAATAACAACTAGAATTCTTTCCATTGTCGCGTTTTGTAATTGGCTATTAGCAAGTAGATTATCAATCGTAGTTTGTATCCTTTGTGGCATTCATCAATCTTCAATTACGTAATCATGCTTGTTATGAAGATTGTCAAGCAAGAAATAGTTGATATAGTGTGATTGGCCGATGGGCACCAATTAAAAACATGATGGACACTAGTCGGAAATGACAAGCATTAGATATGAATCAATTGACAAATAGCACCATGCCAAGTATCAAGAATTTTGGTTGTGGCCATTATGAACAATAATGGCTATAAACATTAGAAGAGTTTTGGGGGGTCCAGAAGCCTATTTCGGGCTTGTTCCCCAGCAATTGTTCCTTGCTGCGAGGAGAACAGCCCATTGTCAAAAAAAAAATTCATTAAAAAAATAAATAAATAAATAAATAAATAAGTCTCCAAATGCAAAAAATAAATTTTAAAAAATAAAAAATAAAAAATAAAAATTGGTCAATGACATGGTAGGATCTCGGCCACGTCAAACCACTACGCCGAACATGTTTCTTGCATTCGCAAGCTGTGATAACTCGCAGGCATCCAAAGGCCCCAAAAATATTCTAATGAGGTGCCAATACAACTTAAAGGATCTACTCTCATTGCTCCAAAACTCTTTCAGGCAATCTTCCAAGCCGTATTAACACCCTCCATAGCCATTATCTAATTCATAACACTTCAATAGAAAAAAATTCTTCACATAGTGCTTTTTGAATAGACCTTACAAAACTCTATATGGTAAACAAGGTTCTCAAGTACAGAAGCCAAAATGTCAAGTCCAAATCAAAACATCAAATTCATATATCAAATTGGCCTTCATTGCATTAGGGAGAGGTGAGCAATTGACAAAACAAATGCAAGAAGACCACTCGTCCTTGTCTTTGTTCTCCAAACTTAAACTTTAGGGGAAAAGCTAATCAACTACATCAAATACATGTCAAGGGCCCGCCCATTTGGACCCAACATCTCCACTCAAACAATCTAACCAAACCATGTTCTACACTATAAATGTGGACCACATTGTCTTGTAGTATAAATATGGTTGTACATAAGATTTGAAAACTCAGATTTAGAAACCAAAGTCAATGCAAAGTCGTTGCTATAAAATAGACCAACCCATCTCTATTAGCTACCTATTCCAACCATTCTACTTTTGGCCCTATTACCACTAGAAAACTCATTCAAATCCATTTACTTTCCTAACAAAGGTAGTGCATTAATTCCAACTTGGATAATATGTTAGTCCTTGATTGATGGATACTTAAGTGCTAATAAATACACTCCCAAGGTGGTTATGGATTGTTAATAGAGCATTCATGACTCCACTCTATGGGCGGTTTTCTAATTTCAAGGCAAACTACTTCAAAAGTTCACAAAAATTTCAACTTTCATTGATAATTTATAATTCCACTTGGTTTTGATTCATGAAATAAGCCCAAACCTCTGAAAATATGTGATTGTCTTGGAAGTGGCCTTAAGATATTTATATTGCAAATTGAGGTGGTAAAAGGCTTGTTCTATGGTAGGAGGCTCTAAAATTGCACAGACATTTAGAATCATTCCTAGAAATAGTCTTAAAATAGCGCATATGGCTTCAGAAATGGATGAACGTTTATGAGGTTAGAGAACATTGTCACATGTGAGTAGTTTTAGAATCATAATCATGGGGGCTAGTATAATGTTTGATTCTTGCTAATAATTGTGTTTTTAAGTTTGTTAAGGTAAAATATACATTCAAGTACTTGTAGAGGTTGAAATTTGATTGACACATGTTAAAGACTTGAATGAAATGTAATTCAAAATTCATTATTGCTCTAGTCTATGAGCATTAATAGTGACCTATGCACCTTCACTTTGAAAAATCATATTTAATTCATTCCAACTCTGAAATTTTCAATTAAAACTACTACCCAGTTTTTTTTTTGTTTCTCTTTCTACCAAAAATATGTAAAAAAGATTTTGATAGATAGATTTTCTTTCGAAGTTGTATTTATTCTTAAGGTAGAAACACCCAAAACCGGCCCTTTAAGGAATTCAGCATATTTGGAGGCATTTTTTCTTTAGAACAATATTTTTGTAGTGTTAGCGAGTGAAAATCATGAATATTAAAAAAAAAATAGATTTTTTAGATGTGATATGTAATTCCTATGATTTCAAGGTTGCAGGTCTCTAGAGTAGTGGATTTGTCTTGTAGGTGCACCCAAATCTGAACCTTGTGAAAATCAACTCTTAACAAATCAGAATTCATAATGTGTCCTTCAAATGCATCCGCCAATAAGAATTAAACATTTGGAGGACACATTCATATAAATCTAGGGATGCTTTAATGGCACTCTGTGGACAACCGCAAGGTACACGGCCGGTTATGGGTGTTTCTACCTGTGATGGGCAATTTATGAACCTCCTACCATACCTTAGTCTGGGCCAATAAAAAAATTCCAGTGTTTCCTCCAGGGGTAAGACACGGGGCAATAAGGGGTCAATCCTTCCTGGCCGAATGGCCGATGGCAATTCCCCCCCCCAAAGTGAAGGAATCCTAGATATTGAATGTGTTTGATAGCTTTGTTTGTAGGGCTCATGCACAAGGATCACTGTTGCCTACGCGCATCAAATCGGGAGCTGGTGCAGCGGAATCCGCCATAGCCCACTAAGTTTAGTCTCGCGTGGGCACATCCAATTCTCCATGTGACTGGCGGCGACGACTTGACCTGTAAAAACGAAGGAAAAAACAGAGCAATTGAACACAGAGATTCTAAGTTACTGCATCTATGGTGCAATGGAGAAGATGAAGTTGAAGAAGAAGAGGCAGCCGAAGAAGACGCTGCAATGACGATGATGACGACTATTCTCTGACCTAGATTCATTATTCCTCACAACAAGCGCGAAACATATGGTGACCGGGTCGAGATTTTCGTGATTCTTGTCAAGCTTTAATCAAGTTTTAGTGCAACGGAGGGAGGGACGGTGGACGTCATTGTCGATTGAAGATTGCTGTTGCTCCTTTTTTCTGGTAATGGTGTTGACGATTGCGTGAGTGTTTTGATATTTGTTATTGTGTGAATTGTGCGTGGAGGGTTTATGTGGAGGTCGATTTCGGGGAGGGGAGGTGGTTAGGTTAAAGGAGGGTGATTTTCTGTGTAATGGGGATTTGGGGGCGCCTTTGAGCGGATGGGTGTTGAGAGCTCGTTTGTTGTTTGATAGATCGAGTCTGAGGTGACCGGCATTTGGATCTTAACTGTAGCTGCGTGGAATCTTGGCGTCGGTAGAGTGACGGGGGTTGTTGAGTGGCGGTAGTTCGTGATCGTTTATTTTGAAGTTCTTTGTGTCTTTACTGTCGCAGTTCTGTATCGCATTCCGAGGTCTGATTTTCGGAATGGCGTGTTTGCGATTCTTTTGAACGGTAGTGCGGAGTGGAATTAAGTTTCTTTGTGGATAACATTTTAGGGTTTGGGCGGAAACTATGACGTCCACGGGAGAGATGTTCACGGTCGGGTACGCTTTGGCGGAGAAGAAGCAGAAGAGCTTCGTGCAACCCTCCCTCGTCACTCACGCGAAGAGCAAGGGCGTCAACTTGGTGCCCGTGGACATGACCAAGCCCTTAGAAAACCAGGGCCCCTTCGACGCCATCATCCACAAGCACGGAGGCGATCTCTGGAACCAGCAGCTGCTGGAGTACAAGGACCGTCACTCGCACGTCATCCTAGTCGACCCTCCAGCCGCCATCGAGAAGCTGCAGAACCGGATTTCCATGCTGGAAGCCGTGGCCCATCTCCGAATCCCCGAAGGACTCGGCACTTGCGGCATTCCCAAGCAGCTCATCGTGGACAGCAAGGAGCTTTTCAATGATGAGAACGCCATCTCGGAGCTGACGTTTCCAGTGATTGCCAAGCCGATGGTGGCAGATGGGAGCGCGACTTCGCATGCCATGTTCCTTTTGTTCAATACGCGCGGGTTGCATAAGCTGAACCCGCCGATGGTGCTCCAGGAGTTTGTGAACCATGGGGGAGTCATCTTCAAAGTGTATGTGGCTGGGAAGTACATCAAGTGCGTGAGACGGAAATCGCTTCCTGATGTTCACGAGGACCAGGTCAGCTAGCTTTTCCATTAACCCTTTAACGCCTGATTCTTTTGGGGGAATTTTTGCCCATATATCTTTGTACAAATTCATTATTAACCTCATTTCCATTGAATAGTTGAATAGGTCATAAAGGAAGGCTGTCTTTCAAAGATTCCAATATTACTTTGGATGCATCATTTGGACAAAACGTTGATTAAAACCACTCTGTTCATCATCCAGAATATGGACTGCGGACCTCTAAGGGTTTAAGGACCAAGATTTCATGGTTTTGAATTGACCAATTTGATTGATCATATTGCGAAAATTTTAATTCTGACGGGAATAAATTTTCTATCACCAGAATCAGTACGAATATGTTGCATGTGTCGGTCAAAACATAAATAAAATTGAACAAACGAAAGTCCCTATATGACTCTCTCAATAGTGCTAAACATGACGAGTCCCAATTTCGACTTCTTGTTCTCGTAGGAGTTATTGGAGTGCGTGCAGAATGTTCTCTTGTATTCGGATATTTTAGTGACGTGTTCATGTTGTACTTGCGACGTTTTCTCAAATATTTTCCATCCGACCACGTACCTGAGTTTTAAAAACGCAGGATGCGATCATATTTGTACGGATTACAATTGATCGGATCTGAGTTTAGATCATGCTAGATTCTGTAGCTGAATACAGAGTATTCTCTGGTACTCGATATCCTTGCAGGTGAGCAGCACAGAAGAGCCTCTGCCATTCTCCCAGATTTCCAACTTGATTTCAGGAGCCACCCTGGAGGAGAACGTTGCCAAGGCTGAGCTTCCACCGGAAGAGTTCATTGCAGATGTGGCGAATGGCTTGAGGGAGGGCCTTGGACTCCGGCTTTTCAACTTCGATGTGATCAAAGACTCTAAAGTTGGCAACCATTACCATGTGATTGACATCAACTACTTTCCCGGGTATGCCAAAATGCCAGGCTTTGAGAGTGTTCTTACAAATTTTCTGCTCGACCTTCGGCATGAGAGCGACTCGGACACCAAGTCCTTCTCCTCCATCGCCAGCAAGCTTGGTGTTTCTGTGGAAGAGGTGTAGGTACAAAGTCGAAATTGGACCGTAGGGTGACAGGAACTAGGGCACGTCCCTCCCTTGTATTCCAGCAATTTGTTTGTTGTTTATCGATTGGTGGAAGTCGATTTGTGAATACCATCCTTTTCTGTATTTGGTTTATGTTTTTGGATTCGTGCTGACAATATCAATCACGTAAATTCCATCTACATGCCTTGTGTCATGTTAGGGTATTCCTCTGTGTTTGATTGATCTGTCCATCGGTTTTGCATAGTTATTAGCGAGAACAATCCGCTGTGTCACTTATCCGGGTTAGCAATTTACTTGTTCTAATTTTATTTCCCTAGTGTTCAAGATAGCTCATGATGTTCGCTGTTAGTAATCAATGCGGCTTGTCTCCATAAGCTCAACGTCTTTTATTCCAGCAATTTGTTTAGTATATACACAGTATCAGATTGCTGATAGGGACCCACTTATCTCGACAATCATGCCATCCATATTCTACGCATCACGGTAGACTGATTCCTGACGATTCTATGTGAGTGCGGATACCTGTTCGTCGCAACGACGTCTGCTCCATCACTTTCCCTTTCCCTCTTGCAATTGAACCTCATATGGGGTGTTAAATCTTAAATATTGTTCTATCATCTTAAAGTGACACACTTCTAAGCTAACATTTGAAATCTAAACCAAATTCTAATCTCATGTTCTCTATTGAATTTGAAAATGTAAACTCTCCAACATTAGATTTTAATTCTAGGTTATCTAATAATAAAAAATTTGCCCCTTAGAACTTTTTTATGTATGGTTGTTATCCAAATTATGAATTTTTTGGTGTAGTAGAGTAATTTATGGTATGCTAATAAGAATACTTAAAATGTGAAGATTTCAATAAATCTAATTATGTTCAATGTTTGGTGTAATTAGATTTAATTATTTGTGCATAGCTCCTATGTTTTTTGTTAATTCTTGATGGTGATGGAAGAAGCACTTATTATTTGAACCTTATATGAATAAAGTATGAATATTGATGTCATAGTAATAGGTGTATCTTTGTTCACACTTCTAAATCATATACTTGGTAGGCAAGAATCTTTCGTTTCGTTTTTTTAAAATTGATTTGTATTTGTAGGAGCATGACTTTTAAAAAATTCAATTAAATCGTGATATTTTGTAATCTTTGAACTTTGAAAGAATGTTAAGATAATTGTATGTATTATGGACCTTGGATCATTTGCCCTTAGTGTTATGAATGTTGTTGCTAGAATAAATTCAGTTTAAGGGTCTATCCAAATTGGCTCCCAACATTTCCCATACCAAGTGCAAATGATAAGATTGTGACATATTTTAGAGCCTTATTGATTTTTAATTCTAAAATCTTAATGTTGTTACATAATTGTATGTCACAATTAGTACACCCTAACATTTAGGTAGGATGACTCAAAAGCATGTGTGTATTTGAAAGCTTACCATAACCCCTAAAAGTTGGGCCTATTACTACTCAATTGAATATGAGAGTTCTTCACTTTGTATCCCTTCATTTTTTGATTGTTTGTAACTAAAATCTTTTGTATTTGGGGTTCAGAAATGAAATCATAATATCATATGCTTTCTTTAAATTATATAGTTTTGGATTACTCTACAAAAATTTAAAAATACTATGAATTTTTGAAAAACATCATATCTTTATACAATACAGTTAAGAAATACAAAAAATTTACCATAAGGATACATTACAACTTAGAACATTAGGGTTTGAATCAAAATTCTAATTCATTATATATTTAGAAAATTTTGTAGATTGCAGTTATTGACCCAATATTCAATCTTAGAAATTTTGGAAATTTTCAAATTAGAGTAGACATTAGACTCAATAAAATTTATTTCATTAATTGGATTCAAATTTTTTTTAAATGTTTATAGCTAAAGCATTAGATGTTTTTGAAGGGTTGGGAAGGCCGTTTTAGGCCTGTTTCTGTTATTTTTCCCCAAAAAATTAAAGAACAACTGCTTTTAAAATTAATTTTTCAAAACAAATAAAATTATATATATATGTAATTTTAAAATGAATTTTTTTTCAATTTTCATTTCATTTAAATAATAATAATATAACATGGTAGTCTCTTTGCCACATCAAGCAAATATTGTGGCATAATTGACCAAGTCGGAGAACCTAGGACAACTCATAGCCTTCTACAAGGGCTGAAAGATGGATGGCCATTTTAAAAGATGGCTTAGAAGATGGCACTAAAATTTACCAAATTATACTATGGGGTGATGTGTATTCAACCATTCTTTTAAAGTTAGTCCTTCATATAAAGTAAATTGAAAGTCTAATTGACTTATTTGGATATGCTAATATGGCACATCCTTCACCCAAACTTCAACAAAAAAAGTACAAAAGAAAATCATCTAGTCTCTATTATAAAGTCATCTAGATTGAAAAGATTTTGTCATCTAAAGTAAACAACATATTTTCGGCAATGGTAAACATTTCAACATATGATATCCCATTGAGCATTAGAGGGGGATAATTTTCTTTAGTCAAGGAATAGAAATAATGAAACTTATACTATATTTTGCTCATTTTTCATCAAATTTGGAATTAGTAGAAATTAAGGAAGTATAGATTACAATTTGACTTATTCAAAATATATAGATAATCCTATTTCTAAGAAGTAAAAAATGAAAAATAGGTTGTGGTGGTGTACAAAAGAATACAAGAAATTAAAAATCAATATGTCACAATTTTAATTCTTAACAATTAGAAGAGTCTATGTTGCTACACATTTCCCTAGATTTTGTAATTTCATTGACTATGACTACAATCTTTCAATAAAAAAATTTCCAATTAAGGCAGTCATTGTTTTTGTCCATGGAGAAACTGCCACCTTACCAATACATCATCTATTTTTGGTTACCTTGGATGAATGAAAGTCTTCATGATATTCTCCTCAATTATGAAAATAGATCACTCTATCTTGCATAAATGGGGCCTTGGCCACAATCAAGTTGTATACCTCAAATGCCACAAATTGGTGCCTACAACACTACACGGGTATATAATTTTAATTTATCATAATAAATCTCTTTATTCAACTTTACCCTCTTAAAACTCATGCATATATCCAAATGTTGTTTTTCAACTTCACCTCAGATTAGCTATAATTTGTGATTAAAAAATTTGACAATAAATCATAGTAGTTTGACAAATTCCTTTGGTTTTAAATGATATGACCTTATGTATTATATAGTACAATAAGGTAGTCCGCTCTAAAAACCACTGTGCTTTAAAAGCAATCATGACACCGAGGTACATTTTGCTTTCTTCAATGTACCAATAGTGTACATTTCAAGAGGTGGTCACTTTTAATGACTACTACATTTTTCTTCAAAAATTCTTAACTAATTCCACAAAGGTCCAAAAAATATGAAACAACTTGGGTTATTGTACATGCCAATTCCAATTTTCGTCCTACAAAAACTTATTGAATTTTTTTCCAAGAAGTTTATCTTCCCACCAAAAGGTAATCAGCTCTTAAATGGTCGCTTTTAAGTGCAGACTACCTTACTCATCACTACTTAAGTTACATTTGCTTTATGGACCCCATGGTGGCAGCAACCACTTTGGACTCCACAAGTCTTGCATCGAATATCCCACTGAAGTTGTTGGAGATGGCACGTTTCCATCCTTCTCATAACAAGTTTCCCCTCTTTGTTGTACTTGGAATTCCTCGGAATCAGGGAGCTTTCTTGTCTGTACTACTCAATCAACAAATGGCCCTCAGTGCGCCAGAAATAAGGTAGTCTGCTCTTAAAGCAACCATTCAAAAAGCTAATTGCCTTTCAGGGGAAGCTAAACTCCTTTTGAAACAATTTTCACTAAATTTTTGTAGGAAGAGAAAATGGAATTGGGAGCTAACCCAATTCGTATCATATTTTTTCAACCTTCATGGAATTAGTTACAAATTTTTGAGGTTGAAATGCAATGATCACTAAAAGTGATCACCTCTTAAAATGTGCATTATTGATACATTGAAGAAAGCCAAATGTACCTTTGTGTCATGATCGCTTGTAGAATACGGTCACTTGTAAAGTAGGCTATTTTATGGTATGGTGCTCTATAAGCACCTCTGCTCTAAAAACAACCACTAACTCAGAGGTATACTTTGCATTAGAAGATTTTCAATTGTATTGGAGGACTATGAGTTGTCTAAGGTTTTTAGACCATAGAAACTCGTTGCAGATGCTACCTGACATGGCACAATGAGTACCACGTCATTAAGAAAATTAATTAACTTTTTTAAATTAAAAAAAAATCAACTTTTTTTCATTTATTATTTTTTTTAATTCAAAAAATTCAAAAAAAAAGAAATCTAACACTAGTTGTTTCCTAGTTGCCAAGGGAACATCGATGGGAATAGCCCTGAAACAATCTTCCAGCCCTTCGGAAATCCTCTAATGCTTTCTTCAATGTACCAACAATGTACATTTTAGGAGGTGGTTGCTTTTAGCGACTACTACATTTCAACTTCAAAAATTTGAAACTAAATTTCTATGGTGGTCCAAAAAATATGAAACAACTTAGATTAGATGCCAATTCCATTTTTCTTCTTACAAAAATTTATTGAAAATTGTTTTAAGGAGTTTAGTTTCCCCCAAATGCAATCAACTCTTAAAAGGGTGCTTTTAAGAGTAGAAATTACCTTACTAGTAGAACCTAATTCCAATAGTGTCCTCATTTCAATGCCAATAATTGCATTATAATATAAGAAGCTTGGCCATGTAGTATTGGCTTGCTTTTTTGAGAAAGGTTTCACTCAAACTTCTTCACATTCATTATAGATGTAGTTTTTGTCAATGCAAGCCTCCTCCATTTGGTTCATAACATTTCTTGAAATTTCAAAGATCAATGTGTTTCCAACTTATTAGTAATTGTATCTACCTTATGATATGTACAAGGTATCTTCACACTTGGTGTTAAAAGTGGTGTTCGTGAAGGTCTTTAAAATAAATTTCAATATAACTTTCAACAAGATTAATTTCTCAAACACCACTTTTAATACCAAATACAAACATACTTTCAATACAAAATGTTTTGGTTTAAACCCTAAAGGATTTGATCCATTGTGAAATGGTCAAACTTCCTATTTAAGCTAAATTTATCCTTTTTAATTGTGTTCAAATAATAATATTATATTTTAATTACTTAAAACTCTGAATTTTATATCACTCTGAGAAATTTCAATTTGTTTTGTGAAAATTGTAATTATTACCATTTTTGATGCAAAAATTGAATGTAAATGAGTAAAAATAGAAAAAAATCCAAATTTTTAGAAATCTTTTTGAGAGGTACAATGGTGATTAGTGTGAAAATTTTTCAATTTAAAAAAAATTACTTACATCTAAAACAACTACAATAAAGATCCTAAAATCAAATTCGACTATCAAACCAAATTTATCCTTTTACTTAATTGATATGTAAAATTTTGATATTTCTTGCTAGTGCAATTGTGCATTTTCTATTTATGTTGTATTTTTTCAATAATTTTGATTGAAAAATAAAACTAATGTGATTTTTTAAAGCTAAAGGTAGAAATAAAGTTATATCAATTATAATATACATATTAGAATGATTTTTTTATTTTTCACACTAATGAAGGATAGAATGAGAAACATTATTTTATAATTTAAAGTAAAAATTCATTTTAAGAAAAACAAATATGAATGAAAAATACACCATATTGTATCATTTGGATTCAAACACATGGGGCTTTTAATTGCAATAATTTTTTCAATTTTTGACATTTAAAAAAAATTTAAATGAAGTAGAAACAAAACTTGTCAAGTTTCATTTTCTTAGTTGGTATCAAATTTCAACAATAGTTATTTTGAAAGTTGCAATCAAGGTTGACCAAAGCACATTCACTTTTGGAATGCTTGGATCTTGAAGGGTTAAGTTTCTCCTATTGTACTCACACTCTGTGCATTATTTCACCAATCCTAAAATTTCTTAACCATGCATTCTTGACAAAAGAGTTTTGCACAAATTGATAAACATTGGTGGCCACATATGTAGAGCTCAAAAAATATTATATAAACACATAAACTAAATGCCGCATTCCACCAAAGAATGAGCACATCATTAACCTTGAAAGAATGGGCCTATGATCACTTTTTCAAATGTCAAAGTTCCTCTCTTTAGATGCTCCCATTTTACAATTGTCTATGAATGAAATTTTTTGTATTTATTTTATAGGGATGTGATCACACATCTTCTATAAGGCATAAAAATTCCAGATTTTTGTGTGAAAATTTAGAAATAGTGTGAATTTTTGAATAAAAAGTGAAAAATATTCATATCAAATACAAAATGTGTTATAAAAATATGAAAATTATTGTATAGGTGTGTACATTATAGTACTCCGTATAAAACACCATGGTGCAAAAATTTTTACCATGTCATTCTAAAATTCACACACCATGTGCCCAAGGAGTAGCTTTAAGCCTTTAAGTCCCAACAATTTTTCATAACTTTTGACTATATGGTTAAAAAGTTATTGCATGGTATGTAATTTTCATTGTTCAACAAGTAGCACACGTAGTTCAAAAAACTTGTTGAAAAATATTTTCTTTAATAAATAAAAATTTGAAATTGATTTTTTAGATTTATATATAAGTAGAAAGCTTTGAATCATTCCATTTTGATCAATGAGATGAAAGTTATGAGGAGTTTTAGTGTTGGGTAGGTATAGTTTTCAAAGACTCCATACCTACCCAACACTAAAAATCTTCATAACTTTCATCTCATTGATCAAAATGGAATGATTCAAAGCTTTCCACTTACATATAAATCTAGAAAATCAATTTCAAATTTTTTTTTATTAAAAAAATGATTTTTAAAGAAGTTTTTTGAGTTTTTTGGATTGAGCAATGAAAATCACATATCATGCAATAACTTTTTAACCATGTGAACAAAATTTATGAAAATTGTTGGGCCTTGAAGCTATTCCTTGGTCACATGTTGTGTGAAAATTTTAGCCCCAAAAAATAAAAACTCCATTTGTAGTGAGTTGCCAAAAATCACTATGTTGCCAAAAAATGCAATGTGAGCATTTAGGGGTGAGGAGGAGTCTAGTACAATGGCTAGGTAGTCTATGCTTTCAACTTTGAAAAATTCATAGAATATTGTATGTTAAAAATTTTAAAAACGACTAGGGTTGGGTTCTCTCAAAAAGGCTAACAATTTCATGTCAAAATTTCATCAATTTGACAAGCAAGCTATCCAGTGCAAAAAAAAAGGGACAGTTTTAGGTGTGCATACACTAATTAATGAGCAGGTGGTAACACTCACACCATTTTCACCATTATCCTGTACTCTACACAAAGAACGTGCTAACATAATTAATGTCAATAGAATTTGCAGTAAAATCCAGAAACATTTCTTGACTCAGAGTAGCAATGTCGACAGCTTTTACTCCAGTAGAAGTAATTTGAGCTTAAAAACAATGATTCGTAAGCTTACCTTAAAGTATTTCATCACCACCGAGTTGAATCAATGCCTGATAACAGAATCTAATTGTCATTTGAAGCAATAACTCGATTCTCTGAAAATAGTTGAATCCAGTTCCTGCTTCAAACTTACAGGAAAATCACACTATGACTTTGACATTAACATTAGTAAGGTCGGATCTGAAGGTCTCGACGTTCTAATTCAACCTGTCTCATCACAGCTCCTGCTGTAGCGCTTGTCTGAATTTCGCCTCAAGATACTAAAATGTCACTAAGAAATTGCCACTGAGCATTATCAAGATGCAGTTGGAGTCACTCGAGCGATCATGTGCATGAGAAGGTGTAATCTAGAATTGTTGATTCAGAAAGCAAACAACCAATTATTAGGGTATGTAAACATACACGTATCAGTGTTTGGACAAATTTGCATGGGTGCCACAAGTCCAAGTATGGGATGACGACCCATTTTCGACCACTTAAGGAATTCAGCATAGTTGCACTCATGGTGTATTCAGGGAAATATTTTTCCCATGTCAGCAAATTGATTTAAGGAGGATTACAAAAAAATTACATTTTTTGGGTCAAAATTGAAATTATTGTGAATTTTTTTCCCTCGAATTCTGTAAAACCTATTCTTGTTATGTAGGCTGCTGTAATTCCAACCATAAGCTGGTTACAAAATTGATATAAGTGATAATTATGTACATGCCATGATCATCCTATGCTTCAATGTACACTACTTGAACATTTTTGTAGCTCTTGCAGGTGGTGCAATAGATGAGTTGTAATATAAACACATGTGAGTGTAATATGAACAAAGCTATGATTGAAAATTGAGCAACCTATCCTGTGGAAGTGGAGGGAGGGGAGGGGAGGGGGGGGGGGGGGGGGGGCAAAATAGGTTGCTTGTTTTAGCAATTGTGGATCAGGTGGGTGGGGAGGTATTCAAGAAGAATTTCACATATATTAATTCCCTCAAGATTGACTAGTCTTGACCAATGGAGTTGTTCACTAATATTGATGAAACATGAAGTCTTCCTTTTTCATTTATCGATGATTGGCAAGACAATTAGTGAAGACTATTCTGTCTTTACTACTTCAATTAGCACAAAGTTGTTCACCAAACTCACATGTAAGCCATTCTTAGTCTTGACCAATGGAATTGTCCACCGATATTAGAGAAATTCATAGAGTCCTCCTTTTCTGCTTACCAATGATCAACTTGTAAAAAAATCAATAGAGCCTATTGTCTTTATTATTCCAATAAGCATAAAGTTGCCCACTAGGCTCACATGTAAACCCAATCTTAAGTACATGAGAAGTATAATAGTTGGTCTCACAATAATAACTAAGGCATTTTCAACTTGCAAGTGACCTCTTAACCCTTAACCCCTAAAGCCCTGAACCCCATTTTTTGGCAACATAGTGATTTTGGGCAACTCACTACAGATGGAGTTTTTATTTTTTTTCTTTGAAATTTTAACATGACATGTCCCCAAGGAGTAGCTTTAAAGCCCAACAATTTTTATAACTTTTGACTACATGGCTAAAAAGTTATTGTATAAAATGTGATTTCTAGCACTTCGTGGGCAGCCTGGGCAGCAAAAAAAATCTTTAAAAATCACTTTTTTCTTTAGATTTATATCTATATGGAAAGCTTTGAATCATTGCATTTGGATGGATGAATCAAAAGTTATGAGGAATTTTAGTTTGGGGTAGTTTGTAGACAGTTATGGAATCTCTACTCCATAATAAACTTTGAAGCCCTTTATTTTACTCAATTTTAAATATTTTTGAAAAAAATAAACAAATTTAGGTGTACATTGTTTATTACAACATTGAAACTATTGGGATTGACATTTTTCAATTCCATAAAGAAATTATTAACAACTTAGTACTTTGAATCATTTTCTACTTCATTCTATTTACTATTTTTTTTCCAATATGTTGCACAATTCCAAATGATCTAAAAAAATTCAAGCATGTAGACAATTTGTTTTGAAGAATGAATTCAAAGAGTAACCACCATTTTGGACATTTTTTCATGCAAATGTGACCTAGTGAAGTGCAGCTGCCTAGATTTTTTCAGGGAAATTTTTTTTTTTTTTTGTGAATTCAAATGCTAATATCTTGCAATCTACAAGGTGAAAATTTCAGAAATTTTTACCACATCTTCTCAAAATATTTTACTACAAGATCCTATGGTTACATGTGTTTAAAAATGTTTTTTTTTTCAAAAATTGGGTACTTGCACTAGAAATGACAATTTTAGAGCATTTTTGGTGAAAACATAGTCAAAAACCTTCAGGGGTTAAACGCATGAGAGTTGGCATCCAATTTCTAAAATTTGTGTACAATACAATATGCCTAACAATAATGTGCATGGCATGGAAGTCTGACATTGTACAAATTTCCACCAAGTGATTACTATTTTTAACTCCAATTTTGTCCTTTTACCATGCATCCCAACAACAAACTACATTAATGAAAAGGATCAAGAGTGAATGAGCAAATGAGCCATCTAGTTACAATTGTCCAACTAAGGGCAAGCTTATATGTGAGCCTGGTGGGCAAACTTGACCCTAAAACAAGCAAGATGACAAAATTGTCTCCATTGATTGTCTACTAGGGGATGCAAAAAAAAAGAATAAGTTCCATTGTTTACTGATATCAATGGACAACTCCATTAGTGGAGACTAAGAGGAGACTAGTGGATCATGAGAGAATCTCATACATGTCAACTCCTAATTGTATCCCTCCTCCACCCATTGGGTCCACATAAAAGTGGAATTTGTATTTTTCCATGTAGCTCCTTCCTTTTCTCTCTACCCACTAGGGGAGAGACCATTTGGCAAAGACAAGAGTGAACTTACTATACAATTAATGAAAAGTAGAAAAGACAAATAGTGAATCCCATTAAGGCCAAGCATATTGTATTGTATAAAAAATCATCGGTCATTTTGGGCTTCTCTGAGCATTTAAGGGTTAAGAGACCATGAGTGTGGCTGTCCACTTTTCTGCAGCCTGCAAAGTGCATGCGCCACCCCTGTACAGATATCGACCTTGTTGTTTTCCAAGCCCGGTGGTGATGCTCGTACTCCTTCCTACAATCTCAAAACGACTCTGCAATGATATTTAATATGAATCACTTTTGCAGACACGCCCACAGCAGTGGAGAGCCGATCCTTTAACATATACAGACCCCCACCACAAACCTGTTGAGTTGCACCCAAAACGTGATTCCTGCCACCACCTCCGGCTTTAATTTGCTCTTCGAACCATGAATGATTGTACAGTTAGTACGAGAGGAACTAGCAGTTGCAGCGCGTGACTGTTTCGGAGAATCAAACGTGCTCTCCTCAAAAACGTGATACATTCCCGGCACCGTGTCTCGAGTATAAGGCAGTAAAGTCATTTCCTGTTCAACTGGATTCCAGGCTCATCATAAGTTGCCGACTAATAAGAAATTCTTTGTTGCACCGGACTTTGGAAGTGGCAGGGACTCCGTCGTACCAGGAGGGGCGAGGAATACCCCACCATCGCTGAATTTGGGATGAAAAGTGTGCTATTAACTTTGGAACAATTGGAAGGACTTGCACATGACCACAGGCTTCAAGCCTCACTGTGTCCATCGCTCTGTTTGTTGCCATTTTGCAACTGGATATTCATGAATGAAGAAATTTATTATTATTTTCCATAGATGAAATTATATGTTTGCTACAAGTTAGAAAATTTTCAAATTGTTTGGGAGAAATTCGAAATTATTGTGAATTTTTTAAGAAAATAGTGAAGAAAATTCATATCTAATGTAGAATACACTTCAAAAAAAATATGAAATTTCCACCATAGATGTACAGTTTATTATAGTTCATAACATCATGGTATAAATCAAAGTTTCGATATCACTAAAACAATAAAAATCAACAATCTTTGTAGGGTTACCCTGAAAAGACGAAGAGAGGTATCACCAAGATACTTTGCCCGAAATGCTCTGATTCATAAAGCAGTAGGTGCATTCTTCATTTCATTTCCAGTACCAATAAACTTAGTTGTCAAATTATTTGGTGGAAACTTGGAAGCTGGCACCCACTATGTTATGTTAGTAGCCCGGCAGACCTACTGTACCTAGCCCTACTACCGGACCTCAAGCTGAGTGCAGAGATTCTTGACCTAGGGAAGAGGTTCCAGCTTCATAAATTAGACTTGCCGAGGTGCTCTTGAAAGGTGAAACAAGTACGGAGCTAGTTAATAGCTTTCCGTCAGCCCAAGTTCGAGCCTCCACGGATGAAACCGCCAGCGCTCTCTCCCCGCCACGTGCAACGCTCCAACTCCCTCCCAGCAGTGAGCAGAAAAATTTGAATAACAAAAACTTAAATACTAAGCTAAAGTTCCTAAGGTCACCGTGTTTGCCCCTACCGATCCATAAAATATTCTCCCGGCTTGTCCTACCCCCTTCACCATACCCCCATAAAGCCTCCTGGCCTTCTTTTCCACTTCATCACATCAGCTCTTGCTCAGTCAGGCTATCAGTGAGATCTCTCACAGCCAGCACACTTTCAGAATTTCAGAATTTCATTGTGGAATCAACGAATTCGATCGTTTGGGAGCTCTCCGCCACTGTCGGTGACGCTTCGATCAGCCCATTTAGTGTATATGGCATGGTCTGGGGACATAGTCTAGTTGCTGGTAGCGTTTTTCAAACACTCGGTTCACTCGCACTGTTTGCATTCCTCCAGCTGCGTGCGATCGTTCCAATTGTGTCATGAATCAGGTGGTTGTGAGCTTTCATTGTGAATCAGTCGGTGAAGTTTCACATCAACACTGATGATGGAGTGCTAACTTTACCTAGCTCATGAGTCTCGATCATACAGTCTGTCCCCAGTAGCTACTGTAGGACACACCACTTGAGGGTACGTCGAAGATACGTTCATCGATCATAGAATTTCCCCAAATCAAGATTCTTGATTTCACCCACGAGGGTGCCTGTTGCAAAACCCACATTCCAGTATCACTCTTCCTCGTCTGCTCCTTCTCAATCCCCACACAACTTCCCATTCCACGTAGTGTGGTGTGGTCGTGGAAACAGCGAGTTTCCTGGGCGCCAGAATGTCAGGTGTTTGCAGAATGGCTGAGTCACAGAAGCGACCCTCCCGCTCCCATTGTCAGCAAATGCGGGGCTTTCGTTGCCCAGCTCTGGCGCCCGTGCTCGAGCACTACGAAGCGCCAGAGGAAGAAGAGGAGCTCACCGCCAACAGCGAGACTGCTGGAGCTCTTGCTCAGCCAACTGCAGGCCATTGCAATGCTGTGAAGAAGTGTACGACGAAGTTGCGGATTCTGTCGAAGCTGCGCGACGGCTACGTGAAGCTCCTGAACGACGTGGCCTGGGGAGCCGACTACTCGGGTGCGTCTTCGTTCTATGGCTGCCCTTCGGGAGGAGCGGACTACTCGGCTGCCTTTTATGCGCAGAGGCAAAGGGAAGAAAGGGAGAAGCAGACCGTACTGCAAGCAATGGGGCAAGGGCAATAACGGACGCAGCAGTCTCGCATGATCTTCACCGGCGCTCTTGCTTGATTCTTACCAGATGAGGCACTAATTAATTAAGTGAGCCTAGCTGCTCGTTCAATTAATTAATTCCTTCCTTATTTGTGTACGTCCACTGCAGCTAATTAGTTATGTCTGCACACGATCGAAAGGAAGCAAAGATTTTCAATTCCCACAGCCTGTATACTTTATGGGTTTAGTAATTAACGCAACTGGTTAGGGAAGTGATATATAATTATATATCCTCCTTCAAAGATCGGTGACCTTAATTCTATCGACATTCAGTCAAGCCCTGCATGCTTGCTAAGCTTAACAGGTTCAACCAAGTGCATGATCGAATAGACGAGTAGCTATACATGAGTGGAGGAGATCATGGGATCACCTCCCTAGCTAGCCAGTGAACGGGGTTAGCATCCTCTATCTCAGTGGAGAAGAGTAGCTAAGCTTGTAGGTGTAGATGCCAGTGTTGAAAACACTGCCTTTGCACTGTAGTTTGATGTGCATCTTCTGTATTTATAAATGGACGAGAGTTTCGAAAACAAACTATTTTTTTTGTGTGAACATTTGATGTAGGCTGGAGTAATTTGCCGCTATGTAGCTACTAGGTGTGAGTTGGGTGCTCTACTTCATTCTCGTTGCACATGGGCCAAGGATATGTGTACAATAGTCAATTCATGCATTGTTAAATGAGGTAAGGCTAGTCCAGGGGCATGGGCCGGCAGGGGAGGTCCAGATGAACTAAGATTAACTTAGTGTAGATTTTTCAATTTGTGTTGAGCAGAAACCACTTTTGATGTCTGCGGACATTGGCTTTCGGAGTTGCTTGTTCCTTTGAAAGTGTGGTTTCCAAGGACAAGTGAATATATGTACACAAATTAGTTGAACCATTCCGTCATTAGTGCTGGCTTAGTTTTTTGTAGACTTCGAGATTCTTAGCAACGTTGGAAGCAAGCGCAAGAGCTGGTTTTCCCCCCACACTCAAAGTATTCTCCAGAGCGGAGTTCCATACTGAGCACCGAGTTAAATAACTGAATATTAGAGATGACTTCGAAAGCATGTGATACACTGGAAGTTTAATTTAAGGTTTAGTATAATTTGGTAAAATCGGATTATCGTAACCTTTAGTTCAATCCAAATAAAAGCAGCTTGAATGTTGCTGGGTCCGTTGCACAACTTTCACTTCAAAGGTACTCCAAACCAGTCGTACATTCCTCTTCTTTTTCTATGTAAGCAAGAATGAGAATCCCTCAAGTGATTATGGTTGTAACTTAGATTAGGAGCTAGCCGAGCAAAAAGTCGCAGACAAGCACTTCCAGGCAATCGACACCGTACCTGGGCTATGCACGAAGTCTGACGTTTTCTTATCAACATCATTCAACAAATAATTAATACAAGCTGCTAATTGGTCGCAAGTGACTTAATATATCTCATTACAAATAGAAGTGTGTAGTTTGCGTTTTGCACGCCTCTTTCCAAATAATCCTCAGTATAACACTTTCTTTGCAAATCTTCATATTCTTCATTTGCAAATCTTAACTGGCATTGAAAATGTATGTTCCCGAGTTAATTATCGCACAATCATGTAAATTCTTCTCTTCCTTCCCACTATTTCCCTTCTGTAAATGAAGTGGAATTTCATTGAAAGGGAAGGAATATGAACTTGCATTCAAGTTGAGACCATGTCCATCGAAACTAACAAAACGAGGGACTTAGTGTGCCTCTAATGAACACGATTTAAAACAGTTACATACACAATATATAAGGTAAAATAGCCCATGACGGTTAGAATTAGGAGTTTGACCTCATGTGGTTGCTGAAATTTTTCACAGTAGTGCAAGTATGAGAAATAGTGAGAGCAATTGAAATTATGCTTTTTTTGACAAGACATGAATTTGCTATGAATTTTTTGAAGTGTTCAATGCATCTTTGCCCAAAAGAGTCTCTAGATTACCTTGGAACCAACAAAATCTAAATCCATCATGCTCATTTTGCTCACCTAAAGTAGTCATGGTATTTTCTAACATGGAAGAACTAGAAAGTCAATTCTTACAATGATTTCTCATTGAAAAATTAGAAGTTCCTAATGAAGTCACTAATCACTTCATTACTGTCATGCAAGACATGCATTGAAAGCCAAAATCTCACAAACTGAAAAAACCACATTGGGATCATTCCCCAAGTGTCCATTATGGGTCAATTGACCATCATGGGTTGATTTACTTTAGAGTAAGCAAAGCACGGTTTAGAAGAATC
Organism: Pseudoscleropodium purum; assembly: GCA_963969395.1. Classification (NCBI taxonomy): domain Eukaryota; kingdom Viridiplantae; phylum Streptophyta; class Bryopsida; order Hypnales; family Brachytheciaceae; genus Pseudoscleropodium; species Pseudoscleropodium purum. The sequence continues at coordinate 20,016,128 of OZ017795.1, read as the reverse complement.
TAATATTTTTTATTTCTAATCATTGGCTCCCACATAGTCATTCAAACCAAGAGAGATTTTTTTTAATTATGCTTTTGTGAAATTAGAATTATTGATACCACCTTTTAACCCTTAAAGGATGCAACCCTCATGACCAAGGTAGTCACCCAAACCCCCCAATTATTGAACCAATAGGTGCATTCCTTATTTTTACAATCACATCATTCATCAGCCACTTTTCAGCCTCAACTTCTTTTAAGAATTAACTTGTTGAACCTTGTAAGGATGCAAGTCCCTATGACCAAGGTAGTCACCAAAATTCTTCTATTATTGGACCAATAAGTGCATTATCTTTTTCTACAGTTAACAGTGAAGTCATGCATTGGACCATTCTAGTTCATAACGTTGGCCTATGAGGTTAAGTGAATTTGAAATTGTTTTGTTTTTTGTTTTGTATTTTTTGCACAAACAAAGCCCCCATTTCATTAATACGAAATCATATTTGACTTGGAGAATATGAATTATGTACTAAAATATGGTAGGACATACACCATTAAAATAAAATTCAACAATTAACATATTTCATTTGAATACATGTCATTTTAGCATCTATGCCTTATCATCCTTAAATAAAGGACCATATATATAGAATACATAGGATGTATTTTGTGACTTCTTATATTTGTAGGAAGTACTACAATGATCCAAATCAAAATTTTCATGTATTATTGGACCCAGTTTAATATGAATATAAAATTTTTCCATTGCTACACACTTTAATTTGTGCACCTTCTATATCAAATATTCCCCCCGAAAAAAATCTATTTTAAAACCTAAATTGGGTTGTCTAGAGCTTTAGCCCCTATATGCCCAAGTATCCCCTCAAGGAAAAAATTGGGTTTGATACAAGTTCCTATTGTCTTGATCTTTGGCCTAGTTTTAAGAACTTTTTATAAAGATGTGAGCTTATAAAAGCTTTGCAAGGATATAATTCTCATTAGAATCAAACTCATGGTCCAAAAGTTATAATTGCTTTAGTTTAAATTTTGTAAAAAGGGGCAAAAGTCAAGCATGGAAATTCATGGGAATTTCACTTGGCTTTATGGAGGCACAATTGGGTCATTGAATAAAGAACCATAGTTTATAATGATAACAACTTTTGAAGAACAAGGCTCCCTGTGATGGGAATGTACAAGAAAATATTTTAAATTTTGGAAATGTACGGAACAAGGAGAAAAAATTTCAATGATGGGAATAAATGGGAACAAAGAGGGATGCCATTTTTGCAATGGTGCCTAATGTACTAGGAATTTAATTGATCACATTGTGCTTTTATTTTCTACAGTAATTAGAGGTTTTATTTTTTAAAGCTTGTTTTTTTTACTTGTAAAGAAAAAATGTATCTTTGTATTGAACATTGGAATTGTTTGAATTTGAAAGTATAAGGGATAATTTTGCTTGCAAGAAGGCCTAATGTATTGTGACTATTGTCATTTCTTTATACATCCATGTATTGCAATTTTTCTAGGATATGTTCCACTTTTTTGTTATTTGTGAAATTTGTTGGAGATATGCTTGACATGTTCTTCAATATGTTAGATTATTGAATTCAAAGTCTATAGTGCAAAAACTTCTCACAAGATACAAGTATTGGTCAAGGCCATTTGAAACTCTTTGGCATGGTCCAAAATTTTTTTTTATCACATCAAACGCAAATATCTAGTGATCCATGTCATCAAACTTGAAAAAATTTCACTACAATCATATGTATACACAAATTTAGTACAAGATCTTATGGTTCATTATTCAAAACATTCAATTTTCCATCTTTTGGAGGCAATGCAATAGAAATGCCAATTTTCAATAGATTTCCATGGAAAAAATGCATTGGCCTCATTTGGTGGTTAAGGATTTAAAATAACTTTAATAAAATCAACACCCAACCTTGATCAATGTTAGAGCATGATTGGACAAATTCACACAATAGAACCATCCTAATTTGGTATTTGGGTATTTCTTCTACTAGCTTTGCACTACACCCATCAAAGAATTAACCCTATAACTCTAGATGGGTCATTTGTATGTCTCAAGCTCTTGATCTAATTTTCACTAATAGTGCATATGCTTGTTATGAGACTTCAATGTTTTTCTTGGTCTAATGGAAAGTGTATTGGTTTATTGGGCTTAAAGTTCCCATTCAACCCCAATGGTTTATGTACTTTGGCTTATTTCTCCAAAAGGAGTTGAATGTACAATTTTTTAACAATGAATCTTCTTTCACTTGCATTATTATTTCACAAGATATTTGTTTACATTTTTCCTAGAGAAAATGGCTAGGAAAGGATTTACCATTTGTTCAATGTCAAATGAATTGCATCTTTTTGTAATTGGATCATTGGATCTTTTCTAAGCAATTGACAACTAACATAACAAAGCTATACTAGTTACAAGCTTCAAGCATTCTAAAAAACTAAATACTAGTGTTGTATTGGTATGGAATCAAATTCTTTGTGGCTCTTTTGGATCAATTACTAACTTTGGAACATATATCTTGTCATTTGATGTAATACTAGTACAACACTAGCAAATATTGGATTGAATCCAGTTCAATGGTAGTTTCAATCAAATCATTCAAAACTTAACCCCTAAAGGTTCAAACTACTTTTTTTTTTGTCAACATAGCAATTTGGGGCAGCTCACTACAAATGGAGTTTTTAGTTTTTTCTGCTGAAATTTTCACACAACAAGTGTCCAAGGAGTAGCTTTAAGGCCCAACAATTTTTATAACTTTTGACTACATGATTCAAAAGTAATTGCATGATATGTAATTTTCAATGCTTGGCGGGCAGTCCAAAAAATTCTTAAAACATCATTTTTTTCAAAAATAAAAATTTGGAATTGATTATCAAGATTTATATATATGTGAAAATCTTTGAATCATTCCATTTTGATTTACAAGATGAAAGTTGTGAGGTGTTCTAGTTTGCGGGCAGCCATGGATTCCCTACTCAAAAATAAACTTTGGAGTCCTTTATTTAATTCAGTTTTAAATATTTTTTGAAAAAAATAAAAAGATATGATGTAGATTGTTTATTAATACAATACAACTATTGGGATTGGAATTTTTCAATTCCACAATTAAATTCTTAACAATTTAGTGTTTTGAATCACTTTGTACTTCTTTCTATTTACTATTTTTTTCGTATATGTTGTGCAATTCCAAATGATCTAAAAAATTTTGAGCATGTAGCCAACTTGCCTTGAAGAATGAATCCAAGGAGTAACAATCATTTTGGACATTTTTTCATGAAAATGTGACCTTGTGAAGTGCAGCTGCCTGTATTTTTACTGGGTCAAAAAAATGGTTTTTGTCACTTCAAATGTTCAAATGTTAATATCTTGCAATCTACACGGTGGAAAATTCTGAAATTTTTTCTGTGTCTTTTCAAAATAGTTTACTACAAGATTTTATGGTTACATGTGTCCAAAAATGTTTTTCATTTAAAATTTGATGCTTGTTTCAAAAATGGCAGTTTTGGAGTGTTTTTGGTGAAAATATAGTCTCTGACCTTTAGGGGTTAATTGGAATGCATATCTTTCTTAATCCTAGAACAACACAAGGCTAAAAAGTGTTCAACAAATGACTTAAGTTTTCTAGTTGCTTTAATATCTATAGTTCTACAATGTTTTGTAGTCTAAAATTGCTATAAATTATTCTTACTTAAAATAAGACTAAAAACTTCATTTAAAGTTTTAAAACCCTAAATGCCCAAGGTACTATATTCTAGTGTCAAGTAATCTTTGAAATTCAATGAAATTGTATCAAATCTCTATTTTTGGTAGTTTTTTTAGTTGAATATCTTTTAACTCTTAAAGAAACCTAACCTAAGACTAATGTAATCAATAATAAACGATATGATTTTTAGACCAATAGATGCATTCTTCATTTCTATAATAATTTAAAAATTAAAGTCATTTATCAGCCACTTCTTGGCCTTCATGTCTTTACATGATGAACTTTTTTTTTTAAACTTCAAAAATTCAATTTACAAAAAATTTGTTTGTAATTTTCAATTGAAGATTTTATGCAAGCATATCTATTACAAATCTTGGTTTTTTTAGTATTAAGGTTTTGGGGGGATGAGCCTCAAATACATTAAATCTTAGGGGGGAAATCACATTGGAAATTCATTTGACAAAATTGTAGTATAAATTTTAGGAAGCCATATATTAATTGTAATTATGCATGTTATTGGTCCTTTATTCTTATATTTTATTCATGAACTCAATTTCAGATTTGACATATTAAAAAAGGATCAAAATACTTCAAATAACTTTTATAGTTTAATACCCTCATGATCAAATATTATAATTTTAAACCTTTTTAATCAAAAGTAATATTTTTTTTCCTATATGATCTACAACACTTTTAGATTGAATTTGTATGATTACACTTTTTTTTATATAATGAAACTTATCAAAACTTAGGCTTTTTGTTCAGTTTTGAGTAACTCAAAGAACCTCAAAAAAGGTCTTGGAAATTTAGGAATTAGTGAATTTGATTATAGGATCATATAATTTTTTAGTCGATTCTCCTATTATTATTATAGAAAAAAACAAAATTGCAAGATAATTATTTAAACTTCAAAAATTAGGTTTCTCATTAGCCTTCCAAAAGAGTGAAGTTTTGTCTTTCAAAATTTGAATAATAATCTTGTATATTCATAACTTAATCAATATAATCTATATATTGGAAAAAAATTAAGACACATAAGTAAAAAATTTAATCAAAAAAATTATATTTAGCTAAAATGAAAGTAAAAGATAATAGAAGATGAAAGAAAAATTGAATTAATGATGATTCTAACATGAAATTGAGAATCATCAATCCAAATGGTGTACATGTTCTAATAAGCAATTCATCTCTTGTATTTTTATTTTTATTTGAAAATTTCAAGAATTTTAACCCCTAAATGTTTTTGGAGTAAAAGAAGCAAAACGAGTGAAAATGAAGGCAAGTGTAGACATTCTAGTCAATTTAGGGAAATTTTACAGTTTTAGGGAATATCCGACCATTAGATCTAAAAGGAACCTTCAATGTTTACTCCCTCAAAATATTTCAGCACAAAATTCCTAAGAGCTAGCAAGATCAAGACAATCAAACTTGGCAAAAATAGATTTTGGTACCTTCTAAATTTCAGGCAGCTGCCATTGTGGAGGGTATAAATCCATAGAGAATATTTCAAAATCTTGGTGCCACCTTCAATTTTGTGTCTAATGCAAGTTAGGTACATCTTCTAAAAGTTTCAAATGAATTGGAGGCGTAGAACACAGCCAAAATGAAATAATTAGACACAAAGGTCCATAGAATTTGGCATACATAGACAATTTTTTTTTCACTTCAAGTCATTCAAAAAAGCTTTCATTGAAAAAGTGAACGGTGGAGTCATCACTTGGCACATTTTATTCTAAAAAAAGAAATTGAGGTATAGAATGTGCTAAAATGGAATGTAGAATCAATTAAAAAAGAGCTACAACCTTCAGCTACACTAATGTTCTTCATAGTTGCTACCCATATTAGGTGAAGGTGAAGGAAAACCGGTCCTGGTCAACTTGAAAATTACTTGTCAAAGAATCCCCACATGTCCTGTAAAACAAATGACTTTGTAAGATAGGTTGGCAAAACAACCCCACCCGTCCCGCAAAATGGATGGCTTATTTAGCAATTGGCTGGCAAACAACAAGATGGCTCGCAAAAGAAGGTCGTTTTGCCAGTAGGAGTTTGGCCTGCTTATGGCTTGCATAACTCAATACGACAAAATCCCCTTCTTGATCTCCATCACTCGTTGATGATCTTCTGTACTTGTTGTGGCACTTTTGCAAATAAAATACACTTGCTACGGCACTTGTTCCAAGCTTCCTCAATGTGTCTCCAGTTCCTTCGATGTCAGAGCCTCAATTCCAATACTTCTTCAATTTGCGATCTCCACGTATGCAGTTGCAGTAGCTTATTAAAGGTGAATGGGTGCACCGCCCAGCTTGCAAAATGGATGGCTCTGCATTTTGCAAGCCAAAAATCCACCACATTTTGCAAGGCGGGTGGTGATGCTCATACCTTAAAGGTGGGGTGGCCAGCCCAATATGCAGGCCAGAAACTGTCCCTGAGGACCAGTGAGCCCTGTAGCTCTAATGTCAGAAAAAAGGTTACTCAGCAAACACCCTCAAAAGTCGCAGCAGATGGGCTTGGGCCCTGGCCGACCCAACGATGCCTTCCTCCCCCACTGCATGACCACACCAACCCCACCCAAGTGAGTTGCTGTCCCGGGTTCCATGCTTGGTGAAAACAAAAACTGAAGCTGTTGGATTGAACTAAATTCAAACAGTTGTCCGTCTGGGGGGTGGACATTGAAAATTCCTTTCTCATTATAAATAAGAATACAAGAAAAAAAAATGCAAAGAATATAAAAAGGAGTGGAGGGGACCCCTTCATAATTTAAAAATGAAAAAAGTAAAGTTTACGAGGAAAAAATTAAAATATAAAATGTAATAAGAGAAAACAATATAAAGAGGAAAAAAAGAGTGGAAGGGAGACCCCCTAACACGCACACAAAAAGGAGAGAAAATGGATTGATGAAAAGAAAAGATTTTCAATACTTTATAGCAATATGAACTTTGGATCTATAAAAAATGGTTTGTTGGTTTTCTAATTTTAGAATAATTTGGTAACTTTGGTTTCTACGATGATATTAAACACCATAAATTACATTTACAGTGAAAATTTCATATTTTTTTAGTATATTTTTCATTTGATATTAATTTTTTTTCATATTTTTTAAAAATAATTTACAATTTTCTCAAATATCCAGAATTTGTTTATGACTTGTAGAGGACAAATGATTTTATTCCTAAAAAATAAAAATAAATCTTTTTTATTCATATCTAATTGCAAAATAGAAACAAACAAAGTGATGTACACAACATCCACAATAGTGAGACTTAAAATTAGTGGTCATGGGTCTATCTTTCTAGTCTCTCTTTAGAATTACCTCTAAACTAGTAGGTCTATCTCTTTTAAAGTGTTATAGGTCTAAATGTCACGAAGGTATAGTAATCTCTACTATACAATCCTACAAAGAACCTTGTTTTAAATGATGTGAATCAAATTTGGAATCAATTGGCCACATAGATTACAAGATTGCAATGTTTTAGTTTTGATGTTGAAAAAAGATTCTGAAGTTTGATTTCTAAATCTACTCAAATAAAAAAACTTTCAATTATAGAGTGCTACAAAACCAATATACTAACACATTGGTGAAAGAAAATATTATTCAATAGACTCATTGTATCTACAAAATGACTTTGAAATTTGAAAAAATGACCAAAAAAAAGTTGCAGAAAATGCATCTAAGGCTAAACCTCCATTTACTAAAATGCTTCTCAATCACTCATAACTACTTGGATTGATTTGAAATTTTAACCTCACAAACAAAACAAGTATGTGCAACATTCTACAAATTTTTTTTATTGGAATTTGGCAATGTATGAAGAAGAAACAAGCTGCCGAAGTTCACCATAATCCAAAAATGTTTGGATTTTAAACTTCGAATTACTCCCAAACATTCAAAACAATTTGGACTAATATGAAAATTTTGCCACAACAACTAAAATTCAAGAGGAATACAATTCAACAACTTTTTTTTATTTTATTGAAAACAAACATTGGATGAAGGAGATACAAGCCTCCGAAGTTGCAGCCATCAAAATGCAATTTGGTGAACTCAAATTAAACCCATGAACTTTGAATGGCTTCCAAAATATCATTAAATCTTGGATTGATTTCAAACTTTTACCACACCATCTAGAAGAAAGAGCGTAGATTCCCCAACAAGTTTTATTAAATTAGGACATTGAATGCAAAAGTTACACCACTTTGAATTGAACTTCTAAATTGAGAAAATTTTTGGTCCCATGGAGCACTTAGAGCATCCCCACCTAGCTTGCAAAATGCTGTGGATTTTTAGCTTGTAAAATGCAAAGCCATTCACTTTGCAAGCTTGGTGGTGAGCTTTGCCCCACCTATTCATTGTTAACAAGGTGATCCAACTAGCTTTGCAATCCAATTGGTTGCCGTTTGCATTCTTGAATGCACGTTGCAAGTTACTTCCTCCCTGGAACTTGCTTGTAGTAAGTCTTTGCTTGTTGGGAAATCTCGTTTTTTATTTTGTTGCATTCATTTGGCAACTGTGGAGAGTGGCTTCCAAAAACACCCTATTTTGCAAGCCACAAGTGGTTTTGGGGTGCGACTTTTTAGTAGGCCATCCATAATGCTAAACAAGTGGGGCAGATTTGGCAGCCTCTCTTAACCCTGTAATGTTGCTATAGACATTAAGTGTCCAATGAAGGACACACAATTCTCTTGTATAGGACAAAAGTGCAACTATTCATCCTCGGAGTTTTCTTGTGAAAAGGAAACATCTTCTATAATAGTTTGACTTCCAATGAATACTTTTCCATTTTTTTAAGCGATTGATTCCCACTGTATTAGAAAATGATGATTTCTTCGGAGACCAGCCCATCCTTACAGGGTTAATAAGAAGTCATCTGAAATGCCAGTCCGGTGGACATGCTCTTACTAGGCTCTCTTTTAGGGTTACCTCTAAACCGACATGCCTATCCCTTCCCATTGACCTTGATGAACATGTGCTCCATCTTTGTCAACACTGACGCTCCGTCAAAGTCCGTCAGTGGGGCATTTTGGGGGGGTCCTCGGAGATCCCGAAGTTGCAGTGTTTTTCCACCTCATCATTCTTTCACAGAAGTAACGGAATGGGCCAAGCAAGTAGTTTTGTCAACAAGTGGATCCCGCCGTGCGTGTTGTTGCCTTCAGTTGTTGACAAGCTGATTATTAGCGAGCGAGCGAGCAACGTGAAATCAGCCTGAACGCATTTCGCAGAGCGCATTTCACAGCGGACGGGTGGAGCGCATTTCAACCCTGCTGGAGGCTTGGAAAGCGGGTCCAGGTGGATTGACGGAGCACAGGAGCAGAAGCAGCCTCCAATGCCGGATTGCCGGCCTCCCACTTAGTCCAAAATACAAAAAAGTAGAAACTGGGCGAAGCTGGAGCCCCACCGCACTCTTCCGACGGAGGTCCTACTCGGAAGTTTAGGTGACCTCATCACGACGCAATTTGAACGTCACAGGCAACTGAGAGTAGGACTGCGCACATGAAGCAAACGGGTTAGCGGCAGGGCTTCTTTTTTTTTGGGCTTTCTGGTGCCAGATTGCACCAGAAAAAAAAAAAAAAATTTGGCTAAAAAATGGCAACAAATCTTGAAGTTTTTCGTCAAAAAAACTTCAAATTATAAAAAATCTTGGATGAATTCGCCTAATTGTGGATGGAAATAGAATTATGGACATGTGATATGTACAAATGTGATCTTTTCTATCCAATAAATGGATGAATATTGAAATTTGGATTAACATTTTATATCACCACTTTGGCACTTCATGAAAAACGAAAAAAAAAAAAAAAAAAAGCCTTGGTTAGTAGTTAGCACTCCATTGGGGCCAGAAAGCCAGGGTTTGCTTGGTGGAGGGCAAACTAAGGTTACTAGGTTGCCCTATCAAACCATGAGGGTTGAGGTCGGCCAGGGAGGATTGATCCCTCTATTGTTCTGTGTTTTACATTTGTAGAAAACGCTGAAATTTTTATTTGCCACATATGATAGAATTTGCAAATTAGGGGACAATTTTGACATTTATCTTTTGGTGGGGCAATAGAGGAGTCAATCCTCCTTGTTTGTTGAAATTATAGTAGGTCTATAGGGCTTTTAGAAGACCCAATTAAACTTGAAGTTACACCATGTGGATTAGGTCATCTCTCTCCTCTTGGTTGTATACATGTAGCCTTGTTTGGAAGTGTAGGATATTTGCTTGTGTGAGGGTTTTGTGTACAATTTTTTTTGAATTGTAGAAGGTTTATTATTATTTTTTTACAAAATGGAGGATCCACTGAGAAGCTTGTTAGCACTCATGATATATGAAGGGGGCGATAGCTCTCAAAGAACTAAAGGGGGAGGTTCACATGGAACTTCTGGCACTCGGAGGGAGTAGAGAGATGGGAGTTTGAAGTTCTTAGTGGACATTTGCATGGAGAAATATTTTGAAATCGATCGAAAGCAACTCAAGAAGTCCAACTAGGAGTCATTTGAGGCCTAATTGAACATCCAATTTCCTAAAGCCCCTGAATAAACTTGGCAACAAACAAGGGACAAGTGGAACAAGATGCAATCAACATGTGTTGAAGAAAAGGCAAAACAAGAAGAAACGAGAGCACTTCTTTCAAGGTGGACCCCTTAGTATGAGTTATTTGACAACATTTTTGGTAGCACTGTAAAAATTAGGGGTGTTCCTGGAGGCATTGATCAAAGTGTTCATAAAGAGCACATTGAGACTATAGATGTGAGTGATGATGATGAGGCCTATGTGCATGGTACTCTTCTCCCTTCTGCTACTTTATGTGATGCTTCTTTATAGTCACCACACACATGATTGGTTAATTAGCCAAGATGTAAGAGACAAGTTAATAAGAGTGCAAGAAAGAGAAAGAGAAAGTTGGCTATGGGAGATGAATCCATAGCTTCAACCATCAAGGATTTCTCTAAAGGGATTTTAGATATTGAGAAGATGAAAATGGAAAGTATGGAGAGACTCAATGAGAGGATGATAGCTAGTGAAGAAAAGAGGTTAGCTAGTGATGAAAAGATGACTGAAATGCAAATGAGAAGACAATTGGAGATGGAAAAAATATTTGCAAAAATTCTTAAACTTGAAGACTCTTCTAATGCCTTAAAATAGATATTGCATCTCATGTATTACCTACTTTTAGGAGTTCATGGCATTGAAATTTGATTTGATTTGGTTTGATTGAATATGTTCAAAATTCCATTTCATTGAATAAAAGATGCTTTTTCTACAAGACTTTGCGTGCATGTACATGTATTTGAATTTTAAGCTTTGGAAAAGTGCACATGCTATGGCATTATGGTCATTCATCATTAGGATTTTCAATGACCTACATTGTTGCCATAGCAAGAAGTAATTGATTCATCTATAGTTGACAATGGCGGCAATTCGGACATTTCAAGGAAAGAAGGCAACAATTTTTCTGTTCTCAGGACTGTCGGAAAACTGAAACACAGTGAAATAGCTAGATATCCTCCAAGAGCTGGGACTCTCGAGAGAAGGGTATTGAACAGAACGCCAAGATATTTCATAGAATCTCAGATAGACGAACACCTGTATTTGGGGGTTGATCGAAGATTTCACATTGAGCTTAACCTTTCATCCGATCAGCAATGAGAGTAATGTGGTTGTCTTGAAACTCTACATTGTTGGCATATGGTATTGAAATTGTGAGTTCATAATAAAGAAGCAGATCCCCAAGCAGATGAAAGAAGAAGCAAATCAAATCCTGACCAGTTTGAAAACTTGGGGTTTCAGGGGCTACTACGAAGAAAAGGAATTCCAGAAGAAGCACAAGTGACGCAATGTCGAAGCACAGAAGTAATTCCATATTCATAGCGGCACTAAGGTGTACAGAATTGGCATCCAAATTCTCTCCTATCTTACTGTACATTGCACTAAAATGTTACATGGACACTCGATCTATCCACTATCTTTGGCCCCGAAGTCTCTCAACAGATTCTTCCTTGAGGGAAGCTCAAAGCAAGCCAGAGTGTATTAAGCTCCAAATTGGCCACTGAGTATTGGTTACTGGATATAGATCCATCGTATACTGACCATCTGCAACCTCCGACACACTCTTCATTCACACTAAGCTTAAGATTAAAGTTTGACTTTCAACACACTCTTGAATTCCCAACGGCCGCAACAGACTCGTCATTCACGCTAAATCTTAAGATCAAATTGCATCCTCCGTGAGTCTTGAGACCAAAGTGTGTCCTCCAACAGACTTCATGCGCGCTCTCTGGTCTTAAAATCAAACTTTTTTTGTGTGTAGCCTCCAAGGCAAGTTCTGCTTCCTGCACGATCTGAAATTTCCATAGCCAGAGCAAAACAAGCAAACGTGCACGTATGAAGGTTTCAATGTTTTTTCTGAGTTTGAGAAGTACGAGCCAGGATGACCGCCTGCTCAATCTCCTCGTCCTGCTTGGACAATCTCATGGCAGCCATGGCTGCGAAGTCCGAATGGCCAGTGGAGCTTCCATACACAGACGACATACCCGAGAAGTCGGAACTCGAGGCCATGTCATTCATCAGCTTGACGTAGCTGTCTCGCAGCTTCGACAAGAAGCCCCCTTTGGCTTTGAATCGCTCCTTGCCTTCCCCACAATATTGTTTTCTCGGCACTTCGTCTAGTTTCATAACGCAGTCTTCCTGCACGGGCTCCAGAGGGTAACACTTCTGTTGGCACTTCCTCATCTTCGGCTTCGCCACACCTGCCATTTTCACAACTCAATTCTTTGTACCCTAAACCTGGTTCCTGTAAGAATCTAGTAGTGTAAGATTCTAGTAGTGTAGGTCTCTTCCACTCTCAGCTTCGTAACTGGGATCAAAATCACTCACTCATTCACAAGACCCAGGTCTCTAGAGTGACGCCTCCAAAATTTGCTAGAGTAACACTTTGGAGTGTGCGCTAACTTTGGGAGATAGTACGTCCTGGAGGTTGATGGTTGCATTGAAAGAGCTGGACCTTTTATATTTTTCTCGAAACTAGACGACGATCTTCGGACTAGTTCGGAGATCACTGTTTTGAAGAATTGCAACAACTCTGTGGCACGAGTCTGTTCATCAGACACCACAATCAACAGAGAAGAATTTAGAGCTAGACGTTTCCTATGAGACCGAGAGCAAGTTCCCCTTCACTCAAACTAAGCTGAGAATGAGCCTCAAAGCTGTCTTAGCTTGCACAAGGCCACGAATTCACAACAAGACACAGCTGTCGACAACGGTACGAAGACGCAAGCTCAAGTAAACAAGAGCAATTGAAGGAGACTGAAATCAAACTGGAGCGCGCTTGATCTAGAGCAGCTAGCGCGCGCTGTCAAACCAAATGTAAACAAGAGCTGTAACCAAATCTCTGAACCTGTCGAGCAAATTAAATGAATGCAAGTATCAATTGAAGAGGATGGTAAGCTAGCTAGGAGAGTGTCAATTGAATTTCACAACACAGCAGCTAGCACCAAAATCGGCTGCAATGGCTTGTTAAATGGTTGTGAGTAGCAGCTAGATTGCTAAACTAAAGACGTGTACGCGGGCTGAGTTCGATCGGAAAGGGAAAAACTGAAAGGTCCGTCTGGGGATTGTATCGTCGGTAACAAACCTGAACGAAACAGAAGAACGGACTTGAAGGATCATAGGGATCTACAAGAGGAACAGGTGGCGTGCACCCTCTGCAACAGTGTTGTAGATTTTTTTATACTTTTTAGAATTAGAATGGAATTCAGCTTTAAAATAGTAATCAGGCAGAGTTTTTTGCAGAGTTTTTGCAGGCAACTAAGAGTCAGCTTCAAAACAGAGAAGTCAGTGCAAGTGGGTCAAACACGCGCCAGCATTACCCGAGTGAGGTCCCACACTGACTGACTTGCCATGATGCTTATTATTACTCGGTCTTTGTTTACCCTTCTCAGTCTTTTCTTGGGCTTTTTTTTTATAAATTTTTTTTACAAATGGGGGACCCGGCCCTCTCAACTGAACTGAAGTCCTTTTTTTCAACAAGGACTGAATTGTCAAGCAGCAGAGTATAGTTACCCCCTCCCCGACACATAAAATAATCTGTTTGTTCAAGACTCTTATTAACCACGATACAAGTGGGAGGGAGTCCTAGAGTAACTTACTGATGACCTAAATTAAAAATCAAAATGTTATTTTTTTTAGTATTTTTTAGTATCAATTGAGAGTTTCTTTCTTTCAAGATCTGACACCAAAGCAATATAGTCCACATTCAAATAAGTGGGATAGTGTAGTACTATAGAGTAGTACTACATTGTATATTGTTGGTAACTTAAATCTTTTGGCTCAAAAAATTGAGTAAATCATGTTTAATTTTTTAGTACTTTTTTTAAGTAGAATGCAAATATCAATGTGATTCTTTTGAATTGAGAGCTTATTTCATTCAAAATCTCATGTCGAAGTTGTAAAGTTCACATTCAAACTAGTGGAATGATGTAGTATTATAGAGTACCTTATTAGTGACCTAAGTCCTTTATATTCTCTAAAGGACCAAATTGCATCTTTTGGTAACATAGGGATTTGGGAGAGCTTGCTACACATGTAACTTTTAATTTTTTTCTTTGAAATTTTCACATAGCATAGGGATAAGGTTTGTCTTTAAAGCCCAACATTTTGATTACATGGTTAAAAAGTTATTGTACAATATGTAGTTTAATTTTCAACTTAAGTAGCCTAAGTAGAATAGAAAAGAACACTTTTTTCAAAAACAAAAACTTGAAATTAATGTTCTAGGTTCACATATACGTGGAAAGCTTTGAATCATTCCATTTTGATTAATGACATAAAAGTTATGAGGAGTTTTAATTTGTAGACAATTATGGATTCTCTCTCTAACATAAACTTTAAATACTTGTCTTTAACTCAATTTTCAATATTTATAAAATAAAATGAAATCATAGGATGTAAATTGTTTATTATAACATTATAGCCATTGGGATTGGCATTTTTCAATTCCATAACTAAATTCTTAACAATTTAGTAATTTGAATTATTCTCTATTTTTTTCTACTTACTATTTTTTCCTAGCTATAAGTTGTACAATTCAAAATGATCTAAAATTTTCCAATCATGTAGCCAACTTACCTTGAAAAATGAATCAAAAGAAACATCACCAACATGGACATTCTTTCATACAAATGTGACCTTGTGAAGTATAACTGCCCATTTTTTCACATCACCCCCCAAAAGATATTTGTTAATTTAGATGCTAATATCTTGAAATCTACATGGTGAAAATATCAGAAATTTTTTCCACATCTTATCAAATAAGGTATCACAAGATCCTAGGGTTACATGTGCCCAAAAGTATTTATTTTCTAAAATTTGGTACTTGTACTGAAAGTGGCACTTTTGGAGCATTTTTGGTGAAAACATGGTTAAAGAATTTTAGGGGTTAAAATCAATTAAATTTTATTCTTCAACTCTTTTTAGTCTTTTTTTCAATTGAATGTAAATATTGTGGTTCATTTGAATTGAGGATTTATTTTGTTTAGGATTCCCAAGTCAAGTCTACATATCAAGGAAAGGAAGTAGTAGACTAAGTCATAGGTGGCCTAATTCCTTAACCATGATTTCTTCTTCATTTTACTCTTGAAAAAGTAAAAATATTGAGATTTCTTTGCTTTGAAGGTTTCGTTTGAGACTCCACACCAAAGAAGCAAAGTCTATATAATAATGGTAGGGAGTGCTAGAATAACTTAGCAATGACCTAAATTTTTTGATTTATTAAGTTGACTTCATAATTTTAATAAATTATAACTATTGTGATTCTTTTGAAATTTGAATTGAGATTTTTTTTGCTCAAAACCACACCAAAGTTCACAAAAGAATAGGAGGGAGTATGGTGGTTCAATAATACATTAGTGACCTAAGCCTCCTTTGACTATAAAATTCATTTTAAGTAAATTTTTTTTAATACTAATAAAAATACTACATTGAATCTTTGAAAAGAGTCTTCAATTTGTTTAGGACTATACATCAAAGTCTATAAGATATTAAGGAGTAATAAAGATTTTTTTGTTCATGACCTAAGGACTTTCAAGAATTTTTTTAACTTAAAAATGATCTATTTAGGTGTTTTTCTTTGATTCTCAATTTTAAATATACATATAAGAAAAACATAGCTTTGAATTTTAGCTGAAAATTGAAAAACTATCCTCTATTTAGACATGGACTATCAAAGAAGCTTGAATTTTTTTTGGATGAAGATGATTCATATTAACACTTTTAAAAATTGAAATTTGACTATTGATTAGTTAGTTTTTAGCATCTTTGTCCTTTAGAGATAAACATCAAGCTACATAAGGATTATTGTATGACACATATTCTAATATCAAAAAATGTGAGTATCTCTATAGGAGGTTGTATTTCCCCAATCACATGTAAACAACTTAAACACTAAAAAATATTCCCATTTTATAGACAAAGTAAATGTTCTTCCTAGTCTACTACTACATGTATCTAGCTATAAAGAAAGTCACCTGTAAATCCTTAGAGAGAATACAAGATACTTTGGATACTTCTTAAAAACATCTAAGATTCTTTTTAAGGTTTATAAAAACAATCTTAAATTCACAAAAAGAAGCTAAAAAAATCACAATGTGCAGTTTTAGAATGGGCTACATACAAATCTTAGAATAACAAATTCGCCACTCTCTTAAACCATTAAGGATTAGGTGTTCAAATTTTGAACACCAAATGAATGTAAATACATCCCAAGCACACAAAAATGCATTTTTTTTATCCATCATTTAAAAAAAATTCTTATGTTAGTTCTTGAATATTTGTACGATATAGATTTTGAAGACTTTGCTTTACAATAATTCTATAATTCAAAGGATAACAATAGGTCTAGCCTCAAAAAGTAACTTTTTCAATCCAAAAAATAACCCTTCAAAAATGACTTGAATATAAAAATTAAAAAAAATCTTTAAAAATTGCTATTTTTAAATTTATTATTTTCAGCTTGAAAAAATTAAAAATTCTTGTGAAAATCACAAATATTCATTTTAGAATCAACATTAGGAGAAATTTTTAATTTTTTAATTTTAATTTTATTGAAAGATAATGACTTATAAACTAATTGATCTAATTCTATTGATCATATTTTACAATTATTTTTGAGAGTCATGATTAAATTTATTAATCTAAGTTGCATTTTATAATACATCTTCAAAATTTTAGAAATCTAGAGTTCCAGACTACCTCTTAGTCTTTAACCTCTAAATGCCTAAATTGCGTTTTTTGGCAACATAAAAATTTGGAGCAATTTACTATGAATGGAGTTTTTATTTTTAATTTCTTTGAAATTTTAACTCAACATGTGCCTGAGGAGTAGCTTTAAGGTTCAACAATTTTCATAACTTTTGACTACATGGTTAAAAAGTTATTGTATGATATGTACTTTTCATTACTTGATGGGCAACTTGGGCAACAAAAAAAACTTCTTTAAAAATGTTTTTTTTAAGAAATTAAAATTTGAAATTGTTTCTTTACATTTATATATACTTGGAAAGCTTTGAATCATTCAATTTTGATCAATGAGTCAAAAGTTATGAGGAATTTTAGTTTGCCGGATTTGCAAGTCATTATTGAATCTCTACCCTAAGACAATCTTTGAAGTCCTTTATTTAACTCAATTTTCCATATTTTGGAAAAAAATAAAAACATTGTATGTAGATTGTTTATTACGACCATTGGGATTGGCATTTTTCAATTCTAAAAATAAATTGTTAACATTTAGTATTTTGAATCATTCTCTACTTCTTTCTACTTATTATTTTTTTCTTACATGTTGTATAATTCCAAATGATCTGAAAATTTTCAAGCATGTAGCCAACTTGGCTTGAGAAATGAATTCAAAGAGTAACCACCATTTTGAACATTTTTTCATACAAATGTGACCTTCTAAAGCGCAGCTGCTTGGATTTTTGCAGGGCCAAAAAAAAGAAATTTGTATGATCAAATGCTATTATCTTGCAATCTACATGGTGTAAGTTTCTGAAATTTTCTCCACATGTTCTTAAACAAGAGTATTACAAGATCATACGGTTGCATGTGCTCTAAAATGTTGTTTTTTTCTAAAATTTGGTACTTGTACGTTGGAAACGTTTTTGGTGAAAACATATTCAAAATCATTTAGAGTTTAAAGGGTTAATGTTCCTACAAAGAAGGTATCAAATTCTTGAAAATTAAAAAATAAATAAAAATTATTAATATTTCTATAAGCAACTGCAGAAACACTTTTCCCCCAAACTTTAACTAATTATTCAACATGAAATGCCGACCCTGGCCAATAGCTGGGTACGGTATACAGCATCCTACCAAACGTTAAACCCTGCAGCAATTTTGCTCATTTCCAAAAACATATAAAAATCCCTGAGTGTTAGTAACAAACTCTGAATGATGAATTCAGATGAGCATGTGAGGTCATTGATTGGGAATAAAAATATCAAATCCTTCTCCACCCTGCTCCGCTACAGTACTGTTTTGTTACTGTATAAATCGTGTCTGTGATTGTATTGATTGCAAGTGTCTGAGTGAGGCAAACTTACTATAGTCTCCCAATTAATTTCTTAGTTTCGGTGGACATGGCCAAATTCAATGCAAGCACGTACCGTAAGTTGGTGGCCTAAACATTCAAGTGGTTTCTCAACTTCTTTCCTTGCTATTTTATTGTAAATCAGTTCATTGTATATCAGTTCATTTGCAGTTTCGGAAAAAGAAAAGATATCTGTGGCAAATTGTGAACACACATTCGCAATCTTACAGGTTTGTAAACAATACAGTATGAAGGTTTGCAAAAAACGTGTTACATTTAGAGGAGACAAATGGAAATTATTGATCTCTCTATTTGAGGTAAACACACTTGCTTACTGTACTAGCCGCGCGCTTGTTTCAATTGTTCATGTTGACGAGTTTATGACACTTCAGACTTCACCGTGCCCAGCCCAATTCTGATGTCAATTACCCGTAATTAAGTGCCTTTGGGAGACTTCGCCATAGCCCGGGGCGCTAGCTCCTTACCTACAACGAGGTCATTCAACTCCTGCTGAAATTAATAGAAAGGAAAGGAATGTACAAATTGGTTTGTGATAACTTCAGTACGTTACTGTACCTATGAAATTGTGTGTTGCGTGCAACAGCGGAACATTGATTCAAGCTGCCTTTGGAGTGAACCAGGAACTAAGTTAAGCTTAAGTTAAGATAATCCAACCAAAGAATACTGATTGAATGCCCGCGCGCTCTGGAGAATATTCTGAGCTTGTGGGGTACGGAGAGCTCTTGACGGAGCTTGCTTCCACCGTGATCGACAACACCGTATCAATTGGGAAGAAGAAATTAAACATAAAATTATTATAAGAATCTCGATTTGTACGTTCACCAGTGGCAATGAGACAAGCGAGTCCGAAAGTCAAATTCCGCAGACATCAAAAGTGGCTGCTGCTCAACACGAATTGGGTACTTGAATCTTTTCAAGACTATAACTGCGACTTCGTCCGATCCCCTGCCGGCCCACTCACTGGATTAGTTCTGTTTCATTTAAGATATTCAGTTAACAATGAAGAAATGGACTCCTCGATCTATGAGACATATCTTTGAGACATTTTCAACGAGCAACGTAACCCAAGCTCAGCCGTTTTGAACAAAGAGATTGAAGCACAGTACTTTTAGTACCCAAAACACAGTATGATAGATTGATAGTGCTATGGGGGTAGAATTCTTCAAAAGTGTCCATGTTCTAAAAGCAATCAAGACTCAGAGATACATTTTTCTTTCTTCAATGTACCAACTATGTACATTTCAGGAAGTGGTCGCTTTTAGTGACCACTGTGTTTCAACTTCAAAAATTTGTAACTAATTCCACAAAGGTCTAAGAAAGTAACATGAAACGACTTGGGTTAGATGTTAATTCCATTTTACTTCCTATTAAAATTTACTGAAAACTGTTTCAAGGAGTTTAGCTTCCCTAAAAAGGCTTAAATGGTTGCTTTAAGAACAAATTACCTGTACATATCATTGTGCTAACCAAATGCTAAAATCATACAAGCTTACCTATGGGAATTGAATTTTTTTTCTTCTTTCAATTGGGTATGGACACAATTGCACTAGATGTACACAATTAACACATGAATTAATTTAGCATTTGGATTCTCATAATTAATTAATTTCCCAAATGCATCCATTAACCCTGTAAGGACCAAGTGCTTGTTCAACGGACACTTGAAAACTTAGGTGCAAGTCATATGAAGTCAATTTTAAAAGAATGTTTTTAAATTTTTGATACAAGATATAAACATTCACTTCCTTCACAGGAATGAAAAAATTCCTATTGAATGTCCAAATCAAAAGTTATGCTTTCCCAAAAGACATGTAGAGTTTGGACATTTTTTGATTGTTTTGAGCATCTTTTGCCAAAACCTACAATGAGTTTTGAAATTTGGCATGTATGTAAGTACTAAAGTATGGTATAAAATTGTAAGAAAAAAATGCCTAATTTTAATTCTCAAATCACATTTTGAGAGGAGTCAATTCTATGTTAGCTATGTTGGGGCAATTTTGAAGAAAAACATTTTAATTCTTCTAACTTCAAGCCCTATTATTTTGTAATATATGAATTCAAAATTATAGAAAAATTCCTTCATATTCCAAAAATGGTTTTCAGTGTTTGGATTTCAAATTTTTTTTATGCATTGCACATGAAATCATCAAAAATTGATTAGTGTATTCATTTGCTAATTTACTCAACATTCTCATATTGTAAGGTGATTAGAATAAGCTAAACTCCATATTTGCTTCTAAAATTTTGCATGAATGTACTTGATAAGATTCAGAACTCAATGATGAAGAAATACAATTTCATCAAGAGCAAAAGTATTGAGGGCTTGAGGTCTACTATCCTATTCTACAAGAATGAAAAAAACAAACTCACTTCAAACCATATGGTCAAATGAGCTAAAAATTTTCCACAAGTTTTTGTAGTAATTTACTACACTTTGTATAGTCAAAGTTCAATTTTTTTTTTTTTTTTTTTCAATTTTAAAAAATGCACTAAGAAAATGATAGATAAATTAGACAATTTCTCTTGAAAAGAACCCTAGTCTTCTAGGGGTTAGCATAAGCACTGGTGAAGAATATAATACAAGGCAGTGTTTTCAACACTGGCATCTACACGTACAAGCTTAGCTCGTCTTCTCCACCGAGATTGAGGATGCTACTCCCGTTCACTAGCTAGCTAGGGAGGTGATCCCATGATCTCATCTACTCATGTATAGCTACTCGTCTATTCGATCATGCACTTGGTTGAACCTGTTAAGCTTAGCAAGCAAGCAGGGCTTGACTGAATGTCTGTAGAATCAAGGCCACCGATCTTTGAAGGAGGATATATAATTATATATCACTTCCCTAACCAGTTGCGTTAATTACTAAACCCATAAAGTATACAGGCTGTGGGAATTGAAAATCTTTGCTTCCTTTCGATCGTGTGCAGACATAACTAATTAGCTGCAGTGGACGTACACAAATAAGGAAGGAATTAATTAATTGAACAAGCAGCTAGGCTCACTTAATTAATTAGTGCCTCATCTGGTAAGAATCAAGCAAGAGCGCCGGTGAAGATCATGCGAGACTGCTGCGTCCGTTGTTGCCCTTGCACCATTGCTTGCAATCTGGCCCGCCTCTCCCTTTCTTCCCTTTGCCTCTGCGCATAAAAGGCAGCCGAGTAGTCCGCTCCTCCCGAAGGGCAGCCATAGAACGAAGACGCGCCCGAGTAGTCGGCTCCCCAGGCCACGTCATTCAGGAGCTTCACGTAGCCGTTGCGCAGCTTCGACAGAATCCGCAACTTCGTCGTACACTTCTTCACAGCATTGCATTGGTCTGTTGGCTGAGCAAGAGCTCCAGCAGTCTCGCTGTTGGCGGTGAGCTCCTCTTCCTCCTCGGGCGCTTCGTAATGCTCGAGCACGGGCGCCAGGGCTGGGCAACGAAAGCCCCGACAATGGGAGCGGGAGGGTCGCCTCTGCGACTCCGCCATTCTGCAAACACCTGGTATTAATTCTAGCGCACAGGAAACTCACTGTTTCCACGACCACACTACTTGGAATAAGAAGTTGTGTGGGGAATGAGAAAGGAGCAGACGAGGAAGACTGATACTGGAATGTGGGTTTTGTAACAGGCACCCTCGTGGGTGAAATCAAGAATCTTGATTTGGGGAAATTCTATGATCGATGGACATATTTTCGACGCACCCCTCAAGTGGTGTGTCCTACAGGAGCTGTCGGGTATGGTCGAGACTCATAAGATAGAGCACTTCATCATCAGTGTTGGTGTGAAACTTCACTGACTTCGAATTGAAAGCTCACAACCACCTGACTCATAACACAAATGGAATGATCGCTCACAGCTGTAGGAATGCAAACAGTACGAGTGTACCGATCGAGTGTTTGAAAAATGTTAACAGGAACTAGACTTTTTCCCCTGAGCATACTAAATGGGGTGAAGGGTGGAGGAGACGAGAATGAGCACACTGGAATAATGTGATCGTCACCGACTGTGAGGTTTCACAAACAATTGAAACTCGCTGATTCTACAATGGGAGAGAATGCCTGACTGTGCAAGTGCTGTCTGGGTGAAGGAGAAGATGGCACGCAGACTTTATGATGGTGGGGGGCAGAAGTGACGCACGACAACGCGCAACAATATTATATGCTCACTTTATGGCATCGGTAGGGGCAAGACGGGATCGATTCTAAAGTAGTGCAACAAGCCTCTTGCGGAGGTCCAGCCAAGGGTGAAAGTAAAAAAAAGACCCCCTATATTGTGCCGTATAAATTGAATTGTTAACTCCTCTCCTATCAAATTGGGGCCTCTGATTGCAAATATGAACTCAAAATTTTGGTTGCCTGCGTTTTCCCCAGGGGTAGAACACGGGGGGAAACTGAACCCGCCTCACGAGGCTACTTTAGACTCGACCGGCAACACGGTGACCCTGTTTGAGTTATGTAATTTATATGTGGGTGATGGTTAGAGGGTGCCACGTGAATGGGAGTGAGTGGTGGCGGTATTATTCGTGGCGACCGAAACTCTGACGCTGGACCAGGAGTCAAGGTCAGATACAAGTCTGAGTGAGTTGCGAAGTTGGACCCCATCCCGAGGTCAGAAACCTGTGCTCCGAGAGTAGAACCCGTCCATCCGCCTGTTCCATCCCGGGTTCCGACATTTTAGTGGGTCCAGAGCTCGGGACTCAAGTGGTAGACTGCACCACGTGGGGTGGCTGAAAGGGAGAAGCATAGCTTGCATTCTTCGGTGGAACCGGCGAACATGGAGGAAAAAGAGATGCGTAACTCCAATTTTTTTCAGTTTATTGGGTGGTCTGACTGACGGGCCTGTTCATTTTGTTCATTTTGGGTCCCACGTAGAGGAGATAACATGAGAGTGTAGTCTTGTTATGAGCCATGCCCACACCAAGGCTCTACTTTCATGAAACCTGCTGTTCAATCATACTCAAACAAGGTTCTGAAGATGTACACGATAATGCTGAAGCAAACCGGTGTTACGGAAACTTATGAACCTCCCCATACCTGGCAATGATCGAGTGACTATCACCCATACAGAAATGGGCTTTCATATTATTGAGTCTCTTCATGCAAGGCCTCACCTCAGATCCCACAAGTCAGCGAATGCAACGGCCAATGCTTGAGGCACCAGTGTCATTAATTGCCTCAATAGGTCTGCGTCACCCATAACTCGTCTTCAATCTCTTTCTAAACCTTTAGATCAACCCAAAAGCAAAGATACGTTTGTCATTGAGCCTCCCAGCTTCCAAGCGTTCTCCAGCTAGTCCGTTTTCCCTATTTGAGGCCGGGTCGACAGCTTCCAAACTTCCAACTTGATATTGGTGGCATAACTTAGTCATTTACGGCAGAAGATTTCTAGCTGTTAGATTCGCAAAGCATTCACAACCCATGAGGTATTCCTGACAAACTGAAAAAAATGAGGATGCAACTGAATGGTTAACATATACAGTATATAACTTAGTAACGACTTGGAACGAAGTATCGAAGGGTTAAATTGATTCCGCATTAATTCCATCCAAAAACGAGCAAAAATCAAGCTTGTTGATTAAGCTGAAAATTGATTACTCCTTGTGGCTTTCATTCCTCATCAATGACACCACTTTAGAAGTAATTTCAGAAAAGCATTCGGAGCATTCCCTTACATGAAAGGAAATGCAAATGTCAGGTAGCAAATTAAAATGCCCAGAATAGATCGACAATTCTTGAACGTAACATAAGGATATTCAATTGACAAAATGGATCTACGTACAAAACGACTCGAAGCAATTCAATAGATTAAGTTCGTATACTTATGGAACCCCTGGCCTGGCCTCACAGCAAGAGCATGTGCTCCACCTGCGGCTGGTGCAGCCAATTGGAGAGGGGTTGACCATGACTCACAAAACAGCCGACGTTGGAGTTTTCGACATAAAAGGGCGAGCCCAGAGCCGACAGCAGATTGTGCACGGCTTGGCGCACCAAAGAGGACCCTGTGACTCGACTGTGCTTCCCCCACCCGGTGATGATCTCGATCCTCTCCGGAGCGACGCCCGTGTACAGCATGGTCTGTCGGAAGCCCGCGAGCGTCCTGGAGAGCGCCACCAGCGCCGTGCCCATGGACATGACGTGCAGGTTGATGGAGAACTGGTTCTTGGCCTTCTCCCGCACCGCCTGTGGGTACAAATCGTGCGCCCTGCCCACTTCCCAAACCAGCCCTGCCTCCGGTCTCCTGCCCAAGTTGTGCAGAAACTCAATCAAAGAATCCGTAAAGCCGCGCTTGCAGTCGTGCTCCTCCCCATGTAACCCTTGAAAAAATTGCTGAACAATGTGTTCCAGCTCCTGGGGGGGAACCTCCCGGGACAATAATGTACAAACAAACGCGTACACCGGATGCAACGTGCTGGCCATGAGGCTAACGACTTGCTGGTGTTGGGCACTGGCCGTGCAGGAGCTCAAAAGAATGGTGTGCGTCTGTAAAGTGGGCACCAATCCCCACGCATTCATCGACTCCAGCACGCCACGGGCCGAGTCGAATTGATGCATGCGAAGATATGTGCCCAACAGAGAGTTGCTCGTTTGAACGTTTGGTGTCAATCCTGAATCTAACATCTTCTGGTACCACTCTCGTGCCCGGTTGGCATTCCCGGCCTTTCCCCACATGTCTACCATGACGCCATAGATGGGAGCGTCCGGGATCCAACCCGCTTGTTCCATTTCCTGGAACACGTGCTCGGCTTCGTCAATGTGCCCAGTTTGACCTAATACCTCCATCATGATGCTGTAAGTGACCCTGTCTGGGTGGAACCCTGCATCCTGCATGTCGTTGTACAACTTCATGGCCATGACATGATTCCCCGCTTTGGCTTGCAAGTCGATGATGATGTTGTACGTGACTAAGCTGGGCACGCATCCACGCTCAACCATCTCTTCGAAAAGCTTCAGCGCGGCGTTCACTTTGCCAGCCTTGCCGAGGCAATGGATGATGACACTACACGTACAAAGCATCAAAACAGGGGTCGATCAGGTGTCCACAATCTATCTATCCAGAGCTAATTAAATTGGAGAAGGCACAAAGGAAGGAGATCGATTACAGAAAGAATAACACAAATAACACCCATCTTCATATTTGCATAAACGATTGTCTTAACAGTGTAGATTCCGTACCTGTACGTGAACGTGTCAGGCTGAAAGCCAGCTTGCTGCATTTTCTGATACATGTCCATGGACACATCGTGAAAGCCGGCTTTGGAATGAAGATCCACAAGTGTGCAGTACGTGACACGATCCGGCGCGCAACCCTCTTCTTGCATCTGCTGGAATATCCGCATGGCTTCGCCCAGGTAATTGGCTCGTCCATAAGCGTAAATGAGTCTGTTGTACGTTACAACGCAAGGCTCGCAGCCTTCCCTCCGCATCTCCTGAAGCAACCGAGTACACACCTCAAAATTTCTGGCACGACCGAGGATGCCTATCATGGTGGTGTAGGTGCACACATCATGCTTGTAGCCCTCTTGCCCTTTCGCCCAGTCGAAGAACTTCAACGCCAATCCCGACTCTTTCTGGTGCTTGAGAACCTCGTTGATGTGGAAAGAGCTGAGTGTCTTGTTCACGTGAGATAATGCCACCAGTGTGTCTGGACGCCAATTCAGCTGTCTCAAAATGTTGCAAATGTGGTCCACCACCTCCCCATTCGCGGCTCGAGACTCCGAGGCCGCCTTGTGGAACTGTCGCCGACTGCCAGATTGAGATCGCCCATTCTGTCCACTCCGGGAATTGAAGCGCTCCTTGCTACTCGATCGAGGTGCGGGTAACTCAGCCCTTGCAATGTCAACAGTTGCTCCGACGGACAAATGCCTTGGCGAGGGAGCCTTCGCAAGGCTGCCATTAGGCTGGACCCACGGCTGCACTGGGGAAGAAGGAAAGGCAGAAGGCTTAGACTGGACGCCCCGGGACTGCCAACCTGGTTTGAAACGATCGGAACCATGCTGTGAAGCTCCGACGGGAGTCGATCTCTGCTGCTGGGAACCAACTCCACTTGAAGGGATAGGAGCTCCTTTACCTACTGAAGTGACCTCTCTCTCGGTAGGAGCAGAAGGAGCATCTTTAATTTCTCGCTCGGTGGAGTTGTTTCTAGATGATGAGTTCGCCTGCTGGCGTGGCAACCGGTAACTGTTACTCCTCCCTCCAGCAGCACCCGTTACCACGTTCTCAACCGTAGATAAACTTGGAACTGCTGCAAAGCCAACTTTCTGTGAAGGCTGGGAATCACTGTTGACGGCTGCAGCTGAGCCCACAACTTTCGAGACAGTTTTCCCATCATGCCCGGCACTTTCTGAAACAGGTCCTTCTACAACAGTGTCCCTTGCATAGATTCCTGAAATAGGAACATTATGTAGAGGCGGCCTCGCAGCAGATGATGCAGGAAACCCAGTTGGGTGGAGAGGGGAAGGCCCCAATCCATGCACCTGAAAAACAGTTCACAAAACAAGAAATATGAATATGGAACCCGGAGAAATTTAGAAGTTCAGCTGAAGGAAAGTACTGAAAGAGTAAAGAACACACAGGTCCTCAGGGAAAATGCTACTCACCTCATGTCCGTGAAGTGGTAAATGAGGAGTTCTCTTGAGGTGTTCATCCCGATCATCTGCATTAGACAACCCATGCGGGTTGCATGTGCCATCACTGGTACGCGAACCAGCAGAAGTACCGGCCACAATCCATGATCGCTGACTTGCCTTGATCACAGGCAGTAGCTGCTTCGCACGAAGCATTTGGCTGAACTCATATCACACAAGTGGAATTAGAAGCATAGAAAAACGTTATATATTCTTCTAGTTCCTTAGTTCCTGAACTAAAAAATGGAAAATCCACCTTGGAAGCTACAATTACGGTCACTTCCAAACCATACTCTTGCTGTTTAAAACGTAAACCATGACTTTTTCTATTGGTATAAATTGCTATCCTTCTTGAAGCTTCCTAAATGATTCATTTCAATCCTTTGAATAAAGACGCTGCCAATTCTGGCCATTAAGGAACTAAGAGGCTAATCACAATCACTACTGGTGCAAAAAAATATGGCGAGACCATCGAGGGGTAAGGAGGAGTCCAGATCAACTTCAGATTCATTTCCTATACTAAAATTCGAGAGTAACCGAGCATCAATGTTGTACATGGAAACTTAAGAGCAAAAACCGACGAGATTATTGACAACACGAAAAAACACTCGCTGTACCTGCTCAAGAATCAAATTCAAAATGAAAAAGCTGAAATTTGAGGCGGAGAACGTTCAGTTACGTCATCCATTAACTGAACATGGGAAAACCACAAAACACGTGTTAATGAACCTTGAATAAAGACAGTACCTTCTTTTTCAAATACAATTGGGATAGAAAATCCTCGCCAGCTGTCAAGAATGAGAGGATTACTTGCACATGCACAGGGTTACTTACCTCGGATCAAGGAAGAAAGACGGACAGGGTAGGAGCTCAACCCTGCCCCTCCCCCTTGAACCCTGCATCTTAAATAATCACATGAAACATGAATCATCAGGTGCCACACTAAAAAATTCTAACAGAACACACGCGTACTAAGCAAACTCAAGAGTCTAGATTATGCCATATAAAATCCGTAAGGCGAAAATAACAACATTTACGATCAATAACGCCAAGGGTTTAAGAAGCTCAATATCAAGTTCATGAGTTCCACTGTCTCCGCCACGGAAGCGACTTGTAATTAAGAAAGTAAATAACACACAAAACTAAAAGATGATTCTCTATCACACCGCCGATTACTTCAATGTCGAGGAACACATCGACAAAATCAAAATCCTAACATGCTGAGTAAACAAAAGAATTATAATGTGTCAAAAACCTAAAAATCCATTTCTACCTAGAAAAAACGCGACATCCCTAGAAACTCGTCCTCGGATTCGACTCGCATAACCACGCTACCGCAAGAGAATCAAAAATCTAGAAGCAAACCATACAAAATTCCTAAAGCCTATACACAGTCCAAAACATTACCGACCCTCAGCAACCCCAGAACCAGAACACACACACACACCCCTCCCCGCCCCCCCCCAAAACAAAACTCACAACTGCCGATCACCAAATCCAGAACCTCCCTAAAACCCCGCAGATACTAAAATCTCATTCCAGAAATAAATCTCACTCCCACGCCCCTTCATCAACAATCGAATTTCTACCATCATCAGCTCGAAATCCCAACTCAAAGCAAACGGTAGTCACCGACCGAGGCATCGTGAAAATTCGGGAGAGAATGCTGACCTGAGAGGCATGGCGGAGAGGGGACGAGGTTCGCAAGGGTGATAGCGGCGCAACGAGGAGGTTCATTCACAAGAATGATGCCAGAAGAGAATGAATGAGCTTGGCCGCGGGGGCCGCCATCGCTGCGACTACGGAGCTCCGCGCCTCCAAAACTTCGTAATACTCTTCTCCTCAGGAATTCTTTGAGCTTCGTGGGGGCCTTCGGAAGCTAGGTTGACGGACCTGAATGGATGAATGCATGAAAAGGATGGATGGGGCGTCCGGGTGGGTGTATGGGGAAGGATGAATGACATCTTCGCCATCCTGTGGATGATTTTCGTAACGGGGATGGACAGAGTATCTCACTTCCCGTCGATGCCGTCAGACGTGGATGGATGCAGTAGTGGAGATTCGTCCAAGACTGTTACCAGACTCTTCTCGGCGCGGTCATAGCGACCACTAGCCTCGGTTTTAGGGTTCTGGCTGGCAGGTTCTGGGGGAGGCACTGGGCGAATCTCCTTCACTCTTTCTGCATGTCCTGCAAGCACTTTTCCTTGGCAAGCAAGTCACAATTTTTATGAACTAAAGATCTGTTCCCACCTAACGTTTGCCAAACAGTTGTTTGAACAACACCTAGTTCAACACCTACAGATACTAGATTTGCTGAAAAGGTTGCTAGTTCAGGTTCGGCAAAATTATGACTTCTAATATTTATCTTACGTTCACACAAGGCTCAAATTTGTTGAACCTGAAATTCCAGTAACTTACATCAACCAAAATTTCCATCTTGCACTGTGTGACTTCTCTTGCAGGTTGACGGCTGTGAATTTCCTTGACGGCCCTTCCTGTATCCTCTTCTGAGATCTTGCTCTTGGCTTGGGGGGCTTCAATGAATTGAAATTTGGTGTGCTCGATTTGGGTTTAAGTTACTCCATCCTGCTCTGCTTTTGCGAGCGCCTCTTCAGTTGTGCCAACAACAACTCAAGCCCGGAACGAACGTACATCACTTTATACATTGACTGTGATTTGTAACTCGGTTTGCAAAACTCTCATCTTGGTTGTGTGGAATCAAGGCTCCTGTGGGGGGCTGTTGATTTGCGGTCACGGTGCGACTGCATGGAGCAAGGCAACTTTAATTTGGGAGATGCAGACCGTTAACACCAAAGAAGCAACGGTTTGAGGATTTCAAAACCAAAGAAGCAAGGATCTCAAACAGTTGCATGCTCACTGTGGCACTGTTAAACCCTTAACAGAGGCAATGTTAAACCCTTAACCCTGTAACACTGCTAGCAGACACTAAGTGTCTGATGAATGACAAAGAATCTTTGCATGTAGGACAGAAGTGCCATTGTTCATCCTTGAAATTTTGTGTTAAAAGGGGAGACCTTCTGTAGTAGCTTGTCCTTGAATGAGTGCTTTTGGTTTTCTTAAAGTAGATGATGCACATTGTGTCAAAAAGGATGATTTCCTCGAAGATCAACCCATCATTACAAGGTTAACCTTGTAATGATATTACAGATTGTAGACCCAAATGGTCCATCAAATGACTTCACTGTTAATTGTACAAAAAGAGAATGCACCTATTGGTCAAGCAATTGGAGAATTTTGGTGACTACCTTGGTCATGGGGGGTCACGTCGTTACAAAGTTAACCTGTAAACAACACTATGGATGTTTTTTTGGTTGATGAATGACAAAAAATCTCTCCATGCAAAACAAAAGTGTATCTATACATCCTCTAAACGGGGCTTTTATTTTTGGCAAAATTTTGCCAAATTGTCAGAAATCTGACCTCTCTAGCTTTATCCCTCCCAAAATTGGCCTTTGGAGTGAGGGCAACAGGGAGACATTGGTCCAAAAAAAGCCCTGCCTCTAAATTTTGTATAAAAAGGAAAGGTCTTCAATAATAGTTTGACTTCCAATGAGTGCTTTTGCATTTTTTTATGCCAAAAATTCACATGATATCTAAATAGATGATTTTCATAGTCACCAACTCATCTTTCAAGGATTAGAAGATGCAGCCTCCTTTGACTAAGGTAGTCACAAAAATGATTGGATTATTGAACCAATAGGTGTATTCTTTGATTCTACAATGAACATGCAAGTCATCCATTGACCACTTTTCGGCCTCAACATCCTTTAACCCTAGAAGGCCCAAGGTCGTTTTGGGTTTAAAAACATCATTGCTTTTGAAGTGCTATAAATCCAAATGTGACTAAGTTATAGAAATCTCAACTATACAATATTGTAGTGAACATGTTTAAGATAACATAAGTCAAATTTGGAGTCATTAGACCACATGGATTACAAGATTATAATGTTTTAATGTTGAAAAAAGATGCTGAAATTTTCCTAGCAACACATTTGGAGGTGAAATTTGATTTCTAAACCTACTCAAATGAACAAATTTGAAACTATGAAATGATTCAAAACCAAAATACAAAGACATTGGTGAAAAAAAATATCATTCAATTAACTCACATCACAAAGTTCCCTTGTCATGAATTGTCAATAGTAATCGTACAATTATTATTGAACATTGTTTTCATGTTACATTTGTTCATTCAGAAATATTATTATCACATGATATTAACATTCACTAGCACTGTGCAATTTGTGCACATTACTGATATTTGAGTATGAAGTGCTAAAGTTGCACGATAACTATGCTTAAC
Organism: Pseudoscleropodium purum; assembly: GCA_963969395.1. Lineage (NCBI taxonomy): Eukaryota > Viridiplantae > Streptophyta > Bryopsida > Hypnales > Brachytheciaceae > Pseudoscleropodium > Pseudoscleropodium purum. The sequence continues at coordinate 19,984,905 of OZ017795.1, read as the reverse complement.
AAAATATGCATGACTTCCGTAGTTTAAAGATAGGCGACTAACTTCGTGCAACATTAGTGCTAATTTAAGACATATGAAGTTAGTGCAATAATCACACTACATCATGTCCATGCATAGTTCTTGCACTAACATTGCATTTTTTTTTTAAATTTACAACTTTCATAGTAAGTCGATTGAAAAGCTAACTTTGTAAAATTAGCACACTTTAGACCTCATTGAGGCATAGTAAATCAATTTTTTCTTAAAAACTTTGAACTAAGAAAAGTTGTCCAATGAAACTAAATTTCACCTCCAAAAATTTGTTTGTGATTTTGAGATTTTTATAAAAAGTTATGGACAGAATTCAGAAATAGGTTGGAATGGACAATTTTTTTTACATTTATAAACTTGTTTAGTTTCATTGGACAACTTTTCTTAATTCAAAATTTTTAAGAAAAAGTTGATCAACTATGCCTAAATGAGGCCTGAACATCTACTTTGAATACAATTTCTACACCGACTACAATAAGTTGACAATGAGTTTGAAGTTCTCATCTTCAAGTTATCCCATATCCTTTGCCATGATAAATAATGGATTTCTGTATATAAAAGACCTCTCCACACATCAATCCCATTAAAGTCTAGTGAACATTTCTCCTCTATGTCATCAGGTTTCTTCTTGCCCTATTGATGGATTCAATTTCTTCTCAATGTCATCAAGTTTCTTGTTGGCTTATTGATAGGGTTTGTTCAAGCTAAAATTTGATTGCCTATAATAAGGATGGATTTAGTTAAATCAGGTTTTTACAAATAGAATTTAAGAACAAAATTACTAATAATTAAAATGATATTTGTTTTTGGAACATTGATATAATTTAATAAGAAAATTACAGTGCAAATAGCAATGACATTATTGTCATGTATTTTCTGAGTATTTCAACATACATAAAATGCAAAACAAAGATAATAAATTTTTGTGTATAATTTGTGTCTTTTACGCACTTGTGATTAACATTTAAAAGTCACATGGTTAATACATATTATAAAGTAGTGCCAATTCTTTACAATAATCATGTGCATTGTAACAATGCGATAACTTGCAAGTTAATGTACGCACCCATGAAAAAAAAAAAACTACATGATAATTTCTAACAATTCGTTAGTCTTGAACTTTGTGATGCAATGTGTTTGTAAAATGGCTTTGAAATGTCAAAAAATAGCAAGAAGAGTTACCCAAAACACCTATGAGCCTAAACTTCCTTCTACTAAAATGCTTTTTAGTCACTTATAACTTCTTGTATTGATGTGAAAATTTAGCCACACAAACTAGACTAGTATTCATAACTTTACTAAAAAAATCATTGGAAATAGACATTGTATGGAGAAGAAACAAGCCACCAAAGTTCACTGTCTTCCAAAAATGTCTGAATTTTGAACTTTGAATTGCTCCCAAACATTCAAAGAAGCTTGGATTTACATGAAAATTTTACCACAATAACTAAAAGGAAAACATAATCCAACAAATTTTATTGAAAACAAACATTTGACGAAGTAGATACAAGCCCTCAAAGTTGTAGCTATCAAATGCCATTTGGTGAACTCAAATTGAACTTGCGAACTTCAATTGGCTTCCAAAAACTTAATTCATCTTGGATTGATTTGAAAATTTTACCACACAAACTAGAAGATATAGTGCAACTTTCCAACAAGTTTTTTTGAATTTGGACATTAGATGCAACAGTTATAGCACTTTCAATTGAACTTAAAACTATATGAGGACACTTTTTGTCCTTTTGGGCGGTCTAGGGTTAAGGGTTAAGTGATGGCCACAAAGTTGCAACAATTCATAGTACCACCTTCAAAAAATAGAAATCTTCATTTTCTAAAGATTGATTTTCTTCAAAAAAACCTAGTACTAATATCATCATTATCTCCAAAAGTTCCATAAGACATCAATTTTAATCTTCAAAGTACTTGGGCCCCATGACCAAGGTAATCACCAAAATGCTCCGATTATTGGACCAACGAAGGTATTCTTTATTCTACAATGAATATTGCTCGGTGAATATGAAGCAATGTATATAGGAACATGAGACTAACATTAGATGTGTTTTGGGGGGTTTGGAGGGTTGTCTTGGCTTATTCCCGGCATTGTTCTTTTACTAGTCCGAGAATAGCCATTGTCAGAGTTTTTTTCTTTTTTTCTTTTTTTTAAAAATTGAAAAATTGAAAAAAATTGGATTATTATTTTTTTAATTTGAAAAAATAAAAATAAAATGACATAGCAATCATTGTACTACATCATACAGCTACTACAGGGCAATGCATTGAGTTTGGGAACACAAATGTATAAAGGGGAACTCACAACCCTCCCAGAGGTTGAATCTCATCTAATGATTATGAACTAACAATGGTTGGTGAGACCTTTAGTAAGCCATGTGGAAACATATCTTAAAGTATGGTAAGTACACATCAAACTAAAAAAATTAACAAGATATACTTAATCCTACATCTAGGCCCATTAAATGTACAAAAGAAATATTTATAATTTCTTATAATATTTAATAATATTTATTCCAAGTGTGTATCTTAGTACCTCTCTCTCTCTCTCTCTCTCTCTCTCTCTCTCTCTCTCTCTCTATATATATATATATATATATATATATTTGTGTGTGTGTGTGTCCATATAAAAATACCTGTATCCATATTAGACTATCCGTATCCATATCTGCATCAAAGTATCGTATCCATATCTCTTGTTTTTTTTGGAGATCAACGGTTAAGAAGGGGGTTTGTAATTTTTCTTAAAATCAATAGCTCTTGTTTTTTTGCACGGATGGGGGCTAGTTAATTAATTGGCTAGTTTGGTACGTCTCTTTTAAGCTCATTGTCATTGTAGGTATGATAACCTCAAAGGTAGGAAAACCTATTTGGACTACAAAAAGAAACAATTTCAATGTAGTTTGAAGGTTCACTTGACATGAATTAAAGGTATTAATTATTTTTTGTCACACATAATCTCAAAGAAGCAAACTTGCACCAAATTATTAGACAACAACCCTTTTATTACAAATTTTTACTACATTGCATAACTGAAGCCACTATATTGTGCCACTATTTTTGTGCTACTATATATATCATTACTTAAATTAATTCAATTATTGTACCTTATACTAATAATCCAAATTGACATGAATTTTGGAATTATGCAAATTTGCAATGCATACAAATATGGAAGTTTCCAATATTTTAACTAAATTCAATATAATGTGGTCCATACAATTTTCATAATATCTCAAATACCATGATTTTGATTCAACTTTTATATGAACTTCATCCAAAGATTCACACTTATTCAATCACATCCATCTAAATTATACCAATTAGTATTAAGAAGTCTCTTACTATTTAAACTCTTGCACGAACTAATTGAATTAATTTGTGTTGAATACATTCAAAATTTTCAACTGTACTGTAATAGTACGTAATTGCCAAAAAATAGTACAAGTAGAGGGTCTTATCTTAATTAAATTTCAATTTTTCTAAAAGTGCAAGACATACTAATGTATTGTCAAAGTAACACCATTAAAATGGTATAGTTAAAAATATTATTGCCTTATATTAATTTCCACAATTTTTTTTTTTTAAATGACACAAATCTCTTGGCTTCACTAATAGGATGCACCAATGTATTATGTCCACAACTTTAAAAATAATCTAGATGTTGGATTTACAAAGCAAATTATTTGCTCACTTCACTTGTGCAAATCACTATTGTATATAACTTATGACCAATAGCAAGTCTCCTATTGTGTAAAATTAAAAAAGAAATCGTAATCATTTATTGTAATAGTTTGATAATTGTTCAAAAAAAAGACAAGGTTCAAAAGAATTGTTCCTTGTATAAAAATCAAATATTAGAATGACAAAGAGAGTCTAAAAGTCGATCAAAATACTAATTTCTTACTTAGTTTTTGTTCCAAATCTGGAAATGGTGGTAGATTTCTTGCACTTCTTTGAATGTTCTTACATGTTGGTGTATTGAGCATATATATATCTTAAAAAATTGTCCTTTTAACATGTAAAAGACATTATAAGCCTAGTGAGGCATTTTATAGTCAAAAGTAACATCTAGAAGTCTTAAAATATACTAATTTTTAACATTTTAAATTTAAGTTTCTCTTGATTTGAGCTCAAAAAGTACACTTAAACCATTATTTTCATCACTACTATTTCCATTTTTGCCTAAAGATTGATACATTTTAAATATTTTTTTAAACACCATGATTTTTGCAAATAATTCTTATTAAAAATCATATAGATTTTTTTGATGTTCTAATTATGAAAAAATCATATTATTAAATCTATGAGGTAGTTTGTTGTGAAGAAAAATATGAAGTTTTTTGGGATATATATTTTAATGTAGAAGACTAATGAAAATTGACCAATTGTATACATGATTTGTCTTTTTAAGGATTGCTCAATTTGATTGAATTGGGTTGATTTTATAAGAGGTGTTCAAAAATTCATGATCAATCTAATTTCAATATTATCTTTTATATCCAATGTTAGTTTATACTAGTTTTAATGCAAATGTAAGTCAATGTAATCAACAAAAATATTTTCAAATTAACATAAACTCTTCTTTTTGCCAATATGGTTTGGAATCACCAATAGTAGGAGGTGTAAACCTACAAATCTTGCTCAAAATGTACCAAATGTTTTCAAAGTTGCCCTTTAACCCCTAAAAACTATAGTGTGATTGATGATTAATAAAGATTTGTTACAAAATTGAGTGAGAAAGATAAATTTATTAACCATGTTCAAATGAAGTTGTCAATTAGTATCCATTGATACATGCATTAGATGTGCTAATATTATCATCAATAATTGAATATTGAAAAAACATTTTAAAATAACAACTACTTAAATTTTTTTTTAATTAGGATAATTTAAAAAAAAATTTAACCCATAAAGGCCAAAACATCCATTTAAGGGACAATTAGAATTTGTGTTGGTGACTATGAAGTAAAAAATAAAATAATGTTCTCAAAATGAAAAATTTGACTTGAGATGAAAACATTCACCTCCTTTGTGGGAATGAAAAAAGTATTTCTATTAAATGTTGAGATCAAAAGCTATGTTGCCTAAAAAAGTCAAGGCAATTTTGACATATTTTGCAAAAATCCTCATCTACTTTTGAGACTTGTCTTGTATACAATTAACATGGTATTATATGCAATATTCAAAAATAGTGTTCAAAGCAAAAATCTCATTCTAAAAGGATTTGAAACTATTAAGTCTTGTCAAGCAATTAAGTTTGAAGAAATACATTTCTTTATAATTACAAATGCTATTATCTTGGAATTCACTTTCTATGAGCTACTACATTGGCTTACAATTTAGACTTTGGAATTTTAGAAATTTGATTATGTGAGAAATATGATGAAATTCTAGGGGAAAATTAGGACTTCTCAATAAAAAAAGATATTAAGTAAGAAATGGGTAATTTGGGCAATTAGGCCAAAGGTTAATTTGGTAAAAATAAAAAACAAAAGACTATTAGTAGGAATGTCCATTAAAAGTGAATTGAAAATTAAAAATGCAAATATCAAAAAATACTAAGCTAATTAGTATATTTAGAATGAATACCAGGTCACTAGTGTAGTAGTATACTCTAAAGTAGGAAAAAAATCAAAAATTAGTATGGGTTATGATAATTTAGGATAGAAATGAAATTAATGGATGAAGGTTAAAAGGCCAATGGGGCTTCAGAATAGGAAATTAGGGTTCTTTCAATCTCTCTTAGTTGTTCTATGTGTATTTTGTTGTCAAATTTTGAATTTTTAAGAGGTTTTGAAATTGAGCAAATTTTTTTTGAGTAGGTTCCCACCTTCTGAGAAGAAATTAGGAGAAATGAATAGAGTAGATTTTTGAGTGAAAAGGGGACTCTCTCTATTTAGACACTTGGTATTAGGCTGAATCCTTTCTTGTAAAATCTTAATTGGAGTAGTTGTAGATCTAGTAACTTGTAGTAAAATTTTGTTGAAAATCTCTTCAAAGGTAATTACAGATAATCTTATATGTAAGACTATACTTAAAAAACTCACTTAAAACACCCTTTTCATTGTAGTGCTATATTTGTGTTGTCATCCATGATGCCATTTTTATTTTGCCACTACATGTAAGTGAAAATTAATTTACTCTATTTTAAATATAAAACCATATGTCTTCTATAAGTTGTAAACTTTTTATAATCTTCTATAAAGATTTATTTTTTTTCAAATTTTTTGAAGCAGTATTATAGAAATATCATACTAAAATCAAAATATGTTTAAAAAATATGAAAATTTCACTACATGTATCTATTAAAAGAAAAAAATTAATCTACACAACTAAATTAATTTAAATCCTTGACAAGATGTAAAAGTTACAACTAAGTTTGAAGTAATGAGTGGGCTTAGTTGCCTTGCATTTAGGTGCCTTTTTTGCCTATTTTTTTTCATTTTAATATAGAATTCATTTACAACAATATTAGTTGCTCCAAGTCCACCATCCTTTAAAATATCATTTCATCTAGAATGTATTAGGACTCTACAAGTATCCCCTATAATCCTTCAAAATGGCTATGGACCTAGAATACCAAATGGATAGTTCAACATGCTTTGGCAAGAAATGCAAGCTTATTGAATTTGTGGAGAGAAGAGGAGCCCTAGTAATTACTCGAAGGATTTTTTACATTACTCTCCCTTGCTAGTTGTTACTTGAGATGAAATTTTAAATTTGTTGAATTTATTTTCTTATGTTTATCTATTTGTTTATTTTTTTTACTCTATTGAAACTAATCATGATTTTTATGTTGATGGATAGCACATAATTCACATGTATAATTGTAAAATTTGGACTTTAATTCAATTTTAAAGTTACAAACTTGAGCTGGTAACCAAACGATCTGCATTCGACTATCACTACCGGCACCGGTCAGCAATTCCATTTACAGGCCAATGTAATCCAGTGCAAAACAATATGTCCTGGGGAACAGGATTTGAAATGTGGGAACAGAGCCTGCAACTGTCAAGTGTACGACGTTCCCTTCAGTTCCCGGAGCTGCGGCAGGTATCCTGTCGCTCCATCCTCCAGGCTCACTTGCAAAGCGGATTCGGATTCCACGGTGACACTAGTCTCTGTTCTCCGTTACAGCAATTTGCTCGAGCCTCACACACGAAATTGCACCATACAATCACCGCGGCGCTCATTCTCTTCTTTTAATCGAGCCATTGGAGTCTAATTAGGGTGTCTTGTCGCATTTTCTTGGTGGCAGTTGTGGGCATTGCAAGCCGCAATTGGTTACTACGGGCTGTCTCGTTACTCTGTTTATTGCGGATTTTGAAGGCAGAGTTTCCAATTTGCGGAGGCCTTGTTTTTTCGGAATATTTCTTGTTGATTTTGTTGTGATCGGTAATTGTGGTCAAGGTTTGAGGTTAACGTTCTTGTCTACTTCTTTTGCTTGAGATTTTTTTGGCAGTGGGTAGATTTGGTCTGGTTGCGGTGAATTACGAGAGAGGGAGGACAGGGAGTGAGTTAGGAGACGCCGTATTTTTTTTGTTGATTAGTCAGCTGTGGATAGGGTTCGCTGTGAGGTGAGGATTGCTTTGATGCGGGAGCCGTAGCTGGTGGAGGTCGTTAACGAGAATAAGGAGAGGAGGAAGGTGAAGGTTGGTCGATAGAACAATGAGTAGCAGGGCTGGTTCGGAAGGTGGAGGTGGAGCGGCTGATACTGCAAAGCGGTCGATGTCGTCGCAGAAGAGTGCACGTTCCGGGACGACCACTGCTCCCTCTACTGGACAGAAGAAATCTTCGCAAGGCAATGGTGCAGTTCTTCCTCGCAAGCCATCCAGATCTGTGTACGTTATTTTTTGGCTTTGCCAACAGTTCGGAATTTTTTAATTGCTAACTTGCAAAAGCTCAATTGAAAATCTTTTCTTTCCAACAGGCAGTGAATAAGATTTGCGAAAAAATCCGTCGTGTAATTGAAATCAACTTGGGAGTGCGTGTCTACCATCTGCACTTTCTTTACAACGCTCTATAATTTTGACACGGGTTTCTTGCCTTATTGCAAGCTGTCGTACGTTTTTGGAGCTTCCATTTTCTTTTAATTTAGCTTTGTGCGCTCCCGAGAGGTGTATTGAGACAACTGAACGTTTTTGATTCCTTTATAGAATTTTTAACTTTCTTTTTCATACGTTCTCTAAATAACAACCGCTTGTTCGTATCATATTCCAGCCATTTTCAAACATAGTCTGTCTTATTAAATTGTCTTCAGAGACAGAAAGCCCGAAATCACTAATTGTGACAGATTACGTATTATCTTGATGTAAATTCTCTGCGTGCATGACCTTTGGTTCATGGAGATTGTGAAGTGTTATGTCCAAGCTCACGTGTATCTTCCCGATTTACTAGTCCAGCGGTCGTGCTACCAGTGATTTATAAGCCAGGTGTAATAGACGGAGTATCAATTTGTGAATATACCAAAACTGCACGCTTATTGAAGTTTCCCGGGTTGCTTCGTTCACTCGCAGTTCTTTGAAATATTTGTTCAGTATTTCGCTTGAATCTTGAATTGTTGATGTCCTGGAGTTCAAGAATCTCTACCTTGTGCTTTGAAACGAGAATGTTCACGACAGCTTTGCTGTCCTTCCAGTCCTCCGGGAGAACGGACTGTCAAGCGTTTGAGGTTGTCAAAGGCTCTCACTATTCCTGATGACACTACTGTGGCCGATGCCTGTCGTCGGATGGCCACCCGACGGGTGGACGCGGCATTGCTCACTGATTCTAGTGCGCTCCTTTGTGGCATCATCACGGATAAGGTGAAGTCTATCATTCTACTTTTGACTTCCTGACCTTAGTTTTGATTTGGAAAGCATAATTTCGTGTGTTGTAACGCTTATTCTTGTTTCAATTTCTGTTGGATAGTATGTTAGGATGAGGCTGCTCTTAAACTCAGCATTTAGATACTGATTGCTCTGCGTCTTTCTACCTTCAAATGGCAACTAGATCTCCTGGAATACAAACGGTATCTTCATCTGTGATTGATTGCGTTATAGATATGATATTTAAGCAGGAAAGTTGCGTTTGCAGGATGTGGCGACGAGAGTCATTGCAGAAGGATTGAAGCCTCACGAGACATCGGTTTCAAAGGTGATGACGAGGAATCCTATTTTTGTTATGGGCGATACTCTAGCCGTTGAAGCTTTGCAGAAGATGGTACAAGGTGAAATAAATTTTTCTTGCTTTCCTGTGAAGTTTTTATGTTATGCAACTTTCATATTTTACATGCATATAATTGGGAGGTTTATTTTATTTTGCTTTATTCATTATTCTCACATAGCTTCAATGCTTCCTGCTTAATCAACATTTCTGCGGCTTAATCATTATTAATGTTCTAGTATTCAAACTTTACATTATGCTCATGGGGTTAGTATGGTTGTTTTAATGAAGTGCCAGTAGACACAGGCTTCTGACAAAGGTGATTGTTGGGTCCTCACAGGCAAATTCAGACACTTGCCTGTAGTGGAGGGCGGGGAGGTGGTTGCACTTTTAGATATTACAAAGTGTCTCTATGATGCTATTGCTCGCATGGAGCGAGCTGCTGAGAAGGGTAATGCCATCGCAGCTGCTGTGGAGTCTGTTGAGCGTGAGTGGAGCGTCAAGGGCTCTGGTGCGTCAAGACCAGTTTTGGTCTCTTGCCTTCTTTTTTGATAGGCTGTCATGTGATTAATGATCAATCAAATTGAGTATGAAAACCCAGGTTTCCTATGGTCCAGCTGAAATATGCCAGAAATTGAAAAATCAGACGAGCCAGAATAATGTCCTAGCTGAAGTTTTACATATGCGCAGTACATTCGGTCGCAAAGGGTAAATTCGATTTCTAATTTAGGTGATCACTTGATCTGTCCAGATAAATCCAATTTTATTGAGAATTTGCGCGATCGAATGTTCAGGCCTACTCTGGGATCCTTGATAGTGGAAGGAACAAAGTAAGTTTCCGTGGAGTTGATTATTTCATGTATTCCAGTTTCGTACTTTCTTATTTTAGAAGAGGTGGTATGATCCTCTTAGAATCTTGGGGCCTCTCTCAGGTTGATGCTTTTACAGAGTACCCACGTGTTCGCCATCTGAAACGGTCACGGTTGCGACCAAGAAAATGAAAGAACAAAGAATAAATTCAGTTATCATCACTTCACCAAGCAACAAACCGATAGGAATCCTCACGTAAGTGCTTCTTAAAAGTCTCTTCTCTAGTTTGCTTAGAAGTTTCTGGACAACTGAGTTCAGGTGTTTTGATGCTAAGATTCTGTCTATCGCACTTCGCACCATGTTTAAATTTTCATCCTTTTGATGTACATTAAATTATACTATTATATGTTGCAAATTTGCATGATATTGTGGAATGGGTGATTTCAGCTCAAAGGATGTCTTGATGCGAGTTGTTGCTCAAGGTCTAAACCCTGAAACCACCACTTTGGACAAGGTGCGATTTTCTTAGACAATGTCTATTATGACTGAATGTGTGTATTTATCTCTGAACAATGTTTTTAACGGGATGACCAAAAAGTTAGATACTGTAGTTATTGATATTTTCTAATTACTATTTATCGGTGCAACATAAATTTGGTAGAGTTTTGGACAGGGTCTCATAATTGTTTTCTTGGGATGCTTGTGCAGGTGATGACACCCAATCCTGAATGTGCTGGTTTGGATACTACTCTTGTGGATGCTCTACACACGATGCACGATGGCAAATTTCTTCATCTTCCTGTTACAGATCGTGGTGAGTAGGATACTCTACTCTTCTTCATTTTGAGGTTTAATTTGCAGGGGTATAAGTTACATTAGTGATTTATTTTCTTACATTTATATAATCCTTGGTCTTAGTGAGTCTCTACTTTCATCTCATGGCAAGTCAAATGTATCTGACTTTTCCAGGGAATTATCACAACTCACTCACTGAATGGGTAGTTTTCTTTGGAATTCCGTGCAGATGGTTTTGTGGTGGCCTGCGTGGATGTCTTACAGCTCACGCATGGAGCTGTTGCTACTGTAAGTGACTGCCTCATCTGAGATGCTTTCAATGAAAGGAAAGTGTATTTTTTTAAGCAGAGATCCATAGCATTGATTATTTATCGTTCCTCTGTCTGCGATCAAAATGAATGCCTCTGAAATGGCGTGGAACTGTTTCCAGGTTGGGGGTGCTGCTGGTGGAGGTCAAGACATGGCAACTACCATGCTTCAGAAGTTCTGGGACTCTGCCCTGGCCCTGGAACCAGCTGAAGACGAATCTGACTCTCGCAGGCAAGCCCGTGCAACTTCTTTTACTTGGCTGCCCTGTTTCATTTTAATGTCAGTGATGCATAGATCAAATCAGATCGCTATGATGAAGTTTGTGCTTTTCATTGCAGTGATATATCTGCACGACAGTCTGACCTCTATTCGGAGAGGCAGTCCAATTATCCATCATTTGGACTTGGCAATACTTTTGCTTTCAAACTGAAAGTAACGAGTCCCGATGGCAAGGTTGGTCACTATCGGTTCAACTGTGGTAAGTCTCAATCTGCTCGCAACCTAAATATGCTTTAGATTTCACAGAGAGGCTTTTGATTGTGATATTGCTGTCGAAGCGCTTGACTTTGTCCTTGAAAGCTGGAACGGGTTATTACAGCTGCCTTGGAGGTCTCATTTGGGTTTCTTGAATTCCCAGGTTGTGAGAGCTTAACCGAACTTATGTCTACAATTGTACAACGTGTCGGTGACGAAATAGACCGCACTCATCTTCCTCGACTTATGGTGTGTTGGAATATTATTTTTGTTTTTAAATTTCCATTTCCTCTCATACTGACAGCAGAATCAAAGAGCTGATTCTTCCTGTATTGCATCTTGAGAGAAATTGGATACTACCATTTTTTAAGACACCACTGAGGCTTTGACAGCTTCTCTTCCTGTTTTTACTTACCTAGGATTGAAGTCAGTATCTGTTTCTGTGGATTGGGCTTGTATCCCATTCAAAGGCGATGAATTCTGGTCACATGTATGGATTTTGTGTGGCAGTATATTGATGATGAAGACGATAAAGTGTTACTTGCTACCGACTCCGATCTTGTGGCTGCTGTAAATTTTGCCCGCATTAGTGGCTGGAAGGTGAGTATTGAACCCATCTTAAACTTGTCAAATCCTGGCCTGTTATTAGGTTGAACTTCTGTCGTATGTTGCTGGTTATCATATGCACAAGAGCCAAGCCTGAGCGGAATTGCCTGGAGACGTTTTTGATGGAGTCTCTGTTATTCAGGCATTGACACTTCATCTGGAGGAATCTCAAGCACCTCGAAATAGAAAAGCCGTTTCTGCGAACAAATCTCCTCCAGCAGTTAAAAACGCCGAGGGCTGGTCTACTGTGCACACAACACTCATTGCTTGCACAGTTGCAGTTGTTGCTGTTAGTGTTGTCTTATATATCCGGCGTTCCAATTCTTAAGAACACCCATACTGGGATGCCATATATTCTGTATTAATTGTAAAAAAAGACGCGTGTGCATCATTGATGTGCATTTGTTATAGATGGTAAGGATATAGTAGAGGTCAAATAGGTGAGAATAGCAGTTTTTAATCGGAAAGCAGTTAAACTTATTTGTAGTGGTTTAAGCTTGACTTGTAGTGGGGAAAAAAGCATGCGTTTATGCCAAGATGTTCTATGAACTTACTCTTTTTCAATGGTATTAGCTTCTTGGAATTGAGGCATTTTGTATGTAATTATGTGCTCACTTTCTCTAAACTAAAACTTCATTTATTTTGGATTCCCAAAATTATATGATTAATGCATGTGGTGCTATTCATGGAACATTCTAAACAACAATGTCTTTCTTGAATGCAATTTGTGAAGAATGTGAAGAATTCTTATTAGTTAAATGTAACCGAAATAGGAATTGATGAATATAGATAGATATGATTCTTGAACATGTAAAGTTTTGTTCTTGTCATCTAAATTTTCTTGATTCTTGTGTTTTTTGCTCAACATTTTTCTACAATGGAACTTGACATTAACTATTGTAAGTGTAACCATCCCTTCTAAATCAATGCTTTCTCTACTCAAATAGTGTTCATATCAAATTGAACATATGCATCACATCTTGAATAACTTTGTCCTTTGGGCATGGATTAGGACTTTGTAGATGAAAAATAAACCATGTTCAGTAATTTCATCTACAATATGGCATTGATAATTCAATTTTGTCTACAATATAGCATTGATCAATAAATTGGTCGACCATCAATGGATGACTTCATTGCTTATTGTAAAAACAAAAAATGCACCTATTGGTTCTATAATTAAAAGAGTTTTTATCATTAATTTGGTCATAGGGGCTGTACCTTTTTCAAGGTTAAGAAATCCCTGCAAGAAGAATATGTAGATGTATAAGCTCAATTATAACAAGAATTATGTAAATTTCCAACAACAAGACAATATTTCCAAGCACATTGCAAAGAGTACTTATAAAAAATCATTAAAATTGCAGACCGTGAGACACTTAAACTTCTTTCATGGCTACCCCAAGCTCCAAATTTGAACTCAATTGAGCAATAGTGGGCATCATGCAAAAGCGGCAGGGGAAAGTCAAAAGTAGCACTGAAAGTGCAGAGCCCTCCATAATATCACACACGCAATACTACCCAACAAGACGTGATATTAACAAGCTGCTACCCTGGCGGTTTTCACTGCACTTGCACTGACTAGCTTGCTTTTTGACAAAGCCGTAGCTTCTCTGTCAGGGTAGCTCCTTCTGTGGATGCAATTCTCCTTCGGTGGACTTGGGTGGAGCCTTTAAAGGTGGGTCTGAGAAGCTTAACTTATTATATTGGATAAATGATATCACAATCAGAGGTTTGGTACCCCATATTTTCACTTGCATCTTGGCTCTATCTCAATTATATTTGACTTTCTTATTGTATTTTAAGTAGAAATTCATGAAAATCATAATATATATTGACAGTAAGTAGAAATGCAAAGTAGTTTTCAATTCTGTACACAACGGTGATTGAATTCACAACTGAAGGCTCTATTAATAGCGTGTGTGTACATGCTTAAGTTTTCCGAAGGGACCGTCAAGGCAGGTTATAATAGAACGTACTGACTTCCCTGTGCACACCCAGACTGCCATGGGCCATGATTGAGGACATATATCTTATTCCCATTAGGCATTCAGCAATGAAATCCTCTCCATTTATATATGGAGGAAATAATCAGCACCTTGTTTTAGGATATCAAAGTCTGCAACCCACCAAGTTATTAATTGAAGAATTACTGTCAAAAGCCAGAGAAGGCATGCAACAAAGACAATCATGCAAAACGAATTGCAAAGGAAAGCCAAGTAGAATAGCTGCACAAATTAAATATTGGACACCCAATTAAGTGGAAGACAGTCAATCAATAGGTGCAGTAGTGTAGATATCAGGGAGCATGGCAAGAATTCTAGGTCACGGAAGCATAGTATACCATTGCTGGAGCAACAAACAGGAGCAGGGAATTGATGGTGAGAGCAGGAGAGCAACACACCCACACAAGGACAGAGGTGAATTTAAACCTTGTCATTGATTTCATTGTGACACAAAGATACATAAAGATTTAGAAAAGTAGGATAGTCGCTAAGAATCTGCAAGTGGGAGACGATCTTTATAGAAAGAGTTCATTTCTCAAGGGTCCATCTTGCTTCACAATAGAATTTCTAGATCTCTACCAACTAATATTCAAGGGCTATATTTGCTTTTAGTATATAAATTTTGTGAGTTCTGTTCAAGATTTCGAGAGCATAATATAATGCACAAAATTGTAATTGATGCATAATTCCATATTCCATGCCACAATAACATAGAATACGGAATCATGCATCCATAACATTTTTGCACATTATATTGCGCTCTTGGACAAAACTTACAAGGTTATATAATTGTCCTAAAATCAAATCAAACTTATATAGTCTTTACAAGCTAGCAATGATAAAAAAAAAAGGTGGCGTATGAAGCAAGATGGACCTTTGAGATAAAACCCAAGATTCACTCCAACTTGCAGTTTATTAGCAACAAAGAATGTTGCCAAACTAGAACATCAGAGGAATAATCTCAAAAAATACTCCTCACAACTTAGGTCCACTTTCACTTTCTCGGCGCACTTCTGGAAGTTCACTGGAACAACCTGTAAGCAAGAAACAATCATTACACAACATGTTTCTAATTAGAAGTTGTTTGCTATCAAAAAGTGCAAATAAAAGCACCAATCAAACACTTAATGAATTCCCAAATGAATGTGCAATTAATGGATTGTTACTTTCCAAGCTTATGATTGCAAGTCCCTTACCAAGCTTGCTTCCTTCTATGGATACCAAAACAATGCTTCTAGCAAATCTAGACTCTATGAATGATAAAACATGCTCATTAGGCTTCCAATCATACGTGAGAGTAGGCACTATTTTGCCGATTGCCAAGTCTTTGACACCATAGGTCCCAAAACCTTGTACCAATGCCATTGTGGTTGACTCGAGCAATTGCAAGTGAAGTGTGCAGTGTGCAGGCAAGCCTTGTATTCCTCCTCCCTGTCAAACCCAAAATTGAACACCCATCAACAACACATTAAATGATCTGTTCCATTTCATAGTCGCTTTGTGTACAATCAACGCATTGTTTAATATTCTCGAAGTGTCAGAAGCTAAGCTCTGAACGTGTTCCAATTTGCAGCTGATCGATACACGAACTAAGGATCGAAGTGCTGACAACATATTCAAGAATTCAAATTGAAAATCTAATAACTGAGGTTAGCCCTTGAACACGAAGACTAACGTTGAGCAGCAACCAGTGCGGACAGGCGGACAGGCGGCACTCACTCCTACTCAGCCCTTCCTAACGTCACCACAAGTTCCAGAAAGAATCAAGTATGACATCTGAAGTCGAGGTGAGGAACGCCAAATGGAATGGCACTGTGTGCATTATTTTCTAAGTAACACAACTCGAGCTCTGAAAGTGCTGCCAATTCCAGTCTATAACAATATAAAAATCAAGGAACCAAGTTGCTGGAACAGGGACGACTCAAATAAACCGTGATGACCGAACCAACTTATTGACAAACTTGTGCACACCACACACCACTCCCACACGTGCATGCACAGTTGCACATCCACAACTCTTAGCAAAATTTATGATTCTTTCCAACCAAAACCAAATGAGTTCCATGCCAAAAGTTCAATCCACAGACTCTCCGGCCATCCCAGATAGTCTCGATGGAAAAGTCTACCTATCCATCTTCCTCGAGCTCAGAGTCGCCATGAAAACAAGCAAGTGGAGCTGCAGTTTACAAGCATCATGAGATCAAGAAAATGTAAGCAAACTTCAAACAAAGGAGTGAAAACAAATGCTCAGTGAAGTGCTTGCAAACATACCAGCACGTAGGCGAATGACCCTTGTGCTATCTCCCTGGCCTTGTGAAAGAAATTGGCATTTTTCATCTTGAGTCGTGAAATCATATTCGAGATTTTCAGTGTCTCCATGTTTTCAATTCTATTGCTCTGGGCATAGTTCGCCAATGTCATCGTTGATCAAAACTAGCTGTCATAAATTAAGCAGCAGGCCGGCTTGTTTCAAACTCCTGGGCAGGGGCGTCACCAAGACACCAACTTGTATTATGTTCCTATCAAGGCATTTCAAAATAACGGAAGTGAAGCTCTGAAAGTGCTGATGTAAACAAACGAAGTGCAAGATTGCATTCAAATCCAGGCCAGAAATCAATATGAAAATCAATCAACTAAGCCCCCAAACAACGAGCCTTACATCGATAGTACAGTTGAAAGAACTCACCCGTAATAAACCTTAGGTTGAACTGCCTACGCCATACGTTGCAGAAAGGATTCAATGCAAGGTTGCAAATAAGGGGTATGAAGGCCAGATGGAATGGCGCTTTGTGCGTTTCTGAGTAATATAAATTAATGAAGTCCTGCAAGCTCTGCTTTGTTCTGTTGACATACTGCAAAAGAAAGAAAGAAAAAAACTGCTGAAACAGCGAGACATAAAAACAATGTACAGTGATGAAAGAACTCACGCTCTTGACACAACCTTGTCCACAACCCACAACTCACATCTATTTCGAAGTAACATTCATGGAGCTCAAAAAGCTCATGTTTGAGTTTGACTGTCTACGAACTGCAAAGTCTAGAAATCGAACATAAAATCAAGTTACAAAGCTGCAGAAATAGCCAGGGCTACGCCCTAAACAATGTTCAGCAGTGACATTTGCGGTAGAACTAACTCGATCACTTAACCAGGTTACGACTTCACCAAAACCACCCACCCATTGACATGCATGCACATGCACCACTCCCACCCAAAAGAATTCACTCCAACCCAAACCAAACAAGTACAATTCCATGCAAAAATTCCAGAACAACACTCCGGCCGTTCCCAGCCATTGTTGTACGTTGCAAGAGTCTACTGAGCCTCTTCATCGAAGCGAGAGTCGTCAGGACAACAGACACAGAGAACTCGATCAGCATCTGTGATCCACGGCACCTGGAACTCCCTCAAGAGCTCAAGTTGGAATCTCACAAAGCAGCGTGACAATCAGAATATGTGCAACTTGCTACAATAGACTTGAGTCCTCGATCGATCACAAACTAGTCGGCACATGCACCACAGAGCAAGCAGAGATAGACTTCAGCATGAATGGATTGTTGTTGTTTCAAGGCTTTGTTGCATTCCTGTTTATATAAGCTAGAGAGGGGAGAGCGCTATGGCACCCTTTGGATCGATCATCCGCCTTTCGTTGCTGGCAGAAGGAAGACAGTCGGTCCCCGCGGGTGTGGCGCTGAAATGGTCGCCGTAGACGGACTGACCCGAAAGTTCTGTGGCGTAAAGGCAAAGCTAACTAAAGGAGAGACAATACCAATGAGCAGGGAGGCACTTCACATCCAAGTCCGTGACCTGCATTTGGAATTGTACACGTCCCTTGGACCGGAATGAAAGGCAAGACGACTTCCAAGTCAGGGTAAGACATGATCGAGGCATCACTTTGGAACTCCAGCTAGGGCCCATGCGGCTGCTCAGGCGTACCCTGTCGTCGCTGATCGTCCTGCAAGTGGATGTGACGCCGTCCTTGTTGTCTATTCAGCAGACTTTGCACATATATTGACTAGGTACTAGTTTTTGCAGACTAACTAGAATGTGGTTTCTTGTAGAGGGGTATGCAATCAGTGTTTCCAACCTTATTAAACAAACTATCAAACTAAGAAAAGATCAAAGTAAGTTACATGACAAGGCACAAAACATGGGTGCCAAATTTCAACACGTTGAAGTGAAATTATATAAGATTTGGGAAGCACTTCAAATGCAAAACTCTATGGCAATTTCACCCCAACAACTAACAACATTTGAACATAGTGAAAAAGAATAAAGTGTGATAACATATGTAGTTGACATTCAACGTTGCTGCTGAATGCTATCCAAAGTGAGCATTGTTTTCAAATTAACATGTAAGCTGAAAAATGTTGCATATAATTATCTTGCTGAAGTATGTTCCAAAATTTTCATATTTGGAGGAAAACATTATCATAGCATATTTCAGAACTTTGCATATAGCAAGAAATGGCGAAAATCTTTGCATCCCCTTCCAGAAGTGGCCACATTCAAGTTAGTGTGCAAAAAAATAGTAACTATTAAATATTTGCAAAAATTGCTGGATAAACAGCAAGGACGGCGTCGCATCCACTTGCAGGACGATCAGCGACGACAGGGTCCGTCTGAGCAACGGCATACGCCCTAGCTGGAGTTCCGAAGAGATGCCTCGATCATGTTTTGCCCTGACTTGGAAGTCATCGTACCTTCAATTCTGGTTCAAGGGACGTGTACAACTCCGAATGCAGGTGACCGACTTGGATGTGAAGTGCCTCCTTGCTCATCCGTATGCGTCTCTCCTTTAGTTAACTTTGCCTTTACGCCATAGAACTTTCAATCAGTCAGTCGACGGCGACAGGGACGCCCATTTCAAGTTGCAAACTCAGCGCCCGAGCAGGGACCACCACTGTCTTCCTTCTGGCAGCAACGAAAGGCGGATGATCGCGCGATGCAGTGGGTGCCATTATAATTGGGCTCTTCCCTCTCTAGCTTATATAAACAGGAATGCAGCAAAGCCTAGGAACAACAAAACACCTTTCATGCTCAAGTCTCTGCTTGCGTGTGTGCTATATATGCTACTTAGAAATGCACAGATCGAGCGCCATTCCATCTGGCACCCCGTCTGGTGTTCATCCCCTCGAGTCGCGATATCATATTTGAGCCCTGTCTACAAAGTGTGGCACAGGCAATTCAAGCTCCGGTTCACTATAGGTGAGTTCGATCTTTCAACACTAGTGATGAACGTACGTCTCCCTGTTTGGGGACTTAATTAGGTGATTGATTTTCATATTGATTTCCTGGACTTGCATGCATGCAGTCTTGCACTTCGTTTGTTTACGTCAGCACTTTCAGAGATTCACTCATATTATTTCGAAATGCTTCGATATATAGGAACATACCATTGATAACTTGAGTTGATGACACAGGCTTGCAGCTTCAAAGGATTTCAAACCAAGCCTGCTGCTTATTTTATGACAGCCAGTTTTGATCACGATGACATTGCCGAACTAAGCCGAAAGAACATTAATTAGTGTCAAGAACATGAAACAGAAACCTCAAATATGATTTCGCGACTCAAGAGGAGAAACGCCAGTTTCTTCCTCAAGGTCGTGACGGTGACCACTTACATAATGCAAAGGTTCCTTCGCCCAATGCGCTGGTATTTTTGCATGCAAGCACCTCAGTGAGCATTTATTTTCACTCATTTGTTTGAAATTTGCTTAAGGTATTTTTGATTGCTTATATTTCCTTACTCACTTGTATGCTCCAGCTCCCAACTTGTTTGTACCTTGGTGACTAAAGGCGTTAACAAATGTTGAACTTTTGGGACAAGAGTCTTCACCTGGGAATGTCTTACAGAATCTACACTCTACAGGAGGTTTTGTTCGAAAATTAAACTCCTTGAAAACTTTTTAGGTTATGTTTTCAAATTTCAATCTTGCAATGCTTTTGCAATGTTCCAACCTTGGTGATCAATAGTAAACAACTGCTGTACTAGCTCCAGGAGAGGATAGAGTCAGTATGCATTTCCTGACTAAGAGATTTGAACTTTTATTTACTGAATTTCTTGAAGCCACCTGTTTGTTTGATTTTGTAATCTAGTGGGTGCCACATCTAATGGGCTTTGATTTATTTAGTACATTCAATTCTAAGAAAGTTTGCTCTATGAAAATATATGTTAACCCATTAAGGACCAGGTGATTGAATTCTGAACCACAGATGAATGCAAACATGTCACCTGACACCCAAGCACAGAGAATCTTCCTTTTTCCATGCATCAAAATAATTGTAGACTTTGTATTAGTTCTCTTACATTTTTAACAATACAGATTTTCAAAATTTCTTCCTAAAAATCTTTTATAGTTCAAACCTCAAGGCATGCATACAAATATGCATGACCTCAAAAATTAACTATTTCAATTCAAAAAATATCCTTAAAAAATGGACTTAAAAAATGGACTTTAATGAATAAGTTAAATAAAAAATTCAAAAAATGACCTTTAATTTATATTCTAAATTGAAAGAAAAGGAATCTTGTACAAATTACAAATATTCAATCAATAATAAATTTAAGAAGAATTTAAATGTGGGCCGTTGCATCGTAATACTTGTTCTTCTATTTGTCCCTTTGGTCTTGGACATGTGATTTTTGGCTCATAACTTTTGGGTCATATGTCCGTTTTTTATGAAATTTGAAGGGAAGTTAAATGTAGTAGTTTTAGACATTCAATAATTTTTTCTAATTTTATCCAATTTATTTACTCTTTTTAAACTGACCTTGATCCGATGTCTACTTTGGTCATTTAAGGGGGTTTTAATACTATTTCCGATCCAAAAAAATAAATTTGAAAGTCAAAATTGGAATACGAGTTATAGTAAAGTTACACAAATTTTTGAGGGACTATTTTCAAATAAAAAATTGTCTACCTTCCACATGTACTCAAAGTGCACTACCTAAGTACACATGTAGAGAACACAATTTTTATTTGCCAAGGATGAAAAATGGTTGAAAAGGAGCATCTTCAAGTAAGAAAAAATTACCTTCTTTTTTTAAATAATTTGAAGTCTATAACTATTTTTTCAAAATCAGATTCACAAGTATCTATTTTCCTGCATTTTTCAAGGCTTCTTTTGTTGTGCATAACTTTTAGAATTTTTCTAAGCATATATAAATTCGTTAAAATGGTGGTATTCCATATGCTATTTTCAGACCTTTACATCTAGGACAAGTCCTGGGGAGATCACTTAGAGTGTCCATTACAAACTACATGTGTTAAGATTTTTGACCCCCTATTTTATGTCCTAAAATTTAAATAAAAGGAAAAGAAAGAAATATGAGGAGATTCCTCTACTTTGAAAGTTTATGTTGTAAATTATTAGTATTTTTATTTATTAATGATAATTAATTACAATTTTTTGAAGAAAAAAAATACATTGTAGAGTTAAAAATAACTTTCACACCCCTATTTTATATAAGAAAAAATTGTCTAAAAAATGAACAAAAAATTGCTAAAAATAAATCTCTATTGAAAGTTAATTTTCTTTGAATAATGGTACAATGGTCATCTAAATGTATTCTCAATAAATATTTGAGTTGAAAAACATGCCATTTCAGTTCATTTTTCAACCTCTCATACAAACCATTTCATAAGTTATTTGAGCTAGAAATTTTCAGCAATTGAAACCTATAGTCATTGGTAAACTAAATTCAAAATTATAGGTTGAAATTATAGTTTATCAAAAAGTATATAGGGGTCCAAAAAATCACTTTAATGCACATAGTATGTTATAAATATACTAAGTGATCTCCCTGGGGGACAAGTATACATTGCTAACGTCTAGGTCAATTTTAGATTTCAAAAATCTATAACTAACATAGATATTAGATTAAGCAATCTGAAAATCTAGGAATAATGTAGATTTTTGAGATATAAGAGGCATGTAGATTTCAAGAAATCTAGTACTAGTATAGATTCTAGTACAAAAAAAATGGTTTAGACTGTGTGGTTTGAACTGCTAAATTAATGGAATGCCGCCATTTTAACGAAATTTGTCATAAACTTGAATTTTTATACATACACTTTTTTGAATGCTTTACAAATCATCTATATTTTATTTTATTTTAATAAAATTTATTCCAATAGTTATTATACTCTAATACTAAGGTTGTTTTGAACCAAAGACAGTAGGTGTTTCTTGCAACTACCCATCTTTGGTTTCAAATTTTATTAAAAAATATTAATTAGTGTCGCGATTGATCTAATTACTTATAGAAAGATTAGTATTTCAATGTTAAAATAAAACAATGATGCATGGTTGTCATAGTGGACGGACATCCAGTTCGCCCGTCCGTTAGAGGTCCTGCCCGTCCAATACAGTCAACACATAGTTGACTTTCTGATAATGGAAAAATAGGCCACGTGGATGCCATGTGGATTAAGGAACATGCTGGGCGCGGACGAGATCGTCAGGGTGCGGATGAGGTGACGTGTCATTCTGCAAAATTGCACAAGTTACAAAATTAAAGCTGTCCGGACCGTCCATCTGTCCCGTCCGATGACCCTAACTTGCCCGTTATGACAACCATGCAATGATGAACTACCATATAATGAGCTTTACATTAAAAGTTGCAAGAACAAGAATCTCCAAGGGAAATAAAAATTCCAATTTTCACCTTGTTTTAAGGAAGGTCTAAGAGGTCATGATTACTAAAAGAGATTTCTAAAATTCCAAACATGTTCAAATTCCACTTCCAATTTTAACACCCCTTCATGTGCCAAAATTTAAACAATACCAAAAAAAATTATCTCATCAATCAATTGTTTCAACATGTGACAATAAAAATAAACTAAATAAAGAGTAAATATGTATGAGGGATGTTTTATATGTGAGAACTAAAAGCATGGGTCCAAAAAGAAGGAAAAATTCAAAACTACATATTAATTTTTCTTCTTCTAGGGTAGGCCAAAGCACTTTTGTATTCAATTGATGCAAGTGACTAATCAACAAATCACTATTGCAATCCAAATTGGCTAATTTAATTATATCATTAAAATTTGGAGGTTATGGAAAGAAAAAATATTTAGAAAACAAATGCAGCACCCCCCATATATATATACATACATACAAATACAATATTGTACCAATGTGGATATCAATTTTTATATGAATCAATGAATATTCTATATCCTTTATTGAAATTACTTAGTAATTTCAATATACGATTTAGAGAATTTTTCACAATATTCCAATTACGAGGAAAAAATTTACCCATGATATTTTTGTGCCACATAGCCTTAGCTTGTGAATTTTTATTTATTAGAAAAAAGTTTTAAATGATATATTTGAATACCTAGAATGACTACACTAAAATTCATTGCCTCATAATTACCAACAAAATCTTTATTCATTCTTGAAAAGCCACAAATGATGTAATAATAGAACTTTCTACTTAATTAACTAATAAACTAGTACATGGATCATCTATTTGCCAAATGGTAGTAAAATCCCAAATTGAAGAAATAATTATCTTCATAACAATAATTACAAAAGTTTATTGAGTTCAAAGAAAGAGAATAACAAATCAACAAGCCATACTTCTCAACGCCCTAACAGAGGCCTTTTGGACTTTTTGAGTAAATCTATCTTTCTCTATATAGACAAACTACTTGAGGTTAGGTGTTTTTTTTCTCACAAATGTTTACAATTCAAATTTTACAACCCTCTATCATTTAAGAGATTTTTCAAGAGTTTTTCAATCATATGATTTTTATTGAATTTAATGGAAAATTACACTCACATACTCTATTCAAAGTATTTTTGGTCTATAGATGGCAGGATATTTTGAAAAGCCCGAGGGCAAAAACAAGGGGGGGCAACTCCAGACACAATGGCAGGATATTTTGACAAGCGTAGTAGCCATGTAGTTTAACTAGAAATTTCAATGTGAAATGCTTTTAAAAACTTTCAAATTCATTATGGCAATGCAATTAATATTCTAGTATTTAAAAAATATCTTTAGAGTCCTTGCAAGAAATACTTCTACTATTTTGTACATTTAGCTTGTTTTGTATCATAATATTTGAGGTATTGAACCAATAGAGCCATGTATTACAAAAAAAAATTAGGTCAAACTAAGGCCGTTTGACTACATGTAATTGTGTAAACATAGAAAATAATGACCAAAATTGTCTCAATACAAAATTACTAGAAAATGTAAGAATGTGTGTCTTGTCAAATTTTTGATTAATTTTTTTTAAATATCTTTTTGACACTCAAAAAATATAAAAGAAAATTATTTGTTTTTTCAAATCCATTATAAGTCAAACGCCCATGTGGAGGGCCGAGAATTTCTATAATGGTTATTTATTAACTTCTAATAAAACAAGATTCTCCTTGAGTAACTCTTGGGAGTTTGGGCAAGTTCCTATGATCTCAATTTTTGGTGAGTTTTTTTGAAATTTTTCATAAGATAGAGAAACTTATTAGCTTCATAAGAATACAATTTTTATTGCAATTGGAGCTCAAGGACAAAACTTATGCCATCTTAAGCATAATTTTTATGTCACTAAGTAGAAAAAAAATCCATAAAATCTTGAAATTCATTTGAATTTCTTCTTTGTATTAATAGATCTTATTATTGTCTACATGTGAAACTTTGATTCAATCCATTTGGATTAGTGATGTAAAAGTTATGAAGAATCTTGTTTCAAGGGCATCTTATTGAAAAAATAACTCTTCGGATTCCATTCTAAATGCAATTTTCATATTTTTACAAAAAAAACTATTTGACAAGATCAAATTCAATTGCTAAAAAAATCCTACCATTAGGATTATTGTGTTTCAATCCCATTTTAGAGCTATTAATGATTCAGTTTATCATTCAATCTTAAACCTACTTCTACTTAATAATTTTTTAAAGAATGACAATCAAGTGTTTTTTCCTTAATTTTTTTTCTAGATTTTCTATTCAATCCTTCAACACAAAAATTTTGAATTCAAACTTTGCAATGCAAAAGAATTCTACAAATGGCGGTTACAGTCATCTAAAATTGCACACAAATTAAAATTGAAAAAAATTCCAATTCTAAATGCTATATCTTCCAATCCATAAATTCAAGCTTCATGAAATTTTTACCACAACATTTCAAACGAGTAAAATAGAAGATTCTATGCTTAAATTCTAAAAAAATCACTTTTTTAATTTTCTTAGGCAAATATAGTTGGTAGCATGGAATTTTGAGTGGTTCCAACAAAAAAATGGCTTTAATCCTTTAGAAGGGTAAACATTAATAGCATCCATTTAGTATTTTTTTACCATATTTTTAAGATTTAAGAAGAGTATTTACTACCTTTTAAATGTAATTTTTCTAATTTTCATTTTTTCAAGGTTTTGGGATTTTTTTTTTATCTAAAATTAGGAAACTAAAAGTCAAATTTTAAAGATTTTGTTCTATCAAAGGCACATGCTAATGATGTATGGAAAATTCAAAATAGAAAAATTATGTTTCCACATTGGAAAGAAGATTGCTCCCTTGCATGCTCATTTCTAGACACCCAAAAGCAATCTCCTATTGTTTTTTAAGTGGAATCTCATCTTTAGTAAAATCTTATATATAGCCTATTTTTTTTTTTAAATTTCATGACTTTATGATTTCTTCATAATTCACCTTTAATATTTGGATTCTTTTTTAAAAGTTTGTATACTTTTCCTTAATATATCTTTATGCATACATAATATTTATCACAATTGTCTTTTGAAGTTTCAAGCATCACTTGGGATGAATGAAAAGTTATTTGAACAATTGAAAAAATCTTT
The DNA here is from genome assembly GCA_963969395.1 of Pseudoscleropodium purum. Classification (NCBI taxonomy): domain Eukaryota; kingdom Viridiplantae; phylum Streptophyta; class Bryopsida; order Hypnales; family Brachytheciaceae; genus Pseudoscleropodium; species Pseudoscleropodium purum. The sequence goes on along the minus strand of OZ017795.1, from coordinate 19,958,906 downwards.
ATAAAGCACTCTCATAAAAATGAACTCCATGAATTTCAAAAACATGGATTGCTATAATTGGTTTTAAGTTTCCACATTATTAACTGTAATCATTGTTCTTTTGCAGTTTTGCTTTGCCAAATACCTTTCCTTGTTTAAAAAACCACCCAAATTTCTAGCATCTAAAAATAGTGCATTCAAAGGGAATTATAATTGAAATTCATTAGATGCAATGCATGATTATTACACTCCCATGTTGTTATGTAATTGATGTAATGTTTGGATTGCCATGATAAATCTAGCTCTATATGTGCCAATTCCTACTCAAGATCTATTATCAGCAATCAAGATCATGTTGTGAGTTAATACAATTTCAAATTGAGTTGTTACCTCATACTTTGTTGTGCAATTCAAGAGTAATCAATCAACAACAAACCATACTTGCTTACAAAGCGACCACTCTCATGAATTACTTTGTTCATCCTTTTGAATATGAATTTCGGAGTTCTTAAGGTTTGCACTCCTACAATTTTTTGTAATTATAATTGAACATAGTTGCTATTTTTAAATATAAGTATTTTTATTGGATGTTATTCATTTGGCAACTAAAAGAAGATTCCTATGTTCTTTTGCATGCATTATTTGGACATTATAGGACTATAAGTTAAGATTGAACTTTCAAAGCACCAATTCTAGGTGTACAAAAGATCAACAATTGGCTTTCATAGACTGTCTATGAAAAAATGATGCTTTTTGGTTCTAATGTAAATGTCATGAATTCATCATTTTAGACAATAGACAATGTTTGAAGGTAAACAAGTTTTTATTCTAGAAAGGGTGTTGAGTCCAAAAAATGTACACTAGATGACTTTCAAAATCATATAGATGCACCTACTAGTCCATAAATTGGGTCATTTTTGACAAAGTACTTTGGTGATAGATCTCATCTATTTAGGATTAACCTTGAAATATTGATGTAGCTAAAAAATGGTTGATGAATGGTCAAATACACCTTAATCTAATTGAAAACTAATTATTTTCATCCATATTTTTTAGAGAGTTCTTAGAATGTACATGCGTCATTCAGTGGCAAAAGACTTTCATTGAGAAACTACAAAATATTCTAGAAAAAAACATGCTAAATCCATATATCACAAAAAATGTCTTTTAGTGGCAATGCTAATTTTTTTTGTTCTTGATATGAATTTGAACCTTTAAAATGATAATTTTTAGAATTTGAGCCAAACTCATGAAATAAAGCTTTTCAAATCTACTTTGATTCTAGTCTAATTTGAATTTACTTGAATCCTAAAATTAAATATTTTATAGTCATTTGAACATTGATTTTATTCCTAGACCCTACTAAGTGTCTAATTATATTCATAAACCCTACAAAATGTCTAATTTGGTACTCTGATATTCTAAACCGTAATGTTAAGTGATGGATAAATATTTAGATTTTGACCTTATTTTGTATTTGACATGAGTTTTATTCATGTTTTCTACAAAAATTCATATTAATTTCAAATTTCTATATAAAAATTTTTAAATGTAAAACTTTAAAAGACTCTTTAACTCCTGTATTACAGTAAAATTTTACATGTGTAGTATATTTGTAGAATTAATAAAAGAAGTATGACTTGATTGTAATTGTGTCTTAGTAAATAATTCAAAAGATTTTTTGGAGTTCAATGTATGTATTTTTGAGATTTTATAGAATTGATATTTGGAGTTTGAAGTTATAAAAAAGTGACCTTCAATTTTTCTGAAATTAAACAATGCTCAATAAGTCTATGTATCTAAAATAGTGTTCAACAAAATAATCTTTCACTATACTCCTAAACATCTAGATTCTTCTTTACAATTTATGATTGGAAAAAATCATTATAAAGTACTATTTGGAAGAATATTTTGAAATTCATATACAAATAAAATTTGTAGATTTTGAATTGTACATACTATATAGATTCTATTTGTATGATTTGATTCATTAATGCTTTACCAAGATTTTTTTATAAATTTTTAGGGGGAAATTTGAAACTTCCTTAATTCAATCGCAAGGAAATATTATCATTTTTTGAATAATTTTTTTTTAATGGATTGGAAATGAGGTTCTCTTGACAAGCTAGGTGGTTTTTTTGAAATATTTGTGTTTTTGAATCTATGACTTCATTTTTGCAAATCTAGTTTTGAGCTAGTCAAGAGTCAATGCAATTTTGGCTTGGTGAATCACTTGACATACTTTCAAACTTTCAATTTTAGAAAAACATATGTAGTCTAGTTATACCAAATCCAACCATTAGATAGACAACAATTTGATAAAGTATTCTACAAATTAGGATGACTTTCATCCAAGAAGTATTGAGAAAGTGTTAGAATATGCATATGTTTGACGTCCAAAAATTACACCTCATAGCATTCAAGGGTTAATTGAATTCTAAGAAATGAATAAATGAATAATTAACTCTTTAGTTTCTCATTTATTTTATATTCTCTACACTTTATATAAGAATAATTCCATGTTTTGAACACCTTCAATTTATTTATAACCCCATGAATTGCTTTATGTACAAAAAAAGCCTAAGTAAATGAGTCACCTTGTAGTGAAAGGATAAATTCTACTATCTTAAAAAAATCAGTCTTATTCATGACATCATGCATGTATTCAAACAATGTCAACTCAATTTCTACGTGTATTCATATGACTCAAACCGCATTAAAAATAACAAAATTTGTCATTAGCTCATAAAACACTGAGGAGATCACTTTGGTTTTTTTTAAAACTTGAATTGGCTTTATTTACTTTGTAATTTAGAATTTTTTGCATGACATTTTTAGGATGAATGCTAATCATCTTAATTTGTAATTAAAGCTTTGATTTTCATCATTTTTTCAATTTCAATGTCAAATCAAAGAACTAAAATATTATTCTGAAAAAGATTTATTTTCTTGTGTTGAATAGGTTGATACCTATTAAAAAACTTTTGAACATTCAATTCCAAATAATTAATGAGATGAAAGTTATAAAGTGCTTATTTTGAAGACAATGAAGGCAAAAAAACTAATATGAAGTCAACTTTTGAACTCAAATTTGAATTTCTTTTAATAAAAATAAATAAATTAAAACAATTTCAATTTTTTACTAGAGACTTTTATCATTAGGATAAATAATTTTCATATTTTTTATGAAAAAATCATTGATCTATTCTCTTCCTTGATTCAATATTACATTCTAATTTTGTAAGTTTTTTAAAGATGAATATGAGAGTTATTTTGGTTAAATTTTCCAACATCATTAGAAGAGTTTTGGGGGGTCCAGAAGCCTGTTTCGAGCCTGTTCCGTCGTAGTTGTTCCCCGTAGCGAGGGGAACGGCCCGCTGTCAGAATTTATTTTTTCATTAAAATAAAAATAAAAAAACTTTTTTTTAGTCTCCAAATGCAAAAATAAAAATTTAAAAATAAAAATAAAAATAAAAATTTGGTCAATGACATGGCAGGGGCTCGGCCACGTTAGATTGCTACGTCGAACCTATTTCTTGCGTTCGTAGGCTGTGATAACTCAAAGGCATCCAAAGGCCCCAAAAATCTTCTAATAATTGATTTAAACTTACAATTATGATTTTATGAGACATAATAATAATAATTTTTTAAATATTAATTGGAAAAAAAAATTTACCTTTTGGAAGGACTCAAGAAAAGCTTACATTTTGAAGTTTGGGCATATTGAACTTGCAAGTGGTGGGGATGTTTACTCTTAAATTTGGGATAGATTGATGTAATTGAACAAGTTAAATAGTAGTTGGAATTGTTAAAAAATAAATATAGATGAAGGTTTTAGCTTTATATGCAAGCATTTTATAACAAGTCTAAGCCTCTAAACATGAATCAAAGAACTTTAGAGGTTAAAGAGAAAGAATCTTCTTTATCCAATTCTAAATTATTAATTAAAAAGAATATTTTTTATGAAGGTTAGCCTACCAATTTACTTAGGCAAATACAATTGTATTTCAAAAATTACTTGAGGTATTAGAATGTAGATTTGCAAATTTACTTATAAATTTACTTAATTTTTCCATTAGTCAAAGGCAGGGTTGACGAATCTCAACGTCTGCCCCAAAATAGCGTTCGTTTTTCGGACGTCCGGACGCTAGCGGACGCAGCGTCCCGACTGCCATCGGAAAGCGGACGGGCGGGGCGGACGGACAAGGCAGACAGGGGACAGGCGGACGTTGCGTCCGCCGGACCGCGAATGTCAGCGGATGCTACGGACACAGCGTCCGTGCCTGGACATCCCGGACGTCCGGACGTCGTGTCAACTTTGGTCAAAGGCTCTAGAGTTTTGAAACTATGGGTTAGTTGTTACTAGAAGTGTAAAAATTGTTGGACACTTAGTTTGAAATTTTGGATATTTAAACAACAATAATAAACATATATAAAACTTATAATTGAAATCCACTACAAAAATAATTATTCAAAATTACAGTGATTAATTATGGGAAGAGTTTTCAATTTTTGATTCCAAAAGTTATTTGTCAATATTGGTGATAGCAAATTGTATATCAAACTATGCAAATGCAATGCAAACTTCAAAATCTAAAACATTTTTTCTAATTCAAAGGTGATTGCAAGCTTTGATCTAGAAACTTCTTTGTGCATCTTTGGATGGTCAATGAACTCTTTTATCTATATTGGCAACATTTTGATTTTTACTTTTTAAATTATTGAATTTTTTTTAACATTGGATTATCATAAAATTTATCAAGAATTCTATTTCAAACCAATGATTTATTCATTTTGAAGATATAGAATTAAAGTAAAATATCTCATATTATAACAATTTGTCTCAAAAGTGCCAATATTTTTAGGAAAAAAGATTCAATTTTTATCATATATTTGGATTTTTTTTATAAATTAGTTTCATCCAAGGATTTGCACATTTCACCACATCCAAAATTTAAATCATCAAAAAAAGATTCTATATATGAAAATAATTGGTGCATTGGTCATACCATATAAATGCCTCTAATACCAAGTTATTCACTCTCCATTGTCTTCAAATTGTTGATTATAATATGTCATTAAAAAACTTCAATTTGTAAGAATTAACTTCGATTTTAAACTCACTCTTAATCCCTTTAATATTTGGTCTTAGTTATTTTTTTCTACAATAACAAGAAAGAATACTAGTATGCAATTGAATACTTTTGTCATCTCAACTCTAAGCGCCAACACTTGACTCAAAGGCAATAAAATACATTATAGTAAAATATTGGATATAATATTGCTCTCTCTCTCTCTATAATACTTGATTGCTACCTCTTCAAAAATAGAGTTTAATCAAGAGAAATAGACCTCTAAACCCTTAAAATTCTTGCATTTTTTTTATATCATTGAAGTAATATTATTTGGTTCTTTGTGAATCAATGAATATAATTGATGATATACGTCTAAAATTTAATTGTTGTTTAGAGTTGTATTTTATTCCTCTCTAAATTTCTTAGGAATTTTGCATTGAAAAACTCTTTGCTTGCTAAAAAAAACCTCACCATGCATTAGGATTGATGAGCTAGTTTAATTCCATCTTAGAACTAACAAAAATTTAGTTTTTCCTCCTTGTAACTATTTTTACTTTATAAATGAATTCAAAAAATAAATTAAAATTCCTTTCATTTGGATTCTTTTTGTATATTTTCAACTCATATTCTTGTATTTCCTCTAGTATAAATTTAATAGGTATTTGAAAATTTTAAACTTAAGAGGATTCAAAGTCTTCTAAGCTAGTAAAGCAAGAAGTAAATAAATACCAATTTTTCAGTTTAAATGCTCATATCTTGCAATCTCTTTAGTAAAAGGTTTTGAAATTTCTATTTCATGGTAGCCAAGTGCAAGATTCAATATTTAAATTTAGAACAAAAACAATGTTTGCATGTTATTCTTTACAATTTAAATGACACATTTGAAGTATTTTAGGATAAAATAAGTCATAGAACTTTAGAAGCAAAGACAAACGACTAAAGACTTTTTTCTATAGTCAGAGGAGGAGAAGTATGAGATTGCACTCATTAATAATGACATTCTTTGTCCTACAACAACTACTAAATAGCTTTGAGGATTGGTTGATTACCCTTTAGTGGTGATTATGAGAGTTAAATAATTTGCAAATGTTTGAGAAACCTAATAAAGCACTTCAATCATGCATGTAAGCATATAACATTGTTTAAGCTTTATTAGAATTTGTGGAACTTCCTTTCCCCCTCTCACTTTTGAACTTTAGATGATTGGAAGCTCTTGATTTTTAATGACAAGATAAAAATCAATAGATTTGGCTTTGATAGTAGGTTTTGGAAGGAGAATCTGCCATACCACAACATATCTACAAAACCTTTAGAAACAAATTTTCAACACAAATTATCATGCAAGTTTCGATCTACCATATACGTTCTTTTGGTCTATATCTTTTTGTGAGTTTGAAGTAAAAGTAGAACAACATCTTGAATTACATCAAACCTTAAGAACAAGACATTGTTAACTCTTAAAGGATGTTGAAGCCAAAAGGTGGTCAATGGATGACTTCATTGTTCACTATAGAAACAAAAAATGCACTTACATGTTCAATAATCATAGAAATTTTGATGATTGTCTTGGTCAATCATGGGGGACTACATCTCTTAAGGAACGATTAAGAAATCCTTGCAAATTGCAAGATAATACAAGTTCAATAGCAAGAATTACATAAATTTCCAACAACAAGACCATGTTTCCAAGCACATTGCAAAGAGTGCTAAAAAGAAATTATCAAAATTGCAGGTGAGACACTTAAACTTCTTTACTGGCTATCCCAAGCTCCAAATTTGAACTCAATTGAGCAATAGTGGGCATCATGCAAAAGCGGCAGGGGAAAGTCAACAGTAGCACTGAAAATACAGAACCCTCCATAATATCACACACACGATACTACCCAACCAAATGTGATATTAACAAGCTGCTACCCTGGCGGTTTTCACAGTGCTTGCACTGACTAGCCTGCTTTTTGAATAAGCCGTAGCTTCTCTGTCAGGGTAGCTCCTTCTGTGCGGGATGCAATTCTCCTTCGGTGGACCAAGATGTGATGAGAGGCTTCTACTGGATAAATGAGATCAGAGGCAGAGGATTGGTGTGACGTTGTCAAGGGCACATTCAAAAAAGTACTCCATTAACTTCAATTAGTGCTAAGAGTTTGAAATTAAAGTTCGAGATCCTGAGGTGCATCATGGTCTCTTTCACAGTAAATGCACTCTTGAATACATTTTTGATTTGGTATCACGTTGTAGCAAATAATGGGTCGAGAAGAAATATTGAGTAAAGATGGAAATCAAGTGCCTCAGCGTTCGGGATAAATTAGTTTTTGAGTTCGACCACTATAGTTTCTCTTCTTCAATCCCATATTGAACCTGTCGGCCGTTTCTCAAGTGACGAGTCCGTTTCTCGAGTGTGTTCTCTATTTTTCACTCCAATTAGAAACTTTATAGATTTCTTCACCGGGTTTAATTCAGATGCGGTTATCTCATTCATTTGTATTGTAATGTATTTATTGACAGTAAGTAAAAATACAAAGGAGTTCTCAATTCTGTAGACTGTAACGGTGATTGTTTGATTTCATAAGGCTTTGCAACGAGTATACAGACATGCTTAAGTTTCTCGAAGGGACCGTCAAGGCAGGTTATAATAGAACGTACTGACTTCCCTGTGCACACCCAGCTGACTGCCATGGACCATGATTGAGGACATATAACCTATATTCCCATTCCGCATTCAACAAATGAATGAAGTATGCTTCATTTATGGAGGAAATAATCAGCACCTTCTTCCAGGTTATCAGAGTCTGCAACTCACCAAGATATGAAATGATAAAACACTCAAAAAAGCCAGAGAAGGCATGAAACCAAATGACATGCAAAACGAATTGCAAAGGAAAGCCACGTAGTTGCACAAATTAAATATTGGACACCCAATTATGCGGAAGACAATCAATCAATCAATAGGCACAGGAGTGTAGATATGTGGGAGCATGGCAAGAATTCTAGGTCAAGGAAGCACACCGTTGCTGGAGCAACAAAGAGGAGTGGGGAATTGAAGGTGCAGCAGGAGAGCAACACACCCACACGAGGACAGAACTGAAAACCTTTCACTGATTTCATTAAATTGTGACTGAAAAATACACAAAGATCTAGAAAAGTAGGATAGTCGCTAAGAATCTGCAAGTGGGAAACGATCTTTCTGGAAAGAGTTCTTTTCTCAAGGATTCGTCTTACTTCATGGTAGAACTTCTAGATCACTGCCAACTAGTATTCAACAGCTATATTTGCTTTCAGTGTAATCTTGTGAGTTCTATCCAAGATTTCAAGAGCATAATCTAATGCCCACCATTGTGATTGCTGCCAAATTCCATGTTCTATATGGAATTTGGCAGCAATCACAATGGTGGGCATTAGATTATGCTCTTGGACAAAACTCATAAGATTATATGATTGTATTAAAAATCAAAATCAAACTTATATAGTCCTTTCAAGCTAGCAATGATATAAAAGGTGGACGATGAAGTAAGATGAACTTTTGAGATAAAACTCAAGATTGTCTCCAACTTACAGCTTCTTAGCAACAAAGAATGCTTCCACACCAGATTCTAAGAGGAAGGTTGAGCTTCAACTCCTCTCCTTCGGTCCACTTTACCCTTCTCAGCACATTTTTGGCAGTTTACTTAAACAACCTGCAATCAAGAAAAAATTACCACACAACATGTTCCTAATTAGAAGTTGTTTGCCATCAAGACGTGCAAATAAAAACGCCAAGTAAATTCTTAGTTGATTCCCAGATGAATGTGCAATTAAAAAGGATTGTTGCTTTCCAAGCTTATCATTGCAAGTCCCGTACAAAGCTTGCTTCTTTCGATGGACATAAAAAAAATGCTTCTACCAAATCTCATTACGAATGATAAGACATGCTCATTTGGCCTGCAATCTAAGAACTAAAGTTCACGAACCCTCGAACACGAAGACATACTGATTTAGCCGCGGTTAGTGCGGATAGGCACTCACTCCTGCTCAGCCCTTCCTAGGGTCACCACAAGTTCCAAAAAGAATCAAGTATGACATCTGGAGTCCAGGTGAGGAACGGCAGATGGAATGGCACTCTGTGCATTATTTTCTAAGTAACACAACTGAAGCTCTGAAAGTGCTGCCAATGCCAGTCTAAATCAACAGTCTAAATCAACATAAAATCAAGGAACCAAGTTGCTGGAACAGGGACTCCAATAAACCGTGATGACTGGACCAACTGATTGACAAACTTGCATGTGCACACCACAAACCACACCCACTCATGCACATCCACAACCCTCAACAACAATTAAAGATTCCTTCCAACCAAAACCAAATGAGTTCCATGCCCAAAGTTCAATTCACTGACTCTCCGGCCATCCCAGACAGTCTCGGTGGAAAAGTCTATTGATCTATCTTCCTCGAGCGCAGAGTCGCCATGAAAACAGACAGACGGAGGACGATCGAGAGACAGAGAAAGAACTCGGTCAGCACGTGTCCAAGGTGACTCCCCTGGGTCTTTCCTTGAGATCTGAAGTTCAAATCTCAGAACCCATGTCCTAAGCGTAGAAAGGACAATCATGTGCAAGCAGGGTCTTTAAAAGCGTGAATGGAACCGAATGGATTTCTGTCGTTCCAAGGCTTTGTTGCTTTGTTGTTTATATAAGCCAGTCCTGATCGATGGATAATCCACTTTGATTCCGTTGGTGGAATGGAATCAACGGTCAATACAAGAAAACATCAACAATTCAACGAACAGAAATTTACTGACGAGGTGCTGAAGTGAAACAGTCCAGCCTTTGTTAACTCCTTTGATCGTCGAGGTCCAGAAATGGAACATTCAATACAACCATGGCAAGATTGAAAAAAATACAGACAACTTGAAGAAATTCAGCAAATCCCACAAGTTCAATTCTCTTAGTCAGGAAATGCATTCAACTCTGGCCTGTCTTGAAGTACTCTAGGAGGCCTGTCTGGAAGTACAAGAGCAGTTGTTCACTTTTGATTATCAAGGTAGGGACATTGCAAGAGTTTTGTACAGTACACCAAACGGCATTGCAAGATTGAAAATAGAAACTAATAAGTTTTCAATGTTTAATGTTCTAAAAAATACTCCTGAAGACTTAGTAAGACATAATTTTCAGGTGAAAATTGATGTCCTAAAGTTCAGCATTTGAGACTTAACACCTTTGATCATCCAGGTACAAGCAAGTGGAGCTGGAGTATACTAGCATCATGAGATAAAAAAATGTAAGAAAATTTTCAAACAAATGAGTGAAAACAAATGCTGACTGAAGTGCTTGTAAACATACCAGTGCGTAGGCGAATGGTCCTTTGGCTTTCTTGGTGGACTTGTAGAAGAAACTGGCGTTTCTCATCTTGAGTCGCGAAATCATATTCGAGAATTTTAGTGTCTCCATGTTTTCAATTCTAATGCTCTGGGCATAGTTCGGCAATGTCATCGTGACCAAAACTAGCTGCGTCACCAAGACACCAACTTGTAATATGTTCCTATCAAGGCAGTTCGAAATAACATAAGTGAAGCTCTGATAGCTAGCGCTGATGTAAACAAACGAAGTGCAAAGCTGCATGCAAATCCAGGCCGGAAATCAGTATGAAAATCAATTAGCTAAGCTCCCAAACAAGGAGATATACGTCAGTTAGTAGCACTGTTGAAAAAACTCACCCATCATGAACCGTAGTTGAACTGCCTACGCCATATGTTGCAGAAAGGACTCAAAGCTAGGTCATGACTCTACTCACTCGAGGGATGAGGGCCACACGGAATGGGGCTCTGTGCGTTTTTAAGTAATATAAATCAATGAAGCCCTGCAAGCTCTGCTTTATTTTGTTGACATACTGCAAAATAAAAATAAATGAAACTCATAAATACCAACATGAAACTGCTGAAACAGGGAAACAAATAAAACAACAGCGATTAAAGAACTCACTCTCTTGACACAACCCTGTCCACTACCCAGAACCCACATCTATTTAGAAGTAACATTCATGAAGCTCCTAAAGAAAGCTTGTACTCGATTCTGACTGTCCACGAACTGCAAAGTCGACAAATCAAACATAAAATCAAGTTACAAAGCTGCTGAAACAGCCAGGGCCACGCCTTAACAATGTTCAGCAGTGACATTTGCGGCAGAATTAGCTCGATCACGTACTCACAACCACGTTACGTCTTCACCCATGCCCAAACCACCCACCCATTGACATGCATGCACATGCACCACTCCCAGACAAAAGGATTCTCTCCAACCTAAACCAAACGAGTACAATTCCAAGCAAGAATTACAAAACAATACTCTGGGCGTTCTCAGCCATTGTTTTTGGAAAAGACTACCGAGCCCTCTTCCTCGCCGCTGGTGTCGCCACTACAACAGACACAGAGATAGAGAACTTGAACAGCACCTGGAACTCCCTCGAGAGCTCAAGTTGGAGTCTCAGCACGCAGCGTGCACTCAGGACATGTGCAGCTTGCTCCAATAGGCTTCAGTCCTCGAATGATCACAAGCTAGCCGGCACAGAAGCACATGCAGCACAGAGTCAGCAGAGATAGACTTCAGCAAGACTGGATTGTTGTTGTTCCAATGCAAGGCTTTGCTACATGGCTGTTCATATAAGTAGCCAGGGGAGAGCCCTGTGGAACCCTCTGGATCGATCATCCGCCTCCGTCGGTGCCAGAAGGTTGACAGTCCGTCCCCGCCCGGTGGTGAGTGTGCAAGCGGAAATGGGCGTCCCTGTCGCCGTCGACTGACTGACTGAAAGTTAGTCTGTGGCGTAAAGGCAAAACTAAGGAGAGACACGTACCGATGAGAGGGGAGGCACTTCACATCCAAGTCGGTGACCTGCATTAGGAATTGTACAGGTTCACTTTGGACCAAAATTGGAGGCAAGATGACTTCCAAGTCAGGGCAAGACATACCACTGCTCAGACGTACCCTGTCATCGCTGATTGTCCTGGAAGTGGATGTGACCGGAGCCCTTATTGTCTATCCGGCAGTTTCTGCATATAAATATTTAGTATTTACTAATTTTTGCTCACAAACTAAAATGTGACCACATGTGGAGGGGTATGCAATTTTTTCAGCCGTTTCTAAACAAACTATCAAACTTAGAAAAAAGCAAACTAAGTTACCGGACAAGGCACGAAACATGGTTGCCAAATTTGATTTCAACACTTTGAAGTGAATTCACATCTGATTTGGAAAGCACTTCAAATGGAAAACACTCCCACAGTGTCACCCCGACAACTTACAACATTAATTTGAACATAATCAACAATAAAGTGTGATAACAAAGTTGACATTCAACGTTGCTAAGTCTATATGCTGTACAAAGTGAACATTGTTATCAAAGTCAACTTACTTGGTGAAAACTGCTGCATATTAATTTGCTGAAACTTATTTGTTCCAATATTATCAGGTTTGGTGGAAAACATTACTAAAGCACACTTCAAAATTTTGCATTTAGCAAGAAATGGCTGAAATCATTGGAGAATTACACTTCCACAAGTGTTTTAAAACTAGTAAGTACTGAATGTATCTGTGCGAAATCTGCGAAATCTGCGGCATAGACAACAAGGACAGCGGTCACGTCCACTTGCAGGACGATCAGCGACGAGCCGACGATAGGGTACGTCTGAGCAGTGGCATGGGCCCTAGCTGGAGTTCCGAAGTGATGCCTCGATCGTGTCTTGCCCTGACTTGGAAGTCATCGTGCCTTTAATTCCGGTCCAAGGGACGTGTACAATTCGAAATGCAGGTCACGGGCTTGGATGTGAAGTCCCTCCCTGCTCATCGGTACGCGTCTCTCCTTAGCTTTGCCTTTACGCCACAGACTAACTTTCAGTCAGTCTACGGCGACAGGGACGCCTATTTCCACTTGCACACTCAGCAGCGCCGGCTGGCCGGGGACGGATTGTCTTCCTTGTCGCACGGTCGACGAAGGCAGAAGATCGATCCAGAGGGTGCCACAGGGCTCTCCCTTGGCTTTGATGTTGATTTTTTTATTTTGCAGTACGTAAACAAAATAGAGCAGCTCAATGTCAACATCTTTAAATTTGCGATATTCCACAAGTCAGGAATTGTGACTTAGCTTATATCTTCACAAAGGTCTAACTTGAACAGGCCTCAAATGACGACAGGTTAAAATTTTGGGACGAGCTCACGTAGCCTAAATCGAACCGCATCAAACTTCTGGAACATTGTCAATTTTAAGAAATTGACGTCAGTTGCAGAGCTTCATTTATGCACAGAGCGCCATTCCATCTGGCAACCCCGTCTGGCGTTCATCCCCTCGAGTCGCGATATCATATTTGAGTCTTGACTACAATGTAATTCAAGCTACGGTTCATTTTGGATGAGTTCTATCGTTCAACATTAGTGATGTGCTTACGTCTCCCTGTTTGGGGGCTTAGTTGATTGATTTCATGTCGATTCCCTGCATTTGCATGCAGCTAACCTTGCACTTCGTTTATTTACGTCAGAACTTTCAGAGCTTTGCTCATGTTATTTCGAAATGCGTCGATAGGAACATACCGTAGCTATAGACAACATAAGTTGATGACGCAGGCTTGTAGCTGCAAAGGAGTTCGAAACCAAGCCTGCTGCTTAATTCATGAAAGCTACTTTTGATCACGATGACATTGCCGAACTAAGCCGAGAACAGTAGTGTCAAACACATGGAGACAGAAACCTCAAATATGATTTCTTGACTCAAGATGAGAAATGCCGGTTTCTTCCTCAAGGTCACCGAGATATATAATGCAAGGTTCCTTCGCCTAGGCACTGGTATTTATGCAAGCAAGCACCTCAGTGAGCATTTATTTTCACTCATGTGTTAGAAACTTGCGTAAGGTTTTTTTATCTTACCTTGTGATACTTGTATGCTCCAGCTCCTTTTGCTTGTACCTTGGTGACCAAATGCATTAAACAGATGCAGAACTTTTGGACAGGGATTTTCACGAGAGAATGTCCTACTTATAAATTAATTAATCTTCAGGAACTTGTTAAATTGGAATATTAAACATCGAAAATTATTTAGTTTATATTTTCAATCTTGCCATGCCGTTTAGTATACTGTACAATGCTCTTGCAATGTTCCTACCTTGATGATCAAAAGTGAACAACTGCTGTACTCCAGCTGCAAGACATGCCAGAGTGGAATGGAATGCATTTCCTGTGACGAAGAGAATTGAGCTTGTGGGATTAATATTTGCTGAATTTCTTCAAGTCGCCTGTGTGTTTGATTTACTAATCTAATGGAAGCCGCATCTACTTAATGGGCTTTGATTTATTTAGTACATTCAATAATAACAAAGTTTGCTCTATGACTAGGAAAAAATACATTAACCCATTAAAGACCAGGCAATCGAATTCTGAAACGGGGATGAATGCAAACATGTCCTGCCTTCCAAGCATAAGCACAGAATCTTCATTTGTTCATGAATCAAAATAATTGTAGATCTTGTTATTCTTGTATAATTCGTTCTCTTACATTTATACAGTACACATTTTCAAAACTTCTCTCTAAAAATCTTGTATAGTTCAAGGCATACAAATATGTTTGACTTTTTAACTAACTATTTCAATTCAAAAAATGGTTCTTAAGAAATGACTTTAACAAATAAATAAAACGAAAATTTCAAAAATCACCATGATTAATATTTTGAACTCAAAGAAAAAAATCTTGTAAAAGTTACAAATACTTAGTCTATAATTAATTTTAGAAAGAATTTGAAATTTTTGTTGTTTCAAATTTTATTGAAATTTATTTATTTATTTGATTAGTGTAGCAATTGATCTAATTATATGGATCAACTGCACTATAGTCTCTAGATATGTAGAAAGATCAACACTTCAATATTAAGACAATGATGAATTACTAAGTAATGAGCTTTTATTAAAAATTGCAAGAATTCTAGAATCTGCAAAAGAATTGAAAAGCACTTTTGTATTCAATTGGTGCTAGTGACAAATCAACAAGAGTCACTATGCAATTGGGCAAATTTTCTAATTATTATATCATAAAAATTTAGGATCATTGAAAGAAGAAATATTTAAAAAGAAATACACCTCTAGTCCTCTACATACAATATAAGTACACATATAATATTGTACAAATACGCATATCAATTTCTTTACAACAACATACATATAATGAATATTCCATATTTTTTTGTTGAAGACTTGAAGTTATTGAGTGATTTTAGTACATGATTTGAGAACTTTCTCACAATATTTCCAATACAAAAAAGAATTGGCCTCCGATATTTTTGTGCCACATAGCCTCGGCTTGTGAACTCCTATTTATTAGAACATTAGTTTTGCATGATGTATTAAGGACATGGAATGATCAAACTCGAATACACTACCTCATGATCACCGATAGAATTTCTTTTCATTCTTGAAAACACTCAAATGATGTAATAATATATCTTTAAAACTATTTTGCTAACCAATAATGTAATTGGATATTTGGATCTAATTTCCAAATTCTAATAAAAACCCAACTTGAAGAAATAATTATTTTTACAAAAATAATTACAAAAATTCACTAAGTTCAAAAGCAAAATACAACAAGCTATATACTTCAAGGCCCTAAAGGAGCCCTTTGGATCTTTTTAAATATATAAATACACATATATACACACTTATATATGGATATACACAATTGAACACAAAATCAAATGCATGGTTGTCATAATGGGCAAGTTAGGGTCATCAGATCGGACGGAAGGACGGTCCGAACAGCTTTAATTTTGTAACTTGTGCAATTTTGCGGAATGACAGGTCACCTTGTTTGTGCCCAGCATGTTCCTTAATCCACATGGCATCCACGTGGCCTATTTTTCCGTTATCAGAAAGTCAACTATGTGTTGACTGTATCGGACGGGCAGGACCTCTAACGAACGGGCGAATCAGATGGACGAGCGAACCGGACGTCCGTCCACTATGACAACCATGATCAAATGGCCAAAAGTTAAACAAACTAATGAAGTTTGATCATTTTTTGTTTACAAAAGGGTAGTTGCAAAAAAAGGTGTCCATTTTTTGTAGCATTTGGCTAAAAACAAACTTTCTACGGTATAGTACTATGAGTACTATGAAACAGAACAATCTCAACCTTTAATCAAGAAAATCAATAGCTAAAAGTACCGTTTTGTATATTATGAATATTACAAAGTACTGAAATATTACTATTTGAAAAAAAAAGATTGTTACAAAAAATGGATACAATGAGGTTTAAATTAATAATAAATAAAAAATCATGATAAAAAAATCTAAAAATTGGCCATTTGTGAAGACTTCATGGTAATCATATTTCATCAAAAAAATTAACAAAAAATCATCTTTACTCTTTAGAAAAGCACACACAAAGGCCCCTTGTTTGCATGCATGTGGACACCATAAAATAAGTTTTTTTTTGGTGGACACATGAATCTCTAGTGTGGAAATCAGGGTTGACGAATCTCTACGTCCGCCCGAAAAAGGTGTCCGTTCGCACGGACTCCAGCGGACGCAGCGTCCCTCCCGCCGTCAGAAGGCGGACGGGCGGGGCGGACAAGGCAGGCGAACGAGCGGGCGAACGGGCAGGCGGGGCGGACGATGTCCGCGAATGTCAGTGGACGTCAGCGGACGTTGCGGACACAACGTTCACGTCTGGACGTCCCGGACGTCCAACCGTCCTGTCAACCCTAGTGGAAATATCCCACATAAGTTTTAGCTCTACATAATCAATTATGGGCACTCCACAATACTAAAAACCCCTAAACTATGAAGTGTGACAAATTAGCTAAATTAGAATTTAATTATAAAACGGTTTTTGGAAATTTCTGAAAAATAAGAATTCTCTTCATCAACAAGTTGGTCATCTTCAATAAAAATTCAAGTACATTGGCTTTATTCTTCAAAAGTTATAGCCAAACTAAACTATGCAATTTGAAGTATGGTGGAAAATAGTACCACCTTTTCTTGCAATTACCCAAAATTCAATGTTTACTACCCTCTATCATTGAAGAGAATTTTCAAGAGTTTTTCAATCATATGATTTTTACTAGAACTAATGGAGATTAGAGAATTACACTTGTATATTCTATTTGACTATTTAGAGGATTTTTTGTCCATGGATGAGTTCATTGAGTTGGTATTTTGACTAGCGTAGTAGTCATGTATTTTGACTAGAAACTTGAATGTAAAATGCTCAAGTTGTTTAAAAGACTAGGATTCATCATAGCAAGTAATATTCTAGTATTTCAAAATATATTTTTAGAATCTTGCAAAAAACACTTGTACTATTTTGTTCATTCAAGTTGTCATATATCATAACATTTGATGTATTGAGCCAATAGAGCTGTGTTATTTTTTAAAACTTAATATCATCTATTTAATTACCATAGATTATATTTTTTAGATTAAAAGTAAATGTTTTAGTCTATTTAACCCCTAAAGGTTTTTGGTATTTGTAGGTCCCAAACTACTTCAAAGTACTCAAACCCAAAGCAAGACTAAAATCCAACTATAAGATCCTCTATTGAATTTGTTAGAGTTGACTCCCCTAAAATTCAAAATTATAAACCTTAAGGATTGCAAGATCAAGTCGCTTGAATTTCAAAAAGACGTATTTTCAACTCTTTCGAAATAATTAGATTTCATCTTTCAAACTTTTTATACAAAATTGTGTAGATCTTACAACATTAAATCTCCATAATATATTGAAGAAATAAGTTGGCAATACTTCTAAAAATTTTCAAACAAAAATGTTTCATATTTATATTTGAAAAAAATAGTATGTACAGTATAAAGAAAAAAAAATATGATTTAAATTACTAAATTGTTCAAAATTTAATTATGGAATTTTAAAATGCCAATCCAAATTGTTAAATTTTTTTATAAACAATCTACATCTAGTGTATTTTATTTTTTCAAAAAAATTAAAAATTGAATGAAATAAATAACTTCAAAGTTAAATTCAGGTAAATATTCCATAAGTACATGCAAACTAAAACTCTTCGTGACTTTCATCTCATTAATGAAAATGGAATGATGAAAAGCTTTTTACATATACATAAATCTTTATCAACCAATTTTAAATTTTTATTTTTAAGAAAATTAATGTCTTAAGATTTTTTTGAGCATTTTGGTTTTGCCTACCAAACAATGAAAATTACATATCATACAATAACTTTTTAGCTATATAGTCAAAATTTATAAAATTGTTATGCCTTAAAGCTACTCATTGGGCACATGTTGTTTGAAAATTATAATGGAGAAAAAAAAACCTTGGTAGTGAGTTGCTCAAAATTGCAATGTTGCCAAAAAAATTGTTGTTTTGTCCTTTAGGGGTTAAAGGCAATTTTCATGATTTTTATAATTTTAAGATTTTGGATTTGTTTTAAGTATCTAAAATTAGAAATCTAAAAGTCAAATTTTGCAAATATTGTTCTATCAAACGCAGATACCAATGATGCATGGAAAATTCAAAATAGAAAAATTATGTCTCCACATTGGAAAGAAGATTGTTCCATTGTATATTCATATTTGGATGCCCCAAAACAATCTTCTATTGTTTTTCAAGTAGAGTCTCATCTTTGGTAAAATTTTATAAGTAGCCATTTTTTTTAATAAATTTTCAATGTCTTCACTATTTATTAAGAACTCATTTTTAATGTTTGGATTTTTTTTTTTTTAAATTGCATAATTTTCCTTATCTTTATGCATACATAATATTTATCTTGATTTTGACAAATTTGTCTTAATCAAAGATTGTCTTTTAAAGATTCAAGCATCACTTGGGATGAATGAAAAGATATTTGAACAACTCAAAGAATCTTTACAAAGCACTCTCACAAAAACCAACTACATGAATTTCAAAACATTGCTTGGTAGAATTGGTTCTAAGTGATCATTGTTCTCTTGCTTGGTCAAATATCTTTTCTTCATTAATAAACCATGTAAATCTCTACTATCCTAAAATACCGAAAGAAGGAAATAGAATTTAAATTCATTAAATGAAATGCATGATTATTTTATTCACTTGTTATTATGAAAATGATAAATGTTTGGATTGGCATGATGAATCTTCATGTGTCTCTATTCCTACTCTAGGACAATTACAAACAATCATGATCATATTGTGAGCCAATATAGTTTCAAATTGAGTTGCTAACTCTTTCTTTGAATATTACACAAGAGTAATTTCACAACAAAACATACTTGCTCATAAAAGAACCATTATCAAATTCATAAACTACTCTCAAGGACTATTTTATTCATCATCTAGAATATGAATTTTAGAACTCATAAGATATGTATTACTACAATTGCCTTTAATCACAATTGAGCATATTGGTTGCTATTAATAAATATGATTTATTTTTATTAGATCTTATTGGCAATTGAAAGAAGATTCCTATGCTCTTTTACATGCATTATTTAGACACCATATGGACAAGTTGAGAAAATTCAAAGCACCATTTCTAAGTGTATCTAAAACCATCAATGGGCTCTCATAGACTATCTATGAAAAAGTGATGCTTCTTGGTCCAAGTGTAAATTAAATGTCATCATTTTGGGTAATGTTGATTATAATTACATGAACATATTTTGACCCTAGAAGGATCTCGAGGCCAAAAAGTGTACGCTAGATGACTTTCAAAATTAATATAGATGCACCTACTTGGTCCATAAATTGAATCATTTTTCACAAAATACCGTGGTCCCATAAATCTCATTTGTTTAGGGTTCACCCTAAAATGCTGATGTAGCCAAAAGTGGTGAAGGAATGGTCAAACACACCTTGATCTAATTAAAGCAAATGATATTTATCTAATATTTTTTGGAGAGTTTTTAGACTACATATGCATCATTTGGTGATACAAAGTCCCTCATTCAGAAGCTAGAATACTAGAGAAGAAGATGCTAAACACACATATCACAATAGATGCTTTTCTAATGGCAATGCCTACCTTTTTTATCCTTGATATGAATTTTAGCCTTTAAAATGATAATTTTTTGAATTTGAGCAAAACTCATGAAATAAAGCTTTCTAAGTCTACTTTCAACTCCAATTTGGATTTTCTTAAATCCTAAAATTATGTATTTTATAGTCATTTGAACACTCGGACTATTAGCTTAATCCTACAAGTGTCTATTTTAGAATGATACAAAAATTCGGTTTACATATGATGTTCTAGACTATAATATAAAGAAACCATAGATAAATATTCAGATTTTTTTAGCTTACTTTGTATTTGATATGAATTTCCTTCATGATTTCTTGAAGTGTTTAAATTAGTTTCAAAATTTTACAAAAAACTATTTGTACATAGAAATTTAAAGAAACTTCAACTACTATATTAAAAGAAAATTTTATATATAAAGTCTATTTATACAACTAATAAAAGAAGTATGACTTGATTGTAATTATTTGAGTAAACAATTCAATAGATTGTTTACGAGTTCAATTTACGTATTTTATGAACTTTATAAAATTCAAAGTTTGAAGTTAGAAAGAAGTAATTTTTAATTTTTTTTTAAATTACAAAATGCTCAATAAGTTTATGTATCTAAAATAGTGTTCAACATAACAATTTTGGTTGTAAATTCCATCCATACGGTTTGGTTTGTCAATGCTATTACCAATATATTTTTATAAACTTTAAAAGAATTATTTAGAATTTCCTTCTAAATTCAATTACAAGCAAAATTTTATCATTTTTTGAGTAAAACTTGTTGTAATGGATTGGAAATGAAGTTCTCTTGACATGGTGAATTTTTGAAATTTTTGTGTTCTTTAAATCTATGACCTCATTTTTGCAAATCTAGTTTTGAACTAGAGTCAATGCAATTTTGGCTCGGTCAACCACTTGACAATTTGACATACTTCCAAATTTGTAATTTTAGAAAATATATGTACTCTCATAATACCAAATTCAACCATAAGATAGGACAAAAAATTTCATAAAGTATCTCCACAAATCAAGATGATTTTTGTTCAAGGAATATTGATAAAATAATAGAAATATGAATATATTCATCATCCAGAAATTGGATGTCATAGCGCTGAAGGATTAATTGAATTCCGTGAAATTCATAAAAGAATAATCATTTCTTAAGTTGCTCATTTATTTTATATACTCTTTTGAATCTCTTCACTTTCTAAAAGAATAATTTCATGTAGTGAACACCTTTAATTCATTTATAACCGCCCATGAATTACTTGATGTACAAAAATTAGACCTAAATAAGTGAGTCACCTTGTGGTAAAAGGATAAATTATAAATTATAGTATCTTAAAAAAAAATCAGTCTTATTCGTGACATCACGTATTCAAACAATGTGTACTCAATTTATTCAATGTGTATTTATGAGACTCAAAACAATTTAAAAATAACAAAAAATTTCATTAACCCATACACCACTAAGGCAACAATTTTTTGGCTTTTTGAAAACTTGAATAGGTCCTATTGACTTTGTAATCTAGAATTTTTGCATGAAATTTTTAGGATGGATGCTAATCATCCTAGTTTGTACATGAAGCTTTATTTTATATCATTTCTTTAGTTTCAATGTCAAATCAAGAAGCTAAAATGTATTCAAAAAAAGATTCATTAATTTATTACATTGTATGGATTGATATCTATTTAAGAACATTTGAACATTGAATTTCAAATAATGAGATGAAAGTTATGGGGAGTTTATTTTGGGGCAATAAAGGCAAAAAAAAAAATATGAAGTCCTTTTTTGAACTCAAATTTGAATTTCTTTTAATAAAAACAAAAAACAAACAAATAAACAATAACAATTGTTTTGTAGAACTCTCTTAATATTGGAATTAACAATTTTTAAATTTTTATGAAAGTTAGTATTTTAGGCTCTTCTCTAATTTGATACTACTTTCTAGTTTTTTTAAAGATGAATATGAAAGTTATTTTGGTTAAACTTTCCAACATATTGACTAAAACTTATAATTATGGGACATAATTATTTTTTCCTAAAAAATTAATTGAAACAAAAAATTTCTCCTTTTGGAAGGACTTAAGAAAAGTATACGTTTTGAGCTTTGGCACATTGAACTTGCAAGTGGTGGGGACCTAAAGATGTTCACTCTAAAATTTTAGAAGGATGTATTTGAACAAGTTAACTAACAATTGGAATTGTTAAAACATTAATATAGATGAAGATTTTAGCTTAGCTTTGTATATGAGGACTTGAAGAAAGTAAACGTATAGGCCTTTAAACATGAAAGAACTTTAGTGGTTAACCCTTGAGCGCTCAGAGCAAATTCAGTGAAATGCAAACCTTTTCGACTTCAATCTACTCAAGCTTTCTCCTAAGAGGAGATCCACATAATTCACCTATACCAATTGGTTGTCAAGAGAGATCTAGAGGTGTGAAGAAAAGGACATGTCCTTTAACCGTACTACTCAAAAGATTATAGTAGTCAAACAAAAACGTTTCTCAAAATGGAGAGGCCGGATTTTGGCCTCTTGGGCATTCAAAGGCTAAAGAAAAAGAATCTTCCCTATCTAATTCCAAAATATTGATTAAAAAGAATTTTCTTTTATGAAGCCTATCAACTTAGGCAACTACAATTATATTTAAAAAATTACTGGGAGTTGAGATATTCGACCTTAAAATTGCATATTTATTTGTAAATTTAGTAAATTTTTCCATTAATTAGAGGCCCTAGAATTTTGAAACTATAGGTTAGTTGTTACCAAAAGTGTAAAAAACGTCAGATATTTAGTTTGAAAATTTTGGATAATGAAACAATAATAATAAATGTTTGTATAACTCATAATTTAAATCCATTGCAAAAATAAATATCCTAAATTTAGAAATATTTAATGATGTAATTAGTTATAAGAAGAATTTTCAATTTTAGGATCCAAAAGTTATTTGTCAATATTAGTGATAGCAAATTGTTTATCAAACCATACAAATACAATGCAAACTTCAAAATCTAAAACGTTTTTTCCTAATCCAAGGGTGATTGCAAGCTAAGATTTAGTAGTTTTTAGAACTTCTTTGTAGACTTTTGCATGTTTAATGTGCACTTTTATCTATATTGGCAACATTTTGATTTTTAATTTCTAAATCATTGAAAAAAGTCTAGCATTGGATTATAATAAAATTTAAAAGGAAACTTTTACCAATACAAATTATTTTGAAGATATGGGATTTTGAAACATATCATATTACAACAATTTGTGTCAAAAATGCCAATATTTTTAGGAAAAAAGATCCAATTTTAATAATGTATTTAGATTTTTATTATAAATTAGTTTCATCTAAGGATTTGTGCATTTTACCATATCAAAAATTTAAATCATCAAAAAAAGATTCCATATATGAAAATAATTGGAGCACTAGTTATACCATGTAAATGCCTTTAAGATTAAGTTATTCACTCTCCATTGTCTTCAAATTGTTGTTTAATATACATCTTTACAAAACTTCAAATTAGGAAATTAATCAATAGATTCAAGAATTAATTTGGGTTTGAAACTCACTTGTAGTTCCTTCAATGTTCAATCTTAGTTATTTTTTTTACTATACCATCAAAGAATGTTAGCATGCAATTGAGTGCTTATGTCATTTGAGCTCTAAGTGCCAACACTTGACTCAAAGCCAATAAAGCACATTTTTTTAAAATACCACATACAATCATGCTCTCTCTCTCTCTCTCTCTCAATAGATATGTATATATATATGTATATATATAATGTTTGATTGCCACCTCTTTAAAAATAGTGTTTAATCAAAAGAAGTAGATCTCTAGATATCCCTAAAGTTCCTACACGTTTTTATAAAATTGAAATAATACCAATTGTTTTTTTGTGAATCAATGAATAATTGAATATAATTGATGATATATAACTAAACTTTCATTATTGTTTAGAGTTGTATTTTATTCCTTTCTCAATCTCTTGGGGGTTTTGCATTTAAATACTCTTTTCTTGCTAAAAACCTAATGATTAAGATTGATGGGTTGGTCCAATTCCATCTTATAACTAACAACAATTTAGTTTTTCCTCCTTGTAATTACTTCTATTTTATAAAAAAACTTAAAATAAAATTCAAGTCCATTTTTTTTGGATTTTTTTTGTATACTTTCAGCTCATATTCTTGTACTTATTTTATCATAAATTTTTGTATTTTCATAATAGGTAATAGAAAATTTTAAACATAAAAGGTTTCAAAGTCTTGTAAACTAGTGTAGTAAGGTGTAAATAGTACCATTTTTTCAATTTAAATGCTAATATCTTGCAATCTCCTTAACCAAAGGTTCTAAAATTTCTTCCACACATTTTCATAGTAGCCAAGTGCAAGATTTGATGTTTGAATATGGAACAAAAAGAATGTTTGAGTGTTTACTTTTTACAATAAAAAATGACTAATTTGAAGTACTTTTGGATAAAATACGTTATGGAATACTAGAAATTAATATAAACAACCAAAAAAAAGTTCTATAAAGGATAAGAAGTAAGAAATTGCACTCACAATTAATGACATTCTTTGTCCTATAACAATTACTTTGAAATAGCTTTGAGGATTGGTTGGTTAGCCTTTAGTGATAATCCTTTATAGTAGTGACTATGAGAGTAAAATTTGCAAGTGTTTGACAAATCTAATAAAGCACTTCAATCATGTATGTGAGCATATTTAGATACTATTAGAATTTGAGGAAGCCCCACCTATTCCTAACAATATTGAAGTTTGGATGATTGGAAGCTCTTGATTCTTAATGACAAGACAAAAATCAATAGATTTGGCTTTGATGGTAGGTTTTGGAAGGAGAAATTGTCATGCCACAATATATCCATGAAACCTTTAAAAACAATTTGTCAATATAAATTATGATGCAAGTTTTGATCTATTATGTATATTCTTTTGGTGTAGATCCTTTTGTAAGTTTGAAATAAAGGTAGAGCAACATGTTATATCATGTTTGACCTTAAGTTAGAACAAGACATCCTTAACCCTTGAAGGATGTTGAGGCTGAAAAGTGGTCAATGGATGACTTCAATTTTTACTAGAGAAACAAAGAATGCACCCATAGGTCCAATAATCATAGAAATTGTGGTGATTGCCTTGATAAATCATGGGGGACTACATCCTTTAATGATTAAGAAATCCTTATACATTGCAAGGTAGTCCAAGTTTAATAGTAAGAATTACATAAATATCCAACAACAAGCCCATGTTTCCAAGCACATTGCAAAGTCTAAGTATTGAAAAAATCCATTAGACAATTTCTAGGCCCTCAGGAGGGCTGTTCTAAGTAGTTGAGTCGCGAACTCCCCCCCCCCCCCTTGCAGTTTTTGGAGAACAATTGTTCCCAACAAAAAAAAAAAAAAAAAAAATTTAATAAAAGAAAAATTTAATCTTGAAATGAAAAAAAAAACTGAAAACAAAAATCATTTTTTCTTTTTTTAAAAAAATTATTTTTTTCGGACATGGCAATCGCATTGCCATGTCAGAGAGCTGCCACGGCCCGCTGCAGGGCAATTCCCGCAGTCTGGGAACTCGCAGCCCTCCCGGGGGGCCAGAAATCCTCTAATGATTAAAATTGCAGACCATGAGACACTTAAACTTTTTTAGTGGCTATCCCAAGCTCCAAATTTGAACTCAATTGAGCAATAGTGGGCATCATGCAAAAGCGGCAGGGAAAAGTCGAAGGTAGCACTGAAAGTGCAGAGCCCTCCATAATATCACACACGCAATACTACCCAACAAGACGTGATATTAACAAGCTGCTACCCTGGCGGTTTTCACTGCACTTGCACTGACTAGCTTGCTTTTTGACAAAGCCGTAGCTTCTCTGTCAGGGTAGCTCCTTCTGTGGATGCAATTCTCCTTCGGTGGACTTGGGTGGAGCCTTTAAAGGTGGGTCTGAGAAGCTTAACTTATTATATTGGATAAATGATATCACAATCAGAGGTTTGGTACCCCATATTTTCACTTGCATCTTGGCTCTATCTCAATTATATTTGACTTTCTTATTGTAATTTAAGTAGAAATTCATGAAAATCATAATATATATTGACAGTAAGTAGAAATGTAAAGTAGTTTTCAATTCTGTACACAACGGTGATTGAATTCACAACTGAAGGCTCTATTAATAGCGTGTGTGTACATGCTTAAGTTTTCCGAAGGGACCGTCAAGGCAGGTTATAATAGAACGTACTGACTTCCCTGTGCACACCCAGACTGCCATGGGCCATGATTGAGGACATATATCTTATTCCCATTAGGCATTCAGCAATGAAATCCTCTCCATTTATATATGGAGGAAATAATCAGCACCTTGTTTTAGGATATCAAAGTCTGCAACCCACCAAGTTATTAATTGAAGAATTACTGTCAAAAGCCAGAGAAGGCATGCAACAAAGACAATCATGCAAAACGAATTGCAAAGGAAAGCCAAGTAGAATAGCTGCACAAATTAAATATTGGACACCCAATTAAGTGGAAGACAGTCAATCAATAGGTGCAGTAGTGTAGATATCAGGGAGCATGGCAAGAATTCTAGGTCACGGAAGCATAGAATACCAGTGCTGGAGCAACAAACAGGAGTCTGTGGGGAACTGAAGGTGCAAGCAGGAGAGCAACACACCCACACACGAAGACAGATTGAAGTGAAGTTAAACCTTGTCACTGATTTCATTAAATCAGTGCGATTCCACTGCCAAAAATTGTGACACGCACAAGTATACACAGAGATGTAGAAAAGTAGGATAGTCACTAAGAATCTGCTAGTGGGAGACGATCTTTCTGGAAAGAGTTCATCTCTCAACTGTCCGTCTTGCTTGCTTCACAGTGGAACTTCTGGATCACTGCCAAGCTTGTATTCAAGGGCTATATTTGTTTTTTAGTATAATCTTGTGAGTTTTGTCCAAGAGCATAATATAATGCACACAATTAAGATTGCTACATAATTTCATATTCTATGTCATAGTGAATATGAAATTATGTAGCAATCACAATTGTATGCATTATATTATGCTCTTGGACAAAACTTACAACTCTATATGATTGTCCTAAAATCAATTCAAACTTATATTGCCTTTACAAGCTAGCAACAATCAAAAGGCTGTCAATGAAGCAAGGCGGATCCTTGAGATAAAATCCAAGATTGTCTCCAACTTGCAGCTTATTAGTAACAAAGAATGCTTTCAAATCAAAAGCATTAGAGGAATGTAGAGCTTTGACTCCTCTTCTTAGAAGGTCCTCTTTGCCTCCTCCCATGCACCATTTAGACCTTTCAATTGGAACGCTTCGCATTCAAGCATGTTGCCACAACACTTCTAGAGGTCTATTGGAACATCCTGCAAGAAACAATCATCACACAACATGTTCCTAATAAGAAGTCATTTACATCAAGAAGTACAAATAAAAGCACCAATCAAACACTTAATGAATTCCCAAATGAATGTGCAATTAATTAATGGATCAATTGTTGCTTTCTAAGCTTATTATTGCAAGTCCCTTACCCAGCTTGCTTCCTTCTATGGATATCAAAACAAAGCTTCTAGCAAATCTCTTAGTTAGGAATAATAAAAAAAAACTCATTTGGTTTTTAACCATACTAGAAAATTGGCAAAGGGCTTGAAGACTCTCTTTGTGACCATTAACTTTGTCATGTCTTTATAAAAATACCTGATGTTTTTCCTCTCAAGCTAAGAAATCAACATCGATTGATAATTTCTTAATATCTCCATGTGCAAAATTAGAGTTGAGAGGCTCCACTCATCACAGCAACTTGTGGTGATGTCATTGTGGTTGACACAGGCAAACCTTGTTTTCCACCTCCTTGTCAAGAGCCTACACCTAAAATTTAACAACCATCTGCAACTCATTATGATATGTTCCCTTTCACGGGTCACTTTAATTTGTGTACAATCAACGCATTACTTATTCTTGAAATAACAAAAGCAAAGCTCTGAAAGTTTTACAATTTGCAACTGATCCTCAAATGGCTCAAAGGAACGAAGTGCTAACAGCAGATTCTAGAAATTAATATACTCGAAAATCTGTTAACACAAGTTAGCCCTCCAACACAAAGACTAACATTTAGCAACAGCCCATGCGGAAAGAACTCACTCCTGCTCAGCTCTTTCTAGCGTCACCACAAGTTCCAGAAAGAATCAAGTATGACATCTGGTGTCGTTATTTTCTACGTAACAGAACTGAAGCTCTCAAAGTGCTGCCAATTCCAGTCTAAATCAACATAAAAATCAACGAACCAAGTTGCTGGAACAGGGAGACTCAATTATATAAACCCTGACGACCGAACCAACTCATTGACAAACTTGTGCAAACCACATCCCACACCCGCACATGCATGCACATCCACAATTCTTAGCAAAAATAATTCTTTCCAACCAAAAACAAAAGAGTTCCATCAGAAAAGTTCAATTCACTGACTCTGCGGCCATCCCAGACACTCTCGATGGAAAAGTCTACGTACCCTATCTCCGTGGTCTTGAGTCGCGATATCATATTCGAGTTTTTTATCTCTGTGTTTTCGATTCTATTGCTCTGGGCATAATTCGGCAATGCCATCGTGATCAAAACTAACTGTTCTAAATTGAACAGCATGTTTGTTTCAAACTCCTCAGCAGCTGTGTCACCAAGACACCAACTTGTGTTATGTTCCTATCAAGGCATTTCGAAATAACGGAAGTGAAGCTCTGAAAGTGCTGATATAAACAAACGAAGTGCAAGGCTGCATGCAAATCCAGACCGAAAATCAATATGAAAATCAATCAACAGAGCCCCCAAACAAGGAGCCTTACATCAATAGTACTATTGAAAGAACTCACCCATAATCCCGTAATGAACCGTAGCTTCAATTGCCTATGCCATGCGTTGCAGAAAAGGACTCACAGTTATATCGCCACTCGAAGAAATGAACGCCAAACGGAATGGTGCTCTGTGCATTCATAAGTAAAATAAAGTAATGAAGCCTACAAGCTCTGCTTTATGGTGTTGACCTACTGCAAAATAAAAATAAAAAAACAACATAAAAACCTACATGAAAGTGATGAAACTGCTGAAAACAGGGAAACTTAAATACAACATTGATGAAAAAACTCACTCTCTTGACACAACCTTGTCCACAACCCACAACCCACATCTATTTCGAAATAACGTACGTGAAGCTAAGAAACCTCGTGCTCGATTCTGACTGTGGACGAACTGCAAAGTCCAGTAACAAAGCTGCTGAAGCAGCCATGGCTACGCTTAAACAAGGGCAGTGATATTTGCTGCAGAACTAGCTTGGTCAGTCACAACGTTGTTACATCTTCACCAACACCACACCACCATTGACATGCGTGCACATGCACCACTCCTAGCTAAAAGTATTCTTTTCAATCAAAATCAATCGTGTTAAGTTCCATGCAAAAATTACAGAACAATACTCCAGGCGTTCCCAGCCATTGTCGTTGGAAAAGTCTACTGAGCCCTCTTCCTCGCAGCTAGAGTCGTCACAACAACAGACACGGAGACAGAGAACTCGATCAGCACCTGTGATGAACGGCACTTACTGTAGAGCCCCCTCCTGCTTTGTCTTCAGAGCGCAAGTTCAAATCTCACAATTCAGTGTGACACTCAGGACATGTGAGCTACGCTTGAGTCCTCGATCCATCAGAAGCTCGTCCGCAGAGGAGCACATGCAGCAAGCGACTTCAGCATGACTGGATTTTTGTTGTTCCAAGGCTTTGCTGCATAGGCTGTTCATATAAGCTAGCGAGGGGAGAGCCTTGCGGCACCCTTTGGATCGATCATCCGCCTTCGTTGGTGCGAGAAGGAATACAGTCAGTAACCCCCGGCCAGCGCTGAGTGTGAAAGTCGAAACGGACGTCCCTGTGGCTGTACACTGCCTGATTAGAAGTTCTGTGTACGTAGCGTGAAGGCAAAGCTAATTAAAGAGAGACGCGTACCGATGAGCAGGGAGGGACTTCACATCCAAGTCCGTGACCTGCATTTGGAATTGTACACGTCCCTTGGACCGGAATTGAAGGCACGATGACTTCCTACGCAAGGCAAGGTATGATCAAGGCATCACTTCGGAACTCCAGCTAGGGCCCATGCTGCTTGTCAGTCGTACCCTGTTGCTGATCGTCCTGGAAGTGGATGTGACGCGGTCCTGGTTGTTTGTCCAGCAGCAGTTTTTGCAAATATGCGCTAGTTACTAGTTTCTGCATGTGCACTAACTCAAATGTGGCCACTTGTGGAGGGGTTTGCAATGTTTTCAGCCATTTTTTGGGACATGCAAAGTTCTGTGATATGCTTTAGTAACGTTTTCCAACGAACATGAAAAATTTTGGAACATACTTCAACAAATTAATATACAACATTTTTCAGCAAACAAGTTAACTTTGAAAACAATGTTCACTTTGGACAGAGTTTGTTAGCAACATTGAATGTCAACTCTGATATCACACTTTATTGTTTTTGACTGCACGAGTTCCAATGTTGTAAGTTGTAGGGGTGAAATTGTGGTAGTGTTTCCATTTGAAGTGCTTTCCAAATGAAATCTGACAACCATTCTAACATATTTTGTGCCTTCTCAGGTAACTTAGTTTGATTTTTTCTTAGATTGATAGTTTGTTTAAAAACAGCTGAAACCTTTGCATACTCCTCCACAAGTGGCCACAGTCTAGTTAGTGCTTAAAAACTAGTAAGTACTGAATATGTGCAAAAACTGCTGGATAGACAATAAGGATTGTGGTCAGATCCACTTCCAGAACGATCAGTGAGGACAGGGTACGTCTGAGCAGTGGCGTGGGCCCTAGCTGGAGTTGCGAAGTGATGCCTCGATCATGTCTTGCCCTGACTTGGAAGTCATCGTGCCTTGAATTCTGCTCCAAACTCCAAAGGACATGTACAATTCCAAATGCAGGTCACAGACTTGGATGTGAAGTCCCTCCCTGCTCATCGGTACCAGTCTCTCTTTAATTAGCTTTGCCTTCACGCTACACAAAACTTTTAGTCATGCAGTGTACAGCGACATGCAGGGACGCCCATTTCCACTTGCACACTCAGCGCCCGCGGCCGGAAATCATTCCCACGGACTGGCTGTCTTCCTGCTCTCACCAATGAAACACAGGAAACTCATATCCCGTTCCTGGTGTTGATTCCCGGGGAGTCTCATATTTCCCTGTGTATGTGCAGTTGCTACATGTGTCCAAAATTACTGTAATTAGTAAAGTTTTACGGGTGTCAAATTTTAAAGTCCAGTGGGAAAAGTGAAACTCACCGGGAATCAACACCGGGAACGCGACATGAGTTTCCTGTGAAAGGCGGATGATCGATCCAGAGGATGCCATAGGTCGGGCTCTTCCCTCTATGGCTTATGTAAACAGGAATGCAACAAAGCCTTGGAACAACAAAAATATATCCATTCATGCTGAAGTCTATCGAATCTCTGCTTGCTCTGTGCTGCGTGTGCTTCAATTCTGTGCCGACGAGCTTGTGATCGAAGACTGAAGCCTGTTGTAGCTAGCTGCCCATGTCGTGAGTGTGACACTGCATTCTGAGATAGATTTCAACTTGAGATCTCAAGGCAAGGCAGGAGGGAGTTCCAGGTGTCGTTGATCCCAGGTACTGATCGAGTTCTCTCTGTGTGTCTGATATATATCATGACGACTCTAGGCGCGAGGAAGGGGGTTCAGTAGACTTTTTCAACGACAATGACTGGGAACGGCCGGAATGTTGTTTTGAAATTTATACATGGAACTGTCCTCGTTTCGTTTTGGTTGGAAAGAATCCTCATTGCTGGGAGTGGTGCGTGTGCATGGTAGTGGGGGTGGTTTGGTGAAGACGTAACAAGGTTGTGAGTGCTCGAGCTAGTTCTGCCGCAAATGTCACTGTCGTTGTTTATGTGTTGCCTTGGCTGTTTCAGCACCTTTCTTTCAACTGTATTGATGTACGTCTCCCTGTTTGGAGGGCTTAATTGATTGATTTGCATAATTTGCATGCAGTCTTGCACTTTGTTTGCTTACATGAGCAATTTCGAATGTGTCGATAGGAACATACTGTGGCAGCTGCGAAGGATTTCGAAACCAAGCCTGCTGCTTAATTAATGACAGCTAGTTTTCATCACGATGACACCACCGAACTATTTTCGAAAACATAGAGACAAAAATGAAAAATCTCAAATATGATTGCGCACTCAAGACGACTAGACGAGGGATGTCAATTTCTTCCATAAGGTCATGACAATGGCCACCGAGATAATGACCCTTTGCCCGACGCGTTGGTATTTTTGCATGCAAGCACCTCAGTGAGCATTTATTTTCACTCATTTTTTTGAAATTTGCTTAAAGTTTTTTTATCTTAGCTTGTGATGCTTGTATGCTCCAGCTCCCACTTCCTTGTACCTTGGTGACCAAAAGTGTTAAGAAATGCTGAACTTTTAGATACCAATCTTCACCAGAGAATGTCTTACAGTACATTGAATTTTTTTTTTACATTAAACATTGAAAACTATTTAGTTTATATTTTCAATCTTGCAATATATGCCGTTTACTGTACTTTACAATGCTCTTGCAAATTGCAATGTTCCTACCTTGATGATCAAAGGTGAACAACTGCTGAGCTCCAGCAGTAAGACATGCCAGAGTGGAATGCATTTCTTGTGACTAAGAGAATTGAGCTTGTGGGATTAATATTTGCTGAATTCTTCAAATCACCTGTTTGTTTAATTTTGTAATCTAGTGGAAGCCGCATCTACTTAATGGGCTTTGATTTATTTAGTACATTCAATAATAATAAAGCTTGTTCTATGAGAAAAAAAAACCCATTAAAGACCAGCCAATCGAATTCTGAAACGGGGATGAATGCAAACATGTCCTGCCTCCCAAGCACAAGCACAGAGAATCTTCATTTTTTCATGAATCAAAATAATTGTAGATCTTGTATAATTAGTTCTCTTACATTTATACAATATAGTGATTTTCAACCCTTTTCTAAAAAAAGCCTTTTGAAGTTCAAGGCATACAAATATGCTTGACCTAAAAAATTAAGTCTTTCAATTCAAAAAATAGTTCTTAAACAATGACTTTAGTAAAAAAGTAAAACAAAAACTTTAAAAACCACCATGATTAACAATCTAAACTTAAAGAAAAAAATCTTGTAAAAATTACTAATATTTAATCTTCAATTAATTTTAGAAAGAGTTTTTAATTTAATTGAAAAATATTGATTAGTGTAGCAATTGATCTAACTATGTGAATTAATTGCATTATAGTCTCTAAATATGTAGAAATGGTGAATTTTGTTAAAATGGCAGTATTCCATACGCCATTTTCACACCTTGACATCTAGGACAACTTATATACATTGCTAACATCTAGGTCACTTTTAGAATTTAGAATCTATAACTAATATAGATATCAAACCAAATACTCTGAAAAATCTAGGATTGACATAGATTTCAGACTTCTAGGAGATATGTAGATTTCAAAAATCTAATACTAATAAAGATTCTAGTATAGAAAAAATGGTTCAAACTTCAAACTATGCGGTCTGAACTATTATAAGAGCCAAATTTACAGGATATTGCCATTTTAATGAAATTGGCAATAGAAAGATTAACACTTCAATATTAAAACAATGATGAATTTTTAAGTAATGAGGTATGTAAATTAAAAACCGATGGAACTAGAATCTATAGGGGAGTTGAAAATCCAATTTTGACCTCTTTTTAAAAAAGATCCAACATGTCATGATCACAAAGGAGATTCGTAAAATTCCAAAGATGTTGAAAATCCAACTCCAATTTTGACACCTTTTCTTGTGTAAAAATTTAAATTGTGCAAAAAGAATTATCATCAATCAATTGTTCAATATATAATAAAAACAATATTATATTAAGATTTCAATATATTTAAGGGACACTATACAACAAGGATTGAAAGCAAGAGTCCCAAAGAAGAAGAATATACAAAGCTACATATTTTTTTGTCTTCTCTCTTGGTAAGTCAAAGCACTTTTATAACCAATTTCATTAAAATGTCAATAATTTGTTACCTTGGTGCATTTTTCAGTTCAAACTACACCGTTTAAAATCTATGTAAGCCCTAGATTTCTGAAATCTATATCATTTTCTAATATCTAAAATTCATAATAGTCCTAGATTTTGTACATTGTGTGGTTTGAAATTCTAAAGATGTTGAAAATCCACCTCCAAACTAGTAAAGTTAGATTTTTTTTTGCTTACAAAGTTACAAAGTTAGATTCAATGTTTACTACACTCTATCATTAAAGAGAATTTTCAAGGCTTTTTCAATCTAAATACAATTCTTATTGAATTTAATGTAGAGCTACACTGACATACTCTATTTAAAGTATTTTTTGTTTATAGATGAGCTAAGCTTTAGAAGACTTTTGAGGCCTCCGGATGCCTGTAAGTTATCATGGCCTGCGAACGCAGGAAACAGGTTCAGTGCAGCAGTCTGACGTGGCCAAGACCCTACCACATCATTGAACAAAAAAAAAAAAATTTAAAAAATTTAATTAATTAATTTACTTATTTATTTTTATGAAAAAAAAAATTCTGACAATGGGCCATTCCCCTCGCTGCGGGGGAACATGCTCGAAACAGGCTTCTAGACCCCCAAAACTCTTCTAATGTCTATTTCAACTAGCACAATATCCAATCCTTGTACTTTAACTAGAATTTCAATATGAAATGCTAAGGTCTTTTAAAAGACTCAAATTCCCATGGAAATTCATATTCTCATATTTTTTTTAAATAAATTTAGAGTCCGTACAAGAAAAACTTGTACTTGTTTTAGATCATCACAGTCATAGAGACTCACATTGAAGCTCGCATTGAGATATGGAGCATATGGAACCATATTATTCCAAAAATGAATACAATCTATTTAATAATTATAGACTGTATTTTTTAGATTCAAGAAAAAATTTACTATCTTAAATGCAATTTTTCTAATTTTTATACTTTCAAGGTTTTGGAATTTGTTATTAGGAATTAAAAAGTCAAATTTTAAAAATTTTGTGCAATCAAAGGTACATACCAATGATACATGGACAACTCAAATTAGAAAAATTATGCCTCCCCATTAAAAACAAGATTACTCCCTTGCATGATAGAAAGTCTCAGCCCTCTACAGGACCATTTGACTTTTGATAGATGTGAAAAAAAACAATTAATTTTTTAATTTTTAAAATTTAAAAAAAAATTTAAAAAAAAATTTAATCAAAAATCCAATAGGGCATACACTCTAACTTTTCTAGGCAATTTTGCAATGAACGAATTTTGGCCAATCTTTTTTCTATTTGTACAATTATGTACAATCAAATGGCCTTGCTTTGGTTTGAAGGTTTTTTGTCATGCATGCTCATTTCTAGACATCTAAAAGCAATCTTCTATTGTTTCTCAAGTAGAATCTCATCTTCAGTACAATCTAACAAGTAGCCTATTTTTTTTAATATCTTCACTATTTATAAAAAATTTATCTTTAATGTTTGAATTCTTTTTTTAAAATTTACATATTTTTTCTTATATTTTTATACATACATAATACTTATCTTGATTTTGAAAAATTTTCCATAATAAAAGATTTTCTTTTAAAGATTCAAGTATTGCTTGTGATGAATGAAAAGTTATTTGAACAATTAACCCCTAAATGCCCAAGCTACATTTTTTGGCAACATAGCAATTTTGGACAGTTCATTATGAATGGAGTTTTTGTTTTTGTTTTTTGAAATTTTAACACAATATGTACTCGAAGAGTAACTTTAAGGCTCAAAAATTTTCATACATTTTGACCTCACAATTAAAAATTTATTGTAGGATATGTGTTTTCATTACTTGACAGGTACAATATAAAAACTTCCTTAAAAATCACTTTTTCAAGAAATTAAAATTTGAAATTGGCTCTTTAGATTTATATATACTTGGAAAGCTTTGAATCATTCTATATTGATCAAAACTTATGAAGGATTTTAGTTTGCAGGAGTTTGTGGGTTGTAATTGAATCTCTACTTTAACACAAACTTTGAAATCCTTTATTTAACTCAATTTTCAATATTTTTGAAAAACAACAACATTAAGTGTAGATTATTCATTACAACATTACCAACATTGGAATTGGAATTTTTCAATTCCATAAATAAATTGTTAACAATCTAGTATTTTGAATCATTCTCTCCTTTCTACTTACTATTTTTTCTTATGTGTTGTCTAATTCTAAATGATCTGAAATTTTTCAAGCATGTAGCCAACTTGAATTGAAGAATGAATTCAAAGAGTAACTACTATTTTGGACATTTTCCCATTAAAATGTAACCTTATGAAGTCCAATTGCCTAGATTTTTGTCACTTCGAATGCTAATATCTTACAATCTACAAAGTGGAAGTTTCTAAAAAATATTGCACATCTTTTCAAACTAGCATACTACAAGACCCTATGGTGACATATGTCCAAAAACATTTTTTTTCTAAAAATTGGTAATTGTATTAGAAATGGTAGTTTTAAAGCAATTTTGGTGAAAACATAGTCAAAATCATTTAGGGGTTAAAAAAATCATTGCAAAACATTCTTGTAAAAACCAACTATATGAATTAAAAAAATATGGCTTGCTAGAATTGGTTCTAAGTAACTACATTATCAATTGTAATCAATGTTCTTTTGCTTGGTCCAATATCTTTCCTTCAATCTTAACAAACCATGTAAATCTCTACCATCCAAAAATGGTATGAGAAAGAAAAAAAATTGAAACTCAATAAATTTAGTGCATGATTATTACTTTCACATGTTATTGTATTTATGATGTAATATCTAAATTAGCATGATTATTCTCCATGTGACTTGATTCCTACTTTAGGCCTATTACAAACAATCATGTGCATGTTGTAAGCCAATACAACTTCAAATTGAGTTGCTCCCTCTATCATTGTTGTGCAACTCAAGAATAAATTAACAATAGGGTAATTGCAAGAAACACTTGTCTTTTTTGTGTGTCCCCTTGATCTCCTTGGAGGTATTTTTCCTCATAACTTTTGCGGTTTAAATCCATTTTAGCTTAAATTTGAAAGAGAGGTGCGTGTTGTTGATTTAGACATTCAATAGTTTTTTTTTAAAAATTTAATAATTTATTATTTTTAAAGTGTCCCCAATTGGTTGTCTACCTTAGTTGTTTTAGGGGTTCTCAATCCTATTTGGGGACCAAAAATGCAATTTTGAAGTTAGGATTTCGCCATATTGTAGGTGGGCTAACATTCTAAAGACATCTGATGAGATTTTTGGCAAAGAACCTGGTATAAGGGTTGTACATGGGTTGAAAATGGACATTGTTTGCACACGCACTATAAAGAGGGGAAAAAATTTTATGATGTTTTTTTTGTTCAAATGGGCCCAAAAAGAAGATTAGAAAAATATTTTTTTTATTTCTTTGAATTTTTTGAATTTTTTTACTATTTTCTAAAAATCAAATTCAAAAGCATCTATTTTCTTGCATTTTTCTAGGCCTCCTTTGTTGTGCATAACTTTTAGAGATAAATTTTTCTAAGTCCGAATTTTCTCACATACACTATTACGAATGCTTTACAAATTATCAATATTTTATTGTATTTAAAAAAATATTATTCCAAAAGTCACAGTACTACACAAAAGAGCCCATTTTGAGCCAAAAAGGACAAGTGTTTTTTGCAATCACCCAACAAACTATACTTGTTTACAAAGCAAACTTTATAAAGTTCATAAACCACTCTCGTGAACTATTTTGTTCATCATTTGGAATATGAATTTTGAAGCTCTTAAGGTATGCACTTCTATAATTGTCCCTCATTACAACTAAACATAGTTTTTATTTTTAAATATAAGTTATTTTTATTGGATCTTATTAGCAAATTGAAAGAGGATTCTTATGCTCTTTTGCATGTATTGTTAGGACATCATATGAATGAATTAAGAGCTTTTAAAGCACCATTTCTAAGTATATTCAAAACCAAAAATTAGCTCACATAGGACATCTATAAAAAAATGATGTTTTTTGGTCAGAACATAAATGTCATCATTTGGGGCAATGTTGATAACATGTGAACATACTTTAACCCTAGAAAGACTAATGTTGGGGCCAAAAAATGTTCTCCAAATGACTTTCAAAATTGTTGTAAATGAACCTATTAGTCTATAAATTGAATAATTTTTTACAAAGTACCTTGGTAATAGACCTTGTCTATATAGGATAAACCTTGAAATGTTGATTAATTTTAGCTAAAAAGAAGTTGATACATGATTGAACACACTTTAATCTAATTGAAAACAAATGATTTTTATACAATACAATTTGGAGAGTTTTTAGAAAACATATGCATCATTCAATGGTCGAAAGTCTCTCATTGAAAAACTACAAAATATTCTAAAGAAGAAGATGATGAATCCATAGATCACAAAAGATGCCTTTTTAGTAGCAATGCCTCCCTTTTTTTGTTCTTGATATAAATTTTAGCCTTTAAAATGATCATTTTCTGAATTTGAGTCCCAACTCATAAAATAATGCTTATTAAGTCTACTCTCTATTCTAGCTAATTTAAATCCTAAAATTATATTTTTATAATCATTTGAACATTGAGTCTATTACCACATCCTACTAAGTGTCTAATTAAAGAGTGACATGAAAATTTGGTTTACACAATGATGTTTAAGACCATAATGTAAAGCAATGGGTAAATTTTCAGATTCTTTTACATTATTTTGTATTTGATGTGAATTTTCTTCATTTTTTCTTCTAAAATCAATAAAAATTTCAAATTTTCACCACAATATATATTTGAATTTTAATGGAGTGTAGATAACATTTGATTTTTTCTCTGAAAAATAAAAAATAAAAATTTCATTCGTTTTAAATAGTAAAAAGAAACATCTAGGATAGAGGACTTTTGATGTTTGACCACATTATCTTAGGCTCTCACAATTCAGGGTTCAAAAGGTTACAAAGACTGAAGATAAAGATAAAGATATACTCAGACCAATCTTTCCGAAATGAAAAGAAAAAGCAACTTAGTCACATATCACCAAACCCAGGCTCCTTCCTATTCTGCTGCGTTTTGAATTGATTCGCTTCCGGATTCCTGTCTGCGCACACCATTTCGCATGCACACCCCAAGCGCAACTTGACATTTTCTCTAGAAACTCTCAAATCCGATAGCATTTCGTCTCTTGGCTTCTACCCATTGTGCATTTTCCGCACATTGGAAGAATTTGACCAAATTGGTGACGAGAGTTTCATGCTGAGCGCACATTCAAGCTTCTGAATGCTGCAGCAGCACTAGTCGCAATTGCCGAGGAGTTCAACTGCAGCAATGGAAGTCTCTTGCCGAGAATTTCAGTAATGGACGTGTACCGAAGCTAGAATAGGGCTTGGAATCATGTCGAAGACTGCTCTTCATTGCAAGGCTTTTTGAAATTTCTTTTGCGGTGGAGGTTCATGCAATGAGTTATTCGGCGCTCTCACATGGCATCCTTCCCAGTTTGTATGGAGCTTCTCACCACTGCGGCAGGCAGGGCAGAGGAGTGGGGGTGAAGCTTAAGAGCAAGCGGGGCTATGGGGATTCGAAATTGGATGATAAGCAATGGGAGGCGCCAGCTCCAGAATGGTACTCTAGTCTTAAGCTCTTTTCTTCTCTTTTTTTCTTGCGGTAAGTTGTGGATGCTTGGTTTGTCAATTTTTATGTCTGGCATGGAAGGATTTGGGTATGCAAGGGGGCTGGCTATGGACGCAGTAACGGTATTCAAGGATGTGGTCATCAAAATGAAATTGCAATTTGAATGGGAAGTTAGTACTAATTTGCAAGTTTGCTTTTATAACTGCGACAATGTCAATGCGAGTGGCATTTTCGTCTTTCAACTTGAATTTGATATTTCCAAAGCTTCTGTTTGGTACTTCATCTGCACAATCCAGAAAAGCATTTTGCGTTTTAAGCCATCAATGTTGTGCTGAATCTTGAGCTCTAAAACCTGGCTGTTTTGATCTTTTGACTACTTGATATATAAAGGATTTTTTGGTTGAAACTGAAAATTAAAATTATTTTTTTATTATTATTTTCTCTTTCAAATATTTCTAACCATGAAAACTCTATTAAAAGACTTTCTAAAATATTACAAGCTAAATAAAAGTCATTTTCAGCATATTTATCAAGTGAAATTAAATTATCCGGTTTATTTTCTAATATGGACCAAGAATCTCGAGCAGCTAACCCGGCTAAACAACCTAAAATATGGGGTAAAATAGTGAATTCTTTTATTGTTGATTCAAAAATAGAAGGTTCTAAATACCATTTAGATAAATAATAAATTTTTTTTTTCCATAAATCATTACCAAAATATAAAGGATTTCTAGACGAATTTTTTATAAAGAAATTTTGTACAAGAAGTTTTCCAACTTTATAAAAAAGTATACTATAATTCTGCGTAAAAATAATTTTATTATTTATATATGTAGAACCTAAAGCTTGTCTATGAAAAGCTAATTTTATAGTTTTTTTTTCTATTATAGATCGATTTTGGACGATGCTGATTAATAAAATTTCATTAATAAGTCCTGCTAAATCTCGTGCATTATACCTGGACCACCATATTGGACCGGTAGTTTTTCAAGTACCGAGTCCGTTACTTTACTCTATTTTGCACTCCAAATAGAAATTGTATAGATTTTT
Source organism: Pseudoscleropodium purum (assembly GCA_963969395.1). Lineage (NCBI taxonomy): Eukaryota > Viridiplantae > Streptophyta > Bryopsida > Hypnales > Brachytheciaceae > Pseudoscleropodium > Pseudoscleropodium purum. Next base: position 19,918,140 of record OZ017795.1, on the reverse strand, counting down.
TCACCAGTTTTTTCCTGATGTTTTCTAATTACAACCGATTTTTTTTCTAATTCCACTGGCGTTTCTCCCCGAGAATTACAAGTGACCCTTTCGGCACCAAATATCACTTATATCTTAACTCTCAGAATTATATTTGACTCATATTATATTTAAGTAGAACTTCATGAATATCATAATGTATTGGCAGTAAGTAGAAATACAAAGTAGTTTTCAATTCAGTCTGTACACAGCGGTGATTGAATTCATAAGACTTTGTCGCGTGTGTATCCATGCTTAAGTTTCGGTCAAGGATTGACATAGAAATGACTTCACTGTGCAAACCCATCTGACTGCTATGGGCCATGAGGACATTCCCATTCAGCATTCAAATCCTTCATTTATGGAGGAAATAATGCATCTTCTTCCAAGATATCAAAGTCTGAAACCCACCAAGTTATTAATTGAAGAAATACTGACTGAAAAAGGGAAGGCATGCAAAACGAATTGTAAAGGAAAGCTGCGTAGCTGCACAAACTAAATATTGGACACCCAATTTAGTGGAAGACGGTCAATCTATGAATCGGCGCAGGAATGCAGATATCGAAGGGAGCATGGCAAGAATTTTAGGAGCAATGCGGAAGCAACCATTGCCGGAGCAACAACCAGGAGTGCGGAAGGTGCAGCAGGAGACAGAGCAACACACACGCGAAGACAGAAGTGAAATTAAACCTTGTTATTGATTTCATTAAATTGGTAGCATTCTAGTGCCAAAAATTGTGACACGCACAAATGTACACAAAGATCTAGAAAAGTAGCTAGGATAGTCACTAAGAATCTGCTAGTAGGAGACGATCTTTCAATCTGAGTTTTTTCCAAGGGTCCATCTTGCTTCACAGTAGAACTTCTCGATCACTGCCAGCTAGTATTCAAGGGCTATATTTGCTTTAAGTATAATCTAACTTGTGAGTTTTGTCCAAGACTCCAAGAGCATAATATAATGCACACAATTGTGACTGATGCATAATTCCATACTCTATGTCACAAAGACATAGAATATGGAATGATGCAACAATCACAATTGTGTGCATTATATCATGCTTTTGGACGAAACTGACAAAATTTTATGATTGTCCTGAAAATCAAATCAAATTTATACAGTCCTCATAAGCTCACAACAATATAAAAAAAGGTGTATTTTGAAGCAAGATGGACCCTTTAGATAAAACTCAAGATTATCTCCAACTTGCAGCTTGTTAGCAACAAAAAATGAGTCCAAACCAGAACATCAAAGGAATAACCTCAAAAAAAGAATCCATCAAGTTCATGCCCTCTTTGATATCACTGGTTCTAGCCCCTTGATGATAATGCCATTGTGGTTGACAAGGGCCGTCGCAAGCCTCAGTCTCCTCCACCCTGTCAAATCTACACCCAAAATTGAACACCCATCAGCAATGCATTATGATCTGCCCCATTTCACGATCGCTCTATGCCCAATGAAGGTATTGTTTAAAATTCTCGAAGCATTAGAAGGGAAGCTCTCAACGTATTCCAATTTGCAGCTGATACACAAACTAATACACAAACTAAGGAACGAAGTGCTAACAGCAGATTCAAGAAATTCACTTAAAAATTTGTTAACTAAGGTTAGCCCTGGAACACGAGGACTAACATTTAGCAACAGCCTATGCGGACAGGCACTCACTCCTACTCAGCCCTTGCTAGCGTCACCACAAGTTCCAGAAAGAATCAAAGATGACATCTGGAGTCGAGGTGAGGAACGCCAGATGGAATGGCACTGGAATGGCACTCTGAGCATTATTTTCTAAGTAACACAACTGAAGCTCTGAAAGTGCTGCCAATGCCAGTCTAAATCAACATAAAATTAAGAAACCCAGTTGCTGGAACAGGGAGAGGCTCCAATAAACCATGACGACCGAACCAACTCATTGACAAACTTGTGTACACCCCACCCCACCTCCTCACAAGCATACACATACACAACTCTCAACAACAATTAAAGATTCCTTCCAACCAAAATCAAATGAGTTCCATCAGAAAAGTTCAATACAACACTCCTGCCGTTCACAGATAGTCTCGATGGGAAGTCTCGACGGGAAGTCTACTGATCTATCTTCCTCGAGTTCAGAGTCGCCAAGAAAACAGACAGACACAGGACGATCCAGAGACAGAGAAAGAGCTCGATCAGCACGTGTCCATAATGACTCCCTGAACTCTGGCCTTGAGAGCGGAAGTTCAAATCTCATAACTAATGTACGTACTGAGCGTAGACAGGACATGTGCTGCATGGAATGGAATACATTTCTACCGTAAGTTCGAAGGGGTTGCATTACTAATTATATAAGCCAGAATCGATAGATTATCCCCTTTATTCCGTTGGTGGAATGGAAAAGTCCTAAGTACCTGACTCTTGCCCACGTCGATGTCATTCTTCAATGAAAATGCGCAAGGACTCCATGCTTCAACTTTGGAATCTCCATGAACAGCATTGTTTGGAAACTCCTGAACAAAGAGTTTTCGAAAGCATTTGCTCAAACGCTTGATCATCAACAGAGGAGCCAAAGTATGGAACTTCATTCGATCAATGCAATATGAACAAAACAACGAACAAAAATTTTCGGACAAAAGATGCTCAACGGAAACAGTCAAGCATTTCTTAACTCTTCTGATCGTCAAGGTCCAGCAATGGGACATTCAATACAACCATGGCAAGATTAAAAAAAATACAGACAACTTGAAGAAATTCAGCAAATCCCAAGTTCAATTCTCTTAGTCAGGAAATGCATTCAACTCTAGCCTGTCTTGAAGTACGTATAGCAGTTCTTCACTTTTGATTACCAAGGTAAAAACATTGCAAGAGCATTGTACAGTACAGTAAACGGCATTGCAAGATTGAAAATAGAAATCTAATAAGTTTTCACTGTTTAATGTTTGGAAAAAAAAAACTCCTCAAGATTTTGTAAGACATTCTCAGGTGAAAACTCCTGTCCGAATGTCCAAAAGTTCAGCATTTGGTAACAGCTTTGGTCACCAAGGTACAAGCAAGTGGAGCGGGAGTATACAAGCATCATGTGATCAAGAAAATGTAAGCAAATTTCAAAGAACGGAGTGAAAACAAATGCTCAATGAAGTGCTTGCAAACTTACCAAAGAGTAGGCGAATGGTCCTTGCGCTTTATTGGTGGCCTTGAGTCGCGAAATCATATTAGAGTTTTTCGTCTCCAAGTTTTCGATTTTATTTGCCATCGTAATCAAAACTATATCAGCAGGCTAGTTTCCAACTCCTCAGCAGCTGCGTCACCAAGACACCAACTTCTAATATGTTCCTATTGACGCATTTCGAAATAACGAAAGTGAAGCTCTGAAAGTGCTGATATAAGCAAACGAAGTGCAAGGCTACATGCAAATCCAGGCCAGAAATGAATATGAAACTCAATCAATGAAGCCCCCAAACAAGGAGCCTTACATCAATAGTACAGTTGAAAGAAGTCACGCATAATATACCTTAGATTGAACTGCCTACGGACTCAATGCAAGGTGGCGACTCTAGTTACTCGAGGGGATTCATGAAGGCCAGATGGAAAAGCGCTCTGTGCATTTCAATTCTAAGTGATATAAATTAATGAAGCCCTGCAAGCTCTACTTTATTCTGTTGACATATTGCATAATAAAATAAAGAATCCCATAAAAACCAACATGAAACTGCTCAAACAGGGAGACATAAATACAACAGTGATGAAAGAACTCACTCTCTTGACACAACCTTGTCCACAACCCACAACCATCTATTTCGTATTAACTTTCGTGAAGCTCAGAAAGCTCGTGTTTAAATTTAAAAGTCCACGAACTGCAAAGTCTAGAAATCAAACATAAAATCAAATAACAAAGCTGCTGAAACAGCCAGGGCTGTGCATAAACAATGTTCAGCAGTGACATTTGCGACAGAACTAGCTCGAGTACTCACAACCAGTTTTCGTCTTCACCAAAACCACCCACCCATTGACATGCATGCACATGCACCACTCCCAGCCAAAAGGATTCTCTCCCACCTAAACCAAACGAGTACAATTCCAAGCAAAAATTACAAAACAACACTCTGGGCGTTCTCAGCCTTTGTCGTTGGAAAAGTCTACCTAGCCCTCTTCTTCTAATCCTCGCAGCTAGAGTCGGCTTGATAACTGACATAGAGACAGAGAACTCGATCAGCACCTGTGATCAACGACACCTGGAACTCCCTCAAGAGCTCAAGTTGGAGTCTCACAACGCAGCCTGGCAATCAGAACATGTGCAGCTTGCTACAATAGACTTGAGTCCTCGATCGACCACAAGGCACAGAAGCACATGCAGCACAGAGCAAGACTAGACTGACTGACTGGGCGCCGTAGACTGACTGACCGAAAGTTCTGTGGCGTGAAGGCAAAGCTAACTAACGGAGAGACGTGTACCGATGAGAGGGGAGGCATTTCACATCCAAGTTCGTCACCTGCATTAGGAATTGTACAGGTCCATTTTGGAGCAGAATTGAAGGCAAGATGACTTCCAAGTCAGGCCAAGACATGATCGGGGCGTCGCTTCCGCCCCCATGCCGCTTGTCAGACTTACCCTGGAAAAGGATATGACGCCTTCCTTGTTGTGTATCCAACAGATTTTGCACATATTCACTAGTTACTAAATCTTGCACACTAACTAGAATTTGACCACTTGTGGTGGGGTAGGCAAAGATTTTAGTCGTTTTTCATCAAACTATCACACTAAAAAAAATCAAACTAAGCTACCAAACAAGGCACAAAACATGGTTGCCAAATTTCAACACTTTGAAGTGAATTTATATTCAATTTGGAAAGCACTTCAATTGGAGAACACTACCACAATTTCACCCCAACAACTCACAACATTTGAACGTAGTAAAAACAGCAAAATGTGATAACAAAAAAGACATTCAACGTTACTTTCTACTAAAAACTGTTCAAAGTGAACATTATCTTCATAGTTAACTTGCTTGCGGAAAAATGGAATGCTGCAATGATATTAATATGCTGAAACTTGTATATTACAAAATTTCCATGTTTGGTGACAAATGGTACCAAAGCATATTTCAGAACTTTGCACAAGCAAGAGATGGAAGAAATCTTTGTCTACCCCACCACAAGTGGCCACATTCTAGTTAGTGTGCAAGATTTAGTAACTAGTGAATATGTGCAAATTCTGCTGGATAGACAACAAGGACGGCGTCACATCCACTTCCAGACAAGCGGCATGGAGGCGGAAGCCACGCCCCGATCATGTCTTGCCCTGACTTGGAAGTTATCTTGCCTTCAATTCCGGTCCAAAGGACGTGTACAATTCCAAATGCAGGTCACGGACTTGGATGTGAATTGCCTCCCCTGCTCATCGGTACCTGTTTCTCCTTTACTTAGCTTTGCCTTCACGCCACAGAACTTTCAGTCAGTCAGTCTACTGCCACAGGGACGCTCATTTCAACTTGCACACTCAGCGTCGGGCTGGCACCGACTATCTTCGTTCTCGCACCAACGAAGGCAGATGATGATCGATCCAGAGGGTGATACAGTACGCGTGCCACATGGCACTCTCCTGGCTAGCTTCAATAAACAGCAATGTAGCAAAACCTAGCTAAGAACGACAAAAATCCATTCATGGTGAAGTCTCTGCTTGCTCTGTGCTAGCTTCTGACTAGCTTGTGACGGATCGAGGACTCAAGCCTCGCTAGCTGCACATGTCCTGAGTGTTACACTGCTGTTTATGAGATTTCAACTTGCGCTCCCAAAGCAAGAGGAAGTTCCAGCCGCCGTTGATTACAGGTGCTGATTGATCGAGTTCTCTCTCTGTGTCTGCTGTAATGGCGACTCTAGCTGCGAGGAAGAGGGCTCAGTAGACTTTTCCAACGACAATGGCTGGGAACGCCCGCTGTATTGTTCTGTAACTTTTGCTTGGAATTTTACTCGATTGGTTTAGGTTGGAGAGAATCCTTTCGGCTGGGAGTGATGCATGCATGTCAGTCGGGGGGTTAATGAAGACGTAACAAGGTTGTGAGTGATCTAGCTAGTTCTGCAGTAAATGTCACTGCTGTTGTTTATGCTCAGTATTAGCCGTTTCAGCACCTTTGTAACTTTGATTTTATTTTCGATTTGTCGACATTGCAGTTCGTTGTTGACAGTCAGAATCGAATTCAAGCTTTCTTCAGGAGCTTCATGAATGTTACTTCTAAAATAGATGTAGGTTGTGGGTTGTGGACACGGTTGTGTCGAGAGAGTGAGTTCTTTCATCACTGAGTACATATTTGTCTCCCTGTTTTAGGCTTTTAGCAGTTTCTTTGTTTTTTTGGGTTTTGATGTTGATTTTTTTATAATTCTGCATTAAGTCAACAGAGTAAAGCAACTTCTTAAACGTCAATTTCGTTGAATTTTCTATATTCCACAAGTCCGAAATTCTGACTTATATTTTCACAAAGGTCTAACTTCAGCCCACTGACCCCGACAAGTTAAGATTTCGGGGCCAAGTCGATCAGACTGCCTGAACCGCGTCAAAGTTAAAGAAACTGACGTCACTTGCAGAGCTTCCTTTATGTTACTTCGAAATGCGCAGAGCGCCATTCCATCTGGCACCCCGTCTGTCGTTTATCCCCTCGGGTCGCGATATCATATTTGAGTCCTGTTTACAAAGTATGGCATAGGCAATTCAAGCTACGGTTCGATCATTATGGGTGAGTTCTTGCAATACTATTGCTGTCAGTCTCTGTTTTAGGGGGCTTAGTTGATTGATTTTCATATCGATTTCATAGATTTGCATGCAGCTAGTCTTGCACTTCGTTTGTTTTTATCAGCACTTTCAGAGCCTCACTCATGTTATTTCGAAATGCCTCGATAGGAACAAAACGTTTAAAACTTAAGTTGATGACGCAGGCTTGCAGCTGCGAAGGAGTTCGAAACCGAGCCTGCTGCTTAATTTATGGCAGGCAGTTTTGACCACGATGACATTGCCGAACTAAGCCGAGAGAACACTAGTGTCAAGAACATGGAGACTCAAAAACCTCAAATATGATTTCGCGACTCAAGATGAGAAACGTCAGTTTCTTCCTCTCAAGGTCATGACGTTGGCCACCTAGATCGATAATGCAAGATTCCTTTGCCTAAGCACTGGTATTTTTGCATGCAAGCACCTAAATGAGCATTTATTTTCAGTCATTTGTTTGAAATTTGCTTACATTTTTTGATCTCGTCATTCTCGTGATGCCTGTACGTGTATGCTCCAGCTCCCACTTGCTTCAGTTGCTTGTACCTTGGTGACGAAAGGTGTCGAACAAATGCTGAACTTTTAGACAAGAACTTTCAACTGAGAATGTCCTACATAATTAATCTTCAGGAAGACAGGAAGTTGTTTTGGAACATTAAACATTGAAAATTTATTAGTGTACATTTTCAATCTGGCAATGCCGATTACTGTACAATGCTCTTGCAGTGTTCCTTGATTATCAAAAGTAACAACTGGTGTACTCCAAGAAAGGCTAGAGTTGAATGCATTTCCTGACTTACTAAGAGAATTGAATTTGCGGGATTTCTTTGCTGAATTCTTTTAAGGCGCTTGTTTGTTTGTTTTTGTAATCTCGTGGAAGACGCTTCTAATTAATGGGCTTTGATTCATTTAGTACATTCCATACTAACAAAGTTTGCTCTGTGGAAAAATATGTATATCCAGGCATTAATGAAAGACCAGGCCATCAAATTCTGAACCACGGATGAATGCAATGCAAACATGTACCGACTCCCAAGCACAAGCACAGAGAATCTTCATTTTTTCATACATCAAAATAATTGTAAATCTTGTATTAGTTCTCTTACATTTAATATGCAATTTAGATTTTCAAAACTTTTCACTCAAAATCTTCTACAGTTCAAGGAATCAAGGCATGCAAATATGCCGGACCTCAAAAATTAGCTATTTCAATTGAAAAAAATGATCCTTCAAAAATGACTTTAATAAATAAGTAAAACAAAAATTTCAAAAAATCACCATTGTTAATGTTTTGCACTCAAAGGAAAAAAGACTTGTAAAAATTACAAATATTTGATTTATTATTAATTTTAAGTTGATTTTCAAAATTTTGATTTTAAAATTTATTGAAATATATTGATTCGTGTATGTAGCAATTGATCTAACTATACAAATCAATTGCACTATAGTCTCTAGATATATAAAAAGATTAGAACCTTAACCCCTCAAGGACTAAGAGTCTAAGACGAGTCACAATGAATAGATTTTTTATTAAAATGATGTCATTTTTCCGCCACTTTTCCATTAATTTTCTATGATCGGATGACCGGTATAGATTTCAAACCGTGAGTTCCTAAAACCTAGGAAAAGTATACAATTCTAATCACACGTTCTGAACCTAAAAGTGCCAAATTTGTGCAATACCACCATTTTAATGAAATATCCATTAATGTGTCTTCATAAATTTTTATTGGCAAATTCTTAATAGAATGAAACAAATCCCAATATTTTGCAAACTAGGGACTTTTAGATTAATAAGTTTACATTTATGCTCTATTTCTTTCATTATAGAGAAAGGGAGTAAACATCATTTTTTTCATAATGAAAGAAATAGTCATGGTTGTCATAGTGGACGGACGTCCGGTTCATTCGTCCGTTAGAGGTCCCGCCCGTCCGATATAGTCAACACATAGTTGACTTTCTGATAACGAAAAAATAGGCCACGTGGATGCCATGTGGATTAAGGAACATGCTGGGCGTCAACGAGATCGACAGGGCGCGGACGAGGTGACGTGTCATTCTGCAAAATTGCACAAGTTACAAAATTAAAGCCGTCCGGTCCGGTTTGCCCATCCGTCCGTCCTGTCCAATGACCCTAACTCGCCCGTTATGACAACCATGGAAATAATAGGGATGAAAAAAATTCTTAAACATTTCTAGCCTTTATTCTACACAAAAGAATTGATATTGGAGAAAAATAATTAATCTATATGTTTAGCAATTTTTAAAACATAGCCATACAAGGATCAATCTAGTGTGATTAAAAATACAAAAATAATTAGAATGATTCCAAATTTTTAGAAGATGTTCTAAAAAATATGCTAATATTATCAATTGTTAAATTTCAAAAATCAATGTATATGTAAAAAAAATTGAAATTTGTAGGATCTAATTTGGTTGATTTTGGCTTTCTACTTCTTCTATTTGAAAATGTGTACAAATTTGAGATAGTTTTCTATTTCTCATTTATTGAAATTCAAAAATTCTACATTTGTGTTAAATTGCAAAAGAAATTGGGGCAATAAAAAAATCATTATTTATCTTTTTATAATTTTTCATCTCCAAAAGTTGTTTTTTTGCCTACAAAGTTGATTAATTAAAATTGTTATAATTAATCTAAAAATTCACAGTCAATATTTTTCATAAGTAATTCCTTACATGTCAATGTTAAAACAATGATGAATTACTTAGTAACAAGGTTTATATTAAAGATTTAAAGTTTGCAAGAACTAGAATCCACAAGAAAATTGAAAATCCAATTTTGACCTCTTTGTAAATAAGTTCCAACATGCCATGATTTTTTAAGGAGATTCCTAAAATTCCAAAGACATTCAAAATCCACCACCAATTTTGACCCCCTAATTTCCTTATGCCAAAGTTTGAATAGTGGCAAGAAATTATCTTCAATCAATTGTTTCAACATATAATAATGAGAATATTATATTCAAATTTTAATAGTTTTGAGAGACACTTTATTTGCAAGAATTGAAAGCAAGGCCCTAAAAACAAAAAAAAACAAAAAAAACTACATATTTTCTTCTCTTTTTTCTAGGTAGGTTAGAGCACTTTTGTATACAATTGATGCTAATGATAAATCAATAAATTATTATGCAATCCAAATTAGTTAACTATCATATCATCAAAATTTGGAAGTCACAAAAAGAAGAAATATTTATTATGCAATCCAAATTGGTTAACTATTATATCATCAAAATTTGGAAGTCACAAAAAAAAGAAATATTTAGAAAGAAATGCACCCCTACATGCACAATATGAGTACACATATAATATTCATTTGTACAAATATTGATATCAATTTCTATACATACAAATACAACATACATGCAATGAATATTCTATATTCTTTGTTGAAGTTGCTTAGTAATTTCAATACATAATTTAGGAAATTTTTCACAATATTCCCAATATGAGAAAAAAAATAACTTCCAATATTTTTGTACACAACCCCAACCTATGAATTTCTATTTATTAGGGAATTCATTTTGGATGGTGTATTTGAGCACATGGAATAAATGTATTCAAGTACACCACTCCATAATGACCAATTGAATCTTTTTTTATTCTTAAAAAGCCACAAATGATGTAATAATAGATCTTTTTATTTTATTGACTAATAATCTACTACATGGACCTATTTGCCAAATGGTTATAAAATCCCAAATTAAAGAAAAAATTATCTTCACAAAAATATTATTTACAGAAGTTCATTGAGCTCAAAGGAAGAAACAACAAACAACAAACAACAAGCTATACTCCTAAAGGCCTTGAAAGAGCCTTTTTGTGCTTTTTGAGTATATATGTAGAGCTTTACAAAAGCATATCACATTGAAATGACTTTGTTTTGAAATCAAAAGGCTATAAGACAAACTACTAAAGTTGAATTTTACTTGCAAAATTAAATGTTTACTACCCTCTATCATTAAAAAGAATTTTCAAGAGTTTTTCAATTATATAGGTTTTTGATTGGATTTTATGGAGAATTGCACTCACATGCTCTATTTAGAGTTTTTTTGTTCATGAATGAGCTAGTATTTAAACTAACATAGTAGCCATATACTTTGACTAGAAACTTGAATGTGAAATGCTAAGGTCTTTTAAACGATCAAAACTTATGGTGGCAATTAATATTCTAGTATTCAAAAAATGTATTTTAGAGTCCTTGCAAGATGCACTTCTACTACTTTGTGCATTCAACTTGTCTTATATCATAACATTTGAGGTATTGAGTCAATGGAGCCATTTATATCATCCATTTAATAATCGTAGAGTGCATTTTTTAGATTTAAGCATAATATTAACTATCTAAAATACAATTTTGCTAATTTTCATACTTTCTAGGTTTGGAGATTTGTTTTTAGCATCCAAAATTAGGAATCTAAGAGTCAAATTTTGAAGATTTTGTTCTATCAAAGGTAAATACCAATGATGCATGAAAATTTCAAAATTTCAAAATAATGTCTTCACATTGGAAAGAAGATTGTTCCCTTGTATGCTCATTTCAAGACACCTAAAAGCAACCTTCTATTGTCTTTCAAGTGGAATCTCATCTTTAGTAAAATCTAATAAATAACCTTTTTTTTTGAATGTCTTCAATATTTCTTAAGAATTCTCCTTTAATGTTTAGATTCTTTTTTTAAGACTTGTATATTTTCCATATACCTTTATACATGCATAATAATTATCTTGGTTTTGACAAATTATTTTTAATGAAATATTTTTTTTTAAAGATTCAAGCATCACTTGGGATGAATGAAAAGTTTTTTGAACATTTATAAAAATTAATACAAAGCACTCTTATAAAAAACAACTATATGAATTTAAAAAATATGGCTTGCTAGAATTAGTTTTAAGTAAATAAATTATCAACCATAATCATTGTTCTTTTGCTAGGTCAAATGTCTTTCTTTGATTGTTAAGCCTTGCAAACCTCTACCATCCAAAAATGACATGAGAAGGAAACATAAATCTAATTCAATAAGTGCAATTCATGATTATTGCACTCACATGTTGTTATGCGAGCACCGTGAATGTAGTTATTAGGCACTCAAGGTGCATAGTGACACTTTGTGTCACTATGCACTCCCCCCTCAATTTTTATTTTACCACCCCCACTCACCCCTACCTATCATTTAGAATTTGATTTAAATTTTTTTATCTCACCCCCCCCCCCCCTCACCCCCCCCCCCTCTTATAATCTTCAGAATCAAAGTTCTTGACAAACAATATGGGACAATTGATCCCGTATCCAATATTGTATCCGTATTTAGTACCCATATTCAATATCCGTATTCAGTACACATATTCAATATGCATATCCAGTACCCGTATTCAATACCCATATTTAGTACCCGTATTCAATATCCATATTCAATACATGTATTTGGTACTCATATCCAGTACTCGTACCTATATTCATATTTGTATTCAGTATTTGTATTTTATATTTGAACGGCTCAGATTAAATTTCACAAGATCAACATCTTGTGATTTTTTGAGAAATCAACGTCAATTTTGAGGGTAAGCATTTCTTTTTTTAAAAATCAATGGCTCACAAATTTTTTGAGAGAGGAGGGGGGGACCTAATGGGAAACTGGGGTGGCATGCAAGTTTCAGTGTATAGTTATGTAGATGATGTAATGTCTAGATTGGCATGATAAATCTCCATGTGTGTTGATTCCTACTCTAGGCTATTACAAACAATCATATTTATATTGTCATTGTTGTGAGCCAATATGGTTTCAAATTGAGTTGCTACTTTTCTCTTTATTGCACAATTGAAGAGTAATTCAACAACAAACTATACTTGCTTGCTCACAAAGCAATCGTTATCAAGTTTATAAACCACTCTTACAAACTGCTTTGTTCATTATCTAAAATATGAATTTTGGAGCTCATAAGATATGTACTCCTACAATTGAACCAATAGTTGTTGTTATCAAATGTAAATTATTCTTTTTGGATCTATTCTTATTGGCAATTGAAAAGTTTGAGAGAGGATGCCTATATTCTTTTGCATGCATTATTTGGACATCATATAAATAAGTTAAGAACTTTCAAAGTACCATTTCTGAGTGCACCAAAAAAAACCCAATGAGCTCTCATTGACTATCTATGAAAAAGTGATGCTTTGGGATCCAAATGCAAATGTCATCTTTTTTAGCAATGTTAATTACCTATGAAAAAATTTTAACCCTTGATGGATGTTGAAGCCAAAAAATTTCCAACAGATGACTTTCAAAATTAATGTAAATACACCTATTAGTCTATAAATTGAATCACTTTTTACAAAATACTTTGATAATAGATCTTATTTGTTAAGGATTAACCTTGAAATGTTGATGTAGCTAGAAAGAAGTTGATGAACGATCAGACACACCTTCATCTAATTGAAAACAAATGATTTTCTTCCAATATTTTTTGAAGAGTTTTAGAGTGCACATGCATTATTTGGTGGTGGAAAGCCCTTCATTGAGAAACTACAAAATATTCTGGAAAAAACGATGTTAAATCCACAGATTACAAAAGATGCCTTTGGCTAGCAGCAATGCCTACCTCTTTTATTCTTTATATATATATATATATATATATGTAAAAGCATTGAAAATGATAATTTCTTGAATTTGAGCCCAATTCATGAAATAAAGCTTACTATATCTACTTTCTATTCTAATTTGAACATTGGGCCCATAACCACATCCTACTAAGTGTTTAATAAAAAATGATACAAAAAATTTGGTTCATACCATGATGTATTAAACCATAATGTAAAGCAACGGATAAGGTTTTAGATTTTTTAGATTATTTTATGTTTGATGTGAATTTTTTTCTTTTTTCTTCTAAAATCGAGAATAATTTCAAATTCTCACAAAAAAAAAAATTTGAAATTTTAATGGAGCGTATCTGACATCTGATTTAATCTCTGGAAAAAAAATTCCATTCATTTTAAAATGGAAAAATGAAACATGCAGGACAGAGGACTTTTGATGTTTGACCACATTATCATAGGCTCTCACAATTCAGGGTTCAAAAGGTTACAAAGACTGAAGATAAAGATAAAGATATACTCAGACCAATCTTTCCGAAATGAAAAGAAAAAGTAACCTCGTCGCATATCACCAAATCCAGTGTTTAGCTCCTTCCCATTCCGCTGCGTTTTGGATTGATTCGCTTCCGGATTCCTGTCTGCGCACACCATTTCGCATGCACACCCCAAGCGCAACTTGACATTTTCACTAGAAACTCTCAAATTCGATTCTAGTTCGTCTCTAGGCTTCTACCCATTGTGCATTTTCCGCACATTGGAAGAATTTGACCAAATTGGGAAGATTTGCGGCGAGAATTTCATGCTGAGCGCATATTCAAGCTTCTGAATGCTGCAGTAGCACTAGTCGCAATTGCCGAGGAGTTCAACTCCAGCAATGGAAGTCTCTTGCCGAGAATTTCAGTAATGGACGTGTACCGAAGCTAGAATAGGGCTTGGAATCATGTCGAAGACTGCTTTTCATTGCAAGGCTTTTTGAAACTTCTTTAGCGGTGGAGGTTCATGCAATGGGTCATTCGGCGCTCTCACATGGCATCCTTCCCAGTTTGTATGGAGCTTCTCACCACTGCGGCAGGCAGGGCAGAGGAGTGGGGGTGAAGCTTAAGAGCAAGCGGGGCTACGGGGATTTGAAATTGGATGATAAGCAATGGGAGGCGCCAGTTCCAGAATGGTACTCTAATCTTAAGCTCTTTTCTTTTCTTTTATTCTTGCGGTTGTGGATGCTTAGTTTGTCAAATTTTATGTCTGGCATGGAAGGATTTGGGTATGCAAGGGGGCTGGCTATGGACGCAGTAACGGTATTCAAGAATGTGGTCATCAAAATAAATTTGCAATTTGAATGGGAAGTTAGGTACTAACTTGCAAGTTTGCTGTTATAACTGCGACAATGTCAATGCGAGTGGCATTTTCGTCTTTCAACTTGAATTTGATATTTCCAAAGCTTCTGTTTGGTACTTCATCTGCACAATCCAGAAAAGCATTTTGCGTTTTTAGCCATCAAAATTTAGTGTTGAATCTTGAACTCTAAAACCTGGATGTTATGATCTTTTGACTACTTAGAATTTCATTGGGTATGTGTATAGAAATCAGATTCTTTAGTGACTTACAAATACAATCATGAAGGCTAGCACTATGAAAGGCCAACATTATGGGTACTAATATTCTTTTCTCAAACATTCAGACCTCTTCTATGTCAGCTTCAAATTTGTGCATTGGCATCATGGACTAGATTACGTGAAAGAAGAGCTTCATTACGAGAAACAATATGCCAAACTTCCAGAGTGACGAGGAAGTTATTCGTAATGAGACTGTCAAGTTACCAGACATAACCTGAATGGTTGGACCATGCGCAACCAAAAACTAGGATATCATAACACAAAAGAAGTACAAGTTTACGAGACATTATTATGCTCTTTACATCCAATGCTTCGTTTTCCACCTCTACAGAATTGGACAGAATTGAGTTTCATTGTGGTGATGATTTAGTTGATTGCCTTGTGCTTTTTCCCAGGACAACCAAGTGGAGAGCAGGGCGATGTATGTGTTCTGGGCAAGAACTCGCAGCTGATGAAACCTCCCCATCAAAGCCTTCTTCATCAGTGACCAGTAGACGGCCTCTCCTGTCTCCAGCCAAGACATTGTTAGAGGAGAATTTGACCGCCAGTGGGAAGGTGTATGTGATCGCGGCGTCCACTAAAGAAGAATTTCTGGCAGCTGCTACTCTCAGGGCTCAAATTTTTTACTCATATCCGCAAGCAGACGTCACGTTGGGTGGCATGGAAGCTGTCAAGGCTCGTGTGGCCAACGACTTCCTTGTCAATGATCTGCTCAAAACAAGAGTGAAATCAGAATTCAATAGGGTATGTGGATGTGCAACTCTATAGTAACCTGATTGGTTTCTTTTCTTTTCTTTTAATTTTATATGTTAATGTCGTTCTTCCTTATGTAATCTGAGTTTAATAGGATATGTGTAGTGTACAACCGTATAGCATTCCTGAATAGAGCTCCTCACACAATGGGCTAATTCAAGGAAGAATCAAAGTAATTCAAGATACTTTAACCCTCCTTCTAGGAAACACACCCTCTTACATCTTGAGTTCAAGAATTTTGGAGAAGGAAGCGCTTGACATCAATAGCTCCAACAGTTGTGAGGAATCAGAAGTAGCATGCTGTTGCACACTATTCTCACGGCAGCCATATTGATTGAGAATTTATATCATATCTTGTTTTATTATATGTTGTCAGACGAATAGTAAGATTTGGTGATCTCATAGAGCAACCTACTGTATGACTCCTAGGAGATTTTGGATTTCATTTAATTTTAATATGATTTTTTCTTACGTAATCAGGGCTTTGTGTGTACATGGATGTGATCATGGTTGCAGGAGAGCAAATTTGCAGTGTTGGGTATGCGTGTAAAGTGTTTGTTAGCAGTTTGCCGGCAATCAACGTTTGAATCATTGAGCTTCCCGGGAGGCTGTGCAGCTAAGTCATCTCAATTGGCACCTCCCTCTGTTTCTTCCGTCGACATGAATGGCACAGAGCCGATAGTGGCAATCGGCACTCTTGACATCCAAGTAAGGCACTCTTATCCTTGCCTTGCAAATCTTTCTGTCACCGTAGTCTACCGTAATCCCCGAATGTTCGGAATATGCTGTAAGAAGGTGATATGCTAGCATTCACATATATTAAACCATGCTCGTAACTGGAGGTTGAAATGAGGAGTGAAGTTACTTAGTGTTGAATGTTGCCGTCTGAGAGACCGGAATGGGATGCCTGGAAGGATGGAACAGGAATCAAGGCCACTGCAGATGTTAACCTTGTCACCTTCCAGCTCTATGCTCTGGCCCATAAAGCCCAGCAATTGAAGAAGCAGGTGGGTGTCAAAGCTGGCGAACACCCCATCTCCTCAATGACCTTCAAGCTATAACCCTAATTTTGCATCTAAAACCGTAACACAATGAGCACTGATAAGAAGTTTCTTTACATTGGGCTTGATATTATCACTAATAGAAAAAACACCCTCCAAAAGTATTCTAGAAAATCTAGCCAAGTTACACTTAGCCGGGCTCGTGTAGAAACTGCCTTCCAGATGGCTTTGAAATTGGAAAGGTTTAACGTGGCTAGGTTTTGTAGAATACCTAGGCGGGGTTTTCTGATAGTGCATTGCCCCCCGTAAAACAACTCCCACCATGTCTTGTAGGTTTAGCTGACTGTACTTAGGAGTGACAATACTTCAATAATCTCTCGAGGATTCTAAATTTAGTTGATTTTGGTTCTTTATTCGTAGTATGATTTAAGATCTTGTTTGTTCATCTCTTCTGTTGGGATGCCTCGGAGATAGAAAAATACCGATTTAGTGAGCCCTTCAGGACATTGGACAGAAGTTCCATTCGCCAGGCATGTTCTGTGTCTAATGAAATCAGGGCTACACCCTGGCTTCCTCGGTCTGACTGCCTGGGGTCCTAAAGAAATGACTATGACACAGTTTTGAATATGTGGCAAGCTACGCTCAATGATAGTGTGACAATTGTGCAGGACAAGTGTCCATAATGTCGTTTTGAGGAAGATCATATTTTAAGAAGTCTGAGTGTACTGTACTATCATTGACTAACTGATCATGAGCAGATAGTCAATTTAACAGCGCATTATTTTTCGGTACAGGTCCACAAGGGTACGAAAGGTGTGAAAGACTATTTTCCTGTGGAGCAAGAGAACACCCTGGAGCAGGCTTACATTTTCAACGTCTGTGTCGTCAAAGAGGCTCGGAGGATAGGGGTAGCGAAGGCTCTAATGGTGGCAGCTCTCAAGGTACGTGAATGACTCTTCTATGTGGCGATGATCAACAGAAAAGATCAACAAAAAACTGGCAAGAATTAGTTTCTGTCTAGCAATATTATGCACCAGGTAACTCAAATCTGGATCCTGGTCTTTGAAAATATTACATTTGGATCTGTACAAGCAGCAAAGAATATACACTTTCCACAACCAGGGTCCAGATTTGAGTTCCCTAGCATAATCTGAATGAGGACGCTACAATCTTGGGAGATTCAATGGTGAAGAAGCAGATCTCAAGATTTGGAGTGTTGGGATTAGGAACCAGGAGGGAGAGATATGACTTAGAATCTCTAAGCTTCGTTTTCTCGATGCTTGCCCACTGGAGAATTGAACGGCCCAGTGAGATTTTGATCCACTTTTTAATTTGTGGTGTAAGAGAACTGTGGTAGTGCATCTGCAGGTAGCCAAGCAGATGGAGCTTCAAATAATATTTGTGCACGTTGAGGCGGACAACGTCAACGCCTTGGCGTTGTATAATAGCCTTGGATATGCAGTGGAGGAAGAGGAAGCTGTGGAGGTTGAAAGTCTCCTCAGACGACCGCGGCGAATGTTGCTCAGTTTTTGGGTTGTATGATTTTTATTTTTATTTTTTATCATTGGGTGATCTGATCTAATGCTATTTCATAGTCGTAGCACGATGCTTTGCCTGTGACTCATCATTCTAATTCTCTAACTCAAATCTGTAAATTATGAGCTACAATTTTTTCCTATTATCTTAAATAAAGTGATTGACATCATGGTTTGGGGGAGTCTTTGGAACTCTTTGGAATTGAAGGTGTATGCAGTGACGAAATTCATGGAATTTTGAGCAAGTAACTGGAATCAAGTCATTGATCAAATTAATGGAATGTTGACCCGTAAATGATGGACTGGTGACCTTGGAAATCATCCCTTTCTGAATTGTTGGTTTAAGAAAATTCAAAACTATTTTAGAAGATCCTCCTTGACACAAAATTCTGAGGATGTATAGGTACACTTGTATTCTACATCTACGAATTCTTTGACATTCAGTGGCTGAAAAATGGTTGCAGCATCCTTTAAGGGTTGAAATAAAGTGACAAAGTAATTCACGTACATCATTGACAATATCATAATTTCGAATAGACCAACTTGAAGTGTAGAGTTTGAAAGGATTGGACATAAACTACTTTATCACTCTTAAATACACCTTTTCTCTAAAGACCCCTTCAAGTTAAGGACTTAAGAATGCATAGCATTATGAACCTCTAAATGTCCAAGGCCTTTTTTGAACTTCTTGGGATTTGCTTTAAATTGATCAAAAAGACAACATTTTGAAAAGTTTTATCAATTTTTTAAATTGATAACTATGCAAATTGACAAATTCAAACCAGACATGTTGGAGATTATATGGAAAAAGAAAACACAACAATATTATTTATGGATTGAAAGATAATAATGTTTGATTATAAGGGAGTTCACACTATGAAAATGATTTGAAGTCTTCCAATCTTCTTTTCATATGTCAAATCTAAAAAATTAGTCATAAAAAAATATAAGGTTTAAAGGCACGACATGCATAACTTTAATCTATTTACACCTTTTCAAAAATTACTCTACAATTTTTTTATTAAATAAATTTCTATTGTGATTTTTTCTCTAAGATCTAGTCTATTTGAGGCTCATTTCCAAGAGCCCTTAACATTAAAACATTAAGATTTGAAAATAGATCTCTATGCACAAAATGTTGAATAAAAAAATCATAATCATTCATTTTTAAATTGAATTTTTGATGATAAAATTAGACTTCAAAAAAAATTAAAAGAAAATAAAAACTACTAAAAATGATAATTTTGTAAGGCTTTATTTAACTTCAAAGTTTTGTCTACACCAAAATTTGGTGCTTTAGGCATTTAGGAGTTAACCAATGTTTGGAGGGCTCTTTTACTCTTTTAGAAAGTAATAGTCCCTAGTGTTGCAACATTCCAACCAATAAATGACTCTTTGCAACTTTTTAGTCATCTAATGACACTAACATTGCAACTTATAACCCAATAAATGAGTGCATTTAGATAAAATAAAATTCATTTCCAAGGATGCACATAGAGATTATCCCAATTTCTAAAGAAAAATTAGTTAAATTAGTTAACAATGTTACGTATAAGGATGCACTATAGCATTTCATGTAAATATGGATGTCTCTTATAATCTTTTGAACAAGAAGTAGTTGAGTTGGCCCATTTTTCTAAAAACTACATGTATTGTCAATTCTTTACAAAATAAAATTTAGTATTGAAGACTATTTCACTTCAATTAATTTCAAAATATTGAAATATTGAAATATTTAATAATTTAATTAATTAATTAATTTTCTATATGAATCATTTGAAAACTGATGTACAACTATATGTATTGGTTTTGAAATTTGTAAATTTTTATTGATTTGACTATTAAAAATTCACAAATTTAGAAATTTAGAGATTTCCAAAAATTTTGAAAAGTACATCTTCAATATTTAAAATTTTCATAATTATAATCTATAAATTGATTATAATTGTCAATACAAGAAAGCAATGGAACCCTAACATAGCAAAAACACAAATCCTTCTCACTATGCAAGACATGCTATTTTGTAGCAATGTTTCTAAATGTAACTAGTAGTTTAGTAAATTTGAAGTATTCAATAGAAAAAATTACTTGAAATTTTAAATTTTAAAACATCAAAATTTGAATAAAGTATATAAATTCATGAATTCTTAAATTTTCAAATTGATAAACCATAATTTGTTTAACCCCTAAAGCACTAAACTACATTTTTTTTGGCAACATAGTGAATTTGGGTAGCTCACTACAAATAGAATTTATTTTTTTATTATTTTTGCTGAAAATTTCACATAGCATGTGCCTAAGGAATAGCTTCAAGGCCCAACAATTTTTGTAACTTCTTGACTACCTTGTTAAAAAGCTACTGCATGATATGTTATTTTTATTGCTCAGTAGGTACTCTGAATAGCTCAAAAACTTCTTAACCCCTAAAGTTCCTTGACTTTGTTTTTGCCAAAAACGCTCCAAAACTGAAATTTCTTATACAAGTTTCTTTTTAAATTATTTTTGGACACATGTAACCATAAGATCTTGTAGTAAACTAGTTTGAAAAGATGAGGTAAAAATTTCAAAAATTTCCACCGTGTAGATTGCAGGATATTAGCATTTAAAGTGATAAAAAACATTTTTTTGTCCCTGCAAAAAATCGGGCAGTTGAACTTCACAAAGTCACATTTGTATGAAAAAATGTTCAAAATGATTGCAACTCTTTGGATTCATTCTTGAAGACATGTTGGCTACATGCTTGAAAATTTTTAGATCATTTGAAGCTGTACAACATATAGGTAAAAAATAGTAAGTAGAAAGATGTAGAAAATGGTTCAAAATACTATATTATTAACAATTTATTTATAGAATTGAAAAATGCCAATCCCAATGGTTGTAATGTTGTAATTAACGGTCTTCACCTAATGTATTTATTTTTTTCCAAAAATATTAAAAATTGAGTTCAATAAAAGACTTCAAAGTTTATTTTGGGTTACAAAATCTATAACTGCTTGCAAACTAAAACATCTCATAACTTTTGACTCATTGATCAAAATAGAATGATTCAAAGCTTTTTATGTCTATACAAATCTAGAAAACCAATTTCAAATTTGGGTTTCTAAAAAAAATGATTTTTTTAGATCTGCTTGGACTACCCAAGTTGAGAAATAAACTACATATTAGGCTATAACTTTTGACTCATATTTCCAAATGTCCTAAAATTTTGTGCATGTAAAATATATTCCTTATCTACACCTTCTATCAAAATTTGGGCCAAAAATATAGAAATCTCTAGTCACATGCACCTGCCCAAAATTTCTATGTTGCCAAAAAACGCAATTTGATCCTTTAGGGGTTTAAAAATCACTTTTAAAAAAAAAGAAAATCTGAAATTGGTTCTCTAAATTTATATATACATGGAAAGCTTTGAACCATTCCATTTTGATTAATGAGATGAAAGTTATGAGAAATTTTAGTTTGTAGGTAGCTATGGTTTTCAAAGACTCCATACCTATTTGCAAAACACATTGTGTCCTCTCTCCTTCACTCCCGACCTTCAGATTATGAATGAATTAGAACCCAATCTGCACATATTTGAGTTCATCTAGATTGTGAACAAAGGAGTGTAACAAATCCGTTACACACAACTCATATTTAATATGCAACTTACATTAGAAGAAGCAAACAACTAGAAGTCATCCAGAGGCACAACAAAATGCCTTGATATTTAGGATAGCATACTTGAGATAAATAATACCATTAATGGTGTCATGTGCATGGAGGTAACACACATTGATAGAAGAAGATACACATAAAAATTTAGAAAAACTTAGAACTATGGTAGAATCACCTATTCTTGACCAAAGAGCCATATCCAAGTTATAAGGTGCAATTATTTCCAACCAAAGTTTAGAATGTTTTTTTCCTCTTTAGTTTCCAAAGTTGGGACTAATAAAGTCATGACACATGTCCCAAAGTATTGAGTGGGAAAGTAGATCTTGAATGATTGGAATTGAAAGTTTCTACATATTGGGTATGGACTTAGACTAAATGTTGGCTTCCAAAATTTATATATATATATATATATTTCAATTTAAGGCATTCAATTACCTAAAAATTTGTAACCTTTCTAATTTCTATCTTCCTATATGACAAGAAATTTACATTGCCTTATATTGCTCCTGAACATACTTAAGAACATGCTCTAGAACATGCTCTAATATATTGCTTTATACTGCTTAAGTGGTTAACTATAAGTGATTCTACTATATGGTATGTTGAAGAAAAACTTCAGATTCAAAGTTAAAGTTATTTTACTAACATTTAAATCAACCTTTTTCTTGAAGCCCCACCAAGCTCCAATGATTAAATAGACTATAGACAACCCAAGCCTTGCACTATGGGTTAGGGACATCCAAAGAACTTCATGATTACCAAATTCAAAACTTATGCAACTTAAAAAATTGCTCATCGAGGATTTATTCCTTTCATTCTTTATACCTTCCTCTCATTCTATAGAAATTGTCCATGTGTTTCAAGAAAAATAAATAAATAATTAAATTTATGCAACTTATATATGACAACTAATTGTACGAAAGCCTGATGGTGCAAGACTTTTACAAGCCAGATTGGCAATTCTAAGCTTTACTCTAAGGTAGTCTTTTCTTAAAGTAGCGTTTTAAGAGTTGATTGCATTTGGGGCAAAACTAAACTCCTCAAACCAATTTTCAATAACTTTTCATAGGGGGAAAAACGGAATTGGCATCTAACCCAAGTCATTTTGAATACATTTTTTGAACCTTTATTGAATTAGTTACAAAATTTTGAAGTTAAAATGCATTGGTCAATAAAAGCAATCACCTTTTGAAATGTAAATTGTTGGTACATTGAAGAAAGCAAAATGTACCTCTGTATTAGAGGTCCCTCTTTAAAGCAAGGTCACTTTTAGAACCCCCTACCTTTACCCTAATACCTTTACAATGGGTTTCTCTACCACAACTCTAATAAGCTTTGCAAGAAGCAGGAGACGTTCCAAAACTCAACTCCATAGCTTAGCATATAGAAAGAAATTCATCGTAATCAAAGCTGTGGGACATTTAAGTCCCCCTGCCGTGGGGACAACCTTCAGTTCCCCCGTCATGGAAGTGTCAATGTCTCTTTATGGGCCCAAAAAATTAATTAATTTTATTATAAAATTATGCAAATCTAAGTTTCATTTTTTTATCACCTAATTGATTGAAAAATCACAAGGATATGAAAATGAAGTAATTGCAATTCAAAATAATAGGATTTTTTGATGTAATTAAATCATTTGTTTACAACATAGTTAATAACAATCACATATTTTTTTAAAGTATTTTTTACATTGATAGACTATATATAGTCTTATATAGTAAAATATAAAATTGGTACTTGCAATGTGGCCCTAAAGCTAAACCTCATTGGTGATAAGTGCTAGAAAATACTTGAAGCCATTGCATTTCTCTAGATAAGACTAAATTCTATACATATATTAAATATTTTGTGAAGTGGGCATCTAAGTCATTTCAAAAAAAAGAATTTGATAAATTCAATCTCATCTAATTGGGGTGTCATTTTGAGTTTGATATCATTCTTGTCAAGAGCAAATTATTTTCTCTTTTGACTTCCTCTCAACATTGATTTTCTTTCTTTCAAGTGCATCATGTTTAACCTTCTCCAATTCTACAAAGGTCCCATTAAGGTACAAGCTTGCAATTTTTGTGCTAAATTTTACCATGGTAAATTTGTGAAAATACTTAAAATTTAGTAGAAACTTTCAATATATAAAAATTGATTTTTTTTAGTGATTGATTTTTTTTAAATATGAAAAATAATTGAAAAATATTACAAAAAAATTATAAGTTGTTATAAGAAGAATTAATGAGTGCACAAGAGTGTGTGAAAGAAACAATAATTTATACATGTCCTCTAAATTCAAATGATATAAAACAAATGTAAAATATATTGAAAAAATATAAAAGATGTTTAGTAATAAAGTAAATGGAATCAAAATTTAAAACAAGATGTGTAGGCCCTATAGAATCTCCAAAAACAATATTATATGTGTACATCAAAGAACTTGTTCTCGCAACATGTAGAAGAGGTATTGTTTGTAAAGCCCATGGGGATCATTAACGTATATTTATTGTCACCATGTGCATTGAGAGGGTATTAAATGAGAGCTATCACATACTTGGTATACGTGAGGTATATACTAGAATATTCAATTACAAGTCAATTATTGAACAATTACAATTCTAAAAAGTTGGTAGAACTTATCAAAACATTAAGTTTTTGTTCAATTTAGAACAAATTCCAAGAAGCTCAAAAAAATCTGACATTTAGAAGTTAATTTTTATTAGACAAAAAACGCTAATTGTATTCTATATTCAAAAAAATTCTTTGAATGGCACAATAGGTAGTTTGTAAGAATATTGTACCCCACTCCCAACATCAATACTAGCCATAATACACATCCAAAAATAAAAAGCAGAATTCTTCTTTCCTAAAATTTTCAAACTTTTCAAAAAGCAAATATTTCAAATATTGAAATTAAACTTTTTAGTTTTTAAAGGAATGGATTTCAAGGATTTTAGAGCATTTATAGGAGGAGGCTTGAAAACAATTTAGGCATTAAGAATTACCTCTACAGAAGTGCTCAATACAGTGCACATGGATGTAGAATTGGAAGTGACTTTGTGTAGTGAGAAACTGCCATCTCATATGTGTGGTTCTAGGCTATTGAGCATATGACATGGTTCACCATCATGTGTGGTTTTGATTATATTAAAGTCTTGAATTTGGTGAGGTTTGCAAAATGGCTTTGAAATGTCAAAAAATTACAAAAAACACATATGAGGTTGAACCTTGTTCTACTAATTAAAATTCCTCTCAATCATTCATAACTTTTTTGATGGATATAAAATTTCAACCACACAAACTAGACTAGTATGTGCAACTTTTCAAAAAACTTTATTAGAAACAGACATTATAGGAAGAAAAAACAAGCTACCAAAATTCACTATAATTCAAAAATGTAACTTCAAATTGCTTCCAAATATTCAAAACAACTTGGATTGACATGAAAACTTTATTGTAATAAGTAGATTGCAAAGAAAATATAATCTAAGAAATTTTATTGAAAATAGTCACTGAAAAAAGGAGATACAAGCATCCAAAGTTGCAACCATCAAATGCAATTTGGTAGGCTCAAATTAAACTTGTTAACTTTGATGGATTTAAAAAAAAATTAAGTCTTGAATTGATTTGAAAATTTTTACCAAACAAACTAGAAAAGATAGTGCAAATTTTTGAATAAATTTTATTGAATTTGGACATTAGATGCAAAAGTTGCAACACTTTGAGTTGGATTTGAAACTATGTGAGGACCCTCTTGAGCGAGAGCTTAGAGGTTGCTATAAATTTTGATTTATATTGGGGAGTGAATTGAATGGAAATGTTTATTGGATCATTCTTAAAGTCATTGGCTCCATTCAAAGGCATGTTTTGATTCGTCATAGTTGCACTTATGAGCATTAATAGGGACTTAGGCACTTTTGACTTTGGAAAATCATATTTTATTCATTTCAAAATTAAAACTTTCACAACTATGTTATTCATTTTTCTTTCTTCTACAAAAATGTAAAAAGTCTTTGGCTCCACCCATTTCTACATAGGGGTCTTTCTTCCTTTAGATGAGTGCTTTTTGAGCCTTCTACCTTAATTATTATGAACCATGACAAAAGTTGTTTTACACATGGCACCATTCCTAGGCATGTGGACCTTTAATATTTCAATAGATAGAATGAAAAAGCAACACCCCACACTCTAAAGTCATACATAGTAGGGAAGTTGAGCTTGCTAGTAGGAGAGAAGAGCTTTGAACTTTAATTTTTCAACAACTCAAATATTCTCTCAAAGTGGCTTAGATAGATGGTAATGGATTTTTGTAAGATCCACACGAAGAACAAGGAACAATTCCCTAGCCCCCCTCCTTGATACAAATTTTGGAATTGTAACTTTATCCCTCAATTTTTTTTTAAAACAGCCTAAAAGGTGTTCAAATTCTTCTTTTTGCTAAATAAAGAATCATTTTAACATTAGTGATGAATTTTTTCTTTTAAATTGACAATATAGAAAGAGGTTCATTTTTAGTATTGAATTGTACAAATCACCGATAGGATTTTTCCATTTGAGTCCAAAGGGCTAGAGTTAGGCTATTTGCCAATTTTGAAAGCATAGTGAATCTATTGATTTGTCACTAGCATCAAGTTGAATACTAAAGTGTTATGACCTATTTAGAGAGAAGAGAAAGAAATATGTAGTTTTATCTTTTTTTAGGCTCTTGCTTTGAGTCCTTATAAAGTGTCCCTCAAAAATATTGAAATCTTAATATAATGTTGTTCTTATTATATGTTGAAATAATTGATTGATGATCATTTTGGGGCACTATTTAAAGTTTGGCACAAGAAAGGTGCGTTTTAAAATTGAAGGTGGATTTTGAACATCTTTAGTATTTTAGATATCACTTTCAATGATCATCATGGTTGTCATAACGGGCAAGTTAGGGTCATCGGACGGGACGGACGGATGAGCAAATCGGACCGGATGGACGGACGGTCTAGACGGCTTTAATTTTGTAACCTGACGATCTCGTCCGCGCCCAGCATGTTCCTTAATCCACATGGCATCCACGTGGCCTATTTTTTCGTTATCAGATAGTCAACTATGTGTTGACTGTATCGGACGGACAGGACCTCTAACGGACGGGCAAACCAGACGTCTGTCCACTATGACAACCATGGTGATCATAAGTTTATAACATGTCAAATCCTCATTTAAAGGTCAAAATGACATTTTCAACTCCCTTGTAGATTTTAGTTCTTGCAACTTTTAATATAAAGCTCATTACTTATTATTTCATCATTGTTTGAACATTGAAGTGCTAATCTTTCTACATATCCAAAGACTAAAGTGTAATTTATCCATAGAATTAGATCAATTGCTTCACTAATCAATATTTTTCAATAAAATTTAAAACCAAAAATTTGACATTCTTTCAAAAATATATCATAGATTGAATATTTATTTTAATTTTTACAAGATTTTTTTTCTTTGAGTTCAAGATGTTAATAATAGTGAATTTTTGAAATTTTTATTTTACTTATTCATGAAAGTCATTTTTTAAAGGATCATTTTTTAAATTGAAAATTTGAAATAGTTAATTTTTGAGGTCAAGCATATTTGTATGCATTGATTCATTGAACTATGAAAAAAATTTAGAGAGTTCTATGCTTGTGCTTGGGAGGCAGGGCATATTTGCATTTATCCCCATTTCAGAATTCAATCACTTGGTCTTTAACCACTTAATCGACGAGGCAGACATTTGTGTCCAATGGATGACAGAGAATCTTTGTGTGTAGGACGAATGTGCAACTATTCATCCTCCCAATTTTGTGTGAGAAGGGAAATTCATCTTCAATAGTTTGTCTTCCAATGAATACTTTTGCATTATTTTAATCCAACAATTCACACGGTGACAAAACAGATGATTTCCACGGTGATCCACCCGGCGTTCAAGGGTTAAAGTCTACTGAACCCTCTTCCGATCCGGCCTCGCAGCTGATGGTCGTCATGATAATAGACACAGAGACAGAGAACTCAAACAACGCCTGTGATCAACGCCATCTGTAACTCCCTCCTCCTGCTTTGCATGGAGAATCTCAATTTGAATTCTACCTCAAAAGGCAGCGTGACACTCACGACATGTGCAGCTAGCTACGATAGGCTTGAGTCCTCGATCGATCACAAGCTCGTCGGCATAGAAGAGAAAGTATAGAGCAAGCAGAGACTTCAGCATGAATGGATTTTTGTTGTTCCAAGCTAAGCTTGCTCATTGCTGTTTATGAAAGCTAGCCAGGGGAAGGCCCTGTGGCACTCTGGATCGATCATCCGCCTTCGTCGGTGCGAGAAGGAAAACACTCAGTTCCCACCCGGCGCTGAGTGTGCAACTGGAAATGGGCGTCCTTGTCGCCACAGACTGCCTGCCTAAAGTTAGTCTGTGGCGTAAAGGCAAAAGCGAAGGAGAGACAGGCCGGTACCGATGAGCAGGGAGGGACTTCACATCCAAGTCCGTGACGTGCATTTGAAATTGTACAGGACCAGAATTCAAGGCACGATGACTTCCAAGTCAGTGCAAGACACGATCGAGGCATCACTTCGGAACTCCAGCTAGGGCCCATGCCGTTGCTCAAGACGTACCCTGTCGTCGCTGATCGTCCTGCAAGTGGACGTGACCGCAGTACTTGCTGACTATCCAGCAGTTTTCCACATATTCAGTACTTACTAGTTTTTGCACACTAACTAGAATGTGGTCACTTGTGGAGGTGTGATTATACAAAGATTTCAGCCATTTCTTGCTATATGCAAAGGTCTGAAGTGTGCTTCAGTAATGTTTCCCACCAAACTTGAAAATTTTGGAACATACAAGTTTCAGCAAATTAATATGCAGCATTTTTCACCAAGTAAGTTAATTTTGAAAACAATGTTCACTTTGTACAGCATTTCGTTTTAGCAACGTTGAATTTCAACTTTGTTATCACATTTTGTTGTTGACTATGTTCATTAATGTTGTAAGGTGTCGGGGTGACACTCTGGGAGTGGTTTCCATTTGAAGAGCTTTCCAAATCAGATTCACTTCAACGTGTTGAAATTAATTTGGCAACCATGTTTTGTGCCTTGCCCACTAACTTAGTAACTTAGTTTGATAGTTTGTTTAAAAATGGCTGAAAAAAATTGCATACCCCTCAAGTGGACACATTCTAGTTAGAGAGAAAAACTAGTAGGTAGTGAATGTATTTGTGCAAAATCTGCGGGATAGACAACAAGGACGGCAGCACATCGACTTCCAGGACGATCAGCGACGATAGGGTACGTCTGACAAGCGGCATGGCCCTAACTGGAGTTCCGAAGCGATGACTCGATCATACCTTGCCTTGCGTTGTAAGTCATGATGCTTTCAATTCTCGTGAAAAGGACGTGTACAATTCCGTCTCGTGACGGACTTGGACGTGAAGTCCCTCCCTGCTCAGCTGTATGAGTCTGTCCTTTAGTTAGCTTTGGCTTTACGCCACAGAACTTTCGGTGATAAGGACGCCCATTTTCACTTGCACACTCAGCGCCTGGCGAGGACGGACTGTCAACCTTCTGGCACCGACGAAGGCGGATGATCGATCCAGAGGGTTCCACAGGGCTATCCCCTGGCTAGCTTGTATGAACAGGGGCAATATAGCAAAGCCTTGCATTGGAACAACAACAATCCAGTCTTGCTGAAGTCTATCTCTGCTGGCTCTGTGCTTCTGTGCCGGCTAGCTTGTGATCAATCGAGGACTCAAGCCTATTGTAGCAAGCTGCACATGTCCTGAGTGTCACGCTGCGTGCTGAGACTCCAACTTGAGCTCTCGAGGGAGTTCTAGGTGCCGTTGATCACAGGTGCTGTTCAAGTTCTCTATCTCTGTGTCTGTTGTAATGGCGACTCTAGCGGCGAGGAAGAGGGCTGGGTAGACTTTTCCAAAAACAATGGCTGAGAACGCCCAGAGTATTGTTTTGTAATTCTTGCTTGGAATTTTACTCGTTTGGTTTAGGTTGGAGAGAATCCTTTTGGCTGGGAGTGGTGCATGGGCATGCATGTCAATAGGTGGGTGGTTTGGGCATGGGTGAAGACGTAACTTGGTTGTGAGTACGTGATCGAGCTAATTCTGCCGCAAATGTCACTGCTGAACATTGTTAAGGCATGGCCCTGGCTGTTTCAGCAGCTTTGTAACTTGATTTTATGTTCAATTTGTCCACTTTGCAGTTCGTCGACAGTCAGAATCGAATACTTGCTTTCTTCAGGAGCTTCATGAATGTTACTTCTAAATAGATTTGCGGTGTAGGTTGTGGACAAGGTTGTGTCGAGAGGGTGAGTTCTTTCATCACTGTTGTTTTATTTGTTTCCCTGTTTCAGCAGTTTCATGTTGGTATTTATGAGTTTTATTTATTTTTATTTTGCAGTATGTCAACAGAATAAAGCAGAGCTTGCAGGGCTTCATTAACGTATATTACTTAGAAACGCACAGAGCGCCATTCCGTGTGGCCCTCGTCCCCTCGAGTGTCTAGAGTCGCGACCTAGCTTTGAGTCCTTTCTGCAACGTATGGCGTAGACAGTTCAAACTACGGTTCACTATGGGTGAGTTCTTTGGGGGCTTAGCTGATTGATTTTCATATTGATTTCCGGCCTGGATTTGCATGCAGCCTTGCACTTTATTTCTTTATATCAGCTCTTTCAGAACTTCACTTCCGTTATTTTGAAATGCCTTGATAGGAACATATTACAAGTTGGTGTCTTGGTGACGCAGGTGCTGAGGAGTTTGAAACAAGCCTGCTGCTCAATTTACGACAGCTAGTTTTGATCACCATGACATTGCTGAACTGTGCCCAGAGCAATAGATTTGAAAACATGGAGACAAAAATCTCGAATATGATTTCGCGACTCAAGATAAAAATGCCAGTTTCTTCGCCTACGCTCTGGTATGTTTACAAGCACTTCAGTGATCATTTGTTTTCACTTGAGCATTTGTTTTCACTAATTTGCTTACATTTTTTTTTATCTCATGATGCTTGTATACTCCAGCTCCACTTGCTTGTACCTTGGTGACCAAAGGTGTTAAGTCTCAAATGCTGAACTTTTGGACATAATTTTTCACCTGAGAATGTCTTACGAAGTCTTCAGGAGTATTTTTTGGAACATTAAACTTTGAAAACTTATTAGTTTCTATTTTCAATCTTGCAATGCCGCTTAGTGTATTGTACAATGCTGTTGCAATGTTCCTACCTTGATAATCAAAAGTGAACTACTGCTGTACTTCAAGACAGGCCAGAGTTGAATGCATTTCCTGACTAAGAGAATTGAACTTGTGGGATTTGCTGAATTTCTTCAAGTTGTCTGTATTTTTTTCAATCTTGCCATGGTTGTATTGAATGTTCCATTTCTGGACCTTGACGGTCAAAGGAGTTAACAAAGGCTGGATAGTTTCACTTGAACACCTCGTCAGTAAATTTTTGTTCGTTGATTTGTTGATATTTTCTTGTATTGATCGTTGATTCCATTCCACCAACGGAATCAAAGTGGATTATCCATCGATCAGGACTGGCTTATATAAACAACAAAGCAACAAAGCTTTGGAACGACAGAAATCCATTCGGTTCCATTCACGCTTTTAAAGACCCTGCTTGCACATGATTGTCCTTTCTACGCTTAGTACATTGGTTCTGAGATTTGAACTTCAGATCTCAAGGAAAGACCCAGGGGAGTCATTATGGACACGTGCTGACCGAGTTCTTTTTCTCTGTCTCTCGATCGTCCTCCGTCTGTCTGTTTTCATGGCGACTCTGCGCTCGAGGAAGATAGATCAATAGACTTTTCCACCGAGACTGTCTGGGATGGGCGGAGAATCAGTGAATTGAACTTTTGTCATGGAACTCATTTGGTTTTGGTTGGAAGGAATCTTTAATTGTTGTTGAGAGTTGTGGATGTGCATGCGCTGGTGTGGTTTGTGGTGTGCACATGCAAGTTTGTCAATCAGTTGGTTCGGTCATCACGGTTTATTGGAGTCTCTCCCTGTTCGAGCAACTTGGTTCCTTGATTTTATGTTGATTTAGACTGTTGATTTAGACTGGCATTGGCAGCACTTCCAGAGCTTCAGTTGTGTTACTTAGAAAATAATGCACAGAGCGCCATTCCATCTGGCGTTCCTCACCTGGACTCCAGATGTCATACTTGATTCTTTGTGGAACTTGTGGTGACGCTAGGAAGGGCTGAGCAGGAGTGAGTTCCTTCTGCACTAACCGTTGCTAAATGTATGTCTTTGCGTGCGAGGGCTAACCTTAATTCTTAGATTGCAAGCCAAATGAGCATGTCTTATCATTCGTAATGAGATTTGGTAGAAGCATTTTTTTTATGTCCATCGAAAGAAGCAAGCTTTGTATGGGATTTGCAACAATCCTTTTTAAGCTTGGAAAGCAACAATCCTTTTTAATTGCACATTCATTTGACTAAGCATTTGATTGGCGTTTTTATTTGCACGTCTTGATGGCAAACAACTTCTAATTAGGAACATGTTGTGTGGTAATTTTTTCTGGATTGCAGGTTGTTTAAGTAAACTACCAAAAGTGTGCTGAGAAGGTTAAAGAGGACCAAAGGAGATGAAGCTCAACCTTCCTCGAAGATTTGGAACAGTCTGGTTTCGAACCTTCTGGTTTGGAATCATTCTTAGATGCTATCAAGCTGTAAGTTGGAGACAGTCTTGAGTTTTATCTCAAAGGTTCATCTTACTTCATCGTCCATCTTTTTCTTATCATTGCTAGCTTGTAAGGACTATATAAGTTTGATTTGATTTTTAATACAGTCATATAATCTTATGAGTTGTGTTCAAGAGCATAATATAATGCCCACAATTGTGATTGCTACAAAATTCCTTATTCTATGTCACAATGACATAGAATATGGAATTATGCAACAGAAACAATTGTGGACGTCATATTATGCTCCCGAAATCTTGAACAAAACTCACAAGATTGTACTTAAAGCAAATATAGCCCTTGAATACTAGCTGACAGTGATCTAGAAGTTCTACCATGAAGCAAGACGAATCCTTGAGAAAAGAACTCTTCCCACAAAGATCGTCTCCCACTTGCAGATTCTTAGCGACTTTCCTACTTTTCTAGCTCTTTGATTCTTTGTGTATCTTTGTGCGTGTCACAATATTTTGCACTGTAATCCTCGCAATTTAATGAAATCAGTGACAAGGTTTAATTTCACTTCAATCTGTCCTCGTGTGTGGATGTGCTGCTCTCCTGCTTGCACCTTCAGTTCCCCACAGACTCCTGTTTGTTGCTCCAGCACTGGTATTCTATGCTTCCGTGACCTAGAATTCCTGCCATGCTTTCTGGCTCACTCCTGTGCCTAATGATTGATTGTCTTCTGCTTAATTGGGTGTCCAATATTTAATTTGTGCAACTACGTGGCTTTCCTTTGCGATTCGTTTTGCATGATTGTCTTTGTTGCATGCCTTTACCTCCTTAAATTGTCAGTGTTTCTTCAATTAGTAACTTGGTATGTTTTGCATGTCATTTTTGTTGCATGCCTTTAGGTACCTCCTTAAATTGTCAGTGTTTCTTCGATTAGTAACTTGGTGGGTTTCAGACTTTGATATCCTGGATTAAGGTGCTGATTATTTGCTCATTAATGAAGCGGATTTCATTATGGAATGCAAAATGGGAATATATGTCCTCAGTGCTCATGGCAGTCTGGATGTGCAGAGTGAAGTCATTTCTAGGTTAACTTACCCCCCCTTGAGGGTCCCTTGTGGAAACTTAAGCATGCCTTAACTTACCTCACTTTTAGACACGCTATACAGCCTTATGAATTCAATCACCGTTGCAGTGTCAGTACAAAATTGAAAACTACTTTGTATTTCTACTTACTGTCAATATATTATCATATTCATGAAGTTCTACTTAAATACAATTTGACATTCAAATATAATTATGATAGTCAAATATAATTTTGAAAATAATATGGGGCCCAAAGGGTCACTTGCAATGTTTGGGGAAAAACGCCAATGGAATTAGGAAAAAATTGGTTGCAATTAGAAAACAGTGGGAAAAAAAAACAGTGAAAAAATCTATAACATTTCTATTTGGAGTGAAAAAAAAAAATTAAAAAGAAAAACAAACAAACTCAGTACTTGAAAAAACTGCCAGTTCAGTATGGGTTTTAAGAAGAAAATACACAATGGTAAAACTCAAAAACTATCCCGAACGCTTGGTCACTTGCTTTCCATTTCCCCTCAAGATTTCTTCTTGACCTATTTATATTTTGCTAGAAAGTGATACCAAATTCAAAATTCGATACTACGTTTACAGTGAAAGACCATGCACTTCGGGATCTCAAACTTTAATTTCAAGCTCTAACACTAATTGAATTAAATGGATTACTTTTTGGAATGTGCTGTTGACACCAAAGCTCTCATTGTGATATCATTTATCCAATAGAAATTGGGGTTCTCATAGAATGGGCTACCGTGGCTTACTTGAAAAGCAAGGGCCTAAGTTTAGTGCAAGTAAGGGTAGTAGCTTGTTAACTATTAATATCATGTTTGATTGCGTAGAATCGTATGTGTGCTATTATGGAGGTATTTGCATTTTTAGTGCTACCTTTGGCTTTCCCTTGCCGCTTTTCCATGATGCCCACTATTGCTCAATTATTGAGTTCAAATTTGGAGTTTGGGGTAGCCACTAAAGAAGTTTAAATGTCTCATCTATAATTTTGATGACTTTTTTGAAGCACTCATTGCAATGTGCTTGGAAACATGGTCTTGTTGTTGGAAATTTACTTAATTCTTGCTATTGAGATTGTTTTATCACTGGAAGTACTAACCAAATGTTAGTTCAGACCTAGCCAAGATTCTCCTATTTACAAGGAGCAGGAGAAATTCCAAATTCTAGCCAACATCATAGCATACAAAAGTTCAACACAATCAAAGCTATAGGACATTGAATATGAGGTGGAAACGACATTCAATCCCCTTATAAAAATTAGCTATGTATTATAAAATTATACAAATCTAAGTTGAATTCTTTTTATTAGAATTTTGAGTCAAAGATCACAAAGATATGAAAATGAAGTAATCATACTACTAAAATCATAAATCCCTCTTTAATATCACAAATGGTACCATTAATACTAGGGGCTTGTGCTTGTTGTGCTACGCATTCATTATATCACATATTAGTAAAATTTTGATATATTCGAATAGAATGCATGATAATGATTTCAAGAAGTCTTTAAAATAATTATTTTAAATATTTTTTAAAAATATTTTCAATCATGCATTCATAAAAATCGTATTTTCACACAATGTGATATTACAGAAATAGAGTAGCAGTTTGCAATCACTTCTGTAATATCACTTTTTACAAAGGGTGATTTTATAAAAATAATGTAGTTGTTGCAATTAAGGTGATAGTAAAGGGGATTCATAGGATGATATTATAGAGGTAGCAAATCCATTGCTTCTCTTTGCTTTACAGTTCTTTGTACTTCTATGATTTTGTGCTTTTGTAAGCTTTGAGCTTTCATGATTTCAATTTTCTATTGCTACTACCAAATGATTTTGAGAAATTTATTCAATTGAAGCAATTTTGGATTCTACAACAATGAGGTTGTTCACAAAGTTTTTGAGATTTATAAGTTTTTCTTTTCAATTCTTCAATTTGAGTTGCCATATTTTGTAACAATAAAGTCAAATTTCTAATGCATTCTAATGTATGTGTATCTTTTATAGTATTCACCATTGCATATGTTTCATTCATCATTCAATAAATTTTTATTGTAGACTTCAATATACACTTAGTTATAAAAAAAAATTATACAAAGATTTTAGTCATTTTTATTTGAAGATTTATTGAAATTTTTGTTCTGCATTTTATCTAATACATAAAATTTTTTATAAAATTCTAATGATGAATGCGTACCATAGTAAGCGCCAACCACTAGTTGCAATTCAAAATAATAGGATTCTTTGATATATTTAAATCATTTGTTTACAATATGCTATAATAACTACATACTTCTTAAAAGTATTTTTTACAATGGTAGATTATATATAGTCTTATATAATAGACTGTATATAATTGGTACTTGCTATGTGGCCCTAGAGCTAGACCTCATGGTAATTGGTAATAAGTACCAGAAAAAATACTTGAAACCATTGTATCTCTCTAGCTAAAACTAAATTTTATGTATATACATTAAATATTTAGTAAAGTGGCCATCCAAATCATTCCAAAAAAAAAATTTGATAAGTTCAATCTCATCAAAATGGGGTGCCATTTGGGGGTTGACATCATTCTTGTCAAGAGCAAATTTCTCTTTTGACTTCTTCTCAACATTGATTTTCCTTCCTTCATGTGCATCATGTTTGGCCTTCTCCAATTCTACAAAGGTCCCATTAAGACACAAGCTTGCAATTTTGGTGCCGAACTTCACCATTGTAGATTTGTATAAATACTTAATGTTTAGTAAAAATTTTCAATACATAAAAATTGATTCTCCTTTTTTGTAATTGTTTCTTCCAAATATGACAAAATAATTGAAAAATATTGCAATAAAATCATAAGTTGTTGTTATAAGAAGAATTAATGAGCGCATGAGAGTGCTTGTAAGAAACATCTAGTTATACATGTCCTCTACTCCTCTACATTCAAATAATGTAAAACAAATGTAAAAGATATTGAAAAATGTAAAAGATATTTAGTAATTAAAAAAATGTAAAAGATATTTTAAAAATAAAAGATGTTTAGGGAATTTTAAAATTTTAAAAGACAGATATCCAGAAATAATGAGAAAAATTCTTTCTTTCTTAAAATTTTCAAACTTGTCCGCAAGCAAGTGTTTTAATTTCAAATATTGAAAATAAATTTTCTGGTCTTAACAGAATGGATTTCAGAAATTTTAGAGCCTGTAAAAGCAACTGTAACAGCAACTTTTTACAGCAGAAAGTTTGAAGATTCTGGAGTTTGTATCTGTTTAGAACTCAGTTATGTTCGCTTGTTGAAGGAGGCTATCCAGTAAAAGATATTAAAAAAATAAAAAAATTTAGGAAGAAAATAAATGTAGAAGATAATTTAAAAAGTAAAAAATG
Organism: Pseudoscleropodium purum; assembly: GCA_963969395.1. Classification (NCBI taxonomy): domain Eukaryota; kingdom Viridiplantae; phylum Streptophyta; class Bryopsida; order Hypnales; family Brachytheciaceae; genus Pseudoscleropodium; species Pseudoscleropodium purum. The sequence continues at coordinate 19,881,142 of OZ017795.1, read as the reverse complement.
TTTAGCAATAAAATAAATGTACAGGATACTTTAAAAAATAAAAGATGTTCAGAAACAAAATAAATGTAGAAGATATTAATACAAAAAAAATATAAAACATATTGATAAAATATATGTTAATAAAATGTTAGTACCAGGTGTCAATAAAATGTAAAAGAGCTAATTGATAGGGGAGCACAACCTTTTTAATAGTCTCACATGGTTCACATTGGAGGGTGGGGGTGGGGGTAGGGGGGTGGGGTTAAGCATATGGGGACTTTTATATTTTGATTTTTCATTATAATTTTTTTGCTTTTGCTTTTGCTTTTACTTTATATTCTATAAAGACTTTATGAACTTCACATATAAATAGCAATTCACAAAGACTTTATTATTGTGTTGTAGTATTGATAATGTATGTATAATTATCATCTTTATAGAATTTTATTTATTAAATTGTTTTATTGAAATTTACTATCCATTTGTTACTTTTATCTTTTTATCTTTTTCAAACATATTTATATAAAATAAAAATTGCAAAATACATAGAAGAATCATCAACAATGGAAAAACCAAATGATTCAAATACTTTGTTGTCTTCTCCGCTTGAAGATCCTAGTGAAAATTCAATTGTCATTAACAATGACTCACCAATGTCATGCAATTATGAACGAGAAGTTTATGATAGAGCGCTTTCACACAAGCCCAATTCCTACATCCGAAGAAAAGAAAAGAAAGCAAGAAGGAAAATGAGAAGGAAAACAACGGCAACAACACAAGTTTCAAATCGATTTATTCAAATATTTGTATGTAGAAATGAAATGTGTTATCAATTTTCCACTTCCCAACAAGCAATTCAAAAACACACACAAGTGTGTACTTTGACACAACAAAAAAGTCCTAAACAAAATATTTCCAATTTGAAAAGTTATATTACAGTTAATTGGAAATGTGCACCCAAGTACAAATGTGACTTTGAACACTAGCTAGTTCAAATTAAATAGGTCATTGCACCTTTAAATTCATTTCAATAGCACTTTAAATAGTATTTATTTAATGCTCTTAGTAAATGTAATCTTTTTATAGATATATATATATATTACCTTTATTATCATTTTATAAAAGACCAATACCAAGTGAGACGTAGGAGTTTCAAATTTAAAATGTTTTGTTTTTAATAAAACTTTGATTGCTTATAAAGCCTTGCAATTATTTTCAATTATTTTATATACTTTAATGTATCAAATGCATGTCTTTATGGATGTATGCCAAATTCATTCAACAATGTAGTTTTTTTTATGATTAGAATATTTTGAGAAAATTTGAACAATGATTTTTAATCCCATCTTTAATTATCCATATTGACGTGAATGATGCAAACTTCAATAATTTAATAACATAAATGATAACCTAACAACTAAATATTAAATTTATAGAACTATTTTTCAATATGGATTGTGACATCTAAGAATGAAAGTATTTAAAGGTGAAACGGACCTTAGAAAATAAAATTAGAAAATTATCTTTTGAGCTTTAAAATAAAATAAAACTAAATGTTTTAAACTGAACTTTTTAAATTATTCAACTTCGATGAGAATTTTTTTAATATGCACTGTTTAATTAGTTATTGAAAGAAATTTAACACTTTCAAATTTTTTTTATCAAAATGACTTATTATATAGCCCAAACGGGGAAAATAACTATTTCTGCATACTGTAAATCGAGTTCGAGTCCGAGAAAGTCCCATCCACTCGGACACACGTTCCCAAGGTTCCCATAACCCCATTCACACCATCCAAGTTCCTCCTCCGGAGTCAGAAAGACCCCGTTCCCACAGCGCTCCCCCCTCCCAAGACGCGAGCTCACCAACCTCGTCTTTTTCTATTCATTGTGTTCCCGTGTCTTTTTCCTCCGAAGGAGAAACCGAAGTAACTTTAGACGCAGCCTTCGCTCCTCTCGCCTCGTTTGCATCGCCCCCATCGCCAGCTCGCTAACTGAACATTCAGCTCCACAGCCAGCCATCTCTGGCCCCCCGCCCCTTCACTAAAACAAACTTCGTCTCGCTCTCATTACTTCTTCTCGCATCCCACATTGCCTTCACAATTCCTCAGGAATTCACTTTCACACACACACATTCAGATTGATTGCCCTCCTGCATTTCTCAAACCTTTGACTCCGCTAACTTAGCGCAATCCTTTCCTCATCGCAATCCCTAGTCCCGGGTGGAGCTAGCCATGGCGTGCCACACTCCATCGGCTTCGGCTTTTGCAGCTTCTCTACAAGGTGCGTTTTATTTTGGTCTTTTGGTTTGGAGTTTTGGTTTTGGGTTAAAAAAAATTTCGTGTGTGTGTGAGAGAGAGAGATCGCTCGTTTTGGATTGGTAGGATTTGAGTGTGGACTTGGGTAGATGAATTTGTGGTTGTGGGTCTCGGAATTAGGGTTTGATTTCCGCATTGTTTGTGGTTGGGGATTCGGTGGCATCCTTGGATTGTGAGCATTTTTCGGAGGATTTGGGAGAAGGGATGGTTTGGTGCGTGGTTCAGCTGATTGTGTGCCAGGGAGGCTTGAAATCGATCGCTGGGTTGGCTGTGGAGCAGAGTTTGTAGTATTAGATTGGTTTAATTTTTTAGTGTTCTTTGTTGAGAGGATTTCCAATGTACCTGAGAATGCGGTATTAGGAAATCGTAGGCGAAGTTAGGAAGACTGATTTTCTGAAATTGCTTCTTCAACAATAGGTACATATTGAAGTTCACTGGCTGAACTTCTTTTGAAGACTTGGATTGTGGTATGGATGAGAGTTTTTTGGGGAGGAATTGAATAGAGGAGAGAGCATTGATTGTTGCGTGGTGCAGCTGAGCGACACTCCTAATCGCCACTTAAGCATAGTTCCTATCAGACTGTTTCAATTTCTTAGATGTTCTTGTTGGCTAATGAAAGAGGATTCCAATGCAGCAAAGAATGTATTATTTGAGTATTGTATAAGGTAGAGACTCAATTCACTATGTAGTACATGAGAGCCTCCATTCACCATACAATACATGAGAGATCTGATTTGTGCTAAGTGTGAAAATACTTCATCTTTTGGCATTTTCTTTTTTGCAATTGGTTTTCAGCTTACCTTCAGATCAATGTGCAAACTTTTAGATGGTGCGAGATTCTAGATTGTTGTAGGGAAAGGTTCCAGGTTTCCCTGTGTGGTGAATGGAACCTCTCTTTTCCAGTATGGTGAATGGAGACTTTACATTACAATGGTCATGGAGAGTGAAAGGTCTAAAATCACGTGGGTAGATATTGGTTAACGGGGGTGTACACCAGCTGAGGATCACATTGTGTCTCTCTTTCTTTCCTTGGATTGTCTGCTTGCATTTGAATTCTATTCTGGTCATGTTTTGATTGCATTGGAGGATGACTGAGCAGTGGTCATGGCTTTCTAGGTGGTGAAAGGGTTCATGAAAGGGTTTCATTGAGGTGCACGCTGTGGCGCACATTGGGATCAGTTGGTGGGGTGGGGTGTCGAGCTGTTATGTCAGCTGAGAACAGGTGAAATCTCATATTCTCTTTTTACTTTTTTTTTGCTTTTTTTCATCATCAGTAGAACCTTGTTTTGTTGCTGCTCTGCCAGTGTGTTGCATGAGACTTATGGTTTGAGCATCAATCAACAGGGACGTCTCGCTTGCATTTTCTGAATTGGAGAAAGGAGAGTTGTCGCGGCGTGTTGGAGGCGAGTCGTTAAGGTAAGTTTTGTTCTCGTTCAACACTTCGAGGCTCAAATGGGATTTAATGCTTTTGTTCACCACTTTTCAGTGGGTCGTATAGGGAGTTTCTTTCGTTCAATTTTATTTATTTTTTGATCAAGACATGAATGTTCTGCAACAATTCTGGTGATATAAAATTTGGTCTCGTTTTCACAATATAATGAATTGAATTGGTCCTTTTTAAAACCATGCTCCTTCAGGGGTTGATATGGCAGCTTTGCCAATTCATGAAATTCGTGCTATCAGGTTGTGTCTTGTGAACGGAAGGATTTTGAACATTCAAAGGTCTCATGAAATGAGGCTAGAGTTTTTGAGTAGGCTTCCGATTTTCTGAAGCTGTGGTTTCAGGCGTGTAGGAAGGGGCTCGAGATTGGTCGGGTCGGGGTCAGCTGTACCTAAGAATGTTATCAGCAATGCGGATCTCTCAAAATATGTGGACACTTCGGATGAATGGATATCTGTGCGAACAGGAATTCGCAATCGTCGTGTACTTGGAGGCAAGAAATCTTTCTCATGAAAACCATTCTTTGTGTTGACCCTGTTTATCTTGACGATTTATTTCCATGTTATTATTGTGTGCCCATTTTGTTTGGAGAGAATAATATGCAAATTATGATTCCTTGGTTATTGTGGAGACAGCGAAGTACCGTACTCCAAAACACTCCAGATACAGTGGGTATTCGATTGCAGTGGGTGAAAAATTAAAGTGGCTCCTAATAAAGGAGGTTGTTAGCTAGCATGCAGAAATGTTCCAAGGTGGTCAGAAATGTTTCACTAAATTTGAAAAACATGTATTACTGTGGCCTCCTGTAATTACCGTGGTTCACAGTATATGGTGTTTAAGGTGTAGTGTGAGTTTCTTCCTGGGACCTATACAGAAGGAGCAATGTGTCAATTATTTAAGAGATGAGCAGATATGTAAAAAATTGGCAGTTTCTATGATTTGGCTCTCATGGCGATAATTTCATGAGTGCTAATTCGGCTCTTCAAATTTTTGCAGAGGAGGAGTCGCTCACATCTTTGTCTGTGGAGGCTTCAAGAAAGGCCCTTGAAATGGCTAACGTGAGCCCAGAGGAGGTTGATTTGGTGCTACTCTGCACATCTACTCCGGATGATCTGTTTGGCAGTGCCCCACAGGTATGAATTAAAAGAATTTGATACATATTTGTTTGAAACGGGGGTAATGACCTTCTTGTAACTTCAAAGGAAAAGCAGCTTCTGCACTATTTAGGTTGTGACTTGGAGATTTTTATTTCTGAAACGAATCATCTCATCACCAAAATCCTCTGCTGCAATTTCTTTGCTATCTGATTGAATTCGTGGTCACTTTATACAATCTGTGTTGGTTTCTCGAGTTTCCATATTAGTTGACACTTCGACGATCGATATTGTCTATGTTTGAGGATTACCATGTGAAGCACGCTTCTGCTATAGCATTGTGTACTTCGGGTTTACTAAATTTCCCTTGTACTGGCTTGTTTAACAAGTAGGTCCAATATCTCTTTCTTTGTAGTTTGCATTTGAACTCGGTGATTCTTCTAGGTTTCTAAGAGTAGTTTCAGAGTTCTCGTGCATTGTTGAATTGTTCTCGTATGTCGGAAACTATGTTTTGTGGATGCTATGTGTTAAATTTTGCATGGCATTTTCAGGTGCAAACTTTGCTGGGATGTCATAATGCTTTGGCTTTTGATTTGACGGCTGCATGTAGCGGCTTCGTGCTGGGTCTTGTGACGGCCACTCGCTTCATTAGGGGTATTATTCTACGTTTCTCAAATAATTAATGAAATCTTGGTAACGAGTTTAGTTTTACAGAATAGACTTCTCTTCTAAAGCTAACTGGGCATATATTTTTGTTGATATCATAAGCAAAATTAGTGTGACCGTCTAAAGCCAACTTTGAAATTACGTGCAGGAGGGGGATACAAGAATGTACTCGTTGTGGGTGCTGATGCCCTTTCAAGATACGTGGATTGGACAGACAGAGGGACTTGTATTCTCTTTGGTGATGCCTCTGGAGCTGTCCTATTACAGGTCTGACTGCACGTCCTACTCTCTGAATTACCAGAAACATTTTGGTTCTCACTGAAGTTCTACTGAAATTCTCACTCAGACCTTTCAACCACCCTTATGCTGATAGCTGTTGGATTTGTTAATCGATGTCCTTGATCTCTTCTTAGTGATGTTATGGATCATCGATTTTTGTCATGTCATGGGTGTGTAACATTAAAGAGTAGTGATTGTCAAATTTCAAGGTATTGGCACTTATAGACGGTTGTTTGGAACCTCAGATGTGTACTATTCCTAGTTTTTAGAGCTCTGTGCACTTGAATTCTCACAATTATTGTGCTTTGAAACATACCATTGAAACTAATACGACCATATTGACTTCTTAAACAGGCTGCCACTGATGACCAGGACAGCTTGCTTGGCTTTGACCTACGCAGTGATGGAAATGGGCAGAAGTAGGTTTCTTCTCCTTTATCATATCGTATTCATTTATTAGTTGTCCACTCAAATGAGATCAAGATGTTTCTCATTTTCTGCACAGTTGTAGGTGCATTTCCCCATCATGAGCATTACCCTGCCTCTTGTTTTTAGTGTATCCGTCGGGGCATTGGAATGATTTTTCCAACTGGTCCTTTCAAATGACAAATGCAGAAAGTCACGACTTTTAACTTGGGACTGAGCATGGATGCGAATTCTGCAGGCATTTGCATGTGAAGGTGGATAATGTTGCAGATCCCTCACCTAGTGGAGGGGAGACAAATGGAGCAGCATTCAAAAAACCTGGCAGGGCTTCATATGAATGTCTTCAAATGAATGGACAGGAGGTGTTCAAGTTTGCTGTACGAGCTGTGCCTCAGGTTGTGGAAGGCGCATTACAGGAGGCTGGCCTCTCCGGCGAAAATGTAGACTGGTTGCTTCTTCACCAGGTATGTGGACTCCTATTCAAGAGAGTGCAAGCTCTTCATATAGCTTGGAACAATTTTTTATGCTCAGGTAGTGCCCTCTCTGTTTCTCCTCAAAAAGTGTACAGGCCATTGCAGTTGGTGCACAAGGTAGAGGATACTATTTGCGTCACTCCATGCATTTCTACGCTTGTAGGAGTGTGATTTTTGGGAGATTAGTATCGAGATGTGGAGAGATCTCTTTGTGTAAAAGAGCCGAATCTGTTGAGAGCATTCTGGAAAATTTCCTCTGCAATTTCGAAGCGAGAAATTGAATATGACTGCAAGACACTAGACAGTCCCATTCCCAATCAAAGATCAGTGGTCATTGGCATTTAGCCAAGTCATACTTACATCCAACTTGCTAATAGCGAAGTGTATGAATAGGTGAGTTGCTGGGTTAGTATAGGAGACAAGATCAGGCTCATAATGGTTCTAGTATTATCGACCTGATTTATTATGGCGGCGATTAATAGCTCGTCGATTCTGCAATTTGAAGGTGTTAACATTATGGTTTTATATGTGTGTTCTTGCAGGCTAATCAGAGGATTCTTGATTCTGTATCGGACAGATTACATATACCCTCAGAGAAAGTGATTTCGAATCTTGCTAATTACGGAAATACCAGTGCAGCCTCCATACCGTTAGCTCTAGACGAGGCTGTCCGAAGTGGTAAGGTGAAGGTCGGTGATATTGTGGCTACTGCTGGATTTGGGGCAGGCCTTACTTGGGGATCAGCTATCGTTAGGTGGGGTTAAATTTTGCCTTCTGTCTATTAACTGCAGCCGACTGGCAATTTATTATTGCCAAATTGAGTAGGAAATGAATAGGATCGAACACATAAATTGTAACAAAGCATACTGTGAGGTTTTTCTTGGCCTAGGATTAGTACACAGAAGATTGAAGAATAGAACCTGTTGGATGGAAGCATTGGTACCAAAAACTATCCCCAAAGAGTCATCAGGCAACTGAATGTTTTGTTTTGAAAAGCTACACCCCTGTTGAGAGACAGAACATTTCATACCTGTACAATGTGCCCTTATGCCGGCAGCCAACGTGGCCCAAGTGCGTTTGTGGACATCTTCAAGGACCGAGCAAGACACTTGATAACCTGGGTGCTCCGCTGGTGACAATAGCCAAGAGTGTAACTAATTAGCGGCAAGTCCTCTTAACTGGTGATTTCTAATTTTGACATTGGTTTTTACCATAATTATTTCTTTGGTTGTATTTTAATTTTGATTATGGTACTGCGTCCTGTGTTTCTGTCATCCCAGGGCTTTTACACCATTTCAGATTGTTTAATGCTTCGTTCGGTTTCAAATTTGGCACGGTAGCTCTCACTTGCAGATTGTTATATTGTCCTCTGCTTCAGAATTCTAATAACATGTACTATGAGTGTCAGCGCAGGGTGGAGACCTTCTTTGTGCCATGTGACTATTTGTGCCACTTTTGTGATCACTGTATACCACTAGAATATATTTGAATGTGAATGTACAGTTCTCTTCCTACATAGTGACACAAACGGTTCTAAATTAGTTTCCTAGTTTACCTTCGGTTCTAGTTGTTGAAGTGAATGACTCCCCGGCTCTCCCTTTGTTCTTACCACTTATTTGGGATCCCATGCTACAGTTCTTTTGTTGTATGTATCTGCAGCAGTACCACTCAGCCTCCTTCGAAAACTCCAGAAAATACTCGTCTTTTGATTTGCATTTTTGTCTTATCGTGTGTTGGCTGTAACCAGTATTAGTGAGGCGGTGAGATCCAGTCGCCTGAAGAGTGACGGAGCTTTTGGGGATTTCCCAATTGACTCATACTTCCTTCCACAGTATTGGGGCTGCCATAGCCGGAGATTGGTGGGTGGGTTTGAGCCGCCGGAATTAGTTGAAGAACCGTTTCGAGGGTGGAAACATGTGCCACCCGGATACTCTGGAAAATGAATAAGACTGGAGGACATCGGATTCCCCGTCCGTCGCATTCTCTGGTACAGCTGAAAAGTTTGCTCACAACTGTAGCTGCTCATGTGAGCAGCGTTGGGGATATTCAGTTTCAGTTGAGTTTTTACCAGATATCATCCTTGGATTCCCATATTGAACCGGGCTTTCAAGTCTGGGTTTTTTTTCTCTGTTTTTTACTCGAAGTAGAATTCTTTTTAGATGTCATTTTTTGCCATGTTTTCAAATTGGAACTAGTTTTTTCCCTATTCCACCAATTAACAATGAACTGAGGGATATAGCTTACATGTGAGCTTGGTAGGCAAGCTCTATGCTAATTCAAACAATAAGATAAAATAAGCTCCATTGATTGTCTTGTTGGGGTAGGCAAGTGGAAAAGGAGTAGTTGAAGTTTCAACAATATTAGTGAACATCTTCATTGGTGGAGATTAATCAATCTTGAGAGAATCTAATACTTGTAGATTTCTTGTTGTATTCTTCTCCACCCATTGGATTCACATGAAAGTGTATTGGCTATTTTCACTTGTAGCATCTGCTATGAAGTTTTTCCAGTGCTTGATACATAGAAGGAGGCCTTAATTGGCAATTCTCCTCAAACATTGCATATGGCAAATTTTATATTTTAGATAGAGTAGGTGGGTGCATTGTTGTATTTATTTTTCAATATAGAAATTAGGGGAAGGAATGTTCATTTTTTTTTGTTATTTAATTGTCCCAAATCAAAGCCAATCAATACAAAAATTATGCTACAATAACCTCAAATGATTGAAAGTTCAAGCATGAAAAACAAAAATAAATTTGAAATAAAATCCTTAAAATTTATTTTTTTATAGATTATATTTTTGTTTACTTGGAAAGATTTGATTTTGTTTCCATTTAGATTAGTGATGTAAAAATTATGGACTATCTTGCTTTTAAGACAATTGTAGCATTTTTTTGGAAAAAAATATTAGATTTGTTTTTTAATTCAATTTTTACAGTTAAAAAAAAGGTTACACATGGTTTAAAGGTTTGCTAGAATAATTTCAATATTGAGATTAGAGTGTGTTTCAATTCCATCTTAAAGCTATAGACAATATAGAAAGTATTTTTGTTTGATTTTTTTCCTTACACTTTTAATTCAAATCTTTAGCATAACAAAATTAAAATTAAAATATTTAGTACAAAAAAATTTAAGTTAAGAAGATTCAAAGTCAAGTAATCTAATCACAGTAGGTGCAAAAAAAAAAACTAGATTTTTTTACTTCATAAACAAAAAAATCTTGTAATCTATGCTATTAAAATTTTTGAATTTTCTTTCACAAATTCTTATATTAGTTTAGTGTAAGATCATTTGGTTAGATATGCAAAAGAAACAAAAATTTAAAATTATTGCTCTTTGCAATAGAAATGGCAATTTTGAGTGGATTTTGATGGGGAAAAAAAAGGTCTTGAGATTTTAGGGATTAATATAAAAATAATAAAAATTTGAAAGATTTTTTTTGAATTAAAAAATTCATTAAATTTAAGCTTCCAAATTTTTTGAATTGTATTTAGGAAATGTGACGAAACTATGAAAAAATATGTGCCATTGAATTTTAGTCAAAGGATTTCAAAATGTGAATAATTAACTATTAAGTATCACAAAGTTGATATCTAGTAGATGACAAATAGAGTGCTTCAAATTTATGTTTCATTCGTGAAAAGACTTACTTGAATTTTTAATTTCTTCATGCCTATTTGGATTAAAGGATCCATTTCTACATTCATTTCTACATTTGTCTCAACTTAAATTAAACTTCTCTTAAAGATATTTGAAGATGATGCAAATGTTCTTGGTAAATGGACAATGATCTTTACATAATAGCATGGCTTAATAGCTCCAACAAGAAGCTTAACCTTCTTTAGAATTTTTAAAGACATATAGATAATGATATTTATCATTGGTGGCATTTCAAATACAATTAAAGATTTAAGTGGCATAAGTGACTTAAAAATTATACATGAAGTTTGAGCACAATCAATTCATAAAACTAAAAAACTCTTATCCATTATTTCTAAATATTAAAATCCCAAATTTCTTTATGATTTGTTTTATGTATCAGTTTTAATATAAGTATAAATTTAATTTGTTTAAGATGATATATGCAATTTTAAAAAATCTTTATAAACAATTCAAAAATAATTTGAATGGCCAACATTTGACAATATAATATTTAATATTTAAAAATTAAAAACTAATATAACTTACAATATGCATTTAAATGTAGTTTCTTTTTAACTAGTTGATTGTTTAGATTGCAAGTAATGTAGACATATACAATATGCTTCTACTTCATTCATCGAAACAACCTCCATCCATGAATTGATATTTGCATGGGATACTTCAACATTGCAAGGTATTTGTATTCCTTTTTCCACCCTAGTTGTTTCATATCCCACCTAAGTGTCCAGACCTTCTATATTCTTGTTTTCAATAGATAGAATTTTTTGAAGCATTAAATCTTTATCTTTCCAAGTTATTTTTAAATCCCTATGTTTCACTATTGAGGATTCTTGAGCTTCTGAAACCATTTCTTAGTCTTTGATTTCTACTATTTGATCTTTTTGAGTCACTTTTGTATTTAGGTCTTCTACCATTGGAGGTTTTAGAGATTCTTCAACCAATTTAAAAGTTATTTTTTCTACAATTAATCCCTAAAGGACCAAGCTCCATTTTTTAATAACATAGCAAATTTGGGCAGCTTGCTACAAATTGAGTTTTAATTATTTTGTGCTGAAATTTTCACTAAAGACGTGCCCAAGGAGTAGCTTCAAGGCCTGACAATTTTCGTAACTTTTGACTAAATGGTCAAAAATTTATTGCATGATATACAATTTTTTTGTTCTGTGGGCAGCTTGGGCAGCTCAAAAAACTTCTTTAAAAATCAATTTTTAAAAAAATAAAAATTTGAAATTGGTTCTTTAGATTTACATATATGTGGAAAGCTTTGAATCTTTCCACTTAGATTAATGAGTCAAAAGTTATGAGGATTCTTAGTTTGAGGGTAGTTATGGAATCTCTACTCTAAAAAAACTTTGAAGTCCTTGATTTAACTCAATTTTTAATCTTTTTGAAAAAAAAATTAAAAAAATGGGTGTAGATTGTTTATTGCAACATTACAACTGTTGAGATTGGCATTTTTCAATTCTATATCTAAATTCTTAACAATTTAGTGTTTTGAATCATTCTCTACTTCTTTCCACTTACTATTTTCTTCCTATATGTTGTACAATTCCAAATGATCTAAAAATTTTCAAGCATCTAGCCAACTTATCTTGAAGAATGAATCCACAGAGTTGCAACCATTTTGAACATTTTTTCATAAAGATGTAACCTTGTGAAGTGCAGCTGCCCGGATTTTTGCAGGGACAAAGTAAGAATATTTGTCAATTCAAACGCTATTATCTTGCAATCCACATGGTGGAAATTTCTGAAATTTTTTTCACAAACTCTCAAACTAGTTCACTACAAGATCATATAGTTGCATTTTTTTTTTAAATTCTAAAATTTGATACTTGTATTCGAAATGACAGTTTTAGAGTGGTTTTGGTGAAAACATAGTCTTGGTCCTTTAGGGGTTAAAGCTTCTTGTATCTATTCCATATTTTGGTCTTCTATGACTTGAATTTTGGAAGCTTCTTCAAGCAGGTCTTGGACTAAATCAATCAAGGCAACTAAGGCTTCATGTGCAACTTCCATATTGTATTCATTTTTCACCGTGATTATGACTTCATGTGCATCTTTGTAGCTTGAAAGAAGCTTGGATAACAAAACACAAGGAATTCTCTAGTGGTGATTCCATATTTGGAGAAGGTCAAATGTGGCCTTGTCTAGAATCGCCAATAGGGTATTTGTATCTAAGGCCACATTTGATGTAGGAAAATCACTCATTTTGGTAATCAAAGGAATAAAATCAGTTTTATCAATTATTTAAGGAATGTTGCATTAATTTCTTAGCCTATCTTAGTAATCAGTCCAATATCCAATGAATGAAAATGTATGAAATGGTGTTAGAATCTTATACTAGGATTCTAAGGGCTTAAGGTCAAATTAGTAGGTTTAGAAGATTGATCATATGCCTTGTACGCAACTATCAATCTAATCAAATGCCAAGATAAAATATATACTCATATACATTCATCAATAGATTTTTTAATTACTTCTTCAATTTTATCCATTGTCAATTGGTTCAATACTCTAAATAACTAGACAAATCACTAGTTATGCAAGTATGCAAAATTCACAATCAATATGTAGTCAAATTGTCTTCAATTGTGGTTCATTAGTCTTAGATTCTTTCTTTTTCCATGCTCCAATCAAAGCACAACAAGACAATTTGTCTATATCACAAAAGGTTAATTCTTTTATAATTTTCATCAATTGTCACTAGTAGTCAAAGTATAGCAATCTGTTGTCTATTTGACCTCTACCTCAATAGTATAATTTTTGTAGAACAACTTATACAAGATTGATTAGTCTTCAACTATATATGATTATGATTTTCAATTAATTTATGTGTATTCCAAACCTAATAGAAGTCCTAATTTATAACTTCAATTTGTCAAATTACCAACAATATTTTGTACTTTTGGTAAATCACTCATACTACAATAGGTAATTTTTTCCAAATCCACTATAATGCTTTATTTATGCAACCAAGCAATTTTGTATCTAAACAAGTGGTTTCATCTCACTCAAAACAAGGGTTGATTCTATTGATTTATCATATCAACTTTACCATAGTACATAATTAGACAATTGATAACAATGATGCTAGCACTTGAGAGCAAAAACTTGAGTCTATGAACCTTGAGCCTAGTTGTAGGTATGTACCTACAACCATTTGAAGATGTTCATAGCATATGTACCTATAATATAGGTACATATTAAGATGAAAAGGGTCTATAACATAGGTACTTATAATATAAACATCTAAGACCATAACAAGTGTCTATAATATAGACTCCTAGGTTTTGGGGTTCATAGATTCTATGCTCATATGCTAGCACTCTTCCAATTAATAATATGCTAGCACAAAACTCTTTGGTTATATCCAAATCATAGGTCAATTTGTCAACTCCAACTAACAAAATTTGATTCAAATTAAACAACATTACAATCACACCCATCAACATTGAAATAACTTCATCCAGCATATCAAATTGGCAATTAACCACCACTATTAATATTCACACATTCTAGGTAAAGCCTTCAGGGCTTCTTATTATGACAATTAGACTCAATAAGTACAAAAGCAACCTACTTGACTACTTGACTTAGATATACAAAAAACATGCCAATCCTTGGTTTCATGAAATAAATTGAAGATTCCCTCTACAATCATAGGAATCACTATCAACAAGGACAATTTGACCTCTAAAAATACTAATTAACTCCTAACTAACTCACACAATTGAGCAAAGGTATTCTTCCCCATGCTCTCAATCAAAAAGAATTTGTCACTTAATTTATTCTAGACACTCGTTGTCTAATTGACCATACTCTTAAGAAATTGCCAAACCTTGATTCAACTCTTCAACATTTTTTATAGGCTAATTAACTTTATAAACAATGCTCTCCCACACAAACAATTTATCAAGAACCTACAATGGCCAAAAACTTGATAATTCAATTATTCCACAAATTGCCACAAGCAAGGACTAATTGAAATCATACATACCACAATTTCAAACCCAATTTGGGGCTAATAGACGAAAACAAAAATAGAGTATAATGCCAATATGTGGCTAATTGTCCCAACCTCCAAACTAAAGTTGGTACCTGAGGCTTCTATTATTGACAAAAATTCTACCTAAGGACTATTTGACTCCAATTAAAATACTTCTATAAAGTAGATCTGTCACCAAAAAAACTCCAACACCAATCATTGGCTATCATAAGTAGTTATATATACCCACATACACTAATCACTATCAAATAGAATTGTACAAAAAAGCAATAACAAACTCTAGCTATTCAAAGATTGAAAAGGATACAACTTTTAGATCCAAACTTAACTAATAGACAAATACAAAAACAAAAGAAGACATACAATCTTTGGCAAAAATACTCAAATACACAATTTGACAATGCTAATTACTAGTAATTGCAAACACATGGGTTTAATAGCCAAAAAGTATAGATTGATTGAAAGAATGCACAAGTACATTTGACAAGATGGCAAGCAAGCGCTACAAGCTCAAGAGAGAGAGAACAAATATTGTCAAATTGTCTTTATATCCTTTCTTGGCACTATAAGTAAGTCTTAGTTAACTTCCACTATCAAATTGTTCACCCAATTGTCCAAGTATTTGCTCCATATATAACCCTAACTTCTCCCTTTTAGTTGTCTAATAGTCCTTTCTATATTATCCAACTATTTGACTTAACTTCCTCTCTATTTCCACTTTGGAATTTATCCAATGAAAATCACCAAATTTTCCCAAAAAATTTCATGTACAATCTTAAATGTTTTGTGTCACATCATTTTCCACTTCTACCATTGGATCTTTATGACCTTCTGTAAAGTAAATGTGTGCAAGGAGTGGGATGCTTATGGTGTACAATGCAATACATGCAAGGAGTATAAGTAAACATAATACATAACAATGTAACATTTTCAAATAATATTTAGATAAAGACCAAATAATTAAAGGCAATTTATATTTGAAGACCGCCAAATGTGTGATCAAAAGTGTGAGGCACTTCATCTTGAATGCCAACTTTATCTTCATTGAATTTCAAACAAGTAGTTGTTTATAATATAAAAATGATATAAAATCTGATATTTTAAATAATATATATAGGTTTTAAAAAAAAGGAAGACATCTAAAATAAAAATGATATAAAATATAATATTAAAAGTAATATATATAAGCTTTCAAAAACAAAAGACATCTAAATATAGAAATGTAAAATTAGACTTGTAAAAATAAAAATGTAAAATGTAAACGTTAAAGTATGGAATTTATGTCAATTTGTTTTGAATTGAATCCATGATTTTTAAGTTAATGAATTGATTTTTGTATTTAAAATAGTTGATGTAATGGATAATACACTATATCAAGTTTATACAATGACCATTGCTAGTTTACTACCAAAATATTAAAAAATACTCTCTCCATCTCCAAAAAATAAGTGTCCACATTGAAACTTCATATTTTTTTGAACCAATTGATTTCATAGATCATATTGCAAAATGCATTATTTAGAAGGGTCTAAATTTCATATAACTACAATCAATGAAGGACTTTGCGTGTATTCATTTCAACCTATATTAAAAAGTAGTCCAAAAAACCCTCTATACAACCTACTCAAAACTTTAAAAAAAAACATAAGTTTCCAATATTCACCTATTTGGGAACAAAAGAATATGTTAAATCCTAAAGAAAAATTAAAGACTACTATATTTGACATTGTGGCAACTTAGCATATCTTTAAAGCCATTAGTAAAAGAAGTGGTCTTCTCAATACTAATGACAATTTTCTTCAAATTCCTACTTTGAATTTCATACAAAAATTGCAACAAAAATTGGCAACACCCAAATGCTCCTGAAAATCAAGGAAGAAAATCAAGTATAAAAAAAATTCAACCCCATTCAATATATGAATATGAGTGTACATGTGTGTACATCTATAAGCATGGATATTGTATGTATGTGTGTGTGTGTGTGTATATATATATATATATATATATATATATGGATGGATTCAAGTGTAGATATGAGTACATCATACACGCAAGTACATTGAACACATGATCCATTATCCCATATCTTTTGTTATACTTGCTCACTAATTTTAGTTTATAATTCCTAGGTTATTTGGGAATTTTTACTCAAATACTTTGTCAAAAAATAATTGACAACAAGTAAATTGTTGACATGTGTCCCTGATGTGTTTTAGTTTTAGAAAATCAATTTATAAATATGAGTTTCTTGGGTTACAGAAATCAACACAATAAAATGAGTTCCTAGATGGTGTATTTCAGCACACACCTCATGTCCGGCAGGTGTGACCGCAAGCATACCCTGAATAATTTCATTTTTTTTCATATGTATAGAAAAATGAAATATCTTTAAATAGATTTATTACATTTTGAAATTGCAAAATTGCATGACTTTATTTATGAAGAAACTAACTCAATGTACTTCAATATTGAAGGGTTAAAACTTTACCAGGAGAAAGCCGGTGATGTTTTCATGATCAAATTATTTTTTACCATTTTGTGCTTATCATGTACAATGAAATTTAGTTGGAAAATGATGTGACCCTAGACAATGACACAATGACAATGAGGCAAAAGAGGCTAATATGCCTTCTTGTTTCAATTTCTCCCCCTAATCCATTTTGGAAATATCTAGAGTCGTTGATTTAGTTATCAAAAAATCCCTACCCTTCTTTAATGCCATTGATTTGCAATTAAAGAAGTAAACCATTGCTATTGATTACCGTTGTGAGAAACCATCTTCAATTCTTCATTGGTAGTTGGTACAATGGAATAAAAAATACAAATATAAAACGTAGATATATAGTATAAATTATATGGATTATAGATATGTATTATGGATACAAAAATTGAAATACGAATATTGCAAACAAATTTCAAATATCTCATATTGATTATAAATCAAATCGATGTTACACAAGTACAAATATGTGGTAGGCAGATTGTTAGATTCAAGCACTGACCTCATTTTTAGAACCAATGACAAAGTGACACACATATCCCTTTCAATTTTTTTGAAAAAATTGAACCACTAATGGGTGAAGGACAATGTACCCCATGAATTTTTGATGAATATAGATTTCTCAAAAAGCCATAATTCCTCACAATGACAATGATAATGAGTTCAGAAGAAGTAATAACTCTCATGTCCAAAAGGCCACTGTATATTTAGACAAAATAAACTATAAAGATGATGAAAAATAGGGTGAACAAGAAGTATAGATGATACATGGTAACAACACCTAATTTCAACCCCTTTTTTAAATGGCCCCCTACAAATTCTTGCCTAAAATGTACTCCCACGGTGCATGGTCGAGTTTAAAAATACCTATTTCAAGCACTTTGAATATCCATAATTTATTCATATGGTGTCCAAAAAATGTGTTCTAAAAGAACCCAGAATTTCCTTTGGACTACCAACAGGACCCCACAAAAGAAAATTCAATAGAATAATGGGAACCATATTGAATTGCTTATTTGGTCAATTTTAGATGTAGTTACCTTACACCATTAAAAAAAAGTGAACTTCAGTGCTCACAGATAACTTAACATTGATCAGTTCCTCGCCTTGCTGACTCCATCGAAAATTGGAAACAATAAAAATATCTTGTTGCCATCTGTCACCAAATGATCATTTACTGCACCAATGACAAGACAAGCATGAGTCTCATGAAGCCATCAATACTTGTACACCTGTCATACTGAGAAGAGATGTGTCTCATTTTCTATGGACGCTGGTTCGATCTGTGATCATATTAAAACTTGTACTTGTCCCACTGGGCCAGATGCGGCTGGTGTCTTGTATTCTGCCTTTGCAATGAAATTCCATTTCATTTGTGTTAAAAATTAACAAAAAACAAAACATAACATGTATTAAACTTCTACTCATCAATTGGCTTTTGAAACAAGTGCAGCTTTTTTTTTTTTTGTCTCTTGAAGGATTGAAGGAGAAAAGGCCTTGCATTGACAAATTAACCCCTCAAGGGCTAGCATGCATTTTTTGGTTGTATAGAAAATTTGGACACGTATGTGTGACTAAAGATTTTCATATTTTTTAGCCCAAATTTTAACAGAAAGTGGGAACAAAGAGTATTTTTCATATGCACTATTTTTGTGACACTTGGAAATAGGAGTCAATAGTTATAGCCTATTATGATTTTTTTTTGGAAATGGATAGTCTGGGCAGATCAAAAATAATCATATTTTGAAGAAACAGAAATAAGAAATTGATTTTTTAGAATTATATATATGTGGAAAGCTTTGAATCATTCCATTTTAATCAATGAGTCAAAAGTCATGAAGACTTTTGTTTGTGGACAGTTATAAAAGTGAGCTTGTGAAGTGCAACTGCTTATTTTTTGTACGATAGAAAAATGATTTTAGTGGATTTGAATGCTTATGTCTTGCAATCCACATGGTGGAAATATTTGAAATTCTTACCACATATTCTCAAGTCAACATACTACAAGATCCTATGGTTACATACATCAAAAAAAAAATTCAAAAATTTGGTACTTGTACTATAAATGGCAGTTCTTGAGCATTTCCAGTGAAAACATAATTATAGAATTTTAGAAGTTAAAACTAGCTAGGGTATGGATATCTATTATAGACTATCCAATATTCAATTGGGGTCCTATTTACGTATATCCGGCACTTGTTGAACCTTAGAAATGTGGGACTAGTTTAACTTCCTTAGTTAGTACCTGAATCCTTACTTGAATTTTTACATAATTTTGTTTTATATCTTTATAATCATATAATTATTAACCTCAAATTTATTGTACAAAAGGTGTGGTTATTGAAAAGTGAAACATTGGTTTGGATGAAAGAGAAGCTTTGTGGTAAAAAAAATGAAGCAATTGGAATCCCTTTGGTCATTGTTTAGATTTTGGATGTCGAAGCAATAAGGGGTAATCAAAGCTACAATTGGATATTGGATCTATAATTAGTATGTATATCTTACATTCAAAGTGTATGTGAGGAAGTGTGAGAATATAAGGTGAACACACCTAAAATCGTCCTTGTATCCTCTAGTACACCTATTAAAAGCACTTTAACCTCTAAGTGCCCAATGTGTGTTTATCAAAATTTAAACTCTTTTAAACCCATTCCAATCAAATTTACCTCCGACAATAAGATCCATAGAAACTAACTATATGAATAATTAGTGGAGACAAGCTTACAACTATAGGAAATTGGACAAATGATTTGACTATATCTTTGAAAAAATTATAATAGTCAAATAAGGCAATTTTTCAATTTTAGAAGGTCAAATTTGAGACATTGAAGTACTTAACTCCTAAATTTCCGAGGCCATTTTTTGTCAAAAACCATTCAAAATTGCTATTTTTGCTGCACTCATCCAAGAATACAAAAAAAATCATTTTTTTAGAATCTAACTATAGGATCTTTTACTTCACTTGTCTTGGCTCACATGGTAAAAATTTCATGAAGTTTGACCGTATAGATTAGAAGATATTAGCATTCAAAATTGAAAAAGAAAGTTTTTTTGAACACTAGCTTGCAATTTCAAATGACTTTGACCGCCAATTGTGAAATTTTTTTGCACTATAGACTTTGAATTTAAAAAAACTTTATGTTGAAGAATTGAGTTGAAAGTCTAGGAAATTTTTTTCAAAAAAAAACACACTTGATTTTCATTCTTTAAAAAAATGCTCAATAGAAGTAGGTCCAAGATTGGAAAAAAAACTAATTCGTTAAGAACTCCAAGATAGGACTGAAAGACAATAATCCCAATGGTGAGATTTTTTTAGCAATCAAATACAACATTCTCAAAAAAAATTGTGAAAAATTGTGAAAATTGCATTCAAAAATGAACCCTACAAGTTATTTCTTCAAGAAGATGCTAAAATTGCCCGAAAAAAAAAATTGTCTTTAACTTTCTCATTATTAGTCCGAACAAAACAATTCAAAGCTTCACATGTAGACAAAAAGAAAAAATTTCAGGGGGAAAAAAATTAAAATTAATTTTTTTTTGTGCTACCTACTGAATTCAATTTCAAGCTTTTTGTAGTATAATTTTTACTCCTGGGTACCAATTGAAATAAAAATTATATTCCCACATAGATAATTAGTTTTTCTATCTTACAGGAAAGTTTCAAAACAATTCACCAAAAATTGAGATTACAAGAACCTACGCGAAATTTGATTCGTCTCCCAAGGGGACAATGGGAATGTAGGGGTTAAAGATTAATTTAACAATAAGTTGTCACTAAAACCATCATTTGATGCTTGGAGTATTAATAATGAGGGATTGTAAATTTGAGGTTATACATGTAATACAATACGAATATTTCATAGTGATTATTGAGTAGATTTGCTAATGATTAAGATCATATTAGTGACAACAAAATAGTTGCTATCAAGTCAATAAGGACTACTAGTGCAAACAACCTCTAATTATTGGAAGACAAAATGAGGATAGGTTGTAATCAATTTTGGCATAGTTTAAGGTCTCTAATATTCTCCTTTTGGGCTTTCTACAAGTAATGAGTGGTACTAAAAGAAGTCACCATTAGGCAAATCTATGATGATTTTCAGTGATCTACACATTTTTTTACTTAAAAAAATTATAAAGCCAGTACATGGGTGGTCCAAAAAATAAAATTTTATTTTTGTAAATTCATAATTTCCATTATATATTTTTTTTCACAATTTTAGGTGTTTTCACCTTATGTGAGGAAATAGCCCCTTTTGAAAAGGATACCACTTATTCATTTTGAACTTTTTTTTTAAAAAATTTATATTTTATGTCCATTATGATGGTCATCCATAATATTATTATTTCTATAGTTTTACTCTTAAATGCTTTAGTGTTCAATTAGTTACTAAACATTAAGTAGATTTGAATCTGTCTCTTTTTCATCAAACGGTGGATATTTCATGCTTCCCAAATTCATCCTTTTGATTTCTATTAGAAAGAGTACTATACATGAAGGTTTAATTTGGTACTTGAGTATTGAAATACTTTTTTTTGAGTGCAAAGGGGTTTGACAATTGGAATTATTGGTATTAGGGTTCCAGCATTTTGGCATCCTAATTTTTGAGTATTTGGCATCCTCTAGTTTATCTTCTTTTAAAAAACCTATCACGTGTAGCTTAAGGCATGACATAGGTTTCAAAAATATTCAAAAATTTAGACAATATAGATGAAAAAATTGCAACATTTTGAACATTTCAATTGTAATATTCCAAACATTCAAACATTCCAAAAAATATTTAATTTAAGTTTGAATCTAACCTTCATGTAGAATAGTCCTTACATTACAAAGATTTGAAAAACTAATTTGTACTCATATTCCAAAAATTAATAAACAGAAAAATTGTCAAGCCAAAGAACATAGATTAAATGAGTCAGCATTCATTTCGTTGTCAATTTTTGGACCCACCCATAGTTTGATCTATAGCCTAAGTGTAGGTCTTAAAAGCTTAGTCCAATATTAAGAATGTTCACTAAATATGCAACATATTTTTATCCTTTGTCTTGTTTCTATGGGTCTCTACTTTAGTCTTCCAAAATCCAAACCCATTTTTTTTGTTTTTAATTCCTAAAGGTTGAAGACTATGTTTTCACCAAAAACACTCTAAAATTGTTATTTTTGATACAACCACCAAATTTTAGATGAAAAGTATTTTTAGACATATGCAACCATAGGATCTTGCAATAAACTAGTTTGAAAAGATGTGGGAAAAATTTCAGAATTTTCCACTATGTAGATTGTAAAATATTAACATTTGAAGTGACAAAAATCCTTTATTGGGCCCTGAGAAAAAACACAGGTAGCTACACTTCTCAAGGTCACATTTATATTAAAAAAATGTCCAAAATAGTGGTTATTCTTTGGGTTCATTCTGCAAGGCAAGTTGGCTACAAACTTGAAAAGTTTTAGATCATTTAGGAAAATAATAGCAAATAGAAAGAAGTACAAAGTGATTCAAAAACCTAATTTGTTAAGAATTTAATTACGAAATTGAAAATTTTCAATCCCAATAGTGATAATGTAATAATAAACAATCTACATCATATGCTTTTATTTTTTTCAAAAAATATGAAAATTGAATTAAATCAAGGACTCCAAAGTTTATTTTCAATTAGGAAATCCATAACTACCTCCAAACTAGAATACCTCATAACTTTCATCTTGTAAACAAAATATTAATGATGAAAATAAAAAGCCCTATATGACAAGAATAGGTCAAACAAAATCTTAAATCTTCAACAAAAACTTAATAGTAATTATGTTTTGAGAAATAAAATTTTGAAAATATATTTAATCCTTCTCAATCTATTTTTTATACATGGAAAAATTTCTCTACTCAAGAAACATGTGCTCAAAATATGTATAATTGGTTAAGTGGTTAGAAATGGATCGGCTCCCTTATAGTGAGTGCTTGCTGCACGTGATGTTTCCTTCAAATGACTCCTCTTTCATTGAAAATAGTATTTGAATCTACAAAAATACTTTTTTTTACAACCAATTCATGAAATTGTGATAAATAAAATTAGAAACAAAATAACTTATACGACAAAAATAGGTTGAATAAAATCTTTAGGAAAAGAATTAAAGGTAACTTCGGTTTTGACCAAAAAAAATGTAAAAGAATTCCAAATCCTTCTTCAATCAATTTTACAACAAGGAAAAAATATAATCCCTTCAATACACCCATCTGGTAACTATACTAAATTCTTTAAGTGGTTGGAAATGGGTTGTCAACTTATAAAGGTTTAACCTAGTAACGACAAAACACCCATTTTTTGATTGATGAATGAAGAGAATCTTATTGTGTAGAATAAAAGTGCAACTATTCATCCTCTAAATTTTATGAGAAATGAGAATATCTTCTATAATAGCTTGACTTCCAATAGGTACTTTTGCAATATTTGAAGCCAATGATTCACACAATAATGAGAAGGGATGACTTCCGAGGTCACCCCTTCGTTGTTTAAGAGTTAACATAACTTCCCACAACGAACTTTTAGAGGCAGAGTTAGCAATGCTGTACCATATGCTGACTCAGACTTGACAGAAGACCAAGAAATTAATGTGGGGAACATCACACATTCAAAACGTGACAAGACCACAAGGCTTGTCAAGTTGGCTCACACCAACTTTCCATGCATAGCAGCTCTGTGCTGTACTGCAAACTCCAATTTACTCCCAAAAGGACAAGCTGGACACTGTGGAAATCATCCTTTTGGGGGCATCGTGGGAGTCATTTGCTTGATAAAAAAACAAAAACAAAGAGCACAGTACAGTGGATATCTTAAGAAAGCACAAATCCAAGGTCACACTATGGTAGAAGTGCAGGGCTTTTTTTTTGGAACAGTGTCCCCGTTGCTGGCTTCACTACAGAGGCCAGTTTTTGGAGGGAGGGAGCCAGAGAGGTCAGATTTCTGACAGTCTGGTGAAATTTCGCCAAAAAAAGAAGCCCTGGATAGAACCACCCATTGTCGACCATTTTATCGATTCTGCATACCTTCTAGAGCAGTATAATGCAATGATGCAAATAAAGGTATGCTAGCCGACTCATTTCCAACCAGGGACCCATTCCTGTCATACAGGCTACACTCTCTCCAATCAGCAGGAGATTAATTATGGCACAATTTATAACGTAGTCATGGTGCATTACGATTGGCTGCAGTCTTGGTTGATTTTGCAACCAATCAGTGGTTGAAAATAGGAAGGATCTACATGACAAAAATAGGTCAGATAGAATCTTCAATTAAAATTTTTATAGTAATTAAATTTTGAGAAATAAAATTCTGAAAAAATATGGAATCCTTCTAAATCCTGTTTCTATACATGGAAAAACTCTTGCACTCAAGAATCCTATGCTCCAAGTATGTGGAATTGCTTAAGTGGTCAAAAATAGGTTGGCTACGATAACCTTTTACTCCAAGATCAAAATTCAAATGCCCAGCTACAAGCCACCTAAAATAGGTGAGAAAATAATAGTTTAGTGAGAGTTGATGAGGAAACAATGCTAATTAAGGTAGGTACTCCCAAATGCGCCACTTTTTGCTACTGAGTCTATTTGCTATTATTAGACTGGTCAAATTTTCATATGTTCTTGTCGGCAAGTAAAAGGAAGTTCCAACACACTAGAGAACGTGGTGTTTGGATACTATATGCAAAATGTTATTAAAGAACAAAATTTGGTTCTAAAAGTGTTTCTTCCACACAGGTATAGAACTGACTTTCAAGATGTATACATAGTATAGATGGCAGTTTAAGGTCAGTGATACATTTGGGTGAACCTACCTTAATCCCTAAACACCTAAATTGTATTTTTTTGGCAACATAGAATTTTTGGGCAGTTCTCTACAAATAGAATTTTTATATTTTTTCTTTGAAATTTTCACACAACATGTGCCTTGGAGAGTAGCTTTGAGGCTCAAAATTTTTCATAACTTTTGACTACATAGTAAAAAAATTATTGCAATTTTCATTGCTCAGTGGGCAACCTGGTTGATTCCAAAAAAATCACTTTAAAAGAAAAAAATTTTGAACTTGGTGTCATATATATATATGGAAAGCTTTATATCATTCCATTTTGATTAATGAGATAAAAGTTACAAGGAGTTTTAGTTTGTAGGTAGTTTTTAAATTTTTACTCTAAGATAAACTTTGAAGTCCTTTATTTTATTCAATTTCCAATACTTTTTGAAAAAGATAAAAATAGTGGGTGTAGATGGTTTATTTGATTATTACAACCATTTGAATTGGCATGTTTCAATTTCATAACTAAATTCTTAATAATTTAGTATTTTGAATCATTTTCTACTTTATTCTACTTACAATTTTTTTATATAATTATTTTGTACAATTCTAAATGATCTAAATTTCTTCAACTATGTAGTCAACTTGTTTTTAAAAATAAATCCAAAAAAACTCCACCGTTTCGGACATTTTTCATACAAATGTGACCTTATGCAATGCAACTGCTCTATTTTTCACAAGGCCCAAAAAATGATTTTTATGAATTCAAACCCTAATATCTTGCAATTTACACAATTAAAATTTAGAAATTTTTCCCACATCTTCTTAAACCAATGTCCTACAAGATCATATGGTTATATGTGTCTAAATTAAAAAAAAAAAGTTGATACTTGTACTAGAAATTACAATTTTGAAGCGTTTTGGGTGAAAACATGGTACAAAATATTAAGAAATTGAGTACTTTGAATTAGTTTTGGGCCTAAAAACATTGAATACAAATAGAAGGGTAATATAGCTATGCATGTGAATTAAACAAGGGGCTTTTTTTTTTTATATGTACTTAAAAATTGTTGCACTTCGCTAATTTGTCCTATTATTGAGGGGGAAGAATATTAGCATCACCAAGAAAATTAATGTTTCCACACAAAAAATTTATTGTAAAAATTGATACAATACAATAATGTTCCCATCTTCACAAGTTCAAAATAGTATAACTTTGATCAAATAGTGTCACATGTACTATTAAGACAAATCAATATAGTAGCAAATACTCTCATTTTATGGCTAGCTTCTTGTGTAGGGAATGCACACTTGGCAAAGCATGGGGCAAGAAATCTTTTAGCCCCCATATCTGGCATAAACTTTCAAAGAAGTTTTGTGAGCACAACATGATCCCAAGAGTTCATTTTCAAGGTCCATCTCCACTCAAAGAGTCCATTTTCCCCCAAGTGAGCTGATTTCAAAATTGTGCGTGACCCAAACCTTGGAATGCCAACTTCCCCAGATTTTCTTGTACTAGCTAACAATAAACACTATCTTTGCCTTAATTTATTATGCCATAACATTGTAGAACCAGGCAATGGTCCTTTCCATGCTGAGAGGGCTACCGCTTCAAGCATCTAACAATTGGACTTATCAAGTAGATCCTGAGAAGGTACTTATCAGATAATTCAAGGATTGGGGTTGGCTGAAGATTAGTATGTACCTCAGAAGACAAATTCATTCACTGTAGAGATCCCCTTTTCGAGGATGCAAAAGGGACCCTGCCTCATTCATGAACAATGTTAAGATATGTGAGGAGTGCCAAGCATGGCCTTCCAAGCATAGCCTTGACGGTGATAATAAATTACAATAACAACTTATTTATAGTTTAAAAAGAAATCAATCTGGCCTGGTGTCTGCTTGGGCCCCAATCATTTCAGAAGAATAATGAACTTGAATCCTGTGATGTCATCCAAGACAAATTGGATTGACGTCATTCTTCCTGAACAGTAGATTCATGCATGGAATTGTGCCTCAATCCCGGATCCCGGATGCATAGTAGGGCGGTGAGGTTCCTATTGCAGCCCAAATTGTTGTACTGTACATGCACAAATTGATATTCCAGAGCCCCAGGGACATGTGTAAGTTATATGAAACTACCTCACATTTCTGGAACTCCTGTCCATGATAAACTAATTGTAAGATTGTATGAAAATCTATGAGCACCTTGACTTATTAACCCTAAAAAATAATGGATCAGTGACCATGGAAATCATCCCTTTGAATACCATGGGAATCATTGACCTAAAA
Organism: Pseudoscleropodium purum; assembly: GCA_963969395.1. Classification (NCBI taxonomy): domain Eukaryota; kingdom Viridiplantae; phylum Streptophyta; class Bryopsida; order Hypnales; family Brachytheciaceae; genus Pseudoscleropodium; species Pseudoscleropodium purum. The sequence continues at coordinate 19,854,222 of OZ017795.1, read as the reverse complement.
AAAATAAAAAACATTCATTGGAAGTCAAACTACTGTGTAAGAATTCTCCTTTTCACATGAAATTCTAGGGATGAATAGTTGCATTTTTGTCCTACATAGAAGGATCCCCTACAATTCAATGGATAGAAAACATTTGCCGCTTGCGGGCTGCATTGTTTATAGGTTGACCCTAAGAAAACACTACAATTGTTTTTTGGTAGATGAATGACACAGAATCCTTCTATGTAGGGGCAAAAGTGCAACTATTCATCCTCAAAATTTTGTGTGAAAAGAGAAGGTCTTGTATAGTAGTCTCAGTTCCAATGAATGCTTTTGGATTTTTTATTTTAAACCAATGATTTATATAGTAGTAAAAGGGATGATTTCTATAGTCGCCAAATTATTGTCTTTTAACTCCTAAAGGACCAACATGAGTTTTTTGGCTACATGACAATTTCGGGCAAATATAAGTGACCAGAGATTTCTAGATTTTTTGACCAAATTTTAATAAAAGGTAGAGACAAGGAATGTCTTTCATATGCACTAACTCTCGTGACACTTGAAAATATTAGTCAACATTTTTGGCCTAATATATTACTTTTCCGATAAATAGGCAGTTTGGGCAGATGAGAAAAAATCATATTTTTTGGAAACAAAAATTTGAAATTGGTTTTCTAGAGTTGTATATATGTCAAAAGCTTTGAATCATTCTGTTTTGATCAATGAAACAAAAGTTACGAGGATTTTTTTGTCTATGCACAATTATAGATTCTCTACTCTAAAATAAACTTTGAAATCCTTAATCTTACTCAATTTCCAATATTTTGGAAAAAAATATGTAATCATAGGATGTAGATAGTTTATCACAACATTGCAACCATTGGGATTGACATTTTTCAATTCCATAATTAAATTCTTAACAATTTAGTATTTAGAATCATTCTCTACTTTTTTCTACTTACTATTTTTTTCCTATATATCGAACAATTCCAAATAATCTAAAAATTTTCAAGCATATGACCAACTTGTCTAGGAAAAAGTATCCTATGAAGCACCACCATTTGGGAACTTTTTTCATAGAAAAGCAGGCTTTGTGAAGTGTAGTTGCATTATTTTTTGCAAGGCCAATAAAATGATTTTAGTGATTTTGAATGCATTAATATATCTTTGAATCCACTTGGAGGAAATCTCCAAAATTGTTACCACAAGTTTTTAAGTTAGCGTACTAGAAGATCCTATGGTCACATGTGTAAAAAAAACCTTTTTTTTCAAAAATTTGGTACTTGTACTAAAAATGGCAGTTTTTGAGTATTTTCATTGAAAATACAATCATGGAACTTTAGGGTTTAAAGGTTGAGGTGGGTACACCCAAAATCATCTCTTGTTTGAAACCACCATCATCACTTTGTATACAATACATCTCCCAAATTAATATGTATACGTATGTGGAAAAAATAATTTTTGAACATCTACCAAAAAGAACTTTGGTCTTTCAAAACTTTTGCATATGATCTCCATATATTGTGTTTTTTATTGCGTTAGAGTCTCCTTTTACTCTTGCCAATATGAAAATGTGAAATTTGTCCAATCTAAGAATGGTTACTCGGAATATTTGCAAAAAGTGGCGGTTTGGAGGGGTGCTAAAGTTAGCACCCCACCTAATTTAGCTCTAAATTTGAATCTTGGATATTTGACATAAATGTGAATATGTGCATTAGTTTTTATTACAAATGGTACACAAAATCCTTTGATGGAGTGGCCATTTATTCTTCTATGTACATTGAAAAGTAAAATTACTTTCAATATAGTTCCACATATGCTTTCAAAGGAATTCCTTTTAATTCCATGGTTTTCCAATTTGTTGTTACAAGGGCTTTTATTAACTCTCAAATGCCTGTAGAGCTATAACAAGGTTGATGAACATCAAATATAGCATCTAATAAATGATAAAAATGTATGATTTTTATATTTCAATTTTTTTAGAATTTCTTGAATATGTATGTAGTAGTTAGTGGTCAAAAGTCTTTTATTGAGGTACTACATAATGTTTCTTTTTATAGAATGAGATGCTAAATTCATGGTTACAAAAGATGTCTTCTAGTGTATATTCTAACAATTCCAAACGCCTTGCTCTTGATGTGAATTTTAGCCATTAAATTGATCTTGTTTGAATTTGAGTTCAAATGAAGAAATGAAGCTTAATAAGCCTAGTTTTTATTTTATTTCTAATCTAATTTCAAATTCTAGAAAATTCTCAAAGTTGAACATTTTATTGCCATTTGAACTACAAAGTTCCTAATTAAATATAGAGTGACATGGACATGTGGTTTATACCATGACATACATATAACCTGTGATTTCCAAATATTCTACAACTTCTTGTTTTCTTTTATTGTTTTTTTCAATTTTTTTCTAAAAATGGAACCTACAAATTGAAGGATTTTGAAGTTTGAGTACATGCATGATATTAGGTTTTGATGTTAACCCTTAAACAATAAACTAGTCACCTTGGAGATCATCACTGAACTTTGTAAAAAAATGCAGAAGCACTCAAAGAGTTATTGGCTAGCTAGGAAATTGCAATACAAGGGTTCCTACTTTTTTGAAGGAGCAAAAAAGACCTCCAAGCATTGGTTAACCTATATATGATGTAGTGGACATTTTTGGGCCAATGTAGGACAAAAGTGCAACTATTCATCTTCAGAATTTTGTGTAAAAAGGGAAAGTCTTCTACAAAAGCTTGATTTCCAATGAATGTTTTTGAATTTTTATAAGCCAACAATTCTTATGGTACCAAAATAGATGATTTCCACGGCAACTAGTTAGTCCTATAGGGGTTAATAGTGTTACGTGTGAGATAACTTGGACCCTAGAGAATCTGATGTGGAAATTCTATTTCGGCATATCTTTGCCGAATCAGAACCTCTAGTACGGTGTGGACCAGAGCCAAAAGAAAATAATAATAAAATAAGGAAAATAAAACCACCACCAATGAGATATGCTTCAAATGCATTCATGCCTGCAATACCGGCACGCTTATTCTACCAAATCCACCCACGCCCACCTTCCCCACCCGAGAATCTACACTCGCGAATCAATTGAGGACCTGACATACCCTCTATTACCCTGATATGCCCTAACATACCGCTCGATACCCTTTTGAACGGCTTCCTGTGGACGCCTCCGCGCCTGGAAACGCAAGGCGTCTCGGCAGCTGGAGGCCACCCCTACCAGAAGACGGAGACAGACTTGCAGCCTTGTGAGGAGCTTTCGCCCTCTGTCCCGGCATCATCCGATTCCACTCCCCTCTAAGCGATGAGACTTTCTCCCCCAACGCCATCGCATAAATCCATCAGGTCCCCCGCTCATCAATTTCTGAAGCAACGGGAAGCATTCTTGAGCAACCAGACGCAGAAGATTGGCTTCGTCCGCGCAGACTTCGGCGCAGTTCATGTACGTTTTCCTTCTTTCAGATTGTTCATGCTCGGTGGCTTTGCAGTTTTACAAGCATTTGCTTGGATTCATGGTTCCCTTGTTCCGAAATCGCTGTTTTCCGTGAAGGATTCGTCCGTTGGGGGATCGGTCTTTGCACTGGTACACTCGTTGTCAATTTTTGGGAATTTCTGGGATGCCTTCTTCTGCTTCTATGCATTGAAAGGAGACACACCTTCTGGAGTAGTTTTGTAGTTGGCAAAGTTGAGTAGTTTTGTAGTTGGTATAGTTTTGTAGTTTTGTGGTTTGAGGACATTGTGGTTCTTGGCTTTTAAAGGTAGGAGGAGACTTTTGCGTGTGTGAGAAAGAGTTCGTATGTGTGTAAGGTTTGTGTCTGAGAGAGCGGTAGTGTGGTTAACTGAATGCTTGTTTTGAAAAGCTTGGGTAAGATTATGGCAGCGTGTCGGTTTTCCTAACGAAAGGAGTGTAGTCGCTCTCTTTTTCATTGGGATTGGAGAGCGAGCTTGTGGGGAGAGTGCGGTAGGGTTGGTGTTACGAGAATTGCAATGGGACGAGAAAGCTGCTACTGAGCAATTTCCATACAATGGTTTATTCTGTGCGGCAGCTTTTTTTTAAAAGGGAAGTGAACAGTAGGCGGTGGTTGAAGTTGACCTGTGTTTCGTTGGTGGTTGGTGTTTCACTGCTTGGTTTCCTTTTTTTCCTTTGAGAAACAAGACCTCTATCTTTCTTGGTGGGTGTCTTTCTCCAGGAGTACGACTACTTTCCTTTGCAGCTGCCCGTTATCAAGTTTTCGTAGGATTGTACTGTTGCTTTTAGAGTCGCTCGTCACCTTATGGTATTGTATTTGTTCTTGGGAAAGGGGAATTCAAAAGCGATAGAGGGAAGATGCTGCTTAACGTTTTGTGGGGATGGGGTTTCATTATACTAGTCGGTGTTGCTTGTGCGTTTGACCCTCTCTGATTGCATTAGGGAGTATGTGATTAGAAAGAGTTGAGTCTAGTGGCTCTTACAATTCTCCAATAGACTTTGTAAAATACAGGAGAGATGCTTGAGAGATACAGAGAACGCACAATTACAGAGTGGGAGGTTAACGAATGCTACACGTGGAAGATTTTCATTCGGAGTTCTATGCAACGCGAGAGACTCTTGAGGGACACAGGGAATACGCAATTACAATTACGTAATTAGAGAGTTTTGAGGTCAATGGATGTCACAGTTTCCATGACAAAGCTCAGGTAAACTGTACGTGTCAGAGGAAGAGAGACATACAGTGAATGTGCAATTACAGAGTGTGAGTATAATGGATGTTGCACATGGAAGATTTTTAGATATGCACATGAGAGGTTCTGGAGACAGATATGACCAATGCAAGTACAGATTGCAATTTGAGAGGCTTGAGTGCAATGGGTGTCACAGTTTCCATGACAAAGGTCAGGTGAACCGTACTTGTCAGAGGGAAAGCTGGTACACGTGTTTTTTAGTCTAAATTTTTTGTTGATTGGTTGCAACAGAGTTTTGATTGACGAATAATTTTGTTTATTGAACAGAGGTGGAGTTTTTCATTGAGAGGGTTCATGTGCGGGACGCCGCTGTGGTGCCACGATGGAGACCAGATTGGAGTCCATAATGTCGGAGGAAGGCACAGCCATGGAATCGCTGTTGGGGGGTGATGCCAAGGTGGATGCGCCATGGCGGCTCAATGTCAATTCCTTTCGCTTGCCAGGCCACCATCATGTTGAGTCTCCCAAGACTGCCGCCGCTGATTGCATGAAAAAGTTCAGTACGTTTCTGCTCCTTTCACTTTAGTAAGTAATTTTGGGCTGACTTGGAAATTATTGCAAATTGAATACCATTTGGAGATATTGAGATCATACTGTGGACGAATATATTAAGCCCTTATGGACCAGGATGCCCAAATTGGGTCTCTGTTTTCATTATCAATTTTTAGTAGGTCATATGGGATTCTCTCTATGTATTTTTTGACCAACACTTGCAGTGTTCTTTACTAGAATTACATATTGAGTGGTATACACATTGTCTATCCTTCATCCTCTGGACTGGTGTCTTTCTACTTACCAGTGGATATGGAGGGACTAGGTTTATTGTGCATCTATTTGTGGTTCAGTCCTTTGATTTTACAACGACCTTGGTTTATGGTGCCTTTGCTGCATTAGTCCTATGGTGCTTAACTTACCTTAATCCTGTAATACTTTGGCATCTTAAAGTGTATAGACTTTCGGTTAATAGTTTTGAATTAGAGTAACTTAATTCAACAATACCACTTAGCTAAGCAGCTCCTGTCCTCCAAGCTGAAGTCAGGTCGATTATGATCCGGGGCCTCATAAACTCGATTTTTAATGGAGTAGGTATATGCTTGCAGGTAGTGAAAAAGGAATCGATGAATATTATAGACAGCAGGAAGAGATGTTGGAAAGCTTTGTGGAAATGGATTCTATTGCAGAACGTGGGTACAAGCCCAACATCACTCAAGTGAGTCCTGGTAGTTTTGTATCGCTATCTACTCTTTAATAAATCTTCCAATTCCATCTGTTAGAATCTATTAGTTCATTTTTTACAGTTTGAGAGTTACTCATGATTCCACCATCTTTTTGTGATGTAGGAGGAGCGAGATACCATAAAACGAGGGGAGAGATTCGCCATCCAGATTTCAAATATTGCCAACTTGATTATCTTTATAGCCAAGGTGTATGCCTGTATTAAGAGTGGCTCTTTGGCCATCATTGCTTCCACCTTGGACTCCTTGCTAGACTTGCTATCTGGTTTCATTCTTTGGTTCACCGCAATTTCTATGCGCAAGCAGAACCCATACCTTTACCCGATTGGTAAAAAGCGGATGCAACCTTTGGTACGTCTATTTGAATTTTTTTTCTTATTCTACCCCTTGGTGCTCAAGCTAAAGATTAAGGAGTCCATGTTGGAAGCCAATTGTCAATTTAGTAATTTTCAATATATTTTTCAATCATTAAAAAATGTTTGGTTCGTTTCTCCTTTCTGTTTGTACATTTTCTTATCTTCCTTGTTTTCCCTTTTTGGACGTTTGGACGCTTCCGTATGAGATAATTGATGACTTGCTATCTCAGAAACTGAAGGTTCCTCGTCGTTTCAGGGCATTCTGGTTTTTGCGTCAGTGATGGCAACCCTTGGCCTACAAATCATTTTAGAGTCCAGTCGCACGCTTATTTCAAAGGTAAAGCATACACCCCTTGTCAGATCACAGGCCCTACACGGTCATTCCTTTTGCTATGCCAATTATGGTTGAAAATGCGTCTTGTTCATCGCTTCCTACCTGTTTAATAGGGTTCTGTGATATCTTTTGGGGGTTTATTTTCTTATTAAATTCGCTTGTAAAACACTGTGACTAAGCAATTTGGTCACTTGCATTGAAAACGAAATGTTTTTGTCTCGCAGGAACACTCTCTTTCTCTAGCGGAATCCAGAAACTGGGTGGTTGGGATTATGGTGGGAACAACCGTCACCAAGTTCATGTTGATGGTGTATTGCCGAATGTTTAGTGATGAGATCGTTAGGGCTTATGCACAAGATCACTTTTTCGACGTTGTTACCAATTTGATTGGTCTGATTGCGGCAGTGCTGGCCAGCGTTTTCTATTGGTGGATTGATCCAGCAGGCGCTATAGTGGTATGCCATCATTGAGACCTGCTCAGTTTTTGTGGTATGTTGCTTTTTAGCTTGAATGTATATTTTCATCGAAGTTGTGAAAGATCTTAATATTGTTTTCCGGAAAAGGTTAGACCTGGAAGCAACTCCTACAATATCAAGAAGATATTGATTATGAGGATGATCACCGTCAAAGAGTAGTTCATTTGAGTACACCTTTAGACGACATTTCAAAAATTCAGTATGTAGGGGTCCTGTAGACACGGACCAAGCCTAATGCAAAAGTTGGGCAATGAATAGAGCTTGAAGACTAGGGTCTTGGCAATTTCAAAACTGGATCTTGGACCACTCTGCACCGTTTTTGGTACTGTTACTTCTTGGGCTTGGCACAAGATTTTCCGTACCATTAGGATCTCTTAGGATCTCACACCGGATCTGAACTCTCTTGGGCTTGGGATCGTCTCTAAACTGAAGTTAAGCCTAGATTAACTCTTGACTGATAGAATTGCTCTGCTTCTGAGAGTCATGTTCCAAAGCACCTCTTAGTAGATAGTAACTCCAAGGATGTACATCAGAGCGTAGTATTGATTTTGGGTACATGTTGAGACAACATTTTGAAAATTTAGGACTTCTTCACAGATAACACATGCTAAGATATTTTGGAATGTCCTCTATAATAGCTGGTAGGGCGGAATGATGTAGTTTAATTGTAGGACTCGTGCTCAGTTGCTGACGAGGTAACCTTGATGAATGCTGTAAAAGTTTTTGCACCACTTGTCTAGTTCTCCAAGTTCCCTATTTTTTTAATTAAAATTTTTTTTTTGCACGTTGCACTTTTCTAATTCGTGACTTGATTTTTGGTTGACTATGCAGCTGGCACTCTATACAATGAGGACATGGTCACTGACAGTGCTAGAGAATGTTAACGCATTGGTCAGCCGAACAGCATCTCCGGATTTCCTCCGGAAGCTGACATATCTGTGTTGGAATCACCACAAGGAGATCCGGCAGATCGACACCGTCCGTGCCTACACGTTCGGCTCTCATTACTTTGCAGAGGTGGACATCGTGCTGGCAGGAGACATGCCTTTGCAGCAGGCACATGACATTGGTGAATCTCTACAAGACAAGCTGGAGTCTCTTCCCGAAATTGAGCGCGCCTTTGTTCACTTGGATTATGAAGTCACTCATCGGCCTGAGCATGCATACAAAGACTAAGGTGCCACTTTATTCTTTTGAGCATACTTTTTATTACTAGACTGGTGAAATTTTTATGTCCTTGAAGCGAAGATTTCCATGCCCCAGAGAATGCATTATTTGGATACCTAATTCAAAAGCTGTTGCGGGTCCAAGTTTTAATTGATAGATATTCTAAGATTACTTCTTTGACAGTAGGTACATGGTGATTGAGAGGATGCACACCAACGGAACATCTGATCAAGTGGCGACTTTGGGTGTCCCTACCTCAAGTGCACTATTGCTACTGCCCTGATTCAAGCTGAGATTCTCTCATTTTTTTTATTGCGTTGCTAGTGAAGGTTAATGTTTCATAACCTTTACCTTGGCATATCCTGTATCATATTCCTTGTTGGAAGTTTCTTTTAGATCTATCAATGCTGTGTCTTTGTGACAGTGAGGTAGTTCTGAACCACATTGGAGTAGAAATGCTTGTGAGGGATGTGAGTTTGAAGAACGGGTTGGGGAATGCCACTGGTCTGTTTTCTGAGAGTAGGATGCTTCAGTGTTTGCTTGTACTTGAACCTAGCGTTCTCTTGATGACGGTGTAATTGAAATGTACATTATGTTTCCAGTATTGATTGCTCTCATCCTGATCTCATAGTAATATTAACCCCTAACTAACCTGACTCATCTCTTGATTTTGAAGTTTTGTAAGTTAGATTATAAACAACAACTTCAAGAAGTGATTTGGTATGAATTTGTAACTTGAAGTTATGAATTGTGAATTACATCTGCATGGTGAGATTTATAATTTTAATATTGTAGATACAATTATCTCGACAAAAATATTTATGAATTTTACTTGCAGAGGTCATTTTTGGAGGTCATTTTCTGACTACAGAAGCATGGATTTTGACTTACACATGCTTCCAATGATTATACAATTTAATTCAGTTAGTGTGCTCTTTAAATAATAACAATAACTTGCTCTAATTTGGGAATTATGTAAATTTGTGAAGGTGTAATTATATGGAAGTTCTCTTTTATTTTGGATGGTATCAATATAATGTGGTTTACTTTAATCTCATATTATCTCAAAAGTGTAATATAATGTGGTTTACTCTAAATCTCATATTATCTCAAAAGTGTGAAATTGTCAACCAACTTTCAAGAAATAATTAACATGTGGAAGGATGTAAAAGATGATAGAAAAAACCTAAGTTGCTAATTATTAAAATACAAAATTTAAACATGCAAATTCTAGAGGTTGAAATTGGTCATTGGAATTTTTAGTGAAGCATCTAAATCCTTTATACTTTATTTTGGGGTATATAACTATGAAAATTGAGTTTCAAAATGTATATTTTATTACTTGTTTGAAAGTTTTGTTTAGTTCTATCTCCATTCTATTATTTTTGGGGGAGTTCTTTTAAGTGCTATTAAAAAAAAAATTTAATCATTACTTCCACATCACTCATTACAATACAATGAACAATAGCTTTCTTTTTAGAATTCTAAAGAAATGGAGAAAATGTGAGTCAATTCAATTGCACCTTGGTTCATCTTAATGTATTGAAAATTGTGTAAGGGTTTGAATTCAATGAATACCACTATCAATGTAGTTTAAGCACATGGCAAAATGTTCATTCAATATTCTACAATCTTAGGGAATGCTTTGGGATTTTAATTGCAAACATGCAAGGAATGAAAGGAGATATATTAGCATCCAAACAAATAAGAATAGTTTTCCTTGGGTGTAATAATAGAAAGCTATATGTTTTTGCTTTGAATACTAATTTTTATTTATTTTTCCCCCTCAAAGATGAACTAACCAAAATATGTAGTAATTTCTTGATTTGCTATTTTGTTGCCAAAAAGTATTTGTGAAAAGATAAGTCTAAATATGTGCAAGAACCAAAGGAACAACAAACCATCCTACCTCACATATGAGACCATGGTGTTCATTTTCACTATTTCTTTTCTCCATGTTCATAAATTAAATCACTTTTATTTGCACAAACTCCAAAAACACTTTACTATATAACTTTGAGGAGTTGAAGGATTCATATTGTGAACCCCCTAGGATGAAAGTTAGTTTATGCTAATGATTACCTTGCTACCATGAGGGTGATTTAGAAATAGATATCCAATGAACTAAAAAATATGATGATTAAAGAGTGAGCTTTATTATAGTGAAATTTCTATTGGCAAATAATTGCTAGAATCACTTATTTGATTGTTGAATTTGTTCCTATTATACTAGAAAAAAAGATGGATGAAATTGCTAAAATCATCGTTGAGAAATATGAGATTCGTCAAATTTGGATGAAAGTTTACTCTTTCTAGATCATGTTAAGGATGAGGGAAGGATGAATGATCAAAATCAGAAGATTTCTCTTGCCCTTAGGGTGCATACTACACTTCTACCAAAAAAACAAAAAGAAACATTTGTTGCTTTATCATTGTAACCTTTTTGTTATGCACCATCCCTTGCTCCTAAATTATACTTCCATCCTTATATTCTTACAACCATATTCACAAGCTAGGGTAAATTGATCCCTTCCTTGTTCCCCCAAATCATCTAAAAAGTACATGTAAAAAGAAAGCCCCCATATTTTGTGCTTGCTTAATTTATCTTCTAAAGCTATTGTTGCATTAGTAGCTTCAACAATTAGAACATCAAACAAGGTCACTAAGTTTGTCATCCACCACCATTTAATCCAAATGAGAGGTTCCTATTCAGATGATTTAGAATCTGACTTGTTAATCAAAATTGGGTCTAGAACGACGATTCCTTAAAGAAATCCTTCACCTTATCTAGTGCATTTAATGACTTTTTCTAGGATCTCCCCTTCTTTTGCTTCTCATTAGCCACTAGTGCTCTCTTCTTCTTTGTTTGTTTCTTTGATGTTGACGGTTTGCTATTGGACAAACGAATATGATGTAGGATTCTTCAATATCTTAGGACGCAATTCTAAGAGGCAAATTTTTTTGTGCATCATGTCTAAAAGAACCATATATTAGAAACAATTTCAAGCCTACATTAGGAATATATAAATCCACTATTGTAAAATCTTACAATGGGAGAAAATGGGAGGAAGACAAACCTTGGTCTATTGATAGAGCTTGGTTTTCTTTTAGAATTGCAAAGAGTAGAGTGGATACAAATCGTCCTTTGTTTCTTCAAAATCTAAGGGTTAGGTGTGGCTTTCATTTGCTTCTTTGTTCTCTAGTCTATCTATTGGCTCATTGTGCATTCCTTCATTGGAAAGGCAACGAGGGTTTTGGATGATAGTGGTCAAATTTCTACTTGGCCATCAACTTGGATTCGTTTAAAGCCTCTATAGAATGAACTATTTCTAGCACCTTCATGACTCCCTACTTTAAGTCCCAAAAAATTGAGGTTAACACTCCATGAAGTTATTGGAATGATTGAATATAAGAAATACCAAATCCTTGAATAAGAAAAATAAAATATGGATCCATTACTTATCATTCCCAAGAAGTTGAATTTAGGACCTCCATTTGCATAGACCAAGATCATCTTGTCAACAATATACCTACAAATATTATTGATATTTTATTTATCTTTATATACAACCAATGATTATGCTTCCAATAAAGAAAGTCACTACCATTTAATATCTACTAACTTATATATAAACTACTAATTTGGATCCACATAAGAAGCAATCAAAAGAACTCTTCATATTGTTGCCTATGTTATGCTTAAAGCAAAATACTATGAAGACATTTATCCATTTCCAACAATAAGCAAAAAAAATTCATCATTAGGCCCAACAATGTAGTTTACCATATACTAGTCTCAAACTTTAACCTTTTCTTCAACCCTTCTTTGCTTCAAATGAATTACAATCATGTTGAATTTTTGAGCATCTGTTACGAAAATAGTTAGAGATTGGGCTAGCAAAATATTTGCACTTTAGTTATAATAATTCTAAATCGTAAAAGTCTTCTAAATTTTTAATTTTCAAGAATTTTTGTTTGCAATCCAATACTTGTGGCCTCAAATATGAACCAAAAGTAAACGTGCTCTTTCTCACTTCACCATACAATTACCTCAGGTCACACTTGACTAGTGTTGATATTCTACATGCTCTTGTCCATGATTTTGCATTGATAATACTCAACAAAACTTTTTGCATTGGCCATTGATACTGCAACTTTGGCATTGGCATTGATGAGCAATTTCCAAAGTCTGCTCACTGCATGAAGGCAATCCTCTGAGTTGCAAGTCTTTTTGAGGGGCCTAATGCATTCTTCCAACTACGTCTTTTCAATAACAATAGTCTAAGCCTTGTCAACCCATAATTCTAATTCACTATGAATGATAGTTTTCTCACCTGCAAACTCATCCTATTCAACTACAATGTATGGGATGTATTTGGGTTTTTTATTGGGTAGATGAAAATCTCTATAATGGTTCATCAATTTGTTCTCCATTATCCTAATTAACCTATCTTTGGCCTCAGTGACAGGTAGAGGCTCTATCTTTGCCTTTGTACTCTTCATGCAAACCTTCTTGGCATCTACTAGCCGTTTGCAAGGTACCTAATGTCTTCTAGTCACAATCCATAAAAAGTCTTGAAGTCAAATTAGGTCAACGGTTTGCACTTTTTCTTTTTTAATTCATTGCAGGTTCTTTGGAGCATCTGAAAGAGAGCCCTTTATGTTCTTTTCTTTGATGTCAAGTCACCTCTTTAAATCTTTTTCTTGGTTCGGAGTTGTCAATGCCCTTGACACCCATAAAAATGGTTGACATTGCATGATAAAACTTTTTGCTAAGGAAGAGAAATAAAGTTCATTGCAAAAGAAAATAATGAAAGGACTAAAGAGAATATGACTAAAACATCAATAGGAGATCTCATAATAATAATAGCGTTCACTTGCACATGTATTCTAAAATTCTTATTAGAAGAGTTTTGGAAGCTACAAAAGGCTATTTTAGGCCTATTTCCCTTATTCTTCCTCCAATAGTAAAAAAACATGGCACTGTGAAAAATTCTTTTGAAAAAAAATCTAAAAAACTAAAAAAAAATGAAAAATTTTAATTGAAAAATTAGAAAAAGAATTAATTATTAATTTTTTAAATGATGCGGTAGGGTCTCAACCACATTAGACTATTACAATGTCATTGCAGAGGTATAGTTCCCTTGTTCCCAAAGTTTGGTAACTGGAAGGCTTTTTTACCTCCAAAATTTCATCTAATGAGTGAAGAAATTGAAATTGACATAACCACATTTCCATCATGAGATCTCACAATGATATTTGCCACTTCAACCTTAAGGGATAAAATTCAAAATGAAAGAATCTATACTAAGTACTTTACAAAGTGTCTACTACCACCATAGGCTAGTAATGTGGGCTTCCTATATCTTCCGTTTAATATAGGCATTCAAAAGTTGTTTGGTGAAATTATGTTCCTTCGGTGTTTTAACAATATTCTAGTTGAAAACTCGGGACATGTGTATAACGTCATTGAATTTTCCAACAATGATTAGATAGGAATAATTTCAAAAATTGAAGCTTCGCTTGATTTGACTCTACAATCTCTCTATTCAAAACTATGGTCCTCTAAGCTTCAATGGTGTGTACCCAATTATATAATAGTACGTATTAGTTGAGAAAATGTTTGCTTTTGGGCATGTGTCATAGTACATCACCTTTCTATCCGGGCTACAGAGTTCAAGTTTCTAGGGAAGGATAGTGATATATTGGTTGTCAAAGACAAAGTCTACATCAACTCTTATTTTAGTTATAAATCTTTGTGAGTCAATCTTGGTTAATGTCTCTATAGACAAGTCATGCAAATAGAGTCCTATGCAAATAGTCATAGTGAATACGAATGGAATCACTCTATGCATCAGTTATAAGTTTCTTCTCTTACTTGTCTATAGGGTGGAAGGTGCTATGGTACAACACCTTTATTGCCTTCAGCTATGTCATATCCATCTTCTTTAGTTCAGCCTCCTCCATTTTCATGCATATGTGAACAAAAAATGGGAAATTTTATTAAAATGGTAATATTCCATATGCCATTTTTCATTCATTTTTAGCACAAGTATAGATTTTAAACCGCATAGTCTAAACATGACAGTGCCAAGTTTGTGAAATACCACCATTTTAACAAAATGTTAGTTTTATTTATTGGTCATATGTGGTGAACAAGGGTGGGAAATGAGAATTAAAAAGATTCTTCAAAATAGATGCAAACTCTTTTAGTACATCAAATTTAGTGCACAAGGATGCTTTGAGGTGTCTAAGCCAACAAAAATCCCAAAAAATGAAAGAGAAAGAAAGATAATGTGTTATATATATTTCTAGTGGGATTAGATATCTCATACACATTTGTGTTACGTCTCTGAGTTGATTCTTGTGGATATTCTCAAAAAATCTTAGTGCAAATAATGTAGGTACTAAAGTACTATTAAAAAGAAATTTTCAGGTTCAAGCACACTAAAATAGTTAGATAAGTAGACAATTTTTATTTGGAGAATTGGAGAAAGTAGCAAAAATTAATTGAAGTGAACAAGATTATAGGAATATGCAATGATATGAAAGAATGTCTTTGAAAAATATTCTAATGATCCAACTCAATGTTTTACATGGAGATTTAGTAAAATGATACCTATCATATTGTGTAATAATTAAATAGGTCAAGGTCACCATTAGGTACTCCTACCTAATTTTGGAAGAAATAAATGAATTCTATCAAAATCCTATGATTTCAAAAAAATTGCAATTCTTAAACAACTAGATGCGAATTTTTTAAGCAATAAGAAATTTTTTAGATGGAGTATTTAGAAATATTCTTTTCACAATGAATGAAGTTGCTAAATTGCTATAAAATCTTAGGATGGTATTGCTTTGTTTTGGATGACTATACCCCCTTTGGACTTAATTATCGAGGTTTCATCTAATTTTCACGTTTCATCTATGCTATAGATGAAAATAGTTTTTTCACAACAATAAAGATCTTTTTCATCAATGCCCAAAATAAATGACATAAGAAATTCCACCCACAAAAATAAATAGGTTTTATAATGTTGACTTTGTTCAATTTAAGTAGCCAAATTCTTTTGGCAAATTTTCACAAGAGTCTTATTGCTTTGGGCATTCGCTCCTTAAATACTAAGAGAAATGTTTGGAAAAATAGACAAAATTGCCAAATCTTTCTCAAAAAGAACAAATTTGCATTTGAATTTAACCAAAAAAATGGTTAAATTCAACTTGTCAAGATAATTTTTTGGTAGATGATCATGATGGTAGGTTCATCATATCAATCTTTCAGAATTGAGGTGGAGAATATTAAATCAATATACATCTTTTAAAAAAGTTTAAAGAAATGTTAGAAACTCCAAAATTTGGAAGATGTATTGAGTTGTGTTAAGATTTTGGGGTACAAGAACCAAATCTATGAAGAGGTATTTTGTGATTACATACTAATTTGGTATATACAAAGTTTAAATGGGAGGTTTTAGACTACTAATAAGTGGCAATTGAAAAATCCATGTACATTTAGAGGTATATATACATAATGTAAATATGCAACCAACAAATTAATCCCTAAATGCCCAAACTATGTTTTTTGGCAATCCAACAATTTTTACAACTTACTACAAATGGAATTTTTATTTATTTTTATTTGAAATTTTCACACAATATGTGCCCACAGAGTATCTTTAAGGCCCAACAATTTTCATAACTTTTGACTACATGGTTAACTCCTAAAAGACCAAAAGGCCACCAAGTGGCTTCTATAACATTGTTTTTTTGCAATGTTGATCTTTTAGGGGTTAAGAAGTTATTGTTTGATATTTAATTTTCAATGCTAGGTGGGTAGTCCAAAATTTCCTAAGGATATACTTTTAAAAAAATAAAAATTTGAAATTCATTTTTTAGATTTACATATACTTGGAAAGCTTTGATTCATTCCATTTTGATAAGTGAAATAAAAGTTATGAGGAGTTTTAGTTTGTGGACAGCAATAGATTCTCTAATTTAAAATAAACTTTGAAGTCTTTTATTTAATTTAATTTTCAATATTTTTGGAATTAAATAAAATAAAAGGATGTAGATTGTTTATTATAACATAACAACTAGTGGAATTGACATTTTTCAATTCCATAACTAAATTCTTAACAATTTAGTGTTTTGAATCATTCTCTACTTCTTTCTACTTACTATTTTTTTCCTATATGTTGTACAATTCCAATTTCCAAATGATCTAAAAAATTTCAAACATATAGACAACTTGCCTTAAAGAATGAATCCAAAAGAAGAAGCACCATTTAGGACATTTTTAATTTTCATGCAAATGTGACCTTGTGAAGTGCAGCTGCCCAGATTTTTGTAAGGCCCCAAAAAGGATTTGGGTCCCTTCAAACGCTAATATCTTGCAATTCACACGGTGAAAATTTCTGAATTTTTTTTCACATCTTCTCAAACCAAATTACTACAAGATCCTATGGTTATAAGTATCTAAAAATTCTCTTTTTCTAAAATTTGATCCTTGCACTAGAAATGGCAGTTTTGAAGCATTTTTGATGAAAACATAGTCCAAAACATTTAGGGGGCTAAGTTACAATTGTGATTGTCAATCAATGAAGAAATTTGCAAGTGACAATCAATTATTTTCATATGTGGGAGCGTGTTGATTGGAGAATCAACATAGAGTTGTGGAGATATCATCTAATGTACAAGAGCCAAACTTGTTTTCATCAAATTTTTATCTCTATTTTTTTACAAGGCAAAATTTTTTAAAGTAATTTGAAAGTCAAAGGTTGTAGACTTCTACAAAAGTAAATAAACAATTTCATGTTCATTCAAAGATCAATGATTTTAGACATTTGATTAAGTTACACTTACATCACCTGTTTATAAGTCCAACCAGATCTATGAAAAAATGTGATATTGGTAACAAGGTCTGGGATAAAATAGTGAACATAATCATGTCTGAGATAGTTTAAGCTTAGTTCTATGAACTTATTTAGATTCCTTCTTTGTTTGTTGGTAGCAATCAACACTCTTTTTGTTATTGTTGCAAAAAAAATGAGATTCATTTCAAAGCAATTGAAACTTTTGATGATGCAAACTTAATTTCTCATGAAAAATAATCAAGTAATTGGAATGAATAATGAAGTAAGTGCCCTCCCTTGCATATGAGGTTAATTGATACTACTTCATAATATCTTTAGTTGTTGCTATTCATTGCATTAGTAAAAACATGGTCTATGACAATTGATTAGAAAAATGATTACAAGAAGATCCACAAATCATTGTAATTGTGGGTGCAAAGTTTATTATGGAATTTTTAATTTTGTGGAAATTGTTACAACCTACACTACTTTAGAATAATGTAACTTTGATAAATTACTGTTGCACACACTAATAGGACAAGTCTAGCCAATCTAGGGAGTGTTCTTGTGATCATTCCTTAATTTGAGCAAATTGTGTTTGTATCAGTTAGCTAAGAATTGACAAACAACATTTTGGCAATATAGCAATTTTAGGTAGCTCACTATGAATGGAATTTTTATTTTATTTATTTTAAAATTTCACACACTAGCATATACCCAAGGAAAATCTTTAAGGCTCAACAATTTTCATAACTCTTGACTACATAGTTAAAAAGTTATTAGAGGATAATTATGTAATTTTTAATGCTTGGTGGATAGTTCAAAATTTCTTAAAAAATGAATTCTTAAGAAAGAAAAATTTGAAATTGGTTATATATATATACATGGAAATCTTTGAATCATTCTATTTTGATGAATGAGATGAAAGTTATGAGGAGTTTTAGTTTGCATGCAATTTTAGATTGACTACTTTAAGATAAACTTTGAAGTCCTTTATTCAACTCAATTTTCAATATTTTTGAAAATTAAATAAAACCCTAAGATGTAGATTGTTCATTAAAGTATTACAACCATTGGGATTGGAATATTTCAATTCTATAACTAAATTCTTAACAATTTAATACTTTGAATCATTTTCTACTTCTTTCTACTTACTATTTTTTTCCTATATGTTGTGAAATTCCAAATGATTTGAAAATTTTCAAGCATGTAACCAACTTGCCTTAAAAGAATGAATCCAAAGAAGTGCAACCACTTTGGACATTTTTTCATTAAAATGTGAACTTATAAAGTGCAATTGCTTGAGTTTTCACAAGGCCAAAAAAAGGATTTTTATCACTTCAAACACTAATATCTTGAATTCTCCATGGTGAAAATTTCTGAAATTTTTTCCACATTTTCTCAAACTATCTTATTATAAGATCCTATACTTACATGTGTGCAAAAATAGTGTTTTTTTTTCTAAAATTTGTTACTTATACTTGGAAATGGTAGTTTAGAAGCGTTTTTTTTGTGAGAGCATAGTCAAAAACCTTAAGGGGTTAAGATAAAATACTCCTTAGTGACTTCATATTTGTTTTAGAAGGGGAAACTCTATAAGATGTCTACACCCAAAATTGCCATCATCACTTTGTGTACATTTCCAAAATCAATATACATATGTTGAAGAAACGATTTTAGAACATCTGTTGATAAAACTTTCACTCTCCACAACTTTTGCATACGGTATCCGAATGTCAAATTGTTTGGTGCATTAGAATCTCCTTTCCCTTGCCAACAAGAAAGCCAATGAAAATTTGACCAATCTAAAAATAGTAACTAGGCACAGTAGCTAAAAGTGGTGGTTTGGGGGGTACCCACCTTCAGTATTGTTCAGGAGATGAGATTGATGAGGTTTTGGAGTGACTCTGCCGTCAATTGAAACAATCATTTGTACGTCTTAAGAGGAGATTTTAGTTAAGATGATCACTAGCTAATTGACTATAGGAGCACCTCCCTAACGTTTACAGAACCCCTGCTTTTGCAGGAGACAAAAGGTGTGCAGCTGCTCAAACTCGTCAATAATGATCCATAACTGGACCCCTGCTTTGGCAGGAGAGAAGCCGTTACAGAGAGATCCTGCTACAACTGTTCCAAAATATTTTATGTAAGGTAAAGACTCCTATTTCAGCAGCAGACGAAGAGACCCTGCTAGAACTGGTCCATAATAATGTCACAAATGGGAAATAGAAAAAGCTGAAATTGCAGTACTGAGGTGTCTGGTATGCTAATAACATTCTATTCAAGTTCAGGTACTAGAACTTAAATAATCTGAAACGAATTCATTTACAATTCTACTGTGAACATCACGTACACTGAAACTGACAAGATGTCATTGATTGAATGCACCGACACCGTGAAGTCACTGACGTACAATCAATCCCCGTAGAGAATTGAACTGAAGACTGAAGCAAAGAAGAAAGTAACGAAAATAAAGTATACAAAATTTGTTATTGCAGAGCTGGGTCGATGAAAAAGACATGATTTGCTGTACAAAAAGCCTCCGAAAGACGAGAATCACACAACTGGTTTATATATATAAGGACGCCACACTAATCGTAAGGACGTACTCTGCGGCTCCTACATGCATTAGGAGGTCCAAAATTCTAGACTGCAGTTGCAGCAGGTGTTCCGTAGTTCGGGTTCTTCACCGCTCTGTTTCCAGGGGCGTTGGCGTATCCGTCACGTGTGACGGATCCAGCGTGCGTCGCGAGCAAGTACAGGAGCTCGGTGAAAGACAAGACGATCATGAACGCTTCCAAAGTTTTCTGCAACAAGACAATGTGTATAGTGCATCAGCATTTTTGCGGACGGAAAATATATGAAGCGGAATGGAACGTAATAGCAGGATCTTCTATCTTGATCTTCTAATTAGGCCGAAGTTTTTGAGTAGTGGCTGCTATAGAGCAACTCTGAAGAGCTCTAAGAAAAAAAATTAGTAAGGAAAAGTTTAGTGAAGAGAAAAAGATCGGTGTTTCGAGAAGCAGATATACCAGGCGCTTGGAGCGGCCATAGCCGATGTGAATCTCCTTGCAAGCAAGCCCCATGGCCAAGAGAGTGAGCAACCATGCGATCAATGACGTGGCCGCCGCGGCTGCGAGGCTCTCGGTGCGCCAGATACGAGCATGGTGAGCGCCGGCGAACGCGGACGCGAGGCCGGCCATACAAGCAATCAACGCGAACGGAATGAAGTTCACCGTCGCAACATTTCCTGCAATGCACGAAATGTCAGTCTCAAATCGCAGTGCCAGTATTCAAATAAGGTTGCAGAAGATGCAGATGAACTGAGATGAACTAAGCAATCAAAGCTCCGTACCGATCTGTAGGTTGTTGCCTACTCCCATGTTCGCATCAAGGTTGCGGTTCAAAATGGAGCCAGCCAGGCAGGCAGCGATGAAGTACAAGCAGAAGTTGAGCACCATGAGAGGCGCTGTTAGCACCCTACCAATTCCGAACGCCATCTCTGCAAACTTTAGCGGAAAAACGAAGGCGCAGAAACAAAAACTCTACACACGATATGTACAAGACGCTGGATTGCTGTGCACTGGCTGTAGGTTAGAGACTGCTGGTTTCTTTCATTTATACAATCTCCAACCAATTTCACTGTAGCCTCCGAAACAGTTGTGACAGCTCAAATCCAAGCCAGGTGTCGGCTGTTCCTGAAAAATGACTGAATGCTCTGACTGATTCGCGACGTGCCATACACCTGTGCGTCAAAATTGCATGAGGTGTCTTCACGACAACAAATGAGCGGGTCCGAACCCCGGGGATGAGGTTTGATTGAGCACCAGCTTGAGACAGGTGTGTGAGGTTCCCACGAGTTGCAGAATTTCAGTGCCGGTATTCCTCTTATGGATATGTATCACACTGACTGAGTGCTTCTGACTGCAGGGAATCTTCAGTTTATTTTGCATCGATATGCGTGAACTCTGCGGTCGCCACCATAGCGAAGCTTGGCGCATGTGCACAGACTAAGCAAGACGCAATGAAAGGAACCTAATCGCAGAGCATGCCAAAATGTCAAAGCAAGAAATACGTGTTGTGTTCCGAATTGAAACGGCCATAAGGATTGGCAGAAACCGAGTTTATGATTGGAATAATAATTTACAAACGCACTGTGGCCATGGCCACAGTAGAATGTGCCGTCAGAGGCAGTTTGATTTGAAATCCTACACTACGGTACATGAAAAAACTCGGTGACTGACTACACGGCGGTTGCTGTGGGAGTTCCGAAGTTCGGGTCCTTGACTGCTTTGGGAGTAGCTGAGGTGTTTTTAGGACCTTCGATGAAGGTAGATCCCGCGTGCAAGGTCAAGAAGTAGAGCAGCTCGAAGAGGGACAAGATGATCATGAAAGCTTCCACCGTTTTCTGCGAGAACAGTGCGTAGAGTAACACCGTTAGAAGATCATGCTTGATAGTTCGCAATCGTTTGAATCCACACTGTGACAACTTTCGATTATTTACAAGTCAGAATAAACTCACCAGTCTCTTGCTGCGGCCATGGCTTGTGTGAATTTCTTTGCAAGCAAGGCCCATGGCCAACAGAGTGAGCAACCACGCGATCAGAGAGGTGGCAGAGGCAGCTGCGAGGCTCTCGGAGCGCCAAAAACGCACATGATACACTCCTGCGAGGACTGATGCGAGGCCGACCACGGATGCAATCAAAGCAGTCGGGATGAAATAAGGAGTCACAATATTTCCTGCAACAAGTCACAAGCCACAATAAATGCCAAACACTCTTGAGATAAAAAGAAAAGAAAGAAAACAGATGATGCAATGAGGCTATGAAAATATACTGATGCATAGAAGGAGCTGCTCTCACCGTCATATAGGTGGGCGTCCGAATCAAGGTTGTGGTTCAAGACGGAGCCAGCCAGTGCGGCGGAAATGAAGTACAAGCAAAAGTTGACAACCAGAAGGGGCAGTGTCGTCCCTTTCCCGATACCGAACGCCATAGCTAGTGCTGTGCCTCACAACAACTTTTAGAATCCTACCGTTAGACTCAAGCCCACCGACTGTAAGAAAGGTGTGTGATCGGATCAAGTCCCACTACCGCTATAAGTAATTGCGAAGGGGACTGCGCCAGCGCCAGCTATACGCTCTGTCAAGCGTCAGGGTTTTGTAGACAGCGCCGCAGTCGTCTAGTCCTCGTCCTTTATGTAGGACCAGAGTCTCTGTTCTCCATTAAGGGAGCGTCTGTCAACGCACTGACGCTCTGAGCTGGTGTCATCTGAGATCTTATGAAGGCTTTGTATCCTTTCTTTGCAAATCTTCTGCAGAAATGGGAGAGCACTGGCTTGTGTCAGTTGAAGTGCTCGGCGTCAGGCTTGTCGCCGTACTCGGAACAGAAAGCTTCATCCTCCTCCCCGGACCTCACAGGTCGTTTGATGATGGATTCGGCGATCATACAAATTGTTTCCGTGTAATCTCGCTGCCTTCTCAAACAGGAGCTTACTACGAGACTTCATAAGTTCCCGCAGTAATTCTCTTCAAGAGTTCCGGATCATAAGAATTGATCATGCTCATGTGCTTTGGTATTTCATTAGCTTCCGGAGTAATGCTCACCACGCGTTCCTAAGAAGAATTGATCGTGTTCGTTGGCAGATGTGCTCCTAATGGGGCGTCCTTGGAGATTTCATAAGTTTCCGCAGTAATTCTCACAACGAGTTCCGGTTGATCATGCATGTTCTAGTGCTAAAGGTGCGTGCTTGGAGTTTCCTTTCCTTAAATTCTATTTTCTTGACGCACGCATTTGCAATAAAAATCCCTAGCAATATATTATCTGACAAGCAGTCAAGAAGTTCGTACGTAGAGTATTCATAAATTTCAGCAATAATTCTCACCGAGCATTTCATCATATCGCAGCAATTAGGGTTTGTTCAAAACGAGCAGTAAAAACCGGTCACATATGCCAAAACTTCCGTACCAGTCTGTACAACCGTCGAGCTGTTGTAGACAAGGACATCGGGGGAAGTTGAGAGCTCGGCGATCAGAGACAAGCCATGTGAATTACATGCTGTAGTGCTGTGCCACTGCGAATTCCTGCACTTGCTCTCGCATCAATCATTGTCGTGCTTGTAAGAGCTCAGTAGCAGCTCAGGCCAGAAGGGCCACATGGGTTGTGCTGCAGGAGGACAACGACAACTCTAGCTCGCTCTGGACGCAAGCACATGCATGTCGCTCCCTCTCAATTTCCGGAGCTCTGTGAGAAAACAGTGCATGAGCTACATAGCTTGCAACGATCGAGAGTGATGAGCTGCGTTACCGAATTACTACTGGCATGGGCAAAGAATCATCACTTCATGATCGCAAATCATGTCGGTAGCAGTCGATGGAAAGCTGTTTTTTCTTCAGTGGAGAGTGATGGAATGAATTCGTGATGTACGTGAGGAATGAGCATTATTGTCCTTCTCGGATTGTTTCCCGAGTGAGACTACAACCCGTTTTAGAACAGCACTGTAACATTCTTCATTCCATTGTTTCTACATTCTTCACTAAGAATGCTAAACTCTTGCAGTCTATGCCATTTCCATGTAAGGTAACGTCATCTGCTTCGCGGATACCGGCACTAGCTTTGACCCTTCAATGCTTCAAACCTTTTCTGGATTTTGCATATTCAGTTTGGCTTGTATCTTTGTACAAATATATTATTCATGTGAATTTCATCAATTTGGTCATAAAGAGAGGTCATTGCCTTTAAATATTCAAGAATTGCTTTAGTTGAATGAGAAGGAATTCAAGCTAAACACTAGCATGAAGCACTTTGTTCATCATTCAAAATAAATAAATGTTGGAGGGTGTATGGGTTAAGAATTGAGTATTGTTCCTATTACTAAATGTTTCATTTTATTTGTCAACAATTGCAAAAAGATTCTAATGCAAATAAGCATGGTGTTTATTAATATGCAAAAGTAATGAAAATTAAGAGTCTGGATAGATGACCTAAGACTGACTAGAATTTGTGCTACCCTACTTGGAGTTTAATTTAGCAAGGAAATGCCAATATAGAATGTACATTGTAGACTTTGAAAGGTCCATGTCATCCTAAACCAATTACATGTGGACATGTAGCACTTATTATCAAAAATATACTTAATGTTTGCCAAATCTGACCTTTATGTACTAAGGTAATAGCAATGTTGTGTTAGTTCTTAAATTCAACGCCAATATTTATTCATCATCAAATATTGTTTTAGTATCTCTGACCTATTTGAATTAGAATTAGGTGTAATTACCTTTGTGCATATATGTAATCTTCATCAAATTCATCACATAGAAAATGTGGGTTTTAAGAAGTCAAGCATTGGTTTGGATGAATGAGAAGTTTTGTGGTAAAAAAATGAAGCCCCCCTTTTCTTTTTCTTCTTTTTGGAAACAAATGAAACAGGATTTCATTGCAAAAAGGATAAAATACAAAGCCCACCAGCCACAACCTTTTGAACCTCGGTCTGTGTTCATCGTCCAGATTTTGGACATTGGAGCGCTAAGGGACGACAGCATACCTTTCCACCTTCTTTCTAGGAGGGCACCAGTGCATTAAAGCTGGTGCTCTCCTCTGCCACCATGGCCAAATTTAGGCTTGTTGCAGTTGGTATCCGAAGCAGATGACGTTGCCTTACATGGAAGTGGCACAGTCTGCCAATTTCAGTTCGCCAATTGATTGATGGGAAGTTCAATTAATTTCGTATTTGGAGATGAATCAGGAATGACATTAATTCTGACTGAGACGCAGGTTTATTGAGTCAGTCATCTAAAACGCCAGCGGTGTTAATTATCACCTTTGTTTGGGCGAAGATTTGTGCACGATACGGTAACTACCGGGGTAACGAAATTTGTCCCCCAGCCAAACGAAGGTGATAATTAACACTGCTTGTACTCAAGCTCAGGGCCTAAGACGCAATCCGCTGTAAAATTGATCACTCACCAGAAAAAACTCAATCCAGATCGGGCCTCTTTAATTGAATCAGGGAAACGGTCTGGACTTCGATTTTTAGACGAAACGCATCCTCAACAACTGTGGTGAAGAAACGCGAGCAACAAATATATTCAGTTGAACGGAGGCGAAATTTGTCCCCCAGCCAAGTAGCCATCGGCAGGAAAGCATTTCCATAGCTCCAGAATTGAAAACATCATTATGGTCCACGATTATCAATGGAAAGGACACCTTGCATGTTCTTGCTGCGAAGTTGGTTGGCATCGCAGATACAAGCGACAGCTTCATCGCAGTGACCGGACACATGACGCGTATCCATGTGCTCAAACTTCCATTCGCGAGTTCTGTATTCTTCACTCAATAATCGCTGCCAATGCCCAACGTGGGATCGACGCGGGAAGGCGATTGAAGAACCAGCTCTGGATGTGGAAGGCGGGAAGGACCTCTGAAAGCAGGGCAGGGATGGACCAGAGTCGGGTATGAGCCACAAAGACGGACAGGCAAGTTTGTCTGGCTACGTGAAATACTCGAGGGTGTGTGTTTAACGTCTCACGTTGGAGTGCACCAGCTCTGCTTTTTCGAAGACCAGAGAACCCCGAGCTTGAGAATGATCTATGACAAGTGATTGAACCCCTCGCGGCTTTTGCGTACGGCGTTTGGAACTTCAAATTCGGAAGGGAACTTGTAGCTCCTCCCTCCTGTGTTTTGTTGCAAGAGCATGCTTGCCAAACCAGGCGAATTGAAGGTGTTCAACTCTCTCAGGCATTACGGAGGCACTCCGGAGAGCAAACCTATTCGATGTTTTAATCACTGGTTGCTGATTGTTTTTGAACCTTTCAAGCTTGCTGCATTGTTGGGCGACTGAGGTTTGCTTCATTCCAATGATCGTTTTACATGAAATGTTTTCAAAGACGGCAAATCAGATTCCCTTTCTACTCAGTCTGATACTCTGATGTGTGTTTGTGCATTTACAATGCAAGTTTCACCTCACCAAATTTAGGTCTTTATTATGAGTAAGATCACACATGATGGTAAACCATGACACCTACTCAATAGCCTAAAATCACACACATGGAATTGCAGTTTCTCACCACACAAAGTCATTTTTGTTTCTACATCCCGTGTGCATTGTTTTGGACACTTCTGTAGGGGTGGTTCTTAATGCCCAAACTGTTTTCGAGCCTCTTCCTGTAGAACCAAGTATCAAACCTCATGGGTTCCCTCACAATTGCCCTTGTAAGGTAGTCTGCTCTTAAAAGGTTGCTTTTAAGAGCTAATTGCATTTTGGGGGAAGTTGTACTCCAATATTCAATTAATTTTTGTAGAAAGAAAATTGGAATTGACATCTAATCTAAGTCATTTCATATTTTAAAGATGTTCCTTGAATTAGTTACAAATTTTTGAAGTTGAAATGTAGTACTTACTAAAAGTATCCACTTCTTGAAATGTACACTATTGGTACATTGAAGAAAGCAAAATGTATTTCTATGTTAATGGTTATTTTTAGAGTAAGATTATTCTTAAAGCACCCTACTTTATTCTCACTTGTACTTTGTAAAGTGCCACAAAGATACCATTCTATTAGTGTTAGCTTTGTAAATACTCTATAATTTTGAACATTAAAGTATGTCCAAAATTTTATAAATTTGCAATCAATATTAAAAAACCAATCATTCTTCACTTGAAGGTCTTTAGTCATTTTGAAATTTTAAACACTAAAATTACAATCTTCTAAGTAATTTGAAATTTTAAAAAGGATATTTCATATAATCTAAACTCCAAAGTTAATCCATTTTGATACACAAGTATTGACCTTGACCAAGGAATACAATATTTCTAACTCTTTGGACCTAAAATATAGAATTATATATGTAAATATAAGTAGTAGTGCAATGTTGATTGCACAACAAATTTTTGCCAATATACAAAAATTTATGTACTTCATGACATATCAAATTGGGATGAAATTTTGTTCATTTATAAGGACCATAATTACTATCTTTTAAAAATTGTATCTTTTTTAAAACGGCATTATGGTTGTACACACAAAATTTAATGCAAAGTAAGCAAAACCATTAAAAAAACTACATACATAATTCATATTTTAGACACCCTATTCTTTGTTCTACAATCCATTATTTATCCCCTTTTGCAATGTAGACGTCATGATTTACTATAGTACAATATACTCCTCTTGTGCAAAAAATTGTATTAAGGATTCTATTTAGAAAATTCTTGTAATTATCCAACTTCTCCTCCTCTCTAAAGTATTTGAAAATTATAGATATTATAAATTTTTAATGCAAGTAGGGAATCTTAATACAAGTAGGGGACCAATCTTTTGTTATGTCCCAAAAGTACATTAGAATGAATCCTTAATTGACTAAACTACATTTTTTGGGAAACAAATTGATTTGGGGCAACTCACTACAAACATAATTCTTATTTATTTTTCTTTGAAATTTTCACACAACATGTGCATGAGGAGTAACTTTAAGGTGCAACAATTTTTATAACTTTTGACTACATGATTAAAAAGTTTTTGCATAATATGTAATTTTTAATGCTTAGTGGGCAAACAAGTAGCTAAAAAAATTCACTTTTTCAAGAAATAAAAATTTGAACTTGATTTTCTAAAGTTATGTATATGTGGAAAGCTTTGAATCTTTCCATTTTCATTAACAAGATGAAAGTTATGAAGAGTTTTAATTTGTAGGTAGTTATGGAATCTACTCTAAAACAAAGTTTGAAGTCCTTTATTTCACTCAATTTTCAATATTTTTGAAAATAATAAAAGCATTGGATGTAGATTGTTTAGTAAGACATTACCACCACTAGAATTGACAATTTTTCAATTCTATAACTAAATTCTTAGCAATTTAAACACCGTATTTGACATTCTTGCACTTGGCCAAGAGTAGTGACCACATTCACTTCTATTCATTGAAAATGGTATTACAAAAGTTAGGTATCCCAATTTTTTCAAAAATATCTTTTTTTAACTTTACATATACATGAGATTTTTTTTATTAGGATGCATTTTTTATTTTTGTACATACAAAAAACAAGTAAAAAATACAAGTTTTTCTCATATAGATTATTTCTTTTCTTAATATTTAGTCTTCCAACACCATGCATTACAATTATATTAATATAATACCATTCTTATGCCAATATCAAATGTACAACAACAAATCATTGTAATCATATGAAGATGTATTTAGAAAATCAAAATGAAATTGAAGGCATGTCAAGTGCCTTCTCATTTCAAATTTATAATTCAGACAACACAAAAAATTCCACTCCAATATTTACAAACACTTTGAAAACAAATGCTTGATGTCTACACTTCCACACACTTTACACTATCATTACATGTACCACAATTTTTCTTCAATTACTACGCTGCTTCATTTGGTGTCTCCAACACTTGTGTGGATGATTGTGTCAAGACTTCTTCTTGTCCTCTACCAACTACCTCACTTTCTTCGTTTACGCTTGGTCTACCAATTGGGCTCGATGGTGGTAGAGAGGCGTATTCCAATGTCTTATCCACTATAGTGCTTGTAAGAGGCGTTGACACTTCCTTTCATAAAGTCGGCAATAGAGTAGATACTTCTAAGATGGAAGTGACTCTCTCATAAGTGTAAGGTTCCTGGATATCAAGCTGAACATATCGTACATGTTCCCTATCATAAAAATATCCATCTTCATTTGGAAACAAGCTCATCGAATTTAAAAAGTCATATGGTGACATTGTTGACATGGGAGGCGTTATAGCCAGTGTACCCTCGATTTCTCCTACATTTGTATCAAGAGCTTGCATTTCTTCATTTTCCACATCAATGGTATTTTTTGTTGGCATGTAAGTAGGGGCAACTTCCACTTCCAACAAGTTGGATTGGTCCACATGAGCATCACTTATTGCATCAATGTCGAGAGGCGTTGTTGTTGGTGTACCTTCAATTTCTCCCACGTCAATATAAACATCTTGTGATTTTACATTCTCCACATCATTGGTATTTTCCTGTTGGTACAACTTCCACTTCCAGCAAGTCTATTTGGTCCCCGTAAGTGTTACTTATTGCATTAGTGTCAACAGAGTCCAAACTTCGGCCGCCACTAAGTAAATCATCCAAGTGTGTATCATCTACATGACTACCACCATTACTCGATGATGAAGCTCCTGAATCTATTGTGCTCTCTTACCTTTTATGCTTCTCCTTTCGAATCACTTGAAATCTTTCTTCTTCATTTGATGAGTCTCTTGATGATCGTGCTACCCTTTCATGTGGTATACTTGCATTTGTTTCAGAAGAACTATGACTAGGTGATCAGTCTCCTATTTCCAACACTTATGAAGATATGCATTTAGCCATCGTACTCACATTGTTCACTATTACCATTTTATCTTCATACATGAACTGTAATGCATTGTATACAAACTCTGTACAAGCCATTCCACCTTCCATAATGATTACTTCATCACCTACAAAACCGGTCTTTATAATTTCTGGCACAACCATCGTAATGTCCAATGTCACCAATCCTCAATTCTGTGGCAAATACATTTGTATCATCCTCTTCAACTCTATTGGTGTCCTTTCCAGCTTGTTTGCTACTTGTGGTATTACTTCTTCACTCCAAGTGTCTTGAAAAACCACATCCAAACTATTCGTATAATTCAAAAGGTTTTTTTATAGGTCTTGAATCTTTGGGATATTGCATGATAATAACAATGTTTCCCACTACTTGTACATTGTAAAGGCGTTGCTCACCATAACGTAAATTATGGACATATGAAAAAACTATTTGTAGTTTAAATATCCATAAACTATACAAGCAATGCAAACTTTCTAGCAAAACCATTTTTGATTGCATTGCTTCATCAAAGAGTACACTAGGTAGAAAAAAATATGGTAGTCCATCGTAAGATCAAAGATATCCACTTCTGAAATTGTTGTAGAACCTTGTTGTAGTTCTCACTCGACCATTCTTTGTCCACATCTACCGAACCTCCATGTCTACAATCAAAAACTTATAAGCACAGTTTACCAGGTTTGACATAGACATCATCGAAAAAACCTCCCTTACACCTCACATGAATTATTATTGCTCTTTCTTAATATTGCATTGTTGAAAGTGCAATTTACCAATCTCATCGTGCATTTGCTACATCGTCTACGTCCCAACCATAGCTAGTATAATTTTTATGACTTGCTTTGACATCAATAAAGTGTTGCCTCACAAATGGTGGAATATGTTTCCCAATACTATTGAGCGATCGAGCCATCTTCACAGTAAGCGAATTCCATAACATCTTTGTATCATTACTGAATGTCTTTCCTATTAAGGTGAACTACCTTCTGCGGTCACCTCCATATTTGTTTGCATCTATGGCATAGAAATCATTCATAAACAATAGACTTTTGTCCTTTTCTTGAACCATCAAGTAACGAATTTGGTTCCCCATCATCCTTCCTTTATAAACAATTCACCACATATGCTACAGTACCTTCGGGAGGATTTGTAGATGTAGCACTATTGAAGTAGTATTCTTGTCAATCTTGCTTCCCTTCAACTACTTCTTTTGCTACTATGCATTTAACTATACGTAAATAAGTTTCTTTTTAAACTTTGGTCAATAGCCTCAACCACGTTTTCTCCATCCTTTTCCTTGTGGGGTTTGCATTCATTGTAACATTGAGATTCTTCTCCCTCATAACCTTCTTCCACTTATCCTTTGCCTTTTTGCTGAAAAACAACTTTCTTTCCTCATAATCTCTACACACCTTCAAGATGGCTTTGTAAGATTCTTCATCTTCATTCCAAACATGTCAAATGCAGTCAAGCATCTTCCTCAACAAATTTCCAAGCGATATATGCTTTGGTAAACTTTTGCTCCAATGCAACGCATTTGCTACCATTATCAATGCTCTATCCTTGTGTGCATCATCAATTCAAAAAGCGGCACTTGAACTCCCAAAAGCTCTCCAGATGTCAAGAAGTTTCATAGTATTTTCGTAGAACGTGATAAAAAACTTTCCGTCAAACTTCTTCGCATTTATTCTAACCAATGCTTCAATATAGAATTGTGGATTATTATAAAACATGAACTTTGCTTTCTACCCCGCAAAATGCTTCTTATACACTTCATTAGACATCTTACCTTCTTCATTCTCCTTTTGGGCTCGTTTACAAACAGCTACAACATATTGTCCATCCATTGGCTCCCACACAATATTCCACTATAGCCATTGGATCCTCACCGTACCAATGAGAACAAATGGATTCTTAGGGTTGTAATTTGTAAATGCAAACTTGAACTCTCGAGCAGCACCTTCACGACTGAATGACACTTCCACCAATTCTATCTCCCCATTGTCATTCATACTTTCATATATATATATATATATATGCAATGGGATGAAGTATAATAGCACTCATTCCATCTGCTTCGTATTCCTTCAAACGCTCATACATTTCATCAACTCTTTAATCCATGTGTACTTTGTGGTTTGTTTCTACATTTACAACATTTCAAATGCTATCAATGTTTGCATAAAACATTGTATCATACCCCCAACTTTGTATTGAGTTTCCATCGGAAAAACCACAATTAGTTTTGTAATATTACTCAAGCGTACACTTTCTTCAGTTCTTGTCTCCATTCAAGCTCCCCTTTAGAAGATTCATCATTTGTAAAAACATCTTCGCCATCATTGCCTTGTAGAAGAGGTCCTTCTATAGCTGTTCTTTGATGATGTCTTTGCACTATTGAACGAGTGCAGATGCTTCCCTCTCTTTGTGTCCCTCTTTCCATTATGGGACCCATTTTTTCTTCTTCAGTGATGTCATATTCTCCTAAATGGCATTGTTCTATAGTTCCTACACGTATTCTACCAGTACAGTGTCTTCTACCTCTAGTAAGTCCTCTAGTGTTCTCTCTTGTAAGAACAACTCATGATTGATATTTACGTCTTCTTGAGCCAAGTCTTGGAGGCCTTGATCCAGATTCAACTTCAATGATTGTAGTTGCAACTCCAATTGTTTGTGTATTGTGAACTTTGTGAGGAAGTACTTCTTCACCCTACATAGTAGTTTGAAACGGTATACATTTAGTTTAAACCTCTATGTTCTCAAGTGGTTGCATAATTGATAATAGTATGCCCCATGCCTTTGCCACGGTCAAAACAAATGAAAAATATATATTTTTTAATTTTTTTAATTCATATAAACTTTAGAGTTCAATAATTTACACGTTGTAGGTTGGAAAGCCACAAAACCTAAGTCTATGCACCCCTCATTGTTGAAGACTTTTCAACGATACCAAACACACAAATGATAGACGCACGGTTTGAAAGATTTCAATGTGACAAACAAACAAACTTAATAGAGGATATTTTTTCGTATTAGAGTTTTTTCATGTTGTTGATTCTCACTCTTAAGTAAAGGTTGAACTATATCATCCATTGATGTAGACTGTAAATTCTGACAATGTGCTCTCTGCCTTTTAGAAAAAACCCTTTCTTTCACATCTTGTGTTGTTTCTAATGAGGTAGCAGCATGTTTACGACTTCGTTTGGATATAGGAATCCAGTTTTCTTTCAAAGGAGTTGCAAGAAGCTGATACATTTCATCAGTATCCTCTGGTTCCCTAGGTGGAGCCCGATCTTCAACAACAACAAGATTATTGATTCAAAGGTCCTCATAACTTCGAATCTCAATATATCGAGCACATGCTTGAAGTAGTTGTTCGCAAGTGGATCCTTTGAATTTTTGAACACATGCCTCTCTTTGAACCTACAACTCTTTAGGCATATTCCTCCAAAATTTCACCAAAGGCTTCAAATCGTGCATTGGAGATAGAACTAGAAAAAGCTCTATTGGAATAGGTGACAGTATGAGCTTTTTTTTCAATTTTTACTTCTTTAGTTTTGATTCTGTGTTGCTCATCGACATTGTCTGTCTTCCATCAGCGGTGCCTGCCAAGTCCTTAATGACTCCAAATGAAATACCTAAAGCAGTCTAATATCAACCTTCCTTAATTGGAAATTTTGTAATCCAGAGAGTGGGCTCTTCAAGGTTGTCTCCAACCATCCACCATCCATGGTCCAACTAGTTCAAATGAACTTTAGGTGCCATGATGCTCTACAAAAAAAAAATAGAAGTAGTGTTCATTAATTGAGAATTTCTTCTAAAATTATAACAAATACATTTAGGAATTTGAGACTCCTATTGTACAACCCTTCAAAGATGTAATTGTATTGTTGTAAAGTTCTTAATTAGTTCAAAGAATCACGACAACTCGTATGTACTATAGATTTTTTTAAATGGACATAGAATACAATTGACCGAAAACACACTATTCTTTCAAACAATTCAATACTTGGTAGGCAAATAACCTTGTTTGTGCAGATCAATTATATTTTCTAATAATTCTTTAGCAAAATTGGTATTCAAATTTGCCACTGCAATATTTGTATATTAATATATTTGGCTTTTAATGTTAGCATTTCATGTTCAATATATATTTACATTTGAGAAAAAAGATACAAGAAGTTATAAAAATAAAGACATTCAATAAGTATTAGTTTGAAAAAGTAAAATCATACAATTTTTAGTTTAGAAAAGTAAAAATACAGAATTATGTTTGGGCAAACACAATGCTTGTCATTGTTGAATCAAATTAAACATTTAATCAAGTGACTATAGGGCACATCTCCTCAAAATCTTGATTTTTTTCATTAAAAAATAGGTGAAGAACTTCCCAATAGTTGCAAAGCCTAAATAAATAACCTATTGTTTGAAATTAGATTTGAAAATGTGAATTCCTATTTAATTTTGAGGTTGGGACTAAAAACAATGAACTTCATTTTTGTTAAGTTTTAGTACATGAATTAAAATATTAGAAATCATGTATTTTAGAAGAGCATTTGCATAGAAATCTGAAACTTTGTTGATGACAATCATGACATACAATTGGTGTTTCATACTGTCCATTTTAGAAATCGAGAATTTTTGTGTAAACACTATCAACAATGTATAAGGTAAACCTGCCTATGACAGGCAGAATGGCTGATCTGTCCTATTGCCATTGACAAAAAAAATCTGATTTTTTTTTGTACAAAGACAAATGTGAGAAATGAAGGAAGCAATTAGAATTTTATTTTTTCGACAAAATATAAATTTTTTGTGAATTTTCGAAGTTTGCTGTCCAGTTTGCCCAAAAAAGTCTGTAGACTACCCCAAATCAGCAGAAAAGTGTTTCCATGATGGTCATCTTACCACCCAAAGCAGTGATAACATTCTTTAACATGGTTACAAGATTTCCTAACATGGACATGACATAAAGAAAATAAAAAATAACTTTTTACTAACAGTTTACACTAGAAAGGTGTCAATGTTCTATCACAGTTATTAATAACTCCATAACCATATTCCAAGGCTTTGATGACAACTACAAATCAACCTAATGTAGTCTTAATTCCATTTTTAAGAAAAAGTTTCTCATGGGTTGATGGAAGACTGTAATGGGGGGGGTTCCCTAGGTGCCTGTCATGGGTGATTTGCCTGTCATAGGCAGGTTTACCTTAAGTACTTTTAATGTGAAGGATATGCATGATTGTTGTAATTATTATTTTTTCAATTGAAAAAAATCCCAATGAATCTAATTAATTGTTGTAAATTAGGAAAACACTTGTACTAGATGCCAATTATTTTTTATATTCCTAGAAAAAATCACTAAAATACATTACAAATTCAAATTCATGTATCCAAATTCAATTTCAAAATAAGCTTGGGTACATCACAAACCACCAATTTGAACTCTAAATACAAAAGGAGTTAAAAAAATGTTAATGAAAGAACTAGCAAATACTATGAAGAAAGAAATAGGTATATAGAGAAGAGGCCTAATACAACTCAAAATGAAATGACATAAAATCCTTTAAGCTAGAAAGGAGATTAGAAAGAAAGCAATACAATAGAATTTGATTTGCATGGATACATATTGAACATCTATATGGACATCTTTGGAATTTTTTTTAAAAGATACAAAATACAACTAATGTAAAACACTAAATTCTTTCAATGAATTCAATCCCTGTTGCCAAATACACTCGTTTTTTTAGATCATTTATATTTTCCAACAATTCTGTAATAAAATTGTTATTCAAGTATGGTAGTGCAATTTTTGTATTACAATATTTGACTATTAATGTTCGCATTTCACATTCCATATATATTTAAATTTGAGAAAATTCATACAAAAAATGATAAGAATAAAGATATTCAATATTATTTTATTTTTAAAATAAAGCCTCTAATGATTTTCTATGTAAATCATATAATTGTTATTGGGAAATTGTGATGCTTGTGATTGTTGAAACAAATTCAACACTCAATCAAGTCACAATGGACCATATGTCCCTAAAATCTTTCAATTTTCATTCAAAAATTAGCTAATATGTTTCCAATAATAGCAAAAGCTTGAAATAGGAACTCAATATTCAAAAATAAACATGGAATTGTGAATTCCTATTTCATTTTGGCTTGAGACAAAAAACAATGAATGAAAATTTTTAAAATGCGGAGATATCCTAAGCTTTTACAAATTGCAAATTATGATTATTATATAACATACAACATTTGTACAACTTTTTATGAAGTTTCACACACTCACTAAGAAGTTTCATCTAATTCTTTGAATTGTCAATATTGTGACCGATGTCCTTGAACTAATCATAATTGTACTTTGCAAGGTAGTCTATTGAAAATAGAGTTCTAAGCTTGGATAGCTTGAAGGGGGGCTTATCTAAGAGAATTTTCCACAAAAATGTTTTTTCCCACTTCACAAATGTTTTTCTTATCACCCTACATCATAGAAACAATTCAATCATTAGCTTGTTGAGGTAGGGCAATTCTTTCATTCATGTGACATTATATTATGATTTTTGGTTCTAATTACAATATTTTAAAAATAAAAATTTGAAGATTTTTATAAATGGCATTGGTTTTTTAGTAATGAAGACCAAATGTTCAAATTTTTGACATGTGAATTGAGGCAATTCCATTCCAAGCACATAAAAATCATAATAGCATCCATTGATTTTCTTAAAGATTCTTGTGTTCGCTCATTTAATATTTATATCATATAGATTCTAAAGACTTTGCTTTGCAAATAATCTATAATTTAAAAAGTCAATTTATTGGTTCAAAAATTATCTTTCAAGAACAATTTAAATCGAAATAAAAAATTTCTGAAAACGCTATGATTAGACTTGAAATTTTGAACTTTGAGGGAAAATTTCTTGTGAAAAGTATAAATGTTCAATGTACTATCAATTTTAGAAAGAATTTAAAATTTTAAAATTTTATTGAAAAATATTGGTTTATTTAGAAATTGATCTAACTATATGGATACAATGTATAGATTATATTTTACAACTGTTGGTTGAGAATCATCATTGAATCATCTTCTAATTTGCATTTTATATTACACCTTCACAATTTTAGAAAACTAGACTACCCTTAGTCTATAACCCCTAAAGGCCTAACAACTTCTTGACAATAGACAGGTTGACAATGAGTACCATAACTTTGAAATTTTTTTCCACATGGATGTGATGGAGATTTTAATTTTAAATGTACAAAAGTTAAAACTAATTTGTCTCATATGTATGGATTTAAATTTAGAAAATAATAAATGTTGGATTTTTAGATTATAACAATTTCAGATTACCAACATATAGGCAAAAAGGGATTGCACCATATTGTGACATGTTTCCCAAATGCCATTTTTTTGCAAAATTTCAAGCTTAATTATAGCATTTTTAGAAATTTTTTATTTTTATTCTAGTCTTTTTTGATAGATAATTTTTTAACCAAAAAAATAACTTTTCAAATTATAGATTATAGATTATGGATGTAATCATGTTATTTTATGTGCTTGGAATGTAATTGCCGTAGTTTACATATTCAAAATTTGAACGTCTAGTCTTAATTCCTAAAGGACCAATGCCATTTATAAAAATCTTCAAATGTTTATTTTAAAAATATTGTAATTAGAACCAAAAATCTTAATGTTTGCTAGTGTTAATTCTATTAAAGAGACTATGATAAATGCAAGAATGTTTGCCATGTAAGCACGTAAAAGGTAACAAGATGGACACGATATTCATAAAGAATGTAAACAAGAATGAAGTGTATAAAGATTGAAAGGGCATATAGTTTGCACATTGCATTTCTATAGAATGTCATTCCATTGTTCCTACCTAAATCCACCACTACCGCAAAGATAGTGAACTTTGGACTCTTGCACCAAAATTCAGTACTACTACAAGGATGGTGAACTTCGAATTCTTACACCGCTGATCCTACCAAACTACAACACTGCTATGAAGCTACAAAAACCTGAACACCAACACCACCGTTTCTGCTAAATTGTAGCACTGCCGCGGAAATGCCGCCCATCTATAGCCATCGCCGAACTCTTCTACCATCGTTTTTAGCGAATTCCTTCCACCACCATTTTCAAGGAACTCCAACCCTACCTTTTTTGAATTCCTGCAAAAACAGCATCAGCTTTTCAAACCAAGATTCCCGCAAGTATTTCTCAAGTCGTACAATAACAAAAATCTTTTAAA
This sequence comes from Pseudoscleropodium purum, assembly GCA_963969395.1. Taxonomy (NCBI): domain Eukaryota; kingdom Viridiplantae; phylum Streptophyta; class Bryopsida; order Hypnales; family Brachytheciaceae; genus Pseudoscleropodium; species Pseudoscleropodium purum. The sequence continues at coordinate 19,816,473 of OZ017795.1, read as the reverse complement.
TTTTTGTTTGCATTGTGTGAATTCCGTCTTGAAGTTCAACCAAACCTTTCCACTCTCTTAATCCTGTCCTCTAAATTGTGCTTTACATGATGTAGAAAAGTGCTTGGAGAACTAGAATTTGAGATTAGAACAAGACAAAGAGGAGAGCCACGAGAATGATAGAGGGGAAGTGATGAAGAAAGTAGACAATACGCAAAAACCTAAAGAAGACACAGTTTGGATGCCGTAGTTTGTCAAATCCATAGTTTCGACGCCACAACTTGACAAAGCAAGTGGGGACATCGTAGCTTTCAACAAATAACAAGAAGCAATTAAGAAACGAAAAGCGAGGAACGGTGTGATCTTCTCCAAACGCTGGAAGTGCAAGTGAGATTCTACCATGTACATAGTTGTTGAATCCCCCTGTGTACACATGCTTAGAGAAAGTCACAGTCACACCTATGAATAGTGAATTCCCCTGTGAGTGGGGGGTTCATTGTTCATGAGTACTCAAATTGAATCATTGTTGTCTTCCTATAAACAATGCCCCCTCCCCCCCCGCCACACACACACAAGAGCGACCGAAATGAAGTAACAGCCCTTGACTCTACCAAAATAAACCAACCTTTGTTAATTGTTAATTGTTAATTGGGTTTGGCCTCTGTTACTCTTTTTTATTTAGAGAGGAAAATGATAGAAAGCAAAGAATATGGGTTTGACCTTTGAGCTTCTCACTACATGGGCTAGTCGTGTTTTATACTAAATTTTAGATGCTTGAAGTTATTTTCTCTTATTTTTCACTCAAAGAAAAATTTACATGGAATCTAACACAAGTGGTTTCATATTTTTCATTTATGAATTACTAATGAATTTCCAAAGAATTTACATCCATTGAAGAAATATGAACAAATCTCATTAGCTCTCTGACATTATGAGCATTCAAACTCACATGTACGAACTATATCTTATATGAATTCTTATGAGTTCTTAGAAATATATGCGTTTTTAGAAATAATTGATGAGTTCATTGTACTTAACCCCTAAAAGACCACCCTTGTGTTTTGGGCATTATGATTTTTTGGGGCAAGTACCTGTGAGCAGAGATTTGATTTATTTTGGCTCAAATTTTTTCACAAGGTGTGGACACGGAATATCTTTTAGTGTGTCAAATTTCAAGGCATTTGGAAATACGAATCAAAAGTTATTAAGCAATATGTTGTTTGCATGTCAACTCGGGCAGCTCTAAAAAATCACTTTTTCAAAAGTTAAAATTAGAAATTGGTTTATTATATTTATATATGCATAGAAGGCTTTAGATCATTCCATTTCAATAAGTGAGTCAAAAGTTATGAGGATTTTTAGTTTGCGGGTAGTTTTGGACTTTCTACTCTACAATAAATTTTGAAGTCTTATATTTAATTCAGTTTTCAATAGTTTTAGAAAAAAATAAATTGACAGAATGTAGATTGTTTATTTTAACATTTCAACCATTGGGATTGACGTTTTTCAATTTTATAAATAAATTATTAATAATTTAGTATTTTGCATCTTTTCCTACTTCATTTTACTTAATAAGTTTTTTCTATATGTTAAACAATTCCAAATGATTTGAAAATTTTGAATCGTGTAGACATCTTGTCATTATCAAAGGAAGTCGAAAGTTATAATCATTTTATCTTTTTTTTCATGCAAATCTGACCTACTGAACTGCAGCTGCCTGGATTTCAGCAGGGTCAAAAAATGGCACTCTTGAAAGTTCAAACACTAAGATCTTGCAATCCACACGGTGGATTCTTTTGAAATTTTTTTCATGTCTTTTTAAACTACGATAATACAAGATCCTACGGTTAAAAGAGTTAAAAAATGTTTTTTTCAAAAATGTGGCACTTGTACTAAAAATGACAGTTTTGGAGTGTTTTTAATGAGAACATAGTCAAGAAATTTTAGGGGTTAAAAGACAAAAGGAATTGGGATGTAACCTAAATTGTTTCATATTTTATGAATTTGTGTCTAATTACATATTCTATGAAATTTAAAAGTTCTAATGGTCTAGGCCTTCAAATGGGTCCATTTTCTAAATTGCATATTGTTTGTGTAGTGTTGGACATATGAAAAAGAAGTACATACGTTGCACATTTCAAGAAGTGGGCACTTCTAGAACCTTAGCACTTGGTGTTTTTTTTCATTATGAATGAGTTTGCTATTTCATTTGCATCACCTAAACTTAGTCTTTTCCAATAGAATTATACATGTGATCTTTAATCTTGAACCTTGAACCTTGTTCTCCTACTCATACGCAACAAACATCTATGTGAATAATAGAAGAATAAACTAGATGTTAGTGTACATGATTATTATTGATTATGAAAGTGAAAGCTATTAGATTAGTCTTGAATGTAGGATTTTTATAGAAAAAATTTATCCCTAAGAATTTTTTTTGTTATAGTGAAATGCACATTAGACATGTTTTGACATTTAATACATTCATTTTAGTTTTCATGAAAAAAATATGAAGAATTTGAACATTCCAATGAGTTTGACTATCTTCAAAGTATCTTTTGATTTTATTAGATGAAATTAGTTTTAATTGTGTGAACCTAGTTTTGATAATATATACATTTGTTTTGATATTAGTTCTTGTTGGTGATTGAATAATTTTTAATAATTTTTTTAAATATTGGACTTTACTATGAAGTCCTTCATGTATACTTTTGTTAATATTGCATAATGTTTTTTGAACCAATTATCTAAAAAACATTTATTCAACACTTTTCTGTCTTTTTAAACATATGAAAAGAGGAATCTAAAAATGTATACAATTTTCATTTGTAAAACAACATTTTGATTAGGTGGAAGTAGTATTATACCTATTCATTAGTTGTGGTACTGTGGATTGGTATTCAAAGTCGTACAAGGTTGAAAAATAATGAAAAATTCGTAATGGATTCTTATTGAAATATTCTGGGGTTGGCCATAAAAATTAAGCATCCCATAAATTTGTCAAAAGAATATAAAAACTTCAATAAGAAAATTTTATGTTTGTGTTTCAACTACTTAGATATCAAAGCATAGGTGTATTAATTGGGACCGAGTTACTAATAGCTAAATAGGATGGCTATTGGGTGCATGAAGGCATTTGTTGCATGTGTAATGTGTTTGAAGATTTTGTTATGGAAATTGGTATTCTAGCAAATTTTTTGAATAGATGTTAGGATAGGAAGCAATATAATAACTTCTATGTAATAAGTTGGATTTATAATTTTTTGAAGTCATTGAGTGCGCTATCCTAAAATGCCATTTGCAATGTTGACTGAAACAAATTTGTACATGTTTCTATACAAAATACTGAACTACAAAAAATAACAAAGAAGGGTGTTTGTGAAATTCGGATTATTAGTTTGTCAACATAGAAGTTGTAGGTGCAACTTGTGTGGTTTGTTCAACTTTTGAGGAATACTTAATGTGCATAAAGTTTACAAAATGAATAAAGGGAATAATAACAAAGTATTACGAGGTGTCATTAGCTAATGCTTTTTAGTGAAGCAATAGGACATGAGGGCCATATTTTAAATTTTTTATATGTATGTGGAAGTGTATTGAAGACATTCAATTGCAAATAGAAGACAAGTGTGGAGTTCATGACAAAAAGAAGAGTGCTTAGGAACGATTTGACTAAAGACAATGGTAGCAGAAGAATTTGGAAGTCCGATGGTTTTCAATGTTGTAGGCACTTTGGTGGTTGCAACAGAAAGAAGGAGCATAGGAGAAAGGCTTGCATGTGTGGTCAGAGCAAGACTTTTCCAAGAGGAAGACTATCCATCAATGGAGTCTCCCAAGCTGCAAATGGAATGGTGCAACTTCTTAGGGATGATGGTACTATAGTGGGAATTGGTATGATGGATAAGAATTTAACATGTGGTACCAAATTTCACCAAGTGAAGTTACATCCTTTTGAAATTGTGGTACATATCACACATGCTAAAAAAAACCAGAATGGGTAGGTGAGGTGGTAGGAAAGTTACTAGGCCATTGTGTAGGAAAGGTCATACGATGACGTCAATCTTTCATCTGTTGGGCACATCCTTCAGAAGTAAAGACAATAATTATCCCTTAGAGGGAGGAGCCAAATTTTTCCTTTCCTCTTGTGCCAACACCACAATTTGATTTTTATGATGTAGAGGAGAGTGCTAGCAATTCTAATGTGACACCAGCAATCCTTAGTGAAAGAAGCACAAGTAGAAGAAGTTCTCCTATGACGCAAGGATCTGAAGCCAATATTTCTGATATAATAAGAGGAAGGAATGTCTATAGATACATCAAGGAGGAGGTATTCAATGATAATCGGAGGGCTAGAGTGAAAACTCCAAGAGAGCGAGGGGAGTCAGTTAGCCAAAAAATTACTCTTGGAAGTATTCTATGCGCGAAGGATAAAGGAGCATGTATACACAATTGTCTACGTGATGTTGATGCAAAATATATATTAGATCAACGATATATGGCTTGGAGTCAAAAGTATGAAGCAAGGGCTATGTGGATAATGCAAATGCTCAATGCTTTATACACTCATACGGAGGGGACAACAAGAGACAAATACATAACAAAGTTAGATAGCATAGTGGTCTGCAATGCATGCTACGTTGCGGTGTTGGGATATTCGCGGAGGCGTTTCAAGCAATTCAAAACAGCACATGTTATATATAGTAAAGTGGCAACCATTCATGGAAATATATGTTAAGGGAGAGAAAGTGCAAAAACGTCAACTGCTAGAGAAAACCTAGATGTTTTTGTGAAGGAAGATGGAGAGCAACAACCCCATCGATTGGTACAAAGCAAAATAGACAATAAGGTGTTACCATTGATTTTGTTGTCTATAAATACAAACAAGTTGGATGTCTTTTGGTATGTGAACAAAGAAGTGAAGAAACTAGTGAATGGGTTGGAGTTATCGATGAGCTTATTCCATTGACTTTGGTGGAAGGAATTTATGCATGTGCAAATCCCACTGTATTCTAAGTTCTCAAAGTGCTATCACTATTGGAAGTATAAGTGTGGAATGGAATCCATAACAAATGTAGCAACAAAAGGGAAGATAAAAGAATTGTTTATTTTGCACATCCGAATCCAAATAGAGGAGAGGCGAGATTATTGGTTGTTCAAAAGATTTGCAATCATCACTCTAGATATCTTTACATGCTTGATTGTAAATGGTATGGATTAGAATACAACCATGATATCCAAAACGAGGCAAACTATGAAGAACATCGAATCTAAATTTGTAAAGATTCATCTATGTGGCATACTTGTACATGGGGTCAGCTTCTACGCAAATGTGTAGATAGATGCTCACCACAAACACAATAGCAATCAAGTCATAATGTTAGAGATGAACATAATATGCAATATAAAGCAAAGGAAAGGATCATTGCCACCGATGTTGAGGATTCAAGTAGATAACACCACAAGGGAGAACAAAAACATCTACATGTTTGTTATGTGTGCGGCATTAGTTGGGCTTGGTTTCTTGAAGGAAGTGCATCTTTGTTTTTTGATTGTAGGACACACTCATGAGAACATTGATCAAAGATTCAATGTCATTTTGAATGTGTTGAAGAGAAAAAACATAGATACATTAGAAGAGATGTTGCAGCTAGTGGAGAAAAGGACATCATATATAAAGGCTTTTGTGAGTGCTCGTAAACTAGAGAATGTTCGCAATTGGAAGGCATTTATCACACTTCATTTGCTACGAGAGGGAGAGTTATTGACAAGAATAACATTTCTACAACATATGACGTTTTACATGAAAGATGAGTTGGTGCATGTTTAACACAAACATTTAAGTTCAGATGAGTAGGGCCTAGTAAGAGGACATTTGTGTTTGAACTCACTACCAAACATTGCTGAGAAGCCAAAGCTTGCGCAGGTCTTTATTGCTAATCAAAGAAAGTTGAAAGCATTTGAACAAGTTCATTGCATACAAAAAAAAAGTTGGAATTGAGAGGTAGTGACCAAATCAAGAATATGGAAGTTGTTGATAAAATCTTTGAATTCAAAGATTATTTAGAAGATTTTCTACAATCAAATAGAGAGGGCTTCCGTGATTTACCATTTTGGCCGGGCAATATCTTGAACGAAAATGAGGATGACAATATTGTTTCAAATAGGAAAGAAAAAGGTCCAAATTCAAGTATAGCGGCTAATGCAGACAACAACAGAATAGGTAGTGCAACCATTGAACTAATAATATCAACAATGCCTAATTCAAAAAGGAGGGGGTATTTTGGACCCCGCAAGGATAGACCTCCACAAGAAGGATCCCGAAGAGCGACAGCAAAAGGACAAAAGGCAAAAGTAATGAATTGGCACCTAAAATAGTAAGAGATGCAAATGAATATTCTATTCTATAGTTTAGTCTAGAGAATGACGTCATTGTAGGCTAGTTTGTAGCTCTTACTGTGGAGTTGAAGGAAATAAAAAGAGGAGTACCTTTCTATGTAGGAAAGGTGTTGGAATTTGATCAAGGTAGGTGAGCTTCGAAGATGAAAATCTTGTAGTACTGGCCTACTATTAGACCCAAAGCAAAAGAAGAAGTTGGTAGTAATAGAGTGAGGTACTCAAATTGCATGGAATTTACGTGGGAACCATCTCGTGAGAGGTTTGCTTGAATTGAGAAGGAAGCTGCTATGTACTGATGGATGGATGTCCCTCCTTGAGGGAGAAGTGGTCATGTAGTAGGTTTGAACATTATAGTGCATGGTGTGCAAACTGAGAAGATAGTGGTAATTCTAGTGAAGGCTAAACCGCATCTTCTAGAATACTTAGCGATGCAAATGAAGGACTTAGATGAAAAATGTTTGTGTACTAATTTGAATATGTATTAGAAAGGTATTATATTATGCCGTGCACTTTTGGCCATGTAGTTGTAGGCATGTAGACATAATTCAATGGAAAATGCATAGTTTCATGCCCTAGAAGTAGAAAGTTTACGAAGTTTTTGTGATGTAAATAAAAAATTTGGATCAATATGACAAATATTCTTAACCAAATTTCTCATGCAAAGAGTAAAATGATGCTTTCAAAAATCTACCCCCCCTTAACATTTGTATTTGTCAATTTTAGATGGCATATAAGCCAAGTGCAATGTTGCATCCCTTAAGTGTAAAAATGTCTAATTTGGTATTTTTAGTATTTTCAATCACACTCTATTTCCTTCTACTTACTGATTTTTCAATCATGAATATGAAATTTTTTGGTTTTAAATTTTTACAAGTATTTCCAATTTATTTTTTCAATATATTATGAAGAAGAAAAAGTTTTAGGATTTATACATTTTTGTGTAAAAAGTTTGAAAGATAAAATCTAACCATTTGGGAAGAGTTGAAAGTACTTTTTTTTTAAATTCAAGCAAATTGACCTTGCAATTGGTACGGTTTTTTATTCTGAAATTTTAGAAGGAGTTATTTAACCAATTAATTAAAGAATTCTATGAGTGGATTTGCTAATGAATAATTATAAATAAAGATTTTTGCCTTGCTTTGGATTTAAGTACTTTGAAGCAATTTTGGGTCTAAAACCACCTTTCATCCTTTAGGGGTTAAATACAACAAAGGCTTTGTTGAAACCTTTTATTGCTTAATTGTGGATAAATGACATAAAATGAATGCCATGCATTCGTTGAATTGTAGGGCAATGTCATAGCCTAGCATCTCATTGCTTGATGTGTCTTGGTTTAGAATATACTCTTTGTTGAATATGTTTTGTTGGACAAGGCTTGTGTAAACATGCTATCTTTTGAGGCATATTTAATAATGACACCACTATAATATTATTTTAGATGAGAGCCCATGTGGTGAATATGTATGTAGTTTTACTATATATACAAAATAATATTAGATTATAGTCATTGATTGTTTGATACAAAAATGCACTGTAATCTCAGATATTTTTCAAAAATTTGGGAAATTTGAGCAATTAATTTGCCTCCACTTTTGTAGTTGCATCAAAGACCAATACAATGTGCAACTTCTACAATCTACCTTTACGCTACTTTACATGGACAAATTCTAGCCATGAGGCCTTGAAACCAACATTTTAATTTTTGTTGGACTAATTTTACTAAAAATCACCTACAAGATCATTACTTATAGGACTATACTATTAGGACTATATTTAAAACACTCCTTTCTCTTGTAGTTTATTGAACTATGTCAATTCCTAAGTGCTTAACCTTTAAAATTCCTTGACTATGTTTTCATCAAAAATGCTCCAAAACTGCCATTTTTAGAACAAGTACCAAAAAAAATTTGAAAGCATTTTAAAACCCATTCAACTGTAGGATCTTATATTACAATAATTTGAAAAGATGTGGAAAAAATTTCAAAAACTTCCACCATGTAGATTGCAAGATATCAGCGTTTATTTTGGAATAGAGAATTTAAAACTACTTGCAAACTATAACACCTCATAACTTTTGATTCATTGATGAAAATGGAATGATTTAAAGCTTCATATATATATATATATAATTATTTTCAAATTTTCAAATTTTTGTTTTTGAAAAAAGAATTTTTTTCAGATCTGCCCAAATTGCCCGAGTTGAAAAACAAACTACATATTGGGCCATAACTTCTAACTCATATTTCCAAATGTCCTGAAATTTTGTGCACGTGAAAGATATTCCTTGTCCACACCTTCTGTTAAAATCTGGGCCAAAAATATGAAAATCTCCGCTCACATGCACCTACTTAAAAAAGTTATGTCACCAAAAAACATACCGTGGTCTTTTAGGAGTTAAGCCTTTCCAAGTATGATTTTCCTATGAAAAAGAAGATGGACTTATAGCTCTTTTAATAAAAGGAATTTTTTTTTTCAAAGTCTAACCATATAGATTAAAGAGCTTGCTCATTGGTATACATACTAGTTTTGAATATGAAATTGTATAGGACTTGTGAGATTATAACAAGAGAATTGTGTATATATATAATTATTATTTTAATATGTTATCCCTCCCCACAATGTTTGAAAAATTTGCAAATAAGAGTCTCGGGGGATTAGAGGTGATATGAAGAATTAGAAATTATGTTAGCATATTACAATGCACTTTCAAAACCTTAAATTCAAATGGAGAGCCATCAAATTCATTACAAAATCTACCTTGTAATTATTAAAATGCAATTTCTTTTGTAAGCCAAAATTGTAAATAATTCCATATTGAAATTTGCATGTTTAAATTTATAGTGAAAATCATGAAAATACTTTATTTTTTCTGTTGAAACTATTGTCAAAGCAAATGGATAAGTACAATTTTTTAGATCTCAAAATCAATAAATATTAGGAAGCTTTACACTTCTACTAATGGTAAAAATGTGCCTTTTGAGAACCTCTCAAAAATCAAATATTTCCCTTTTTTGATTAAAATAAAAGCTTCTAGTAGTTAATCTTCAATATTGCCTACTAATTTTTTTAAACAGTCAAAGAAATTTAGTTGCCTACACGCAAATGAGCTGAAATTTTTTATTGACTATATAGAATTGCTCAAGCAATTAGATTTTAACACTATAAAATCAATATTTTAAAGATATTTATAGAATTTTTTTAGAGTGGAAACATGTATAGACTGTTTGACCTTAGTTGAAGGTACAATTGATAGCCCACTCATAAAAAGATATAAAATGTATTATAGTCTGAGTTATTTTTATTTATTGAATTTAAAGCATCCCATTATTATGAATACTCTAAATTTTCTTTTATATCATTCTATTCATTCCATTCAAATAATTTAAAGCATTCTTAATTAGGATATGCTAATTAGAATCTTTAGGACTATGTTTTAGTAGAAAAACACATCGAAACTATGATTTCTAGTGCAAAGAATTAATAATGAAATAAAATAAAATTTATATATTCAACTTTAGGATTGAGCACTTGACTTATATGAGAATTTTACAAAAATAATTTAGAAAATCCTCATGTCTTATAGTCCTTGTGTCTTCAAAGTTTTGAATTTTAAATCTTTGTAGTGGATAATTGAGTAGAAAAACTTAGGAAAAAAATCCATTTATTTTATTTCATTTTCATTCTTTATGAAAATTATTAAATAGCAATAGATTTTGAAAATTTTAAATCATTATATTTTGTAAAATAATATCAAAATGTGTCAATCCTAATAGTAAGATTGTTGTCAAAAGTAGTGTACACCCTATTGACCTTTTTATTTTAAAAATTTACAAAAATTGAGTTCAAAAATGAATCCTATTCAGATTATTTTTAGAAATTTGCATTAATTTTTCACAAAACAAGATTCTTCATAACTTTCACCTCACTAATCAAAATGGAATTAATCAAATATTTTTATATAGACATAAATATATCCTTTGAGTAATATTCTTTTATTTTGAATTTATGAGTTTTTTCCTTGGAAGCAAGGGAAGAATAATTTTTTGCTTAGAGGTCTAAAAGGGCATAACTATTTCTTATAAGCACTAATTGAAATAAAAGTATATTCCCTAGAAGCTAACATATTATTTACATTATAAAAGCTTAAAAAGTTGTAGAAAATTTGATAATAAAGGAATATGCCCCAAATCCTAAAAATTCCATTCCTAGATTTGGAACCTTTACAAGTTAAATGGCTATTCTAAGGCATGTACCTTATTAGCCACTGAAGAATGTTATTATTAACAACATTAATCTTTTATTATTTAAAGGAGACAATAAAGGTCATTCAAAACATGTAATTTTGAATAATATGACAATTGTCTAGCTCTAAAATTTCGTACAAAAGTAACAAATGTCAAAAAAATTTAGCCACATCAAATCATACAAATATTGTCGCATTTCTAGTTGAAGAACATTTTCAAATATTAAAATATACATAAATATTATGTTTAAATAATTCACTAATATATCACAATATACTATGCTAACATACTATTGTATATTAGCAACATAATTTAAGCAAATGCAATTTAGTTGCATATTTCTTTCTTTAAAGATAACAAGGTAGAATTTAGCTATTAGGATTGGCCTTTTGATCTTGTGATAAATACATGAGTTACTACTACAAACATATATATATATATATATATATATATATATATATACACACACACATTCAAAACCATACATGGATTACATTTTTTTTACTTTGAAATTCAATAGAAAATTAAGTAAATTTTGTATGTTTGGTTGCACTATATTGTCGAAAAGATTAGAAAATTTAATCTCATATATAAGTTTATTTCATTGGAATTATTATCTTTGATATAAACATAGTTGTAAACATGACAAGGTTATAGAGTAATGTACAAATTCTTTAATCATATATCTTACAATACACTAAATCTATTGCAAAGTGCTATGTTGAATCAAGTATACAAAAATCTAATATACCAAAATATAATGAAGTGCACTTCTATTTTGTATGAATCAAAATAAAGAATTAAACAAAAAAATATAATTTTCCATTGTTGTTTTTAGGAATTAAGGGACTATTTCTGTCTATTTGGATTCTAGTGTAGTTCTTTTGCACCCGTACAAGATTGCAATGATAATCCAAAAGCATCCTTGTGAAGATTGTGGAGTAAACCTTTTGCCATGTGTAGAAATTGCAAGGTAGTGTTCATTGAAGTTATGAAATTGTGACTTTTCAACCCAATTCCAATTCGACACTCAAGTTGTCATAATGCAAATCCTTTACAATTTTCATCACCATCAAGATGCAACAAGGTGCAATTGAGAAAAAGACAATTTTGGGTATCAAAAGTGCATATCGATCAAACTAAAGCAATTGCTTTTCATTGCCTTCCAAGTTTGAGATGATCTAACTTGCCACGGAACCCACATGTAAAAAAAAGCAATGCAATTAGAGAGAGTTGAGTGTAGGCAAAAGAGATGCCTCTCCAAGGACAGTTTACAAGCCAATCAAAGACCGCCTTTAAGCCAGTTTCTCAATCCACGAAGCCAAGTGTCACAACCAGAATTTACCCCAGCTTTCATATTCAGCTGAAGCAGCTTACGACCAACTGCTTCCTCCTCTAGCCCACCTTCCAACGCCATGTGGAAAGTAAAAAGTGCAAGTTTGCCCCCTTGAAATAAACAACTTCGGGAAAACTTGGAAAAAAAAATATAAAAAAAGCAAAAATAAAAGGGGCAAGTTTAGTGTAATCCAAATCCATATCCCTCATCCAACACGTGGCACCTCCAACTGTCCGGCACTTGGCACACTCGCAGCTGGCGTCTCCTTGCCCGAGACGACCACTTCATCGTTCCCGAAGCCTATAAAATCCTGTCAGTTAGAATCAGCAATCACAGTTTTTGAGATTCAGAAATTCAGCAGTCCTTTCGCAGCTCTCACTCCCTGTGTTGTACTGCAACTACTGTTCCATTTGGTTCTTCTTTTGAAACAATGGCGTTCGGTATTGGCCGCGCTTTGACTGCTCCTCTGGCAGTCATCAACTTCATTCTGTACTTCATTTCGGCTTGCTTGGCGGGATCTGTCTTGAATCACAACCTCGATAACAGCGGTGGATACCTTGGTCAGTTGGGAACCATTTTTTGCTGTTTTCTCGACGTTGTGGGTCCTTGCGAGTTTTCGAATTTTTCAGTTATTTTGGGAGCGGGGCGCTCGCGCGCGTGTGTGTGTCGGTTTTGGATTTTGTGGGTTTGGGGAAATTGTCGAGATTTGGATGGCGATAGAATATTCAGTGGTGCTTTGGATGAATGCTTGTGAGATTTTCGTGTTGGAGGTTGGAATTTGCAGGTGATAATTTTGAGGGTTTTATAAGGGAGTGAGTGGGTTTTGTTTTTGTTTGTTTTCGTTTTTGGTTTGCGTGTCAGACTGATGATAATCTTGGATTGGATCATGCAGGCAACAGTGTAACGTCGGTGTTTGTGACTTTCGCCTTGATTGCGAGCGTGGTGGGAATGGCGTCTACTCTAGCTGGCGCTCACCACTTGCGCTTGTGGCGCACGGAAACACTAGCTGCCGCTGCTGCCACAGCTTTGATTGCGTGGTTGCTCACTCTCTTGGCCATGGGCGTTGCATGCAAGGAGATTCACACTGGCGGACCCCGTGCAAAGAGGCTGGTAAGAACAATACCAAGCAGCTGAGAATTTTGTACTCTTACTTATCAATTTCAAGTTCTGATTTATATGGGCAAATTAAAATTCAGGTCACAGCGACGGAATTCACTTCCTTCACAAGACGTGGTTGCAGCTAGTTGCAGTTTTGTATTCTGTTGCGCTTCATATCCCTTCTGTTGCAGCAATCTAGCTCCTTCAAATTTGCTCGTGGAATGAAGCTCTAGGTCATGGAAAGTCTGGGAACTGCCTTCTTGACAGACTTGTTGGCTATGATTTTGCAGAAAACGTTGGAAGCCTTCATGATCATCTTGGCTTTGCTTCAGCTGCTGTACTTGCTTGCAACCCACGCTGGCTCTGTGACCCGCGAAGGTTACGCTAATACCGGTACTCCCGCTGTGAAGAACCCCCACCATGGCACTCCTGCAGCAACTGCGGTGTAAACCAGTCGAATGTACAATTCAGGGAGTGAGTGGAGTGGAAGACAAATTTAGTCTCAATTCTTGTAATTATGTTCTCTCCAAGTTTGGAGTTGTACCATAGATGGAACAGTTTGCAACTTTGAATAGAAGTCCTTTTTCTATGAGCTTGTTTCTCGATGTTTTATTGTCTGTACATTGTGTATATATTGATATATCTCCATAGGAGACATTTTGTTTATCGTGAACAAGTGCTGTCCGTATAACACTATAATGAATGATTCGCAATTAATGTGTGTTCGATAAAATCCCTTCTCATTTCTAATTATTTTGGGTGTCGAAGCATGAGTGTATGTTGTTGTAGAAATTGCTGTTTAGGGCAAATTGATCAAAAGTCTCATTGCTTCTGCAACAAAGAACACTCGCCCGAAAATGCCTCGCCTGGGTGCATTTTTTCTTGAAGAGGCCAATATTCTAACTAATTATTTAATCATTTGGACCTTGTTTGAGAGGCTAAAAGCGAAAGAACTAATTTTGGATGTTTATACTCAATGAGAAAGTACATATAAACTCAAAGTTGAGTCCTCACTAATATGATAAAGCAATTTCTTTTCCCACACAGCATTTACAAACCTTCATTCATACCCCAGAGCATGTGTGTCATCATATCTTGGCTTATCCGACACGGAAAGCAACCAATTTATTAATTTTTTCATAATTAAATGTGAACATAATATTATTAATTAATATTTGGGGTCCTTTTTTCTCCCCGAGAAAGGAAGAGCCCCAAGCATTCCAACTTCCCAACTGCTGAATGATTCTCTACAAATTAAACAAAATTCACTCCCAAGAATCCCAAGAAAGATTATCTCAATCTCCAAGCAGGGGGATAATTTATACTAGTTAACAATGTTATGTGCAATGTAACATTCATGTAAGATAAGAGGTCTAGAAAGCGCCCACTTGTGCATTGAAACTTAATTTGGGGGGCTCAAACTTCTTGAAATATTTTCCAGTAAATTTTTCTTGGAAAAAAAAATGGAATTGACAACTAATTCAAGTAGTTTCATATTTTTTGGAGCTTTGTGGAATTAGTAATGAATTTTTGAAGTTGGAAAGCAATGGACTCTAAAGTCGCCCACATTTTGAAGCATAAACTATTTGCACACTATTTGCACTATTTGTACATTGCTGGTTCAATAGAAAAGCAACATATACAAATAGTCTACATTTGAGGAGGTGCACATTTTAGAGTCAGCGCTTTTAAGGACCTTCTACTTAGAGCATCCCCACTTAGGGGCTGTTGTATCCCTATCCGGATGTATTTCATCCGGATAGGGAAGGGCCCCCCCCACTGGAGTGTCGTATCTGTAAAATTTTGGGGAGAGGGGGTCCCAATCCTGTAAACTGGCTCGCGTTTGGGGAAGAGGGTATTGGTAACCTGTATTCTGAAAATAGAAAAAATTGGCGTCCTTTTACCCTGACAGCTCAGTCATGTCCAGAGAGAGCATCCCCACTCCAGAGTGATCAGTAACTTCGAGGTTAATATTATACAGAAAGTGGGAATTTTAGGGAATGCCCAGTGCGAGTGGGGTTCCCTACTGCAAGCAACACGGATGGAAAAAGATGTATAGGGATACAGATAGGGAAGCTGGAGTGGGGATGCTCTTAAGTCAAGTACATGCTGGAGTCGTACTTTGCTCCATAACTGCAAACTTGAAAATTTTGAAGGTGCGCATGAAACCGTGATCATCATTTGCAGCAAAAGCCGGGATGCCGCTTCAGGAAAGGAAGGGCCACTTCAAAGCAGCCAGTTGGAAATGAAAATCGGACTGACAGTGAGGCTTCTCCTGGCTTGGCTTATCACTTTTTTGAATCTACCTTAAATTATTTCGATCTCGGTTTACCGAATGTTACTGAAAATTTTTAGTGTATGAACTGAAAAAGCATCATTGCATGGGGGAGGTTTCTAGGATTTGAAAGATCGAGGAGCAGTAATTCATCGTCAACTGATTCATTTACTTTTATTTTGAGGCGAATGGGTAACAAGAAAAATTACTATATATGTTTTGAGCTCCCCTCGATCCGACGTTTGAAGTGCTTGAAAGCACAAAATGGGCAGTTTTATATCATGATCACCTCGAGTAATAGAAACATGACCTTTGAAACCAATCTTGAATCCCCGAATTACAAGTTGGAAATTCAAATGCATAGGTGCATCACGTTTTCTTCGGTTCATCAACAAAAAGATGTGTATTTCAAGTCAATTTAATGAAAAGGATATAAGTCGCAAATGTGAGTTTGTATGCACCAGAATTGTAGCGGTCCATGCTCTTGAGTATGCATGTAACAGAAAAAAGCGCCTTCATTCAAAGAAAACATTCATGAAGTGATTTACAATGATAAGGAAAAGGATAGTAAAACTGAGACCTGACCCCTGCATCCCCTATATTGGCTCTGTTACCGACAACAACTCTTCGATTCATACGCTTTTGTTGGTGTTAATAGCAAGTGGTGTATGCATGACACTGTATGTCTATGGCCCCAGATCCTTGAACAGAAAGGAGGTTGTCTACTATCTCTGTTGGTGATCAACATCCCACTTTGAAACTGCAGAAGACATATATGTACGTGATTAATAAAAATTTGGTCAGCAGATTCGTTTCTTTTACCCAAAGTGGTCTCTCCACAGCCCAATAAATTTCCAAAAAATCACAATTGTACATATGTTAAGACGCAAATTGTGTCCTCAGCTCTACTTCACAGAAGAACAATGATACCTGATCAACAAAATACAGAATCAGTTACTCGGTTTTGGGGCGAGCTTCTATACGACAAAGAATGCCGCAGCACGGGTGTTTTCATTGCTTGGATTGTAGTGTACACGAATACCATGAACAGCTAGTACGTAAATCATAAAACCTGGTCACTGTACACCTTCAGTGGTTTCGATGAAAGCTGTCAAATTCCTGTGCAGTCTACACTGCAGATGCAGCTCCATAGGGCGGGACCTTTTGGCCAGCGACTGGGGCGTTGGCATAACCCTCCCTAGTTACCGAACCAGCATGAGTCGCTAGCAGATAGAGCAGCTCCAACAGTGACAGAATAATCATAAATGCTTCTAAAGTTTTCTGCAGTCACAGGTTTACACAGACACCGTCAGAAGACAGCCAAAATCACGCTGGCATGGTGATAGCCTCTGTCTCCCGTGTGAATTTAATAAGGGATATAAGTTATATACTGCTCTCAACTGCAACACTGGCATGGTACTCTGAGCTGACACTTACCAGTCTCTTGGTGCGGTAGCCGCCAGTGTGAATCTCCTTGCACGCCACGCCCATGGCCAACAAAGTGAGCAGCCAAGCGATCAAGGAGGTGGCAGCAGCAGCGGCGAGAGTCTCCGTGCGCCACAACCGCAGGTGATGAGCTCCAGCCAAGGTTGACGCAATGCCGACAACGCTAGCGATCAGCGCAAACATCAAGAATGTGTTTGTTACGTTGTTCCCTGCACACACAAGTCTTTTTAATACTTTTTACAGTCTAGCAGACAATGATGCTTCATTCAATATAAAATATTTCAAAATTGTACTTGTTTAAAATTTTGAAAAAGACTAATCCACAGCATTGATCACTCACCAATAAATGCTTCCTTGTCATCGAGGTTCCGGTTCAAGATAGAGCCTGCGAGACAAGCAGAGATAACATAAAGGATGAAGTTGATAACCGCAAGAGGAGCAGTCATGCCCCGGCCGACACCGAGAGCCATCGCACTCAACTGTACAAAAAAGCTGCAAATAAACTGGAAACCAAATGCCGATTGTGGAAAAAAAGAGTGTTCATAACCACGAGACTGGCACGCTCTTTATCGGCAGCGGATTGAAGCTCAGTAGCCGCCGCTTCTAGAGTTGCCAGCTTGTGTGTGACGTGTTGGCATGATCGCACAGGGCTACTTGGCTATCCCTCATGATCTCTTATTCCGCGCCGCAAATTCAACAATCGAATGTGCCAAAACTCCGCCAAACCTGTAGCAACGAATTATGAATCTATCCATGATTCAGGAGCGATGGAATTAGGTAATAATAATTTGTAGCGCATCTGTTTCGTTGCCTTTTCCCCTCCAACTCTATAGCGGATTCTAGCTTACCTTGATTCCTCGTTCAGTTCCGCCAGGACATTGATGACTCAGAATGTGTGACCTGTAGCAACAAATTATGAATAGATCTATCTATCCATTCAGGAGCGATGGAATTGGATAATAAAAATTTGTAGCGCACCCGGTTGGTTGCCTGTTTCCCTCCGACTGATGACGAGCGGATTCTAGCTAACCGGCCTGAATTCTTCGTTCAGTTCCGCTAGAACATTAATGACTCTGAGAAATGTGGGTTTACCCTAACCGGAGATTCCTGCGTCTTTCTCGAATCTCGTCTCACAACCACGTCACTGGAGCACTGGAGCTTCGTGCCATGGCTGGCGCGGCTATGGCTGGCGCCATAACCTGCAGGTTGTCATCGTCCTCACGAGCTTTTCTATTTTCAATTTTTTTCACAATTCGACTGAAATTTTTGTACAGTTGCAGGAAACCGGAAATCGAGAGCTCGAGGAGAAATTCAAGGTCATTGGCGAAGGTCAAGTCATCTCTCGCATCCCCGGTTACTGTACTTATCTTAAGTCGAGGCCAAAGGCAGCACTGTAGTGCGAGAGTTTGAATACTGTCCGTTGGATCTTTTGGATGAATCTTGGATGAATGTGGTATTATTAGAGTGATCACTTACCAACTAACGCACCAATAGAATTCGCTTGGGTAAAATAGTACCAATATAGTTACGTTAATTAACAGCATGAATATTTGCAGATCCTGTTATGTGGTCACACGTGTTAGCACAATCACAACTCACAAGGGTACAGGATACTCTTTGGTAACCTTGTGAGCAGTGTTCACAAATGTTGCTAAATTTAGCAACACTTCTACCAAAACTTTTTTGTTTGTTACAAAAAAAATGTGAAAAAACACACTGTTGAATTTGAAATGTTAGGCGCATTTAGTAGTGTTTGTAGCTACATAAGCTAATTATGGAGATTTCATTACATTTGGGACCACTAGCTATTGAGGACAATACTCATTGCTCAATCTATGCATCATGTAATCAATTTTCTTTTGTTGAATTTTGCTAATTGTGACAAAAAAGAGAAAATAAATTGATGTCCCTTCAAATTTATTTCATTGACATGCTACCAATGAGTGGATTACTATTCTTCATGAAAAAACAACGTATGTAATCCATTTCCTTAGGGCAACTTTGGTTTTCACAAAGTCTATCCCTCATTTAATTTTTAGAGATTTGCAATTAGGAACATATTTAACCCTTATAGGATTGGGATATGTTAGTAGAAGCTTAGAGGGCAACGCTTCCTAGAGTGAGATTTTTGCACTATATGTAGTTTTTTAACCCCTAAAGTTCTTCAAGCTCCAATGGAGTTTTTTGAAAGCTCAAGTAGGTTCATATGAAGTCAATTTTGAGAAAGAAAAATGAAATTCTTACCAAAAATTAACATCTCTATTAGTTTCCTAAAAATATAAATATTTTTCCAATTAGGTACTCAAGTCAAAAGTTATCGGACTTAAAAGTTTGCAAGTAACTTTGGATAACATGATAATAGAAATGGAAAGCATTCAAGGAAGATGTGAATTTTTTTCATTAACTTTAAATGCATACATCTTGCAATCTATGAAGCCAACTAGGCTCAAATTTTCCATGCATTCTCATAGTAGTATAGAAAAATGATGCTTTGTTGAAAATGAAAAAAATATATGTACTCCAATTTTCACGTAATGCATTGAATATGGCAATTTTAAAACAATTTAGAACCATTATCACTACCTATAGTATAAATTTTTGAGATTTTTATTAATTTTTTTATTTGATTATGAGAAAGAGAGCTTTAAGAGACCTCTAGAATATTGATTCTTCCATAAAAAGGAGTTCTCCCAAAAATTGAAATCTTGTTTATATATGTAGTTGTTGTTTTTTGGATATCATCCTAATGCAAGATACTTTGGTCATATTAGACACTTCCATTATTTTTTAAATTGGCATACAAGTAGCTAACAAAACTATGTATCCAATGGTCAAAGTTCTCAAAGTTGGATAGTACCTCCTTTTCAACAAAGTTGAATCAAACTATGCTCACTATATTGGGTAAGGCAAAACATTTTTTTTCTTCTAACTTCACATGTTGTCCCTACAAGACTGTGAGCCCTCAAGTTGGCAATTAGATTTCTGGATTTATTTTTTGCGAATATTTATGCAATTATGCATAAATTATAGTGTTTGAGTGAAATTGGTAGCAGTCCTTGCCAATAGAGTTAGAAGTTTTTTTAGAAGTAGGAAATATACTTTTCAATATGTTTCTACACTTCTAAGTGTTACTTATAAGATTGTAAGGTCAAAATAGCATGTTTGAATGAAATTGAGGATATGAGAGTTAGTTCGACCTAGTATCTTGTCCATGTAACAATGACCATTGAGGTGCATATGACAATTTGGCTAAGTATAATAGTCTATTTTTAGGTTTAAGGAATCCAATTTGTAGAGAATTTGGATTCTTTATGTCGGTTTTGCAAAAAACTGCTAAATATCAATTAAAATTAAGAGTAGATGGAAAAAAGGAATATTGGAGCTTATAGAGAAGTGCTTTTAAGATAAAAGCATGCCAAAAAGTCAACAAAGGAGCTAGTCATCCACGATAAACCCTGGTACCAGAATAATCTCCTCCCAAGTGGAAAATATTAAAGAGTTATTAATTTTAGCATCTCTATAAGTAGTGTGATTGGAGGTTTGGTTGTGCCCTAAGGTTTTTGGGATTTTCTAAAGGTTGCCCAAAAAATTTCGGGATTTTACAAGCTTCCATGATGACTCCATGGGAAATCAACTATGTCTAAAACTACTAATAAATTCATAGAAATTACCTAGAGTGCATTAAAATTCCACTAAAAATTAGGTTAGTATTTTGTGTGCTAAATAAGTGCTTTGCCAAGTTTGAAGACTTTTTGATACGCAAAAGTATCAAAATCAACAATGACATCAGAATTTCCAAGAAATTACAACATAGCAATAGATTGACTAGCGAATCAAGAGCTAATGGTGTCCGATTAGTGCAAACAAGGTTTTTTTTTCTAACATTCTTGAACCTTCTAAACAACCTTAGCTACTTAGATTCTTCAAAAACTACAAATTCCAAATGTTAAAGTTTTCACTTTTCTTTGGAATTACTATGAGTGGTTTTTACATCAAAAAATAGTTTAAGAAAAGGGATAAGGGGGTCTCCTTTGCCTAATTTGGATCTTCTTAATGTGATGGCGCAATTCATTTTGTATTTGGAGTTGTTCCCTAAAAGATAGAGAAGGTCAGTTCATAATTTGATTTTTTTTAGCGTAAATTGTGGTAAATTAAAGTCAAAATCCTAAATATCTTGAAAGAAATCTAATATTTGATATGATTAGATTTTCAAATCTTTCCTTAAAAATTCAATTTAGACTGATAAGGGTTATTTAGGAGTTGACTTTAGGTTGTTACAAAATATTTACAGTTAATTAAGATTTGATTTTACAAAATCTTTCAAAAGTCAACAGAGTTGATTTAGGCTTTATTCCTAGGGCTAATTGAGGCTTTTAAAGAACTTGTTTGAGAACCTTCTTGTTGACTAAAGAAAGATGCGTTGGACAAATATCTTAGGATAGATTAAGTTAGTTTAGAAAGTTACTTAGATAGGAAAACAAAATATCTCGTGGTAAACAAGGAGGTGGGCCCTTTTCCACGGGTATATAAGGGCCCTTCCTCTTTGTTTCTTGCAATCCATTCTAAAACCCATTCTTGCAACTCATTTTCTCAATGCCAAGGCTTTGGCACATTCTTGTACCGACAAGTTGTTGGACAAATCTACTTGGTGTACCAATACTCTGTCGAATACAATTCTTTTTTGGTACCCCACCAATTGTTGGGGTGACCAAATCTTTGCTCTAATTCTCGCTTGTGTTAGTAAAGAGTCTTAAAGACTTTGAGTTTCTTCAAGATTGCTCAACCTTTGCTGATAAATTCACGAAGTTCTTCATTTCTTTGATTATTATTTTCTTTTAGAATGTTAGAAATTGGATTCCCAAACTCATATACTTTGTCATTAAACAGGCACTTGTTTTAAAACTCTTAAGGCGGCAGAGCTAGACTTTACCAAAAGGTTTTAAAACCAAATTTTTGGCCAATTCATGTTATATAAAGAAGTTGGTTTGATTTAGTTTCTAAAATTCAATTTAAACACTATCATGTGTACCTCCTTTAAAAACTAAGAACTTGATCTTTGTAGTTACTATTTTAAATCTAAAGTTAGGTTTAAATATTGTCATACATACATCCTTTGGAATTTAAAACTAAATACTAACGTGTTGACTTCAATTCTAAAGTTTGGTGCAAATGTTGTCATGCGTACTTCTTTTAGTGTTTAAATAAATCTTCCAAACCTAGGGTTACTCCCACACGCAGAAGCATTGCCTAAACAAAATAGATTCTGTAAAAATTCCTTTAACTTAAGGAATTTTTTTGGTAGTACTTGGGGTTGGCCCCACACAGCGAAGCTTTGGCTCTCTAACTTTGATTTTTCTTGTAGATTTTATAAACTTTAGAAATTGGCAAAACTATACAACCTTCTCCCTTCAAAGGCAAAATAAGAATCTACTCCAAATTTCAAACTGCCAAACTAGCTAGGAAATACTTCAAACAGTGAAGTTCTACTTGAAATTCAACAAACTGTAGGTAATTCACCTAAAATCCTTTGATCTTAACGTGAATGTGTTGTAGGTTTTGTCTAAAAAAAAGAAGTGCTAAAATCCTTTATCAAATCCTTTACCCCTTTCTTTACTAATTTCATTAATCATATGTTTGTTTTCCTCTTTAACTTTGTTAGTATTGTGTTGGGAATTTTAAAAGAAATTCTAGGTTGATTTTGTAGTGAGCTAGTTTACTTCATTTCATTTGAGTGATTTTATTTTTTTTGGCGTTGACCAAATTTATTAAATGGTGGAACATATTAAATCATAATGTTTGTTATCCATAAAAATTTCCTTTTTCAAAAGCCAGCTAGCAGCTACTGGTTCAACAACTGCTGACCAGTTCTAACAAGTGGGAAAGCCCTGTACGGGTATTGGGACTGCCCTTTACGGAATTGGGAGGCTTTGGTTAAGGCTTCGACAAGACCAGGGGTATTGACCAATTGTACCACGCCGCGTGGCACGTCTGCACAACAAAAAGGGGTGGAAACATATCGTGTTTGCTGGGAACTGGCTCCATCACTGTTCTCAAGACACAAGGCCGGCCGTTGCATGCCATCGCCACAAATCTTTCGAATTTTTGCAATTGATGCACAATCTCACTTCAATTCTTCCTTTGCACTCTAATCCAACTCATTTCCATTCCATCTCTCTATCTCTACAACAAACTAATAACAAATGATGAATACTAGGTGAAGAAGAAGACTAAGGGGCGCTTCACACATAGGCTAACCAAGTCAAGAGGTCATGGGAGTTTATAACAAAACCTTGGATGAGAATCCAAAGAAATGGGCAATAAATGGGCAAGTTTGGGTCGCCACTTTGTGGCGACCCAAACTTTGGTCGAGAGCTCATCGTGAGGCCATTGCCACGTAGAACCTTGGACTTCCATGTAGGCACTTTAGAGGGCAACAGACTTTGGATTGTGCCACCTTGTGTGAAGGGTTGAAAGGCTAAAGTCGGGTTTTTCTGAAATTTGATTGGTAGAGGCCGACAAACTCTCAACCTTGGGCTCATGTGTGAAGCGGCCATAAGAAGAGATTAGAGCCAAAAGTTCATCACCAAACACTAAAAACTATTAAGGTGAGTATCTTACTATTCAAACGTAGCATATTCAATAGTCTTTTATTCCTTTTTTCTATCCATTACTATTCATCAAAGAATTTTTAATAGTTTTTATTCCTTTTACTATTGAAGAATTTGGTAGTTAGCCATTAATTGTGATTCCAATTGAAATTAGTTGGGCAGATGTTGGATTGGAATTTGTTTTATTAGGCCTAATAAGATGAATAAATAAAACAAAACTTCAACTAATATGTCCAAAGGAATCAACTGAAAGTACAATTAATTTAAAAATTCAATTAACAATTATAATTGATTCAATTTAGCAAATTTAATTGTTTCAAATTTAAAATAATTCCTAATAAAATTAGGATTTATTTGAGACAACATAAATACATCGTTAAATCAAGTTTATCTACAAAGTACTAAAATTCAGCCTAATGACGTAGACAATCATGGACAGAGACAAATACTTTGACATAATACACTTAACGGTTCACGATGATGGAATGATAGACTCCTTCAAGGGAGAGGTATGCTAATTTCCTTCTTTCTCTAAGTTGCAATTGATTTAAAAAAAAGTTAAGTAGACATAGGATTTGGAATTTTGTTAGTTAGAATTACGGTAGTTAGGTTTAGTAATAAATTAGCCATAGAATTACTAAAAGAACTTAAAAATTAGAAAAGATTCGAATATTAAAGAAATTAGGGTGAAATTTAACATAATAAACGTAAGAAGAATAATTAACAATATTCTTGAAAACCTCATTAAAGAATCTTTTTAAGAAGGAATCAATTAGATAATCTTTTACGAATTCAAAATCTATCTTATTTTGGAAATTGTTTGATTTTCAAGGTAATTTAGGATGGATGAATTTTTCAAAATTAGTCAAATTTGAGATTTCTCTTGAAAGATTACTAATTCAACCAATAACCAATCATACTTTAAAATTTAGATTTATTTAGAAATAATTTATTATTTTTAAATAGTAAATGAAGTTTTAGAGTAGAATTAAGAGTAACTTTCATCTAT
The DNA here is from genome assembly GCA_963969395.1 of Pseudoscleropodium purum. NCBI lineage: Eukaryota > Viridiplantae > Streptophyta > Bryopsida > Hypnales > Brachytheciaceae > Pseudoscleropodium > Pseudoscleropodium purum. Next base: position 19,792,082 of record OZ017795.1, on the reverse strand, counting down.
AGATAGTTTTCTGTAGGAATTACAGAGGTGGAAGTGCTTACCCTTTTGGGTAAAATAAATCATCTTCTATAATTAGATTAGATAATTATCTAAAATAGATTAGTTTTGATTTGCTAGTTAGAATTCAAATCTTAAACAAATTAGGTAGATTAAGAACGAATAGTTAGATTTAAGAAAAAAACAAACATAAAGTGTCCATTGTTTGGAAGCTTAAAAGAACACTAAACTTGTGAATCCCCACTAGAATTTACTAAATTGCCGCTAAGATCTATGTGCACGTTTTCACTCTAGGGTGGAGTCGAAAACACTCACATAGACCTAGGACCTTTTGGAGTGTTATAGATCTAAATTTCACTAAGATATACAAATTTCAACCATACAATTTTATAGTGTACTTGTTGTAGATGACGTGAATCAAATTTAAAGTGATTTGGCCACATAGATTGCAAGATTATAATGTTTTAATGTAGAGAAAGGATGCTAAAATATTCCTAGCAACACATTTGGAGGTGAAATTTGATTTCTAATCCTACTCAAATAAAAAAAATTTAACCATAAAGTACTTCAAAACCAATAGACAAACACATTGGTGAAAAAAAATGTCATTCAATTGACTCATTGTGTCTACAAACTGACTTTGAAATGTCTAAAAATAAAAATGCTTCTCGGTCACTTATAAATTCTTGGATTGATTTAGAAATTTAACTACACAAACTAGACTAGTATGCACAACTTTCCCAAAAAATAAAATTAGAAACGAACAATGTATGAAGACAAAACAACCTTCCAAAGTTCATTGTAATCCAAATATGTTTGGATTTTGAATTTTGAATTTCTCCCAAACATTCAAAAGGTGAATGCAAGAAACACTAGTAGTCCTTCTATCCCAAAATGATCTTCCTACTATGTCTAGGACAAATAGCCCATAAAATGAATTTCCCTTGTAATGAACAATTTAGGTGGATACTTTTGGTGAATGCAATCATCATGACGACAAGGGTTAGCTGGGCCCAAAAATTCACTTAATATGGAGTACTTTAATAGCAATCATGGATTTGCAGTTACTCGGGAATACCTATGCGGTTCCCTTTGCACTGAAATTCCATTTTATTCTTAGGTGCTTTCAACTAAAAAAACAAAAAAAGTGTCTAAGAAATTTGTTACATTGCTAGTTCTTGATTGCTTCTAGTTGGTTGCTCTTTAGGCGTGGTTGCTTGTCAACAATATGCTAATCAATGCAAGAAATAATGGTTATTTTTGTCCATGCACTCAATAGGGCAACATCAATGTGGGAATCATAAGTCTCACAATAGGAAGAAAAAACGTCACAAGAAACAATGCACAAAGTGTTTAATCAAATGTCTAGCACTGCATGTCGCTCCTTAAAGTTGACCAAAAACCATATTTCAAATCTCCATAACTTTTAATTGAAAATATATCTCAAACTGAAATTTGGAGGACAATAAGAGAACATAAACCTTTATTTTTAGCTTAAGACAAAATTAAAAAATACTGATTTTTGACCTTAATCTAGAAAATTTAGTCAAACAAGAAGATCATTTTGTGACAGAGGGAGTACTACTTCGCATTGCACTTGAGGTTTTTGAGTTGTCATCAGTCATAACTTTTGCACATTCAAACTAATGTACTTGAATTTCTTTTTGAAGATCAACAACTAGATAATGATGAGAGCACTTGTTGTTTTTAGCAATTTTCAAAAATCATTTTACATTTATATTTAAATTTATCTAATTTGTTCTTATTTTGCAGATTAGAAGTTTTTAGTACTATGGACTACACAAAATTAGTGTTCTAAAGCTGAAATTTGTGTGATCTATTTCCACACTAAAGAATCATATGCCCACCAAAAATAGCATAAAAAAATATTATTTTATGTACTCTACATTCATACAAATAGGACTCCCTTGTGCATGCAATTTGAACATTGAAAATGGTTTCAAGATCATTCTTTTAATTAAATCTCTCTATCATAAAGTCTTCTCAAATTAACAATTTTTAGTTTCTTTGAATAAACGATTCCCTATTATTTACAAATTTAAACGTCAAAGTACCTATTTTCATGAGATTTTGCACTATTCTAGTTCTCCTATTTTTTTTAATTTCTAAACTTTTCCTTCCTAGGATACCTTCTCCTTAAAGGTGTATGTATTATACATATTTTTCACATTAATTTTTTTTAAATTATACAATATTCCCCAAAAAATTGTGAATATTGTGAACACTACAATAAAAACAGTTGGTATTTCTTGCATTCATCGAATTGTAATTAATTTTTAGAGGCAAAATTTCTTGCCAAATAATTAATTATAATTGGAAAAAATGATTTGGTAGTCACTTTTAGAATTAATAAAAATTTCATTTTTAGTTTTTTTCAAGAATTTGATGACTTAATTGTAGAACATTAAAAAGGGGGCAAATTCATTATTCTAAGATTTGCAATTTGTCTTATTTTCATATGGGTTAGCATTTGTAGCAATTTATTTGTTTATTTATTTTCTCTTTCTTAGAGTAATTTCCAAAAATCATCAACTTTTGTTTTTTTATTTAATTATTGTTGATTATCACATTCAAGTACAAAAGTAGTCCAGTACAAATTTGTATAGTTGAAAGTTTGAATTTTTTTATATTTCAATTATACCTAATGCAATAGAAAGTGGTAGTTTTGGATATTTTTTATAAAAATCACCCAAGATCTTTTAGGGGTTATAATAGTTGCATATTATATTATGTTAGTTAAAAAAGAACAAAATCTCCTATGTAAAAATATGTATTTTGCAAAGATGCCCATCCACCTCCAAAAATTGGATGGCATAAATATTCATTCAATAACCCAATTAGAAAAATATTTATAATCCTCTAAATGAAAAGCATTTTTCCATCAAACTTTTAAGAAGATTCATGCGAAATTGACTTTGTAGGATCTTGTTTGAAATTTTTTCATTCCTTTCAATTTTTTCAAATGCAAGATTTGTCATGAAGTGAAACCTAGATGAATAATTTAGGAGTGGGCTAAGAAATCCTAATTAATGACTACCATAAGTGTAGGGCATGGTTAGCTTCTTTGTATCAAATAATTATTTCTTTTCAAAAATTAAGGATTGGACAATGAGAAAAATAGATTTTTTTTTACCATAATTTAAAAAAATTCTAAAATTTTGGCATCCATTTTGAGAATTATTTTTTGCCAACATTGCCCTATAATTATTATAGTACATCAAATTTATATATAAAATTTTGAACCAAAGAATCAAAGTTCTCTTTGTAATCAATGAAATACAAATATTATAAATTTCTACAAGATTTTCTTACTATGAATTTCAAATATATAATTTTAATTATGTTGATAATTAGAGGGTTTATATTTTTTAACTTATAAAAGTCATTTTGGGTTGAAAAGCCAATTCTTCAAAAGATCAAATAAACTTTGTTATTTCAACATATGTGCACCAAAAAAATCAATTTTGAATATTTGTATTAAATACATGAAAGGAAATTAGTTAAGACAATAATATTAGAAAAATAAAATAAAATAAAATAGGGTTAGTTGTTTGTTGCATGGAAGGATTCAAACAACCCAAAGTAAATTTCTTGACCTATTTCTAAACAAAATAAAGGTCATTGAGCACTAATAGATAGAAGGTCTTAAAGCATTAAGCCTCAATTCAAGAGCATGGTTCCAAAGGCCTATCTACATGGGTTCTTAATATTAGGCATGTCATGAATCTAATTATTTTTGGTTATAAAGTTTAATTTTATTTATTTATTTATATTTTAAATTATTAAAAAAACAATGTGTCTAGAGTTTTTTTTACAATCTTTTTTTTTTTCTACTTTTTGTTTGAGACTTTTTTTTGAATATGACCAAGGTAGTCTTCCAACATAATTAGATATCTAAATAAATGGATGCATTCTTTGTTTTGATAATTTCTCTAAAAATCATTCATCCAACACTTTTATATAGTTAATTCAATTCAATGTGGTCAACATTAAATAGATACCATTAAAATATTTGAGAAATGCCACCACAAAATGGAAGTGATATGCAATCTACAATCTACTATAATTGATCATAAAAGCTTTATTTAGAATGACCCCATATTTGTAGTAGTAACATTATATGAAAAACAACACTAGATAGAATGAAGAGTGTTAAGGTAGGAGTATGTAATAAAAGTGCTCACAACATCACCATCCACCTTGCAAAATGCAGTGGATTCTTGGCTTGCAAAATACAGAGCCATCTATTTTGCAAGCCAGATGATGCATCCATTCACTCTTAAAACTAGAAGAAAACTGTGTTGAAAATCATAAAAACATGTGACATTGGTTGTGTTGAGTTCCTAATTTTCTACACAAAATTTTGCATTGGAATGCCATTTCAACAAAATAATTTGTGTTGGAATGGCAATCTAACAAAGAATTCTACATTGGAAATTAGGAACTCAACAAAACCAGTGTCAAATGTTTTTATGGTTTCCAACGTAGTTTTCTTCTAGTGTAACGAATTGCAGCAGCTAAATACATGTAGATTGTGTAGATCCTAAATCAAAAAAGTGCCACAACAAGGAGGGCCAACTTCAAACAAATTGCAGCCACGTCAATGAAGTACCGAGACAAGTGCCGCAAAAGTTTGCCCAGCTTGCGAAAGTGCCGCAACAAGAGGATCAAGTACCACAACAAGTGGGTCCAAATTTTGTTGCATTGTGTTTTGCAAACTAGGAGCATGCAAAGCTTCGGTTAGCAAAACGACCCCATTTTGCAAGTTGTCTCCGACTTTGCCAGCCACCTAGTTAACAAATCATTTGTTTTGCGGGACAGGTGGGGCCATTTTGTCACTCTCCATAAGCAAGTCATCCATTTTACAAGACGAATGGGGATGCTATTAAGCTCTAAAAGTGTTCTTTAACATAGAGGTACATTTTACTTTCTCATTGCATCAGCTAGTGATATACTTTAAGAGGTGAATACTTTTAGTGACTACTACAATTCAACTTCAAAAATTCATAATTAATTCCACAAAGGTCCCAAAAAAATATGAAATTACTTGATTCATATGCTAGTTCCATTTGTCTTTCTAGAATTTTTCACTTAAAAATACTTCAAGAAGTTTAACTTCCTCAAATTAATTTCCAGCTCTTAAATAGGTGCTTTATGGACTCCCTATCTTATACCTAAGTTTGCATCTTCCCAGGGTTAAGTTCTGCAATTGCCAACTCAGCAGCTTCATAGCTAGTCGGATTGCATACGTTACTGCAGAAGCCAGCTCAGCGATGATGTGGATGGGCGGGAAGGCAGGAAGGCGGGAAGCGGTTGAATCAGATGGTTTCGAATGACGTGGCCGATGTGATAGAATACTTTATGCCCTGTAAATGGATAACGACGTCATGCTTTTTTCATGGGCAGCCCTCAAAATTTCGTCTGGAGAGGAAAGAAAAGATAAGGCTTGCGATTGTGACGTTGTGTGTCATTTGATAGCGAGACGCTAAACCCGTCCCACAAAGGGTGAAAACGCTGAAATTTTTTATTTTTCACAAATTTTTATTTTTTCAAATTTTGAATTCATATTTGCAATCAGACACCCCAAATTAGATAGGGCAAGTCTAAAACATATCCTTGACATGGTTCAAAATAGGGTATTTTTTTTTTACTTTTAACCCTGACGAATCCAAAATTATTGTGTTGAGCCTACTTTATAGATTGGATTTAGTGTCCTGCCATTTGATATGCTTCATCTATCATAAGGTAGGGAGCCAAGAACCATTTAGTGGGGACCATGTGAGCCCCATAAATGTCACCTGGGTCTCGGGATTTTTTTTTTTTGCTTTTTGCTCATTTTTATGGGTAATTATGGTCAAAAGGACTAGGAAAAGGGACTTGGAGAATAGTTGGAAGGAATCCTATATTTAAGGGTGAATGTTCAAAATTCTCTAAAATTCCCTAGAAACTTCATATTGTTAACTTTAGAGTTTAATTAGGTGCTTGAGTGTTGACTTAAGGGTTTAGAAGTAGTTCTAGCCCTAGGGTTAGACATGGTACAAACACCTTGTAAAGACTCCTGGTAGGTTTTGGCTAAACGAAATGAATGTGGTAACATGGTCTAAATTTAGCAAGGTTGGGATCAATCTAACTTTTCTAGTGCCATGGAAGTTCACAGCAAAAGATTCGATAACAATCGCAATTTATAGGCGAAAGTTGGAATTTCACTATTGTGCATAACTTTGTAGGCAAATTCCACAAAGACTATATGAAGGCGGTTGTGGTAAGAAGAAAAGAGTTTTTAACAAAGAAACATGTTAGGAGCGTAACGGTGAAGCTAGATTGTTGTGGAAAGTCAACCAAAATTATCAAGAAATTCCCCAAAATTATCATAGAAATTCGTTTGGTGATGGTAAAATTCCACTAAAAATTGGGATAGTGTGTTTAGGTCTAAACAAGCATCTAATCAAGTTTTGCAACATTCCGACAATAGCATCTACCCGAACCGACGGCGCTAATGGTTTTTAACGGAATTATAAAATAGTAAACGTGTTGAACATCAAATTACAATTATACAGAAGCCAAATTGAGTCATCTTGGTCTCTTTTCTCACATTTTTGGACCTTTTAGACAACCCTAGCTAGTCAAAATTCACATAAGATGCAAACCCCAAAACTTAAATTTTCCCCTTTTTTCACTACAATGAAAAATGTTGTCTTTTGAGAAGGATTTTGATGTGGAAGTTGGGGGGCAAGGGGGCTCTAGGCTAATTTGGGTCTTTCAAAGCCAGCATCATAGTTTATTTCTCGATTGGATTTTTCCTTCAATAGTTAGAGAAGGATCAGTAGTAGGGTAGAATTAGGTGTAGTAATAGTTTAATTTCGTAATTTTTTAGTTACATAGGTAGTTTTAAAGTAAATGAAGGTAAGTAGGAGCCTTGGAGGTGTATAAAAGGGCTTTCGCTGACTCCCTTTGCACCTCCTTTTTCTTGTATTTCATTGATGCCACTTGCAGCCATGTGCTAAATTTTCTTTGGTATTTGCCAAAGCTCTTTGTGTTTCTTTGTATTTAAGCTTTGGCTTGAAGCTTGTTAAGTTCTTTGTTTTTGAGTTTGTTGCAAAGGATGTGGGAGCCCCTTTGAGCTTACTTGTGTCATATTCTTTTGGTTCTAACACCAAGATATTCTTAACTGAATTTTGGCAATGCTGCTAGTCAAGAATTCTTAGGATTTGCTTATATTGGTGTTATTATAAAAAAATTAATGTTTTTAGTTATGTTATGCTACTAACATGTGATGTTTGTAAAAACATGAGATATCAAAGTGCAAAAAGTCCGATAAGGGAGATTTTTGTGGATGTTACAGAAAATGCTTGCACATTACTATTAAAACAAGTTGATGCTATTATTGATATTAATGTTTTATTTGACATTAGTGAAGACACATTGATGTTTTTTGGATTGTTTGAAAAAACATAGATTGCCACATCAGTATATAAAGCCATTTTGACTATAGGTAAATCAGGTAAATCAAAATTTTTTTGCGGTCTATGGTAAAATGCTGACCAAATATGAAAATTTTAGAAGAGGGGCAGCCACATGACATACTTTGCAAAAAAAAAGGAAATGGATGGATGTGCACCATGGATGAAAAATGAAGCTCTTTATATTAGTAGGGTGGTAGTGAGATTGACAATCTATATGGGATATGTAAGAAAAAAATATGTTCAATGAAAAATTTCTAAAACAACATCTCGATATCCAAAACAACATCACAATGTCTAAAACAACGTTTTGATGTCTGAAAGAATGTCCACATGTCTAGTAGTCAAGTTCCCATATTTAGACTATCCTATATCTTTTGTCTCACCATGAACAAACAATAGATTTCAATATAAATACATCCTATCTACCCTTCATTTTCATCAACTTTAAATGAGGTAATTCCTTCATTTGTCCATCAAAAATTCTCTTGATGGTAGATGGTAAGTTCTCTTTAATTCTTGGTGAATTCTACAATTATTTTTTTGTTGGTTTTAGTTTATTTTTAAATTTATTTTCACTAATTATTTTTTGTTGGCCTTGCCCTATAGGTATGGTATGTACTAATTGATGTTTCAAAAAACATTTAATTTGATGTCTCAAAAAGCAACATTAAAATTTTTAAATAATATAAAAGTATGTTGATTAGGCATGCCATGTCATCATTTCCTCACCACTACATCAAGTGCCATGTCATCGACGAGTTGAATGAAAAATCCTACATGGCTTTCCTCATTAACGTGGTGCTGATGTAGCGTCTAGATGTTGCATATTGGAGAGCTTAAAAGACCATGTTTTTTGTGATGTTACCAAAAAAACAAGCCATATTTAGGCACATTTTTTTGCATGTTTTTTGCTTGTCAATTATGACAGATTTTAGGTGACGTCAACGTTGATTCATTTTGTGTCTTAGGCAACGCCATGACATGTTTTTCTTGACATCACAAAACAACCTGTTCTCTTATAGTGTGTGTTTCGAGTCGTACTAATCATTCCAAAGTTGATGACTTGTGTGGGATTTCACAACTTCTAGTTGAAGAAAATCCCCGGGTGTTTAGCTTGAGATAAGTGGGTGGTGTGTTGTTCTTACGTTGTACTTGGAGAGATTTGGGTGAGAACCAAGCCTCACAAAACTTATTATTTTTAACATTGGTGAAACTTTGCTTAAAATATCAAGGACAAACTCCCCATACAATGAAGCTTTGCTCTTTCACTAAACTTTATTATTACCCTTTAAAATTCAATTTAGTTTTGCTTAAAGGGTCCCCTTAAGGAGACCCAATTTGGCAAGCGAGAACCTGGAATTAATTTGGAAAAATTGTTGTGTGTGAAGGACCAGTGGAGTTTAACAGCCCCACTCCAACTAGTTAACCAGTGCCAGCATCCTTGGCAGCTCAATCACTAAGACACTAATCGCTCAGTCACCAGTCACCATCATATCAAGGGGAGGATGCCTACGTCCCCCAGAGAAAACAGGGTCTCTATCCAACTACTGGTCATTAAAATTTTCATTTATAAAAATTAGAGAGAACCAAAGTCTTCCCGAGAGGAAACAGAGTCTCGAATCCAAGTACTGGTCATTAAAAAAATTCATTTATAAAAATTAGAGAAGGTCAGAGTCTCCCCCAGAGAAAACAGGGTCTCTATCCAACTACTGGTCATTAAAGAATTCATTTATAAAAATTAGAGAAAGTTAGAGTCTCCTTGGAAGAACCAGAATCTCCAAATCCGACCACTGGTTGATACAAAATTTGCTAGAAAGGAAACCAGAGAGGATCAAACCCATCCCATCATCTGGGCGCTCAAAAATTCAGTTACAAAGGAAATAGAGAGAGTCCAGAGTCTCCTTGAGAAGCCCATAGCCCTCAAAACAACCAACTGATTGTTAAAAAATTGCTAGGAAGGAAGGCCAGAGATAGTACAGGTCCCCAATCCTCCCACAAGTTGCTGAGCACAGAGGTAGGAGGCTCTAAAAGCGACCTTTTAAGGGCTGATCCACCTTTTTTTTTTTATAGGTTTTCATGAACACAAATATTTTTAGCTCATTTATCTGAGAAAGAAAAATGAATGCCTGACGTAACACAAGTGGTTTCGTATTTTTTGAAGCATTTTTGAATTAGTTATGAATTTTCAAAGATTTCTGTAGTAGGTACCTGTTTGCGACCCTAGGTCTCCCGAAATCTGTCCCCTTGCAACTTCTAAAGCGATTTCTGAACCATGGAGGAAATGATTGGCTCTTGGAATAAAATAAGTAAATTTTTCTTGATTCATTCAATAGCAACAGTGGTCAGTTTAAAGATCACCTCCCATCCATTTACAATCAGCTATGGGGCGGTTGCAAGGAGAGGGTCGCAATTACAGCCTCTCACTCAAGCTGGTGTTCAGAGCATAATCACTGCTTATCATTAAAATAATCAGTGATAGAACAAGGTCACTCGCGAACTCACTCTTGGAAATTCAATTGCACAGGAGGCATTTAGGAAGGGAGAAGTATACCTTGGAGAGTTCAAAATTCGTTCTTTACTCAACAACGTAGAGGCACAAGGTTGGGAGCACTCTCAACTGAGTCTACTGAGACAAATGTGCACACAAGGCTTCCAAGTTGTGAAGAAGGAGGGGAAGTACAAAGATTGGAGAAGGCCCAAACCTTGAGAGAATCTTGATGTCTCTGCCACAAGCAAAGTCAACTAATAAAACAGGACAAAACTAAAAGAATCAGGTGACTTGGAAGACATTTAAAGATTAGCTGTATTGGCAAGGTGATAGAAAAGGTTAGTGAAGGAATATTTAGGCTTGTATAAATTTAGTAGCAATAGTTTTAAAGACTAGATTTTCTCCAAGATTTGAATATAGGGAGAATCACCAAAAATTAGGGACAATTGAGAATTGAGAAAAATCCATAAAAATTAGCAAAGGAAGTCAATAGGAGTAGAAGGGTTGGTAGGTATATTTAAAAATTATTTTCAAAACTCCCCAAAGTGGGAAAAAATACAAGAAGAAAAACAAGCAAAAATTCAAACAAATAATAGAAGACATGCACATCAAATCAATGGAGTTGGACATGCAATTTACCCCCGAAGGATTCGGCAATGTAGAGGTAAGATTTTGACTTAAAACCCTTATTGATTGTTTTCCAACAATTAACCATAAAAATTAAAATCATACAAAAATAAATTTAGATCAATTAATTTCATAATAGGAATAAAATAGGGATCAATCCTATAGCTTTGAATGAAACATTAAAAAGATAAAAGAAATTACAAAATCATTGAGTAGTCCATTAGGAGGCTTTGGAAAAATATTCAAATAGTTTAGAGAATTAAGCTAGGCAACTAAAAGTATAATTTCTTCAAAATTGGACAAATATTGGATAGTTTAGATTAGAGCAAAGCTCAAGCTACAAGAAATTAAAGGAGTCAATTAGGACTGACCAGATTCCATTAAATTTATAAATCAACTAGAAGATAAAAAAATAGAATTTTACCCATCAAACGAAATTCATTTTTGATAGCTAGATTAATAGATTATCCATAATTTGCAGATGAATTTTTGAGTAGGAATAGCATCCAAACTTCATTTGTAAAAATCTTTTAGGAATCACGGTAGAATTTCCAATTTTTCATTATTTCAGAAAGAATGCAAAAAATTCTATGACTTAGCTTAGATACATTTTGCCTTTCTCACTTGGCCCCTTAGTCTTCAAAGTGTCAATTTCACTAAAAAATCTTCATAAATACCACCAACCCATAACCAAAATCAAAAAGTAGGGATAGTAAAAAGTTCCATTGCTTGGAAGGCAGCTTATTGCTACAAACCAACTTATCTATAGAAGTTACAACTATAGAACCTAGTTGTGCATGTTTGGTCTCAAGGGTGGAAATCAAAACACTTATAGACCATAACATTCTTTATTAGTTTTAGACTTTTAGGGGTCACTTAATGTTCTAAAGGGGTGTATGACATTAATTTGCTTATGTTACACTATTTTGAATTAGTGCAAGTTGAAATAATAATCAATTTTATTAATTTCTTCAAAAAAAATGAAATTTTACAATGACAAAAGTAATTGAGTGAGATGCTTTTTTAGTTAAGATATTTTGAGACCCAAAAAAAATCTAATATATATATATATCATTTGTCTTTCTAAGTATAATTCATCATTTGTGTGGAATAATTTTGATGATTTCCATCATTGAAATGAAAGAAGACTTATATAGCTTTCTTACAAAAAAAAGATTGATGAAATTGCACAATTTTTGAGAAAATGCCACCATTGAAGTTTGATGAAAGATGTTTGGTTACACGGTAAATTGTATATATATTGAAATCATAATGCTTAAACTTGCTACCAAAACTTTGATTTTTCCCCACATATACATATCATGATTTTGAGGTATTTTCTTAGATCATTTTAAGATGTAGAAAAAAAATATAAAAATATGAAGTGATGGTCTAGAGTGCCTCTCCATTCCTCAAAATTGATTCACTAAAATTCATACAATTGATCATTTTCTAATTAAATTACACCAATTGCTTCAAATGAAGAAATTGTCCAAGGTCTCTTTGTTTTTTACAAACTATCAATGAGCTTCACATTTTGAATTTTCTACAAATGTAGTTGTAGTAGTCATCTAGAGGCATTGAAGTCCTTTAGAAATTAATGTGAAAATAATTTTTTTAATACCTTGCCATACTAGATTCTAGGACTTTGAATACTCTTACCTTAAAATGTTTGCACTACAAAAGCTTTGAAATTTAATTCTTCATGATGGAAAATAGAATTGAGAGTCTAGAAGAAAAACATTAATAAAACATTTGATTTTCATTCTTTAAATCCTAGAGTCCTAAGGCCTTTATTTCATCAAAAAACACTTAAAACTGCCATTCGTTAGAGGAGTTTTCAACCCTTTGGAGGATTGTGAGTTTTCCGCAGTTCTCAAATTGCAAGAATTGCCTTGCAACAGCTCGCTGATGTGGCACAACGACTATCACATTTGAAAAAAAAATTGTTTTTTTGAACTTTTTTCTTCACTTCAAGAATGAATTCTTTTTCTTTTTAATTTTTTTTGGAAACAACGTTCACTAGAACTGTAGGGGAGACTTCAGATGCACTAGCTTGAACGACCCTCTAAACCTCCCATCCTCTAATGTCTATTTCAAAGAGCAAATTTAAAAAAAAAATGTTATAGCACATTAATTGTAGGATCTTTCACTACCAAGATAAAAATGTATGAAAGAAATTTTAAAATTTTTGATTGTACAGATTGCAAGATTTTAGTATTTAAAGTGAAAAAAAGAAGAAATTCTTGTACCTTACTTGACTAGATTAGAAGACTTTGAATAGAATTAAAAAAAAATTATTTTGAAGAATTGGGTTGAGAATCTTGGAAAAAATTCAAAAATCAACAACTTGATTTCATTCTTTAAAAAATTGTTAATAGCTTTAAGATGGAATTGAAACATACTAATTCCAATGGTGGGATTGTTCTAGCAAGCAAGTTAAACCATATAGATTTTTTTTTTTAAATTATAAAAATTAAGTTCAAGGTAACAAATCTCATACGTTAATTTTCCAAGAAGATGCAATAATTGCCCCCAAACAAGAAGTTCTACAATTGATACATTACTAATTGAAATAACATGAATCAAAGCTTTTATTGTAGATAAAAATACAACAAAAGCTTCTTTTTTTTTTTTCCTTTTTGCCCGATGAATTACTTTTTAAGCTTAGGTTGGCATAAATTTTACTCCTAGGCATTGATTAAATTAAGAATATTATATATTTCCAAAATTCATGTATTCTTCTATCTTCAAAAATAATTTCAAAAAATCAAGTCAAAAATTAAAATCATAGGAACCTACTCAAACCTTCAAGTGACCCTTAGGATTTTAAAGGCTAAAAATATGTTACAATTCATATATAGAACTATTGTAGAAGCATGCACAATATAGAAAGAAAATCTAAATCAATGATAAAACTAGGATGGAATTGAAACAGACCAATTTTAATGGTAAGATTGATCTTACAAGCAATGTAAATTTTGGAGTACTTTTTTGTTTTAGTTAGTTTTGGAATTGAATTCAAAAATGAATCCTATACTTTAGTTTTCAAGAAGATGCTCTACAAAACAAGATCATTCTTTAAAACTTTCACATCAATAATCCAAATGGTTGAATAAAAGTTTCCATGTAATTTAAAACATATTGAATATAAAAATAAACCTCATCTCTCTAGATGGATAGATAAAAACATTGGTCTTCAAAGAAGGCTAGCATGAATAAAGTGTATGGTCGTAATGACAATGAACCTTTGTCCAACTCATCTCTCCATGAATACTTCACTCATTGGTTTGATGGTTACATTCTTTAAAATGGCATGTGGTTAGAGCTCTATAATCTAGAATTATTATAAACCTCAGTTTTCAATTTAGCAACTAAATTGTGCCAATTTAATTTCAATCCATAGATAATTTTAAAGAAAAATTATGAAGTTTTGACAATGAATCAAGTTTTTGTGTCCAACTTTGAATTTCCCAACATTTGGACTTTTCATCTTTAAATTATATTGATGTAGTTGACCTCTATATACACTACAATTTTGATTTAAGGTGAGATGAAGATTTACACCAAAAATCTCCAAACTCAAGAGAATACCCAATTCCATAATGCATCTTTGGAATTTAATCCCTGAAGTTCCATGATTATGTTTTCATTGAAATCAATTGAAAATTGCCATTTTTAGTACAAGTACCAACTTTTTTAACACGTATAACCACAAGATCTTGTAGTATGATGAGTAGACAACATGTGGTAAAAATTCCACACATTTCCATCACATGGATTGCAAGGGGTAAACATTTAAATTCACTAAAATCATTTTTTTCTACCTTGCAAAAAGCAAGGCAGGTGCACTTCACAAGCTCACTTTTCTATGAAAAAAGTTCCAAAATGGTGGTGCTTCTTTGAATTATTCTTTTTAAATAAGTTGGCCACATGCTTGAATAATTTCAAATCATTTGGAGTTGTGTAACATATAGGAAAAAAATAGTAAGTAGATTGTAGTAGGGAATGATTCAAATTACAAAATTGTTACTAATTTAATTATGAAATAAAAAATTCCAATCCCAATAATTGAAATGTTTTAATAAACAATCTATATCCTATGATTTGATTTGATTTTCTAAAATATTGAAAATTGAGTAAAGTAGAGGAATTCAAAGTTTATTTTAGAGTTAAGATTCTATAATTGCCCACAAACAAAATTCCTCACAACTTTTGACTCATTGATCAAAATGGAATAATTCCAAACTTTCTACATATATATAACTTTAGAAAACCAATTTCAAATTTTTGTTTATGAAAAAAGTGATTTTAAAAATTTGCTTGGACTACCCATTTACTAAAAAAACAAAACATATTAGGTTATAGCTTTTGACTCATATTTTCAAATGTCATGAAATTTAGTGCATATGAAAGATATTCCTTGTTTACACCTTTTATTAAAACTTCAGCTTAAAATATACAAATCTTCATTCATAGTAGCCTGTCCAAGATTTCTATACAACCAAAAAATGCATGCTAGTTCTTTAGGGGTTGAAAGCCTCCCTATAAAAAATTTAGGACATATCCCATCTACAAGTTGTGAAATTCCATAGTTGAAGTAAACTTAAGGAATTGAAGGAATTTTGATATCTGTTTGTTGTCAATAATTTTTTGTCCTTCATTCTTGCCATCTTGTGTGTCTTTGATGTAGTCATATTCATTCTTTCATTACTAAAAATACGTGTCCACATTAATAGAAACTAAACAGAAAAGTGTTAATGTTTTTTGTTGATTAGAACATATTAATGTGGACAAGTTAGAACTAGAAACTGTTGATTTTAATGTTATGAATGACACTTTTGTATTGTTCTTCAATAAAAATTTGTTAGAATTTCAATTAATTTCTACACATTTATATTAAAGATTAATAGAAAAAAATTCAAGTTATTGTTAAAATCAACAGCCTTTAATTGACCTCTAATAGCAAAAATACAAGGATTCATTCCCAATTCATCTTAAACATGAACATCATTCACATGGGAAAACATTTTTTACGTGTGCAGAAAATTGAATGACATGTGCAACATTGAATTTTAACTATCCTAAAATCTTCATAACAAAGGGTGTATAAAATATGCACACTTCATTCCATATACACATGTACAAAGAATACAAGAATATGTATGAAGCTAAGTTAAAGTACAAATGTTTCTATGCCCTCCCCACATTGTATAATTGCCCGTATGTGGTCCCTTTCACCAGTGCTCTGTCCATTCTACTAATTTCTTTGCAGTAGATATCTATTTCTTTGCATTGCAATGAAATCATTGTCGTCAGCTACGAGCATGCACAATCATGAAAAAAAAATCAAATTCACAATACATTACATAGTTTGCATTACGAATACTTCATGAACTTTCATTCTAGGACAATTTCCCTTGCTTTCCTGGAATTTTAATATTAGCCTCCTACCATACAAAGATGTTAACTTAAAAAAATACAAGTCTTCATTCTTTGTTAATCACAATATCCTTCATACCCCAAACTATAAGAAATAGTATAAGAACTACAATTCACTTCAAGAGAAGGGAGCAAATAGGATTAAACATCTACTTTGTAACACATAGACATCCTATTCTAAGATCATTTGGAAAGGACTTCAACACCTATCGCAAAAAAAAATTTCAAAGTTAGAGACACACAAAAAGCTAACAGTTTGTACACATTACTTATTCCAAAACATTTCCCACTACTTTACCATTTTCATATTACTCGTTTTCAAATTCTTTTTCATTACTTTCACCATTTGTATATTATTCTTTTTCAATTTCCTATATGTGGTGTATACACAGAATGCTAGGGAGTGGCATTGCACAAGTATTTGAACAATTGTTACAATGTTGCTAGATACATGATTTTGCACACAAACAAAAATTATCTTACATTCTAGAGTGCTGTTCCAGAATTTTTGCAATCAATTTGAAAGACATAAATGTGCATGGCCATATCCCACAAAACATACTTCACTTCTACCATCTTCAAAGGCTAAAAAAAATGTTTACAGAACAATACTTTAGCACTCACAAAAATTTACTAGCAATATCAAATTCAAATTCTTTGACTATTGGGTTAATTTAATCTGAATTTGTTTTGCCTCTTCCAAATTTGTTGTTGAAAAATGAAGCAATGGAAAATTCATATTTCAAATTCTTATACTCACTTGGTATTTACAAAGCATGTATAATTGCAAGACAATCTCACTACATTCTAGTCATGTGATTCTTCCACTAAATTTTCATTTGTAGTCCATTCTATGAATAAGATCATTACAGTAAAAACGATTTTGCTCTATTCCATCCAGTACTTCTTTAGATTTTGCAATTATTTTGAAGATGACTTTCTTTCTTCAATGGAGAGTGAAGTGGGACAGAAAGATTAAGAAAACTTACCAAACCCAGAATATACTTCCACTTGATGGCATTGCTGTTGCAGTACTTATTAATAGACTTCACTGATTTCCTTCATCTCTACAATCTTCATTCCTCTATTTCTCCACATGCTCATGAGTTCTATCACATTTGCATAAAGGATAATCTTTTTTTTTTATTGCAGTAGCTGTGTATTTCTTATTAACAAGCAGAAATTTTGAATGAATTATATTCAAATTTATTTCTTCAATATACTTTTGACCTGCATGTCATAATTTGATAAATTAATTGACCTATACAATGAAAAACGTATTAAGAAATTGTTTCTCACATGATACATTTCTATAATGATTGTCATAGTATAATTCATTCATAGGGATTTCTGATACATGCTCCTCTATATGCACATCTACATGATGATACTAATCCTTTTGCTCCCACTTTGGTAATGTACCTTCTCCATGTATTGTCCTATGTAGTCCTTCTGATAAATATTCCGTACCTCATATAATGTACTCTAAGGAAAATGGAACTGCAATACTAAGCCAGAAAACATTACTTCAATATAATTCACACATGTTTTTCCTGAAAATGAATTGCTTTCCAATTTACTTTCAACCTTTGAAAAAAAATTTTACTTTCTGTAATCCTTCTAGTTCTGCCTATCTATTCTGCAAAATTGAACAAATTCTCTTCACCGTATTATTACAAAATATAAAGCAAATTATACCACCCCCAAAAAAAACAAAGAACAATTCAACAAAATTACACCTTATATTCTCAACTATTCTTCAAGAGGTTCTTCTTTGTTTTCCAAACCCTACTTTTTAATCGCTTTTACCACTGGTTTATAGAGTAAAACAACTCCAATACCAATCCTATTGTGAATAATTTAATCAAAAATGTAACTACTACCAAATATTACATACTACTAACTACAACTTCAATTGAAGAGTACAGGCATTCAAAGGAATACTTCATTTTACAATCACATATTCAACTTTTGTTAATTACGCCTATACTTTAAAGTAAAGAACCCAACAACGATTTGAAAATGTAAAAAGATCTACTCTACCCATGATACAAAAACATAGTGTACAAACACCTTTTATTTCTACAAAACTTCACTTCCAAAAAATAGTTTCTTCTAATTTCCTGGTTTGTGTCTTCTACTTATTGGGATTATGACATTCTATAATTTTCAAAGAAGATTTATGAATTCAACTACCACTTATTATCACATTCATAACTTTAAGAATTCAACATTCACTTAGTATGAACCAAAGCAATGCTGCACAAATAAAATGAAGATATATTGACATTCAACTTCTATACTTAAACTTCATGCTTTTTTTTTTTATCATTTATTAGCCTTTTTAAAAGTGATTGTATTTTAGATAATTTGAAGTTAACACAATTCTACACTAATATTGCACTCATCACCTCATACCTTACTGGAACATTTTTTAATTCCAAAAAGCCTCCTACTTTTTTTTTTCCATTGAAGGCAATTTCAATCTTTAATTCTATATTTACTACCTTGCACTTCCTTTGACACACCAATTAATGCATTTTCACTACAATTTTTCAAAAGTTTTTATTTGTTGAAGTATGTGTAAAATTACATATGCTTCAAAGCTACAATAGACTAATTAAGAACATTGAATCATTTCAAAAAATAATCACTGTTTAAACAACAACTTTTAAACAACAGACTTAGTTGGACTCATTTGAAAATTGATGAACAACATTGTACTTTTTGTGCCTAAGTGCAACACTCTTTTCATTCAAATGATGTAATCATATGTTCCTTACATCATTTTCAAATCTGCTACATATATCATTTGAACTTCATTTGAATAAAAATAAACATTCTTTTATTGCTTCTTAAAGAACAAATCCCCAAAAATTTGTCTTTAGTAACCACAACAACATTCTTAAAACTCCTTCCACCTATCAACAAAGGTAGTTATCTTGTAGTGCTCAAAATAATGCAAATAAAATCATTTATGACCATAACAATATGCAGAATTCCTTATTTGTGTGATACTAACCTCTTCGATAGTAGACAACAACCAAGCATGTCATTTACCATCTCCACATAAAATATCTCCACAAAATGCTTCTACTATAAGGATGACAATACTTTATGGATGCGCTAAACTAGTTCAATTCTTCAATTATCATTCTACAAAAAGAAAGGACGAACTTTGAAATTAAAAACATACTTAGGTGATAAGTATAATGATTATCCCTGTGACTATTATGAATTCCACACATAGAATATTATATTCTCTGTGGCTGTCACTTCATCATTTAATTAATTACCAATGACAACACAAAAGCCATGTACATTGTTGTTCTCTAGTAAATTTTTTTAAGTCTTTAAAAATGTATATACCTTGAGACATTATAGACTATATCCTTCATGGAATTCACCATTTATATTTGTAAACCTACCGTTGAAAACCTCCCTTTCAAATGACTACTTGTAAAGATTGAGTTATTTCTTTTAAGATTCACATATCAGTTCTTATTAATACGTTGAAAAATATTTTAAACATCTCTCACTATAAGAGTTAAAAAAATCTAAAAAGAGCTTCATTATAAATTCAAATGAAATTTTTTTCGGTTCAGTATTGCTTTGTTAAAACTTTTCAAAATATGATTTTTTTATTGGCTAAATTCAAAATCTTTACACTTATCTAGTAATTCTCAAAACACCAATTCTGATTAATTTCTTATCCCGTCTTCTTTCACTTTTCCTTTTTTTAACCACATATTAATCAATTACATGAATACAGATGAACTAATTTACAAATGTCTACAACAATCACAATAACATGTGTTCTAAAACTCCTTTCATTTAAATTCTATTCTTCACAAAAAATCCTAACACTTTAGCATTCAATACTAACTTGGTTTGACTACATCACACTTAGATCAATATTAATCTTCAAGAAAACCAACTCCATTTATGCAATAATCAATTCTACATGTACCACGATTTTATTGACTAATTTTCCTTCAATTTCTTGTAAATCCAGTAAGAACATCATTATACTTACAACCACAAACGTCAATTTGAATTTCATGTTTATAATCCCCACCCTAAACTTCACCATCTTCTTTTGCATTACAATAAATGGTTTAATCAAGCATGAAAGTATCATGTTCAAAAAAACCTTCAATCAAAGACTCTACATATATACAATTCAAGAGTTTTCAATTACAATATAGTAGCTTTTAATTATCTACAACATACTTTCCTTCTACCGTTTATCCTACAAAAAAAAAAGCTTCTCTAAGAAAAAAAAATGTAGAGAATTTTATTACAAAATAAAACAACACATCAAACTAATAAAAAATTCACTCTCACTATTGAAATGATATTGGATTTTTTTTTTGAACAGAAAATGGGAAAATAACTCTTTTTGATATCTACAGTTCCATCCAACTATAAATATTGCAATGGTATTTGTAAATTAAAAGCTTTCTTCAAATGTTTCACAGTACCAATTTTCATTAATGAACTTACTCAGAGTCATATATCATACATTGTTGAAAAAATGTGTCATTGAACTGTTCAGAATTTTCATTATTGAAATATAAAGAAACGTTCTATTGTAACACTCTACTCTCTTAACGAAGATATTAACAAAACACTGCGAGATAACAAGGTATAGGAAGCCAATGCGGTTTTTCCTTTGTCAAGAAAGGCCTACAAACTAGCACCAACTTCATGTAATTTTGCATGGACAAAAATTGAGTTCTCAAAATTTTACTTCACTATATTTCTACAAATTAATTAGAAACTTCAATTTTTTGTTGATTTTACATAGTTTCTATGATTAAGATTTCATTTCCATATTTTTTTCTTCTAATACATGAGTTACTTCAATTGTAAATGACTTTTTTATTTTTTATTTTTTATTTTTTGAATCTTAGGACAATTGTATTTGAGGCCTCACATCTGTACGGAATTATTTCATTATTGCCAAATTTTAACCTACATGAGTAAATTTTTTTTGAAGATTTCAAAGTAATTATTACAAAATCTTAAAGCATTATTGCCTACCACAATGTTGACTCATAATTAAGTACTATGAATACTTAAAAATCCCCCTTCATCTTTTAAAAGAGTCTTCTTTTTACTCTCTTGCATACATTACTCATTTCAATTACGTAAAAAAATTTCAGTTCATTTTAACGTCTCTGTTTATTCTACCTTGATGTTGTTCACTTCAATATAAACGTTTTGAGAAAAAAATTGTTGTGACAATAGTTTTTGAAGGAAGTTCTTAAAATAGGTGTAAAAAAAATTTCCATTAAACTATGAAGAAAACCTTTCTCCAAACTCTGATTCTTTATTCAAGTTTTACAAGCAATTACTTGTTTCATTACATGGTATTTCAAATTCACATTTCATACCATACCTTTCATTGATAGGGATACTATCACTTGCAATATCAACATAATACTCTTGACAATCAAATTGTAAGTTTATCTCTTCATTATTAATCTCTCCCATAAGTCATTGTTGTAGATTTTTATATTGTGAACTTTAAATAAATTGTCTTAAGCAGACAATTTTTTTATCAATAGATTTATTTATCCTAACATCTTTTTCAAAATTCAAATTAGATTTAAATATATTATCCATTGTTATGATACTTAAAGAATAATTGTGTATAGTTAAAAAAACCTTTCTAATGTTGCTCTTTGTGACAACTCTCATTAATGCAAATAATACCTATGTAGTTAAGTTTTCTTTGGTGGTTGATTTTCCTAAGTGGTTCATAGTCCACTTTTTGGAATAAGCTTTGAATCTTCCTTTAAAAAATATAAAATATGTCACATTCAATGGCTAAAATACGTAAAAGATATGACTAAAATAAGTCAATAAATCTATATTAGTAAGTAGAGCAATTTTCACTACTTTGAAGGTCATATGGAATGTATACCCATTTAAAATAAGTAGATATTAGTTTATAGGTAAAATGTTATATATTTCTCTCATATTTTTTATAAGATGCTGCATCTATTCTTTAAAAAGAAAATGAGTCATTCAAGCCTCAAGTTGCATTGATATTATTGCATTTTTTGTATTCTTTTGTACAAATAGTTGAACTTTTTTTTGTCTCTTTGGAAATGAAGAAATTTGAAAACTTGTCTCCATCAACGTTAACACATGCAAGTACAAAAAGTCATTTTTGTTAATTAAAAACTAATAATTACATACTTCTAATCTTTTGTTTGGTTAAACAAATATATCTTTCCCTCATCTAACTTGAATGTATGGTCTTTACAATTCTAAATTCGGTAGGGCAGATAAGTATATTTACCATATAAAGTTATAAATTATTTTAGAAATTTTTCACATTTTTTAGATACAATGCTTTAATTCAATTTTACTTTAAAATTTGAGATTTTTATAAAGAAAGCTAAAGGTATTTATTGAAAAAACATCAAACCTATCCTCAATCAAGTACTTTATTTTTGAATGGTGTAATTTTTGTTAGGGTGAATGCATGTACTTTTGCTCTTAATAGAGATGTCATAAAGTCTTACAACAATTTTAAATGATATACCTTCATCCACTTTGTCCAAATCATCTTGTAGTTGTTTTTGTATTTAATTCTCATTTTTTTTTAAATTTGAAAACTCATTTTGAAATTGATGAAGGTAGCAAGTTATTTACCTCTACAATTGTTAAATATAGATTTTGTTGCACCTACTAAGAATATATATATATATATTTAGCATCCTCCCTAGAATCATCTTTATTACCTCAAAAGCTGTGGCAATTTGGAGACGAATCTCCATGACCTTCCTTCTATAAACTTTAAATTTCAAAATCATTATCGTCGATGAAGTTGATGCTTATCTCCTTTATTTCTACCACTTTGACTTCTTTGTTTATTGAGATTGCTTCTTGAGTTGCAACAAATCTTAAGATTATCGTTGGGCCTATATTCTGAAACAGGTGTTGTAGTTTGATTTTTGTGAGATCTTATCTCGTTTACTAAATCCGAGTTCGAACACCATGGAATGAACTATGTAAGGCTAGTGTAGTGTATTCAAAGGTCACAATGTACTAGTTTATTAGATTAAAAGGTTTATTTACTCTTATTCCCACAAAAACCCAAGATACAATTCATGCTATCCGTTAATAAATGCTATTGATAGATGTATGACATCTCAGTCTTATCTAGTGTACTATTGGCTCATGACAATAGTTTTGGGACAATAGTTCAATGTGGACTGACTTGTAATGAATGCATGTGCAATGCAGGACTTATAAACTAAATAAATAATAGTATTATTATTCTTTAGTATTTAGCACAAGAATAAGAATTAACGTTTTAATAAGTCTGCGCACACACAACCAAGGACAATATGGCCAAACACGTGCAAATCAATATGCTCTACCTAAAACCCACACAAAACTCCCATTTACAACATGCATATGCAATTTCAAAATTGACATTCTAAACCTATGTTAGGACCTATATCCAAACTAAGGACACAACCTAAAGGGTCATTCAAAAACTTTGAGCCTTATTTTAATTTGTTTTTGGTTAAATAATGAAATCAAAACGTCCAAAAGTTTATACCCAAGACCATAGTTACAAACTTTAAAGTCCCAAAAGAATTCTTAAAACCCTGAAATTTCAATTTAAAGGGCCAATGGCCTAAAATCGTTGGAAAGGGGCCTATGGCCATGCGATCAGCCCTATGACCACCTTTCACACCTTATAGTTGTGCGGCCATATCTGCCTGGCTCGTCAAAAGCTATGGTGCGCTGCGACTGATTTGCTTCGGCGATCAAAAAAAATTTAGTTCTTCTGATATCTCACCAAATTGCACGATTCTCCGATCCTGGTCGGCACTGCAACTGGCTCGTTGTTTAGCAAAGTGAATGTCGCAACTCCATGCAATTTAATTTGGTCTGGCCGTGGCCTGATCTGGCCTTCAAAATTCAAAAGTTTTCGTCTACTTCCTGTACGATGATCAACGCCACTCTAACTCACAATTAGATCGACCGATTCCCAATTATTCAGTCTTTTTGAAATCTAGGCGATTCTACCAACGTACAGACAAATCTCAGCCTTCCGCTCTAACAAAACACAAATTTGAGAACAAATCCCCAATCCGCACAACAAACATTCAAACTCTAGAATACAACAATGACGAACAATCACGAGTCAGGAACCAGCACACAATTACACAATCACAAGCTTAATTTATATTCCAAATACACGAATTACAAGCGCAAAGACTTGCAGCACTAAGAAGACTAAAAAAAAATCAATCTGCACTGGAGTGAGAGAGAAGAATGGGAGAGAGAAGATTAAAAGGCAAAAGGAAGGGGGGTGATTGGAAGCGTCAACAGTTGCAACATTTTCAGCAAAACTCCCCAAATCTTTTTTTCTTTTTTCTTTTTCTTTATCTCTTTTTTTCTTTATTTTTATCTTTTACTTTTATTTTGTATTTCCAACTAACTACTTCCTTCAATAGTTTTGAATCCTTTTCACACTTGGAAGATAAATAAGCCTATTTTTACATTAGATATTAGAAATAGAGTAGAATATATATATATAAAGTTCTAGAAAAAACAAAAAATAGTAATAAAAGTCAAAAAGCTAGACTACAGGTGTTGATTGTTGATTTGTAACTTTCTTGTAAATCAAAATTTTAGTAATCACTATTGCTCTCTCTCTCTCTCTCTCTCTGTCTCTGTCTCTTTCTCTCTTACATTGCATAGCTATGCTTGATTCAATCGCCATCAGATGTCATTTTTATTGATGTAAGTTTATTTATTGTATGATTTTTTACAAATACAATAAAGGTGCCAACAATTTTATGTTACTTATTAAGCAAATAAGAGGTGAAATTGTCATACACATTGTTGTTCTTTGGAGGCAAACAAAGCAGCTTTGCATTCCCGAATACATCTTTATTTTGCTTTTACAATCTTTTTATTGTTCACTTAAAATTGTTTGAAATGACTTCATTTTCGTTTGCCTCTTTTACGTTGTAGTTGCTAGTATTGAACCTTTGACTTTTTGGTTTGTAGTACTCGTTGTTTTTACTATCATTATTGCCATTACTAATTTTTTAAAGTCTTCATTAATATACTTCATCAACAAAGCAATCTGTCTCTATAGATAAGCATACTTAATTGTCTATTAATCACCAAACACTATTAAAAAAAACGGTATTTTAAGTGAGTTTTTAAATATAGTCTTAAACATAAGATATTAAGTAATGACCTTTAAGGAGATTTTCAACAAAAATTTACTAAAATCACATGTATTTTTAGGTAATTTTTGCTGAAAATCTCCTTAAAGGTCACTACTTAAAATCTTATGTTTAGGATTATACTTAAAAACTCACTTAAAACACTATTTTTCTTTGTAATGAAATATGTAAACCTTAAAATATAATATGTGAATCACATTGACATTATGATATCATAAAGTAGTAATAACAAGTAGCTAGGAATGAGTTCTTATAAATACTATTATAGTTGTATATTCGTTTCAATAGTTTTGTAAGAAACTTATACAAATCATGTGACATTAAAAGAGTTTTTTTGGGGGGGGAGGGGGTAGGAAGGTTGTTTTAGACCTATCCCCCATACAAATCCTTCCGCAATTCCTTTTGCAATTCCTTTTGCAAATCCTCTCGCAATTAAAAAAACTTAAGCTACTAATTTTTTTTTTAAATTCTTAAAATGAAAAAAAAAAAGTTAAAATTTTTTCTTGAAAAAATAATGTGGTAGTAATTGTGCTACATCAAACAACAACTATTGTAAATTTCAATGAGCTAAGAACTCTAAAGAACTCACAACCCTCTAAACTAAGTAAATCTTCTCCAATGAAGGACTTCTTTCTATTGCAAAAAATATTGTTTCATTTGAGCAATGAATAAATTCAATTTCTATTGCTGTTTTTTTTGAAAAAAAATATTGAAAATATCACTCCACTGTGCCATTGAGATTCTTTACTTTTATTGTAGATTCTTGAAGATTTCAAAACAAATTATTTAGTTTTTAAATGCATAGGCGCTTACTTGTTAAAGTGGCCTCAATTCCTTCACTTTATCATATTTTTTGTTCATTTACTATTTTAAGTTCTTCAACATTTATAAAAGAAAAATTTTAGAACAAATTATTTTTTTCAAAAATGACATAAATATGCATTCACATATTTTAAAATGTATCCACTCTTGCATTTTAATCAATTTATTCATTAATCAAAAATCAATATCTATCGAATCTGAAACCAATTTGATTTTATCAATTGATCATTTTGTGGTCACTATGTAATATTTTTAGAACCACATACTATTCATTTTACAGCTTCTTGTAGGGGTGGTTTTAAGAAAAGGGTCAAAATTACAATCTATTATTATTGTGGCTGAGATTACAAAATAATTGAAGCTGCACTTTTGTCACTAAATGTGAACAATTTTTATTTTGATTGGTATTTGAATTCAAATGTAGTTTAACATGTTATTAGCAATCATGACAACTTCTTTATTGACTTCAAAATATTCAAACTTATAATTGAGTAATAATTGTACTGAGACAACTCCGCACACTCTGCAACCGGCTTCTCTCCCTTCTATGCGACTTATGGCTACCATCCGACTATGTCTTTCAACAAGCCTACGACCTCGATAGTCCCGGCTGCGGAAGATAGAGTTCGGTTATTGCACCAAGTCCACGAGGAAATCAAGACGATGATCCACATTGCAGGGGAGCATGCCAAGAGGCACTACAACCGCCACGTGCAGGACGCGCCAAGGTACCGTGTGGGCGACAAGGTGTTGCTCCGAAGTGAACATATTGCGACAACATCTCCGTCTAAGAAGTTGGGCCCCAAGTTCCTGGGACCATTTCCAATTACCGCCAAAGTCTCTGACTTGGTTTATCGTCTAAAGCTACCTCACACCCTCCGTATTCATGATGTATTCCATGTAGCAGTTTTGGAGCCCTATCGCCCCAACACCATTCCGGGCCGGCAGTAGCGACCACCTCCTCCTGTCATCACTTCGGAAGGCGATATGGAGTGGGAGGTTTGTCAAGTACTGGATTCCCGATTTGTTGGACAAGGTCATCATTTGCAGTACCTAGTGTCATGGAGGGGATATGGCCCTGAACAAGACTTGTGGGAGCTCGCGGGTCATTTACGCAACGCTCCGCTCATGGTCGAGGCATTTCACAAATTACATCCGAATGCCCTCCACCCACTAGTTAAACCTAGAAGGGGGGGTAATGTTAGAACCATGCTTGGAACCCGGCGTGGATCCAGGGGTAGTTAGTGACAACTGGCCGGCGGTTGGGCTAACTGCCGGTTGTATATGCATAAAAGGCCAGTGAAGGAGTTTCCTCCTTCACTGGACATTTCGTCTTTTGTAATATATACATGTTTACTTATGCTTATCCATCTATGCCTGACATAATGTCCAGTCGAAGTTCAAGATTTTCATGAGTTTCTATGAGCGCTTGAGAGGGGGTTGATGCAGCAGCCGTCCGTGATGCAACAGTACCTTGCATATTCCATGATGCAGGAGTAATTTCGGACCAGAGGAGCAGACAGAAAACACAACATGCTGCATGGGTGAACATGGAATGGATCATTCCAATGTCTGTTGAAGAAGTACGAGCGTCTTTAGGCGTGCTCGACAGCTCGCAGCTCGTAGCTTGAGTCTCCATTGACATTTCGTGCTAGTTGAAACATTACAGACCATCAGGATCCAAGAAAGTGAGAGAAGGTCATCAGCAAAATCTGAAGCAAGGACAGAGCGTGACCAGAGCACTTGACAAGCATGGCCCCATTTAACTAGAAGCAATACAGTGCATTTCAAAGCCCAGGCGGAGTCTGTCGAATCTTCAACCAAGAGGGATCAACACTCTGAATGAGCATTGGAGTTGCTATCTTCTCCAAACTTTACATGACGAAGAGGTTGTCCCTATGAATGTGCAAACGAAGTAACGAGAGAAAACAGAGATGGTGAACGCTGATGCCGATGCGATTTCGATGAGGAACGGAGCATGAGCCCCAGCGCCAAAGTGGGCAGTTCAGTCAAGGCTCCACTGGACTTGACGATGCCGGGCAACCAAGGCGCTGGAAGTGCCGCAGGTGGGTTGGCTGGAGGTGCTTCGACGAGGCTTGCAATCAGGGCTTGACCGGCGAAGGTGCTGGGACAGTGGCTCTGGACGCCGATGTTCGGGCCCAGCGGGGACTCATCCCCCCATCGCTTTCCTCCTACGAGGCCCTTGTGCATCCACCTGTTGGTCACGTTGGAGTCCCTCCAGACACGATGAACACGACGACTCTACTGCTGTGTATGATGGAATTCGCGCATTAGTGAGAAGGAGAGATTGATTAATCACAAAGGGGGGGATGCCGGGAAGGAGGCTTAGCACGTACCATTTGCAATTGGAATTCCGAGCGGCTCTAATACATGCCACCATCTACTATGCCGAGGGGAAGATGAGCAAATACTGGTGTGACAACTCGGACATGTGTTTAGTGAGATCGATGATCTGAGGTACTAACCGATTGGCGAACTTGCACATGTTTGTGGAACAACTCGAGCGAATCATTGAAGAAAGGACTGTCGATTTTAACTTCTCCGACAAATTTGGCTCTGACATTGAATATGAAGCTTCTCCGTTCGATCATTTCACAGAAACTATGCTTGAGTTGGTGGTAGAGCGGATTGCAACAATGAAGCGTTCCACGACGAGCACTGCTACCTCCAGCAATTGAAGAGCCGAAAGGTGAGACAAGGCACTCGAGGTGACTGCAGTGGAGGAAAGGACTGGAAAGATGTGGCCACGAAGCCTGCTGAGCAGATGAGGCAGTGGTGGAAGGGCGAACACCTTCACGACTGGATCTAAGATTTTGGATTTGAGATCTAGAACCTACAGCTAGCCCAACGCCTGCCTCCCACCAACCGACCGAGCCGTTCGGGGAGCACCGTCGGCAAGGACCGGCCCCGCGCCGCAGATATAAATAATACAAAGATATAAAGGGCACGAGAAGGCCACTCCATAGAGCTTAATGAAGCATTTCCTCTGGACCCGACGCCACCGGGGGGTGGAGTAGCGGACCTAACGGTGTTTATTCAACAACAAACCCAGGCACACATGCTGTCCAGCAACAAGTTCAGGGGTTGCACGTGGCGATCCCCCATATTGTCCAAGAATACATAACCCATAGCGGCGTGGCATAGGGATCCTTGGTCGCACTTGCATCAGTGGCCACCCAGCCCGGTCACGAAGGGCCGACGAGTAGAGGGGTAACAAAGATTGCTCGGCCGAAGGAGTTCGCCGGGAAGAAGGGTGGGGATGTTTACCGTTGGCTCGCCCACCTTCGGCTCCAATTCGATAACAATCCCCAAGGGTATGGAACGGACAGGCAGAAGATAACTTGTGTGCTATCGTATATGATGGGGACTGCTGAAGGTTGGGCGATGCCTTTGCTGCAGGCCCTTGACGAGAAGAGGAGTCATCCACTCTTGGCCTCGTACGAGGATTTCTGGGTAGGGGTGATTTCGGTGTTCGGAGAGGTCAACCGCAAGGGCCACGCGCAAGATCGGCTTATGGCGCTCCGCCAAACCGTTGGCGTAGCTCCCTACATAGCGGCTTTCAACGAGTTGGTAGTCCAGGTTGGGTGGTGCGAAGAAGCACTGATCACCCATTCCTGACAAGGCCTAAAGACCGAAGTTCATTATATGATAGCCACCTCGGAGGAGCCGCCGCCGACCCTGCAAGGGTGGATGTCAAGGGCCTCTCGAATTGATGAGCGGCTTTGGGCCATGCGACCGAAGAGTGGGCGTTTTCCGAATACCCCAAACCCTCATCCGGGATGACGGTTTTGTAGATGGGAATTTACTATAGATTAAACTATTGAGAAATTCCTATAGTTTAAAAGTTCGTTCGCAAGGAGGTATGGTGCTATGGGTAATTCCTATGGCTAAAGATATTAATCTAAATCCAGGTTGTGCACAATAGAAAGATAATTGAAAATTTCCTAACCAAACCAAACACAATAGATCGAACTATAAATTTATTATAACCAAAACCAGGGATAGGAACTTATCAATTGTTCTTAATCTATCAATTCTGCTCTGCCCTCTAGCTTCTTAATCGGCCTCAGCAACGGCACTGCAACTATTGATCTTCCTGCTCCACATCCGACATCTCCAATTGATTCTTTTTAACACACTTTAATTTTGGTTTGTCTTCCAACAAATTCTTGCTTTGCATTTCCACTATAGTGATTTCTTCTTCAGTTTTACACTCAGGCTTTATGTAATTCAAACAATTGCAAAACTTGCATTTCTTTTGATTAATTTGGGACAACTCTCGGTTCATCTTTAAGTCACTCATTTTCCAGTTCCTCTCCTATTGATTCTACTCATTCAGGTGATGCTTTCCATTGATATCTCAAGTAATCTCACAGCCACTATTGAAATTAATCATGAAATCCCTATGAAACTATAGAATTCATTTTCATCACACATTCATAGTGCATTCACTCATTTACGCAATTGATATTCACAACAATAGTGCAAATATAACAATCAATGCATAGATCGACACACATCTGGATTACAATAGAATGCCGCTCGGTGATTCCCGATTGAATATTACAATAGAATTTGATACATCAGCACTTCTACACAATAGATTTCACAATTCATCTTAGTATAGAAAATATTACAATAGTTTCTCTCTCTGTTCTATCGTTCCAAGTC
Source organism: Pseudoscleropodium purum (assembly GCA_963969395.1). Classification (NCBI taxonomy): domain Eukaryota; kingdom Viridiplantae; phylum Streptophyta; class Bryopsida; order Hypnales; family Brachytheciaceae; genus Pseudoscleropodium; species Pseudoscleropodium purum. The sequence continues at coordinate 19,761,297 of OZ017795.1, read as the reverse complement.
ACTCCGAATATTAAAACTATAGATCCTGTCCGATCTGATCTCCGCTATACATCCGAACTATGGATCTTGCACTTACAGCCTGCATTCTATCAATTCAACCGCAACAAATCTCCACACACATACACATTACAATTGAACTCCACCGCACACTACAACAGCTCACACAATCTATCGTCCACTCACACACCCACTGCCGGCCTCCACTGCTGCAGGAGCTCTGGATACCTTCTCCAAAACTGAAGAACAATCTATAGCCTCCAGCCTACTTCACTACAATCGGCTGACAACCAAAAATAACCACCACCATAGTTGCGCCCCATTCATCCCATTCAACCAACCATCTATGAAAACTATAGTAAAATCCAAATAAAACTCCAACCAACCAGCAACTATAGAGAGTTAACCTCAACATGCCGAAATACTATTGAAAATACCCAAAATTAACAAAAAAACACAATAGAACACAATAGCTACTAGAGTTCACAGACTACATAGCTCTCTTCCCAGCTCTTTGCGACCCCGCAAAGCAAAATTGATCTATAGCTCCTAATAAAGAAGATAGAGTATGACTAAAATCTCTATACAACTATAGTTCACTTCTCTGCTTCCGACTTCTCAGTTCCTTCGAGTTTTGGTGTAGCGGACGATGGCAGCGTCAGTACACGCTCCACTTGACAGGTTGTGCCACTATTGTGCCACTCCAATGGCATGCGCAGCAGCTCCCTATAACCCTTCGCAAGAACTATAGAATTATGAAGATCCATTTGCTTGTGAAGTTTTTGATACCCCACCCTCCTACGATCAAGATCTCCATTACGTTGCAGTCGATGGAAAGTATCCATAGTTGCGTAGCGACTCCCCTTATATTCGTCCAAGATCACATTGTGGGCTCCTTGAAGAAAATGCATCGTGCACATGAGCTCAAACAATCGAAGCCGTCTCGAAGAAAGATACTTGATCTTTGTGTAAATCTGTCCATCTTACCCTTGCCGGCCTCCAATGCGGGGATCCATAATCAATTGATACTCCTGACACCAATAGGCCAAGGCGTTGCAAACCACCGCTTGCCAAAAGGACACCGGATCCAGGTGGTCTCGGTGCTCTCTATAGAACTTCTGAAAGCCTTCCACACAATTGTCCACCGTATCCCATGGACCATCTATTGTGCACCAGTTGTACCACGGAGTATCAAGGTGATTGGTAACTCTCCAATTGTAACGCCTCTGAGTTTTGCACAGGCGAGAATCTTGAACTATCAATGGTGGAAAGTCCAACCTTCGTACCCCTTTCTCCTGATGAATTAAAACCTCAATAGGATGCAACAAAATCTCCGTCTGGCTCCCAAAATCCTTCCCCATCCATAGCAAAGCTTCCCCCGATAGAGAATCTGGTTGGTGCTCACGCTTAATAAACAGGTTCTCATACTTGCCCATAAATCTATTGTCCACTATCATAACCTCATATAACGGGTTCCAATCGTCCAAATCAGGCCCCACACCATAAAGCACAGGAGGTCTCACCACCAATTGATGTGCACTCTTCATTCGGCTATCATTCTGCACATCAAAAGGCAAAAGCGATGCCGGACCACATGCTGCAGCTAACTGTTTCAAGCGGCTCTCGTGGAATCTATAGGTGTAAAAGTAAACGGACGGATGCACATCCACTTGATTTGCTCTCACCACCCGCTCCTTGCACCATTGAGTCATGTTCTTGACCCATTCCTCATCCTTAAAACGCTGCACCAATTGTCCTAGCTGATCCTTCCAAGCCAATAGTTTTCCCGTTGTCCATTTCTTTTCGGCTTCATCAAAACCCAATAGGATGGGAACTGTCCAGCTGCTGCAAGCCGGAGTACGGCTCTCCATCACCATAGATTTTTCCCTTTTTCTTCTAAGCCCTTGCTGATGCTCCACCTCCTGACTATAGAGAAAAGTCCGTGCTGATAGATCACCCATCAATAGGTAAGCTCCAAATGGATTTTCGACCGTAAACTCTCGCCTCACCAACATCTCCGCCAATAGATTCTCCAATCCATAACTCTTGCTCTTAGTCCATAGTTTCTCAAATTGAGACTCATTGAGGTGATCACCACTCTGCACATTCAACAATAGAAAGAAAACTTGGCAATCCCACCAATAAGTCTGCTCCACCCGCTGGACTAGAGGCAGATATTCCATCAAACTCAATAGATCCTTAGCCCGTAAGTTCCGCCCTCGCCTAATAGCAGGGACAATGGCATCTATAGATACCGGTTCCAATTGATTTCGCTCTGGGCTACTATCGCCACGCCACTGCGTCACCTCGCCAGTCAATTGGACATTTTCACTCTCCAATAGAGCTATCTTCTCCCGCTCTTGACGAAGCTCCCTTTCCAATTGATTCATCACTTCCCGCATTTCTTGCCACGATCGATTAGCTTTTCGCTGTTGGTTCTCTAATTGTTCATTGACAGCTTTCCACTCCTCTTGAGTCTGGTTCCACTTCTCCTTCTCCGATTGATGATTTGCACTGCTCTCCTTCAATTGTTGTTGGAACCATTGCTCTCTCTCCGCTGTAGCAGCCTCCATCTTCTTCAATTGTTCTTCCAAGGCAGTAATGCGGCGCTCCTCCTCCGATTGATGCCGCATTTCTTCATCCAATTGTGCCAATTCCTCCTGCATCTTCAATTTCCTGGCCAAAAGCTCCGTCTTGGTTGGCTTCCTTTGTGGCGTAGGCACCACACCAGGCTTTTCTTTTACTCTCATATCCTGTGTCGCTATCAAACCCCTCCCGCTCTCCGCCGTCGTTGTACGTGACTAATCTCCTGGACTTTCCATAGTTGATGGAGAAGCTCCCGTGGGTGTAACTCCTTCCTCCAACTTAATTTTCTTCACTTGACTCCATTGAATTTCACCCTCGCGTATACCAATCAACATACAACTGTCATCCTCCTCGTCCACATTCTCCATCGTGACATCCGGCGCCACCTGCATTTGGTCCTCAGCCTCATCTATTGACAATCTCGATACTTCCTCCATTGCAACCCTAATCGCTTGTTGAACAATTGCACTCAATTCTCACACTCTCTGATTTCGCTCCCAATTGCTCTGCCTTCCTTCTCAGCTCCCTCAAACCCTGGACTATTGATAAATTATACTCACTCACCAGCTCTCATGATTCGGCCACTCGGTACTATGGTTGCTCCAATTCTGCCTCGCACTATAGTTGCAGCCCTCTTCCCAAAGTGAAGATTGTTGCACTGTTTTTCCACAAGTTGTTGGAACCTCTCAACTACCTCGCACGATTGTCTCTCTGTGACGGTGCATGCCATGATACTATAGAATTTCAAGTTTTCCTCTTTCAGTCACTTTCCACATTTCTCATGATGACCAATTGAACCACCTGGTTATTCCCATCTTAAATTCCACAATTATAGATACTTCCATTAATACCAACCTATACTTAATGCTCCACTAACCCCCACTATTTAATATTTACACAATTGTACCTTTCCCAAGCAACATCTATTTTTTTATCATGTTTTTTTTATATATATATATATATTTTTTTTACAATATTTAATTTCCGGCCAACCTATTCAATCACTATAGTACCGCTGAGCTATAGTTCTGATCTATAGTGATACTCCCTATAGCTACAAGATAACTTATTAATATGATCTGTCTCTCTTTCTATTGGCTTTCAATAATCAAAATTATTTATTTATTTATTTATTTATTTTATTTTTAACACTAAATACTGAAAATGCTTTAACATTAATTTTAATTTTAAAATCTATATTTAACTCTATATTCCTCACCACACTCATAATTTTCTCTCTTATTATTCCCTTCCATTCTTTCTTTTCTCGCCACTCTTAACTACTACTACTATTCTTCATACTATAGAAATTACTACTATTAGTATTTAAATATAGCTTATTAATGCTAAAAAACACCCATTAAGTCAATTTATTTATATTGTTATTATTATTTTTAATTTTTTTAATTATTATTATTATTTTTAAAAGAATCACACCTCCCCCACTTCTAGGATAAGCCGTCCCCGGCTTAATTATAATAAAGTTTAAGTCTATATCCATTGATTCGGGTTGGAAGTAATTTTCCCTCAAAATCTTTCAATTGTGCAGAACCATTAGAATTAATATCCGTTACCTCATAGGGCCCCAGCCAATGCATTTGTAACTTTCCCGGAAACTTAAAAAATCTACTATCATACAATAGTACTAAATCTCCCACTTTAAAATTTTTAGCCTCCAATTTACTATCATAAAAAGACTTACGACGCTTTTGAATAGCATATATATTTAAATAAGCATCTCTCCTTATTTCATCTAATTTTTTCAATTGGGCCAACCTAATTTTTAAACTATTGTCTTCATCTAGTCTATTTTCAATAGCTATTCTTAGTGAGGGAATTTCATATTCTATAGGCAAGATAGCCTCCTGACCATACACCAATTGAAATGGGGTAAACTTAGTGGTCACTTTATAAGCAACTCTATAGGCCCATAACGCTCCCCACAATTTGTCATCCCAGTCTGTGGCTGACTCAGCTATTGTTTTAGTCAATATTTTGCAGAGAATACCATTGGTTTTCTCCATCTGCCTGTTAGCACGGGAATGATAAGGTGAAGTTTTTCTATGCTTGATAAAAAATGTACTAGTTAAGTGTTCAATTGTCTCATTTAGAAAATGCGTACCACGGTCACTTATAAGCTCTAGGGGACATCCAAATCTAGAAATTATATTCTCAAATAGAAACCTCGCAACAATATGAGCATCATCGTTTTTAGTAGCCATTGCTTCAACCCACTTTGTGGCATAATCAATGGCTACCAATATATACCGTTTACACCCCCTTCTTGTGGCCGGTGCTATAGGACCTACGAAATCTATCCCCCACTTCTCAAAGGGAGCTAAGGCTAAAATTGGAACCAATGGCATTGCCTTAGTTGGGGTTGGTCGCCCGACCCGTTGACATGGGTCGCACTTGTGGGCATATTGGTGTGCATCATGGAATAATTTAGGCCACCAATAGCCACATGTCAAAGCTTTCCTTGCAGTGACATCCCCCACAAAATGACCCCCACATGCCTCCCTATGGCAACCCTCTAAGACAATAGGTATTTCATTAGTGTAAAGACAACGCCTTAGCAAACCATCTTTTCCCTTTTTATATAAAACATCCCCCAATAGTGTATAAGGACCACATCTATAGACAAAAGCTTTTAATTGAAAAGAGCGTAGCCCATTAGGTGTTATATTAGATCTTAAGTAGTTTAAAATATCAACATATTCCGGTTGTATTATATCAACCTCAAAAATATTTGCATCTGGCAATTGGTCATCTAAAGGTTGTAAAAATTCTGTACTAAAGGGTTCCAATTGGGAAATTTGATCGGCATTTCCATGACTTTTCCCCGGTTTAACCACTATAGAAAAATCAAACTCTTGCAACAATAGAACCCAACGGGCCAAACGGCCACTTAGATCTGGTTTATTTACCAAATATTTGAGGGCGTCATGATCCACATAAAAAATAAAAGGATAGCCTAATAAATAATGGCAGAATTTTTGCACTGCAAAAATCATACCTAAAGCCTCTCGTTCGGTTGTAGTGTAATTTTTCTCTGCAGCTATAAGTTGACGACTCGCAAAATAAATTGGATGATCTATATTTTTAGAATCTTTTTGACTTTAAACGCAACCTAAAGCTACATTAGAAGCATCAACATACACGTGGAACAGTTTAGTCCAATCTGGTGGGACCAACACCGGAGCAGTATATAATTTTTCTTTCAATGTATCAAAAGCAATTTCACATTCTTTATCCCAAGATGGTCTCGCACCAACTTCCAATTTTTTTAATAATTTAGTTAAAGGCGAAGCAATAGAAGCATATGAGCTAATAGCTCGTCTATAGTAACCAGTTAGGCCAAGAAATCCCCTAACCTCTTTCATAGTTCGTGGTTTAGGAAAATCCTTAATCAATTGTATTTTATCAGGATCCAATTGAATTCCCTCCTTGCTCACAATATGGCCCAATAGTTTACCTGCAGGGACTACAAATTGACATTTATTGGCATTTAAGGAAATGCCAAATTTGTGGCATTGTTCAAAGCATTGAGCCAATTGATCAGCATGGTCTATTTTCTTCCCATGGACATAGAAATCATCAAGGAAAATTTCCATAAACTTCCTTAAAAATGGTAGAAAAGCAACCATCATCAATCGTTGAAATGTGGCCGGTGCATTGCACAGCCCAAACAACATAACCACTGCGGCATATGTGCCCCAATCCGTGGTAAATGTAGTTTTCAATTGATCCTCAAGGGCTAATTGAATCTGGTTGTAGCCAGAGAAGCCGTCTAAAAAAGAATAGACTTCATAACCCGCCATGGCATCTAAAATAGAATCCGTGAAGGGTAATGGAAAATAGTCCTTTTTCGTTGCTTCATTTAATTTTCTAAAATCCTGGCATATCCTTATCTTACCGTTCTTTTTAGGAACAATCACAATAGCACTCACCCATTCACTATAAGGGACCGGGTAAATAAAGCCCATTTCCAATAATTTCTCAATTTCTTCCTTAACTAACAAAGAATATTTAGGATTCAATCGTCTTTGCTTTTGCCGGACTGGCTTTGCATCCTCTTTTAAATTAATATGATGTTGGCATATCTCTGGAGGAACCCCCCTAAGATCTCTATAGGTCCATGCAAAAGCAGAGATATGCTTCTTAAAAAATCTCTCCCAATATCTACGTTGTTGCCTGGACAATTGATTATAAATTTGGATCTTTTTAGGGGCCTCTCCCTCTTCTAAAATTAAATCACAGCATTGATCCTGTGGGACATGCTTAGCTATAGGAACTGAATCCATAAAATCAGCATGGTCTGATGAATCCTCATCTGTACTATAGGCTGGTTCTCTTTCTGATTGACTGACTCCATAGACCGTTTTATCAGTTAACCATGCTTCTATAGTTTTATTAGAATCATCATCTATAGAACAAGGAATTATATATTCTCCTGGACCCACATTTCTATAGATCATTTTTTTATTTTGACTTACAGACCCATGCTTGTTTTTTAAATAAACTCTATTGGTTTCCAACTCTTCCATATCTGTACTATAGCCCATTTCACTGGTGACATCGGGGGAATGCCATTGTATTTCCCCTTGATAATGAGAAGGATACATATTTAATTTCACTTTATTTAAACCTTCTCCTATGGTTAAAATACCCTTTCCCCAATCATCCTTGGCACGGGCCTGTGTCGCAGCACAGGGCAGGTCAATTCCCCATTATACTCACAAAAATCACTCTAGAGTATAACTAAGTGACTCTAAAGATCGAACCCACGAGATCCTGTGAAGTATCTAGCTCTATTAAGCAGTTAAGCTAAGTCAGTATCCCAATCTTACTTTCCGGTCCTAGATCTAGAACCAGAAATACCACCACATCGGATAACTATAGACCGGATTTTCCCTTCTTCCGGTCCTACTCACTATCCGGTCCATACAAATACCCAAATCCTAGGATCTCACAACTTCCGGTCCTGGAAATCCGTCCTAACCAATCCGGTCGGGATGGTCATCCTGTATCCGTAGTCCTATCCGGTTTAGTTTTGCCTCTGTTTCACCATCAGAGGGGTCGCCGCTTAATTTTGAGAGTGGTAGGCCCACCACTCCTTCCGTGACTTATAGTGGCTGAAGACCCACTGTCCTACTTCCTAAACTCCTAAGCTAATCCGGATCCGGTTTGGTCCTTCACAACAACCCAGATAGCAATCCGGATTGTAGGTCACACAAAGACCCCACACTCGACCCTCTCGTACTACAACGACCTTGATGCTACTTCCGATCCGTGCGAAGACAAGTGGTTACAAGTGTACCCGTCCGTTCCAACATCAACTAAAGTTCTTCCGTTTGCCAACTAAGGCGGTAAGACCTCACAGGAGATCGGACACTCGACCGGATTTCCCACCCGGAAGTTCTAGCGCAGCTAAGAAATCCCTCCCTACCCGCCTAGCCTAACAACGGCTTTCTCACCCGGAATCTCAAACTCTAGACGTGCTGAGGAACTAAGTTCACTCCCAACTCTTTGATACCTACTCACATGCACCTAGGATCGGAAATAAAACACCAAGGGGAGAAATCACTTGCAAACCGGCTCGTACTATCCTAACTCCACATCATACAATCCTGTCGCGCTGGAGAGAGACACACAATGAGGAGAAGAGAAAGGTACAAGAAGTTTGCAAAATGAAAAATTCCCAGTTCCCATCTCAGGAACCGATTTATATACAAAGGGTAAAAACCCTAAAAGCACAAAAAGAAGCAGAAAACCCGTGGGGGTCCGCCGCCATCCTAATCTAACTTCCAGCTAACCTAATACTGTTGAGCCGGATCCGGATCCGCTCCTACTCCTAACTGGAATCAAAATCCTATCTACTCTACAACCCTAGATCCTATTGTCGGGCTTCCGATCTTCGGAACCAGCTCCTCGAAGACTTCACTCAAGTTCCGGATCCGTTCCCCCTCCGTAGGGTTAGATCCGGGTGAAGACTCCAGGTCGATTGTAACATCCGGTCTCGTGCCCGGAGTCTCAGCCCGTGTAGACTTCTTGGACTCGGGAGTCCAATCCTTCCTATCCTTCGGAATAGTCGCGTCCGGAAAGATATCCAGTAGCGAGATGTCCGAAAGATGTATGCCCTTGGAGCACGTCACTCTAGTCAGCTTCTGGCTGCTTTCCTCAATCCGGTCCGCAGCCTTCCGCCCCTCCACCATCACCGTCTCCACCTGCTCAGCGAAGTCGGCGAGAATCCGGACCATTCGGGAACCGGATAGTTTCTTCTCTTCGTGGATCTTCTCGTCGAAGAGCTTCGCTTTGGTGGCGGCCGTTCCGGTCTCTCCCAGGGTCGCCTTGATTCGCTCGGCTATCTTCCGAGTTTCCTCCGCCATCTCCCGGGTGGCCGTCACGTCTTCCCGATAGGCAAAGAGAGTTGCCTTCAGGTTATCCACCTCCTCCTGCAACCGGCGGATCTCTGCTTCCTGTTTCCGGGTCTCTTCCGGATTGGTGATGCACTCCGCCACCTTTTCCGCCAACTTGCTGTCCGGTGGCGCACCTACCAACTTTCCGATCGCCGCAAGCGTCCTGTGCTTGACCTCCCAATCCGCCCTGATGTTGCAGAGGAGGTTGATAAGATCGTTGAACGGATCTTGCATTTCCGGGTCTTCCCCGGAAACGGTCTTCTCGGCTTCCGGTTTCTCTTCCGGGGCCGGTCTGTCGTGACCGGGAGGCGTCCCGCGCTTGTGTGGAGGCGTCAACTTCTGTCGCTTGATGGGCGGCATCGGCTCCTCCTCTTCCTCGCTCGACTCCCGTTCTGACCCGGAATCGGATTCAGCCTCGTCATCCGTTTCCAACTCCCCATACTTCAGGAGGACTTCTTGAGTCCTCCACACCTTCTCCTCCGCGTCAGTGAGGACTTGGTGGTCACGATAGAGGTGGAAGAGGTAAGGGCACACTGGACTGGCCCTCTTCTTCCCAACTCTACTAACGAGCTGGGTCACGAGATCGGAAATGATCCGTGCCCAGTCCACTTTCCGGGTACCACTGAGGGCACCGAAAATGGTGTTGCCGAGGGTGATCGTCACCCTAGTCGGCTTTTCCAGGTGAAGAACCGGAACCAGGAATTGTAGGAGCCGACGGTGTCGGTCATCCACGCAATCCTCGACCGCGTATCCGTCCTTCGGGTTGACAACCCCTTGGAACTTCCCTCGGACAAACTCATCCTTCCGGTTCGCCATCCCTAAAACTCCTGCCCGGAAACCGTAAACCGCTCTCCACATTCCCTCGTTCCAGCGGACGGGAGTTCCTCTCACAGTGTTGTCAAACTGGTTGGACAGCTTTCCGAGGAGCTCCTTGACCATTCTCTCCTCCCTAAAACCCCAGGGTTTCTCGGCAAACCCTAGGCAACCCATAGAGGTGAGATCCTCCATGAGTTGAGACTTTTCCGGCTCTGTGGAGGGAATAACCGGAATGACTTTCCGGAGCTTCACCTCGCCTCCAGAGGGACTCGCTGGTCTCGACCTACGTAGCGGCGGCATTCCCACTCCAATCTATCTCACTCTCTCCTAGCCGCATGTCCCGTTGCTCACGTTCTCTCTCCGATCTCAACCGGAATCGAAACAAGCAGAACACAAACGCAAAACTCAACCGCGCACTCTCAAGGTCGAGTTTCTAAAAAGGGGGTGCAACAGTGAAAGTTCCTCCTTATATAGTCTCTGGACCCTTTCCGGTTTGGTCATCATAATCCGGTTTGCCATCATACTCCGGTTCTAGACCTAATCCGTGTTGCATTCCGTTTCCGTCGTTAGTTACTCCCGACCGGATTAGATCCAAGAGGCCCACTACTTCTCGTTCCGTGCTAATTTTGAGTTTTCCTTCCCCACCTAATCGGATCCGGTTCCTTAATGACTAGTTTCCGTTCCTATTTTGGTGTATACTAAGAAAATCAAAATTTTAAGCTGCGACAACTTGGTATAACCAAGGCCGGCTTAATAATATAGGATAAGACACATGTGGTGTGCTTGGTTGAAAAACCAGAAAATCTATAGGATAAATAATATTTGCTATTGTAGTAAGAACTTTAGATAATATTTTCAATGGCTTTACCCGACTTTGGTCAGTCATTCGTAATATTAATTTAGTTTCTTTTAAACCACTCAATTGTAAGCTAGACATAGTATCAAAATTCATCAAATTTACACTCGTCCCACCATCCACTTGTACCCCTTGTATAACCATCCCATCAATTTGAACATCTATTGTTGGAACACCTGGATCAAGGCTCAATGAAACTTCATTTACTATAGGTTTAATTCTCTTTCTAATTAATGTTGATTAGAGAAGAGAACGACAATGAGGTGCTACACCTAGCAATTGTCTTATAGAAATATCTGCTTTAAGCTTACCCGAGTTTTCTAATAAATCATAAGAATCCACCCCTTGCATTATACCTAATGGTTTTAATTTCTTCAATTTTTTTCCTTTCAAATTAATCCCTGGTAACCCAACATCAAGACCAATAGGAACCTCAGGCACTATTTGTAACTTCCAATTACTATCACCCTTATTCAATTGCTGTGAAAGCTCACTTCTAATAGGAGTCTTCCTGACAGGTTCCATAGGAATTTTGGGTAATTGAGACAAATTGGGATTATAACCCAAATTTATTCTATTGGGAACTGAATCTATAGTAACTTGTTTAGACTGGTCAACTTCTCCTACTGGAACTTCTATTGGCCATAATTCCCTGGGCATACCAAGAGACAATGGATTTTCCTTGCCATTAACTATTGGTATTAAACTCGGAATTCCCTCAATTGTTTTTAAATTATCATCTATAGCTCCTAATAAAGAAGATGAATCCTCCTTGTTAGGAATTATAGTGGGGATATGTTCTATGGTTACAGTTTTTTTCTTTCCAGATTCTATCGTTTCACTTTCTTCTATGGAATTACTATTATCTGTCTGCATGGGGTGTGAGTCAAGCAAATCTTGCTTGGCTCGCATTCCACGAGTATGGACCCCATGAACATTCTTTGTAACTAAACAATTGATTTCAGACTTATCATTTCCTTTTACTATATCAATCCACCCAACATCTCTATTTTGGTTTGAATTTATAGAATTATTACCCATTGGATAGTCATCGGGTAATAACACTAATTTAGCACTATTATCTCGTGGACCTCCCCCTTGATTGTCCCTAGGACCATCTTTCCTAGGACCATTACACTCATCGGCCGTATGGCCATTTTGTTTACAATTGCCACAAAGGGGAATGTATGGAACATCCGCTTTTGCATTGGGACAATTGGACCTTATATGGCCCCGTTGATTACAATTGAAACAAACTATATTATCCCAACTAGGATTTCTTCCACCATAGGTTGGATTTCCCTGACTAGGATTCCCATAAGGCATCTGATTCCATCCTGCATTTTGAATAGTTGGATTCCGGGGTATAAATCTATTAGGATTATTGTTAAACCCACCATTGTTAAAATTATTAGCGTTAAAATTAGGTTGAACATTATCAGGCGGAACATAATTATAGTTATTGTTAAAATTAGGATTATAATTTGGAATAAAATTGGCATTGTTATTTGGATTATAATTAAAATTGTTATTGGGATTAAAATTAGAATTATTGTTGGAATTTTTGAAATTATCATTAAAATTTGAATTATAGTTAGTGTTTAAATTAGGATTATTATTGTTTCTAGGAAATCTAGGTCGCCTATTCCAACCACCACCATTATTATTATTCCTCCCATTATTATTGGGATTATTGTTAGTGTCCACTTGATATACCGATTGATTTTATGAATTCCTATTTTGCCCATTTCTTCCACGATTATTACATCTATCACTATCATGCTCACCACCACAATGGTGGCATTTAAAAACTATCCCTTGAGGTGAGGGACAATCAATATTAAGATGCCCTTGACCTTTACAATTGGTACACCACATATTTACTCTCTCATTGGTAGGTTGATCCTTTTGATTTCCCGCTTTTGCTAAATTTACCTTCAAGTCATTCATAAGAGTGGTCAATTCTTGTATGACATTTGTTGGATTTGGACTCACTCCTTTTTGTGGGACCACTATTGGATTAATAGGTGTAGCTGGTGGACCCATAGAATACATAGGAGGCACTGCTGGTGTCACATATGGGACAGTTTGAGATGTGGGAATTGATGTATTATAAGGTATAACATACTATGTAGTAGATTGTGGGACTCTTGAATATAACTCAGGGTTACTCCAAATAGTTTCATATAATTTCGCTCTATTATATGCCTCTTGTAATGAGGCAGGAGAAATTTCCTTAGCATAGCCTTTTAATTTAAAGGGTACTAATCCCCTAATAAATATGCCTAATTTCATGGCATCATTAAATCCATGACCCGCTGATAAACGTAGGAGAATATCCTCCATTCTACCATAGTAACTATCTATAGATTCATTAGTGTTCATTTGCAATTCATGCAAAGAATCACTTAATCGCTCATCATAACCTATTGGTCTGAAATGAGCAATAAATGCATCTCGAAGTGCCGCCCAATCATCAAAATGGCCTCTAGGTTGCCTATGAAACCATTGTTTAACATGATCTTCCAAAGTTGTTGGAAAGATTGCATACCAATGACTATCGGTCCTAGCATTATTCGCATTACAGGCTGTTAAAAATTCACTTACATGTTTATCGGGGTCATTTCCCATATAACCATAGAATTTTGGCAATGGCACTAATGAAATGGGTCGGTCATCAGGTCGACCTTCCCTCATATTCACAGGCAACAATGGATCAGCCATGTATACTATGGATGGTATCACAATATCTCTTGATTCGTGACTCTTTGATTCTAAATCCTCTTCACTATCGATTAAAGAACTATTATCTATCGGTGACAAAATATCACCTGTCTCTCCAACAGAGGAACTATCTTCCTGATTACCTACAATTTCCAATTCCGGTTCCAAATTATTTTGAAATTCTTCAAAAAGAGGATTCACTCTACTCCCTTCCACCCAAGAACGCCTAAATGTATTATCAAGAGACTATTGATACAACTGATCAATAGAACCCCATAAATTGGCTCGTGTAAAAACACTGCCTTCTTCAATGTCAATACTATTTTCTCTACTATGATAACTTTGCGCTTGACTCTCTTCACCACTCTCAATTTCATTGGATACCAAATCATTCAATTGTATATTTTTATTCCCTATAAATTCTTCATCTAAAGATCCTTCCGGAGTAGGCAATTGTGATAAACAAATACCCTCACACAAAGTATGAGAAAGTCCAAATTTTTGAGAAGATTCTACAGAGGATTCTCTTTGATTGAATTCAACTATAGACTCTATTTTTTGACTGTCAAAATTTGGACTCAATTGACCAAGTTGGGTAATCGACGATGAAGGATTCAATTGATTTGAAGTTTCTGTATCTACTATAGGCAAGTCATGGGTTTTTGTAAACACTGGTTCTATAAATATTTTGCTCTTATCAGCCACAAATTGTGATGCAATAGGACTTCCCTCTTGATTCTCAGACTCACGCTCATTAGGATCTCTCAATGCTCTCACTCTTGCACGTTCAGCCCGGGCAACTTTTTCCCTTTGCTCTCTCACCAAATTTTTAGTATTAAATGGCCACTTATAGCTCATTTAACTTCCATTTGCTCCAATTCTCTTTTCTATTTGGCACATGCTAATCAAATTACCCATTGGCGTTAACCATTGCCTCCCCGGCAGCGGCGCCAAAATGTAGATGGGAATTTACTATAGATTAAACTATTGAGAAATTCCTATAGTTTAAAAGTTCGTTCGCAAGGAGGTATGGTGCTATGGGTAATTCTTATGGCTAAAGATATTAATCTAAATCCAGGTTGTGCACAATAGAAAGATAATTGAAAATTTCCTAACCAAACCAAACACAATAGATCGAACTATAAATTTATTATAACCAAAACCAGGGATAGGAACTTATCAATTGTTCTTAATCTATCAATTCCGCTCTGTCCTCTAGCTTCTTAATCGGCCTCAACAACGGCACTGCAACTATTGATCTTCCTGCTCCACATCCGACATCTCCAATTGATTCTTTTTAACACACTTTAATTTTGGTTTGTCTTCCAACAAATTCTTGCTTTGCATTTCCACTATAGTGATTTCTTCTTCAGTTTTACACTCAGGCTTTATGTAATTCAAACAATTGCAAAACTTGCATTTCTTTTGATTAATTTGGGACAACTCTCGGTTCATCTTTAAGTCACTCATTTTCCAGTTCCTCTCCTATTGATTCTACTCATTCAGGTGATGCTTTCCATTGATATCTCAAGTAATCTCACAGCCACTATTGAAATTAATCATGAAATCCCTATGAAACTATAGAATTCATTTTCATCACACATTCATAGTGCATTCACTCATTTACGCAATTGATATTCACAACAATAGTGCAAATATAACAATCAATGCATAGATCGACACACATCTGGATTACAATAGAATGCCGCTCGGTGATTCCCGATTGAATATTACAATAGAATTTGATACATCAGCACTTCTACACAATAGATTTCACAATTCATCTTAGTATAGAAAATATTACAATAGTTTCTCTCTCTGTTCTATCGTTCCAAGTCACTCCGAATATTAAAACTATAGATCCTGTCCGATCTGATCTCCGCTATACATCCGAACTATGGATCTTGCACTTACAGCCTGCATTCTATCAATTCAACCGCAACAAATCTCCACACACATACACATTACAATTGAACTCCACCGCACACTACAACAGCTCACACAATCTATCGTCCACTCACACACCCACTGCCGGCCTCCACTGCTGCAGGAGCTCTGGATACCTTCTCCAAAACTGAAGAACAATCTATAGCCTCCAGCCTACTTCACTACAATCGGCTGACAACCAAAAATAACCACCACCATAGTTGCGCCCCATTCATCCCATTCAACCAACCATCTATGAAAACTATAGTAAAATCCAAATAAAACTCCAACCAACCAGCAACTATAGAGAGTTAACCTCAACATGCCGAAATACTATTGAAAATACCCAAAATTAACAAAAAAAACACAATAGAACACAACAGCTACTAGAGTTCACAGACTACAGGTTCCCACCATCGTTGCCCACGGCGGGTCCAGTTCCAATGGAACTCGACGCTATTGCGTAGGTCCCTAGAAAATCGACGGCCCTGGCAAAGACACCCGCGGAGCGGCAGGAGTTCCAACGTCAGGGACGGTGTTGGGGGTGCGGGCAGCAAGGCCATTCGCGGTCCTGATACCCAACCAACCCCTCGAAGCCGCTAACATTTTCTGCCACATAGGAGGGAGATGCCAGCTACTCGGAAAAAGAAGAGGCCTGGGATTGACGCCCTCGGCTCAGTACCCGGGTCAGTGCCAAATAGCCATAAACACGACGTATAAGCAGGCGTTGCTCGACGTAGCAATTCCAAAGGGGGAGCCCTTCTTCCTACGTGCAACCACCGACCCCGGTACACACTTGACACTAGCAGGGAAGGCCAACGAACGACCAGCTACATTATTAGTGGACTCTGGGGCAACAGGAGTATTCATACATCCGACATTTGACGCCGCCAACCACGCCACTGTTACAACAAAGTCAATTCCCCGCGAGGTCCGTGTCATTGACGGCCGCATTATCAACACAGGGCTGGTGACCCATGAGGCAACTTTTCAGTTGGTGGTTGGGGGTCATGTTGGAACTCTCATAGGGGACATTACAAATACGGGTCGCTACGACTGCGTCCTAGGTACTCCTTGGTTGTGGCGACATGATCCTAACATCCGGTGGTCGACAGGAGAGGTCCTTTTTGCTTCCTCTTTTTGCAAGGAGCACTGTTTATCAACCTCTCTACCATCTCAGGTGACGACCGTCCAGCCTACTTTGTCTTCTCCACTAAAGTTTTGCCAGGCAACTAAAGGAGTGGAGATCTACTCACTGGAGGTTTGCGAACTATCCACGGTACCACCGCCAACTAGTGCGCCACTTCCGGTGGATTACGCTGACTTGGAGGGAGCGTTCAGCGAGGAGGCCTCCAATGAGCTTCCTCAATACGAGCCTTCGGACATCAAGATAGAGTTCAAGGAGGGGCAGGAGCCTCGCAACATGGGGCTACGGCCCATGTCCCCAACGGAACTGGAAGAATTACGCAGGTACCTCGATGAACACCTTGGAAAGGGGTGGATTCGACGATCTCAGTCTCTATTGTCGGCACCGATTGTGTTTGCGAAGAAGAAGGATGGAACCCTTCGTGTTTGCATTGACTATCAAAACCTCAACACCCGTTGCCATTGATTCCTGAACTGACGGATCGCCTCGTAGGGGCCAAAGTGTTCAGCAAACTCAATGTCCGTCAAGCGTATCATTGAGTCCGAATGGCAACAGGACACGAGTACAAGACGACTTTCAAGACCCGTTATGGTCTCTATGAGTATTTGGTCATACCTTTTGGGCTTACCAACGCCTCGGCACAGCTCCAGGCTCACATGCAGACTATATTCAGAGACCTCCTCCGCTCCTTGACATCTCGGTGGTGATTTACCTTGATGACATATTCATTTTCTCCAAGACATTGGAAGAGCATCGATCAGTGGTTCGCGAGGTTTTGTGGTGCCTCCAACAGCATGGGCTTTATGCCAAGTTATCTAAATGTGAGTTCCACAAGGAGTCCGTGGAATTCCTAGGGTTGGTGGTCTCGGGCCGCAGGCTTGAGATGTGTCAAGACAAGGTGGCTGCCCTTAAGGATTGGCCTACCCTGAAGAACCTTAGGGAAGTACAGGCTTTCCTAGGGTTTGCAAATTTCTATCGGAGGTTCATCGCTGATTATTTGTGGATAGCAGTTCCTCTTACTCGGCTTACCAGGAAGGACCAACCGTTTGCGTGGACCCCAACAACGCAGGCGGCTTTCAGTGAGCTCCGTCGGTGATTCACGGAAGTGCCAATGCTACTCCATCCACAATTCAACAAGCCATTTATTTTGGAGACAGATGCCTCGAATACTGCAACCGGTGGGGTATTGTCTCAGTACGGTTCTTACGGGCTTCTGCATTGCAGATGAAGATAGAATTCATTAAATACGATCACATAAAAAAGTTTTTATTTGATGAGTTTGTTAAACTTTACAAATTTATTAGTATAAAGAGTCAATTTTTAATACAAGCACTCTAAAATAAAACAAAATGGTAGAACATATGGATTGCAAATTGCTAGGAAAAACTAGACGTATGAATTTCCAAGTTGCAACTTTGAGATTCATGTGGATAAAAGCAATTAATACATTGACTTTTCTTATCAATCGGTCACAAATGGTTGCTATGTTTTCATAGATTATCTCCTTCTAACCACTTGTTAAAAAAAGTTAGACATTTTTGTTTTTTTGCATTTGCAATTCACATATTCATATATGGATTGAAAAAAAAAAGTGAAACAAACTTCAATCAAAAATCAAGTTAGGAGTATTTATAGGAACAACAATCAAACCATAAGATACTATATAATGTTAGGTAATCACAAACTAGTAGTCACAAATCATTGCAAGAAACATCAATCAAACACTTTTAGTTTTAAATGGTCTACTTCAATGAATATTGTGACTTTTGAAATAAATTTTTTTAAATGAAATAATAAGCAAATAATTTATAAAACATTGAAAATAGTATGTCTCTTAAATTTAACCTAAATTTTTTATCTCTTTAAAGTTTTGCACCAAAAAAGCACAATAGGAAATACCAAGGAATAGATACTTAAATGTTTGATTTTTTACAAAATAGTATTTAAATTTCATAAAAAAGAATTTTCTTTACTCAATAGATGTTTTGAGTTTTTTAGGCTTTAGAGTCATTTCCAAAATTGTGAACAAGTACATTGCTATTCTAAATAAAAAATAATTTTAAAAAAAATTTAATTTAAAAAAAAAATAGAAATATGAAAATAATAATAATTTTTTAGGTTTTTCAAAGATTGTTTTAGAGTCATTTCCAAAACTGTGAATAAGTACATTGCTAACCTAAATAGAAAATAATTTTAAAAAATTAAAAAAAATTAAAAGCAATAGAAATATGAAAATAATAATAATTTTTTTATATAAAATATTTGAAAATATTAATTAATTAATTGTTATTATTTGACATGGTAGGCTTCTGGCCATGTCAAATTGCTAATGTATTAATGTTCTTAGGTTTTTTCCAAGTTTCTAATAATTTGGGAAATTGGGAACTTGGGAATGTTCTTAGGTTGAAGAATTGTCTACTGTAAAGATTTTTTTTCTCAACCGTTTTCATTTTTTGGAAAAAAAACATTGTATTCTATATATTGTGTAAAGATAGTATATTTTAAGCACATGTGGAAGGTGGATAGTTTATTTTTTTTAGAAATATCTTTTTAGACTTATGTAGTTTTAGTAGAAGTCTTTGAAATCCAATTTTGACCTTTAAATTTTATTTTTGAATCAAACCTAGTACTAGAACTTTCAAAAATGCCAAAGTAGACATCCAATCTATGGGTTGTTTAAAATAATAAAATTTAGTTTAAAATTTAAAAAATTATTCAACACCTGCAACTATCACATGTACTTTCATTTCAAGTTTCATATAAAATTAACATACAACTCAAAAGTTATGAACAAAAAACCACTTGTCCAAGACGAAGGGGACAAAAATTATGACAAGTTTCTTGCAATCACCCTCATCAAATTCGTATGTTTTAACAAATCTAATATCTAAAAAAATCCCATTATTTTGGGTATTGAATCTTCATCTATTAGAACATTGCTCCTTTTGACTACAATGTCCATGCTTATAGTATCCACAAGTCTTGGATTTGATTGCTTACCTATTCCACCAATTTCAATTCTAGCATTGAAATCAACCCAATTCATTCATTAGAAGAGATTTAACTTCTTTAGAGGGCTGTGAATTTCTTTAGTTTTTCAAATTGTGGAAACTCATTGTAGCAATTATTTGATGTGGCACGGCGAATGCCACATCATATAAAAAAAAACTCAATTTTCTTTTACATTAAATTTTTTTCAATTTTTCAATTTTTTTTTTAATTTAAATTTTGGTAGTGGTTGTTTTTGGTTGCCAAAGATACACCAAAAGGAACAAACCTAAAATGGCCTTCTTAGTCCTCAAATCTTTTAATGACTTTAATAAAATCTCCAATTTATGATGAGTTTGAACCCTATGTTTCAACAACATCTAATACATCAAATTTTAGCAACCCCTATTTTTGAACATATTCAACAAGTATTTAAAATTAGAATAAAAACAATTTAATAAATCTAAACAATCATCTATTTGTTTATACAGTAGTATCATCTATTCTTGTGAACATATTGCAACCATTTATTACTATACACTGAAACTCGCCTGCCACCCCAGTTTCCCATTAGTCCCCCCCTCCTCTCTCAAAAAATTTGTGAGCTGTTGATTTTTTGAAAAAAAATGCTTACCCTCAAAATTGACGTTGATTTCTCAAAAAATCACAAGATGTTGATCTTGTGAAATTTAATCTGAGCCGTTCAAATATAAAATACAAATATTGAATATGAATACAAATACGGGTATGGGTACTAGATATAAGTACTAAATACGTGTACTGAATATGGATATTGAATACAGATACTAAATACGGGTACTGGATACGTGTACTGAATATGGGTATCGAATACGGATATTGAATACGGATACAGTATTGGGTACGGGATCAATTGTCCCATATTGTTTGTCAAGAACTTTGATTTTGAAGATTACAAGAGGGGGTGGGGGTGAGTGAGGGTGGTAAAATAAAAATTGAGGGAGGGAGTGTATAAAGTGTCACTATACACCTTGAGTGCCTAATACCAAAGTGACCCAATTTATTACTACACATCATTACAACCATCCATAAATTTTATCAAGTACTAAAAATTTTAAAAGTAAATTGTTTCTTTGGAGTTACCAATGAACTTACTAATTCCATCAACTTTCAAAGTTTTAAGAAGTCAATTCACATGTAAATTAAAATAAAGTCAGAGGCTCCTTGTTAAAAAATGATACTCATGAAGTGAATGATAGATCTCAAGGAATTTTGCATGTTATAATTTGTTGAATTTACAAATAAAATAGGACTCAAAGAAAAATTGTTCAAATTCAAAGCATGCTTAGTTGCCCACAATTTTTAGCAAACCAATTAAAAAGGATTTTGATGAAGTCTTTGTATTTGTTATAAAATGGAAAGTTGTAAAAACAATAGTTGCGTTCTTGACTAGAAATGAATGGATATTAATCATTTAAATGTAAAGACTTTTTTAATAAAGATTTGCAAAAGATCAAATTTATTGAAGTCTTAGAAGGATTTCAAAACTTTACGATATGAAATTAAATATATAAGCTAAAAAAAAATTTATACAACTTTAGACAAGCTCTGAGAATTTAGTTTAAGAAGATAAAGTTTTTTTTTGTTAAAGAACTTAGTTTATTTCAAATTAAGGTGGAGTACGTACACTTTATTTCATTTCATTTATGGAAATTACATCATTATACACATTTTTTATATTGATGACTTCTTGATTCTTGATTCTTGATTCAAATTCAAATTGCATTAATTAAATTGAAACTTTTTTGATGCAAAGACTCAAGATGTCTTTCTTAACAACATCTTCTTTACTTTAACGTGAAATTCTTTAGATTCCAAAGTGTCATATTCTTTGACACAAAAGCTTAACACATGCTGATAGATTTTACAAGAAATTGTCATATTCAAATGAATTTCAAATTTAATACCAATTTTCAAGGATTTAAAGTTGAAAAAAAAAAGAGATTGTTTAAGTGTTGATATCAAATAATTCCAGAAACTTGTTGATATATTAATATATTTAATAAATTTAAAATTTAAAATTTTCTTTATTATATGTGTTTTAAACTGATTTATGCATAGTCATAGAATTCTATATTTAGAAGTAGCAAATCAACTACTTAGATATATGAAAAATACTTCGAAATTTGACATTTTTTATGGCATATACAAAAGCCTTATGGTTACCAATTACTTAGAATTGAATCAATTGGAGAAATTGTCATCTCAACAAAATTGTTTACTTTTTAAAATTTGTCGAAGGATTAATTTTCCTAGTTATAAAAAAATAGGATACAATAGCAATTTTTTCTAGTGATGCTAAGGCAAAAGCTATAATGAAGAATATTTGAGAAACCATTTGACTTTGCATTTTATATGCCAAGATTCATGAACTAATATAAAATTCTATTACAATATTTAATATTAACTAAAGCACTTTGAAGGTAGTTCAATAATTTATTAATCATAAGCAACTTAAATACTTAAAATTATGATTGTATTCCATTAAAAAAAAGGTGCTTACAAGCATAGTAAATGTTTTCTATATTCAAATTCATGGCTAGATTATTCATGTATTCTCAAAGTTTTTAAGGAAGTAAAGATTCATGAAACTTAAGAACAAATTGAGAATAAAAAATTTAAACTTGTTGAAGTGAAATTTGACTCATTTCAAGTAATATTTAGCTATACTTGTAGAACTACAAAACTCCACATTGCTCAAACTCTTACCTTCTTTCTTACATCCAAACCAATTGTGATATAGCTTCAATTGAAAACCACACCTTACAATTTAAATACCTTTTAGAGCTCACTTTCTGTAGTTATGAATTACTCTCGCCTACAATTCACATTGAAAACATTCTCCGAATTTCTATATTACACTTGTGGAATTTAAATCTAATTTTTAAACTTCATCTATTTGTTGAACTTCACCTTTTACTATTTGTCATTCAACTATATTTGTCAATTGAATCAATCACCTCAAACAAATATTTAAAATTCAATGAAGGAAGGTTGAGAATAAAGCAAGAATAAAAATCTTCATATGCAAGTTAATAATATAGTTGAATTTCCTTCTCTTTCTTTTGAAAATAAAAAATTTAAGAATTTTTCTCTTTTAACATTAATGCATGCTAATATAGAGAGCCATTCTCTTAAATTAAATATTACCATGTAAATGCTCTTAATGTCTCTTTTTGTTAAAACAAATTCATCTCCATCTCTTCTATCTTGAATATTGAACTCATTTCAATTCCATATTTGATATGTTTTATATGCATATTTTTCATATAGAATAAATAAATTTTATATAAAGCTTTGACATTTTATGAATACAAGGCTATAACTTGATTTTACTTTAGTGCTTGTGGCTTTTTCAGAAAAAGCTTTAGATGTTCATTGATAAAACATTTAACTTACTCACAACTTGAAATTCCATCCTTGAATGGTATTACTCTAATTTGTGCAAATTCATGAACTTTGACTCTAAATTGACCTACATAAAGGTGAAAATCTTTACTTTGCATTTTTAATAAATACTTCACTAGTTTTTTTTTTTCTTCATTGGTTAGGACTCCCTTTTTACCTTTTTCCTTAACAAAGTAGTTCCATATACATATCCCCTAAAAGTGGTGATGTAAATTCCATGAATTTGTGTTGTAGTTTTTAGAGAGATGACATCATCAATGTCTTTTAAAGCTTCCTCTAATTAGGTTTGTTTCAAAAAGAAATTCATTTTTTCACTTAACTTCAAAGGTTTATTCTTAAGAATTTTATAAGTCTACTACTATCATATAAAAAATTCATAACATTTAAACTAGTTTGGTTTATTTTCTTTCTTTGTTTTTTCAAAAAAAACTTTACTTATAAAAAATTTTAATCATGTCATTTTGAAGACATAATATTAGAGTAAGTTATGTTTGTACTTCTCACCTTCATATGATCAAACTTTAAATAATTGAATCAACGCATATCCTAACAAGAGGGATACACAACTGTTAAAGAGTTTTTTGGTTTTTCTCTTTATGATCTTCTTAAAAAGGATTTGATAGCATTTTGGGCCTTGTGCCTCAACTTGCCATGTTTGGAATTAAGCATTAGTAAATAAAGTTTAGTAAGCCATTGTATATTTGAGCTAGCTTTTATTGCATTTTAAAACATTGCCTTGCTCATTTTGGATTGTGCTAAAAACATTGAGCTAAAATCAACTTTATTTTTTGGCATTGAATTCACCAGGCAGGACTAGTGTTTTGTCATCTTCAAAGATAGTTCAAATAATCTAAATTTTAACTTTGTACTTAGATCCCCAACATTGAGTCATCAACCAACAAGTGTTCTATTTTTCCATAGCATTCTGCCATTAATTCTTTAAAATTGAAATTACTTTGTTTTTTTTAAGTTGAAGTAAATATTTTCCTTGGTGAATGTATGATAATCAATAGTGGTAACTAGTATATACTTCATACACCTCTTATGGCACACTAACATTTTGTTGTTTAACATGGGTACAAGTGAGGGTTACCACCTCATGAGGATTTTTCAAAATTCTCAAGTTATGGTTATAGTGTATGAAGAGGTTATATGTCACCAACTTACTTTGCTTAAACTTTTAGTTTGAGGTATTGGTTGAAAAAAAATTCTAATGTTGTAATTACTAAAAGTTTTAAAATTATTTGTTCTTTCTTCTCATTAATTTTTAAAGGTCTCGATGATCAATTCCAATAGCCTTATTGGCAACAAGTACTAAGATTACTACTTAAGTGAAAATGCTTGGTGGGAATATATCATGAGAGATTTTTTCTACATTATATTTTTTTTAGTAAACTAGATTTTTCATTATCGATGAAATGACTATATTCAACCAAACATATATTTCAATTTCAGAAATAACTAGGAAAAGTTTGAATCATATCTAAAATTTTAAAAATTGTACAACTATTTTTGAAAATCTAAAAGAATTTCATTGATATTAATTTTGAATATCGAAAAATTATTCTTGAGAAAATTTAGAAAAGAAATTCATTTACGCATGAATATAAAAAATCAATCCAAAATTAAGAGTGTCAAAATATTAGAAAAAATAAAGTACCAAACTGAAAACCAAAAAATTCAAATCAAGTTGCCAAATTGCAAAAGGTAAACTATTTCAACAACAAGGTGCAAAAACTAACCTACTCATACAGTATGAATGCTACGCTTATTGGAGCTACTTGGGACAATACACATGCATATAAAGTTCAAGGTCACACAAGGCAGTTATAAAAATACTAATGAATATTAGGATTTGAACATTTTGTATGGATTTATGAAAAATAAGCTTTTACTCTACAAAAAATCAATTCTTATTTCCAATTATAAGTTTGATTTTAAAAAAAAATAGAATTTACATTGAAAATATTTTTTAACTTGAATTCTTTTTCAATTGATGAGGGAGGATCAGTTTAATAAATGAGATTTTTGATTTACAATTGCAAAGGACAATAGAAACTCCAATTGTTAGCTAATAGGTGACATAAACTCAAGATGAATTGGCGAAAAGCATCTACAATTGAATTATAGTGTTTGAAGATTGAAACTATGCTAGGAATTTAATGGCGAAATCAATTTGACAAGATTTCTTTAAATATAAAAAGATTTTTTTATTCTCCAATAAATAAAGGGAGTAGTGGGATTTCATTCTCTTTCAAATGTGTAGAGTAAAATATGAGCCTACACATCTTTTATGGGATTCTGTGAGAGGTTTCTTAAATAATTTTAGAATTTTCTAACTTTGAAAAAAATTTCTTCCAAACAGTTAAATGTTAAAATTCACATTGAAAAATTCCTAAAAATTATCCATGGTGTGGTAAAATCTCACTAAAAATTGGTATAACTTCTTTTATACTAATAACAAATTCCAACAAATTTTATAACATTTCAACATTCAAAGGTACTCAAATCAATGAGATGATTTGTAGAATTGACTAGTATTTGGGGAGTATATGAAATCAAAATGAGGCCAAAGCAGGGTCTAATCTTATTCCTTCATATCTTTTGAAAAGCCCAAGCTAGTTACTTTCTTCAAAAAAAATATACTCTAAAAATTGAAATTTTATCCTTTTTCAATTTTAAGTTGGCAATAGGTTTTGATGATTTTTTCATGATGAAAAAATGACCTAAAAATGGCCTTGTGAAGCCAATATTATAATACATTTGTGATTTGTAGTCTTTCTCTAGAAGTCAGAGTTTTGGACTAGCATAGAAAGTAGAAAATTCAAAGATTAGGATAAAATTCTAAATTGATAAGATTAATCCCTAAAGGCCTAAGTGTCCCCTCAAAGGACATTTGAGTTTTTGGTTAAGCTCATTCAATCTTAATATTCAACATGATTTTTTCAAACTTTTTGTGAGAGCGTAGTTTCTCACAAGCTTCGCATACATATAAATTTCATAGAATTTTGGCTTATAATTTAGGAGCTATGAGCATTTTTGTGAAAATTTTAGTTTGTTGGGCAGCTAGGAGCAAGGGAATTTGCCTTGACTATGGTAGGGTAGTAGCATGAGGCCGCACGAGGGGAGCCCAAAGGAAAGGCAACGGATTCTATGATGAAGGGTTCCTAGTTTTAAATAGTTATAGTTACCCACTGGAAGTTCTAGGTAACTTAGAGCTCTCAATGATTTTAATAGACTAGAAATATAGTGGAAACATATTGAGAACACACCTCAACCCTTTTTCTATGCCATGCCCAAAGTCATACTTCATTATTTATTCACATAGTGCTTCTAAATTTCATAGGTAATAGAGTTTTTGTTTTTCTTCAAATTTATTTTTTGGAGATTGTAAAAGCATACTATATCTTTCAATTGACTTTGTAGATTTTTGAATTTCACATTTATATGGTGGAAAACTTGCTCGAAAAATTATGTGAAGCATTGTGAACTTTGGGACACTATTGCATTGCAATATTTTTTTGGATGTGTTTCAAATCATTTTTTGGCTTGAAATTTTTTGAAGACATTCCTAATATAATCTAGAATATGATAGATTTTTAAATTTAGCAGTCATAGTAAAAAACATTTCCATAATCAATGTTCAAAGAGAGCTGAAATTGTTAGGCACAATAAAAAAAAAAAATTGACTTCAAATGCTTACATCATTCACTCCGTGTCGTCAAAGGTTACAAAATTTTTACCATTTTTTCTTCTATAAGTTTCGTACAAGATCCTATAGTTAGATTTCTAATAAAAAAAATTTATCGAAAATTTTGATCAACTCAACAGTAGTGGCAGTTTTGAGTGGTTTTTGAGAGAAAAATGGCCTTGGGACTTTAGGGGTTAATACTAAAGAAATGGGGGGGGGGTTGAGAGAAAATGTCCTTAAGAAAGTATTTAAGGGCACCTACTTCCTTTTCAAAACACATCTTATTGATACTTCAACTTTATTGGGTTCATTTTAGTGGATTTTGGTCATTTTTGAGTCAATTCATTAGACAATTGTTTTTTGACTCTTTGTTGCTTCATTTTTTTATAATCAATTTTGAAGGATGTAAGGGCCCTTCAAAAGTTGTTTTTATATGCACTTGTTCTTAGTTGCTTTGGATTAACTTGCGTTTTAAATTATTTTGTTCAAATTGTACTAATCTTAGAGTTATCCCCTTTTGTACCTTGGCAATGTTGCTTAGGGATCTTCTAATATATGTTTGTGTGTTGCACACTACTAAGTGAGAATTTCTTAAGTGTGAAATCTCTTAGATTTGTATTTCAACTTTACTAATATGTTTTGCACTAATGTATTTGTACTAATGTACTTTATATAAGTTGTGCCTTGTCTATTTTTTATTCATATTTCTCTTGTTTCTTGTAAGATGACAAAGATTTGAATCCCCTTATACTCAAATGTTTAGATTTTTATAATAGAAACAAAACCACAACAAAGCTTTGACTTCACAAGGTCCTAGTATTATTGTTACCTTTCAAAAATCTTATAAATGGCAAAGCTTTGAATTTGTCTTAGACAAGTTCCAAAAGTTCCTTTATAGTCTCTAAGTACAAAAGTTGAGCCTTAAGTCCCAAATCACAATTGGTGTTTCAAACCATTCGTTTCTAAGTTGAAGCTTAATTTCCAAATATCCACATGTGCAGGTGAATTCTACTTTTCAAATATCCAATTTAGCCTTTAAGTTTAGTATCCAATCCTCCAACTTAGAATTCACAAAAATTAATCTCACAAAATAGATTCAATTGTCTACATTTTGTTTAAAGACAAGAAAAAAATTTCATACTAAAACCCAAAATTTTGAACTAGAATGTGGAGGCCAAAAACAAAAACAAAGGACTAGAATTAGCAACTGAGGGTCAAGCCCAACCAACTATATCCTAGCTCTATTCTAAGGCTTAGGAACAATTGTATAGGCTTAGGAACATCAGCAACGACTATAATGGGCTTGGAAAGCCATCTTGATAGGCTAAAGCAAAGGAAACGCTTGGAAATGCTTGGGAACAACTGTAGGCTTGGAATGATTGATGGGTTTGGTTCATTGTGAAGCAACAAGAGCTATGAGCATTGATTGTAACCTAAATTTGAATGCTTTGGACTAACTAAAACAAAATCAAACTTTGAAGAAATAATTTTCTATGTAGAGAAGAGTAAGCTTACTCCAATTAGAATAAGATTAGCTACTAAGGCATGCTTAGAAAAATTGTTGTGAAGAAGTGTAGTCATAAAAAAAAAATAGAATTAAAAACCAAGGAGAGAAAAAGTAATAGCAAGAGTATCATTGAAAAAAAAGAGATGGGATTAGGAATAGCATTTGGCTGTCAAATTACATGTTAGCTTTGGTATTTTGGATCCAAGATAAAAGCTACTACCTCTATCCTAATATGATCATCTTTTTAAACACAAGGTTCTAAATTAAGACTCAAAATGACATTTAAAATTTTTTTTGCATTATAAGTAGAGCTTGGTACACTCTTATATATTGTCCTAGAACTTTGAGTTTTGGAACCCTTTTCAAAGTACAGTCTTGGAATACTAAAATGTGAATTTTTGAGGTCATTTTCAAGTAGCACTAGAAGGTATATAATTGTTGAGTGTTAAGTTGTTATTTTGTGGGCTATTAATGTGGGCTTAAGACTATATATGGACCTTTTTTTTTGCCTCATAGAGCTTCATCTCTTTCAATTGAGCAATACTCAAAAATAGGGTTGACGAATCTCTATGTCCGCCCGAAAAAAGCGTCCGTAACCCGGACGTTCGAACGTCCGGACGCATGGACAATAGCGGACGCAGCGTCCCTCCCGTCATCGGAAAGCGGACAGGCGGGGCGGGGCGGGGCGGACGCCCAGATCGTGCGGACCACATTAGTCTGCGTGTCGATTGGACAGCCATAATCGGGCGGACGGGGCGGACGGGGGACAGGCGGACGCTGCATCCGCCGGGACTGCAAATGTCAGCGGACGTTGCGGACACAGCATCCGCGTTCGGACGTCCGCGTCCAGATGTCCCGGACGTCCGGACGTCGTGTCAACCTTGCTCAAAAAGATGCAAAAAATAAAAATGAACAATATTGATTAACCCATTTACTCATTTCATTTGTATTTCTATTGATGATTGCATGAATGGAGGCATAACTACTACTTGGAATTGTTTGTTGGTCCATTATAGCAATTGAAAGCTAAATTTGATTGATTTGCAATGTCACAAAGTGCAACAAGAAGATCATTTGGGGACAAAATATTAAGGCTAATATGAAGATCATTTTTAGGACTAAGGGAGTACAATTATTGACTTTGGATAGGAAGACAAGAATATTGTATTATTGTCTTGAAATTTGAGCAAGTACTCTATTCCAAAGTCAACTAGTAGAATATCAATAATTGAATATCTAGAATTGTATTAGAAGGGAAAAAAGTAGAAAGAAGGAACAAAAAGAGAAACTTAGGATGAAGTAAGAAATAGCTTTGACTTTCAAATTTACAACTTGTATCAAGAAATCATAAAAAAAACTAGTAGTAAGCACAAATTAATCCCTAGAGGACTATTGTCTCTATGGGAAACAAATTGGATTTTGGGTAGGTACCTATGGTCTCAATTTTTGTCATGAATTTTTGTAAAATTTTTTTTGAAGATAGAAAAACTGATTAGATTTGTATAAATATTAATATTTTATTCAATTGGTGCCCAGGAATAAAAATTATTTCCAAATAAGCTCAAAATAGAGGAGACCAAGCAACAAAAAAATAATTCAAAATTTTTAATTTTTAATTCTTTTGTCTCATATGTTATGATTTCCTACATAGAAATCTTTGATTCATTTCATTTAGATAAGTGATGTGAAAGTTATTGACAATTGTGTTTTGGGGCAATTAGAGCATTTTCTTGAAAAAATAACTTATAGGATTCATCTCTAAATGCAATTTTTACAATTTTTCAAGAAAAAATTCCACATGTTTTAGTTTTCTTACTAGAACAATCTCAATGTTGGTATTAGTGAAATTTAATTCCATCTTAGAGATATTAATAACTTAAAATTTCCTTCAATCTACTTTATACGTCTACTTAAATTTTTTTTAAGTGAAAATCTAGTTTGTTTGAAATTTTATTTTATTTCCTAAATTCAATCCTCTAAAATAAAGATTTAAACCTCAAAACTTTGTAGTGTAGAAAACTGAGGTTAAAAGGGTTCAAAGTCAAATAATTTAGTCTTACAATGAACTAAAAAGCTTATTTAGTTTACTTTAAAAGCAAATTTCTTGCAATCTGTGTAGTCAAATTTTTGAAATTTACTACATACATTTTTAAACCAATTAGGTGTAAGATCCTATTGTTAGATTTTCAATTTTTTTATTCTTTGCAATAGAAATGGCAATTTTGAATGTTTTTTGGTGATAAAAAAGCCTTTGGTCGTTCAAGGGATAAAAAGTGGACAGGATAGTGAATGAAGAGAGATTTGAAGGACTCTTTGATTACCTCATAAATGAGGTCCACTCAAAGGTGAGTTCCCAAAATCCATTTTTTTTCTTTTGAATTGCTTAATTAATAACCTTAAATTGTAGCCAATGTACAAGTGTAATTCATACCATTAAGATTAGATTTTATTTCAAACTTAGTCTTTAAATTTTGTAGAATAGATCTAGAGCTTTTCAAATATGTAAAGATACATTGAAAGTAGACTTAAACCAAGCAAGATATGAGTGGATGAAGTTTAAGAGTTAGATTGAATGAAAATTAGTCAATTTCATCATAAAAGAATAAGAATGAAAACTTAAAATATGCAAACAATTCAAACTTTAACCCCTAAAGTTCCTTGACTATGTTTTCACCAAAAATACTCCAAAATTGCCATTTTTAGAACAAGTACCAAAAAAAAAATTTTAACATTTTTAGACACATCCAATTGTAGGATCTTGTATTATGATCATTTTAGAAGATGTGGAAATTTTTTTAGAAATTTCCACTGTGAAGATTGCAAGATATTAGCATTTGAATTGACAAAAAGCCTTTTCTTGGCCCAATAGAAAACCAAGCAACTACACTTCACAAGGTCATGTTTATATAAAAAAATGTCCAAAATGGTTGCATCTCTTTGGATTCATTCTTCAAGGCAAGTTGGCTACATGCTGGAAAGATTTCAAATCATTTAGAATTGTACAACATATAGGAAAAAAATAGTAAGTAGAAAGAAGTAGAGAATGAATCTAAATACTAAATTGTTAACAATTTAGTTATGGAATTGAAAAATGCCAATCCCAATGGCTGTAATGTTGTAATAAAAAAACTTCATCTAACATTTTTCTTTTTTTTCAAAAATATTGAAAATTGATTTCAATAAAGAACTTCAAAGTTTATTTTTGAGTAGAGAATCTATGACCTCCCACAAACTAAAACACCTCATAACTTTTTATTCATTGATCAAAATGGAAGGATTCAAATCTTTCTATGTATATATAAATCTAGAAAATTAATTTCAAATTTTTGTTTTTGAAAAAAGTGATTTTTTTAGATCTACCCGGACTGCTCTAGTTGAGAAATAAACTACATAATAGGCCATAACTTTTGATTTATATTTCCAAATGTCTTGAAATTTAGTGCATATGAAAGATATTACTTGTCTATACATTCTATTAAAATTTGGGCCAAAAATATAGAAATCTCTATTCACATGCACCTACCGAAAAAAGTTATGTTGCCAAAAAGCGCACTTTGGTCCTTTAGGGGTTAAAAGTGAAATTAGAAGTTGATTTTGGATTATAAATTGAATGTAATAAATGGATGAAGTTTGAAATACTAACTAGTGGTCAAACTTCATCCATCTATAACTTTTACTAGAAAAGATTAGTCTTTAAGTAATTTAGGATTCTAAATAGATAAAGTTAAAATCTTTAAAGAACAAGTATCAAAACTCTAGAAATAGTGAAGTCATAGAAGTAATTCATCATCCTTAGGAAGAAGGAAATGTCAAACTAAAACCTTTTGAAGATAAACAAAGAAGATATTTAATGAGGATATTATAGAAGAAGATTAGAGAAGTCCAAAGGTAATTGAAACTTTGAAAACCACTTAAAAAACCATAAAATAAAGAAGGATGAAGTTTTGAATAAAGAACAAATGTACTTAAGGAAATTTGGTCCATCCAAGTTCAAATTTTTTAAAGAAATAGCAGCTTGTAAGATAAGATTGTAGCCCAAATCTCAAGTCAAAGAATTTAGAAGTGGTAGAAAGGGATGGATAAAGTTTAAATGGCCATTTCAAAGGCTAAACTTTATTTGGTCATAACTTTGTATAGGAACATCAGATTTGAATGAATTTCATGTTTTTAGAAATGGCATAATCTGATATTTAACTTAAGATTGTTAAATTGTCACTAAGAACTCTTTCCCCTAAAACTACAATAGTTTAGTTTGGTCGCTTGACCAAAAGTTGTGTTTTAGTGTTAAGTTTTGTTGATTTCTCTAAAAATTCACATCTAATAGGCCATTAGAAAAGATTCATAGCTTGGAAGGTACAAAGGACCATGCCTAAGCATCCAAGTAGAATAATTTTCACACAAACACTTGAACCTAGTTGTGCTCATTCAAATACCAAAGGTGGATATTAAAGTGCTCATACCCAATAAGTGTTTTTTAGCATCTTCGTCTCCCTTGTACAAATCCTACAACATTAAAAAATAGTTGTTGCCATGTCCTATTGTATGCATGTGGCCAATCGGTCTACTACACTCATCACTATCATTGTTTTTATTGGTATGGGTTTCAAAATTGTAAGCCTTGTTGCATTGTCAATGGATCTACCAACAACTCTATGGCTTTTTTCAAAGAGGTGAAAAATAGAGTTGTATTTCTCTTTGTTCTTTTCCATATGTTCATTCGGCAAGTGCATATTGTCAATTTGGTTGTTTTTCTACTCATCCAATCCTTGAATTGTCCAATTAAAAGAATCAAGAATCTCTTCACTGATCATCAAACTTTTCTTTCACACTGAAGTTCAATTTGTTATAGTCACCTTCACTAGCCCCTAGCTTCAAGGTCTTTGATACTTGTTGCCATTGTTGATGTCACTCTCTCAACTATCGTCAAAGTCCTCAAATTCTACATCAAAGTATTCCATGAACAAACCCTACAACACCCCAATGAATGGTTTGACTTGGGATTCTGACTTCCTATGACTAATATAGTTAAGAATTGTATCGTACATTTCTAAAACAACTTAGATATATGGAACTATGTTAATGAAGTAACGTTGTTAAATTATGTGACAAATTGAACCTTTACATTTTGTAAACAATTTGTTAGATTGTTTAGTATTTGTTAGAAATTGTTACAATTTTGTTATTGTATTCTTCAAACTTGAACACACCAAGGAATTTGAAACATAGTTGCCCAATTTTAGCACTAAAGTTTCTCAGTTTCTCATGTTGCTCATGAATCTTATTGTAGACTTCATTTTTCTTAGAAAAGGGGGTAGTGTAATTGCATGCTAATGTGCCGTAAAGATTCTTAATTTCAATGTGCTCTCACAAAGTCTTCAAAGCCAATTATTTTGTTTATTAGTAGGCGTTGGCTCTTGGTTGTAAAAGTAGCCTTTAGGATGTTTGCATGGTTGAGTGGACCAAATGTTGCGAGGA
Source organism: Pseudoscleropodium purum (assembly GCA_963969395.1). Lineage (NCBI taxonomy): Eukaryota > Viridiplantae > Streptophyta > Bryopsida > Hypnales > Brachytheciaceae > Pseudoscleropodium > Pseudoscleropodium purum. The sequence goes on along the minus strand of OZ017795.1, from coordinate 19,727,718 downwards.
TCTATATCCATATAATTCACTACAAGGGTAGTTGGAGAAACTTTGCATAAGGAAAATGAACACAATAGTCCAAAAAAAGACACATGTTGGTGTAGGATATACATTATAGAAGATATTATAATGTGTCATACCAAAAATACTTAAGGACATCATCTGTTCATTTTGGTGCCTTAAATCTTGAAAATGTGAATTAGTGTCAATATTTGTCCAACTATCAATGTTGATTTGAAAGCCATCTGTAATTTCTAACAACATTTAGGATTCCAATTTATTTTTTGGGAAAATACATTGTTTTGACCCTTCTATAGACTTTTGAAAATATGATTCAATTCAATCCCTTCAAAAGTCCAAAACTACTAATTTAAAATCAATATCAAGTAAAACAATATAGTTTTTAGGTGCCTTAATCTACACTACAACATACAATGAGTCACTAATACAATAATAAAAATATTTTCTTCATTGTAAAGACTCTTATAAAATGCTATATGGAATTTTCTAAATCCAATTTGGAACTTTAAAAGTCCATGGCTCTTTATTTAAAGAAGAAACCTTCTAAATAATTATATGGTTGGCTTTGCATTCAAGTTGAGATTGTATGTTCAATATTATAGCACAATGGTGAAGTGATTTATCTATAATGTGGCTTGCAATGCAAAGGTCTTGCTGAAAAGTACACTGGGGTACTAATCAAAATGTCGTTTTCGAATTCGCAGTGAGAAAAATTTCAGTACTGCCAACTTTGAAAGCCTCTCGAGAGCTCAAAAATTGATATTTCACCACAAAATTTTTACCAAAGAATAATCTATAAGTTTATTATATGTATGCCAAATTTCAAGGCCAAAAGATTCACCGAAAAAAAGTTATTCAAAATCTACCAACATTGGTAGCTGTGGAAATTTTTTCACTGCTACCAACTTTGACAGTCTCCCAAAGATTGAATTATTTTTTTTTTTGCCATGAAATTCTTGGAACAAAAACCTATTTATGTCAATAACATATGATAAAAATTTCAAGACCAAAAGATTAATCCAAAAAATGATATTAACAATCTACCAACATGTGTCATTTTGAGAAACAATTGTGAAAACCGTTTCACTACTTCAACTTTGACACCCTCCTAAGGACTGAAAAATTGCTTATTTACCATGAAATTTTTGGTACAACATGCTCTTTATGATAAAAACATTTATGCCAAATTTCAAGGTCAAAAAATTTATACAAAAAAAAATATTTACAATCTACCAACATGTATGTCTTCCATTTGCCTCAATCACTACTTGTAACCTAGAGGGCATAGAATGACATAGTTGGAGCTTTGTACCATTGATTAACCTCCACTCTCTTTCAATAACTACCTTCAAGTCATTTAAATTTTTTGGACATATTGGGCCATGTTGCACAACATCTTTCAAAATCTTCCAAAGGTTCTCAATTGGATTGAGATCGGGAGAATTTGTAGGCCAATCGAGCTTCTTCAAAAGGTGTGTTTGTCTCCATTCTTCACATACTTTGAGATGTGACAAGTACACACAACTAAATTTGGCTATCCTTGATTTTTTTGAAAAGCATTTATGATTAGAGATTGCATCATCTGGAGAATTTCAATCTAGAAGCATGATTGTCTGACATACTTCAACAATTTCAATGTCTTTAATGAAAGGTATCTCACAACTACACACATTGGTAGATTGTAAATATTTTTTTTTGTATAAATTTTTTGACCTTGAAATTTGGCATGAATGTTGTTATCATAAAGAGCATGTTGTACCAAAAATTTCATGGTAAATAAGCAATTTTTCAGTCCTTAGGAGGGTGTCAAAGTTGAAGTAGTGAAACGGTTTTCACAATTGTTTCTCAAAATGACACATGTTGGTAGATTGTTAATATCTTTTTTTGTATTAATCTTTTGGTCTTGAAATTTTTATCATATTTTATTAACATAAATAGGTTTTTGTTCCAAGAATTTCATGGCAAAAAAAAAATAATTCAATCTTTGGGAGACTGTCAAAGTTGGTAGCAGTGAAAAAATTTCCACAGCTACCAATGTTGGTAGATTTTGAATAACTTTTTTTCGGTGAATCTTTTGGCCTTGAAATTTGGCATACATATAATAAACTTATAGATTATTCTTTGGTGAAAATTTTGTGGTGAAATATCAATTTTTGAGCTCTCGAGAGGCTTTCAAAGTTGGCAATACTGAAATTTTTCTCACTACGAATTCGAAAACGACATTTTGATTGGTACCCCACTGTACATTGGTCATATTTTTAATAATTTAAAAAAGAATATATTTTTTTAATTTATAATATTCCCTCCAAAAGATTGAAAACTACCAGAGTCAAACTTACAAAATTAGCAGGTCATTCTTGCAATTATCCTTGACTTTTCTACAAAAGAAGATGCTAATAAAATGAATCACAAAAATTTGCTTTTTTAGTGTAATTTCACAACTTGTTCCTCCTTGCTTTAGGTTTGAATTTTAGTCCCCAAAATGATGTTTTTGAATTTCACTTCAACAAATGAGACGAAGCTATTGAAGTCTACTTTCTGATTCAATTTGGAAAATTGTATCATATTATATTCCGAAATTATAATACTTATAGCAATTTAACTTTGAATCTATAACCATGATCTATTCATTTTCTAATTATAAAAAGTTGTTTAACACCATGATGTTTCAAACTATAGTATATGATTATGCAAAAAATTTAAATATATATTATGATTGATATGAATTTTCTTCACTCTTCCTACAAAAACTTCACAATAATTTCAAATTTTCACAAAAAATTTAGATTTTTAATGACTTGTAGGAGACATATGATTTCATGTCTGAAGAATAAAATGAAGAAATTTTCACTCATTTTTAGTGACAAAATAGAGCTCAGAAAGCAAAAAATATTGAGGTCTCATCGACTCCGTCTTCCGAAAGGTGAAGCAGGTCAAGCAACAACGACCTGTCCCCGGACTCCCTTCATTTTCGGAATGTTTGGAGTGAATACCTGCGGTGAAGGAACCCTACCTCCTGTCATTGCCGCAATTCCTCCTGCTCAGGTCGCAGATCGCAGAGCTTCCCGTGCTCTAGACTGCAGCCTGCTTCTTCTTTTTGTTTCCAGTCTTTCATCAAGCTAGGTATTCATTTCGACATTTCGTGACGTGCATCCACAGTAGCTGAGCAGAGGATTTCAGTTGGGTCAAGCTGCGTTGGGCCGGGACTCCATCGATCGCTACGGTACTTGATATATCCTCACCGCTTTTGCAATACACAGTTGCTGTTGCATGCTTAGGTCGGCTGTGCACTTAATTCTCTTCTGTTCAATCTAGTCTTTTGGCAAGTTAGGATAAGATCGATATAAGCAATAGCGTACACCAGTAAATTAAACGGCAGGAGCTACCTGCGCGCAATATAATATAGCTAGACATCATATACATAATATCCGAGCTAGCTCGATCATCGAATTGAAGAACCTGATCTTTTGTTGCGCAGGCGCATACAGTATATATCATACACCAACAATCATCTGCGGGAGTTCCGATCCGAATCCGGATGAAGATGGAGCAATGGTCGGTCCTGGTTGCTTTCTTATTCTTGGTGCCGGTCATGGTATCCGAGTCGGAGGGCCTACACCTGGGTCGGAAATTAAAGCATTTCAACTCCATGAATTTCAGCGAGCGTGTGATGCAGAGTAATATGTGATGCAGAGTAATATGGTGCGTGATGGATATTTAATCAGCTTTTCCAATTCTCGCTGCTCCACGCGTGTGCACTTGAATTCGGATGAGTAGCTAGCTACTAGCGAGTGATCTTCGCATTTCCAGTACAGGCCTCCAGTGTAATTCATTCATTTATGACGTGTCGATCAAGGGTCTGATCTAGCTGCAGACTTGCTTTAGTATGGGCGATTGCTTACTCTGCTGGTGCCACGCAGTTACTAATTAAGCTAATGATGCTTCGGTGTCTACTTGCTTTTTGTAGGCTAAAAAAGGAAAGCCAAGTCCTTGTGCACGTTCAGACCGGTTTCTTTTCAGTGATTGAATGCATGCTTATCATTGTCCTCGCTTTCTGCACTAATCCGTGGATCGCTTTAGACAGAAGAATTAGGCGAATGGGGATCAGACCGTCGGACTGCTTTCTGTATACTTTAGACTGCATCATCAGGCCTGGAAAAAGTGAAATTGTTTTCGAGGTTAGGTTAAAGTAGTCATTAACCCTGCATGCATGCAGACGTTCACTGCGAATTAACTCCGGCGCTACCAACACGAGGCCTTGCACAACCACTGCGCGGCTCCTCCAAGCCGTTTGAGCAGAGCTTCATGGAGCTCCTCCACCAAAGCCGTCAGCGGGCATCCTCCTACACCCAACTGCTCAGCCCGACGCAGGTACGTCTCATCACAACAGAAGCAGTGTTTCAGAGACCCGTGCTGGGATCGAATGGCGAGTACATCATGACGCTGTCGCTGGGCACTCCTCCGCAGTCGTTCAGCGCCATTCTCGACACTGGAAGCGACCTCAACTGGATCCACGTGCTCCATCTGCTTCGGGCAGGGTGGGTCAATTTCGACCCGGCGAAGTCGTCGACGTTTCGTCCCGCTGTTTGTACCGACCATCTGTGCACTGTGAGTCCACATCGACCTCCCCAAACTAGCTCCTAGCCTATTCCCCTCCTTGTAAAACTGTAGAATGATAGTTTGTAAGGAGTTTTTTAGAGTTTACCATCGTGGTAATGAAACGGTATACAGGACTTAGGAGCTGGTAATGGTTTAATTGAGATGGTAAACTACGTTTCATGTCAGTTCCTTCTTTGTCAATTCTTGAAATTCCTTCATTGTGGTCAATATGTCTTATCTTAATTCTTTTGTAATCTGCATTTTAACGTACACAGAAAAGGTATAGCTGTAGAGCATAATGAAATACATCATTCAATGCATCAACACGCTCCGAACGACGAGAGTTTATTTTTTCCCTTATAATTAAATTTAGAAATCAGCATTGTAACATGTCAGTAACGTGCAGCGTCTTCCTTTTCGAATAGTAACGAGTGCAAACTTCCTCACACGCTTTCACATCCATGCATTGTCCGTAGCCTTTGTCTATGCATATCAGGTTTCCTCCGTTTTAGAGTCCGTTTCGAATTGCTTATGCGCTTTGAGAAAGACACTGTAAAGGTCAAATACGAGCGTCTGACTTTCCCACCTGAACATCAGATTTTAGCTACTTTTGACAAGAGGACATAGTATCTAATTCTTACATTTCATATATGTACTGAGCATACTAAATACCTAACTGAAACCTCAGATCAATGTATCCCAGTCCTACCAGTCCTAGTTTTAATTTACACCTCAGGAAACTGGAAATGGTGCTTGAAATTCGTAGTTTGCAGCTAGCGCTTTTCCCATTCGACAGTCACTTGTTCTGCGCTCTTCCAAAAACACGTCGATGTCGATCGTAACTTAATCTAAATTAACTTGACCTTGCATGCACTTTTATTTATTTATATATATATGTGCAGGGCATCCGAGTGTGCTCCTGCAGCGTCAACGACGTCTGCCAATACGACATGCGCTACGCAGACAACTCCCTCACCATCGGCAACCTCATCTACGAAACCATCTCCTTCAACAACGGCCTGGGCGGCACTTCCTCCCTCCCCACTTTCGCCTTCGGCCCAGAACCAAAGGAATCGTTGGTTTAGGCCAAGGCCCTCTGTCCCTGAACTCCCAGCTCTCCGGATCCTCGTCCATCGCCAACGTGTTCTCCTACTGTTTGTTTAGTCGCATGGACTCATTGGGAGCCAGTACACTAACTGTTGGGGCTCTCCCTGAGGTTGGGAATCTGGTGTACACACCGATGGTGGCGATCGAATCCGAAGCAGCCGACGTTTTATTATTTGCAGTTGAATGGGATTTCAGTGGGAGGGGTGGGGTTGGGTATCGATCCGAGTGTGTTTAGTACTGTGCCGGGGACGGGGAAAGGAGGGGTGATTTTGGACTCGTGGTCGACGTAAGTCATCTTGATCGATGTTTCGAGTTGAAGACTGGTACTCCGTATTAATTAATTCCTCGGCCCCTTTTGTGTAGCTACAAATATTTCTGAGTAGATCTCCTGTTCTGAATGTAGCCACATTAGCTTCAAAACACTGATTTCTTTCTGTTTGTGTCCCGGTTTGTGTTCCACATTTCCAATTTGAAATTGGTCGATCTATAGACGTACCTAGCTGGACAGGGGCTCCTAGCTCCAATCGAACCAACGAATGTAATTCTAGCTCTACGTACGTACGGAGCTTTCATTTCCTTGTGCAGATTTTCTTTCAATAGGTACTTGATGAGTCGATCGATCGATCCAACGAGTTAATTAAACGTCTTGCTTGAATCACTCTCAGTTACAGTTGGAGTCACTCGATCTATGCATAGCTTGTGTACATAGACATGTTCCCCGTGAAGCTCTTCATGGGGTAGGGATTAGGGCTTCTCTTTCTTAGGGTTTTTTAGGGTTTGGGGTTTTAGGGTTTAGGGCTTGCACGTTCAGTGTCGTTCGCTGAGTGCAGCCTGCCGAATTTCGGATTTGAAGTTCTCTCTTGACAATAATGATATATTAAGTTATATCCCCGTTGAATTGGAGTTATAATTGTTGGATTCAGGGATGTTGATCTTCAACTTTGTATATGTTTCACAGTTATGCATGGGTTGTAAATGTGGTTGCAAGAATACTAGGATAGAGGTATAATTTAGTAGCAAGGGATAGTTACCACTAGAAGAAACTCTTGGGTTTTTTTATGCAATTTTAAGTGACATTCACCTATTTTTATATCAACAACAATGTCGAACATAACATCTTGACGTGTCTCCTTTCATTTCCTACATGGTTGCAATGGAAATCCAAAAGTTGAGGAATAATTTTTTAGGGGTTATTGCACAATCCCTAAGACCTAGTTGTGGAATAATGAATGAACATTTTACTAAGCTTATGTACACAAACATCATACTGGTACACATAGGATTTAGAAATGGTGATTTTTCAACTCAACTTCAATTCCAGACCATACTAAGTTGCTAAAATCCAAACCCTTGTACACTGTTGTATGATGGAAAGTGGGAATACACATTCATTTCCATATATTGGCAGAAATTCTCGATATTGGAACCTTTGGAGCCGGCCGGCCTGAAACTTAAATCCACGCGAGTCCTTTTTTTTTATCATTGTGGAGTCGAAATTCAAAATTTTGGAGCTTTGAGTCGTGCCAATATAAAGAAATTGACGTTTAGTATGCTTCATCTTTGATTTCATTGTTGAAGTAGCCTTCTTGATGCAAGGCTACGAAAGACAATTAGTATACCACTTGCTCAGCAACAAAATTCTTTCATTAGCTCTTCAGCAGTGAGTGCACTTTCAGACTTTCTGACAACTAGTTCAGGAATTCATAGTTTGACAACACTGTTCAACTGTTCACAGAATGTGTTTCTGCCATTCTTGAGTAAGCTACTGTAGTGGCATGGCAGTAAGAACAATGCCAATTTAGAGTTCTTCAGAGCAAAGTCTTGTCTTCTAAAAGCAAATCAAGCAAGATTAAGCTCTGAGATACTCTCACATGTTCAGACAGTGCTTCATTCGTTTGAGGAGCTCTTACACTACTGAACTGTTCAACAGGAAGGAGCAGTTGCAACACATCGTCAATCCTTTCGCAATGGTTTTGTAGCGGCTCCATACTTAACTAAAAACTTATGATCTATTGCGAACCATTGCAAAAGTGTTGCCCAAACTTGTTGCAATAGCTTTGGCACAGAACCAATGCGTACTTCTGCGTAAACTGTTGCAAAAACTGTTGCAATCTCAAATAGTTTGCAAATACATTGCTTAGTGTTGCTACTAAGCCATTGCAAAATTGTTCATAGGTTTTCGACCATCATTACAAAACCACGACGAAAACTTATCAGCCTTCCGTACTTGTGTTCCGTGTTCAAATTGATCTCAACTTCGTGAAAAGAAGGTGTAAAAAGGAGTTCTTTTCCTGTGTCAGGGATTGCCTTTCATGCCTTTCAGAAGATTCTCAACAAGGGGGTACTCTTGAGTAAACTTATGTTCAAACTTGGACCCTATTTCCACTACCAGTAGTCCTCTCGTCTGCTCATTCAGTGGGCTGTTAAGATCTTCAATGCAGAAGAGGCAGATGCATTAGCTTAGCTTCCATGAGTCCTTTAACACTTATTTTAGCAAGAATTGACAACGACAGAAAATTTTCCAGAAGATGGTTTCCATCTTCTGGAAAAGATGACGAATTACAACTCCGTAATACATTCGAAGGTTTTGCATGATGCAGAAGTTATTAATAAGAGTGGTAAGGTTTGTACACATACAACATTCCAAATCAGCATTTGAACGTGGTTTCTAAGGGGTGCTTCACATATGGGCCAACCAAGTCGAGAGGCCATGGGAGTTCATGGCCAAACTTTTGGTGAGAGTCCAAAAAAATGGGCAATAAATAGGCAAGAAATGAACAATTCGATGGACTCTCAACCAAAGTTTGGGTCGTCACAAAGTGGCGACCCAAACTTTGGTTGAGAGTTTGTCGTGAGGCCATTGCCACATAGGAGCTTGGACTTCCATGTAGGCACTTTGGAGGATGACAGACTTTGGATTGTGCTGCCTAGTGTGAAGGGTTGAGAAGCCAAAGTTAGGGGGTTTTGAAATTTGATTGGTGGAAGCCGATGGACTCTCAACCTTGGGCCCATATGTGAAGCGGCCCTTACTCTTAGAGAATAGTTTGAGGAGCTTTGTGTAATGAAGAAATACAAAGAATTGATTTAACTCCTAAATGACTAAGGATTCCACTTTGTGTGTTTTTTGAGAACTTAGACAAATTCAAACAACTTCATAATTTGAAATTTTTGTATAAAATCTTCTAGGTGGATGTTGATCATCCTAATCTACATGTGAAGATTTGTTTCATATAATTTTGATAAATATTGCAAAAGTTATAAGGTTTTTTCAATTTCAATATCAAATTAGGAGCTAAAAGTGTATTCTATAAAATTATTTATTAATTTTATTTGATTATATATATTGATACCTACTCAAAAACATTTGAACCATTCAACTTTAAACAATGAGGTTAAAGTAATAAAGAGTTTCATTTTGTAAGCAATTAAGAAAGAAAAAACACATGAAGTTGTTTTTTTAATTAAATTTTAAAAATCCTCCTTGCCCTCCCCCCCCGCCTTCCCAAAAGAAAAAAAAAGATACTTATAGTTTACTAGAGCATTTTCACCATTGAAATTAATAATTCTTAATTTTGGTAAAAATTATTAGAGATTTAAGTTTTTCCTTCATCAAGTATCACTTTCTATCTTATAATTTTTTGAACCTCAAAAATCCTAAAAGTCCTCTCGTGGTACTCTTAAACATTCAAACAAGTACCTATAATCCCAAATTTTGGCAAGATTTTTTGAAACTTCTTTCAAGATCTAGGAGCTTTCCAAGAATAAAATTTTATTTCAATCAATGTCCAAGATCAAAAGTTAATTATGCTACAATAAGTCCAAAACAAGCAAAGGCAAAAAACAAAAAAAACAAAAAGATGAAAGAATTTTTTTAAATTTCTTTCTTATAGATTATCTATTATTATCTATGTAGAAAGATTTGATTCGTTTCATATGGATAAGTGATGTGATAGTTATATAGCTTCTTGTTTTCTGGGCAATCTTAGGAAATTATTGAAATAGTAATGTATTAGATCCATTTGTGAACTCAATTTTAATAATTTTTCATAAAAAAGGTTGTATATGATTTCATTTTCTTTCTATAGCAATATCATGGTTCGAATTAGTGTGTTTCAATTCCATCTTAGAGCTATCAACAATTTAGTTCTTCTTTTCATCTCATACCTATTTCAACTTAAGAAATTTTAAAGAATGAAAATCATAGGTTTCTTAAAAAAAATCTTGTACTTTCAACTTAGTTCTTCAACATGAAAATTTTATAAAAGAAAATCTGTAGTACAAAAATTTTAAGTTAAAAGAATTCAAAGCCTTCTAATGTAGTCAAACTTGGAGCCAAAAAGCTCATTTTTTTTTAATCAATATAGTCTAAGTTTTTGAAACATATTCTACACATTTTTGTACTAGTCTATTGCAAGATCCTATAGTTGGATATTTAAAACAATGTTAAAAATTTTGTTGTTTGCATTGGAAATGGCATATTTAGAGTTATACACAAGTTATGGGACATTTGTTTTTTTGTAAAAATATGTCCAAAAACAAAACTTTATCTTTGGAAAGGCTAGCTAGAAGAATCTACATTAGGAAGTTTAGGCACATCGAACTTGCAATCAATGTAAATTTTCACTCTAAAATTTGGAAAGATATACTTGAACAAGTTAACTAAAGGATTCTACGGTTAGATTTGTTAAAGAACAAATGTAGATGTCAAAGATTTTAGCCTTGCCTTTGGATACCAATATTGGTATTTTTAAGGAATTTGGGGTCTCTAAACATTTTAAGTATTTTAGTGGTCAAACAATAAAATTTGAAGGATTATTGTAGAAACTCATGCCATACATGTTTTGTTCTATATGTTGCAAGGTATATCACCTATTTCCATCAATATGAAGTGTTTTAGCATATGTCCAATTGAATAATGGTGGTGGTGGGGTAATTTTCTTTGGTCTAGGAATAGAAATATTGAAGATTGCACTATTTTTTGCTAATTTTTCATTAAGATTATAATTAGTAAAAATTAAAGAAGTGTAGATTACAATTTGACTTGTTTTTTTAATTTATAGGCAAAACTATTTCTAGGATGTGCAAAACTGAAATATATTATTAAAAGGTGTCAATGAGTTATTTATTACACAACAATGTCACAAGGTCACATTTTTATGGAAAAAATTCCATATTGATGGTACTTTTTTGGAGTACTTTTTCAAGGCAAGTTGGCTACATGCTTAAAAATTTTCAAATAATTTGGAATTGTACAACATATAGAAAATAAATAATAAGTAGAAAGAATTAGAAAATGATTCAAAATATTAAGTTGTTAAAATTTTATTATAATGGAATTGAAAAATGTCAATTCTAATGGGTGTAATGTTGTAATAAACAATTTACATCATTTACTTTAATTTTTTTCAAAAAATATTAAAATTGAATTAAATAAAGGACTTCAAAGTTTATTTTAGATTGAAGAATCCATAATTGCCCACAAGCTAATACTCCTCAAAATTTCCATCTCATTAATCAAAATGAAATGTTTCAAAGTTTTTCACATATGAATATATGTAACCAATTTCAAATTTTCCTTTTTGTGAAAAGTTTTTTTTTTTCATCTGCATGCGGTGCCTAGGTTGATAAGAAACTATACATCATTTGACAACTTTTTAACCCCTCACCACCCAAGGGAACCAAAAGTGTCCTCAAAGACTTTCAAGTCAAATTCAAAGTATTGTAAATTTTGCATCTGAAGTCCAAATTCAACAAAGCTTGTTGAAAAATTTGCACTTTGTCTTCTAGTTTGTGTGGTAAGATTTATAGATCTATCCAAAATGAACTGATTAATTTGAAGTGATTCAAAGTTTACAAGTTCAATTTGAATAAACCAAACTGAATTTGATGGCTAAAACTTCGAGGGGTTGTATCTCCTTCATCTAGTGTTTGTTTTCAATAAAAAAAAATCTGGGTTATATTTCCCTTTTAGTCTAGTTATTGTGGTAAGATTTCTATATCAATCCAAGTTTCTTTGAATGTTTGGCAACAATTCGAAGTTCAAAATCCCGATATTTTTGGATTACAATGAACCTCAACAGCTTGTTTCTTCTCCACAAAATGTCCTTTTCCAATAATTTTTTTTAGAAAAATATTGAGAAGCATTTTAGTATAAGGAGGTTCAACCTCATGTGTGTTTTCTGCAACTTTTTTTGCCTATTTTTTGACATTTGCAAGCCTTTTTGCAAACACATTGAGTCAATTTATTGATAATTCTTTTCTTCAATGTGTTTGTATGTTGGTTTTGAATCACTTTATAGTTTCAAGCTTTTTCATTTGAATAAGTTTAGAAATCGAATTTCACCTCTAATTGTGTTTTTAGGAAAATTTCAGCATCCTTTTTCAACACTAAAACATTATAATCTTGCAATCTATGTAGTCAAACGACTCCAAATTTGATACACATCATTTATAACATGTATACTACAAGATTGTACAGTTGAGATCTCTATAGCTAAGTGACATTTAGATCTATGTCACTTCAAAAGCATTGATGTTTGGAACCCAAAACAGCCTTGGGCAATGAAGTATTAACCGTATAGTTCAAAGTTATGAAAATTGTTGGGACTTAAAGAAAAACCTTGTCCCCATATTTTGTGAAAATTTCAAAGAAAAAAATAAAAATCTCATTTGTAATGAGTTGCCCAAAATTGTTATGTTGCCAAAAAATGTATTTTGGTCCTTTACAGATTAAGTCATTGAAATGCAAGTTTATCCAACTTTGATCAAAGTATAAAGGAGAGAAAAAATAGGTGATTTTCTGGCAAGGTCTTATGAATAATTTAGGTTTATTCATGGTACAGTAAATAGTAAAATTAGGTTGTCCCTCACAAATTTATTAACATCTGGTACTAAATAAATATGTATTGTTATTGTAAAAAAATGCACTATTTTTGAAAAATATATTGTTATAATAGGGACTTATACACCTCCACTGTACAAATGAAAATATCTATAGAAATATCTCTCGGCTTTGATGGCTTTTTAACCAACTTTTAGGGGATAAGGCAACTTAATGTTACTATTTTGTACATTAATGAGTTTGTACCAAATAGAGGCAATTAATGCAACTAAATGATAATCTCCAACATGAGGAGAATTTTTTAAAACAAAAGACACAAATATAGATAACAAAATTATCAGAGGATGCACTTGAACTTTATGTTCTACGAGGTAATTGTAAAGAAAAAAGACCTCTATTTCATGCCATGTTAATTCTATGTTCTTTACCTCTCCTAGCTAATTTGGGGCTCTAATTGAAAAGATTAATTCAAAATTTGTAAATTTTATCATGTGAAAAATTTAAAAAACTCGTGAATTTTTTCCAAAGGTAAATTCATTCTCCAAGGCTTACTTTGAAGGGTAGGTTTAGCATCCTACAAAATCATCTTCCTCTTTGAAATGCAATATGGCTGCCAATCCATTCTTAATCCCCCTCCTCCCCATTTTGCCAACATAGGGTGGTGTATTTGTTTGCAAGTAAGTCATTAGAAATGATGCATTTTGATTGGTCTACAAAAAGTATCAACCATTGGTGAGAAATAGGATGACCTATATGACTACTATTAGATGAATAGAATCTTCACCTAAAAAATTCATGATAATTTTATTTTGGAAAATAAAATTTTGAAAAATTATAGAATCTTCCTTAAATCTATTTCTGCATAGAAGGTAGTTTTTCCACTCAACATACCTGCATTCCAAATATTTTTTATTGCTTAAGTGGTTGTAAATGGCTTGGCTCTTCTTAGGAAGAGTGTAGAAGTCAAGCATGCTTAGAGTGGCTTCCCAACCTATTCCATATCTTTATATTCATGCCAAGCAAAACTCTACTTCTTGCACCGAGGATGTGTTCCTCTAGTTTTGTGTATTCTTTCCTCATTAATGGCATTTGTCCATGTGTTTCAAGAGAGAAAAAAAACAAAAAAAAACTTTACCTCTAAGTTATCCATAGTCAAAAACAACTCTGATCCAAGATGACCCTAAACTACTAGGTGATGGTGGTGAGGTACCCAAACCAAATGGTGTGGTTGTAGATTCGATACTTGGTGGCAATAGGTTCTTTACTTTGTGTGAAATTAGCCTCTCCTCCTGACGGAAAACCCTTACAGTGTGTTTCTTGAAAATGCTTGTTAAAACAAACAAACAAACTCTGACCCTAAAAAATCTTATGTGCATTCCTACATACAGTCTACGCTAACTCAACTCCAAAACAAATCTCAATATCTCAATTAACAAAAAAATCTGCATTGATAATAATAAACATTCATAATTATAGAAGTAAGGTTAAAGATGAATGAATCCATGCAAGGGGAATCTATTGCAATGAAAATTTACAGCAAGAAATGTGCATAGATTGATGGAAATTCCATCCCATAAAATTGACCTAAGGTTTTTAGTTCCATGATCTCCCTTACACTCATTGAGTTGAAAAGAACAAAATTTAGGGAAAAATTTCAGGCCTCAAGAGGTCTATAAGTTTTGACACACACCCTCCCACTGTTGCAATTAAAGAGGAAAAAATTATTATTTTATTATTTTATTATTTTATTATTTTAGCATTTGGTGTGGCACTATTGGTGCCACATTAGTGCCACATAAGTTTTTTATTTTTTAATATTTAAATTAATTAATTAAAAAAAATTTGTACTTATACCATGGGGGGCCAAAAAATGAAAACTTAAAAGCCCTCTCAAGGTTTAGGTTTTTCCTAAGGCTTGCCATTCATCTTAAATTATGATCCATGAAAACAAGTACACAAATCCATTTTTCTGGCAAATAAATTAGAAAATAGTAATAAAACTTCTAAACCTTTATTACTACTCATAAAATTTTCAAAACACTCTCGTCGTCAAACTTGAGTCCCATTTTGCAAAAGTAAGAAAAACTATCAATCTCTATATTTCTTCATTCTTTTTCAAAGATTTCATCTCAAGGCTAATTTTAGATTTTCTAAAATTATAGAGAAAGAAAAATTACTTGAATGGAAGAAAAATTTAGTCGTGTGACTTTGAAATTCCGTTATGTTCATCTTGGATTCATTTTCATCTGGGTTCCATTCCATAGTTTCAATCACAACTATAGTTTTAGTTGTAACTTCAAAGTCCCCCTATGGTTGCAAAGTAGACCTTGTATATGTCAATATATAAATGCCAAAGAGTCACTCCAAAAAATCTATTGAACTATTTCTAACTTAAAAGTCATCTTTAGAAATTGAATGTTTTAGAATTATGATTAATTAAAGATAAATTTGAGATATATAAAGTAGCTCTCAAAATGTTTCATACATTTACAGACATGGCCATAGCTAATTGAAGAATTAGAGATTTTAAACAAAATTTAGACATGTTCTCATCCAAAAAAAACATTGAATAAAATAAATTTTTGTTATTTAAAATTTAATCATATTTATTAGTGGAAAAAAACTTTTAATACAAGTAAATTTTTTCAAAGTTTCTAGTATATAGAATAAAAAATGCTATTATAATGTTTAAAAAATAATTAATTTTAAAATTTCATTGAATGAAATATTTTTGTCTAAAATATAACTCTACACTTTTGCATTTTTTATTATTCATTCCAAAATCTCCAAAAATTGTGGAAATTTTGAAAACTACACAAAATATTTATATATTATTTTTCATGGTTTTTGGAAAAAATTTGGAGTAAATTATTAAAAACATAAAAATATGGAGTTATATTTTAAACAATAATATTTCACTCAATAAAATTTTTATTAGATAATTATAAGAACATTTTTTATTCCACATACTAGAATTTTGAAATATATATATATATATATATATGTATTAAAAAAATTCACTAATAAATTTGATTAAGTTCTTAATAAATTTAAGATTATTTTCAGAAAAATTTAAATCATTTTATATTAGTGTATTACTTGTACTTCAAGATGTCCAAAAATTTTTACAAAACTCTCATTAGATGAAATTTAGAGGCAAGGAAGGACCATTTCATGCCTATTTCCCTTGTTGTTTTTTTGGTAGTACAAAACGCAATGCTATAAAAAAAATTCTAAAAAAATGAAAATTGAAAAAAAAAATTGAAAATTTTAAACTAATTAATTAATTATTGAAAAATGACATGGCACTCTCTTGACCACATCAAACTATGCATTGGCAATGTTCCCAAAGTTTTTAGAGCCTAGGAACTTGTAGTCTTCAGAGCCCAAGAACTTGTAGTTTCTTAAAGCCCTTGAATCTCATCTAATGAATTTCTCAATTAGTGACAACAATTTTTGAAGTTTATGAATATTTATGAGGGTCAATTTATTAGAACTTTCTTGCTCTTTAAGCTACTGGTGACACTTGATAGAAGGTTTGGGGGCCCTTTTTGGGATCAAGAACCCATGGCAATGGGAACTTATACATGGATATTGAAGCTAGAGTTTTGGAAATTAAACAAAGCCCAACTTTTGATAAGTTTTATTAGTTTAAAAAAATTATAACTACACAAATTCAAACTAAAGGTGACATGAATCTCATAGAAAAAAAATGCAACATTATTACTTATAAATTAAAGGGTATATAGTGGCAAAGTGTCACACTTTACTCAATTTTTAAAAATTCAATGTACACCCTAGCCCACTCCCTCGAGAAAATTAATTTTGATTGAATTCAATACATTACCCCCCCATTCCAATGCTATTTGTAATTTTGGTGTGGCATTTTGTATGCCATTCAATATGGGATATATAACAAATGTCATTTCCGTATTTCAATTCTCTATCTAAATCCCAACACTAAAAGAAATTTGCATTTGCCTCAACAAAATCTATTTGATGTGTTTATTGAGGCAAACACAAAATTTGCATTGAAAAATACAAAATAACACAGATTTTGCATTTTGCCTCAACAAATACATCAAGTAGATTTTGTTGAGGCAGACACAAATTTCTTTTAGTGCAAGTTTATATTTGTAGTTTGTATCCATACAAATACAATATTTGTAGTCTATATCCATATTTGTATCCATAATACTATAGTATCCTTACTTTGTACCTATATCAATACATTATTTGAAGTTTGTATTTTATCCCATATGCAATATTGTATTACAAGTTGTTTTTTGAAGATCAATGACAATGGAGTAGGGGAGGGATTATTTTTAAGCAAAGATCAATGACCCTAGATTTTACAAAATTGAGAGGGTGTGGTTAATTGGAAAACTATGGCGGTTTGCCTCTTTTTGGTAAATAGACATAGTAATGTTTCATCAAGAACTTACTAAAACTACAATAGCAATTTGAAGCCTTTCAATCCACTTTTTAAGAGTCAAATCTGAAATTGACTTCATATAAAAAATTTAAGGTTAATAACGTAGCATGCACAACCACAATTGATTTATAGATTTAAAAATCTATCTCTTTTCCAAGATATAATGTATTTGAAGCTTATCTCCTTAAGCTTCAACACTAAAAAATCAAAATTTTCATCAAACACCCTTAGCATAAAATCTATAGTTAAAATAGAATTCTAACAATAATCAGTTTTTAAAATACCAAAAATAGTACTTTTATAAGATTTTATTTAACTTCAAAGTTTAGTCCACACCCAATTATGATGCCTTGGGCATTATATTTTAGGAGTTAATATATATATATATTTTGAAATATTGACTAGAAATATTAAAAATGAATTTGCAAATATAAAGTGTTGATTTTTTAATTTTCTAATATTACAATAGAAAGTTTTACATCATGATTTTTTTTCACTATAATATAAATCTATAGAGAGATTTTTAGTTTTTTAGAGCATATATTACATTTGATATGACTTGTTTCACTTTCTATTAAAAATATTAATTGTAATTCCAATAACATCTTTTAGTTCTAGCTTAGGTGGTTTTGGGAGCAACCTTTGAGGTTTGCGTATTGACATAAATGAGATTTACTTTGCAACCATAGGGTGCCTTTGAAGCAAAGAGAAAAAAATATAACTTTAAAGTTACACGACTCAAATTAAAGCCTACAAAGAATTCAATGTCTTGTTAATTGAAGGAATCAAAAAGTTTTTTGAGGAAATAAATTCAAATCTCGAAGGTTCAATTTATTTCCAAAACCAAGGCTAGAATAATTTGGAATTAAAGAAGAAAAAAAAGTTGCAAGGTTTTTGAAGCAACTAATGGAACTTTTATAATATATAGAATGTATGGTGCACTTTGCAAGGATAGAAGGATTCATGAAATGAATTCAATGTCTTTTAAATTGAAGGAGTTGAAAAGTTTTTGAAGCAACGAATGGAACTTACAAAAATAAGTGGAATGTAGAGTCCACTTTACAATCATAAGCTTGGATTTTTAGAGGTTTATATATTGATAAATATAGGATCTAATTCCAACCATTGGTAAGTTTAAACCATTATCTCTTTGATTAAAAGTTTTTCATTTATTTTTAGGATGTGATTACATGTTTTATATAATTTGGAAAATTTTCATATTCTTTTATGAAACAATATGAAATTATTGTGGATTTTTTAATAGAAATGAAAAAATTCAAATTAAATGCATCTCTCTCTCTCTCTCTCTCTCTCTCTCTCTATATATATATATATATATATATATATACTCTCAAATTTATCATATAGTATAGAATATCATGGTGCTATTTTTTCACTATATCATTCTAAAATTTAGAAAATTAGCACTCTATAGTTACAGGCCTATAGTTGAAATTGTTATAAAATATTTAATTTTAGAAATTTATTATTAATTATAAATGAAATTTAATAAACTTCATTTCATTAGTTGAATTCAAATTCAAAAAAGAACATTTTCATGGCAAAAATTTTGATAAAGAGAAAGGAGCATGAATTGCTAAAATATACTTTATGGATTTGGCATTTTTTTATATGGGAAAGTCAAAATATTACTAAAAAATGAATATCCAATACCATTCATTGGAAATGAGTTAAAGCATGTCCTTCCAAAGAAATATCTACCCAAGAATTTTTCTAATATCATCAAAAAGACACTTTTCCTCTCAAAGGCTTTAGGTTTTTAACATATGTTATTAAAGAAATCTATGTATTTGAAATACGTGTCTAGAAGTGAAAAACAACCTTTCCAATCAAAGATATGATTTGATTTATGAGGATTTTTTTCAACATTTTTTTTTCTAAAACCTTAGGAATTTTGATACAATAATAATTATTTTTTGAACCTTACTCCTAAAATTGATCAAGTAAGCACTTGAAATAATGGATAGTATGGTTAATGCTTCATTTTATACTATGTAGATTATCTACCTACCTTCTATCCCATTGAATAGTTCATGAGGATTTAAAAATTAGAGTTGCAATAGAAGTGAGGTAAAGCACTTGTATGAGTAAGACAATTGTTAGGAACCCTCTTCTTTGTTTTGCATGCCCAATTAAAGAGATGTTCTTGCCCACTAAAGCTTCCTAATTTTGATTTCACTTGTGGTTGTTGCTCACCATGATTGCTCCATCTTCTTATAGAGCTTGAGTGCATCTTTTTTTATTAAGCTTTTCTAAATTGAAACTTAGATTTGGGAGATGTAGAGGGCATAGATCTTTGTACTTTATGAATTTGACAATATTAGTTAGTGCTACAAGTTTGACGATGTTGCGGATCAATTCTTTTGTCCTTGAATTTTTTGGCATTTAGAATAAATTTCTTTATTTTGAAGCACGGTGTGCATGGTTGAAGATTTTGTTTTGGTATTGCCTGAGGATTTAAAGTGCAGTTTTGTGTAAATTTTGTGAAAAGGAAAAGAGACTACCAATTAAGTTGCAAATTTTCTTGATTCTTCTTAGAGTGCAGATTGAAATCACAACATTCAATCATTTTTTTATTTTGGTGATCTAGAAGCTCTTGTTCACTAGTAGTTATGCATTCCATTTCTTTGAAAATGCAATTTTGGGATGACCCATAGTATGAATTCACTCTTTGAGAATTTTTTTGGCATTTAATATAAATTTGTAGATTTATAGTCATGAACTTTCGAGGTTTTAAATTGGAATAGGAAATAAACTTGAAAAGCTTCATTTCAATAGTTGGACTCAAATTTAAAAAAGAACATCTTCATGGCTAAATTACACTACATCAATTGCCTAGCCCCTAGTTTAAATATAATATTGCAATAGTGTATACTATGAACATCGTGTTTTGCATTCTAACTGAGATGTTAGCTCATGGTGTTTCTATATTGATGGTGCATGTGTGAAACTTCATCGACGAAGGGAGGTTCACATTATAGCCACATAACTAATCATACTTTCAAAGCTCAAACATCTATGTAAAAATTACCATTTTCAAAGTCTTCAAGCTGGAAAAGAGTCTCAAAACCTTTGGTAGGAAGTCACTAGTGGTGAAAAGAACAACACAACTTTGCTTTCAAATTATTCTTCCAAATGTGAAATTTTTACAACTATTAGAAGATATGTAATCACATCTCAAAAAATAAATACAAAAAACCATATTTATAGGTACTCGCAAAATGAAGTTTGAAAATGTGGTAATAGGCTTGTCATTTGAGGGTTATAATTATGTAGACTAACTTCAATTGATGTAGAAGTCTTAGAAATTATGAATTCTTTATGTTGAATTTATAATACTAGATTGACATGTGTTAATCATCCTCGTGAAAGTTGTTGAAAATGTGCCCTAATCAAAAAGTTGTTTATAGAAATTACAAAACAAATTCTTTTTATTCTACTCACCCAAGTGATGAAGTTCCGCAAAGAAAGTATTAAAATAGTTTTATTGTTCAAAAAATGTCAAGTGAATTTTTCATTGTCTCGACAATTCACCAATTTAAAAATTTGTTTGTTCAATTACAACCCTTTATTGATGAAAAGTTTCCAAGGATCCTTTTCATTGTCTAAATCTTTATTTTCTATCATTGTTGACAATGAAAATACTTAAGAGATTTTGAACAATTACACAAAAGAATGATAAACTGCAATAAAAGAAGGTATTACTCAATAGTAATCTAGCTCAACCCAAACATGACATTTACCCTAAAATCATTGAAAGTCAATATCTTGGTTATAAGATCATACATGAAAAGTTAAATAAAAATCTTAAATTTTGCTTGAATATTGAAGTTCCAAATGAATTGTTCTTGTAGATGATTAATGAGATCATTGGAAGATTGCACATTCCCCAGATGTTCCTATAAGCCCATCCTTGTGGGTGGATATTCTGAGAACAAATTTGATGCAAGCAAGAGATCAATTGCCACATTTTAAACAATAAAATTATTGTACCTCGATAGCAACTTCAACTCAAATTAATTCAAAATGAAGGAAAATTTAGATGATCCATTAACAAACCATTGAATCAATTACCTATCTATCATTTGACCATCTATCATCAAGAAAACTTTTGATGGTGAAATGAAGGAATGTAAGTTTATTCATTGACATTTTGAGAGAGTCAAGGGTAGAAAAGTTGTTTCTATAATGAAATGCATTGTCCATTATGAATCCACAAAGGGTATGGGATAATTTGAAGACGAGAGTTTGACCACTCATTGTCAAATTAAACATAGAAAGTGTGTTCAAAATAGAATTTCAAACCTCATTTAGGCATAGTAGAATAATTTTTTTCAAAGAATTTAGAACTATGAAAAGTTGGAAAATTAGTGTAACTTTCATTTCAAAAAACTATTTTTGATTTTGAGCCTCCAAAAAATGTTATAGACAAAATTCAAAGAGGATGTTTGAAATTGCCAAAGAAAATGTTTCTTCTAATCCCTTTCTTGAATTTTGTTCATAACTTTTTATTAGAGGCTTGAAATCTCAAATTGTTTTTGGGGAGATAAAATTTAGCTTGATTTTTTACACTAATTTAGTTTAAAGTTTTTTGAAAAAAATTATTTTTCTATGTACAAATGAGGTCTAAAATTTTATTTTGAATACAATTTTTGTTTTTGACTTGACTATGATCAATTGAGACCCTACTAATCCTAATTTACATATCCCACGTGGATTGCTTTACCTACTACTATTCCATTTGTATAAATATCTTGTCTTCTCGTCTATTTATATTGGAACCAATACACACTTTCAATGACGATTTAATAGCGTTCTAATAAGATTG
Organism: Pseudoscleropodium purum; assembly: GCA_963969395.1. Taxonomy (NCBI): domain Eukaryota; kingdom Viridiplantae; phylum Streptophyta; class Bryopsida; order Hypnales; family Brachytheciaceae; genus Pseudoscleropodium; species Pseudoscleropodium purum. Next base: position 19,705,875 of record OZ017795.1, on the reverse strand, counting down.
AGTTGGAATAACTAGTGGATTTCAACCTTTGAATGTAGAACTTCACCACTCTTACATGTGGCTCTTGGAGTGTTTTTTAAGCATGTACATTATTGATAGTGGTAGAAATTTTTTTAAATAGACAATAAAATATTCATTAAAAAGTTTCTATTACCAAAAATATGTTATTCAAGTAACAATCCCAAGAAAGCATCTTTTGAGTACATTGTGAGGCAATGTCAATTCATAATGTATTGAAGTTTTTTCCACACATTAACATGATAGTCTAGTGCATTGTATTAATGCATCTTTTGTGTACATTGTGAAGTGCTATAACAAAGATAATTAATTGACAATGTTTTTCAAAATAGAATCTTTTAGCATTTTCTATAGAACTCCACCTCTTGATACCATAATTGAACAATTTATTGTGCATTCTTCATTTACAATCTAATGACCAATACCAACACACTTTCAACAACTTCTAAGCCAAGGACAAATACATGTTGAATTAATTTTTGACACAAGGCAATGAAAAAATATTCTACATCTCAAATTGATCCCCTAAAACATCCAACTCCAGTAAAAACAATGTGTCAATTACAAAGAGAGTAATTGATCAATATCAAACACAAACCAAAATCATTTCCAATTTTACACAAATAAATAAATATTTTTCCCTCTAAGATTGGATTGAACCCTAAAGTTATTTCATGTTTAGAGACCCAAAACTACTTCAAAATATTAGTCTCCAAAACAAGGCTAAAATCTTCATTTTACAATATTTTGTTTTTTTAACAAACTCAACACTGGGATCTTTTAGTTAGCTTATTAGAGTACACTCTCCTAAAATTCAAGGATACAAAACTGTACAACTTGCAAGATCATGATGCTTGGATTTAAAAAAGAAGTATTTTCAACTCTTCCCAAATGGTAAGAATTCATCTTTCAAACCTTTTTCCAAAAATGTATAGATCCTAAAATTTGAAAATTTGTACAAAATGTTGAAGAAATGAGTTGGGAATACATATATAAAAAGAAATGAAAAAGGTTTCATATTCATGGTTAAAAAATAGTGGGTAGAAAGATATAGAGAATGATTCAAAATACTAAATTGTTAAGAATTTTGTTATATCCAATGCCAATCCAAATGGTTAAAATGTTGTATCAAACAATCTAAATCCTATGATTTTATTTTATTTCCAAAAAGTATTGAAATTTTAGTTAAATACATTAGAAGATTTTAGAGGGTATTATATGCCTGCGAGTTATCAAGTTGTGGATCTATGAGAACTATACTTCTGTAGTGATTGCACAACAATCTAACATGGCCAAGACCCTGCTACGTCATTTTCCAATTTTTTTTCAACCTGGTTTTGTATTTTAAGAATTATATATTTTTTAATTTTTAAACATTTTCTGATAGACAACCGTCCCCTTCGCTAAGGGGAATAGGCTCGAAATAGGCTCTTAGAATCCTCAAAAATCTTTTAATGAAGCGCTTCAAAGTTTATTTTAGAGTAGAAACTCTATTATTGCCCGCAAACTAAACTCCTCTTAATTTTCATCTTATCACTCAAAATTGAATGACTTAAAGTTTTACATGTATATATAAATCTAAAAAAACAATTTCAAATTTTTGTTCTTAAAAAAATTGATTTTTTCTTATTTGCTTAGGTTGTCCGGGTTGAGAAAAAAACTTCACAATAACTTTCTAACAATGTAGTCAAAAGTTATGAAAATTGTTGGGCCTTCAAGCTACTCTTCAACCACATGTTGTGTAAAAATTTCAAAGGAAAAAAAACTCCATTCATAGTGAGCTGCCTCCAAATTGCTATGTTGCCAAAAAAACGCAAATTGGTCCTAGTTAGGTATTCATAGAATGCTCCCAACACCCCATTGTACAATATAAAAACATAGAAGATCTATAAAACGACCAAAATCCAAAATGCCAGTCTCTTATACAAAAGTACACATTGCTTTTTTCAACCCAACAATTGCATTCGTCAATGCAACACTACGAGGAGTGGTTATTATGTGAGCCTCACATTATGAACACACGAGTCTAGAAGACTATACACTTCTAAGGTTATAGGTGTCTATATTTTAGAATCTTTCCATGATTTTAGGGGACCTATAATATAGGTGCATATATTACAAGCACCTTTGAACAATTGTTGTAGGATAACTACTACTTATGCACATGCTCAAGACTCATGTGCTCGCTAATTTCCATGCTCACATGCTAACATTGTTGGCACTACCACCAAAGATATGAAGAAGAGATGAACACTTTTCGACAAAACCTTTTGTAATTCCAACTTCAAAATTCACACCTAATTCTATAAAGGTCTAAAAAATAAGAAACAACTTAATAAGGCCCGGAGTGTACTTAGGACTGAATTGAAGCCCATCCGGAAGCATCATATATTAAAGCATCCCCACTCATCCTACAAAATAGATGACTTGCTTACGAAGATTGGTAAAACAGCTCTACCGGTCTTGCAAAACAGATGACTTCTTAACTAGGTGGTTGGCAAAGTCAAAGATGGCTTGCAAAATGGGGTCATTTTTGTTAGCCGAAGCTTGGCTTGCTCATGGCTTGCAAAACACAACATGACAAAACTTCGACCCACTTGCTACGACACTTGCTACAAATAGATCCTCTTGTTGCAACACTTTTGCGAGCCAGACAAACTTCTACGGCACTTGTTTCGGTACTTTGTTGACGTGCCTACAGTTCATTTGAAGTCAACCCCCCTTGTTGCGACACTTCCTCGGTTCATGATCTCCGCAATCTTCATGTACTTAACTTTGTTGTCTCGTTAAGAATGAATGGGTGCACCACCCGTCTTGCAAAATGGATGGGTCTGCATTGTGTGATCCGAGAATTCACCGCATTTTGCAAGACGGGTGGTGATGCTCTTACGCTCAATGCTACCTCTGCATATAAGCTTCACCTTCCCTCCTTCCCATGAAACAAATGAAACCTCGTGAAATGAGACTCAGCCCCCTTCCCTTCCCTTCCCGTCCCCTCCCCTCCCCGAAGTCAAACTCCCCAAGCTCGCGAATCAAATTCGCTGTGAAGGTCACTTTTCTGGTGATTGCGAACGCACGCTCCCCATTGGTTCCGAACCTCTCCAACCCCCACCTCCCCTTGTCTAGTCAGCAAAGCCAGATTGGGTGAAGGCTCCACCAATCCCATCCCGACTCGCCTCTGCGCCCCCATGATGACCAGAACATGCAGCCTTAATATAAATAAACTAGGGGCCCCTTCCCTTCCCTTCCCTTCCCTTATCCCCCCGGGAGCCAATGAGCTTCCACGCATCCCCCATCCAGGAAAAGCAGCGCTCCGATTGGGTGGCCTCCAACCACTAGCCAGGCGTTCCAGCGGTGGTGGGGCCCAAGCACCCCCACCAGCAGGGGAGTCAGTGGCAACATGACGAATCCCCGGGTGACACCTCGGCATGCAGGGCACAGCCAATGAGAAAGGCGGGGCGCAGCCGAGGCAGCCAATGGGAGCAGACGTCGGATATTTTGCTGGAGCGTGATCCGCTGGCCATGCAGAGGCGCCTGTCCGCCCGCAGTTCCGGACGCCTGCGGGACTCGGGCACTGATCCCTTTGCTGGGCGGAAAACAGGGGCCGGGAACTGAACCTGGATGTCTAGATCTAAACTGGGCGGAGGTCCAGCCTCCGGCCCCGGCACTCCAGCTTTGCAGACCTGGAGGTACATACAGTGGGAGGTCTCCCCCCTCAGGCCTCCCGCTGCGTTAAGCACGAGGGCAGCCGGCCCAAAATTATAGTGCCTGGCACTATTACAACCAGATTATGCTATATAATCTAAGTAGTTTTCTAAAGAGACTCGGCTGCATAGTGCTTAAGGCTCTGGAGGCGGCCCTGGACCCTCCAAATACAGCTAAATGACGAAACAAATCTTGCTCCTCCAAGTCTTTCGCGCTCCCTTTTACGCAGAGTTGGTAAGCTGAGGTAAGCCGAGGTAAACTGAGTTTCCCAAGAGACATAACGAGTTGATGCCGCAGGGAATCAGTTAGGAATTGAGTTATCAATTTTATTTTGAAGGATTCCATTAAGAATTTCAGGGATTCACTTATCACTCATTTATGGAGGCAATTCTTAACATTAAATCAAATGACATTCCAATTCAAAGGTGGACGCATTAGACATTAGGATGTTAAACACTAAAATGCCTTCAAAATATTTGAACCCAAAGCAATGTAGAACTCTTCATTGACATATATTGAGTAACAAATCAAATCATAACATCTTTTCTAAATAAAACTAAAGATTTAATTTCATCCTAAATAAAATTGAAGATTTAATTTATTTTCTAAATAAAACTAAAGATTTCATTTATTTCTAAATTCAATTAAGGATTTAATTTTAGACAGAATGCAATTAGAGATTTAATTAAGTTATAAATTCAATTACTTAAGGGTTCATTTCAATTCAAAATTCAAATAAGAATTTACTTCCCCCTTCCACTTCTTTTGGATTCTAAAGGCTCTGGACTTACCCCCGGCTTCCTTTCCCAGTTGTCAAAAAATGACCCCAATTACGGGAAATGGGTCTCCCCTTCGCCGTCCGGAGCTGGCCATGGAAACGGCCTGGACCCGGCTGGACCTCCGGCCGCTCCTACCGGGCCCCTCCAGTTCCTGGAGGTCCAGCCCGCCCATAGAAACGCGCTCTGATGAGTTCGTGGTTTGGAACTGCCTGCTGGCACTGGGGCGGGATCCTCTCGGGGAGCTGACAAATGGGAGAACTCTGCGCCAATCACCGCGTGGTTTCGTGGAGAGGACTGCGAGGTAAGATACTTCGTTCTGCAACAAAGCGCCAGGGAGGAGGATGGACCCCTCTGTTTGCCCCGCCGGAGGGTAAATGTCGAAATTGCCCCCATATTTTTGTGCCGCTTAAATTTTGCATTTCATCAGGTCTGATTGCTAAATAGGGGTGTATGATTGCAATTATGAATTCAGAAATTGCAAATTTTATCCAATGTGGCAAATAAAAAAATTTCAGTGTTTTCCACAAGGGTAAAACATGGGCAATAGAGAGGTCCATCCTCCATGGCCGTTCTTCGCAAAATGGTCAATGGATTTGTAGAAAGGAAGGTAAACTAGTCTAGGACAAGACAAAATGACTAGTTGATTTGCCTTCTTGGCATTGCTAAACTTTTTTCCCCTATAGAAAGACAAATGGGAGAAATGAGGGGAGAGAAATGAGTGAAGTTTTGTTGACTTGGGCCTTTGAGTGGACAAAGACTATGGCATCAATTCTTTGGTTTCGAAATCCAAGTTTCCACTTCATTTACACTACACAACACTATTACGGTTTGTTTAGAGTGAACAGAGGATCACAATCACATCGTTCTTGTTACCTTGTTTCGAGGACAAAGCTTAAATTGGTTATGAATTTTTTGAAGGGTGCTACCCAATTGGCTCATAAGAGTTTATAGTCTACCCCCAGACCAACAAAAAGTGTATTTGAAACAATCATTTTTTACTCACCTACAATAGTCACAATTGATTTCCTAACATGGCCTAAAAAAATCACTTCTTGGAATGGAATTTATACTCAAACGTACAATAGAAGTTCCTACTATAGTTACTAAATCATTCCACCACCACCATCCAAGACATTAATTGTGACCATGAACACAATCTAATGTAGTCCAAATCTCATTTATTGAAAAAAAGTTTATCATGGGTTGATGCAAGACTTGAATACATCATTCCTCTATTGGATCTTTTGCATGTTATAGATTGGTTTACCTTATTGCTACAAGCCTAAATTAGATTGCAAAAAGGAAAGTTGAAATTTGTTTCCATGCTTGTCTTGAATGTAAAAATATGTGTCCTATTTTGAGGTATCTACTACCTAATTTAGGATCTGGGATTTCAAATACAAATTCAAAATTTCAAAATTTCGTCATCCTTGGTAAATAATTTGTTCATGTGTTTTCCTCAAGGCAAAAACATTGAGTGAAGCTGGAAGTTTTTACCCTTCCTAAAAAGGCTTGTAGCACTAATATCATGTAGTCTGAATGGAAGGGAGAAACTAATTTTTGTTTTTTTGGTTGGTAGTGTGATTTGCATCTAGAAATTTATTAAAAAAAAATGAAGAAATGGATAAAATCATCCTAGTATTTTTTGAGAAGGATTTGACAATTTCTTCCATTCTTCCAAACATTATTCTAAGTATTAAAAGAGACAGTGCCAAACTCAAGTAAGATTTGGACAAAAATTTACCCAAAAATTTGGTTGAAAGGGAGTTTGAGCACCAATGAGTGATGGAATTGTTCAATAGTCAAAATTAATAAGGCAATGATTTCTTTTTTATATTTAAAATTCATAATGCAGTGTACACCCTCAAATATGGGTGCATATAATAAATGAAAAGAAATCACCTATTTTTGCTCATCTGTCAATCAATTATATACATTTATCCATAAAATTATCTAAATTTTGTGAATTTCATCCAAATTTTGGGTGAACCTTTGTTTTTTGTGATTACATTTACTATTCTCCCATTTTTCTAGTATAAAAGGTAGCCTACTCAAAAATTCAATAACAATTTGGTAGAGAAATTCCATCATAAAAAACTTTCATTTGATTCTCTTCATATTGGTGTTTTTTTATTGGAAAAATTTAGTTATAACCTTACCTAGATTTTGAACTAGCTATCTTCATAAAAAGGAAAAAAAGTTGATGAAATTGCCAGGAATATTTGACGAAAGATCAAGGTTTGCCAAATTTTAGATGAAGTTTACTAAGTTGAGATCATTTTATAGATGAAAGTATAAAATAGATCGATGGACAAGCAAAAGTAGACAATTTCTTCAATTTGCCAACTTGTATATGAAAGTACAACCTAGAGTTGAGCAACAATGTGGCAAGAAGCTGGAATTCTTTTTGAGCAAAATTGTGCACTAGTGCTATCAAAAAATCCAATAACAATAGATTCCTACTTCTTCAATGGTTGTAATCACTAATTGTTGTGAAATTGTTAGGCTATATCACTCCTTTTTAGATGAATATATTGTAGCTTCCTAGTAGCTTAGGCAACTTCCTACCTAATAATTAATACAAGGGCAAAAAACAATTAGGTAGTCCAAAATATAATAAGTTAAAATTAGACAGATTTAAAATATAATTAAAATAAGTTAGGCATTCATTCAAGTTCTTACAAATTTTAGATAGTTGCTCCTATTTTCATCTAAGAAATTTGTGTTTACCAAAATCCTAATCTTGACCTCTAAACCCTAAGCTCTTTTCTTTGTGTGTCAAGGTTTGTAGTGAGTGAGAGATATGTTTTATTTGTGAGAAATCGTGCTTTTGAACAATCAAAATGGCCAAGGCTAAAACTTTGTAGTGTATGTTTAAGTTGATTTTTGACAAAGAGGAGATGTAGGTTTGTATGAAGCAAGTTGAACTTCTATGAATTGAATGCAAATTGATTTTTTAAAGCAAACTAAGTTAGTAGTTTTCCAAAAATTTAGGCACCTTTTCAATTATTTATTTTTTGACTAAGGTGATAGGAAGCTATAGTACACACTTCTCACTTGGGATGAACACATGGTTTTTAATTCAATTGTTGCATGTTTTTTCATCCATGTCGATGGATCATTATTCCAATGCAATTATTTTCTTTAAGTTGAATCTAGGGTTTTTTTTTCATTTTTTATGAGGTGCCAAAGTGGCAATATATAATATTGTAGTGGTGCTCCAAATTTCAACAATCATCTACATATTGGATAAAAAATATCATGTTAGCACATATCACGTGTCTCTAATTCTATTTTCATCCACATTATGGCAAAAAACTTCACATTTAGTTACCATATTAAACCAAATTATTTTTTTCTAGTGCAATTTGGCACCAAAAAGCCCCCAAAAAATCATGGTTGAATCTATAGTAGTGCAATGAGCCTCTTGTAGAAGCAGTTTTGCCCCTTGTATTTTATTCGTGAGAAAAATACTTGAATTTTTTTAATTGCTACTTCTTTTTTCTTTTTTTCAATTATGAGTTCATATTTACAATTGGAAGCCCTGAATGAGCTTATAGAGGTGACAACATAAAAATTAATAAAGCATAAAATAAGCTTATTTCTGGTTTTGTTTTTGCATTCACCCTTGGTTGGACCTATGCAAGAGGCTCGTTTAACTACTAACTTATAGACCCGACCCTTTCTCTACCCCCCAAACAAATAAATAAAAAAATAGATAAAATGAACAGCTGTCCCACAGACAAATGCAGATGAAGATTGTAAGGCAACTTGCCGTGAGATCCTTAACTTACAGGAACCAGGCAACCAGTGACACAGACATTTCGTCATTGGCCAAGGGAAACCTGGCCGGAAACAGAGAGCCAATGGAAAGGCTGGAATCGGCTTCAAACTTAAATATCTTCAGCCAACTAACTACAGTGAAGTTACTAGTACTCCTGTCATGTCAGTGCCGGCGGTACGGATATCACTACAGCAATTACATTATTGTATAGCCCCTTATCAGTACCTTTGTTTTGTTTGTTTAGTACGTTGAGATCTTCCAGACTATGCATCCCCCATTGGCATTCTTGGTACCATTGGAAAGCTTTCACCAAGGAGGGGGTGCACGGGCTTTGTTTTGTGGTATTCCGACTTACGGTATGAAAGTTATTGAATTTTAAAGTTTCTATGAATTAAACTTATTTTAAATTACTTTTCTTTTCATTTTGATTGTGGCATCAGCACATGGCACACTAGTTAGTTTCGTAGTAGCCTAACTTATAGTTTTTTTTTTTTAAAGTCTTGTGTTTAATCTAGAAAAAAACATTTTGTATTTATTTTAGAAAAGTCACCTTTCATTTTATTATTATTTTGAATATTTTTTTTGACAGCCGGTTGTATCCTTCATTGCAAGGGAACAACAATGGGAACAAGCCCGAAACAACCCTTTACAACCCTCAAATTTTCTCTAATGATGGTTTGCATGTCATAGACTGGTTTACATTAGATCTAAGGTAAAAACACTCAAAACTATCAAAATGAGCAAGTCAATGTAGTTGAAGGCGCCTTTTTCAAGAAAAAATATATTTTATAGTATTAAAAATTATAAATCATGAAGTAAGAAAAATTTAAAAATTGCATAAGACATGCAATCATTACAAATTTTCAAAGTAAAAGATTTGTAGACCACTCAAACTATCACATAGATTAGTCATAAAACTAAAATCTATAGAATCAAGAGTCAACCAATCACAATTAAGTATGAGAATGGATTAATTGTCTTTTTGAAGGCACTTCGAAAGAAGCCTATTTGTCGAAAATGGGTCCATCAATAGTTTGGATGTTTTCACCTTATATTCATAGACAAATATAAAAGGTATGAATGAAGCTTGAATTGTTCATCCAAAAATATATACATTCATCTATCAAAAATATAAATATTGTCTAAAGAATTTGTAGTAATTGAGAGATTTCATTTATTAAAAAAAGGAGGAATGTATTGCCAAGTAGTATTCCCTTAAAACAAAACTATATTACCTAAATTATAATTAAAAATTAAAAAATTGTCCTCAATCATTGTAAAAGACAAAAAATTTCAATGTTTGATTTTTAGAAAAATTATTGAAACGTCATCTGTATGTATTTATCTAAAAATCTCATAATTTTTTGTTGACTATACTATCATGATAACAAGCCTTATTTCTTTAGGGTTAATTTATTAGTACAATGTTCAACAAATATATGTTAATTCTTATAGGACAAAGGGTGGTTCAAATTTTGCCAAATCGTTAAGATGTACAATAAAATTACAATTTAGATGAATATTTTTAAGTTGAATGTTAGAACAAAAGTTATAAAATAGGACTTGTAGATTATATCCATCCAATTGGATTTACTTCCAGTACTATACTAATCAAATAAATTTAAACAAAAACTTGTAAATTCCTTCTAATTCTTTGTAGATTAAATATTTGTAATTTTGGTAAATTTCTTTTTTCCATGTAAGTTCAAAAATATTAAGTTATAAGTATGGTGAATTTTTAAAGATTTTCATTTAACTTATTTATTCAAGTAGTTTTTGAGGGATCATTTATTGATCTAGGAGAGTTATTTACTTAAGGTGAATCATTCTCTTATACTTTATATTATAAAATATTTCTAAAGGGAAAATTTAAACACATATAGTGTACAAATGATAGAGAACTAACAATGCAATCTATGAAAATTAGATGGATTAACAGAATAAAATTTTATGCTTTTAGGGCACATATGTGTCCATCTATAGTTCAAAATTTAAATGCTTATCTTTAAGATCTTAATACATTTTGAATTATTTTGAATTTTAAAATATTAATAAAAATATTAATAGTTTAATAATAGGAACTGTACCCCAAAATCTATTTGAACACTTTCAAAACAAAATCATTATATGAGTGCAATGCTTTTAATGGAAATTTTATAATCTAAAAGAGTATGTTAAAATGATTTTTTTAATTGAAATAATTATTTGGAAAATATGTGTTGAATATAGAAAGGAGCTACAATGTTACACTTCTATGAAAATTTTGAAAATTTTTGTGCAAATCAAAACATATATTCATCAATGTTGGGGGTCTTTTTTTGTTCCCCCTAATCTAAGGAATGTACCAATGTTCTTATTGGAAACTATAGAAAGTTACTGCCTATCAAACATTGCAAATGAGTTTGAAGTATATTGGCATATTAGTAGAAGGATATAACTTCCACAAAGGGGAGGTCATATAAGAAATTAACCCTCGGATGATGCCAAAGACAATAAGTATCTAATGGGCTTTTATTTGTTATTGTAAAGACATGGAATGCACTTTTGGGGTTCAAAAATTGAATCATTTTTGACTAAGTACTTACACCAAGGTTAAATCTAGAAGGACAGATTGGTCATCGTAAAAATCATTTTTTTTTGGTACCATGTGAATCATTTGCTAAAAAACCCAAGAGTAGTTATTGGAGGTCAAACTATTGTGCAAGAGCTCCCTTTTTTAGACAAAATTCTAAAGATGAATATATATACTTTTGTCCTATGTAGAAGGATTCTATAATGCATTAGACATATAATATTTGAGGCATCTTTCTAGCGTTAAGTAGTGTTATCAACAAAGTTAGAATAATAATAGGGATTACTATACCTTCTATGAGAAAGACACTTTGTGTACAAAAACATCTTTATGTCCATTCTTCACTTCTAAAGGAGAAAAGAAACCTTCTCAATCTTCAAAAAATGAGCCTTCCATAATTCAAGGAGAAAGTGTCATGTCACTATTCTTTAAAGACTGAGAATGGAGAGAAGAAGGTGTGACAACCCCTAATAGAAGGTAGGAGATCCATAAAGCGTTAGGGCTCTAAAAGTGTCTTCTAATGCAGAGGTGCATTTTACTTTTCGAGTGCACCAAAAATATACACAACAAATACATTTCAGAACATGAATGCTTTTTGTGACCATTGTGTTTCAACTTCAAAAATTCATAACTAATTCCACAAAGCTCCAAAAAATATGAAATGATTTGGTTTAAATGCCAATTCCATTTGTCTTTCAAAAAAATTTGACTGAATAGATATTTCAAGAAGTTAACCTCCTCAAATTAATTTTTAGCCCTTAAATAATGGCCTATTTTGGACCTGCTACCTCAACAAGCTTTTGAGAGGCTCACTCCTTCGAGCATTGGTGCGCTTTTTGAGTAAGAAAGCTACCCAAAATTCCTCATGGTAACTTGCTGTATCTTCGCTTCTATCTTAGCAAGCCCCCTCCACGTCGTCCTTGCGCCAATAAAAAGAAAACGAAGGAAAAGGACCAATGTAACTCAGAGGGATGTGGACCTCACAGGAAAATATCCCAGTCCCCATCCGGCCGCGGACGAGAAAAGTGCAACTGAAACGCAACGAATGACACTCCACGCTCTCCCAATTCCATCCCCAGTCCATATAAAATCTGCAAATCGCCTACTTGGACCACGCTCACTGGAAGGATCCAGTCAGTGTCTCCACGAAAAAGTGACGAATGGACGGAAAGTGCACAACTTTCGCGGGCCCCCGTCGTCCCTCCCCTCCCTCCCTCTTGGGCTTTCGGCATCCTCCTCTCTCTCTTGGTGGAACCCCAACGCTCTCTCCTCTTGCGGCCAATCCCTTTGCTCCTCGACATTTTCCGCAACTATCTATGCACTTGTGTCTGTAGCAGGCATCGCGGCGTGCGCTTTCCGTGGATCCAAACGAGGCATCATTTGGTGCAGGGGCGGCTCAGAACGCGCGTTTTCCGTACTCTCTGCGGTGCGTAGGGGGTGCTTGGTTGGCTATGAGCACATTTCTGGACTTCGAGTTGCCTTTGTGTTTCGCTTATCGATTGTGTACTGTCATGGAGGAAGGGTGAACAGTAGGACGCAAAATTTGCAAGCTGCTGAGAAGGTTAGTGGTCTTTGCTTTGCGTGGGCGTTCTTTGCTCTGTGCGTGCGTTCTCTGTCTTGCGTTTGTGTGCGTGTATGTGTTGTGTTGTTGGTGTTGTTTGGCGAGAGACTAAAGCGAGTGAGTGAGGTCCTTAAGTTCTAGTGGTGGAGAACGCGCTGGGAGAGTTCGTTGTTGTAGGTTTCGTTTAGTTCACGGAATGGAGGCGATTCGCCGAGGCTATGTATCTAGGACATAGGGCGCGGTGTTAGGTTTGGTGCGTGCGAGGATGTGGAGTGCAATAAGCGTTTCGAGTTTGATCTGTCACTCTGCTTTGGTCGACACGGGGTGTGATGTAGTTGAAAGCACAGTGAGCTTTACTGTGGAATTTTCTTATGTGAACGAGCTGCTCGTGTACTGGCACGTCGCCATTCTATTTTTAAAGCTTGTGTAGTGGAAATTGGTGCAGGTGCAGACGTGGTGGAGTCGAATTTACGACAGGTTAGGGATGTTTTTATGTATGGCAAAACATGGGAGAAGTGAGCCTACGGAGACATTCTGAGGATAGATAGATGGAGTATTTGCTAGAGTAGAACAGGGTCGTGTTGAAGACGTTGTTTTTCTATACGAGTATGCTAGATACAGAGATCAAGGATTAACTATCGCGACATCATAATGACGGGAGCCAGGGACGGGAGATCTGATGGAAGCAAGCAGCAGGTCAGTGGAGCTGCTCTGTTCCCTCGGCTGCATGTAGCCGAGACGAAGCGGGCCGGACCACGGGGTCCACCGCGCAACAAGATGGCACTGTTCGAGCAGCTCACGATTCCGTCTCACAAATTCAAACCGTCTCCCATGGCGTTGCCATCTTCTGGTCGAACTATGAAGAGTCCGGCCATGACCACGCCGATATATCTTCCAATTCCTCAGGTATGTTGCCATTGCTGAAGTTTCGCTAAATTGGACAGTCTTGTTTTCACGGAAGTTAAGAGAGAGTTTCGGCACTCTCAACCCTCTTAATGACGCTCTGTAGGTGCACATTTCCGGTACATGTTGAGAGTCTGTAATGTTCGGTACACATCCAATAGTACCCTTTCCGCATGCCAAGTCGTGAGCACATGTGACAGGAGCCCATTGTACCCGAGGTAGTGCAATTAGAGAGGGTTGAGTGTGCCGAAATTTCAGTTGTCACATACGATAGTTCTTACTTATGATGAAAGTATCGGTTAATTATTGATTTCATGTATTGTCGTCAATATATAACTTAGTTTGATCTTGGTTGATTCCATCTTATTTCGCATCAGCTCTTAATATTTTTCTGCGATGAGCAATGCCAACCTTGGATGTGTTGATGATCTATTGAATTATGCTTTTAGAACTCTCTAGAATTGAACCTGAGTTTTGACCTCACTTTTTACGTGCAGATGTCTGCTGGATCTCATGAGAGTATGTACTCATACGTGCCCATGAACTATATGAATCCTACTATGATGCCAACAATGGCATGTATACCCAGTTACTCTTATTCGGGACTCTTCAGCGCTGAGGCTACACATTCGATGAACACCAGCGGTAGCAAAAGCACTATCATGGATGGAGCTGAAGAATCACCTTCCGTTGGAGGTGCAGTGCCAAAGGCTTGTAGCCACTCGAAATTTCAAGCTCCCTCCAAGCAGGGAAGAGGGGACGATGACTTTGCAGTGCCCACTTACTCTTCGGCCACACAGTCCAGTGGGCAAACGACGAGGCCCTCGAGTCCCCTTCATTTCCAAAGAGCACCTCGTGGGCAACGGCCTTTGCCAAGAGACAAGGGGCCTGTAATACAGAAGCGGTCTCCATTAATTCAGAATAAGTGTATGGAAGTGACTTCATCAGAGAGCAAGGAGAATGGTGGCTGGTCTACTGCCAGTGGGGAATGCGTGTCTGTTTGTGTTACTGGTAACGAGGGGGATTCGCAAGAAAATGGTCACAGTGAATTGGAGAGGGTTCCTTCATCTGAGAGTTACCCTGAGACTGCCCCTACTGATAAAGTTTGTAGAGCAGATAGCTTGAATGGTCCCTCTGAACAGGACATGCACAGCAATGTCTTTTCGGAATGCCAAAGTTGGGAGGATTCGGAGCCTTCTCGGCAGGGAAGAGGTTGCAGTGCGGAATCGGGATCTTCTATGTTGGAGGACACACCCGCTGGTTCTGTTCAATTCCAGGATGTTGTTAATGCCTTTGGCCAGCGAGAATTTTGGAAAACCCAAATGATCCTGATCAGGTATTATTTGATTTGTCCAGTCTCTCCAAGTCTCCTTTGTTGCGAACCTCTACGATTTTCTGTTGAGTAACTTGTTGCTCTAGAAGTGGGTGAAGATTCTTAGTTTGGTAGCTGGGATCACGCACACTATCATTGCTTGCAAGGAAGTACCGACTTTCACTGTTTGATTACTGTTTTTTACTTGAACTGTCCTTTTAGATTTTTTAATCAATCGTGATATTGCTTGTCCACTGTTTTTTGTGGTGCATATTGTAATAACCGAGTATGAATTGACTTGAATCGTACCTGTGGCATGTGCAGACAGCAAAGGATTTTTTCTCGACAAGTATTCCAGCTGCACCGTGCCATTGAAGTCCAGCAGCTTCTTGCGAAAGCACTTTGTTCCTCCACTAGCATTGACGAAGCACTAGAAAAAGAGGATGATAACGTGCACATGGCCGAAAGCCCTGTAGCTGAAAGCCCTGTTGCTGAAGTTCCTGAAGTTCCTGAAGTCCCTGAAGCTGAAAGCCCTGTAGCTGAAGTCCCTGAAGTTCCTTTAGTCGCTGAAGCTCCTCCAGTTCCCGAATTTGCAGAAAGACACCCAGAAACTAAGGCTTCGAATGAAAACTCAAGGGCATATCGGGAACCACCTCATCATCCTGTGTACCCTCTACCCGTACACACGCAACAGGCTTTTAACCGAGAAGCTCCGTGGCCGGCACCTCCTTATGCTCCAAATCCATGGGCAGTTAGAATGGCCTCCTCTTTCATGTATGTACCATATCCAGGACCCTATCCTCCTGGCTATGGGGCCTATCCCATGATGGGTGCACCGATGCCCATGTATGCTCCCCCTGGAGCTCTGCAGCAGCAGTCTATACGGTTTCCAACTTGGCAGCAGCAGCAGTCAAGCATGCCTCTGGTCATGGGTGCCCAAGATCCAACCGCAATGGCAGCATGGTATGGTCAACAGGTTCTGGCAGGTGTTCCAGCAGCTGCAATGTCCCCAAGCGCGGGCATTGCACCTCCTGCATGCCACCTTGAACGTCTTACACCATCCGGATCTGGCCAATCAGTCGAAAGCACTTCCCACTTTGCAGGTGCTCGTCAAGCTGGCCAAGTGAGAGCTCCCTGTGATGCTCGTCAAGCTAGCCAAGTTGGAGCTCCCTTTGATGCCCGTCAAGCTGGCCGAGATGGAACCCTTCTTGATGCTCGCTGTGATGCTCTTCAAGCTGGCCAAACTGGAGCTCCCTTTGATACTCGTCAAGCTGGCCGAGATGGAACCTTCCTTGATGCTCGCCAAGCTGACCGAGATGGAACTCTCCTTGATGCTCGTCAAGCTGGCCAAGATGGAGAGAACTCCAACAAGGGGAGCTCTGGGGATACTCGTGGCTGGGCAAAAGGCTGGGGTAGGAAGGAAGGACGGTGGGTGCGTGGGGACCGGAGCTTAGTTCACAAGAAAGCTAGTGACATCGCGGATCTTCGAGGAAACGAAGCCAATTGCCAAAACGGTGACACTGCTCGGGAAGGAGGTGATTCTGGTCATGGAGGTTACCAGCCAACGAACGACTGCCACCCTATCGTTGAGCCTGAGGCCAACCTTGAGGGACGTCAGGAAGGGATGGCCTCATTGAAACACATGCGCTCAGAGGGAGCCTTTGAGTCTGGTGCATGTCGGTGGTTTCCCATTCTCTCGCCTTCCAAGAGACCTATGCATCACAATGGAGTGATTAAGGTTGTCCCGCGAGCAGTTTCTGCTACTCCCGAACTCGCAGCCAATATACTTTTGTCCATCCAAACCGACAGACGGCAGTGAGCAAGGCGCCTTGGAGCACTTGGATGAGTTGCTGATCACGGTTTTTGTTTCGTGGTGGTTAGGATCTTCACTGTCCGAGGTAGGATTTTGTTTGTACCCAAATTTGCAGATCCTTCAGTGGGTTGGCAGCTTCCTTCATTTTTGTGTAGTGGCTTGGTCTTCCCTGTGAAAATTCCCGCACTTCATGGTGCCATCCAGGATGAGTAGTGTATGTAAATTAACGACCACTGTTCTCAGGGTTTGGTAGCTGTGTTGGCAGGATTCTTCACCAGTGAGCACGTTCTTGTTCACGTCGATGTAACTGGAAAATCTTAGGTATTGATCTTCTATGTGATTCTAAACGGCAGAAAATGAAATATTATAGACGCCTGGCTGGGCACTCTCAAGGTTTTGTGCGCCTGAGTTGCACTGATTTGGTGATGCCATACCTTACGATTCCTGCTCTGTGATTAGCGAATTGGGCACACCCCTTAATTCTTCTTTTCTCGATGCTCTAACTCCTTCCGGAATTGAATTCTAAAATCACCTTTTTCTGTATGGGAGCTTCGGTGACAAATGTTGCATTCCTGCTATAGGTGCACTGTAGATGTAATTTCATGTTACTTTTAGAGCCTTATGGCATTTGAACTTCAAAATTTCATAACTAATTCCACAAAACTTCAAAGATATGAAATAACTTGGGTTAGATGTCATTTCCTCTTGTCTTTCAAGGAAAATGTATCGAAAAATATTTCAAGATGTTTTACCTCCAAAATTCAGTTTCAACGCTTAGCTGACTGCTTTATGGACCTCCTACCTTATGTACAATGTGGGGTTCGTGTGTGGGGAAATTTTTCACATGTGCAGAAAAAGAGTTTGGATGGGGTTTTTGTGTGGGGAAATCTTTTCCATGTGCAGAAATAGAGTTTGGAAGGTTTCCAGATTTTTATTTTCTCAAAACATAATTACCATGACTTTTTCAGTTGAAGATTTTGTTCCTCCCATATTGGTGATATAGGTCATTCTATTTCTAACCAAGGGTTGGTTGCGAGATAGAGAGTCTTGTAGTCCACTTATAATGCGCTATTTCTGATCACTTACTCATCTCATAACTAATTAGAAATAGACCACCTTATGTTGTAAGAATGGAGGGATTGATTAGAAATGGGTTGCCTCCCATATTGAGGATAAGGAGCCACAACGAAAAAATGTACATGTACTAAATTGGAGAATAAGTGATAGATGATAGACAACGGGTGTGTAAAACATTAGGACAATTCAATGTTGGTTTTGCAAGAATTGAGGGGTGACTTATGAAAATTGTGCAAATATAGGTCTGCATCCATTAGATGTTTTTTTACCCCTTTAGAAGGCTACATGTTTTTTTGGGTTCCAAACTTTGGAAACTACCTCGTAGCAATTACTTAATGTAGAATAGTGATTGCCACATCAATTTTTCATTTTTCCAAAAAAAATTCAATTTTTTTTTGCATTTTAGAATTTCCAATTTAAAAAAAATTCTAACAATGGCCGTTCTTAGACTTTAGGGGAACAATGTTGGGAACAAGTCTGAAATGGCCCTCTAGGCCCCCCAAAAAACATGTAATGACTAGCAACATAAGAGATTCAATGAAAGGAACTTTGGATCTGCTTGACATTGCTTTTATGATTCACACAAAGAAATCAATAGTGGAAAATACTCCTTTGATGTTTGAAAATTCATGCTTAATATGAAAAACATTAAATGTAAGCATGTATAGAATCTTTTATCTGAAATTGACATAAGTTCAATTGTGTTTCTTTTGTCACTTATCATCACTTACATCGGGATAGTTGAAGCCAATGGCTACAATAGAAGATGGAAAAAGACTTGGAAAAAGTACATTGTTGACCATTTTATTTGAAAGTACTCAAAGAATTACTATATACCGTATCATACCTCATATTTATTTAGATCAAACTTCTTTCCAAAAGGTGCCTATTTAATTGTGTTGTATATCTTTGTGTTTACTATGTATATAATGTAAACTACAATCAATAAGTGGAGTCATTCTTGTTTTTTGCATCTCCTTGAGTATTGCCCAATTGATCAAGATGAAGCTTTGGGCCTTTTTGGAAGGTAGAACCACCACCACCCATGGTGTACTTAATATCAATCCATATGAACTACCAAAAAATGAGAACCCCACATTCAACAATTAAGTGACCACCAGTGATCCTTGAAAATGCCCTCTAAATTTTTCTTTTCAATATTGAAAAACTAAACTTTAAAAAGGGCTCCAAAACTTAGAGTTTTAGGATGATAGTACACAAAATTCTACTTATAGCTTGAAATAGGTTGAAATAATACTATTTTTAGCCTTATTCTTGAAAATTTTGTTCAATGAAAGATCATTTTGGGACAGAGGGAGTATTTGATATGAATCACATATATTCCTCTTCATTTATTTCTTGATGATAGTAATTTCAAATTTTCATAAATTTCTTTTGTTTTTATGACTCATAGAAGACATGTGATTCCATATTTGAAAAATAAAAAATAAAAATTCCATTCATATATAGTTGCAAATGGTAGCAAAGAGAGTGAAGGATTGGAAGGTATAAATTTATGATTATGGGCTCATCTTTTAAAGGTTAAAGGTTTGGGAAGCCTAATTTTAAAAGTAGCATGATGAAATTTTATGTTTTAATATAGAAAGTGCATAAATTGAGGTATAGACTAATGTCAAAAGTTTGTTTTCATGTTAAGTCAGATCCAATGACACATGACAATTTCAATTTGGATCATTATTGCACTTCCTATATGTCTCCAAAGCTACAAAATGGTCATGTACTCTAACAAGTGTATAATGCCGTATTTGAGCTTGATAAAGTTTAGACATTAACCATGATGAAATGCCCAAGATAACATGTGTCCTCTCAATGATTATAGGGAAGCTTCAAGGATGGATAAAAATGTTTTTACATCCAAATTGGGGTTAGGGTGGAAGGGAGTTGATTGTTGAGCTTGATTTCAATATATGGTGTTGAATATTCCCTTCTTATAATATTTTTTTGACTTTCATATATAAGAAAATGGCAATTCAATAGATCCCCACATCATCCTTTTAGGCAAATTTTTCACTTTTCTTTGATCTAAATTTTAGATGTAAAAATTATCTAATTCGAATTTGAGATCATGTAACAAAATTAAGCCTATTAAGTCTAGTTTTTGTCAAGGTTGACAGGACGGTCAGACGTCCGGACGCGGACGCTGTGTCCGTAGCGTCCGTTGACATTCGCGTTCGCCTGTCCCCCGTCCGCATGTCCGCCCATCTGCCCGGTTACGGCCGTCCGATCGACATGCGGACTGATGTGGTCCGCACGGTTTGGGCGTCCGCCTCGGGCCGTTCGCCCCGTCCGTCCGCCTTCCGACGGCAGGAAGGACGCTATGTCCACTGGCGTCCGAACGTCCGGACGTCCGGGTTACGGACACTTTTTTCGGGCGGACGTAGAGATTCGTCAACCTTGGTTTTTGTTCTATTTTTAAAATATAAAAGAGTCCTAAATTCAATTTTTTAATTGGAATTTGCAATTTGAAGCAATAATCATGGATCTTTTTAATTTCTAGAATGACATGGTAAATTAATTTCCACCAAAAATGCTTTACTATAATATACACCTAAGAAGAAATTTTCAGATTAAAAAAGTATACTTTGTATTTGATATGAATTTTTTTCATCTTTTATTCAAAAATGTAGAGAGATTTCTAATTTTTACAAAAATATTGAAATTTGTATGGCTTATAAAATATGTAATTGCTTCTTTACAAATAAATATAGAAAATCTCATTCATGTATAGTTGCAAAATGTGAGCATATATATAGGACTTTGATGTTTGAAAAGGTGGTCATAGGTCCATTTTCTTGGGGTTAAAATGACATCCAACTGAAAGATGCTAATTGTTTAACTATTAATCTAATGGTGCATGTCATGCCATATTTTAGGGTTTTATGATGTCCACAATACTTTGAAGTTAAATAAAACCTAACCAAGTTGCTATTTTTAGTAGTTTGTATTCCTGAAAAATTCTTCTTGAAGTCTAGTTTTTGCATTAAAATACAATTTTGAAAATGATTGATTATGATTTTTCTATTGAAGCTTTTGTACAAGGGTGTCCATTGCAATCTTGACTTTCCGTAGTGTTGAGAATTCTTGGAAATGAGCCTCAAATACACTAGATCTTGGAGAAAATTTCACATTAGAGATTCATTTAAAAAAAATTGTAGAAGAGATTTGGGGAAGTTGTAAATTAATTGGGGTTATGCAAGTTCTATCATATTTTTTTGGTGACCAACTTTTTAGATTTGACATGAGAAAAGAGGATTGAAAGACTTCTAATCACTTTCAAAGTTTTGACACCCTCATGAAGAAACATTACAATCTTTCAATCCACAAATGATATTGTTGTGTTTTTATTTCCTATGTAATCTTTAACATATCTAGATTGAATTAGTATGATTACAATTCAAAAAAATTAATACAACTCATCAAAATGTTGTTTATTTGTTATATTTAGAGCAAATTCTTCAAATCTTCCAAAAGGCCTTGGGCATTTAGGGGTTAAGAGTGCACCTTTGATTGCCTAATTGACCTACATTGGGTTGCTCTTACCTTTTTTAACTCTAATATTCCAAATTTCATCCAAAGGATTCTTAAGGATTTTGTGTTAATTTTCTTACATTTGAACAATTTGAATTTTCCAATGACCTTTGCAAGTATCCCAACAAATGGCCTTTAAAAAATAAATAAAATAAAAAATCTTTTATAAAAATTTTACATTTCAAACTCATAAGAATTTTGTTTATTTGCCAAAATCACTAAATAGTACCATATTGAATTGACTATCAATTTTAGAAGAATTTTTAAATTTTGATTTTAAATTTTATCTTTGTAAATATTGTTGAGTGAGATGATAAATCCAAATGTTAGGATATAATCTATGAGTCATTGTTTACAAATTTTGCTAGAATTTCATCACTAAAATATTCTTTTAGTTGAATTATATAAAATACACTTCACATTTTTCAAAATTTGGATTATTGTGAGGACTTTTTAGAGTTCATTTTTACATCTTGTAGTTAGTTATTGACTTGGATAGCATAATGACTTAATTATCCATAATGAGTCTCACATGTGATTACTTTACATTATTTTTAGAAAGAATTTTCAATCATCGATTTGAATTTCTATTGATTGATAAATATGATTTAGTAGGGTACCAGATCTTACCTAATAGATATGGTCTATGAGTCATATTTTACAATTTTTTTCTTGAAAGTCACCATTAAAAGATTGCTCTAAGTTTATAATAAGTCTTCACAATTTTATAAATTTGAACTATGCTACAACCCTTAACTCCTAAGGCCCTAATGAACCAAGAGTGGCATACTTTCAAAATAGGCTAAAATTATCAAGAACTTGAGCAATTTTTTTTCTCATTTTTTCTTGAGATTAGATAGGATAAAACAATAAAAAAAATTTAGTTCGCACTGAAAGTGAGTACCTCAAAAAATTTCAAATTATTTGACCTCATAATTTAGTAGATATTGAAGTTTGAAGTTATATCAATGGAAAAACATGGCAATGCACTTTGAAGGAGCATATCTTAGTGAAAATATTTTAAAATGATGACCTTTTGCGTTTAGTGAAAGATAAGAAAGTTGAAAATGCTCAATTGCTCATCTTAAATTTCACAACATTTTGGTCATTTTGCAATTTCTAAGGGAGCTATACAATGGTCACTAAAATAAGAGTAGTATTTGTAAGCAAAACAAGAATTGGCACACTTGTCTTCTCTTTGAGTTCCTTGAATCTATCTTTTCTAAGATAGACAACAATTAAATTGGTTGACTGACTTTTTTAGTCCATGTCCAAATTGAACCCAAAAACATTAGAACATCACTATCCATTCCTCCCAAATAAGAGTCCATGTCCAAATTGAACCCAAAAACATGAGAGCATCACTATCCATTCCTTCCAAATAAGTTTGGAGAAATGGGGTCACTTGAACCTTACACCTCTTGGGTTTCTTCTGTCCCCTAGTCATCTTTGTCTTCACTACTTAGCAAAATAAGTGAAGATGTAATGACTTGTAGGTTGGCTTGCAGGTTATGTGGTGGTTGCAGAGTGGTTGGAATTTGAAAAAGAAAGAGTTGTGAGCTCAAAAATAAAGAAGAAGCAATATTGAAGAGGTCAAAACAACCATTGATAAAATATGTCCTTAATAGTTAGTTGTTTGTCAAGGATGGTGTCTTGTGGTTTGGAGGTGCCAATTTGGTGTAAAAGGGCTAAGAACTCTTTAATTTGGTACCTAGTGGGACCACAATCTCCCACGAGCCATGCCCAAGCCTAGGCCAAGGAGCTTTACCAAGAATGGCTAGCAATGTTCTAAGCCATGAACTACACTAGACCACAAGGTAGAGTTTAACTCAAAATTTGATGAAACAATTGCCATAGGATTCAGGACACATCTATTTTAGGAAGAAGTTTCTATTTTTGAAAAAATTCAAAATTTGAAAATAGGCAGCTCAAAAAAATGGGGCAACAACCAGAAAATGGTCAATTCGGTCATTAGGAGTTAATGGGTTGCTTTAAGTGCCACTTCATTCAAAATAGAACAAATTGAGAGTAAATCCCATAAGCCTTTTCACTTCTCTATCCTACAAGTCAATGTTGATAGAAATCATCTTAGAGGAAAAAATGGACAAAAACAAAATCTATAAGAAACAGTTAGTGCCAACATTGAATGTTTGATACTAAGGTAGAGCCACCCATAACTGATCACTCAATCAATTTTCAATGTGGTCTAGATTAATACAAGGCAAAGCAAATATTTTCCTGTGTACAAAGATAGAAATGACAAGGATTGCAAAAAAATTGATAATTTTATTGCTTGAAATCAATTTACTATGAATTTTGGGAGGCAAAAAATGTTGGTAACCTATAGCCAATGTCTAGACTCTTATAAATCTGATCGTTCAAGAACTACTTTTATGATCATTACTTTGGGACATGTGTCATGAACTTATTAGTCCCAACCTCTAAAAGAAAAAAAAAACCTCTAAGCTTTGGTTGGAAATTTGTTCCAACCTTGGTTGAAAAGAACTAGCACCTTTTACGTTGGGTATGGGTCCTTGGTTGGGAAAGGGTGGTCCTAGCTTGTCTCAAATTAAATCCATATCCATGATCTCTAGTGAGAAACTTGTCAAGTACCATAGATTTATTTCAAGATTTATTTTGAGGACAAAGGGAGTATTGAAGTACCATAGATTTATTTCAAGATTTATTTTGAGGGCAGAGGGAGTATTGAAGTACCATGGATTTATTTCAAGATTTATTTTGAGGGCAGAGGGAGTATTGAACTAGGCCAAGGTCCAACGTTACAACAGTTTTTAGTTGGTCACCGAACAAATGTTCACACTGTTCTCAAAGTTCGGTTGCTATTCAGATGACCTCTGGAGTGGAGACACCTTAGGGTTTGGCCAATACTTGCTGCCACATGTTGCATTTGCATGCTAACTCATCAAATAACTGCAAATCTCCTATGATCTCCCCTCTAGGCACTTAGGATCTTCTTCTTGTCTCTATATAGGTTCGATGTAACTGCTTGAGATTCGATACAATAAGGTTGAAATAAGTTACTATGATGAAGCTGCAAGAAGGCTCAATTTTTGCCATCTCCGTTGCAGGACAGAAAAGAAGCCTTGCCCCTAATTTCTCCGCATTTTGCTTACCGGTTTAGCTAACCTCTGATACATAGCCGCTCAATCGAAGGACGCAATGGATATGTTGGAAGTCCCTCTCCTGCTCGTCGACAACGAACCAGGAGACGTTGGGTTTCAAGACATTGTTACGCAGTTGCTTGTGAGTCAACATTTGAAGAGAGTAGACAGGTTAGGCTCAAGCGAGTTGGTGCAACTTCGGAAGTCCTTTCAGGAAACCTGCGGGACATGTAAGTTCCACGAGACAAAAAGGGAGGTGAGAGACCTGGAAGCAGACATGCGAGATCTCCAAGTGGAAACTGTAAAGGGTGATGATCATTACCTTGTGTGTTATAATGAAATCAAAGGAGGTAGAAATGCAGCAACGGATGTGAAAGGTGAGAGGTCACAAGTGTGGGAGGAGTTACAGTTAGAGACGAAGTTGCAACTGGGAGACATAGAATTTGACGAAGAGAATGGAGAATATGGGGCTAACAAAGGGAAACGACATCCTAGTTGTGGAGTTGCTATATCAAGATTTGACCTAAAGAGGAGAAGAAATGACGTAATTGATGTCAATTAGAAGCCTCATTATAAATGTACATGTTGCATCGTCGGTGAAAAACATTGTCGTAGGCCAGCCGCTGTATATTCAAAATCAGCAGCAGAGAAAAACATATTGGAATGATCATCAGATCGTTCTAGAGCTTTGGCAGAAGAGAGTGTCTGTCTAGAACTGTCCGTTTAGAACATACCACTTCTTTTTTTTGTATTATAAAAAAAACATACCACTTTTGAAGTTCCTCAAACATAACCACTAATATACCCTCTTTTCTTCAGGCCTTTGTCGCTTAGTCTCGTACACTTTCAGAATGTGCTGCATGCACAAAGAAAATAAATGTTAAGCATGAGAATGAGCAACCAGCAATTGAAAGGATTCGAGGTCTCTGCAAAAGATGGACAGATCCGTAAAGATGAAGTTCAAAATGACACAGATACATTGGGGTATCATGATAGAGGACATAAATAATACTCCCTTCGTCCCGAAATAAGTGTCCGCAGTTTTGTTGAAAACACTAGATACCAACTTCATTGATTATTTTATGAAAAGCATAAATTCAAAAGGTTCTAAATTTATATCACTAGAATAAATGCAGAACATTGCATGTGTTCATTGCAACCTAAATAAATTTGGACAAAACAAGGCCTCTATACGACCCACTGACAACCTAAAAAAACACGAGATCCAAACAGGACACTTATTTCGGGACGGAGGGAGTAACAGAGAGCCGCTATCAAACAAACTTGGAGAGTTTGGAAGTTACTTGTCCAGCTGCTGTCCCTTGAAAGCGTTTCATCACAGTGGCCATTTCAGCAGGACACTCATCCAATTTGGGCATCCAAGATCCAATTCTACAAAGTTTGAGAAGACAATTAAATAAGGTTAGTGATGTCCCACCATCAGCAAGAAATCTGCCAGTAATGCTGAAAAATTGATACCATTCTTTAATTAATAAGGTCAATTACTAGAAATAACATTGGTTCAATGTATTGAAACTTATCTGCAAAGGAAATAAAACTTACTGAGGAGCAGCAACTATTGAACCACCAAGAGCAGCAAACGTCAGATCAGCTGCAGTGAATTTTGATCCACAGATGTAGGGTCGCCCGTCAGCCAACGCACCATCCACCTAATAGAAATAACCAACATCAGAAATTCTCATTGAATATTTACAATTCTACAAAACAGTAAAATTTCTACAAAGGATTCACTGTCATCTCTATAGAAAATCATAAACCAGCATAATTCAGATTAAAACCACTTGAAAAAGCCAAGCCATACCTCCTTGAACATGGTTTCAACAGCTTGTAAAGACTGCTCCCTTTTCCCAGGCTTGTTACAGCCAAGACCGCGATATATAAGACGGCGCAATACAGGCATCAAGAACCACACTATAACCCTCTCTGTGGTAGAAGCTCCTTGAGATAACAATTTGTAGGTAGATGGATGAAACAGGAGATAGCTGTAGGCATATCTCCGCACATGAGGTCCAAGCCGGTCGTCAAATTTGGACTCTACCAAAGCGTCAAGAATCACATGTCAGAGAAAACCAAAGATCTTGTCGTTGAAAATTAAGAAAAACAGTAGGCAAGAACTCATATTTTGCAGCATTATTAGGACTATATCATAACACTTACACTGAAATTCTAATGCGATGTAAGAGCATTGAAGCAGAAGAGCAAGTTAGCCCGGTAAAACATACCCCATGACTGCACGAGCTGAAGCTGCTCCGGATCAGAGGGGTATAAACGATCCTCCTCCACGTCGATCTTTTTGTCAGCGAACTCTAAAATTTCATGTGAGCTTGCTATCACAACTCTTTGAGGTCCCTTGCCAATCACAAGCTTTGGGCAGCTCGTACCTCCTGGTAAACCTCTACATTACATTGTGGTAAGAATAATTTCTAACTACTACCACAATACCAAAAGGGAGGCACTTATCACCGGCTCCTCCATTTGTACCCTTAAGCTTCACAAGATGATCAAACTAAAAGATTCGACGCTAATTGAAATTCCGTACGAAGAGCAAAGAAAGAGCCAATGTAAAACTACAAGTTGAAATTGGATTATACCTAGTGAACGGAATGTGTGGACCAGGGGCGTGCCTGTCTTCGGTAAATGACACAAATGCCCTTTGTAGCGCCCATCTTGCCTGCGTTATTGACCGACCAAGTTTCAATCCTACTACATTAGAGATTTTGCATTCCATTTAATTTCACTATTGCAGTATCATATCAACGACAAGAAATCTCGTGCGCAGCTCCACAACACAGCATCGTGCAACAAGCTGATTTCAAACAGCTTTTCCAATTTCTGCTGTGCTTTTTCTTAGAGCATCTTGATCAGTTGCACCTCGACCATTAATTTGCACACTAATTGCTTAATAACTTTAGACTTAATTGTTTATTTCCTTCAGAGACTAATTGTTTAAAAAAATTGAACGACTACAGGCATAAGAAGATATATTCTTCTTCTCCCAACAATCATAAAAGAAACAAACCAAAAAGAGATGCCACTAGAAAAGCGCAAAAAATGATCAACGTATGTCACAGTAATTAAATAAAACGGAGTAGTTAATAAGCGTACCTTTTCACAAAAATGTGACGGACCTGCACAAAATCAACACATCCAAAACCAGTGAGGATTTATTTTTACCCTAAACACCGCCATATTCAACCCTACAAGCAAGGAAATCGTCACGAGGTCGAAGCAATCAGACGATCTAATTTAAAGATCGGTGTAAGAAGAAGATCTAGCTACTACGGAGCTCCAGAATCAACAAAGAACCCATCGACTTCAACACCAAAACTACGACGCCAGCATTCTGATCGAGTGAAGCTCACAGCGAGAATTCATAAAAATTGGAATCAGTAGGGGCAATTGTACGTTGTCTACTTACCGATTGTAATGAGTCGATGAGGCTCGGAACGCCCGGCATCCACAGACATGGTGGCAAAGAAGGGCTCGAATAACGCTCGGAGCTTCGCTTGATCGGAAGGAAAGACTAAAACTTAAGCGTGCGCCGGACTCCTCACTGCAGAGTGAGTGCTCGTATGAAGACGATGAAGATTGTTGAACCACGGCCTTCGGGAGCACGGGTTTAGGAGGCTCGGGTCTAGGTTAATGTTTGAATCGTAGGTTTCAGAGGAACAGGCACGTGTATCTCGTGTGCATTTTTTTTTGTTTGCAGGGTTAGCCCCTGCAGACGGGTTTAGTAAGGTAGAAAGACCTATTTCGGACAGGCCCCTGTAATTGCTTCGTAGGCTAACCTATTGTGGACAACAACTAGATGCAATGGTCATTGAAAAAGATTCTTGATTTGAACCTTCTCGTTCACTCATCTCTCTTCTTTGTTGGCCTAGGGAGAAGTGCCTAAGCTAACCGCAACAAGTGAGTCTATGAAATTGGAATGGGCAAAACCTACTTTTATATTCAATAAAATATTCATTTTTGGAAAAAAAAATCATTTTTTTGGCATTCTTTCACAACCTTATTTTTGCACATAGTGAACTCAATTCTCCATGACTTTTCCACATCATCTAGGCTGAAATGCTTAAGTTATCCGAAATAGGTACTTCTACCTTAAATGCCAAAGTATGGTAGAAGCACCCATTGTTGACCACTTTAGCAATTCTGTGCATATTCTTGGAGCAATTCAAAGCAATGTAAATTTTCTACCATATAGGAAGATAGAAATCATGGGGATTGCAATTTTTGTTTGATAATTTTATACCTTGAATTGAAATTACTATGAATTTAAGAAGCCCAAAGTTTGCCAAAACCAATAGCCAACATGTAGAATCTTTCAATTTTGATCATTCAAGAACTACTTTTTGCTCACTACTTTGGGACATGTATCATGACTTGATTAGTCTAAACTTTGAAAAGTAAAAAAAACATTCAAAGATTTGGTTGAAAATTTATTCCAACATTGGTTAGAAATAATACATCTTACAGGTTGGAGATGGGTTCTTGGTTGGCAATGAGTGGTTCTACATTAAAAAGTCTAGAAGAATTAGGTATAGGGCAATCCATGCCAAAGAGGCATTTATGGCAAAAAATGGTCCAACCAAGAGAGTGTAGTTTGACACAAAGGGCCATGTTTTGCCATAAATCTTATTGAGGAGGGGATTACTTAAGGGAAATGTAAAAACAAATGACAATTGAACAAATGTGTTGTGCAAAATTAATCATTTGTTAGGGAAAATGAAAAATACTTAATCCTTGGTTACAATAAATTTTTCCCCTAACAGGGATTTTTTCCCTAATTTTACAAAATAATAAATCAAGAAGTGAACAACATATTTCCCGATCAGTTATAGTTATTTGGTGCTTGCAAAATCATGCCTTGCACCTTCGACTGTCCTTGATTGTCACATATAGTTGTTTTATAAAGTTAATCCCTAGAGAACAAACCTGTGATTATGTAGACAGACTTCAAAGTCCAACATTTCACATCCTCCATTCTTTTTCTATTTATAAGTGAAATTGTTTGTTTTATTTTCAAAGATAAAATTGCATTCCTAAAATATGTCATAAATTCATATCAATATAAAACATTCTAAATTATTCTGAAAAAATCACATATTTAAAATATGTCACAAATTCATATCAACTACAATATATGTTTAATTAATATTCAAAATAAAAGTACATTATAGACTAGAACATTATTGTACAAAGAAATTTCTCTATCACTCCATATTTAAAGATATGGTTATAGATCCTTGACTTCAAACTTCAATGAAATGCTTCTTTTAAAGAATTTTTCAAAATTTCCATGTAGAGTACAAACTATAGTTTTCAAACTTCATTTTGTTAGTTTTGCTAAAAACAAAACAAATATTTTTGAATGTCAAAATCAAATTTTAAAGAAAAAAAAGCTCAAAGTAATGAAACACATTGTATAATGTACCATTTTTTTGATAAGGTACCCTAAATAATTAAATATATAAATCAACGAAAATGTCTTGATCTTAAATCAATGATATGGATACAATGACATCAAAAAATTGTACACAAAAAAGAAGATGAAAATTATCCATTTTTCAATATATACAAACCTTATTTGACCATTCAAAAGACAAAAGACATCGTTAGCATGCTTCTACAGTTAAAAGAAATGTAATTCTTTTTCTTTTAGCCATAATGGATTTATGCTTTTGATTCCATTCATTTTAAGAGTGTTGTAGACATAGTCTTTATTTTGGAACATTTTCCTTAGGCCATGATGGATTTGCTCTTGGAAAAACTTTACAATCACATTAGCTCACTAGGGGTGCAAGCCATTTTCTATCTATTGCCACCACATATTCTTTTCCCTTGTTGTTGGACCTCCAAGCAATTCTTCCAAAATCATTATTCTCTATTTTGGAATTCAATTTCCTTCACCCCTACCCATGCCACCTTGCATCTTTCTAATATCACCCTCATCACATTGCACCCTTACACTAGTTCTACCACTTCCCTCCAATCCACTACCGTTTGATCTTTGTTGCATCATGGACTTTGCTCTTCATCATACGTAGCTATGACTTGTCATGTCTTTGTAGTGCTTTTGTAAAAGATCCAAATTTTCATCATGACATGGTTTCAGTGGCAAGAATAACTACCTATATTATATTGGTATAGTTGCCTAATTAGATTCCCTCCTCTACTCTAGTTTCACATTAGGACTAAAGGTTAAGTTGGATAATATGTCATGGTGGTCACCAACCCATGCCCTTGGTTAGCTTTTCTTCCCTATCCTCAATTTTTCTACTCTTCAATTCTCCAACATATGTTTTTCTAATTGATTGTCTCCATGCTAGTTGTACCTTGACGACTTTGTTTGGTCCATCAACCTTTACTATTGCCTCCCTAACTTGCTCCTCATTCACCTTATTGCAAATCAATCTTTATGATCCAACTTGGAACACTTATTGTATCATCACTAGACTCATGTTGTATTACCGCCTTCTTCATTGTCTAATGCTCTTCTTCCACCTCATGCCACCAATTATAGTATTCAACTTCCATGAGCTTGATTATAGCTCATTAGAGATGATCATTTGTTTTTTTCTTTATCACGATATTTGTATTTAAGGCTACAATACTTTCCTTAGTCATCATTTTCCATTGTCTCATTTCCATTGTACTTTGTTTGCTCCATTTGGTGCTCTTCTTTCCACACCATCAAAACTCCCACTATGGGCCACCATTACTTTCTTTACAAGTCATTTAACCCCTAAAGATTAGAGACTATGTTTTCACCAAAAATGCTCCAAAATTGCCATTTTTGATACATGCACCAAATTTTAAATGAAAAACATTTTTGGACAAATATAACCATAGGATCTTGAATTAAAATAGTTTGAAAAGATGTGGAAAAAATTTCAGAATTTTCCACCGTGCAGATTGCAAGATATTAGTGTTTGAAGTGACAAAAATCACTTTTTTGGCCCTGCGAAAATCTAGGCAGCTGCTCTTCAGAAGATCATATTTGTATGAAAAAAGGTTCAAAATGGTGGTTACTCTTTCAATTCATTCTTCAAGTCAAGTTGGGACATGCTTGAAAAATTTCAGAGCATTTGGAATCATACAACATATAGGAAAAAAATAGTAAGTAGAAAGGAATAGAGAATGATTCAAAATACTAAATTGTTAACAATTTATTTATGGAATTGAAAAATGCCAATTCTAATGGTTATAATGTTGTAAGAAATAATCTACACCCAACATTTTTATTTTTTTCCAAAAATATTGAAAAATGAATTAAATAAAGGACTTCAAAGTTTGTTTTAGAGTAGAGATTCAATAACAACCCGCAAACTCCCACAAACTAAAACTCCTCATAATTTTTGACTCATTGATCAAAATGGAATGATTCAAATCTTTCCAAGTATATATAAATCTAGACAATCAGTTTCAAATTTTAATCTCTTAAAAAAATAATTTTTAAAGAAGTTTTCTTTGTTGCCCGGGATGCCCTTTGAGCATAGAAAAGTACATATCATACAATAACTTCTTAACAATGTAGTAAAAAATTATAAAAATTGTTGGGCCTTAAAGCTATTCCTTGGGCACATACTATGTTAAAATTTCAGCAAAAAAAATTAAAAACTCCATTCGTGGTGAGCTGCCCAAAATTTCTATATTGCCAAAAAAACGCAGTTTGGGTGTTTAGGGGTTAAGTACCTCAATGTACAATGAATACTATTCACTTGTATTTAGCAATTGAAATATTTTTTTTGGAAAACTTATGTCTATTCGCTATGCTCCAATTGCCTAAAATTAAAACCTCACTATCTTTGATATGTTTGAAAAATCATTTGTTTACAAGCATGCAAAAGTGCAATGCTCTAATTTTTTTTTCTTTGTCACACATTGATATGCATTACATAACTTACACTTATATATGAAACCGAACTCTATTACCAAATTTCATTACTTGTACAATAAAGTTGTTTTTATTATTGTTTAATGCCTAATGAATGATACCTACTAGCATATGTATTTACACCCAAATCTAGTTCCAATAATTACTTTTATAGAGCCACATAGTAATAAACCTAAGTAGAAGCTTATGACCCATTTCCAAAGCCAGGGAGGATTGCCCCCTCTATTGCCCCATGTTTTGTCCTTGCAGAAAACATTGAAATTTTTTATTTGTCATGCATGATAAAATTTTGAATTCATATTTGCAGTCAAAATTCCCAAATTAGCTAGGGGATGTGATGAAATACAAAATTTAAGCAACACAAAATAGGGGGCAATTTTGACATTTACCCTCTGGTGAGGCAATAGAGGGGTCAATCTTCCTTGGCCCATTTTCAAACACTTAAGGTATTTAGCATAGTTGCTAGTTGGATTTGGTGAGGGAAAAAATTTCCCAATGTAGGAATTAGACTTAAGAAGGATTTGAAATTTTTAAATGTTTTTTCCCTCAAAAAACAAAATTATCATGAATTTTTTTGGTGAAGATTCTTTGTAACCTATTTTTTTTATATAGATCATTTTATTTCTAATCATAGGCTAGTAACAAAATAGATGTGAATGATTTTTGTGGCTTTTAATGTACACATTGTGATCATTCTATGCTTTCAATATACACTTCTTGGACATTTATGTAGTTCCTACTAGTCCCACACCATGTAAGTTATAATATAAACCACATGTGATTGGAAATACAACAACCTAACTTTTGGAAATGGGGGAGTGATCAAAAAATGGTCACTTACCTTATACATTGAATTGGATAGAAGATACAAATAGAAACTTCCACCTAGTATCAATTGGGACAAGCCCATTGAAACAAAAAAATTCTTGTGATATTAATTTCAACCCTCACTATATGTACATTATAAGAAAAAAATTGGAATTTTCTAGAGCAATGCTATGAGCTTTTCATGGAGGGGAAATTTTTCTCTCTCCCACAACTTAATGACAAATGTAAAAACAAAGCCCCCTATTTTGTAGAGGTTAATTTTTGAATTTTATAACTTCACCAAATCAATTTGGGATCCATGATTCTAACTATAAATTCAATTTTTTAAATTTGATCATATGTGGTAAATAATATGTTTTTACATTTTTCCTAATATAAAGAATTGGATCAAATGAAAGCTCCAAATTTGTACCTCTTTTTGGATTAATACTATTCTAAAGTGATCCAAAATATTTGTTCCAAATGAGCTTAGGAAAATTTTTATATAGAATGGACCTTTCTACCTTTTTTGGATTGCAAGGCAAAAAAAGCATAATCTATCTGGGATTTGATTTTTTTGCAATGAAGGCAATCGCATTGAAGTGTAGTCCTTAATTTTCTTAAAATATGTTGCCTCTTTTCATGATAGGTGAGGGTTGATTTTAAATATATCTATTTTCAACAATATAAAAGTTCATAGTTTATACTTATTGTGTCTAAAAGATAATCTAAAATACTCTTTTGACTTCCAACAAGATTTTCCAAAATTTAGGCAATTTAATACAATAATCAATGCTCAATTGCTTAATTAGACACAATTAGAGTAAACTCCCATGTTAAGTGGGATTTAGAATTGAATCTAATTACCTTCACCAAGTTTCATAATGCTTTTGTTTCTATACGAGAAACTACAATTTAGGAATAGCTTTGCTTTGTTGTTCAAATAAAAGCAATTCAAAAGTTCAAGTCAAATGTTGAAATTTTTTTTAGAAGTCAAAAAATTGTGTTGGCCAACAAATTTAATTATCATCTTGCAGTAATTTGTATACTCTTGCAATAATTTTGATACACTTCCATGTTGAATTCTAATATTTCCTTTGTTTCTATATGAAAAACTACAATTTAGGAATAGCTTTGCTTTGTTGTTCAAATAAAAGCAATTCAAAAGTTCAAGTCAAATGTTGAAATTTTTTTTTTAGAAGTCAAAAAATTGTGTTGGCCAACAAATTTAATTATTGTCTTGCAATAATTTTGATACACTTCCATATGGAATTCTAATATTTCCTTTGTTTCTATATGAAAAAATACAATTTAGAAATAGCTTTGCTTTGCTGTTTAAAAATTGAGTCAACTGACAACTTTAATTATCCTCTTGCAATTGTTATACACTTCCATATAGAATTTTGATATTTCCTTTGTCTATCATGCAAAGTTT
This sequence comes from Pseudoscleropodium purum, assembly GCA_963969395.1. Taxonomy (NCBI): domain Eukaryota; kingdom Viridiplantae; phylum Streptophyta; class Bryopsida; order Hypnales; family Brachytheciaceae; genus Pseudoscleropodium; species Pseudoscleropodium purum. The sequence continues at coordinate 19,671,520 of OZ017795.1, read as the reverse complement.
CATTGATTTTAAATACATGAAAGTTTGCCCTTTGATGTATTTATTTTAGAGTGGTCTAAAAAATTTGCTCACAAGAGAATTTGCCAAACATGTGTTTGGAATGGATTTTTTTAACCTTCATTGTTGTTTTCACATGAAAAAAGAAAAGAAAGAATCTATCTATAATCCAATTTCATGAAAATGAGGTAATTATACATAATTGAGACCTTTTTCTAGTAGAGATTTTAGCATACTTTTGCCAAAAATATATCTAGAGTTGCTTTTGGATCTACCTATTTTCAACACTTTTGGAAATTCATAGTTTATTCCTATTGTGTCTAAAAAAAGCATAAAAAGATATCTTTTATATTCATTTGACTTTATATAAGATCTAATTAAAATTTAGGTAATTTAATACTAAGTACAATACTCAATTGCTTAATCAAATGTAATTGGCCAAATTTAAGTTAGAGTAATTTGAAAATTTTGTTCTTATAGACTTAGCCAAACAAGTGTCCAAAAAGGACCTTTCTACATTAGTCTCAATGTCAAGGTGAAATAATGTGTATCTGGAATTTTTTTTTCTATCCTCATTTAAAGTTTAAGGTGAAAAATATGTATTTAAAATAGACCTTCTTACATTAACCGAGATTCCAAAGTAAAAAAACATGTGTCTTGGAACGGGCCTTCCTATTTTAGTTTAGATACAAAGGTAAAAAAATGTATTATTAGAATGGGCCTTCATACTTTAGTCCAAATTTTTCCAAATTCTTAAGTAAAAAATTGTATATCCAAAATAGGTATTTCTCCCTTAATCTAAATCAATGTTAAAGACTTTTTTTTTTTTTTAGCTTTATTAGCTAATTTCTTTTAATTCTCATATTCAAGCATTTAAAAATATCAAGTCTAATTATTTTCTCTAATTTTACTATAAATAGAACTTATATCTGTATTTTTTTCACTATTTTTTTCCTTGTGTTTTAAGAATCAAACCAAGCTTTTTCTTAAGGCCGCTTTCCATTTGGAGACTGGGCCAATTTAATGTACGAGAGGCCCAAAATCCTCACTTGTGCTTAGATAAAACACTAAAATTGGTTCCAACCCCTTTACACCTAAAGGCAAGGCTGGGCCAATTTGGTGCAATGAAGTTTTTATTCAAAAAGGACATGATTTGACATGGACCAAGTTTGTTAAATTGGGTGCACTAAAAATGAGAGGCCAATTCTTGGCTTAGGGGCCAATGTCAAACAATTGTTAAAAAAATTATTTTTTGAAATATTATTATTTTTCAACAAATTAGATCCATTGGATTTTGGGCAATTGGCCTCTTGGTATAAAGTGGTCCTAAAAATTTCATCCTTCCTCTTTCTCCCTTTTAGTTTTTTTTTAAATTGGCCTAGCTTCTTGGCCTCAAGGCCTTCACACTTGGGTGAAAATTTTAGCCCTCCTCTCTCTCCCTTCTATTTTTTTTTAAAATTTACCCGGCTTCTTGGCCTTAAAGCCTTTACACTTGGGTGAAAATTTTAGCCCTCCTCTCTCTCTTTTCTAGTTTTTAAAAATTGGCCTGACTTCTTGGCCTTAAGGCCTTTACACTTGGGAGAATCAGCCCCCACTATAATCTTATCATAGTGAACAGTTGAGGCTGACCTCTAGCCCAAAAGGGGCTAAAATTTGGTGCAATTGGCCTCAAGGAAAATTGGCCCAGCCTTTAAGCTTAGGTGTAAAGCGGCCCTTATTATCACCAGCGACCTTTTGTATTAACCCTAAACCCTGAACGTTGGTCCAAACCTCGAGGTGGATAAAAGGGGGAACGAGTCTATCTTATACGGAATCCCATTCTATGGGAAAAATAATGATGATGAGTCTCAGATTCGTGTTGACAATCCCAATTCCCAAATACGCATTCGCAACGAGCAGAAAAGCCCGCCGCCCCAGAAACTCCCACGGAAACCCCGACGGGCACCTTGCGCGGGTCATCTAAAAACCAAACAACAGATGCGACTCGACGCCCAGTTTTTTCCATTTTCGCAACTGCAACGTACTCGGGCATCCGATTCCAGCATATTCACCACAATCCAATCACTTTCAACCACGTCCATCTGTCTTCCGCAACAACAATCCCAGCAGTAGCAGCAGCAGAAGGTCTGTCATAGTAGAGTGGGGGAGAGAGAGAGACAGAGAGAGACGGGGGATCTGAGAGATTTGCCGGAATTCAAGGGCACGTTCGTGTAAGAAATTCTCTTGTGTGTGTTGGGCATGTGCCGCTGTAACTTCCCACATTCGAATCAGTTCCCAGAAGCGTCATCGCCCGGTAGAATAAGCGGTCACGAGCAGTAGCCGAGGAACCACTAGCGGAGACTGAGGCGACATGGCGGTGACGCAGTTAACGCTTTCTAACGGCACCACTCTGCCTGCCGTTGGCTTGGGCACCATCAGCTTCAGCGAATCGAACGAGAAGATCAAGTTCGCTATCGTCACTGCCATCCGAGTAAATCATTACTCACAGCTTACTCAGTTTGTCTGAAGAATGTGGCCGTAGCCGTTGTTGAGAAGAATGGTGGAGTATTTTAGATTCGAGATTTTGAACTGGGTTTGCGTCTGGTTTGGGGGATTTGGATTTGGGTTTTGGGTTTTGGGTTTGGTTTCAATATTCTGTGTTCTTGAGGTTTAATCTCTGGAAAACGTTGGAAAGGGGGTGAAATGGAGGCTGTGCTAGGAAGCAGAATCTTGATTGAACACCGTGAAAGTATGACTATGGTTGAATGCGGGGATTGTTTACGCTGGGATCTGATTTGCAACTTGGCGGTGGAGCTTGGATTTGCAGATGGGGTATCGGCACATTGATACTGCGAGCGGGTACCACAATGAATTGCTGGTGGGGGAAGCGATTCATGAAGCCTTTCGGCTGAAGCTGGTGAAGCGGGAGGAGCTGTTTGTGACGACGAAGCTGGGGCCCGACGACATGGCTCCTGCTGATATTATTTCCACGCTCCAAGCTAGTCTCAGGTAATCAAGATTTTTTTTTTTAGTAGCTTCTAACCCTAATTTAGGTGGAGATACTCGGTACGAGGGTTCTAATTTTCCTGATTCCATGTACGATGGTTTCTTATGCAATCGTTCAAAGTGGTAAACCTGTTCAAAACTTTCGTCAATTCATGTACGATGGTTTCTTGCACAATCATTCCAAAGTGGAAGGTTCAAATTTTTCGTCAATCCCTGTATGCTAGTTTCTTGTGCAATCAGTCAAAGTGGGAGGTTTTAGACCCCTTTTGAAGGGATAGTAGACAAGTGGCGCCCCCTCCAAAACAAAGGACAGGGGTTGCCCTCCCTGCAGGTGTATTGCTAAAAAAATGCCCTCTTTTTAGGCAACCCCGTTTCCATTCAAAGACGAGTGGGTTGTAGACATTTAGCCAAGTCATGCTGACACTTGATTTGCTAATTGAAGTGTCTTCATTTGGAAGTTGACTTGATATCGGTAATAGGGGTCATTTAATTGGAGACAGGATGAGGTTAACATTGTGTATAGAATTGATGGCTTTGTTCAGGGATTGGTAGCTCTAGTCTCTAACCCTAATTCTGCGCCTGTTGACTTCAGTAAATTGCAGCTGGACTACGTGGACCTGTACATGGTCCATTGGCCGATTCAACTGAAGAAGGGCTCCAAGATGCCACCGAAGGAGGCGGATTTTTTACCCTTGGATCTGCGGAGCTCTTGGGCCGCGCTGGAGCAGTGTGTGGAGCGAGGATTGACGAAAGCCATTGGAGTCAGCAATTTCAGCGTTGCCATTCTGAAGGATCTTATGTCGTTTGCTAAAATACCACCAGTTGTGAATCAGGTAACCACTTTCGAACCAAACCCTAGCGTATATGTGGCCGTTTCTAGAATTCTTCTGTTCATAATGCCACATCTGAGTTTTGAGGTAACTGTGTTGTTGGCTGGTCTGACGAAGGTTATAACCCAGAACCCTTTTGTGCAATGTGAGTCCTTTGATCGACCAAAAGGTCCTTGATTAGATGCTGAAGATTGAAATTTGCAATCATGTCTGATAGCATAAGTTTGGTCTATTATCTCATTGTGATGCTTGCTCTCTGTGACTCTTTGCGGAAACAGGTGGAATTGCATCCTCGGTGGCAGCAGAAAAGACTGCGGGACTATTGTGCTAGTGTTGGCATCATCGTGGAAGCTTGGTCGCCACTTGGAGCTCCTGGTCAGAAGTACGGGACCGATGATTTGCTGATGAACACCTATATTCTAGGAATTGCAGCTAAACATCAGAAAACAGCTGCTCAGGTACACTATCATTGACTTTTGCACACTTGTCACACATTCAAATTATGTCGTACTAAAAATTGGGACCCCGGGCGGTAAGAGTAAAGAGGTTTGAATGCACATTCGTTTTTGAATGTAGGTTTGCTTGCGCTGGATCACACAGTGTGGGTGCAGCGCTGTGCCCAAGAGCTTCAACAAGCTTCGGATGTCTCAAAACTTTGCCCTCTTTGACTGGAAGCTAGATGAGGAAGACCTTGAAATGATAGAGTCCATCCCACAGAACAGATACTTTCTGGCCAACTTTTTGTGCAACGATACCACCAGCCCTTTCAAAACTGTTGAGGAGCTTTGGGACGGAGATGTCTGACGAAGCCCAGTGCAAAAAGAGCATACAGAATAATATAATGATGAAATAAGCTTACTCTTAGCTTTTCCTCCCTCAACCAGCGCTCACCTCCGAGGTACATGGAAATGACAAGTGCTTGCTTTGCTGAGTCTTATTCAAGGATCTAATAACCTTGAATGCAGGATATAGCGGACGTGTTATCTTGATCTTTGTACAACTTTGTGAGGAGATGTATCTGTAAACATAGGAAGTACACCCGGGACTCCACAAACCGAATGAATGTGAATTTGTGGATTTTGTACAGTTTTCCTATTTTTTAAAGTATGATATCTAGCTAAGCTTTTTCTATTTTCGCAGCAATCAAGTGTTTTCACGCTTAGGCGCACAAATCTTGCAGAATTAGCAGCAGCTATTAACTTATAGATTCACAGTGACTTTGCCTATTGTTTTGGGTATATGCATTGTATAGTACAGAACGATAGAAGATTGAATGAGACCATGCGTCCTAGTGTTTGTTTTGGAGTCTACAGAGTCTAAAGTCTTTGAGAACTTAGGGGTCTGTAAACTCTTGTGTCTCTCATTGTTTTGTGGGCTTTCAAGTGGGCCTTTGAATGAACAGTAACGTACTTGGATAGCAGGTTCGGCACTTTGGTGCCAAATATTTAATTAAAGTCCAAAAATAATAAACAAGGTTTTGCACTTGAATATATAATTTTCAGGAATTCAACATTGAAGTCAAAAAAATAAATTATATTTAGCTCTAACCTACAATATCTTCATTCTACAAAAATGTACTATCTCTGTCCCAAAATGATCCTCCTATTGGACAAAATGTTTTGGATTAAGGCTACAAATAAAAATTTTAAGACCCATTTTGTGCTCTAAGTAGAGTTTGATGCATTTTTTTTGTCCTGCAAACTTTGAGTTTCAGAGCCCTTTTCAAAGTGCAGCTTTTGGGGGCATTTTCAAAGAGCACTAGTGGGCACTTAATTGTTGAATATGTAGTCAATATTTTGTAGGCACTTAATTGTTGAATATGCAATCAACATTTTGTGGGCACTTAGTATAAACCTAAGACCATGTGTGAACCTATTTTCTATCTTCTAGAGCTTCATCTTCTTCAATTAGGCAATGCTCTCAAAGATGAAAAAAATAAGAATGAACAATGTTGATTTACTCCTTTAGTCATTTCATTTGACTTTTGATTGATGATTGCACAAATAAAAGGGAAACTAGAGGAGAAACAAAAATTTAGAGTTCAATTCACAATGTACAAAGTGCAACAAGATCATTTGGGGATCATTTGGGGACGGAGTATATTTTAGGATAAATCTAATTGAGATTATTGTTCATCTTATGCATGAATCTCAATTGAAGTTCATTATTAGGATTAGGATTGAAGTTTGTAATGAGAATAGAAGGCAAGATGTTATACAAGTGGGGTGGTAGGAACTAAGTATATGTAGAACTAAACATACTTAATATTTCAAGTCTTCAATCAAAAGTTATGGACAAAGTTCAAAGAGGGTTTGGAAAGGACATTTTTTTTTAACATTTTCAAACATCTTCTTTGAATTTTGTCCATAACTTTTTTTTGGAGGTTCAAAATCACAAATAGTTTTTTGGAGTTGAAATTAGCTTAATTTACAAAAAAGAATTTGTTCAAAGTCTTTTGGAAAAAATTATTATACTAAAACAAAATGAGGTATGAAATTCTAGTTTGAACACAATTCCTATGTTTTGTCAAGCTCTCATCATCAAACTATCCCGTAACCTTTGAAGATCCATGACTGACAATAAATTTCATAATTAAAATAATTTTCTAACCCTTTAGTCTCTCTAATGATCAATAAATTTCTTTATCTTATTGTTGTAAAAATCTTGAAGGTAGATGATCAAATGATGCATTTCACCAATGGATTTTTTAATGGATTTTTTAGATTTTTGGCACAACATCTTTACATTTATTAGTAGATTTGACTTTCTTGTCCTAAAATTTGGAAAAAAAATGGTAATTTATTTTTTTAATTAATTTAAATTGAAAATACTATCCAAGTACGGTAGTGATGGCCATGTTGTCAAACTTCAAAATCCTTCACTTTGTTTCTCCATTTTGTCATCATATATATGTAAATGATTTTATTTTATTTTTAAAATCAAAGATGAAATCACAAGTCATTTTGTAATTCATAGGATTTTCAAATTTTTTGGTTACTACCTAAAATCATTGTGAATTTTTCAATAGAAAGTGAAGAGCATTCATATAAATACAAAATATTCTTGAAAAGATCATTTTGATTATGAGATTCTAAAAACTATACATAACATTCTCCTAAGGGTTCTATAGAATAAGGTATATCCCTTCCTGCTATATGTGGGATAACTTTGGGTAAAGATATTGTCCTTTGTAGATTAGATTCTCCTTTATAGACTAAGTTTGCTAGATTCATAGCCTAGTTAATTTTTGCATGAAGATAATTGAATTTTAGTGTAGGATACATTGCATATTAGGAAAGGCAAAGGGCCTTCCAATTACCAGGCTAACAAAATTATAACAAAAATTCAAAAGCATTGAAATACACACATAATATGCCAATTTTTGAAATAATCTTGCATTAAATAAGAAATAACTACTATACCTTCAATAAAACAAATAAAGAATAATTTGTATGATTTAAATGGAATTTAGCCATATAGACACTAACATTGACAAAGTTGTACAAAAAAATTTGAATGAAAATCTATATTTTTCAGCCACACTAACATTTTGTTCACATTTATAACGACAAATTTCATCCAAGGTTCAACTTTTTAGATTTTTAATCTTGTTCCCAACATTTGTACAATTCAAATTTTGAAAATTCTTCCTTATGAGAAAAGTTCATGGATTTAAAGAATGTGGGTTTGTCGTTTTGTATTAAAAACTCACTTTTTAAAATTCAAAACAAGCCGCACTTCAAAAATGACTTCAAAAAGAAGAAAGATAATGCTTTAAGAATATCCTAATTAGAAATTCACCTCCAAAACTTTAACAGTTTAAATAAATATTTTGAAGATCACTAATATTGCATTCAATCCAAATTTGAAAATTATTTTTTATTTTAATATTCAATTGATAAATATTGGTAAATACATTGCTAGATCCTACAATATAGATGTAATTTGTCAATCAAATTTATAATTCATTATTCTAAGTTGCAAGTTGCAATTCTTCACATTGTGCAAAATTTAATTGTTTTCAAAACAATGGTTGGTGCACTTGTGACACTTTCACATCTTTCCATTTTGCAAAATTTAATTGTTTTCTAGAAAACAATAGTTGGTGTACTAGTGACACTTGCACATCAGCACATCTTTACATTTTGCAAAATTTAATTGTCTTTCAAAAAACAATAGTAGGTGCACTAGTGACATTTTTTTTACTAATGATAGGATGCTATCTCTAAATTTGTTGTTTATTTTTCTTTGAACTTTAGATTTAGATTGAGTTGCAATATATGCTATACCACACTTTGCGTCAATTATAACTATACATCTTCACATTTTAGAAAATTTCATTGTCTTTTAAACAATGGTTGGTACACTAGTGATACTTTCCCTTACTACTAATACAATGGTATTTCCAAATTTATTGTTTTCTATTTTTTTAAATTTAGATTCAATGGCAATGTATGCTATACCACACTTTGAGCCAATTATATTGGGCTTATATATTCAACTCTATAATTAAGAATTTTATCCCCCTAAAGACTAAAGGTAGTCCAAATAATTATCCAAAATTGTGGAGATGTAATGTAAAATATAATTTAGAATAATGTTTTATTACTAGAAAAATATGCATATAGACCAAAGAATTAACCCTTGAAAAGACCCTATGACAATTTCAACCACTAGTTAGTAGGCCTTTTTAAAGTTATTTTCTTTGTCTATATGGCCCTTGTTTCCACTAGTGTTTTAGACAAAAGTTGTAAAGTGGGATTCATATGATTGAATCTCCTAATGTACTATTTAAAATTTGTCAATAAAATTTTCAAAAAGAATCATAGGATTTTTTTTCAAAATATTAAAATCTAGTCATAGTGATTTTTAAAGATTTTTATGTTATGTATTTATTCAAGTTGTTTTTGAAAGACCATTCTTCAAATTAGTAAAATTCTTTTTGAGGTGAAATTTACTTTTCTATTTTGAATTATAGTCTATTTACAAAGCAAAGTCTTTAATTCTTACCAAGAAAAAGTTATAGAACTAAAATAAGAATCTACAATAAGAATCTACAATAAGAATCTACAATAAGAATCTACCAGACACATTTAAAAAATGCAGTTCCATATGATTGGAATATATTTGCAATCATCTACTGTTCAAAATTTAATGAATGACTATAAAGGGATAAACAATAAGGATTGTGTAGCCACTTCTAGCATTTGCAATATTTGGATGTATTTGCAATAATGTGAGCACTTTTAACCCCTAAAGTTCTTTAACTACGTTTTCGCCAAAAATGCTCCAAAACTACCATTTCTTATACAAGTTTCAAAATTTAGAAAAAAAAACATTTTTAGACACATGTATCCGTACAATATTGAATTAAACTATTTTGAAAATATGTGGTAAGAATTTCAAAAATTTCCATTGTGTAGATTGCAAGATATTAGCATTTGAAGTGACAAAAATCATTCTTTTGTCCCTACAAAAAATTGGGCAGCTAAACTTCACAAGGTCACATTTGTATAAAAAAATTTCAAAATGATTGAAACTCTTTGGATTCATTATTCAAAGCATGTTGGCTACAAGCTTGAAAAATTTTAGATCATTTGAAATTGTACAACATATAGGAAAAAAATATTACGTAGAATGATGTAGAGAATGGTTCAAAATACTAAATTATTAACAATTTATTTAAGGAAACGAAAAATGCCAATCCCAATGGTTGTAAAGTTGCAATAAACAACCTTCACCTAATGTTTTTATTTTTTCCAAAAATATTGAAAATCGAGTTCAATAAACGACTTCAAAGTTTATTTTGGGGTAGAGAATTCATAATTGCCCGCAAACTAAAACACCTCATAACTTTTGACTTATTGATCAAAATGGAATGATTCAAAGCTTTTAATGTATATATAAATCTAGAAAACCAATTTCAATTTTGGATTTTTGAAAAAAATCATTTTTTTCAGATCTGCCTAAATTGCCCAAGTAGAAAAACAAACTACATATTAGGCCATAACTTTTGACTCATATTTCCAAATGTCTTGAAATTTAGTGCTCATGAAAGATATTCCTTGTCCTCACCATCTATCAAAATTTAGGCCAAAAAAATAGAAATCTATAATCACATGCTCTTGCCCAAAATTTCTATGTTGCCAAAAAAAATGCAGTTTGGTCCTTTAGGGGTTAAGAGTTTGGATTGATTTGCAATTTATAATTTTTCATATGGAAATTGATATCACCTTTAACTCCAAGTATGGTTTTCATGTTGTTATTTATTTTTTACCTCGTTTAGTCCTAGAAGTAGGAATATTGAATAATCAATGAAATGCATTCTACCATTTTTAATTATTTGAACTACTATGGAGAATTTTTTTTATCCAATTCAAAATAAATCTGTAAAATTAAAATCTACAATTATTGTTTGTAAAAATTATATAAAGAAAATCATTGATAGATTTTCTTTAAAAATTACCTTAAATACTAGTGTAATATTGAAAAATAATTGAGAATTTATCATCTTTTATAAAAATTTTGACCAATTAGAAATGAATTGATAAGAAAATTTGATCCCTTAAAAACGAGTTTTACTTAGAAAACAATGTAGATTATAGTTTGTATGATTTTGGTAATTTCAATCAAAATAGATTTGAAAAGTGTTTTAAATTTAAAAATAATAAAATCAAATATTGTATATATTGTACACATCGAATCTATATAATATTTTTTTAAATTTTCTATTAAAAAAAATAATACTCCATATATTTTTTAATCAAATGTGGTTCTTTTACATATTTGATTAAAAAGTATATAATGTGGTTCTTTTATTCAGATGTGGCTCTTTTAAAATTAATTACATATGGATTGCATTGCATCAATTGCAAAATTTGATACAATATAAACATTTCAAAATTATATTTATTATACAAACATTTATTTGCTTGATAGAACTTGACACAATTAAATTGTTACTCTTTCGTTGAAGAGTTTTATTATTTTGGAGTTATTTTAATCTTGGAGGGATATTTTATTTCATACTTCCTTTGTCCCACTAATAACATCCAAAAATCTTTTTCATCAGAAATTAACTATATTTTTAGTCTTTGTGCCATTGATACATGCATTCAAAGATCAACAACCCATCCCCTAAATCTATGCAAAATCTTCAAATTGGGTGTCATTGTCTAGGCATTCAAAATTGATGTAGAAAGTATCATATTTGAGTATTGTTCCCAAAATGCTATTAGCTCGTCATTCTTGATGATTTAAAGGTTGGTAGCAACAATGAGATTCTAAACATATTTGCTCCCAACCTAAATATTTACAAGAAAGAAACCTGATCCAAGAGTTGCTATTATGTGAGCTTAGGATTATGAGCACATGAGCATAAAGATTATACACCTACATTATAGGTATCTATATTATAGAAACCTTCTATCATTATAGTGTAACTATAATGTAGGTACCTATATTATAGGTGTTTATGTTACAAGCACCTTCCATGGTGGTAGTATATCTACTTATAAATGTGCTCAAATATGTGTTAGAAGGATGATGATTGCCGATGTTGTCCACTAGAAATGTAGAGGTAGAAAATAATAAAGATGATGAAGAAAATATTGCAAGTACAAAATTGAAATATAGTCAAATTCTTTTTGGTAAAATGAGATTCAAAAGGTTAAAAGAAGTCTTGGAAACTATGTCTTTTCACCTTCCTCCAACAAAAAGCTTTGGGAAGATTTAAATTTCATCTTTAACTTCTTTAGCATTAGTTGAAGGCTCTATAACCTATAAAAGGGTAGTAGATTTAGTATCTAGATTATTAATTCTCTATCTTGAATTCAAATTTGATTGTACTACATTGCACATTTGGACACATTTTATACAATGTCATAATATGTGCTATCAAGTAAATCATTATATCTACTTTACTATAGAGAAGTTTGCAAATATATTTAAAAAATTTACCTACTTAATCTTTAATAAAGTGTCAACCAAATTATAGTGTAATAATAGAGTTGATAAAAAAAACCTAAATGTATAGAATCATAAAAAAATTACATAGAAAACCATCATAAATTGAAAATTTGTCAATACAACAAAAATGATTGTATTCATATCAATGCAATCACATTCAAAGATTGCAACCCTAATACTTATTTGTGGAAATGATGGATTCAACATGCATTATTATTGAATTTAAAGTTGCAAGAGCCAACTTTTAGCTACCATCTTATTAAGATGAGGGAAGGAATTTATTGGCGTGGAAACCAAAGAGTTTCTCATCTCCAAGAAGACAATGATGACCCTATTGAGGTAAATCTTGACAACTTATATTAGAGAATTTTTTTTATTCAATGATTGATGCATTTGTTTAGGTTCTTGTCAAAAGTAAACATTAGTCAATATTATAGTCTAATGCAACTATTAGTAATAACACAAATGTAGCAAGCATTGACATTGAAAGGCAAAAAATAATAACTTTACACTACAAGATTATGTACAAACTACTATCTTGAAGTGATTTTCAAGTATTGCTTTGAATATACATATTATAATAATGACTTCAAGTGAATCATCTATAGCTTTAGCAACCAAAAGAATTGACTCGTGCACTCATTGAAATGTTTGTAGAATGTTTCATTATCTTCAAGGATTCAAGGTCATAGAAGAGCTTCAAAACTTCTTTTTCTTTGTCTTATTTTGTGTATTTTAACTTGGACTACAACAAAAACATTCCGGACACCTTTGTTGATCTCTACTGATAACTCAATTCATCAAGCAACAACACAAGGGATTATATTTGAATTATTCCGGTACAATAGACATCCACAAGCTCACAATAGGACATTTGCTATTACTAATACAATGCATCAAAGAAGAAGTATTGTATTAAATGAGGACAATTTGGAGTCACCAAGTAGACAATTGTTGAAGTCCATTACACATGAAATATGTGATGATGATAATGATGAATATGAGAAGCAATTGTTTGATGGACAAGGTGATGAATTCAATCCCTGCTATCAATCATTGACAAAAAGAATGGAAGAGCAAAATGTTCCTACAAAGGATTCGCTAGTTGAAGAAGCTTCATTACCTCAAAAATCTCTAGGGCAATGGCCACTTCAAGGTGGATTACGAGAAACAGATTTAGAAATGTAGGTTTTCTACTAATGCAATTCCATTTCCTATGGCATGTAAATGAAAAGTTCAAAAATTGACTAGTAAAAAATGGCTTCTTACATAAATGTAATAATTGTAAATGGTTGTTCATATAGACAAGCTTTCTATGTCAAGGCTCCAATTGGATTTGACACAGAATCAACAGAGTATTTCTTGCACATTGACACTGGCAGTGGCATCACGTGGATCATGTGTAAAGGTAGGGGACCAATTACTACTGTGGTAAGTGTGCTTATCATTGACGCTCATGTAGTATTACATCTACTAAATTCCCTTTTATTTTTATTATCTTTAGTTTTGTATACCAATGATATAGATCTTAGCTAATTTTCTATCAAATAGTATTTATATGATGATCTTGAGGGGGATTCCTATTCATTTTGGTGTGTCTAAATTGCAATTCAAATTCTATAGCAATAAAGTCTATTTAATTATACTTCTACAAGGACACATTAGAGATTGTTAAGCAACTTTCTACAAATATATGTTTGATGTTTAGTAATACACCACCATTGGCTAAATAGCCTAAATTGATTATTGCTACTCATAGGGACCAAATGGACTTTTCAAACCCAAGAAAAAGAGTTTCCTGGATTGTAGAAATGAAGAACTTTGCTCAGCATTTCAAGAAAATGATGAATTTCCTTGTAATGTAGAGAGACATTTCAGATGTGAATTTTACCATGAATTTGGTGATGGCTTGAAAGTAAAAGGTCATGTAGTTGAGGGAGATGTAAGCTTTGAACTAAATGATGGTTCTCAATCAAATGCTCAAATTGCTTTTGGGTATGTTGGTACTTGTAATTCAAACTTAAAATATTTCTACAATTATGGATTATAAGTGTAGAGGAAAATGAAACCATGTTCAAAATATACTAATAAAATTTTGAGGATGGGTTGTTTTGGGAAACTCATGTTATCAACTCAACCATCAATGGCAAACATCTCAAAATATTAAAAAGCATTGAAATTCTCTTAAAGATACAATGAATGGATTGTTAAAAGAATCATTTGCCAAATGAAGATAGCATTGGGAATCACATGAGCATTTAGAATAGATATTATAAGGAATAAAATAAATATTAAAAGTCAATAAAATATTTAAAATAAATCATTTAAAAAGATTGAAACATATTTTCCAAAAGTTATTGGATGTTAGAAAATTTAGAAAATAAATAAATATTTTTATGCTTTATTTTCAAAAATACCAAACTATAAAAATGTCCAAGGTGATAAATTAGCAAAATTGCCTTTGATAGTAAATTAATTTGTAAGCATTAATTTGTAAGGATTTTTGGAAAATATGAAGTATTGTATCTAGTGATTAAGGTCGACATTCTTTTGTTAACTAACTGATTATAGTTGGAAACAGTGATTTGGTAGATATATAAAAATAGAAAGATTCATTTTTCTTCTACCTCAAAAAATATATTTTGAAAAATAACTCTCCAAAAGTTTTGGGGATATATTTTTAGATATATATTTTTGTTGAACTTGATAAGCGGATCTGCGGATGCAATACTTTCAAAAATTCAACATCCATTTTCAGTATGAATTTTAAGCTACATTGGCTTAATACTTCAAATATTACAGGACAAGATATGTCTATGCAAAATTTCATAGCATTGTTAACCAACCTAAACCATTCTCCATTGGAGATTTGGATAATCCTTACCCCTAGATTTCTAGCTAGGAGTGAATTTAGTTTAATTTACAGAGAATCTTTGGTTGGCTAGGAAGTTGCAATGACAGTGTCATTGGTTGATTGAAAAGTTGTAGATAGTCATTGGCTAGTTGAGAAGTTGCAATGCTAATATCATTGGTTGGATGGGAAGTTGTAGAGAGTCATTGACTAGCTAGGGAGATGCAATGCCAAGGGCTCCTACTTCTGATTTTTTTTCTTTTTGAGGGGTGGGGAACAAAAGGGACCCCCCTAGTGTTAGTTAATAATGTTATGTTGTGACTTTGAAATACAACAAATAGTACAAGTGTTACTTATACACATCCCTAGTTTCGTAATTTTGTAATCATGATGACAATTTGATGAATGGAGTTGGCAGGTGTGCAGACAAGGTGAAAGACCAAAATGCACAGTCTGCAATTCAACTTACCGATGGGTTGATAGGTCTTGGTCCGCATCGAGCAAGTTGGGTTCACCAATTGAAGACTTTGGGGCTCATCTCCAACGAAATCGTTGCTATATGTTTTGATCCGGATGTGGAAGACAGAAGCAGAAGGCAAGGCCCTTTGTTACCAACATCAGCTGGCTTTCTTTCATTTGGAAACTCATTTGAATCACAAGTTGGGACTATCCATTGGACAAGCAATATTCCGGTTCACGATGAAGATGGGTAAGCTCCAAATGATCTCAATATGTCAACATTGTTTACATGGGACCTCACTTTTACTGTAGGAGAGGTCTAGGATATATCCTAGATATAACTCAAAATGGGGACTTCTTTTTACTTTTATCCTTGGAGAACCCCAAAATTACCTTGTTGGGCCCGCTTCGTAGGTTGGATTTAGTGTCTTGCATTATTTATGGACTTTAATAGTAAGCTCTTAACCTTGGAACAACATGGAAATCATCCTTTTTGGTACAGTGTGAATCATCTACTTAATAAAAAAACAAGAGCACTCATTTGAGGTCATACTATTGTGCAAGACCTCTCCTTTGAACTACACAAAATTTCAAGAATGAACAACTGCACTTTTGTCTTACATGGAAGGATTCTTTGTCATCTAATAGACATTTTTGGTCCTCATTGTTGTCTTACATGGAAGGATCAATTCTCTATCATTGAATAAATAGTTTTGGTCCTTACTATCATTCTAGGATTAAAATCTTCTTTTTAAGAATTTGATGACATGGCAAATTATCAATAAGGATAGATAAAAAAATGTCATCTTTGACTGGACAATCCTTTCTTGTTGTGAGTTGATGTGAGTTGATCTTTCAATGTTATGCAATAATATTGGTAGTTTGGTATGTGTTTGCTCAATCATCTCATATATCATTTTTCTACTAAGTAAACATTAACCTTACATTTATTCATATATACAAAATAAATGCATCCCAAATCACAAGCATGGACTAACATGTGTAGCTTACAAAAAAAATATTATAGTTGTAGGAGTAGTTGAATTAGATTGGTCTTTGTAGTGTCTAAAATGAAATATTAAAATGATCTTTTTATCAATGTAAATGGGTAGGGAATTGGAGCCTATATACATAGCAAGACTAATGAAAATCCACTATCGGACAAAAACTATTCACTTTCAAGAGCCTATTACTAAAAAAGAAAGGAGAAATTCTAATCCATATGTTGTCGTCCCAGGGGTGCGAATGGGCTTTGATACCGGAAGTGATCTTACTTATTTGACAAAGAAAATATACCATGATGTTGTACAAGTTGTGAGTTTTGCTCTAACCTCAACTTGTGTAATATTCTATTCATTGTTTTCAATCTACAAATTCACACAAATCTTCTCAATCAAACTTGCTAGGAATACAAAGATAGAATTTGCCCAGTCCACTTTTGTATAGAAATTTTGATTTAATTTCAATATTTAAATCTTTTATCCTCTAAATAAAATAGAATTGCAAATATAGCTTGCATTGTACTCCTACATGATTAAAATTCATAGATTTTCCAATTAGTGTCAATTGAATATGTAGGATACAGCTAAATAATGAAGCCAAATCAAAGGGATATCAAAGAACAAAAGATTCAAATGAGTTTGTGAAACATGAGCAAAGAATGTGTTGGGTAAATAGAGGGTATGATTTATATTTTATTTTTGTTGCATATAGCAAATTCTTAGCAATGATTTTTCTTATCATATTAATAATGTACAATTCAATGCAACCTTGTTGAATTAGGTCTATTGATTACTAGCATGCAAAAAGTGATCAATTCTTCCAAATTAAATTTGTGTTAAAGAGTTTGTGAAAAGAACAACATTGTTTTGAAGTTGAGGAAAAAAAAGGGGACACACACTTGAATGTGGTATTAAAATACTTAACAAAAAAAAATTTATTTCATGAAGTGAAAGGTTCCTTAGTTGATGGGTTGTGGTGGTTTTTATATGCAGTCAAAAAATTCCAATTACTGAGTTTGGAGACCTTGTCTTTGAATTTGAGTCGCTTGATGATGATGGTACTCCTCCTAATATGGTCATCAAGCCACAATACTACATCACTTCACGAGTATGTACAAAAACTTTTTTTTGAATTTGGTGTTCATATCTTCTCATTCCATATCTTAAATTACATTGTTTTGTTTGCTATGTTGAGATCTCATGGACCATCAACCCGTTGGTTATGATCTTGGTATTGTCACAAAGCCCTAGGCAAAGAGGGATGTATAGGCCCCGGTATAGGCTTTGCTTCATGAAATTTTGACTTACAGCATGAAAATTATTGAATTTCAAAGTTTTTATGAATTAAATAAATTAGAAAATTATTTTTACTTTCATTTTGATTGTGGCAACAACACAAGGCACACTAGTAGACTTGAAGTAATACATGACTTTGAATACCAATCCTCTTTAGTATGTATATTAGGCGAGTTGATACATGCAAAATTTTTAGGAATTTTTTTTTTAATATCTAAAAGACTTGATCATAATGTAGGGTTCTCGAAAGCACCCAAGAACTTGTTTTAACATGCTGAAGGAAGTAGAATTTGATTATGGCAACATTGGAGGTACGGAACAACTTCAATTATAGGATAATGATAGATGATCTCAATTATGGCAGAACCATCCATAGTCAACTACTTTAGGAATTCGACATTTATTCTAAAGTAGTATAACTTACTGCATTGCACTTGATTAGTCCCAATTTTGGAAAGGAGGGAAAACATATTCTACACTTTGGTTGAAAATTTATTTTGGCCTTGGTTGCAACTATTTCCAGCCATATACATAACATTTAGTAGCCTAAAGAGAGGCTGCCTTATCCTCTCTTTAGGTATCATCCAAGAATTCCATCACATGGCATGCCGTAAACCTAGTTGGCTACTTACAGTTTGAGAAATTTCGCCACTTGTTTTCATAACTACTGAATGGTGTGGAATATTCCACACCATTCCATTGGAGGGTGGGTAGAGAGGCTAACAACTATTGAATGTTATGTAGGTTGGATATGGATCCTTGGTTGGGAATGGGTGGTTTTATCATATATTACAATTTTATTTAGGAAGTTAGTAATTGAATTTGGATATTGTAATGTTCAAATCTTAGTTTTAATGGTCATAAATTTTGTTAAATAATTTGAGATTGATTAATCGCTAAATGCCCAAGGCACCAAACTTTGGTGTTGATAATACTTTGAAGTTAAATAAAACCTAAACAAGTTGCTAGTTTTAGTAGTTTATAATTTTAGAAAATTCTTTCTAAAGTCTAGTTTTAGAATCAAAAATCCGATCTTGAAAACAAATGATAGTGATTTTTCTATTCAAGATTTTTTGCAAGGGTGTCCATTGCAATCTTGACTTTTTGTATTATTGAGGGCTTTTGAAAATGAGCCTCAAGTACACTAGATCTTGGAGAAAAAATCACATTATAAATTCATTTTTTTTTTAAATTGTGAAAGAGGTTTTGAAAAGGCATAAATTGATTGGGGTTATGCATGTTAGGACATTTTACCTCATTTTTCTGGTGACCAATCTTTTAGATTCGACATGTGAAAAGAAGATTGAAAGACTTCAATTCACTTTCACAATTTTAACACCCTCATAATTAAACATTATAATCTTTTTATCCATAAGTGATATTGTTGTATTTTCTTTTCTTATGTGTTTTTTACATTGATACAATTTATCAAAATATTGGCTTTTTATTCAATTTAAAGCAAATTCCTAAAAGCTCAAAAGGTTAAATGATAAATTCATATATTTAATAGTGGCATTTACCTACTATAGGTCATTGATTTGATACTTTATGCATTCATTTCTATCAATAAAATTAATTAGAATTTACATTTTTAGATTTGACAATTTGCACTATTTTTATGGTGTAATTACAGCGGAACTCATGAAAGGACACCTCTTCATCTTCAATAGCAACCTCAATCGAATAGGATGGCACGTGGTAGAATCTTGTAGGGATTTAGATACAATTAACCATGATTTAAATACAGTTGACCGTGATTTAGATACAATTGACTATGGAGAAAGCGAAACATGAAAGCGTTGTTCAATTTGTAGTATTGTTCTTTTAATGTAGTTAATAGATTCAATTTGGCTATTTTTATTATATCTTGTAAGATAATAATACCAATACATTGGTTGCATTTTGAACTTTGGAAATTCTTGAATTTAAGATGATGACAAATCTTGAATTTAGATTAATAAACCTACAAGTTATAGCAATTCACATGTGTCTTGTTGCCATTGAAGCCTTTGATTATTGAAATCAAGCACAAATAAATGTTTTTTCAACATCATAGCTGAAAACACAAAGCATGTATCAATATTTTGTATAAATTAAAATAAATATAACATTCTTATGATGATATTAATTTTAGAAAGGAAAAATCTTAGAGAGAAGATGTATTGCAAATTACCTATGAGTTTAGACTTAGATAAAATTGTAAAAGTAGCTTTAGCTAAGTGTATGTCATGTATTAGTGGACATGAATACATGATGGAGTAAAAAAGGCAATCCAATTCTAACCTTGCAATATTTTATAAAAATTTACATATGTTTTCAAACATTTGGAAAAAAATCAAACAATTATTAAATTTATATATTTTTCAACCATAATTTGTTGATTTCTAACAATCAAAACAATTTTCTTACATATCATAAGCACTTTTAAATTCATGAAATAGCAAAGCAATCATGATTTTGAATTTAATTCATTTAAATAATTTAATTAATCTCAATCATATATTTATATATAGAAAAATTTCACTTCAATTGCATTGGGAGGTTACTCCATATAAACTTAACCCTTAAAAGACATTGTAGATGTTTTTTTGTCTAACAATTGACAAAGAATCCTTTTATGTTGGACAAGGGGGTTTCATAAGGGGCTGTATATATATAAAAAATTTAGGAATTAAATCCACCCTATACTTGTAATTTTTGCAAATGGTTTGAATATAACACACCTTGCAGTATTAAATTTCTTCTAAAAAATCACGTATTCTATTGTATATTTGTATATCTAAACTAAATATATTTTGAAAATTTAAGGATGCATCATTAATGTCTCTTGCATAGTTTTGAAACTTTGTCCTAGTAACCTTCTAAGTTCTATTATCACTGAAGGATCAAAATTTTGATTTTTGATTTATTTTTCCTTTTAAAGGTGTTTTTTAATTCATTTCCATTTCTTTTAAATGTTTTCCCATAAAGAATCTAAAATGGAACAACTCTATTGACAATTTAATAAATCAAATATTGACATTGGTTTATATATAGTATTTTTTTAGATACATGTTTATCATAATAGATTGAATTCATATATATATATATATATATATATATATATATATATATATATATAAGGATGATATCTAGATCCAAAATTTTCACCAAATATGTATAATATACATTCATTTCAATTTTTCATTGTGTGTGCATATTTCTTGGTCTACTAATGGAAATGGAAGATTCACATATGCAAAATCTTGCTTAATCCATAATACCTTCTTGAATATTAGCTATATTATATATTCATGGATATGTAGATTATAAAACATCAAGATGATTTACCTCCAAAGTTTTGTACTAGATCATCATGGTCATCTTTGAAAATATTCATCCACAACCTTTTTTCAATTGTTTGGGTGGAAAAGAAGAAAAAAAGATATTGGTTATCTAGAAATATTGTTACATTTTCAATAAAATTGAATAGATGACATAGTGACAAACTATCATCTGTTGATTTATGCTAACTTAAAAATTTTGACAATTGTTCATAATTGTTAAAAATGCATTGCTAGTAAAATCTATGTTGCCATAGCAACTTAAAGTTCCCTTAAACCACTAACATCCAAAGCAAATTATTGGAGAATATTTTTTTTCTAAAGATATGAATATTAAATGATTTTGATTTATTTGTGGTGCTTGCATATTATCTTTTTTAGTTTCTTTATTAGCTCAAATCACATAAAAATATCAATATAAAATGAGATATAAGTATTTCAAATTTGGAGTTAGCATAAATCAACAAAATTTTAACATCTATAAATCCATAAATTTTTATTCACACATCACAATTCAAAAATATTAGCATTTCAAATGACAAATTAAAAAGTTCATCTTACCACTCAAAAACAAAGAAAAAACAAAAAAAAGGTCATCCAAAATTATGACTTTAAATCAAAAGAAAAACTCAATCATTTGTTCAACTAGAGACAAAATTTTTGTTAGATGTCATTTTGGTGTAAACAAATATATATAAATATAAATGTTTCCAAAAAATCATTCAAATAAAAATATGACTTTAAAAATGGTAAATAATGAAAAATGTTTTCAGGTGTTTACGAATTGATTGATTTTAATTTGTAAATGTCATCAATAGCGTTTAGTATTGAAATGTAGGAGATCTATATTTGATTGAAATGAAGTCACTTAACATATTGTATTGTATGGATTCTTTAAACCTCAAAATAGAGATGTTCCACAAATATTATAATTGGTATGAAATCATAACTCTCCAATGTCTAAAACTTTCTTTAGTTTAAAATAGAATAGTTCAAAATCAAACAAAAATTTTAACTTTTATATAGCTACAATTTTGAATTGATTTTGCAATTTTCTTAATATAAACATTCAAGAATCGTAGATTCTAAATTATTAAAAATTCAAGTCTAATTAAAAGTGAATGAAGTATATTTTGTATTTTTTAATTCTTTTCCAAAAATTTAGAAATAATTAACAAATTTATACAATTATAAAAATTACATACATACATTTCTATGTTTGTGTATTATTACATATAAAAAATTACTAATCATAAATTTATTATATTATTTGAATTTCATATTTTTGTATAACATTGAATTTTTAAGACCAATCAAAGTATGAAATCATTCTACATAGTTTGATGAATTCCGAAAATAATTTCTTTCAAAAAACCTCATCAATCTTCATTTTTTAATTGAAAATTTGCAGTTACATCAATACAAAAGTTCCATAAAAACCTTTTGTATACTTCAGAATTAACCTACCTCCCATTGTAAATAATTGCTAGGTTTAACAGTTAGATAGAGAATTTGATCATCATGGGCAGCATCAAATGTCCCTTCAATGGCAAATTTTATTTTGGGAAAATCATTGATTGGTGGTATTACTTTGCCCTGCATATTAAATCACATTCTATTTTAGTTAAAGATTCATTTTAGTAAATATTTACTTCAAACATAGGGGCGGACATCAAGTTCATAGATATTGGTAGTTTAAATAATAGAACTTTAATAAAATTAGATTGCTAAAGAAACATTCAATAACATTACAAATAAATCTTCTTTATGATTAATGGAGACTTGGAGAGATCTTGTTATGTGGTCATGTCTTATAAGGTCAAAATGTCTCATGTCAATTATTGAGACACAAGTGTTTCTTTTGAGCTCATCGTCATTGTGGCAAATTGTCACAATGAGCTCAAATGTTGTTTAATTAATTTTGTTTTATTTACTTCCTTTTATATATCATCCCCAACCAATCAGTTGTGAAACAATTTAAATTATAAAAACTTTAGTATTCCCTCCCTTCCCCTCCAATTCAAAAATAATATAATTTAAACTTTTGTCAAAGTCCCTTCCCTCCCCTCTCCCTCTTTATATGTCTAAATGTTAGATTCCCTGGCAATGAATACGGGATAAATGAGCTTCAATCAACGCTATGTCGCCAAACCCTATCAAGTCATTGATGGTACCTGATTTTTTAATGAACGACTCTCCATCGACAGCTCTCAGAGGTGTCTCCAATTTTTCATTGGATCAACAGTCCAAATCCAATGCCATTCGCGGTGGGTTTATCAACAACAATAAGGTGGTTTGTTTTAATTTTACATCAGATTGACAATTGTACAAATTTGTCAAGAAGGGGGAGGCCAAGCAAAGGTCTTGGATGCCTCTTTTGGGTACATTGTCATACAAATGCCATTTCATGATACATGGAAAGACCTTTGTACGATTACTTTATCAAGTGGTCAGCCTTCTTCATATTTAAAACTAATAATGGTAGACAAACTAATTATTAGTCACATGTAGAAACATTTTTAGATAGGTTTGTGGAAAATAATTGTAAAAAATTCAACACATAATGGACAAAAAGATGGCATGCTACATTAACATATTTGAAACAACTTTTGCATGTACATAATAGTAGTACAAATTATTAAAATTAAAAAATGTAAAGCTTTAAGAAAATAGTTTATAGATTTGATATATTTTTCATACAATCATGTTCATTGGAATACACACACACACACACACATATATATATATATATATATATATGAATAGAAACATAGCATGGATATATGAAATACAAGCCTTATCAATCTTTCTAGACTTTGAAGGGGGTCTTTAACATAGTCTTTTTTGAGTTTCTATCATTTTAGGGTCATCTTCTACTTCAACATATTCTTTGTTAGTTGCATATAAATCAAGTTGCTCCCTAATTAAGTTTTTGACTAAGATTTGAATTAAAAAATTTTCATAATGTCAAATTTAATAATATATATTTCATACAATAAAGTGACAATCAATTTACCTTCAAATTTGAATACAAAATAAAACCAAAATTGTTATTTTAATAGCAATATATAAAATGGTTTTTAGCCATTAAAATACCTAAAATACTCAAAAGTGTACCAAAGTTATTAGTGAATCATACAATTTACTTTCTAAGAAAGTATTTTTGCTCTTTGTATCAATTATAATTGGAATTCCATGTTTTTGAGTTGTAATAATATCATCTTGAAATGAAATGAATAGTAGATTTGTTGTATATGCACATTATACTTTGTATACAATACAAATTGTTTTTTTTGTAAAAGAATGTATTAATTAATTTTTGTTTTAAATTTATTAGAATGTAGAAAATTGAAATCAATACACTAATTTTTGCTAGAAAACTATAGATTAAATATATGACTTGTGCTAGAAACATACCTACAAGGAATTACTATTAGTGTTGCCCAAGATGGATTGTTTTCCTTGGACTTCTCTTTGAAATCTATACCAAAAGAAAAATAACCTACTTGTGATATCTTTGGTTTTAATGCTTTTGCTATACAAAATCCAAGCACATTTAGGCTAATAAGTTTTTTTTAACCCATTGATCTACAAGAGTCTTCTTGCAATTACCCATTCCACTAATGCCATTAGACTCAAATAGAATGTCTATATCTTCTTGGATTTTTTTAGTTATACATCTAACAAAAACACAATTTCTAGAATTATATTCAAAATAAAATTTCCAATCACAATAATATTTTTGAATAAATTCAAACTCAAATACTATATTTATGAAAAAGATTTATCTTCATTAAATGTATTCAATGGTTACATCTTTCCTAATTATAGACATAAGACTCAATCTTCAAATAAAAAAACATTCACAGAATTTTGTATCTTTCATGTGTCAAATTGTTAATATCTTCAAGGTTTTCAAATTTCTTCACACCTTTGTTACATCTTTACTATTTGCAAGGTAAAAAGAGAGTACATATATTTAGACTAAAATTTATCTTCTCATCTTAAAAAGGCCCTTCATTTTAATCTTCAAAGGCTTCAAACAAAAAATAACAATTGTCTACTTGTTTTTTTATCCCTAAAGACCCAAAGTCCCTTCAAGGGACAAATGGAAAATTGAGCGGGTTTATATGATTACAATTTTTAATGTAATTTTTGGAAGCTTTATCCAAAATTGGAAGTAAATTAGCTTTCTAGGAGTATGATTTTATTTCAATATGCATCCAAGAACAAAAGTTGTGCAATCAAATTTAAAAAAATTGAGCCTTGGCAATATAAAAAATCACAAAAACTTGAAATTATATAAAAAACATTCTCATAGATAATGTTTTTTTTTGTTTTTTTGTTTTTTTCCTTTTTGGAAGTCTTTAATTCATTACATTTGGATAAGTGGCAAGAATTTTTTATATTTTATTTGTAGGCATTTAGAACATCTTTGTAAAAATATAACATATTGACTTTGTTTTATAACTCAATTTTCACAATTTTTCAAAAAATAAAGTTTCATATGGTTTAGTTTGTTTCCAAGAACAATCTCAACAATGAAATTTGAAAATTTTAATTCTATCTTAGAGCTGTTGACAATTTGTTTATTCTTTCCATCTCTCATCCACTTCTACTTAACAATTTTTTGAAGGAAAAAAACACCGTTTTTTAATCAAATTTTTAAAGATTCTCAACTCAATTGTTCAATATAAATTCTATTTGAATCAAAATCTATAGTGCCAAAAATTGAAGTTAAGAAGATTCAAAGTTTTATAATCTAATGTGACAAAGAGATTTCTTTACTTCAAATGCTAATATCTTCCAATACATGCAATCAAACTTCACAAATATATTACCACATATTTTTATACAAGTTGAATAAGATCCTATGGTTAATGGTTTAATATCAAAAAAATTATTTTTCTATTTTCTTGATCCATTGTAACATAAATGGTTGTTTTGAGTGTTTTTTGACCAAAAAAACACCTTCGGAATTTAGGTGGCTTTTACATTTAGATCTAATTTGAGTTAAAGGTTTTATTTTAATCAATACACTATAAAAAAGAATATGAGTGATCTTCCAAATATGTATATTACTCCATATAAAACCATAATATGTAGTGACCTTGTCACTTCTTTACCCTGCTTTTGTAATTACTCCATTCAATTGCAAATGAATGATATTATTATTTGCACCTTTGTCTACACCACAACCTTTAACAACAAAGTTATTGTTGTAATCATTACCAATTGTAAGCAATATTAATATAGCAAATGGAAAAAATGTAATTTATCCAAAATAGGAATGAATATTCACTTCATTCTTGTCTTGCATTTGCAATGTAATGCTATCAATAATAAAAACACCCCTAACATTTGATGAGTCTATATAATTGATAGATAATAGGCATTCATAGTAATTATTGCCATCACACAGTTGCTTGTGCTTCTCTTGAATTTCATGGCATAAGCGAAATGATTCTCCTATGCACTTCATGATTGATCCATAGGTAGATTGAAACTTTCCATGAGGACCCTATATTTAGATTTCAAAGAAGGTATTATTAACAATCATTTATATTGTGAAATTATCTATAAAAATTACTATTAGCATGTCATATATCAAAACAAAACAAAACAAATACTCTTTCAATCTTCTCTTGCGTATAATAGTACATTTTTCACATTATCTATTAATCTATTGCTATCTAAGGTGTGATTGATATTGCCTCTTGACAAAGTAAGTATATGTGATTGAATCATGAAATTCATTAAACATTTAAACTAAGACCTTTTCTATTGGATGAGATCCTTGAAGCAATAAGTAATGTCATGACAAATGATTGATCTTCAAAATAAGGTGACCAAATGAGCAATGTTTTTTTTTGCTTGATAAATGATGCATAAACCCCACCTATATCTATTATCTCTTGTATTGAAATTATAACTCAAAATAGTGAATGAATTGAAGAAAAGAAGCACTAAACAAATTTCTAATGTTTGATTGATAGCTAGCAACTTTGCAATGTACCCATGTGTTCCTACTTCCCGTATCAATAATAAAGTTAAACTCTTGAGGAGGGATGCCTAATTTCATCATAATGTAATAAGCTTCCCTACAATGCATTTGCATAAAGGAACATAGTCCATCAAAATGCTATAAATAACATATCAATCTTCAAAAACTAACCATTTTAGAAAAACAATCGTTTTTAACATCTTCTTCTATTCCAAATGCATAGATATTGAAATCCAAAGGAAATAAATATGTAGTAAATTCAAGAAGGATAACAACACCTAATTGTGTGACCTTTTTGCAAAATTGCTCCATCTAGAGTCTTGCCTAAAATGCATGTATAGCCACCGAGATGAGAGCTTAGGGTCAATTTTGGGTATACCTATTCTCACTACTTTAAAAACTCATAACTAATTTACTTATATGGCTTCCAAAAAATGCATTCTAAAAAAAATTGAAAATCCCCTATTGACTACCAAATAAGATTCAACCATAATTTTTTATAATTGAATTGGAGGAACCATGATCAACCGTTTATTATTAAAAGATATCAACTGTATTGTTACCTTACACCTCAACGGAAGGTGATTAAGTGACAATGCCATCCAAATTGAGTTGAAAAAATGGACTTGAGGCTTCCATTTGTTGTAGGCCCCATCTCCCAAGCCAAATCCTCCCTTCCAAATCATTGCTTGCATTTAGAAATTGTTTGTATATGTAGTCATACAAGGGAAACAAAATCCCTAATGGCTTCTTTGACCAAAGGTCATGAGTAAGTAAGCTTATATGATGTCGTGAGTGCCATCCAACATTTGACATAACAAAACTCAAAGCAATAAGTGCCACCAATAGTTTGAGCTCGAAGGCTTCCATTTGCTCCAATGGAATAGAATTCTACATATATACATTACTATACATTGGTTCTATGAGTAGAACTTCTAAGTTCTCAATTTGAAGTTAGGCATTTCAAATTCAATATCCATCACCCAAATCCACAAAAAGGTTGAAAAATACTACCATAATACTTAGTAGCATGCACTGTTACTACCTTGATTCTACAGTAGATAGTGTGGAATATTCCACATTCATCAATATCTAAGTGAATAGGTGGAGGTTGAATGTAGTGAGTAGGGAATATGAAGGAAAGACAATGGACATGAAATGAAGGTTATTGAACATTTTGGCACTCAACATTAGCTTCTAACATCTAGAAGATGTGACACTAATGCAAGGCCAACCATCAATTAGCAATAGCCATAGAACTATTGAAGTGATTGATGTCATAAATTTTTGAACCCAAGATGTAAGCAAGCATGAATCAAGGAAAGAAGAAGGAACCATTTAGATACTCTAATCCAAGGAAGAATTAAGAGTTGGGTCCTAAACGTCATGAGTTTCTTTTATATGCAATGAACACCCATTAACTATTTTAACCTGATTAACATCATCATGTTGCCTCCACGGTGCTTGGAGATTGTAACCATGACCTCCTCGCCTCCTTATTGACATAGTTGTAGCTATACAAGTACAATAACTAATATAATTATATATACCACCCGGTCGTAGTTCTTCGCTTCTATTTCCTTCTCAAATGATAAAAACTCGAATCTCCAAAGAAAGTCAATGTAAATAAAGTGTTTGTCCATGATGACAATGAGCCAATATCTAGTGGATTAAAGGCCATTGATGCAAATTTCCTTCTCAATTGCGAAGCCAAGAGCCTAATGCCCTTGCATAGCACTCTTGAATCTTTGAGTAAGCAGATGAGTATGCTTATGATACAAATGCTGAACCCAATTATTGCTTCACCTCCGTCTTCTTGAAGTTACTTAGATTTGACACCTGACAGACATTCTCCATAAGTTGCAAACAAACAGAGTTGTGCGGCATGGGGATGTGGAGAATTCATTAGCAAGGAGTAACTCTAATTACATTGCAAATGGTGGAGATTTCAGCAATATTAGACTGATATTCTCCTACCCCTCTAGTAATTTGTACATGGGTGATTGCAAGAAATACTTGTCCTTTTGGGCTCAAAATGACCTTATTTTTGTAGTACTATAATTTTGGGAATAATTTTTTTTAAATACAATAAAATATGGATAATTTGTAAAATACTCATAATAGTATATGTCAAAAAATTCAGACCTAGAAAAAATTTATCTCTAAAAGTTATGCACAACAAAAGAGACCTAGAAAAATGCAAGAAAATAGATGCTTTTGAATTTGGATTTTAGAAAATAGTAAAAAAATTCAAAAAATTCAATGAAAAAAATCCATTTAAAAAATCTTCTCTTTGGTCCCATGTAAACAAAATAGTCATCATAAAAAATTTTCCCCTCTTCATAGTGCTTGTGCAAATAGTGTCTACTTTCAACCCATGTGTAACCTTTACACTAGGTTCTTTGCCAAAAGTCTCATCAAATGTCTTTAGAATGTTAGCCCACCTACAACATGGCAAAACCTTGGCTTCAAAATTGCATTTTTGGTCCCCAAATAGGATTGAGAATCCTCAAAACAGCCAAGATAGATACTCAATCGGGGCCACCTTAAAAATAGTATATTATTTCTTAAATTTTAAAAAAATTATTGAATGTTAGGTCAACTACACATACTTTTCTTCAAAATATCAGCTAAAACATATTTAAACTACAAAAATTATGAGGAAAAACACTACCAAAGATACTAAGGGGACACAAAAAAGACAAGTGTTTCTTGCAATCACCCTCATGAGTTATTGAAGTTGGTTATGATTTAATGAGTGACAATAGTGTGGTATGGTTTAATCTAGTGTTGACCTTTAGTGTTGACCCTTAGGTTGGAACTAGTTTAGTTTTTAGTTGATTTATGGTCATGTAATGATATTGATAATGACGAACATGGGGGTCTTAGGTGTGAGGAGACAAATAGACATGACTTGGTCACATTTTGTGAAAATACGATTTCTATGTATGCATGATTGAAAATATTTTTACAAAATATTTAAAATAATTATTTTAAAGACTTATTGAAATCATTATCATGCATTCTATTCAAATGTATCAAAATTTTACTAATATGTGCTACAATGAATGCGTAGCATACCAAGCACAAGCCCCTAGAAATTAATGGTAGCATTTGTGATATTATAGAGGGAATTATGATTTTAGTAGTATGAGGACTAAAGCCATGAAATGAAACCATGGCATGGAGCATAGAATCCAAGATATTGATAGTTTGGAAGAGCTCCAATTATTTATTATAAATTTTCAAAAGCATTCTTACTATATTGAGGTCGAACATTTAAGAATTAACCCTTCTAGAACAAACTCATATTACCTCTTTTGGTTTTCCTACTCCTAATAGGAGTTTTGGAGAATTTGTGTGAAAATTTTTACATATTATAATTAATTATTTTTTTGAAACCACCGCATAGAACACACTTTATTCTTTATTCAATCTAATTTGGTCAATCTAATCATAGAGAGATTTTCCCCATTTACTTAGGTTGTATTTTCCACAACAAGATTGGTCTAATCCAAATTTCAAATTATGAATCCTTCGTCCTTAAAAAAGGGTAATATAACAGATATAAGAAGAATCAAAGTGGGATCTTTTTCTTTTACGGCAGGCATCAAATGTTCGTAATTGCATCGTCGTCACGCAAGCAATCCTCCGGCCGCGCCGGCCTGACCACCTTCCTCGCGAGTTTTGGTCGCCATGGCCGCTGCGCCATCGTCCATTTCTTCATCGTCCGTTTCTTCTTCCTTGATCATGTCGTCGACGTCTTCGGGGTTGAAAATGGCATGCCGAAGAAGCCTCAGCGGCGTTGCGTCCTTTCACTCGCACTCTGCAATCGACACATTCTGTCCTGCTCGGTTGTTCTCCACGAAACGAGAGCATCTCTGGTGGAAACACGACTGGAGATTGGTCCACAGTCACGTCTGCCTTGCTTGCCCGGTTTTGAGCACCCGCGTTTGTGGGAATTATGATAATTTATTCTCAAGGGGAGAGTTTCGAATGCAATGGACGTCGAGACGTGAAAATTCGAGAGATTCAGGGATTTGTAGTGCGACGACCAGCAGTCAGGACGTCTCGGCTGACAAGGTGTGTTGGATTTTCTTGTTCCTGAGAGTGGAGACTGCTTAATTTGGAGAATTTGGAAAATTTCGTAGAAATTTGGTGAACATCTTGACGATTATACGCTCGGGACGACGATTGTAGTCTGAATTGCGGGAATGGGAATTGTTTGGAAGCAAACGTGATGTTTAGAATGTTTAGTGAGTTTGCTTCGGAAGGGAATGTGGTTCTGGTCAATGAGAATTAATTTCTGCACAAACCCTAGTATTTACCCCTGAAATTTAGGACGAAAATGACACGCGATTTGGTTTGTGCTGTCTCCAAACCCTAACTTGTAGGTTGTAGAAGTTGAGGAGTCCTTGTGGAAGTGCAAGGACGACGAAAAAAATTATGAGATAGGGGAGTTTCATGATGACAAAGCGGTTTTCATGAGATTCAAATTTTTCTTTTTAGTATAGAATTGTTCTCTTTGAAAAGGATTGTACCTGTTGTCAGTTTTGTCACTACAGATATATATTTTACGGATATGCGTTTCTAGGTCAAGTACTTTCGAGTTCAAAATGGTACTCCGTATAAAATAGACAAGTCTACTCGCGGCACTTTATGCCTTTTAATCATATGTCGGAGTGCGTTTGGGGGAGAGCAGTACTGAGCTGAGGAGATCCAATATCCAAATCCTTTCTTATTAAATATTTATCACTATTTGAATATCTTATGCAATTTCAGAACGGGAGGTTGTAGACCATTATAGTGTCAGTAGACAACCCCATTTCCATTCACAGATCAGTGGCCATAGACATTTGCTTACAGAATTAGTACAACCAGAGTGTATGAATAGACAAGTTCGCGGGACCAGGGGTCAATATAGGAGATGGGATCAGATGCTTCAAATCGTCTGGAATTTGAGAGTTAAGGAGGTGCGGCATGCCTTGTTTCAATTCTAAATGCACACATTCTTGCTTTCAGTCTGCTTTCTCAAATTGGAAAGCTGGAGAGAAGTATGCAATTGATCTTGCCAGGATGTAACATCTGGGCCAGATTTGTTGACTGACAGTGTGAATCTTGAGCAGGAAGTTGACCGCGACGTCTCAATTGTCAATGACATGCTGAACTTTCTGAATGAATCGTGGACACCTTTTCACGCAACAGGTGAACCTCAATCACGTGGTCGTTTGCTGCTTACATTGGAGTGTTAAGTGGTCCTTAAGTTGCTAAGGTCATCTGAGTGATTTGAAAATGAGCGTGATTGATTAAGTGAGGAATGTGATCAACGTGGTTTTCATACGAACAGGATTAAATGATTGTTGCTTTGTATTTTGAAGATTGGTTGATCGGTCTCCCTAGGTTGTTGACGGCAATGTGTTTTTAATTTCAGCGGAAGCCAAGCGCCAACTACTGAAAGCAGGATTTCTGCAGCTGAAAGAGGAACAAGAGTGGGCGGTACAACCCGGCGGTCGCTACTTCTTCACTAGAAATATGTCCTCCATCTTTGCGTTTGCCATCGGACAAAAGTAAGATATTCGTAACTTGCCAAATTACTCTACTTTTTTGTGAATCACGGTTTGCGGTTTCCATGTATTCAGAAGCATTTTCTCCGCCAGCTCAGTAGCATGGTTGCGGTAAACTCTCATTATATTTCTGAGCTTTCACTATCCATTGTCACTTATGGTATGCCCTTCACAGATATGAAGTTGGCAATGGCTTTCACGTAGTGGCAGCACATACGGACAGCCCGTGTCCTAAACTCAAGCCTGTATCAGCGGCCGCTAAAGCGGGATTTTTGAACGTGGGGGTGCAAACTTACGGGAGCGGACTGTGGCATACTTGGTTTGATCGAGATCTGAGCGTCGCTGGTCGTGTACTTTTGAGAAAGGAAAATGGGACTGTTGTGCAAGAGCTGTTGAAGGTTGAGCGTCCAATCATGCGCATACCTACTTTGGCTATTCACCTGGACAGGTATGTATCAAATCACCATAACCTTTCAGCAAGCAGGTAATAGTGGAAATTTTTTCGATGTAATGTACAATACAATACCACCAAGTTTAGCACAATCTCTCTGAGATTGCACTTCTAATAGAAGTGAAGAGGCCCATGAGCTTAGGTGTCCTGAAAATCAGATCCTGAAGGCTTTTCATCTGACATTGATAATACTCTCTTCTTAGGACCGTGAACACTGACGGCTTCAAACCAAACCTGGAGACTCATTTAGCTCCAGTACTGGCTACTCAGATTAAGGCAGAGCTTCTTGGCAAGTCTGAGTTGGGAAGCCAGATTGAAGGTGGCAATGGAGCATTAAACTCCTCAAAAAAACCTCATCATCCATTGCTTTTGGAGGTCACTTACATTACCATCTTCGTCTATTGTGATTTCGAGGCATCATTGAGCTAATAAGTGCTAAATGTTCTTGAGCATCGAAGTAGAGCGCTCTACTGTGGGTGCAACTGATTGTTTCTTGAGGTAATTTGTTCACTTCTAGTCTATTCTATTGGAAATCAAGGACCAGGATTTGTAACCTTGCAGGTCCTTGCAGAGCAATTGAACTGCTCGGTGGAGGAGATAGTGGACTTTGAGTTGAATGTCTGCGACACCCAACCTAGTTGTCTCGGTGGAGCTCGTAAAGAGTTCATCTTCTCAGGCAGGCTTGACAATCTGGCATCGTCATACTGCGCACTGCGAGCCCTACTGGATACGTGTTCCGATTCAGCTTCCTTGGCTGATGAGAGCTGCATTCGAGCAATTGCCTTGTTCGACAATGAGGAGGTAACCTTCACTGTTGTAATCGTTCTTATTGATTTTATTGCGTTTTTCTGATTTCTCATTCTGCCAAGGAACACAAATGTTCTCATTAGTCGGTCACTTTCTTCAAGTTTTTTTGTAAGCATTGTAAGGGGTTCACTTTTCTTGTGAACTTGGCACAGGTTGGGTCAGATTCAGCTCAAGGGGCGGGATCACCTGTAATGTTTCAAGCTATGGGTCGCATCACAAGGTGGCTCACAAGACACACTCCCACTGAGGGAATTGAAGAGCGCACCATTCGGAAGTCGTTTCTGGGTAAGTTTTTGTCGGAAAGGCTCCGTAATTTCATCTCCTGTCGTAGATCAAAAAGTTATATTATCTTGTATTGAGAGTCTTTAGTACACAAATTGCATTTGAACCTGGAATTTTTCTTTCACATGGATCACTTGTGAAAAATTTGTAGGTCATCAAGTTCGTTATATCTTCTTACGATTCAAGTCTCTCCTTTTTATTGCTGATTAGGGGATTTGCTGCGTCCTCATTGACGTGGTGTGAGTTAGAGTTATCCAATTAGATTTACCCTTGTTAGTCATCTGAGTTAAAGTTTTCCAATTAGAAATGTTGAAGATGATGTGTTCTGAAGATGACTGTTGTGTGTATCTCCATATGGACAGTGTCAGCTGACATGGCGCATGCCCTGCATCCGAATTATACTGATCGGCATGAAGAAAACCATCAACCCAAGTTGCATGAGGGTTTAGTAATTAAATTTAATGCCAACCAGCGCTATGCTACTAACACTGTAACCGGTTTCCTTTTCAAAGAAGTGGCAAAAGTTGCTGGTGTGCCAACTCAGGTACAATAATACTGCTCTACAACTGCTCTTTTGTATTGTTTATGCATCGAGCATGTGGTTGCAGTTCAAGAGCGTCCTCTAATCGTTGATTCCTATTTCGTCGTTTCAGTAATATTGATGTTGATTCCTATAATACAATTTAATAATATTATAATAATATTGTACTCCTATTTCAATGTTTAGTAATATTGGACTTGGATGGGAATTAATTGATGTTGCTTTTCTTCGCTATTTGATGCAGAATTTTGTAGTCCGAAATGACATGGGTTGTGGGTCTACAATTGGCCCAATTCTTGCATCTGGCATTGGTATCCGGACTGTGGACTGTGGCATGCCTCAATTATCCATGCACAGGTATCCAGTTCATGGAGCTTTCTCTGTGATCCTTCGTATTTTAGTAGTATTATTAATGCTTATTTGTATAATGGATTTCATCACATGACCTCTTGAAATGTGAGACTGTTCGAATGAAATATTATGGAAGAGTTTGGCTATAATTCTTCAGATGGGATATGTGGAAAGAGCGGCTTGTGTCCTCAACAATGCTGATGAAAATGTTCTGAGACTTCTGAAATTTGACTTGGGCAGAGTTGTATTGAGGTGTTTGTTTCTGTACTTGCAGTATACGGGAAATGTGCGGAGCTGAGGATGTAGACATTTCATATCGGCATTTCAAGGCCTTTTTCGAGCTCTTCACTGCTATCGACAAGCTAAATGTAGATACTTAACTGCAGGAGTGTGAACCCGACTTGGAATTATTTTGATTGTTTACCTAGAAAGCAACATTTTTTGTATATTGATCTACTACAAATTCTTACAACCAGCAATAATTGTTCTCTACGCATGTACATGCAGCTAAATTTGGAGTATAACTCATGTTTGAATTTTGCCTCGTCAGTTTTTCTACAACTTTGGTTTTGCATTCAGCCTTTGAATGCAGGGATTCTGGTCGAAAAGGTCAGAAGTTTATCAGCCCAGTTTTTTCCCATTCTACTAGTACTTACAGTATACAGTAAACAAACTTGGAACCACCTGGCTTGGTGAAGTAAGTTAGAGGCACTCAGTAAGTCTGCAACAGTCTACTAACTTACGTTCATTCATAGCCAAAAAAGTATCTCCCATGTCCAACAGAGTGGTCCTTTCAAGGAGATGAACTTATCTATGTGTACATTTTGTATGAGGACTGGTGATGATGGACGTGTTCCCAACTTCCCATCACTCCACTGCCAAAAGCGTCCTACAGACAAATTTTGAATACCGTATTCGGAAACAAGTCAACAGAAACCAATCAATCTCGTTCTCTCTCACAATTTTTTATTGTAAGTTCGTGGTTGGATTTGAAGCAAGAATTGACTAAGATATCAACAGCTTAAATGATTTTTTCAAATCCCACTCCCGGAAAACTCAATGGAAATGCACACTTAAGATTCTAATGTTTGGAGATTGCTGTTGGAATTTAGAGTTGGAATCCTCGAAAGAGGAATGGAGGGCTGTGCCAGCCAAGGAAGTAGTGCAAGACCGAAGCGACGCACGCAGGCCCAGGCAGCAAGTTACCAGATGGACCCGCACCCGATGAAAAATTAGATTAACATCATGAGGTCCAATGAGTCTCGTATCAGATATTAAACTGATAAGAACAGATTTTAGAAGTGAACTTAGTTTAATTTGCAGAAAGTCATTGGTTGGATGGGAAGTTGGAATGCTGGTGTCATTGGTTGATTGGGAAGTTGCAAGAGAGTCATTAGCTACTAAAGAAGTTGTAATGTTGAAGGTTGTTGTTGTCTAGGGGAGTAAAAAGGAACCCCCTAGCGTTGATTAATATTAATCTTATGCAATGGGGGCAAGAAGAGAGAAATTGAGAATTTAGACATTATGACATAGATATGACCTAGATTTGCAATATTTGCATCTAATTATGACCAAAATGCCAAAACTGTGAAGTCTCCAAAGTGGTATGATACAAGGTTTCAAAAACTTTTATTTATCTTTAATTAAATTTGCCCAAGCAAATAGGAGTAAGAAATTGGAAAAATTTGTCAAAGTTTATTTCGCTGACTAATTGGATAAACTAGTTCAAAATTTGGAAGAAGTTTGCATTGTGGATTGTAGAGCCTATGCATACTTAGAAAATACTTGATGAATTGAATTGAACATTTTTGCACTTAAGGGTACAATGATTCACTTAGCATTTATATGCAAGAAAAATTCTAAATCCTTCAAAAGAAAAGGGGACTATTTTGGGTCCCAAATTATTGAAAATGACTTGCATTAGCAAGAGAAACAAATTTTATGTTTAAAAAGATTTTAACAATTTTGTTGTTGTGAATTTGATTGTATGATTTTGGTGAATTATATTGCATTCTTTCAAAAGTATTCAAAAGCTCTTGGTACAATTATTGGTGCTTGTAAAACTTAAATGGGGCTTGGAAGGTACTTATAGTTATGTATTTTATAGACTTACAACTTCACAAGGATCACAAGGATCACAAGGATCACAATTGGAAATTTTGAAATTCATCTTCACATCTTCTAGACATAGACTATATATTGATAAAATAAATATTAAAAATAAATAAATTACACACACATGATATATATATATATATATATATATATATATATATATGCACTTGTATTTAGAGCATATATGTTTCAATTTTCATCCTAATATATGGCTATCGCCTTATTTGCATGGTATCCTATACATATTAAACACAATAAAGATATCCTCTAAGTCGAACTTTATTTTTTGCCTAAATCTTCATATTTTTTTTCTTTTGATTTCCCATAATTAAATGAATGTAGAGGCCAATGATGGCATATACACAATGACAATATGACTCTCACTTCTCAAAAGACCAAGACTTGGTTGCATATATATATAGAGACAAATTGATCCTTCAAATTGGATTAAAAAATAACTCTAATTTACTCTTGTTAATAATTCAAAAGAGGAATTGTTTATTCTACCTATTTCTCAAATTGTCAATTATTTGCTATACAACCATACTTTGGCTAATTGTCTCCTCACAAACTTGTGTAATTTGACCATATTTTGGCCAAACAATCACAATTATACATGCAAAGAATTAAATACAACAACTAGACAATCACCATTCAAAAATATAGGCAATACTAAAAAATAGTACATATTACATGACTATACATTTAAGATTAATAAACTCCTCGTATAGATACAACCTTGATTAAAATAATACTATTATAATGCCTATTGTTTTCTATCATGTAGTGACTTGTGAGTTGTTTAGAAATTAACCTCTAAATTTTTTTGCAACCACATTGTTGTTTTTGAGGTTTTGATTAGTTGTTGCATATACAGAATTTACTTTTTTTTGCACACAATTT
Source organism: Pseudoscleropodium purum (assembly GCA_963969395.1). Lineage (NCBI taxonomy): Eukaryota > Viridiplantae > Streptophyta > Bryopsida > Hypnales > Brachytheciaceae > Pseudoscleropodium > Pseudoscleropodium purum. The sequence goes on along the minus strand of OZ017795.1, from coordinate 19,633,792 downwards.
CCATTTGGGAATGCACATTTTTGATGCATATCTTGAATTGAAATTTGTGAATTTATGTGGAGTTGGATAAAATTTCTATGAATTTCTGAATAATTTGGCCTCAAAAATTCAAATTTTAAATATTGAAGGACTTGTGAGGATTTGCCACTTGGCCTCATTTTTTAGGGCATTCTTCCTTAAAAACAATGACATGAAAAAAATCTTTTATATAAAAAAATTGTGTTTTAGAACTCTTTATCAATTTCTTTTTTCTTCTCACTTTTTGTAGTTATTTACAATCAATGTTCTACCTTTTGGATTGTGGAAAAAAGCATTTTTGAGTTTTTGATGAATTTATTGATGTTTTTGGAAGTTTTATAGTAAATTGCAATATTTAACTATAATTTTTTGACAAAGTGGGTTTAAGTTTTGATTTATGGTATTTGAGTTTCTAACCCTAGTATATACATTATATTAAAAGATACAAGTTGAATTCAACATTGTCTAATTCTCATTGAATTTTGAAGTTGGGATCACACCAATTCTCCAAAGGCACCTGATGAAAGAAAACTCTTTTTACTTTGAGCTTGTAGATATCACAAATAGTAAGGAATTTGAGTTTAAAATTTGTCCATATGTTCTACATGAATTTCAAATTAAATCTTATAGTTATAATTGTCATAGTTTAAATTCAAAATGCCAAGAGAATTGTAGGATTAAAAATTGTCTAAGTTGTATAGTGTGAGGGTAGAAAAGTCAAAATGAAGTTGAGTTGAGTTGAGTATTGCAACCTACAATACATCACAAAAGGACTTGGTTTAGGGTTGTTTTTTCAACTATGAACCACACATAATTATTGGTTAAAAAGCATGTTAAACATCAAAGTAGAGACACTATCAAATGAAGTAGTTTAAGATTTTAATTAACTAAGGTAGACCATAGTTGAAACAATATTGGCTTCTAGAATTGAAATGGTTGATGAACAAGTCAAGTGTTTTAGCTACCATTATTATTACTAGCTTTTCATTTCCACTTAGCCATGAATAGAAGTATCTCTAGACTCCATTTTACCTAGCGGAGTTGTGCAGTATGATGGTATCTCTTGCAAGAAAACATTCTTCAAAAAGAATTCTTTGTAGGTTCAATGTAGCTTCAAATGTGACTTGTAAAAAAAATTTCACTATGAAGTTAGCCTCCCTTATTATCCCTTGAAAAGATGCAAGCAAGTCTTGTTTTTCCAATTCCCCCCTTCCTCTTAAAAAAATAAAAAATTGTTGATTTCAATTAAAAAAATCCCCCCATTCTCCAATATTGTTGATCTCTAATTAAATAAGTAAACAATTGCCATTGATTGCCATTGTGAGAGACAATCTTGGCCACCAATGCTTTGGAATATGGAATATAATATGGAATACAAAATATCAAATACACACGGAAACATACAAGATATATACGTATCCATATAAAGTATAGATACGGATTATATAGATGTATACAAATTATATAAGACAAATAAATTTCAGATATCCAAAATCTTTTGTAGTCCAAATAGATTTTAGAAAAATACAAATATGGGATGGAGCAAGTATTTCACAAGCATGTGTCTCATTTTCTCAACCAATGACAAAGTGACATGGCTATCCCTTTCATATTTTTTGGAAAAATTTAACCACCAATGGTTGAATGATATGTATACCCCATTAATTTTTTATATATGATTTTCTCAAAATTTATAAGTTCTAAGAAAAACCAATAACTACCTATATTTTGAATTTACATTAATAGTTAATTTTATAAAAAAATAGAATACTAAATTAAGTTGATATTGTCTTATAGTGGCTTATATGTAAGTACGTGTAATTGGGCACATTCATGAAGCTTAGATAGTTGAGCCATCCCCAAAGGATGCTTCATTTATACTAGTTTTTCAAACCAATGTTAATCTTGGGGACACTTCACACTACATCTTAATCCCTAAAGATATGAGACTATATTTTCACCAAAAACGTTCTAAAACTGTCATTTCTAATATAAGTACTAAGGTTTAGAAAAAAAAAATTTTGAACACATGTAACCGTAATATCTTGTATTAAGATAGTTTGAAAAGATGTAGAAAAAATTTCAGAAATTTCCACCTTGTAGATTGCAAGATATTAGCATTTGAATTAACAAAAACCTTTTTGGGGACTTGCTAAAAACCAAGCAATTGCACTTTACAAGGTCACATTTGTATGAAAAAATGTCCAAAATGGTGGTAACTGCTTGGATTCATTCTTCAAGGCAAATTGTCTACATGCTTGAAAAAATTTAGATCCTTTGGAATTGCACAACATATAGGAAAAAATAGTAAGTAAAAAGTAGTGAATGATTCAAAATACTAAATTGTTAAAAATTTAATTCTGGAATTGAAAAATGCCAATTCAAACGATTGCAATGTAGTAATACATAATCTACATCATAAGCTTTTATTTTTTTTCAAAAAATATTAAAAATTGAATTAAATAAAGGATTGCAAAGTTTATTTTAGAACAAGGAATCCATAACTATCCACAAACTAGAATACCTCATGACTTTCATCTCATAAATCAAAATGGAATGATTCAAAGTTTTCCATGTATATATAAATCATTAGAAGAGTTTTGGGGGGTTTAGAAGCCTGTTTCGGGTTTGTTCCCCTGCAATTGTTCCTTGCAACAAGGGGAACGACCCATTGTCAGAATTTTTTTTTTCATAAAAAGAAATTAAGAAAAAAAAAATTTAGTCTCCAAATGCAAAATAAATAAATAAAAATTGGATTAATGACATGGTAGGGGCTCGGCCACGTCAGATCGTTGTGCCAAACCTGTTTCCTACGTTTATAGGCTATGATAACTCGCAAGCATCCAAAGGCCCCCAAAATCTTCTAAGGTTAGAAAACCAATTTCTTTTTAAAAAAGTGATTTTTAAAGAAATTTTTGTATTGTTTGCTGAACATTGAAAATTCCATATCATGCAATAACTTTTTAACCATATAGTCAAAAGTTATGAAAATTGTTGGGCCTCAAAGCTACTCCTTTGAGCACATGTTGTGTAAAAATTTCAAAGAAAAAAAATAAGAATTCCATTGATAGTGAATTGCCCAAATTGCTATGTTGTCAAAAAATGCAATTTTGACCTTTAGATGTTATATTCTAAGTCTCTTTAAATTCTCAAAATTTGATTCGTAGAGAACTAAAAATTGTAATTTGGGACTTTACATTATGTCGTAAGTCCCACCACTCCATAATGCCTTCATGGCAATACTTTTGGGGAATTTTGGCACCAAGAAAGTGGGATTTAAAGGCCAATTAGGCCTAGATAAAATGAAAATCCAACCCAACCTTCAAGTCCAAACAATTTATTTGAATATAAAATGAAGAGAAAAACACCATATTATGCATCCTATTGGGTTGAAAACTTCTCCAAATTTGTCCAATACATATTTGATACATAATGTGCCCAATAAATGACTTTTTTTGAATTTTTAACTCATATTTGGACACTTAATCCCTAAAGCACCAAGTGACAATTCAATATATGCAAGAAGTCTCGAGTAGTTACATACAAAGTTAAGTTTGGTCAAATGTTCATAAAATTTTGACTCAAGGTGTGAATATATATCTCCAAAGAGGAAATATATATATATATATATATATATATATATATATATATATATATATATATATATATTTCTCAATTAGGTGTTTGGATTGAAAGTTACACTATCCTTAATTTTTCAAGTAGCTTAGATTTCTTCAAGCAATATCATGTGCAAAATTTCTCTTCTACTTTTGAAATTTGGCAAGTATGTAACTAACATAATACAAGATGTAAATGTCCAAAAAATAACCTTGTATAGTATAAAAATCTCATCTCAGGAGGAGTTAAAGTTTGCTAGCATTGTTGGACAAGGTCCAAAAAGATTTTTTTCTTCTAACTTCAAACATTATGATCTTTTAATCCACATAGGCAACATTTGTGAAAATTTTCCGATACATTCCTACAACAATCTAGTATAAATTTGTGTGCTTGAACTTTGAAAAAATAAAGCTTTTTTTTTCATTTTTTCATGACCCTAAAAAGTGTCATTTTTTCACCATTTTTATCCAAAATGTGCCTTGATCCTTTAGGGGATTATTGTCATACAATATTATTCAAAAAACAAGTTGGAAGTTGGAGTTGGGACTTTGGCCTTCATACTATGAGTCCCCAATCCTACATTTAATATTTTTTATTAATTTTCTACAATCCAAAAAAGTTGGGAGTTGCCTTAAACTAGAACTTATAAAATTGGAACTTAGAACATAGTGTGAAAGGCCTTTATTTTTAAACAACCCTTCAGTTCAAATGATTGTCAACCGAGAACCACCGAAAATTTTCAAGTCAACCCTGTGCGACTCCCTTTCAAAGGCTGGCCCCATTTGAGTATACCGTTCAGTGTACAGTTCATGGGTGTTGATTTACACCATCCCGGTATAATTTCGACAACGGCACTGACATCGAAAATGGTACCCGGAGTACAAATACCCGCCCCACATATACCCGGAGCAGCAATCTGATCCTGCAGCGGAGCGCATTCACACCGGCGCTCTGCTCGCCACGACGAGGACGAAGACGACGACGCTTCCGTTGCTTCCGCAGCGCGACCAAGCGGACACCGCAACGCCAGCCCGCCCATCCGCCGTGCTTGCTTGGGTTTAAGCATCACATTCACATTCTTCGAATCTGGTGGGCAACGTACCCGAGCGATCTCACACTCGGATCACGACGCAATCCCGATCGACACGAACCGATTTGGGCGAGATTAGGGTTTGAGGCCCAGGGCGGGCAGGGATGTGGTTTCGCAGGCATCATGGGGTCCAACGATCATAACCTCACGCCCTCGCATCCGCCCAACGAGCAGCCTCCGCCTCGCTACGTGCCGTGCGAGCATTTGGTGGAGTTTCGGGAGCGCGCGGGAGGATTAGGGTTCCGTGCGCTCCAGCGCTGCGTCACCACAGAGACTTCCGGACGGGCGTGCATTCAGCGCGCGCTTGGCGAGGTTCCTCAGTGCGGGAGCTGTGCGCGGGGGCGCGGGCGGCTCTTCGCGTGTTTGAGTTGCGGCGCCATTGGCTGCTGGGACTCCTTGCATGCGCGATTGCACGCGGAGAGTAACCCCGGTCATGGCATTGCCGTGGACATCGAGCGCGCGGAACTCTTCTGTTGCATCTGCGGCGATCAGGTTTACGATGGCGAGTTCGATCGGGCAATCATTGGCGCTCGGGCATCTCGCCGGGCGAGCGAGGAGAATGGCGTGGTTTCGAGATTTGGAGAAGCGGAATCGAGGAAGCGGAGACGCGGGGTTGAATTTAAGGCGTGGGCGCCCTCGACTCGGGAGCAACTGGCTTTGAAGCAGGACTCCGTCGCTTTGATTGAGGAAAAGCTTCCAGCGGGGTTGAGAGGGTTGAACAATCTCGGGAATACGTGTTTTATGAATTCCGTGCTGCAAGCGCTGTTGCACACTCCGCCCTTGCGGAACTACTTTCTGAGTGACCACCATAATCGAGCCGTGTGTCAGCGCCGGGCTTCCCATCTTTGCCTAGGCTGTGACATGGACACGATCTTCGCTGCTGCGTTTTCGGGAGAGCGCACCCCTTACAGTCCAGCCCAATTTTTGTACAGGTTGGTGATGACTTCCCTTGTCTCGAATCGCACGTTGTAATTGCCGAGAATCTCTTTCCTTTGAGAGAAATATAGGTTCCTCTGCTTTCTGGAGCATTGTGGTTCTCTTTACTTGAACGCGATTGCATTGTTGAGTAATGCTGAGATATGTGCGCGGAAACAGGGGTTTCGGCACTTACATGAAGCCAAGGGCTTACCACCATTACAAATTTAGCTTTTTTTGCTAGCCAAATCTTATGTTGTGGATACTGAAATTAGGCAATGCCCAATGTGCTCCCGGTATTTTGCGGTTTTCATTGTGCTCGTTTTGGGGTGACTCCTCTACGCTCTTCTAGAGTATGGCCTTGCCGGTGGATGTGCTAGAGGCGTTTGCTTGTATGCATTCTGAGGGCTAGTGGTTCTACTGTCACCCTGGCATTGCTATCAATGTGTTTCCACTTACTTGAGAGATCATCAGCGATTAATTGCATTTTTCTGTGCTGGTGTTTTGGGGATTGTTAATTTAGCATTTTTAAATTTTAGTAACGTGGTTGTTTTCCTTTCTTCTTGTGGTTTTCTTACAGTTAGTATTTACATGATAGTGGAATTCGAACCGGCTGCTGGTGTAACCCTCTTTTTAGCACTATGAGATTGCTAAGCTTTCGTACTGTCTAGCATATTGAATCTTGATATTGCAAAAGTTGTATTTTTCAGTGCATTGTAGCAATGTGGCAAGTTACGATGAATTTGTGACACGTAGAAGTGCCGATCTTAGTGGTATGTTTCCTGAAGTAGCAGACATTGTTTCGTTACATTGAAGTTCGTGAAGTCTGTCTTGTTTCCGTTCTTTTCTTTTCCATTCGGCAGAAGTTGAATTACTTTTGGTCTTTTTGAATGGGCTGAAATCGCATTTATGTGTTTTCCGCTCCAGTCGAAGAGTGCTCAACCTTATGATACTTGAATGCAGCTGGTGGCGACATGCCGCAAACCTGGCCGGATACGAGCAGCAAGATGCTCACGAATTTTTTATTTCCACAGTCGATGGCATACATGCCAACTCGGGCACGACCTCCCCTCGAGCTAAATCACAAGATGGCAGGTATGGTCATTTCTTAACCACTTTTTTGTGTATGCTATCGACAGTGTCCATGAATCATGACTAGACACGTTACCTCTTCCTTTGGAATTTGAGGTCCAGTACCTTAATCCGACCTGGTTTTACCAGATAATTAATAATGACTCGAGGTCTGTTTTGACAGGGCTGGAGATGTTGATTGCCGCTGCATTGTCCATCGCGTTTTCTCGGGACTTCTTCGGTCCGATGTGACATGCACTGTGTGTGGCTTCAGCTCCACCACACATGACCCGTGTGTTGATATTTCTTTAGATCTTGAGCCCGACTTTGGACCCGAGAAGGGCTTCACTGAGTCCATAATTAATGAATATGGTGGACGGACTTCCAGGGCAGCGTCCAGTGCTTTGGGGACGTCCACGTTGCTGGGGTGTTTAGATCGGTTTACGAGGCCGGAACGTCTGGGGGCGAACGAAAAGTTTTTCTGCCAGCGGTGCCAAATTCGACAAGAATCCATCAAGCAAATGTCGATGCGGAAAGTCCCATTAGTTCTGTGCTTTCACATCAAGCGCTTTGAACATTCTACCAGTCGCAACACGTCTCGGAAAGTGGATCGCTATGTGCAGTTTCCTTTTTTCCTGGACGTGTTACCCTACCTCTCTTCCTCTGTTGTAAGGTTGAGGCATGGCAACAGGCTCTTGAGTGTCAGTGGTGATGCAAGTAATTCTCTTCCACCCTCCCAAAGCCCCTCCGAGTTTGAGCTTTTCGCTGTCGTCACTCATTCTGGAAAGCTTGATTCGGGTCACTACGTTTCGTTTCTGCGCCTCAACAAGTGTTGGTACAAATGCGACGATGCTTGGATTACGCGCGTCAGTGAAGACTATGTGCGCTCTTCGCAAGCCTACATGCTCTATTATGTTCAAAAGACCCTATTTTATAAAGCTAGTGACCCCGTTCGTCCTCCAATGGGGAGATAATTTTGGTTTGAAGTAAAGGAAAAGTCCAACTCCGGTTTTTTATGTACAGTACAGACTCGGAGTCTGTAATGATGAATTTGATCACCATAATTTGGATGGTGAGCTGTATCGTTAAAGGACAGTCAGTGCTTACAGTACCAGCCAATGCTGCTAGTTTTCGGGGCTAGATTAGCTATTCCCATTGCAGTAGCTCTGGGAGCTGTAGCGTGCATGTATGATAGCTTTGTCATAGTTAGGGTTGGTTTTCTATGAAACTCATTCTGTGAGTCAGAGAAGCTTGACATCACGCAGGTCTCCTATTCGGTTCAAGGCAGTCAAGAGAAATTCTCCTCTACCCACCCAGGTGAGGCACTTGCTGCTACTTGATGCATTGTTTTGAAGATGCTAGAAATGTACACTACCGGTGCCTTTTGGTATGTTCTGGTTGTCCCTGGTTTGTTGTGTTGGCTCATGCTCAGCTGAAAGTTCTATCTTCTGTCACGGTGGTCTAATCAAGTAGCGGGCTGAGTTTTAAAAATTTGTTGAGATTTTTATTTAAGGAATTATGTGTTCATGGATGTTTCCAAATATGTACGCATCTGAATTTTGAGCTGGCAGTTCAGTCAATATCATGTAAAATTGTGACATTTAACTTACCAAATTCACTAGAACTGTAGAGTTTGGGTTTTCTGAAACCTAAATTTGGTATGCTTGTTTTAAAAATGTAATGGTGTATGAATCACATAAGAATATTGTAACATTATGTTTGTATTGGAAAAGGGGGGTTCATGTCTTTTTGTTACCATACTGTACAGTTGTGTCCAATAATCTTAACCCCTAAATGCCCAAGGCCTGTTTTGAGCTTCTTGGAATTTGTAATTGAACAAAATGCCAACATTTTTATGAGTTGTATCAATATTTTTTGAATTGTATATGTATGAATTCAAACTAGTAGTCATGTTAGAGATCTCATCAGGAAGCAAACACAACAATATCATTTATGGAATGAAAGATTATAATGTTTGACCATGAGGGTGTTAAAATTGCAAAAGTGTTGTGTTTTTTTTTTTCAATCTTCTTTTCATGAGTCAAATCTAAAAAGTTGGTGAGTAAATAAATAAGAGGTTAAAGGGCTTGACATGTATAGTCTCAATCAATTTGTGGCTTCTTAAAATCAATGCTATAGTTTTTTTAAACCCTAAAGTCTCAAGGCTTCTTTTTCATCAAAAATTAGTCAAAACTGTCATTTCTATTGCAAAAAGTTACAAAAAAAATTTAATATTTTTTTGGCATATTTCATTGTAGGATCTTGTACTAGACTAGTATAAAAATGTATGGAAGAAATTTCACAAACTTTGATTGTATAGATTGCAAGATATTTGTGTTTCAAGTGAAGAAAACAAATTTTTTTGTACCTTGTTCAATTACAATTTTGGTTTTGAACCTTCATAATTTATAAGATTTTCTCTACTGATTTTGAATTTCTAATTTTATATGATAAAGAATTGAGATGAGAGTCTAACAAAAATTTTTTTTAAATACTCACTTAGATTTTATTCAATCAAATATTGTTAAATAAAAGTAGGTTGAAGATTGAAAGAAACTCTAATTTGTTAATAGCTCTAAGATGGAATTGAAATACATTAATCTCATTGGTGAGATTATTCTAGCAAAAGTTCTTAACCTTTAACTTTTTTTTTTGAAAAATTGTGAAAATTGAGGTAAAAAATAAATCCTATAAGTTATTTTCTCAAGAAGGTTCTTTTATTGCCTCAAATATAAGATTGTCCATAATTTTCACATAACAAATCCAAATGAAATAAATCAAAGCTTCCCATGTACATATAAATATAGTCTATACAAAACAAATATTTAAAAGAATTTCTTTTAAGTTTTTTTGAAGGTTTTTTTCTACCTGCTTAACTAAAAAAGGGCTTTTTGTGCCATAACTTTTGCTTCTAGACTTTGATTGAAATAAAAATTGTATTTTTGGAAGGCTAATGTATTTTTCTATCTTCCTAAAAAATTTAGAAAATTACAACAAATATTGAGACTGTAGGAACTTGCCTAAAATCCATTTTGTCTCCTATAGGAACAATGGGACTTTAAAGGTTAAATGAATTTTGAATGTGATTTTTTCTCCAAGATTTGGCTCAATTGAGACTCATTAATACGAGCTCTCAATACTATGGAAAGTTAAGATTTCAATGGATATCCTTGTACAAAATCTTGAATAGAAAAATCACTATCATTTATTTTCTAGATTGGATTTTAGATGCAAAAACTAGACTTCAAGAAAAACTTTTCAAAAATATAATCTAATAAAATTAGCAACTTAGTTAGGTTTATTTAACTTCAAATTTTACAAACACCAAATTTTGGTGCCTTGAACATTGACGGCTGGGTTAAAAATTGCTTATTGTGCCATCCAATAATTTTTGCATAATATAGAATACAATTGGTATTTTTTGCCTTGCATAATTAATATTCAATTCTTATGCAATCCGAATCAAACTTATCAAATATTAGTTTCAGAAAATCCAAACACTATTTTTAGTGAATTGTTTCATTTAATACTCATGGTTTTACATGATAATTGATTGAAAAACACTAGTGATGAATTTTTTTAATTTGATTATATAGATATGTAAGAAATATCTACATGTATATCTTTCTTTCATTAAGCATTTAGAAAAAGTTTTAAAATTCTCTCTATAGAGATTTCAATGTTAGAGTGACAATATTCAAAATTTTTAAAGTAGATTATTTTTTATTGTAATTAGAATTCTCTAGTTGATCCCCACACCATATATGATTTTGTACATTTCAACATGATGGTAAAATTATTTTGCCAAAATCTAATTAAAATATAAAAATATCTATTCTATAAAGTTTGAGCATTGTCACCCTTAGATTTTGGTAAATTAATTATACCATCATGCTCAAATTTACAAGACTAGTTCCAATGTGAGAGCCAAAGGATAAAATCTAATTACAATAAAGAAATATCTATTTTACAAAATTTGTGCATTATCACTATAACATTGAAATCTTTATGGAGAAAATTCTAAAACTTTTTCTAGGTGCTCGTTGCAAGAAAGATGTACATGTGGATGTTTCCTACATATCTATACAATCAAATTATAAAAATCTTCACCAATGTTTTTCAATCAGCTATCATGTAAAATCATGAATACTAAATTAAAAAATTCACCAAAAATGGAGTTTTGTTTTTTTGAACTTGAAATTGATAAGCTTGATTGGAATTGCATAAAAGTTGAATTTTAATTATACAAGACCAAAAATGCCAATTGTATTCTATATCATGCAAAATTCTTGAAATAACACAATAGGTAGTTTGTAAGAATATTAGGCAAAGGGTGGGCTTCCCTGCACTATATAAATATTCAATCCTTTTCAATCACAACTCATATGCATAGAGGGAATGAGTAACCAAGTTCATGTATGTGAAACAATGCTCTTCATTGAATGGACATTGACACTAAGGTGGGAGGTTTATAAATCAACCAAATTCTACATGCATCCATTTTTTAGGAATGAGTGACATGTTACTTGAAATATCTATTACTATCATTAATGAAGTAGGTAGGCTTAAGAGAATAGTTTATGGACCTCCTATCTAAGGTCCTAAAAGTGACCGGGCTCCTATAGAAGGTCCTTTAAACTTGCCTTTGCATCATATTTAGATATAATGGAAAATAGAGATAGATAATATTAGGATTAGAAATGGATGAAAAGTAAATGGTCATTATAGTACACAAGATAAATCATAAATAAACGAGAACCAATAAATCTTGCAAGCCATGTGTGCAAAAAAACAATTGAATGTGTTAGAAGCAATTTGTGGATTGGCACATGTGCCATACTACCATGTAAACAAACAAGATCTTCTTGTCAATTCATCATTGTCTATTTTTTGAACTCAACTATGTGATTCTTGCTACATCTATAAATTCAAATAATAGCCTATTGCCTTTCATTTTGAGAAATTATAACTAAACCCAAATTGGTCCCAAAAATATGAAACTTTTTGCATTTACAAAAGAATTCATTTTCTTTCATAAAAAGATTTACTAAAAAGTATTTCATTGTGTCTATAGTCTACCGCCTCTAATTTCCCTTTAGCTAGTAAATGGTTGCTTTCTATACCTCTTACATTAATGTAAGAATTCTTTTCAATAGTAATTTCTCCATGATTCTACCAAATGAATGACAAATTTTGTTAAAAATTAAAACGGTAGTATTTCGTTAATTTGGTAGTTTTAACAATTCAAACTGTGTAGTCTAAAGTGTTTTTTCTATACTAGAATCTATACTAATTCGAGATTTTTGAAATCTACATATCTTCTAGATATCAAAAATCTATACTAATCCTAGATTTCTTAGACTACTTGGTCTAATATCTATGTTTGTTCTAGATTTCAGAAATCTAAAACTAACCTAAATGTTAGCAATGTATACTTGTCCTAGATGTCAAGATGTGAAAATGGCATTTAGAATACCACCAATTTAATAAAATTTCCTATATGAGTGGGATAATTCTTTAGAAGTCAAAATGTTCTTCTGATTTCTTTTGAGAACAAAAAAGATAGAGGAGATGAAAACACCTTTAGTTAGTAGGTATACATAAAATACCTTAATATTAGAAATTAATCCCAAAATGCCTTAAAGTACATTTTGTAACCTTAGGATGATTTGGAAGAGGCCTCATTGATGTAAAAAATATATTTTTTCATTCAAATTTTTGGAAGGAGAGTTTATTGAACCTAATGTGAATGAAAGATGTTCTATATTTTCTCCTTGTGATGTATTTTGAAACAAAAATGGAAAATCCATGGATCACTAAGTAGTATATTTTGGCAATTTATTATCTTCTTTCTAGATTTGAATCTAAGCTATAAATAAATTTTTATTTGAATTGAGTGAAATTTAATTTATTTTTGGGGGATGCAATAGCATATTCTCTAAAAACCTTCAAATTTTCAAATTTTTTCATAAATTTTTAAATTATTGTGTATTTTTTTACATGAAAATGAAAAAATTCATATAAAATACAAAATATTCTTAAAAAATCTGAAATCTTCAAATTTGGCACATGTTATGATGTAAGACATTGTAATATGAAGCAAAATTCTATAGAATTCTAAAATTGGAAAATATTAAACAGACCATGGTTGTAGGCCCAATGTTTAAATTGTAATAACATGTTGGATTTTATGAATTTTTCAAATTTTCAAAATGGAGTAAAAACTAGGTTGTGTGAGCTTCATATCATTTATAACATTCACTAGCCTTCATGTCCACTACCTTTCCTTCATGTCAACCTTACTCATCACATCAAACCTCCACATACCTACTTAACCTCCAATGAAGTATTGTTGAGTGTGGAATAATCTACATTGTCTATTATAAAGCCAATGTAGTCATACTGCACACTATTGAATGCAAAATTCAAAAAGATCAATTTTTTTCCTAAAATTCAAATCAAGGGCAAAGAAGTAGGAGATGTCAAAATACACAAAAAAAATTAAAAGCATCTTGGCTAATTTTTTTTTCATCTTCTTCTATAGAAAAGTCAATTATATCTCAATGAGGGAATCTCCACCACTATATAGTAGAAACACACTCAAAGAACTCCTAGAAGAAAAGTCAAATGAAAAATTGCAATTTTACATGTTTTATTGGTCATTTGAAATCATCCAAAAGCTAATTTGAGGTACCATAGGTCCTTTAAGGTTAGTCCCTAAAATTTTGTGGTGATTTCAAGCCTAAAATTGCTGTAAAATATTCACATGCAAAGCAATGCTATAATATTTCATCAATATTTAATTCTTTTTACAAAACCAACTATAGGATCTTTTGTTAACTTGTTCAAGTACATTCTTCCCAAATTTTAACCCATAAAGTTCTTTCATGTTTTGAAGCCCAAAACTAGTTTTGAAAGCAAGGCTAAACTTTTCATCTATATTTGTTTTTTAGCAAATCCAATTGTTGGGTCCTTTAGTTAGCTTGTTAGAAGATACACTTCTAAATTTTAGAATTAAAAACCTTACCAATTGTAAGATCATGATGCTTGAATTTCAAAAAGAAGTATTTTCAACTCTTCCCCAATGGTTAGATTTCATCTTTCAAACACTTTATCAAAAAATGTGTAGATCTACAAATTGCAAATTTCCATAATATGTTGAAAAAATAAGTTGGGAATGCATATAAAAAATTTCAAATTTTCTTTTTCATATTCATGCTTGAAAAATTAATAAATAGAAAGAAGTAGAAAACGATTTAAGATACTAAATTGTTAAGAATTTAGATATGGAATTGAAAAACACCAATTCCAATAGTTATAATATTTTAATAAACAATCTACATCCTATTCTTTTATTTTTTTTCAAAAAATATTGAAAATTGAGTTAAATAAAGGATTTCAAAGTTTGTTTTAGAGTAGAGATTCTATAATTGCCCACAAACTAAAACTCCTCAAAATTTCATCTCATTAATCAAAATGGAATGATTCAAAGCTTTCTATATATATATATAAATCTAAAAAACCAATTTCAAGTTTTGGTTTCTTAAAACAATGGTTTCCTTTTAGCTACTCAAGACAGGGTTGACAGGACGGTCGGACGTCCGGGACATCCGGATGCGGACGTTGTGTCTGCAGCGTCCATTGACATTCGCGGACGCCGTCCGCCCCATCTGCCCCGGTACAGCTGTCCGCCCGGTTACGGTTGTCCGATCAACATGCGGACTGATCTGGTCCGCATGATCTGGGCGTTCGCCTCAGGCCGTCCGCCCTGTCCGTCTGCCCCACCCATCCGCCTTCCGACGGCGGGACGGACGCTGCATCTGCTGGCGTCCATAAGGATGGGCGTCCGGGTTACGGTCGCCTTTTTCAGGCGGACGTAGAGATTCGTCAACCCTGACTCAAGATGAGAAAGAGACTATATATCAGACAATAATTTTTTAACCATGTAGTCAAAGTTTATGAAAATTATGCCTTCACTTAAAGCTACTCCTTGACCTTATGTATGAAAATTTCAAAGAAAAAAATGAAAATGGAAATTCTGTTCTTACTAAACTACCCCAAATTTTTATATTGCCAAAAAAAATTGTTTGGTCTTGTAGGGGTTAAAGTGACCTCCCTCCTCCACATATCAATGCCCCTAATTTTCAAAAAGTAGTTTTTTGAAGCTTGTTCTAAAAGTGAAGTTGTCTTTCAACAATTTTAGAAAAAAAAAACATGTATGTCCTATACTTTGTATATTTTAGTCAATGTGATGGAAAATGGATTGAGAATACCATTACATGATAAAAGCTTAACAAAAAAAACTTTCATATTCATCCTTAAAAAACTATGAAGTAGAAGGTTGTACTTGATGAAAGAAAAGATTAACTAATAGAATCCCAATAGTGAGCGTTATCAATTCTAATAGTGAAAATGTCCTTGTTAGCAATATGTATCCCATATCATTATTTCTATTTAAAAATTTAAAAATTGTATATACTAAACAACTTCATTTGATTTTTTGTCTTCATTGCCCACAAAATAAAATCCTTCACAACTTTCATCTCATTAGTCAAATTAAGTGGCTCAAAGTTTCTGTGTAGGTATCTATCTATTTAACCAAATAAAATCAATGAATTTGTTTTTAGAACATGTTTTTAATTATCCACTTAGACAATGAAACTAAAAAAAACTTAACAACTTTTGCAATGCTTATTAGAATGACATAGTAAATTTAGTAAATTTCATGCCAAAAAAATGTCATTCTATTATTATTAGAGTGACACAAAAAATTCATGTAAAAAATTCAAAATATTAAGTCAATAGAATTTGCTGAAATTCTCAAAAAGCTCTCACTAGGCTCCTTAACCATGGAAGGACGGGCCTATGACCATCGATTTCAAATCTCATTGTCCATCATTCTATTTGTTGACATTTTGCAACTAGATATGAATGAATAATTTTATATTTAGTTTTCAGAGATGAAATCATGTCTATTCCAAGGTGAAATTTTGAGATTCTTGTGAATTTTTTAAGAAAAATACGAAACATATAAATGAAAGTTCATATAAAAAAACAAAACATACTCGAAAAATCTGAAATTTTCACCATAGATGTATATTATAATGAATAATATCATGGTATAAACCAAAATTATTGTATCACTCTAAAACTAAAAAAATCAACAAACCATAGATATAGGTTCAACATTCATATACTATAAAATATTGAAATTTACAAAATTTTCAATTAAAAAAGAAACCCATTCAATAAGCTTCATTTCATCATTGATTTTGATTTGTAGATTAAGTATCTTCTTTAAAAAAAAGTCTAAACCATAAGAGCATGAGAGCATCCACATTGTGATGTGGAAATGCAAATGGATGGGAACATGTTATATTCTCTACCACACCATTTGCTTGCCAACTCGATAGTAGAGCCAAGATTTGCCAAACTATAAGCTTGCCATGGAATATTCCAAATGCCATTCATCACCCTTTTCATGCTCTCCAACAGCTAGGATTCACTGTTGAGATCTCACCATTCTAACAACTCATTGGACAAGTGATAATGGTGGTCTGAATAGTAATCTTGACTTCATAAATAGTATAGTACTTAGCCCATATTGTTATCATAGATATTCCACCTCCTACCAAGAGAAATCAACAAAGAGATTTGTGGAGCCCATCAATGAGACATTTGGTGAGTCAGATTTTCTGTGCAACAATGGTGATGCTCTAATGAGGGAATTTTGCAATGTTATTCACCGAAAATGCAATCAAGCAACTTAAAAAAATATATATTGGATGAAAAAAACATTTATTTCCATCCTACAGTCTCACGCGGACACTGCGGTCCCTCTGGGGTTAAGACATGTACACGTTTCTGAAAATCCTGCGCAGAAAGAAGATGAGTTCTAGACGAGCACCAACTCCTCTACAGGAAGGATGACTACCATAAACCAAAGGGAGGTTGAATTGTTATGAAAAGGAGTCGAAAGCCACACAATTACTGGACTACTTTTCTAAAAAAATCTGCATGGACGTTGTGAAACTTGCACTCAGCACCCAGTCAATGAGTGTTTATGGTTTCCAAGGTACTACAAAACTCAGACCCATCTAATGACTCAATGTATACATTGCCAGGCTACTCCAGTGCAGACTCGAGTATGCCGCAAATACCAATCTTGGGTTCAAAGTAACCTCAACTCTCTCTTCACGACACATTGTAGAACTGCCATGGTCCTCCAGGTGTGTCAATTGCTAAGGCGCTTGGAACACTCGACCCTCGCTAACGACGCACTTTGTGTTTACATACTCCCAGTATACCCTCAGCTTTGTTTACATCCTGCGTAGAAATTGGATTGGAGAGCTTCCACAGGTTCAACGAGTGATTGAACACGTATTTACATCGATCAAAGGGAGAGCATAGTTCGTAACCTATTTGTCTGTCGTTAGAGAGGCTTGGACATATCGTTCTCATGTGTGGTAGCACCATCTTCCGCCAGCGTATTCGGCTCCACTGCATAGCCACTGTAAGAGCTCTCAGATCGAAGCCTTTCTTACGCAAGAATAAGGGACTGTAACAAACTCGATCTCAGTCCCAATAGTGGGTGGCAATGTTCGCGAATGGCTCACCGGGTTTTCGAGAAAAAGCTTCGATACTATTGATTGATTATTCATTCATCACTACGAGATGCTAGCACCCACCTCATGGTGATAATTCTTCACAGTGGATTGAGAAAATATGGTCCCATCTCACGCTCGGTAAGACGCTTTCTTTTCCAACTTTGTAAGATTCGCTCGAGTCATCACTTCGATCAAATGTGTTCTTCTCATCTTCCATCGCTTCTTTATTCTCAAGTACCAGAGCAACTGCATCCCTGTCGCCCAAATAGCAAAGTAGGAAAATTAAAACTACAGAAAATGTGTACTACAAATTTGGTTTTTTTTTGCAGGACCACCCAGTATCTTCAACAATCTCTTTCCATGAATGTATCGATCGAATACCTGCTCATGTACTGCAACCAGAGGAGCTTCCACTTGCAGCCTGAAGAACGCCCTTCATGATGTAGCACCTGCAGTACACCCCTTACCAAGATTGAGCACAACTTGAACCATACTAACCATTCTAACATGGACTGAAAAATACTCGGCAATCCTTCAGAAGACACAAGGGATGCAAACCTAAAAGTGTCTAAATTAGCATCTATGCGTGGTTCCTGCTGTTCATTTTCATTGCAGTTGAAAGAGGATTCCAAAACATGTCAGCATGTAATAATTGGGCACCCTAAACTGAATTTTCAAAGCGTTGATTGTAAGAGCGCACCCAAAATCAACCCAAATGAGAGCTCTCATATCTTGATTGTGTGTCAAACTTGCGGTCACAATTAGGTGTATTCACCTAATGAGGAGGAGATTTGGGGACGCCAAAGTTACCCACAACCGGTTCTTGACACTTTTGAGGCTTCGATTGGAGGACAGGACGCAGGATCAAAAACCATATTCAAGAGTTCCCGTTGCAGACTCCCTGCACCCTCCGATCACAAGTCTAGAAAATCGACGTCTGGAAGGCCACAACTGGTTATGTCCGAAAACCGGCCCTCGTCCTCGTTCTTGAGTGACGGATTTAGGGAAGAACATGAACTGCATGTGAGGCCTCTGATATATGTTGTGAAGCTCAGAATCTGACTTCTCCAAAGAATTGCAACCACTCCTATGAATGCACATCTTCCATTCTTTCGTGCAGAATGAACTTCTTCAGGAAGCCCCACAGCACGGCCTTCGCCTTGAGAGCTGGAAACGGCGGCTGGAATATCAGACTGGCCAACTGCGTGCGGATTCCCAGTGGATTGATGTGGGGACCAATTTCCTGGAGCCACAGTCAGGAGAACGATTAGATACTATAGCCCCAATATAATCACAAGTCGCATCCAACAATAATTATTCAAGTAACCTTTGAAATATTCGAAACGAAAGCTCTTGAAGTTTTTCAAAACGAATTCTTTTGGAATGCTTGAAACGTGAAGGGTTTTGAAGGCTTTGAAACAAGTAAAGCTTAGCTTCTAGGTCAAACACAGAGACGGTAGCATTGGATTGTGGGCGGTGACTCTAAAATCATAGAAAACCTGATACTAAACCTTGTCATCTTTTCCAACACACTCAGGTGAGCTTCAATTCGCAATTTAAGTGACAGGAATCCTAACGAGAAATCGGTGATGGAGAACTCGTCTTTGAATGAAAATTACAAGTTCGGTACCATCAACCGTGATTCTCACGAGCTCCCAGTGTGCGGCCAATTGCAAATCACCCCACAAACTTGATTATTAGACTAACTTGGATATAATTAAGTGAATACCAGTTGGGGATACAAACCTGCGCACGACTGCTTGTTCGCTCGTTCGACAATCGGTGAAATGCAGCATTCGCCCACAAGATTTGCCCCCGGGTGTCAGTTAACAAAACGGCCTCGCAAGAGGCGCCATGGCGCTGCTCCAAGTCGCGCGCGTCCACAGTCGCGAAGGTGGAGTGTACGGGCGGCACGGGCGACATTTCCAAACACCGTCCCGTACTAGACATGGTCAAGTTGGTGTTCAAATCGTTGCTCATCGCGGCCGGTGGCGTCTCCCACATCGTCGAGGCCCATCGCGCATCAGGCCTTAGCAGCGAAAGTGTGGAGAGCGCGGATGACGACGACGACGACGACGCGTGTGCGTTCACATTCGAGGGCGTGTGAGGAAGAAGTGACAGCGTCACGATGTCCGACTTGTCACTGTCCTCCGCGGAGCAAACCTCGCTATCAGTCCCAAAACTAGTGGACAGGGACGGTCCAGCTTTTAAAAATTGAGATTCGCACGGTTGAAACGAGCGAGAGACTAAGTTGTCGTCACGCGCGGTGCCCACGTGAAGCCCCAAAGCAACGTCTTCACGCGGCGATTGCGTCCCGGCGGAGAGCGACAGTGACACCGAGACATCGCGGGGGTTGAAGCTGTCGTGGAAGCGCTTCCTGCCGCCCGGACCGAACTTCTGCGCAACGCCCACGGGGAGGAGCGGCGTGAGGTGGTAACCGTGAAGCTCCACCGTGGGCGCTTGACTTGAGTCCTCGGGCTTCGCTTTCTGCATCTGCTGCTTCTTTTTCCCCGCTTTCGTGACGGACGTGTCTAGGGGGCGCTTGCGGGAGCGCTTGTTGGGCTTGTACTCGGTGGTACTGGCATTGTCTGTGGACAGAGTCGAGACAGAATGCGTGTCTGTGGTGGTTTGATCGGCGCTCATGTCCGTGACAGGCTTTGGCGCGATGGGGCGGTACCGCGATAGGATGTGTTTGGTTTTGGCACTTCCTGGTTGTTGTTGTTGCAAGCTCATGGGGCTCATCGCGACAAATCCCGCGTGTGGTAACCCTGACGGCAACTGCTTCTGCGTCTCCCTCATCCTCAGAGTTTGTCTATGCATGACGGTGCCCACCCACTCGCAACCTGGAAACCCCAAAATCTTTGTTTACGACCGTCCCCAATGCAGTCCTACTCGCTCGCTCCAAACAATAAGATCTCACTTGGTGTGGAATGAAACACCCTCCATTTGATATCACAAGCTCGTAATCCAAGATGCCATCTGCACTCGTTGGTCGCGATTGTTTCACATACTCCTGCTCATCCCAACTGTAACGTGAGTTTGAGATACAAATTCAAAGAAGCAACAGCTGCAAAAGAGCTACGAGTCCTCCAATGCCACACATCAGCCTCCAAAGCTCTCTCCTTAGCAAATGTTTATGAATCTGGGGTTGACGAATAGCTTTTTTGTCAAAAGAATTCTTCCTTCCACACAAGGACACACTGTTAACTTACCAAGGTGGCGCAAATTACCAACGAGAAATGAAGATCGAAAGTGCATCGTTCCATCCCCGCAGGCAAGATGCGAAACCCAAAACCTCCACACGACGCTGCAATTTCCAGTTCACCGAGCTATCTAAAGAGAGAATCACATACGCCCAATCGCATTCAGAGATCACAGACCTCTTTGGAGGTCGCACGTGCACAGAACGATCGCCATAACGTCCGCAACGGAAGGCAACTCGGCGATGGAGCTTCACAGCCAATTGGCAGGAGAGGCAACCCCCGAAAGCAATAATCTTCGATTGCTCACCAAGGACACTTGTCCTAACCCAAAGTATAAGATGCACAATCGCAGACGACAAGGCACAAAGGACATGAATCCAAACCAAAAAGTGGCCAAAGGAGCCAGCTGTGGCACACTTCTCCCCCGCCAGCAGAGGAGTCCGTGTGCACGAGTGTTCTTCAGTTCGGTGCCTGGGACGACCGATCCTCAACTTCCGTCCACCGGAATCAATTCCGTCGGGGGAAACGTGGAGTCCTCTTCGATTGTCCGACGTGGTTTCATCCACAGTTGTTGCTGCTCCCGTCCCAGAAAAGATGATGACCCCTTGGCTGCTCCCCTTCCTCTTGCCCATTATTTCTACATAATAAAGGACCCAAAAAAATTTGTGGGCAGGCGGACTTCCATGCTTGCATAAAGGACTCCAAAAAATTTGGAATTTTATATGGAAGGATGTTATAGTTGCAAGAGGAGATGATTGGAATTGTTGGCCAACAAAATTTTGAAGAGAGGCTAATGAAGACTTTTGTAAATCTATTTTTGAGAATGGATTTGAACTTTGGGATTTATTTTTGTCTGACAATAAGGCAAAGCTACTCTTCAAATGTATTTTCTCCCTACTTGCATAGAAGTGAAAACATCATAGAACATGGTGAAGTTGGAAAGCTCAAATATTCATTTCCAATTTATGCATAGTATGGAAGTTGGCTCTTACATCAACTTGTAGATTCCACTTTCTCTTACACTTCACCTTTTAGTTGAATTTCATCCAATTATAACAATAGCATAATAGCTTACCAAGGGATCATTCAATGCTATGGAATCACATTGTGAGGGAACTAATCTTAGATGAAATCTTAAAACCAACTTCTTTGGAAGAAATGGGATTTAAGGTATATATACCCAAAATGGCACTTAATCCCATCTTGACCCCTAATGTTGGGGCCTAATTGTGCCCTTTTGTGTGTTCTAATGTAGTAAAATTATAGGATTAGAATTGGGATTCACAAAGGTGGAACTAGGTTGAATGGTCACCCTTTTATAACTTCCACGGAACATCTCTATACAATTTAAATACATTGGCAAAGGTTCCTTCCGCATTACTCCACCATTTGAAGGAATGTTTTTGAATTACCATTACATCCATGTAGAGCAGGGTTGACAGGACGTCTGAACATGGACGCTGTGTCCGCAGCGTCCGTTGACATTCGCATCCCGGCGGATGCAGCGTCCGCTTGTCCCCCGTCTGCCCCGTCCGCCCTATCCATCCGCCCGATTACGGCCGTCTGATCGACGCGCGGACTGATCTGGTCCGCACGATCTGGGTGTCTGCCCCGTCCGTCCACCCCGCCCCGCCTGTCCGCTTTCCGACGGCGGTCGGAACGCTGCGTCGGCTAGCGTCCGTGCGTCCGGACGTCCGGAAAATGGACGCTATTTTGGGGCGGACGTTGAAATTCGTCAACCCTGATGTAGAGAGTTCAAAGAACCACACTAGAATCCAAATAGAACAAAATAGTTCCCCCTAGGGACAATAATGGGAAGCTATATCTTTTTGCTTTAATCCCTAAATGATTTTGACTATGTTTTCACCAAAACCACTCCAAAATTGTCATTCCTAATACAAGTACCAAATTTAAGGAAAAAAACATTTTTGGACACATATAGCTATAGGATCTTGTAGTATGCTAGTTTGAAAAGATGTGCAAGTAATTTCAGAAATTTCCACCATGTAGATTACAAGATATCAACTTTTGAAGTGACATAAATCATCTTCTTGACCTTGTGAAAAACCAGGCAACTGCACTTCACAAGGTCACATTTGTATGAAATAATATCCAAAATGGTGGTTACCCTTTGAATTCATTTTTCAAGTCAAGTTGGCTAAATGCTTGAAAAATTTCAGATCATGTAGAATTGAACAACATATAGAAAAAAAATAGTAAATAAAAAGAAGTAAAGAATGATTCAAAATAATAAATTATTAACAATATATTTATGGAATTCAAAAATGCCAATTCTAATGGTTGTAATGTTGTAATAAATAACCTCAACCTAATGTTTTTATTTTATTTCCAAAAATATTGAAAATTGAGTTAAATAAAGGACTTCAAAATTTATCTTAAAGTAGAGATTCAATAACAATCCATAAACTCTTGCAAACTAAAATTCCTCATAACTTTTGACTCATTGATCAAAATGGAATGATTCAAAGCTTTCCAAGTATATACAAATCTAGAGAATCAATTTAAAACTTTAATTTCTTAAAAAAATTATTTTAAAGAAGTTTTTTTTGATGCCTAAGTTGCCCACGAAGCAATGAAAAGTACATATTATGCAATAACTTTTTAAGCATGTAGTCAAAAGTTATGAAAATTATTGGGCCTTAAAGCTACCCCTTGGGCACATGTCATGTTAAAATTTTGGCAAATTTTTAAAAAAAAATTCATTCATAGTGAATTGCCATTAGAGAATATTCACCTACTCTAAAGGGCTATGAGTTCCCCGAGGTTCTCAATTGGTCGGAACTCACAACAATTGTTGCTTGACATGGCAAAATGACTGCCACATTATTTTTTTTCATTTTAAGAATTTTTATTTTGAATATTTTTTTTAATAGCCTAGCATTCTTTTAATTGTTGGGGGATTGCAGGGGAATAGACCTTGAAATAGCCCTCTCCCCCCCCCCAAAAAAAAACTCTTCTAGTGCCAAAATTGTTATACTGCCTAAAAATACAATTTCACTATTTAGAAGTTAACCACCTATAATATGTTTTTTTTATTGTACAAATATTGGTAGAAATCAATATTTTAGGTTTGGATATTTGTTTATTTTGTTTTGTTTGATACTTTGAGATCTATCAAACCGTAAGGCATCTAGTGGCATTCGTGGTATTGCTTGAAGGAGTGCAAAGGCTTTGTTTCGTGGCATTTGAACTTACGGTGCAAAAGTTATTGAATTTCAAAGTTTTTATGGATTGGAAAAATAGAATTAAATTATTCTTTAATTTGGAAAATTCATAACATTTGCATTACATGTCCAAACACCACAAAATAAAGTCTATACATTCCTTTGTGGATAAGACTTTCTATTCATGCTAATTTCAAGGTGTTTGAACCATGGCTTTTTTTCAAATTTTATGAAGTGCCAAAGTGGCAGAATAAAATGTCATAGTGGTGGTCCATATTTCAACATTCATCCACTTATTGGATAGAAAATATCACATTAGCATATATTACATATTCATAATTTTGTTTTCATCCACAATTTGGCAAATTCATCCAAATTTTTTTTTCTTAATTTGAAGTTTTTGCCAAAAAACTTCATAAATTATCATCATTTTTAGCCAAATTATTATTTTTGTGTGCAATCTAGACCTATGAAGCCCAAAAAAGCCCTAGTTTGGACCTACGGTGTAGGAATTATGAATTTTTTTTAATTAAAAATTTTAATTATTGAATTTCAAAGTGTGAAAACGATTAAATTTCAAAGTTTTAATGGATGAAAAAAATGAAGAAATTACTTCTTACTTTTATTTTGATTGTGGCAACGGTATAAGGCACACTAGTCAATACCTTCAATTACGCTATTTGTTTTGTTTGATTTTTACGTTGAGATCTCTTGGACCGTGTGTTCCCTTGTGGCATTTTTGGTACCATCAGCAAGCTCTCGGCAAGCAGTGATGCACAGGCTTTGTTTTGTGGCGTTCCAACCTATGGCGTGAAATTTATTGAATTAAAAAAAATTATGAGGGAATTAAAAAATTAAAAATTTGCTTTACTTTCATTCTGACCATGGCAACGGCACGGGGTACAGTAGTAACTTAATAATAATAATAATAAAATAGTGAATTCGAGACCAACAGGGCAGGAAATGGATATCGCCACCAGTACGGGTCCATGATCCCTTTGTTGCGGGGCGAACTGAACTGCCCTCCGTCCATCCAGACCTGATTTCATCCAATTGCGTGGATTCTGTTGGATGTGGTGAGTTCCCAACGCCCTTCCCGGGCGGTAAAGAGTGGTCCAAGTGGCAGGCCCAGGCAGGCCCGTCCCCCATTGGAGGATGAAACCGCGGATGGAACGGAAATATCGGATGAACTACATCGGAACCCCGCCCACTCATCATTCCCCCTCGCCTCGCAGTAGTAGTCTCCCAGGCAGGCAGCCAGCCAGCCAGCCAGCCAACCAGTCCGCCAGCCAAGCACCGTCCGCCGTGTCCAATCCATCCACGGCCACGCGCTCTCCCCCCGGTCGTGGTCTGTGCGCCGTGCGATGTGATTTGCAGGGGTGCGCATGTGAAGGGCGTCCAGTCCTCGGCTTCCCATTGGTGTTGACTTAAAGAGCGGGGTGCCTGCCAATGGGCGAGCGGAATAAGACCTCGCACCATCACGGAATCCTATCCAAGTCGGGCGTGGGATTGGCGGGCCAAATCTTTTCCTTGCCGCATCAGCTGATTTGCAGGACTGAGTCAGCCTGTGCGTCTGACATGCACTGGAGTGTAGATTTATTCGGGGTGGGGTGGTGGGGACTTCCTTAACTTATTAATTATTTTGGGGGCAGGGAAGTACTTGATGATTCTCCATCCCCCACCCCGGCCCGGCCCGGCCCGACCTCCGTCTGTCAGTCCTTTCGAAGGGTATTTCCTTTCGGGTTTTTTATTTTTTATTTTTTATTTTTAAATTCATTTTATTTGGGGGGGAGAATTTTTTATTTATCAAATATGATAAAATTTTCACATTGTGAATTCATATTCATAACATTCAGGAGCTCTACAGTGATAGTGTGGGATATTCCACACCCCAATAGTGCTATTGCTAAAGCATTGTTGGGGTGTGGAATACACCACACTATCACCGGAGAACCGAAGCAACATCAAGACATGCTACTGAATGTTATGTTTGCAATCAATTAGAGAATCTAGAGTATATGAGGAACGTGATGAAGTAAAAATTTTAAGTGGCACAAAATCGGGGGCAATTTTGACGTTGATCCTTCTAGTGAGGCAATAGAAAGATCAATCCTCCCTGACTGGGAGTGCAAGGTTATAGGCAAAAAGTGATCTTCACTTCCATGAAGAACCCATTCAGGAAGGTTTTGAACCCGTATGGTAGCCAACCCATATTCGACAACCTAAGCAATTATGCATATTTGGAGCATAGTTTTCTTGAGTGCAAATTTTTTCCGTGTACAAAAATAAGGTTTAGAAGGATTCTATATTTTTTCAGAATTTTATTTCTCAAAACATAATTACTATGAATTTTTTAGTTGAAGATTATGTTTGACCTATTCTTGTTATATAGGTCTTCCTATTTCCAACCAAGGACTGGTTCCAAAATTGACCAAGATTGCAACCAATCGTACATGGTCCACAATTGCATAGGAAATTGTGTCATAATTAATTATAAATTTTCTCATGATTTTTCTTGGTGATTGAAAAAAGAGTAGTCTATATATTAACGGGAATAGGCCCTTGGTTGCAAATGGACTAGCTACCATAAATGCCCAAGGCCTCCAAATTAGGTGTTTACAAAACTTTGAAGTTAAAATAAAACCTAACTAAATTGCTAGTTTTAGTAGTTTAGATTTTTGGAAAGTTTTTGAAGTCTAGTTTTAGTATCAAAAATTCTTTCTTAAAAATAAAGGATACTGATGTTTCTATTTAAGATTTTGTGCAAGGATACCCACTACAATCTTGACTTTCCTTAGTGTTGAGAGCTCTTGGAAATGAGCCTCAAATACATTGGTAGATATTGGAAAAAAAATTACATTTAAAATTCATTTAAGAAATTTATAGAGTAGATTTTAAGAAGCCATAAATAAATTGGAATTATACATCTTAGGCCCTTTAACCTCATATTTGTTTGGTCATCAACTTCTTACATTTAACTTGTGAAAAGAGGATTGAGGGACTTATATTACTTTTGTAGTTTCAACACCCTTATGGTCAAACATTATAATATTTCACTCTATAAGTGATATTGTTGTGTTTTTTTTCTATGTAATCTCTAACATATCTTGTTTGAATTTGTACAATTACAATTTAAAAAAATTGATACAACTTATAAAAATGTTGGCATTTTGTTCAATTTAGAGCAAATTCCAAGAAGTTCAAAATAGACCTTGGGCATTTAGAGGTTAACCCCTAAAGAACCAGCCTACCAATTTAGATAATATAGCTATTTTGGGTGTGCTATTGTGATTGCCAATTAGCATATATTTGGCCCAAACTTTGATAGAAGGTGGGTAGCGCATTTATTCATCGTGTGAGTAATATTTCATGACATTTGAATACAACAGTCAAAAGTTATGGCTTGAAATGTGTTTTTTTGTAATTGGGCAATCTGAGTAGATGTTAAAAAATCACTTTTCTTTAGAAACAAAAATTTGAAATTATTTTTCTAGAGTTATGTAAAAAATTTTGAATCATTCCATTCAAATTGTTGAGTTAAGAGTAATGAGGATTTTTTTTGTTTGTAGGTAGTTATGGATTTCTAACTCTGAAATAAACTTTGAAATCTTTTATCTTACCTAATTTTCAATATTTTGGGAAAAGAATAAGACCAGAGGATGTAGATTGTTTATTACAACATTGCAACCATTGGAGTTGGCATTTTTCAATTCCATAATTAAATTCTTAACAATGTAGTATTTTGAATCATTCTCTTCTACTATCTACTTACTATTTTTTCCTATATGTTGTACAATTCCAAACGATCTAAAATTTTTCAAGCATGTGGCCAATTTATCTAGGAAAACAAATCCTAAGAAGCACCACCATTTTGGCCATTTTTTCATTGAACTGTGAGATTGTGAAGTGCAGTTGCCCAATTCTTCGAAGGACCAAAAAAACGATTTTTGTGAATTGAAATGCAAATATCTACCAATGCACATGGTGGAATTTTCTGAAATTTTTTCCACATCTTTGCAAACCACTACTACAAAATTCTATAGTTACATATGGTAAAAAATAGTTTTAGAAAAAAATTGGTACTTATCCTAAAAATGGCAATTTGGGGGCATTTTCAATTAAAACATAGTCAAAGAACTTAAGGGTTAAGGTAACTCCACCTAAAATTGCACAAATAATAAGCTTAGTGGCATAACCAATATGCTCTAAAAATTAAACGAATGTAAGTAAAAATAATTTTCTAATTTTTTTAATTTATAAATAACTCAAAAATCTATAACATTCCTATTGTATATACAAATGCCATGAAACAAAGCCCATGCATCCTTCCTTGTTGAGGGCTTTCTAATGATACCAAGAATGCAACTAAGGGACGTATGGTTTTAGAAATCTCACTATAATAAACAAAACAAAACAAACTAATTAATTTAAGGTATGGATTCTAAAATATCAACATAATTTTGTGGATGCAAGAAGCAATCTTCAATTCCATGAATCTTACTGACAAAGTTTTTCTAAGTTCGTTTAGAAATACACAAAAAATGATAGATGATGGCTCACGTATTCATCCAATTGTGCACACATTCATCCAATTGAAGCAATCAATATTCCATCTTTGAATCTTTCGTAGCAACTTAGTAGTTTCATCTATCGCAAAAGGAAGAAATATATCATCAAATACATATCCCTCGATTGATTTGTATCATTTCTAAGTGACAAATAACTACCCAAAACCCTATCTTTGTGAGTTTGTCTTTATTTTTCAAGGTTTCCTTTTAATGGTTTTAATTCCTCTTATGGGAGGAGGGGGTCTCATCTTCACTCAAGTCACATGGTTAATTTTTTATTTATTTTATCCATAGATAAGGATGGAATTTCAATAAAATGTACTCAACAATCCATTTATTCATTAAAATGCACATACTTTTTTCCTAATGGAGCAAGCACTTGGCAAAAAATTTGTAACAATTACTCTAGGGGTTTCATGTGCATTGCCAAACGGAGAATATATATATAGCCAAATATTCCCTCCATCTTTTCTTTATTTTTATTGGTTTTGAGCGCCATAAATAAATAAATAAATCGCTTTCCAGAGACCACTGATTCCTTCCCCCCTGCCCGTGTTTGCCCGTGTTTGCCCGTGTTTGTTTGCCTGGAGTGTTTCGGGTTCTTTTGGTTGATTGGTTGGTTTGTCCGTGTTTTTGTTTTTTGTTTTTTTTCCTTCGATTGGTCCCCCTATTCCCGCCTCCACTCGTTTTCCTCTTTTCCCCTTTTCCATGTCCTCCTGTGATTTGGCTTCGTCTGTTTCCACCGTGGCAAGCAGGGATTGGAAGGATTAACGGAGTTGTGTGGTTGGTTCATGGGTTCGATTGCCATGTGCGATGTTACTTGTTTCCAATTTTTTAATCCCTTTATTTAATGTGCATGTCCCCAAGTTGAAGGCTGGCCATAGAAATCTGATGGATGGTCTTTAATTGGTTTTGAGGGGGCTTGGCTTGTGGAGGTCGTGTCCTGCAACCGTCAGCGGATTTCCAGATTTTCCAGTCAGAGCTCGAATCAAATGGATGTTCCTGGTTGGCACATCCACCAATGAATTGATAAAAAAATTCAAACATATAAAATACAAAATTAAATTAAATTAAATGTGGGGGGAACCAAACAGGCAGCAGCAGCCTTACAAGGACAGAGAAAACAGTCTTCATCAAGAGGGCCTGTTTACATATGCTCGCCCAAAGGGCAAAGAGCTAAGGGGATGCTAAGGTAGGAGGTCAGAAATGGTGCATCTAAGGGCTGGTCCGCCTTTTTCATGTATTTTCTTTGGACGGGAATATTTTAAGCTCATTTTTGAGACAAAGAAAAATTGATGAGGAATCTAACCCAAGTGGTTTCGAATTTTTCCAAAGATTTTTGAATTACTTATGAATTTTCAAACGAGTTGGGTTGTAGGCCCCTATTTGTGACTCTAGGTCTTTCAGAAACGGTTCACTTACAATTCTAAATAGAAATGGGGAAAACAAAGAGAATAATTGGCTCTTGCAATTAATAATGTTTTTCTCCTTGGTTCATTCAATGACTATACTAGTCAATTTTAGAACCAACTCATGTCCATTTCACAGCCATTTAAAGGGTCCAGTCTTAATGCCTGCACTGTTTTACAGCCTTCTACCTTAGAGTCAAAAATATCAATTCCTTTCAACTTCTGGGCAACTAAGTTATGAGGGAGCACTTCTGCACTTATTGTTGTTTGCTAGCATTGATAGCGGGCTTTGCCTGTTATTTTGATTGGTTTTGCTTCTTTCTCTTATCATTTAGATTGCTTTAAAAAAATTTAGAAAAGTTGTTGAAAATGAAAATATTTGCGCTGAGGCTTGTCCCTCTAGTTATGTGTATTTTTTCCTTATCAATGGAATTTGTCCATGTGTTTCAAGAAAAACAAAAAATACCAATTCTACTTTTATGTGAACTCGGTGGGTGGAGGAGGAATATGATTAGAAGTTGACATATATTAGATTCTCTCATGATCCACTAGTCTCCACCAATGGGGTTGTTCACCAATATTGGTTGAAAATGGAGCTCTTCCTTTTCCGTTGCCCATCCTAACAAGACAATTGGTGGAGGCAATTTTGCATTCTTGCTTGTTTTAGGTTCAAATTTGTCCACTGGGCAAGCATGTAAACAAACCCTAAAGGTTTCCTCCCATGTATCAACCATTGAGGAAACTTCACAAGGGGTGCTACATTTGAAAATAGCTAATACACTTTCATGTGGACCCAATGGGTGGGGAGGGATACAGTTAGAAATCTACACGTATTTGATTATCTCGAGATGACTAGTCTCCACTAATGGATATGTTTACCAATATTGGTGAAACTTCAACTCCTCTTTTAACTTCCACCCTAGCAAGACAATTGGTGAAGCTTGTTTTGTCTTCTTGCTTGAATTAACACGTAACTTGTCTGCCTAGCTCACTTGGCATGAGACCCTAAAGTAAGGTAGCAACACCTAAGGTAGGTCACCCATTTCCAAACACTTAAGCAATTTCACCTATCTAGAGCGTAAGTTTTTTGAATGGGGAGATTTTTCCATGTACAAAATTAGAGTTTAGAAGGATTTCATAATTTTTCATAACTTTATTTTTCAAAACATAATTACCATGAATTTTTTAGTTGAAGATTTTGTTCGACCTATTTTGGTCATATAAGTCTTTCTATTTCCTACCATAGATTGGTTACAAAATTTCCAACCAAGGGTATTGTAACAAATCGTATTACGCCACAATTGCACTAGGAATTGTGCCATAATAAATTACTATTTATGTCATATTGATTGGAAAGAGAGTAGCATATATAACGAGAATAGGAGGTGATTAGAAATGGATTGGCTACCTTAAAATGGACAATTTCTTAATGCTTAATCCAAAGCTTAAGCCTTAGAAGACGTGGCCCCCATGACCAAGGTAGCAAAGTTTTTTTTTGGAATAGGGTCCCCCTTACTAACCTCACTCTAGAGGCCAATTTTTGGAGGGATGAAATCGGAGAGGTAAAATTTCGTACAGTTTGGCAAAATTTTGCCAAAAATAAAAGCATGACAAGGTAGTCATCAAGATGCTCTAATTATTGGACCAATCAATGCATTTTTGGTTTTTATAGTGAAAAAACAATCACACATCTAACACTTTAGATCCTTAGATTCCTTTAAGGATTGAAGATCCAATAAGGTGAAAACTCCCTTCAAAAAGTCAAAATAAGTCCTTTTAGGGAAGTAGATGAGGGCACAAAAACCAAAATACTATTAAAATGCAGTTTTTAAATCCTAAAATTTAAATTTAAATATTCTTTGGTTGATAGTCTTAAGCTCTTTCTTTGCAATGAAATTCCATTTCATTTGTGACAAACTTTTTTAAAGAACCAATAGTCAGCTACTCACAATTAATTACAGAAACTGTTTAATCGTACTTTTGGGGACATCTTCTGTAGATTAAAGTCTACTTGGTAAGAATGAGTGCATATATGGTTTGGGTTGTTTTTACCTTGCAGCATCAAAGGTCAAATGACAAAAAATTTAATGAGGTTATATACTATTGAATTAAAAAAAAATGCCCCCTATATTGTTTTGTAATTTTCAATATTTTAGTTATAAAGATGATGTTGTGTTCAAAATTGGTTTAGCTAATTTTTGGAATGACTCATATATTTAGGCCCCCTCTGCAACTATGACCCTTTGAAGTCACAATTAAAATTAAATTCATGACCAAAATGATGGAATAAAGCCAAGATGAAAATAATGGAATTTTGAAGTAAAAAAACTAAGCTATGCATATTTATATACATACCTATGAAGTTCACCACAACAAGTTCCCAACTACCAAGACTTCCATGTCAACTAAAGTCTATAGACTTATAAAAATCAAAGGACAAGCCTAATACTACTTTTTTCAAACTTCATTTGCAAGGACCTATAAATGTGATATTTTGTATTTACTTTTTAGAAATGATATCATACAACAACTAAACACAATTAAGTGCAAATTTGAAATGGTTTCATTCAAGCAACTATATCATAAGCATCAATGGACAAAGTTTGAAAGTAGATATATGGAAGTCGTTGTATGCAACATACTACATGTTATCATGGAAGTTTGAAGAAAAAATTAGTTATGATTTGAAAGAAAATCAAATCAAAGTTAACCACATCTAAAACTCAATTTTGTTCATTGTGATCTGGAATTACTTTATCTTTTGTCAATTTTTTCTTAGAACTTTGGAAAAAAATTGTGCCTCAACATATTGGTATAAATCATTTCAAATTGTTGTACACAAAAAATGAAGGAAATCGAGATTTATAGAAATTAAAATATCAACTATTTGACAAACATTCAAATGATGTTGATTCTCAAAATATTTGAATTTTTGAGAGTATGGGATTGAATCAACCATTGTAGAGAGAGTATAATTTGCAATATGGACCACTGCTATATCTTAATGCCCTTGCATTTGAAATATTTTCTTGAAACAAACATTGCATTCAATTTATATTTTACAACCATATAATGGATTTTTGGGTTCAATTTTTTGTATAAAGACTATAGTTCATGATGCACATAATTGATAAATTTAAAAAAAATTATCATTGTCTATTTCATCAAAAAAAAACTAAATTTTTTTATAAAGAAAAATGTAATTTTGGGCAATTTTTTATTTTTTTGATAATATAGACAATAATAATTTTTTAAATTATTTTATCAATCATGAACATCATGAACTATAGTCTTTTTACAAAAAATTGAACCCAAAAATGCATTACATGGTTGTAAAATATAAATTGAATGCAATGTTTGTTTCAAGAAAATATTTCAAATACAAGGGCATTAAGATATAGCAATGGTCCACGTTGCAAACTATACTCTCTCTGCAATGGTTGATTCAATCCCATGCTCTTAAAAATTCAAATATTGTGAGAATCAACATCATTTGAATGTTCGTCAAATAGTTGATATTTTAATTTCTATAAATCTCAATTTCCTTCATTTTTGTATACTACAATTCGAAGTACTTTATACCAATATGCCAAGGCATCATTTTTTTTCTTCTAAAGTTCTAAGAAAAAATTGACAAAAGATAAAGTAATTCCAAATCATCATAAACAAAATTAAGGTTTTAGATGTGGTTAACTTTGATTTGATTTTCTTTCAAATCACAACTAATTTTTTTTCAAACTTCAATATTAACGTGTAGTATGTTGCATACTCCAACTTCTATATATTTACTTTCAAACTTTGTCCATTGATGCTTATGGTATGGTAGCTTGAATGAAACTGTTTCAAATTTGCACTTAATTTTAATAATCAATATATGTCTTCTATTAGTTGTAAAAATTTGATATTCTTTTATACTACTCATCTCCAAAGGAAGGCTAAAATCTTCATCTATATTTATTGTTCAATGTATCCCACTAGAGGATCTTTGAGATGACTTCTTCAAGTACATTTGCCCCAATTTTAGAGTGAATATTGTTACCAATTGCAAGTTCAATGTGCTTAAACTTCTAAATGTTGGCATTTTTAGCCCTTCCAAAAGTTAAAGTTTTATCTTTCAACATTTTCCAAAAAAAACATTTATATACCATAATGTGCATTTTTGTCAATATTTTAGAAAAATGATTGAAAATATATGAAAAGAAAATTAACCAAAAAGAAGTTTGCATTCATCTTTAAAAATTTCATAAAGTGGAAGAAGGTAATAAATGGAAGAAAAAACTAAAGCATTAATAACTTTTGCAAAATATTGAGAGTTGCTAATTCTAATGGTGAAAATTTTCTAGTAAATATTTTCTATCTTTTTTTTTCTATTTTTATTTTGAAATTTTAAAGTTGAGTTCAAGAAAATGACTTTATATGTTCTTCCTACCTTAAAATCGAGTTCAAAAAACAACATGGCTAGATTGTTTGTAATGATTAAGGTAATTGTTTATTTCCATATTTTAGTATTTAGGCAATCTCAATAAGGTAATGCAACTTTTTAGTGATGATTCCAAATTTAAAAAAAACTCAAATATTATTTTAATAAATAAAACTTGAAGTTTGTTTGCATTGAATAATTTAGAATATTAAAATCAATTTGATTACTTCAACTATTTAAAAAAATCATTTGTGATGTATGTCATCTAATTTTGTATATTTTATTTTTTTAAATACTATATTTCATTGCAATCACTACATTGGTCCATGCAATCGACTATAGTTTGAAAGCAACTTTTGATTGCAAATTTCCAAAGTGATCTAAAATGAATGTAGCATAGTTTAATTATTTTTTAAAACACATGATTTAACAAAATTGGGCAATACACTAGTGACTAGTCAATTTTATTTTCATCATAAATGTTGACTAATTGGTGCAATGCATGATACCAATAATGAGTAGAAAGATATATGTATTTAAATCAAGTATTATTTTTTATTTTTTAAAGTATAAAACTCATGTAGTTATCTTCTGCCAAGTATTGATGGTCTAGCTTAAGCCTCTACCTAGATAACATAGAAAAGCCAAAATGCCACAAGCCAAGCTTACCTTGAAAAAAGAATGGAGATCCCTACATCTAAGGCCCCATCAACCCTCATATTAGGCCAATACTCCAATCCATAGATGTCGATATTGTAGACTCCTTTTCCATTAGTGGATATCAAACAATGCCATGTCTTTTATGCCATGTGGTAGTGTAATATAGAGAACAATTGCCTTGAGAAATCACGAGGATCTTGGCAATGACTAAGATTGACTTAGGAACACAAGTAAATGCAGTTGCGTAAAATCTTGTGTCTTGTAAGTTGAACCTTGTACACTGTTGTGGAACTACTTCTTTAAACTACTCCTTATTGGCCTATTTTGTAATAGCTCTAATTGGGTTCAAAGGCCAAGGTAGGCAATTTAGAATCCATGGGATCCATACAAGTGAAAAAGGACGTCCAAACCACAAGGTAAATTGTCCGAGGGATTGGTTCCTAAACTTTAAACCCACGGTGACCAACAATCATGCCTCATCAATGGGAACAACAAAAAATACTACTATTTGGGCAATGAATCGTGTTGCGCCACCATGACACAAAATAGGGTTAGGCAATAATTTCACCTATGTTGCTTGCAACAACAAAGTTTACAAAAAAAAAGACAAGCTACAACATATAAGTCTTCAAAGCTTCCTTCAATTTCCAAACTCCAAAATCTAACCTTTCTTTTTTTCTTGAACTTTGATTTAGTATTGTTGTTTCATTCACAGTTCAAATGAGATGGATAATAGCTTTCTAGAAATCTTGTATAATTTTCTATTTTTTTTTTAAATTTCAAATCATTATATCACTTTGTCCAACTTCTAAGGCCATCCAAAGTTTCAACCTTGAGAAAAGAAGGCAATAGATTCTTCTTCACTTCAACACTTACAACTCATTTATACAAACTCCAAATAAAATGAGTGTTAAATTTAAGGAAGCTAACACAATTTTCCACATTCTGTACGCATTTCACTGCAAACAAAAGACTCGTTCATTTTTTATGGCTCGCTGAAGTTTCTACCCCTTTACATAGAAAGCAACAAACTTCCCTTAATTCAAACTAGCATAACTTTTGATTGACAACTTCAAATCAAGTAAGTTAGATTAATTTAGAAATACAATACTATGATACACAATTACTTTAATTTTCATTTCAAAATTCTCCAAATACAAGACACTATGATTCTCCAAACATTTGAACCTTACAAGCAAAAATGAGAGACATGATGAATAGTGCCCCCTTTCTGTACACCTTATCTTCTATCTAAATCACACAAATTAAGTGAACTTTAACTCATATCTTGACTATGTAGCTTCTCTAACATCTATTGGTCATTAAATTTGACTATAAGACTAATTTTTTATACCTAACTAGAAGATAAATAATCTAAAGTTAATAGAAGGCAAACTATTTGAATATTTCCCTCGTACAACTTCATATATATATAATTAATTTAGAAAAGTACTCCAAGTATAGAATAAAGAACTAAGAAATTAACATATGTCTAAAGGTAGTTGCAAAAAAGACCTGTACTATTTTTGCATCACAAATAAAATTATAGAGTTTAAATCAACCATAACTTTTGGAGAATCAAGCCGATGTACTTGAAATTCTTATTGAAGATGGCTAACTTGGCCATAAAGACAAAAATTATTTTTCAAAATTGTTAAAAAAATTAAATTTCAATTCTAATTTGTCACACTTTGTAGTTTAGGGTTTTTTAGTATTGTGCATCACCTTTTAAAAAATGATTTAGAGTTGAAATTTTTATGGTCTATTTCCACACTAAGTAGGCATGTGACTACTAAGGGGCACATAAAAAAACACTATTTTTTGTTGTCCACATGTGTGCAAATAGGAGCCCATTGGGTGCTCTTTTTTTAACAATGAAAATAGTTATAAGATCATTCTTTTGGTGAATTTCCTTCATAGTTTTTCCAAATTGCCAATGTTTAGTTTTTTTTAATTATTTTTTTAATTATTTACAAATCAAAATGTCAAAACACCTATTTTCATGACATTTTGCACTTTTCCACTTTTACTTAGAGAATTTTTCTACACTTTTCTTTCTCATTGTACCTTTTTCTTAAAAGTATATACGTTAAACATATTTTTTACATATTTTTTCTAATTATAAAGTAGGCCCAAAAAAATCAACACTATATTGTCATATGCTACAAAAAAACAGGAGGTTTTTTTTGCAACTACTCCTAATAGAAGTAAAATAATAGAGTTCCAATCAAAATATCACTCTATCTACAAGAACTTGAAGATGTGTTTGATAGTAACAACAACATAATTTACATGATTCACTTTAACTAAAGAATTGATTGACTTTTTTAATGATTATTAGTGACCCCAACTTTCTTCAATAAGTGTGACCATGCAATAATATTGATCATCGTTTAAACCTTCAAAATATACTTTAAATGTTACTTCAAGGCTATCGAGCTCAATGCATTCAACTTACAATAAGATGATCAATACCTAAGCATCACACTGAAGATTCCCGTATCATTGTTGTTCCATGTAAGGTTGTTTTGGTGGTTTGGATGGACCAACTTCATCTTGTGGTTGTCCATGTGGCAATTAAAGACCCAACAGTAGTTTAAATTGATTTAGTAGTTGCAATAAATAAAATTCAAATTCACACTTTGATTGAGATTCTTCATTTTGGGACCCCAAAAACCTCTTCTAGTTCTACATAGTATATTTAAATGAAAATTAGAGAAAAATAACATCAAATGCAATGAAGTTCTCAAATGAATTGAGCTTCACTTTATGACAGTGAGAAAGCGTTACTTTGAAGCTACTTCAAATGATGTCATTTTGATTACTAATTTTTAAATCCATATAAAATATGTAAATATATGTATTTTTACAGAATGCTTGCATTTATAGCCCAACAAACGGAAGGAGTGGGGGTACTAAAATGATGTTTGATCAACTTTTGTTCAATCCATCACATTTCCAACCAAGGTTTTTGAATAAGTGACTTG
The DNA here is from genome assembly GCA_963969395.1 of Pseudoscleropodium purum. NCBI lineage: Eukaryota > Viridiplantae > Streptophyta > Bryopsida > Hypnales > Brachytheciaceae > Pseudoscleropodium > Pseudoscleropodium purum. The sequence goes on along the minus strand of OZ017795.1, from coordinate 19,596,041 downwards.
TCAAATTGCAATTGCTAATTTAAAGACCCAATCATTAAAATTTGAAGAATTGGTGTCATTGATAGATGAAAAAATAGATAATAAGTAGATGATTGGAAAACATAAATAGGTATTACAAATATTTTATGTGGTAAAAAAGATGACATAATAAATAAATAATGGATACAACAAGAATCAAAGCAATTCTAGGACATGGCATGACGATAATGCTCTTACCTTTTATCTATTTCAAGGTTGTTGCATTAACTTTCAAAACACCTTTTCTTCAAATATATATGCTTGTTGCCACAATTTCAGTAAAAGTTTTTGACCTAGAGACACCATCTTTGCACACTATACGTAACCTTTGTTTCCTTAATGTAGATAGGAAACAATATATAGCCATTTATCCAATGGGGTTCTTAGTTGATCAAAGATTATCCCTTCTAAAAGATGTTAAGGGCATACTTTTGTGTGGAATTGCAAATGGATCATTGGTTTGCACATGACTTCTCCATTTTAGCATTTATCTATATAAATTATAACCATGTACAATACTCATGTCTAGAAAAAAAATGTGGTACCACCATTTGTGGGATTGAATTTGGCAACAATAAGATGCTTGTAGTTGATCTCATTAACATTAACACCTCTCATATATTTTATATACTAATAATGAATGGGAGATTTCTATATATTTTTTTGCAACACACCATTTCTTTGATGCATAATAAGAATGGAAAAAACAACAATATTTTGATCCAATTGAACATCTGAAGATAAAATTAGAATTGGACATTTGTCTTTCCAAGCTTTTGCCTTCATCTTTTTAGACTCATGCATCTTCCATTCAAGTATTCTTCATACACTTCTATTGAAGGATTTTCTGTTTTTCAACACCAAAGGTATGCCAATCCAATTGGACCCCAATGGCCTAGTACAATAAATTCCATTGTTACCTAAAAGTTTATCGAAAAGCTCAATAAAGGTGAAGTAATTATCTATAGTTACTACATGTCCCTTCTCCTATATCCATCCAATAAACTTAAAAGTACATCATGTACTACTCTCTCCTAAAGTTATATGCAGAATTGCCTCACCTTGTACAATGACAATGATGCAAAAAGAGGCAAAACATTGTGGCCATTGATGTTGTGGGATACATATATAACATGGAATATAAAATTTGTAAGTCTTTGGAGTATATATGGAATACATATGGGATATATATCCATATGTATCTATATGAATTATACAAATATACATATGGCCATACAAATATACATTTAAAAAATCCAATATGGTTTGGAAGTCAAATAGATGTAACAAAAGTACAAATATGGGTGGGGTAGGCATGCTACAAGCAATTGTCGTGGTTTTTCAATCAATAGGAAAGTCACACATGTACCCCTTTTAGAATTTTGGGAAAAATTTAACTACTAATGGCTAAATGACACCTTTGACTTATCAATTTTTTACAATGAGCCCAAAATCATCAAGATACATAACCATAGTTTCTTACAATGACAATGAACTTAAAAGAAGCAATTATTGCGTTTTTAATTTTTGGAACTCTCCACAATAAATCTCAAATTTTGAATCAATTTTAGTATCTGAGTCCTCTAAATACTAAACCTTCATCCTCCATTTTGTGTTTTTTTTAGGCATATATTTTTACAGTAGGCAATACGAGCCTTTGAAACTAATCACTTTATCTACTATGATTATTTTCTTATATACTATGATATTTGTGAGCACCTTTCATGTGATTCAGCAAACACCAAAGTTGCTCCATTTTATCATATCCCAAGACATTTTTTTCATGCACACATATGGACACATTAGTAAGATGCACATATTTTGTTAATAATTGGAAGTGGGCATGTGCACGTTTATTTACCTACCCTTAATAAATATATAACCACAACTAGGTTTTTGTTCCATTTATGTTTTTAGTGCTAAGTGGGAGCCTAGGCATTGTCCATTATACCTTTTAAGTCCCTAAATGTACACAAACTTGCAAAACAGCTAAAGAAACCTAACTGAATTATAAGAAATAACTTGAATGGCCAAACTAATTAGGTTGTTGTGGTTTTTTAAGAAAAGTGATGACAATAAAAATTTAGAAATTCCAAGGTTGTATAAAGACTTTTGCAAATTCTAAAAACCTAAAATTCAAAGTGATTTGACCTACCAAACAAAAGATATGGATAAACTTTGGAAGGCTACATAAACTTCATCCACCCTTTTCTCCTAGATCCTAATTTCAATTCAACTTGTAATTTGGACTACATACTTAAATTAAAAGCTACTTGCTAAGTCAAAAGTTTTGCCTTGGATGAATATTTTTTTACAACTTTCATCCAACTTCCTTATAAAACTTCATCTTTCTATAACTTGTAAAGTTTGAGTCTTCTCTAGAGTTTGAGCTATGATCTAACTCCTTTGGTTAACCTCTTAAATTGTTAATTTAGTTCTCGTGAATTTTATGTCTTGATGCTACTTTTGAAAGTTTATTATTTTGGAACTTTAATATTTTTTACTAATAGGGGTTAACTCTAGATTTCTAAAATGATAAGGCACTAACAAGTTGGATTCTCCTAGTGAAAATGGAATGTGTAATGCTAGAAGATTGTGATCAACAGGAGCTTCCATCATCCTTTCAAGACCCCTCCTAATTCACTTGGGCTACTTGTGTGGCAAGTGATTTTCCATCACTCTAGGTTACTACCCTCTCTCAATTTACTGTGCTTATCCTAGATGGACTTCTACTTGCTATAGTGACTTTGATTTTTATTCTAAATCCTAATTAGCTTGGATTGAGAGTATTACTAATAGGTTATTATGATGACATCTAATGAATGGATGACTTATAGAAAATGGATTTTTTGGAAGTGACTAATGATTTGGAAGGTAAAGATTCTAAGCTTTGCCGTAATTATGTAGAGGCTATGAAGAGATGGCACTAGAATGAACAATGGAAGTTATTAGGAACTAAATGGGCATGACAAAGTCAAAGTTTAGTTGTATGAAAGGAGTTTGATAAAATTAGAAGGAAGCAAGAATTGAGGACACATAAACATAAAATGGATAAGTACCAAAATGATGGGACAAAGTCAAAGCTTTGCCACTATTAAGAGTCAACACATAAAATGACACCAATTAAAAAAAAATTGCAATAAATACATAAATTAAAGCCTTAAAGAAATCTCTCTAAAGAAGAATTTTCCACGTAAGGAGCTAGTGCAAGATTACAACAAGGCGCTATAAAAATCCAACAAACTTAATAAAAACTTCAAAAATTTCAATTGTAAATAAAAAGCACAAAACATGTGAATAAATAAAAGTGCTAAGATTTGAAGGGACCCCTGCATTTTTAGAGAGATACATAAGACATTTAAAAATATGAAAAAAAATGCTCAAACAACACAAAATGGAAATAAAATGGAAAAATTAGCAAATAAGGATATTAAGAAACAATAAAGTGTCAAAAATTTGACAATAGAAAAGGGGGTGGTTTAGAAGTGGAGAGAGTAGCCTTTTATGTTTTTTTAAGACTTCTCTCTCTTTGTTTCTAACGTCTGAATCTTTCTAGAATTAACTACTAATTTTAGATAATTATTAAAAAAAAGTTGAGTCTTTTATATTTTAGAATAGATAGTAATTTCTAAATTTGTTGACTACAAATATATCTAAGGCTAGAAAGATTTCTCTATCGTTAACTACAATCTTCTATTTAGCCAAGTTCTATCACATGTACTTGTACGTATAGTTGGTTTCTTAGAAAATCTCACAATTATTAGGCCTAGCTATCTTTTAAATTTCTAATCTTTTCCTAGACACCTAATTGACCTCTCAAACACTCAATCATACCTTAGAAGCAATGAATTGGAGTTAAAAAAACTTTAGGAAAAAAATACCATATTGATAAGGACTTTTACTAATTATCACTTGAACACTCTTTCTATGAATTTTTTGACTATAAAATATACTAACACTACACAAAAGTAAAAAAAAAAATCCTCATACCAAAGTAACAATTCAAAGGCTCGTACACACAACAATTAGGAAAAAAAAGGAAAAGAATTTGAAAATTAAAAGGAAAATTTCTTTGGCTTTAGGAAGTAGGCTAGCCACTTCAAACACCCAAAAACAAAACCAACAACATATACTTGAATATGGATAAGTCCAAATTCATTTAAATCTATATAATTAAAGATTGAACATACTTCAACTTTCGAGCTAGGATGTAAAGAAATGGAGATCTATAATACATGCAAATCTTATTGCATATGTATCAAGTAGTAGGCCAAAGAATATGACTCAAGCCTTGGACAGAAGTGCTAAGTGCTACAAGGTCCATTAGGTAGTAATGCTTTTAGATGAATACAATTTTTTTTTCAAGTTTTGAGTGTAGCATTGGCCACTCTCAAAACTCTAGGACTTTGGATCCAACTAGTGATTTTAAAGTGGTGTACAATATATACAAACAAACAAAAATTTACCATTAAAAAATCTTTATATATAATCAAAGTACATTTTTCTTTATCATGTGATTTAATTAAAGATAAATTTGAGTATTTGACTACCATAAACTCTAAAGCAATGAAATTGAAATAATTCATTCTAAGATATAAATGCACGCCAGAATTGTCAAATAGGGCTATAGTTACAAGAGTCAAAGGTGAAGCTAAATGCAAAGGGGGGATGTTTCTTAACTTCATTTAAAATTATTTACTGGTTTGGGGGTGGTATTGGCCACCTCCATAATTGAAAAAAATTGTATTAATGTTTTCAAGCAAAAGAAATCTTCACATGTAGACTATAAAATTTTCACTCTTTCAATGCACAATGCCAAAAACTCACAACCTTTACAATGAACTTTAAACCTTTACAATTAACTCTCTTACAATAAACTCTTGTTTTTCTCTAAATTTCCTAGACCAAACCAACTATGTCAACCAAGCAATGTCAAAGGAGAACTTTAAAACTTATTATGTCAAATTTTTTGGTTTTGTATTTCAAGGATGAAACCAACTTTTTTCAATAGTTCATGCTTGAAATACAAAAATATTGAGCAAATTACAAAAGCAATAAAAAAACATGAGCACAAACAACGAGCACAATCACAAAGATAAGCATGATTACCAAACTAGAGCACTAAATGCAACCAACATTGGATGGAGGAGAAATATCAAGCATGAACTGTTGAAATTTTTTGGTTTTGGGGTTAGTGAGAGTGTAACAACCACCCTTGAAACAAAAAAAAATTCTAGTAGTTTATGCATCTATTTAGAAAAACCTAAAATAATTAACAACCCAATCAAGAGCATGAGCACAAACAACAAGCATGATCATTGATCAAGAACATGAATATAATCACAAGTGTAATCACAACACTATTATTGCAATATTTAAAGCAGAGTAGGTTAAATAGCAACCGTGTCCATTATCCAATAGATTTTTGTATTTCAAGTACAAATTTTTTATTTTTTTTGGTATTGAGGGTAGAAGAAGTCACCCCCCAAATACCAATTGGATCCAATTGGTAGTTTGAAGATGGCTCCTACTACCCCCAATACCAAAAAAAATTTCAACAATTCATACTCCCATTTAGAAAAACCTAAGCATGATCACGAAAATTGTTTCTCTACATTTTATCCACTTCCCCTCATAAGATGAACGTGTGGAGAGGCAAAGTTTCTAGGACCACTAAAAAGATTCACAAATATGAGCATGAATACGGAAAAAAATTGCATTAGAGAAAAAACTAGCCCTTGGGTGGGTTGTCAAATAGTAACAAACCAAACTATTGTTAGTGGAATAGAGAGCCTATGAAATTATTCAAATGTATCAAATCTATAATGTCATTTTGAGTGAATTTCATAAATAGAAGTTAGATTTTGTTCGTCCATGTTTTAAATAATCAATGTATTATTCAATGTAGTTTTAACATAAATATGACTTATTGCACTGAGATCCAATGGTGTGTCAGTTAGTTGACACTTTAGCTCAAGCTAAATTCACACATTAAATCAATTTAGCTAGAGAAGAAATTTATTGTAATTGATTGGTACACCACTAGATCTCAACTTATCAAGGTGGTCAGATTGGTTTATTGTAGTTGATTGATTTAATTATTAGAGCTCTCAAATTGATATCAAATATACCACATATTGTTCATTTAATTCTTTAATGTTTAAACACTATCATAATTCTCCGATCATCTCTTTTGAAGTTTTGGCATGCCAAATGAGCAAAAATGGGGGAATAAAATCCCTTTCTTTATGAAAAATACAAATTTAATTCAACTTAGACCCCCTTTGCCTCTTTTGAAGCATCCCTCCAATGGCTTGAGATTTTCTCTAATGAAGGACATAAAAGCTCCCCTACTTTTTGTTGATATGGTATACTTGGTTGCAACAAACACTCTTGTTTCCTCGGAGTTCTCATTTTATCTTTCTTTTCGCTATGAATGCTCCTCATGGTGATAGTTTATAGTGGCTTCTCACAAGAATAATCATAATCAAAATCTCAAACAGTTAAGCAACAAATTGTGCTCACAATTGGTCTAACCTGGACAAAGTGAAAAGGAAGTTTGATATGCAAAGTAACGATGACAATGGATCTTGTAGATGAAGTTTTGATAGGGTTGAAATTGAAGATGCACTTCATCACCTAAACCACCATGTGACATTTCTAATATAGGTAGCGTGTAGCTTCATGCAAATGGTAAGTAAATATGAAATTTAGATTTTTACATTTTTTACCTTTATAAAAATGTGTATTAGGTGGAAAAGTCCTTTGAATTTTTACTTGATATAGATTTTAGTCAAATCCTATTAAGGATTTTTAGATACTAAATACCCAATAAGATTTTAATTGAATTTGTCATGAAAATAAAATGTACCCAAGAAACATCAAATAGATTCAATTAATGTTTTGGAGATGCCTTGAACTACTTTTGTTTTTAGAAAAAAAATTGAAATTTTTTTGGGTTGTCACTTCAAAATTACCACTGTCCACTAGCCACAAAGTGGTTTAGGGTTGGGCTTCTCATATATAGAATAAGATTGGATTTTATTAATGAAGAATTTTTTGAACATTCTTCATGTTATATACAATATGGCAAAATTTGGACAATGTACATCAAAAATATTGTTGGTTTTAATGTACAAAATTAAATATGCACACTAATGTATTGTTGTGAATGGATTTAGAGGATTCAAATTTGAAGGAAATGTTTGCCACATGTCTTTTTGCAATTTTTTTAGAAAAAATTCACAACAAGTAGCTTTAGATGTTTGAAAATTAATACTATAAGAACCCCCTATTTTATGTGATGTTTTAGAAGATGTAGTAGTACATTTTTTTGAACACAAGGTGTGACAATTGTAATGTCTCCTAAAATCCATCATGATTGACATCGCAAAAAATGTCCAAAATCTAGAAAAACACACTATGATGTCAACCTCTTTGATGAAAACAAATGCAAAAAATGGGTATTCCAAGCTTCCCAAAATGCTCTATGTGGATGCCACATTAGATGTTTTTTAAGCTTCTAGAAGCCCATTTCATAGATGTTCTCAAAGCTAAAATCAAACGTACTACTAGCTAGAATATAAAATAAGAAAAAAAATGAGAAAATAAGAAAATATTTAAATGATAATATTTTTTATTAAAAAAATAATTTAAAATAATTTATTTATATATTATTTGACATGGTAGTCTCTTGACCATGTCAAATTGCTAATGTAATGTCATTCCTATGTTCTGTATAGTTGGGAATTCACAATCTTCTAAAAGCCTCAAAAGAACATCTAGTGCGTAAATTCCACATCAACATGCGCTGGGTGGGCAATAACAGGTCAGATTTTTTCACCCAACTTGACAACATATGGTACTTGACATGGCACACTTTTATGTTGTCTAAGAATTTGAATATTATTAAAAAAAATTGAATTGTCTGAAATAATCAGTTCAAAATAATAATTATTTAATTCTTTAAAATACCTATTTAATTATTTCAAATACCCATTTAATTCTTTAAAATAATTCTTTAAGTCTTTAAAATACCTATTTAATTATTTCAAATAAATATTTAATTATTTCAAATAAATATTTAATTATTTCAAATAAATATTTAATTATTTCAAATAAATATTTAATTATTTCAAATAAATATTTAATTATTTCAAATAAATATTTAATTATTTCAAATAAATATTTAATTATTTCAAATAAATATTTAATTATTTCAAATAAATATTTAATTATTTCAAATAAATATTTAATTATTTCAAATAAATATTTAATTATTTCAAATAAATATTTAATTATTTCAAATAATTATTTAATTATTTCAAATAATTATTTAATTATTTCAAATAATTATTTAATTATTTCAAATAATTATTTAATTATTTCAAATAATTATTTAATTATTTCAAATAATTATTTAATTATTTCAAATAATTATTTAATTATTTCAAATAATTTTTCAAATAAAAGCCCCTAAGAAATGAACGAGAAAAATTGTCAAATTCAACTAGAATTAACATTAGATGATATTTGAAGGCAATAATAGCCCGTTTTGGGCTTGTACCTGTCATTGTTCCCTTGCAATGAACAAGATAGCTGGCTATTCCCAAAAAAAATTCAAAAAAAAATTTAATTCTTAGAATGCAAAAAAATTTGAAAATTAAAAAAAAATTGGGAAAAGTAATGTGGCATTCTCTTGGCCATGTTAGACTACACTCTTGGTTGTATTGATAGCATTTTTAGGGCTTGATAACTCACACTCTCTTGAAGCCCCGAAATGTCTTCTAATGCCATTTAATATCAAGAGAATTTTTGATGGCAAAGTCAAGTAATTACTTCAGTGACATTTAGTAAGAGTGAAGAGTGGAAAGGTCCTTTTCATACTAAAATCCATTGTCTATCTATGACAAAAGACATGGAATAATTCAAAGATGGGAACTTGACCGTACTACATCTAGAGGTTGTTTTAGACATCTAGATGCTATTCTGACATTTCAACATTATTTCAAACATCAAAATGTTATTTTTGACATTGGAAGTTGTTTCAGTTATGATGACATTTTTTTAAACAATCTATTTTGAATAAAATTCTTGCTTTACTATCCGATATAGGTTGTCTTACTTTCTACTACCCCACTTGTATAAAGAACTTTTCTTTTCATCCATAATGTACATCCATTCACTTTTTTTTCAAAGTATGTCATGTGGTTGCTCTTTCCTTATATTTTTCACATTCATTCTGTGTTTTACCTTAGTCCACAATAATTTACAAAAATTTATCCACAATAAATTTGTAATCCCTAACTGATGTGGCACTTCCATGTTTTGGGGGGCATGACTATGTTTAATATGATGTCCAAAAAAACATACACATCCCATGTGTCATCCACTTGTTTTTCCTCAAACATCCCAATGTCTTTCCTCACATCCAATAGATATCTACCTCCCACAAGCTCAAAAATTATGACACATTGAAGTCAATGGAAATATGATTCATTTCTTCAAAAATGCCACAAAAAGGCAGATTTTGTTATAGAGTTAAAAAACAATTTGTTTGAGTATTTGTATGGATAAAAATGATAAAATACAGAGTCTACTTGAGAGGCCATACTTATGGATTTGATCCCTTGAAGGGGTAGTTGAAGTTGAGAGCTACAAGTTGTAGTGGAGATTCTAAAAAAATGGTAGAGGCACTCAATACATTATTGAAAATTGAAGATTTGGGGAACTTATATACCACATTTGGAAGGAAAGTAAGTTTTTGGAAGCACAAAGAGAAAGTTGGACTTACCCATTGACAATGCAAGAGACTCAAATCAATTGAATAAAGTGAACTTTCAACCTCGTGTTTGTACCAAGTCCACTATTGCTTTTATGGAGTCTTCTATGGGCAAGGGAAAGCAATTAGAGGCAACACTAGTAGAAACTTCAATTTTTCTGTTGATTTAGTCACGTTGATTTGGTTCACTTTTTTGTTGATTTTTGTTCAAATCAACATATTGTTGTCCAAATCAATAGAAAAGTGAACCAAATCAATGCGACCAAATCAACATGAAAACTAAATTTTCTACTAGTGCAAACACTACCTTTCAAATGACAATTGTTGCTTAGAGCAATTGTAATACCTTCAAGAAGCACATTGCAAGGATCAACTTGAATATCAAATATCAAGCTCAAACCCAGGGTTCAAACATGAAGTGCATGGCCAAAATTGCTAGGGTTCCATGGGAATCCCAATTCTAACCTATCACAAGAGAAAAGAAGATTACAAAAGTCATTGAGAAGTAGAGGTGGACTTTTTATTCTATTGGGATGATATTGAACAATGTGTGAAAGGAACAAAGCACAAATTGATCACTAACTAATTTGAAGTATTATAAATATGGCTTGTTTTTAGAGGACAAATCTTAGTTAAGAAGACATTTTGTTGTTGTAGCATTCTAGTTTTTGTTTGCATGAGCATCCTACATTACTGCTATACATTAGCTCTTCAACATGTTTTAAAATATTTAAGAGTGTTTAATATGATTAGCTACCACCACCAAATCCAAATCCATCCATAAGAGTAACAAATATCCAAACTATATGCCAAATTGCAAATGCATAAACAGTAAAATAATGAAACAAGGGATAGTGTTGGCAACATTAGAGGACAAATTTTGTAAGAGACCTTACTTCCTTTTTGGGATCTACATGCAATAGTGTCATTGAAGATTAGGTCAAAACATAACAAAAATGTGTATTGAATTACAATGAGTATATTTCCAACAAACACATGTTAGGTTCTCATGAATATGGTTGTCTTTGCAACTAGACTTGTTAACAATACGTGAATTACAAGCACTTAGATTACCTTGCAACAAATTGAAGCTTGTTCTTGTTTAATCAAGGACCATTAATATTTCAAAGTAGGCATGGCCATATTCTTTTATGTACATTTGTATTGACGTAATTTACAATTGTTACAAGTGAAATGATTTGGATTATATGAAATGGAAAATCTTCATGCACTCATTATCTATAGGACTAAATGTCATTGGTCAAATGTTAAAAAAAATAAGGATGTTTTTTGTATTTTATAGTTTTGTTTTTTCTAAAGGTAGTCACTCCATTAGGTTGGAGTATATTTGCAAGATTGGTGGGCATGGTCTTTGTTTTGAGTTAAATGATAAGAATTGGTTTAGTTTAGTTGTAGTAGAGGCTAAGTAAGTCCTACCTCTTTTTTTGTGAGTATTTTTTTATTGAAGTTATTATATTGTGTTGTATTGGAATTTTCTAATTATAAAGACATTCAAATTGTAGTGGTTGAGTTAAATGTTGAAGTGTCTTAAAGTTTCAAGGTCTTTTACCATTGCCAATATGAATTGGAAGACTAAAAACAAATTAACAAAATTCATGGTCATAGGAATAAGATTGAATTGGTGGCCATAGGTCCCTTTAATTACTAGAAATTGTAAATTTTCTTCTTTGGGAGGATACTTTTTGGATGAAAAAAAATTAAAAAAAAATTATGGTTTGGACTTTAGGCTCACAAGCTCAATGCTCTATGCTTGCATGTTAGCCTTATTCACTATACTTTGCAATCTATATATACATGTGTCAATTTTTTTTATTTGGGAGGCTATTTAGCTATTAATTTAGATATGCGCTTATTTTTTTCTACTTCTACTTTTTGTCCATTTTCCTACTCCCTATGGTAGTTACATTTGAAAATAAAAGCACTTAAACATGTCTCTATTGTAATTAATACAACATGTATATATTAACTATTAATGAACACAACTTATTAGAGAGAGAAAGAGAGCAAACAATTCCTACAAATGAATCATACATCTACAATAGGAGAAAAAACCACGAAACTGAAAACTCCACAAATATTATATTGGCTAAGTTTGACTTATACAATGTGTCCTTGAAAATCGTTCATCATAGATCTAAGTTGGAACAAATGAATAAGCAACAACCCAAAATGAGACATTCATTAATTTGTCTATCTGTAGGGTAGTTGTAAGAAAGGTTTTCCATTTTTTGTAGCATTTTTCCAAAACTGTAGTTTTTGCGCTCAATACTACAAGTACTATGAGTACTAACAAATAGAACAATCTCAACCATTAATAAAAAAAATCATAGACTAAGAATACCATTTTGAGTACTACAAATACTTGTAGTATTAAAATATTATTGTTTGAAAAAAAACCTAGATTGTCATAGAAAATAGATACAATGAGGTATAAATTAATAATGAATAAAAAATCATGAACAAAAAAAATAAAAAAATAGGCCATTTGAGTAATCAAATTTCATAAAAAAAAAATGAAGCCAAAACCATCTTCACTGTTCAGAAGTGCGCACATTAGGGCCCCCTGTTTGTATGCATGTGGACGACATAAAATAATATTTTCTTAAGTTCTTTTTGGTGGGCACATACATCTCTAGTGTGAAAATATTCCACTAAAATTTAAGCTCTACATCATTAATTATGGGTATTCTACACTACTAAAAACCCCTAAATTGCAAAGTGTGACAAATTAGCTTAATTTAAATTTAATTATAAATTTTTTTTTGAATTTTTTTGAAAAATAAGAATTCTCTTTATGAACAAATTGGTCATCTTCAATAAACAAACTCAAGTATATTGGCTTCATTCTCCAAATGTTATGGTCAAACTAAACTCGCAACTTAAAATGTGATGAAAAATAGGACCATCCTTTCTTGCAACTATTTTGTAGATGGAAAATGGAAGCTCTTCTTGCGAGTTCTTTCCTTCTTATTTTGACTATTTTTTAAGTAGATAATTTACAAATTATGTATTGTGGATTGTTATCATACATTGTTTAGTAGTTGTTGTATAGAATGCTTCAAAATAAATGATGCTATAGTAACTTGAATGTTTTTTAAATTATTAGCTCCAACATTTAAAATGTACCCAATAGTAGGTCTCACGTTGTTTCTAAAATAACCACTAGTCAAGTACTAGCCAAAAAACCATGTTTTCTTTACTTTGAACACATTTATCTTGCAATCCATGTGATCAAAGTTTATGAAATTTCTCCCACACATTCTTTTACCAATCTATTGTAAGATCCAATGCATTAGATTTTTTAGGCTTCTAAAAGACTATTTCAGGTCTATGAACTAGAGTAATATTAGCTAGAATATAAAATGATATTCAATTATTAAAAAATTAATTTAAATATTAATATTTTAATAAATAATTTTCAACTATGAATTAAATAATATTACTAGATGGGGTAGTCTCTTGACCACATCAAATTGTTGATGTGATGGGGTAGTCTCTTGACTACATCAAATTGTTGATGTGACAACGTTCCTGCCAGGGTTGACGAATCTCTACGTCCGCCCCAAAATAGCATCCGTTTTCCGAACGTCCGGACGCTAGCGGACGCAACGTCCCTCCCGTCGTCGGAAGGCGGACGCGCGGGGCCGGGCGGGGCGGCTTAGAAAACCCGTTTTGGGTTTTTTGTTTTGATTGTTTTCACCAATGAGAGATTGAGAGTGAAGTCATTTTGATTTTGATTTTTCTTATATTGCAATTGCGATTCAATAGAGTTGTATATCACTATTTATGTAAAAGCTAAAATATGAAATATATTTTTAATTTTTTTTGTTGAATTTCATTTTGATTTAGAAACAAAATCACTTTAAAATCCAGCGAGATGTATATCATCAATAAACAAACAATTTTATAATAAAATGATTGAAGAAACCATTGTCATTTGTCAACATGAGCTCCATATATCATAAGCAACTAAACAATCAAACATCTAAATTCACATCTCCACAATTCCTATGGACGCCAATCCACATCTCCTCTAACCTCAGCCCCACTACTCTCTTCTACAGCTCTCCGTTCAAAATCTTCATTATCGGAGTCATCTTCATTGTTGGAATCAAGTATTGTTGTCTCTTTCAAGTCTTCTCTCGAAGTAGGTTTACTCCCTTCTTTCGAATTTAATTTTTCTTTTTTTACTTTGACAGAACGATTAAAGGCTTTTTGAATAGGAACCTTTCTTTTCTTTTTCTTTGACAAAGTAGCAACATTTTCATCAAGAGGGGTCCTATTCTTCACTGGAGAGATAGCAAAAGGTTGCATTTCTCTTTTCGCTTTCACGTTACTCGATTCTTGAACCATCAATCTCGATGTAGGGTTGACATGTCCATGAACGGTTATCTCCACTTTGGCTTTCTTTTGAAGTAATAGAGTGCCGTTTGTTGATTTGATCGGTTCTTGCGCCATTCCTTTTGCTAAAATGCGAGCACGCAAAGATGCCAATGGCATCCGATCACTATCCGTATCACTTAGGCTTGTAGGTGATGACGCTACTTTCCGTAGATTACCGCTTGTAGAAATTTCTTTGGAAATGTTCATTAGGCGTTTTCCATATCCAAAGCTCTGAGAATCATTCAATCGTGTGCTAATAGACTTCAACGGTATTGGTGGAAGAGCACTAGATCTCGGTACTTCAAAAATTGACTTCATTGGCTCCTTTCCTTTATCACTCTTCACAATTGCCGAATTTGTGACTGCCATCCCAAGTGAATCATTATTTTTTTGTACCGCAATATTTGGTTCCCCCTCATTACCACTATTGTTGCCCACATCTTTTGGAACGTCCACCTCCATGACCGCATCTTCTCTTTTGTCGTTTCCTTGCACTACATTTAATGCCATAGATGGAGATTGAGAAATTAAAACTTCTTCATTTCTCCCATCATCACCAATAGCATTCTCATTGATTTTCACCTTTTTGGCAACAGCGTTTGCCTTTTCCGATAGAATGTTTTCGCTATTCAAGTATCCCGTTCTATTGCAATATGCAACTAAAGAAGGTAGATTCTCCTCTCCCCCTACATTGTCCTCGTCTTCACAAAAGGTATATGCATCGTTTGCATTGTCGGGAACGACATCCTTGCGGTTTAGATGATAATCATGCATATCATTCACCAAATCGGGAAAGTCTTGCATAACGTCTTCATCTCCCCATGCTGTCGCACGATTGAAGTCATCTCCGCCATCTACAGCTGAAAGGGCCCTTTCCAAATCCTCGTCATCATCGTCTTCTAACGTCGGCCTATCTGAATCCTCTGATTCCATCGGATTCACATTATCATTATACCATTTTTTTCATCTTTTTCCTTCGATGCGTTTAATATTTTGGAATTGGTATACACGTACACCAAATCCGCTGCTCTCTCCGGCTTCAATTTATTTCGAGATTTGTTGTGAACAAAAGAATAGTTGCTCCAATTCCGTTCACATGAAGATGATGACACCGGTTGAGCCAATATCCTCTTCGCTAATGGAGCTATAAACTTGCCACATGCACCTTCAAAATCCCACCAAGCATGTGCGGACAACATTTGATCTTCTGGATTCAACATATTGTGGAATGGAGGTTCCTTGTGTCGAAAAGCTACAAATTCCTTCACCACTGCTGCATATTCATCCGGTTTACATATTCTCTCCAAAACTTTTTTACATCCTGACATTGCATCTGCGTCATCCGCTAGCTCTTTGTTATGAAGAAGGTATGGATTCAAAAGAGCTGCGGCTAATTGGAGATCGTTGTCCACCATTCTTCTTCGGGCATAAAAAGACTGTATCAATGGAATTGCAAGTTCTTCTAGCAAACAAAATGGTGGACTTTGTAATCCGTTCACGTGCTTTTCTAACTTCCTCATGATATGCAACACCTTCCTTATGCATGGTGATTTTGAATGCATGGTGATTTTGAATCCAAATTGCGGAGTGCACATATGATTGGTTCAACCATCTCTACATAATTGATGGACCGATTCCAAAAATGGTCATCAAGAATAATTTTCTTCACCGCTAAGGCCAAGTCTTTTGGTTGGACTTTGGCTCCATGTTTCTTCTTGAGAGTATGTACATACTCAACCCATTGCGGATCTACCACCGTTTGTTCCAATGCTCCTCTCAATTTTGTCAAACGCTCCATCATGATAAATTTAGAGGCGAACCTTGTATCCCCAGGCATCAAGAAACCAAGATTTGGCGAATACTTTCGCAATAGAGCTAGCGACATATGTCTCTTCCTGATAAATTTAGCTACAAGAACTCCTTTATCCAATTTGGAAGCAATCCATTTCTGTACAGCCCAATCCTTCAACAACAAATTCAATGCATGTACCACACACCCTTGGTAAAAAATATGAGGATATTTTGTAGATATTACATCCCATGCGGACGAATTCACGGGAGCATTATCCGTAGTTATTAACACGACGTTCTTGGACCCCACTTGTTCAATGAACTTTTCCAACACAACTGCCAAGTACTCCGCATTTTTTTTACAACCACTTGTATCCACAGATTCAAGAAATTCTTCACCTGCGGATGATACAAGCATGGCATTGATGAGAGGTCGATTAGTCACTGAGCTCCATCCATCAATGGACAATATTGCTCCAAATTTTCAAATGCTATCTTCAGTCTGTGCATTCAACTGTGTCTGAATGTTGGTCTTCGCCTCATTCAACAATTTGTACCGAAGGTCGTGGTATGAGGGAGGAATGTATGGCCTACCAAACGTAGCCGTTTTCTTCACTACTTCTTTAAAAGTTGGATTTCGAGCCACGGAAAATGGTATGTTTGCTGAATAAAAAAAATTTGCCCACACTGAATGTAATTTGCGTCTATGACCTTCTTCAAACCCATTCACTAAGCTGCCTTGCCTCTGAGGCCTAGAACTTGATGCCCTCGGGGTTTCACGTTCACCAGAAGCTTCCGTACTCAAAGTCATTTCAGTTGTGGCACATACCATTGATACCAATTCTTTGGACGCTGGACAAGAATCTTCGTGGTCAGAATGCAACACAGCCTTTCCGGCCGAAAACTCTTGGACATCTGAAGGGCCAGGGTTGCCATCCACATTGTCCATTACAACGTGTTTTGGAAAAACTCTTTCGTAATGCCGAAATAAATCTCGAACTGCCATTGATAATCGTGGACAAAGGCTCACCCCTTTATCACGTACACCTTCAGGCTTAGAATAGCCTAAGTGGCTGAACATACGGCTGAGCTTCCTTGATATGCTTGCTTTGCAAAGCCTATCTTTTACTTTACCACCTACTTGCACACTAAACCAAGGAGAAAAATCCCCCGTCGGTTTGGCCACCATACTGACAAGTGTATGTTTTACCTCAATTTCAAAAGAAACCAATAAAATGTTTTAAATTTGAAACCCACAACGTGACAATGTATACAATATCAATGAAATTAGTGACACAAAGCTTTGAAAATCAAAGCCCCCCCGTCCACCGAACTATGCATTACCAAGCAAGAGACTCAATAAATTGAAGCTCATAGCCCTTGGAAATCTTAGCGTTCGGTTTTTCGAGAGTGAATACCAAAGCTTCTCTTCTAACATTTATAGTCCCCTCCAGAAAATTAAAGGTTCATTTTTAGGGTTTCCATTCAAAAACAAACAACGGCCCGGACGGGGCTGAAGCGGGCGGGCGGACGGACCAGTCGAACGGGTCGGACAGGGCGGGTGGACGGGGCGGGCGGGCGGGCAGACAGGCCAGACGGGTCGGACGGGTAGTCGGACGAGGTGGTCGGACAGGACTGTCCGCATTGTCCGCCTTCCGACGCCGTCCGCGCTTTGGACACGCCGACCGCCCCACTTAAACACTGACCGCCGACGGCGTCCACCCAGCTGTCCATTGGAGCATCCTATGAGGCCGATATTACTCAAAAAGAGCGGTAACATTTCAAAAAAAAAAACCTAATAATCACTGCTAAATGAGGATCAATGTAATTGATTTATCATTTTTAAAAAAAAATGTAAACCCTAAACCCTATACCCTAATTACCCTAAACCTTTTCTTTTCTCCCCTAAATTGTTTTACGAATGAGGGGAATGTGGTTAAGTTAAATATGTTTGGATTATTTACTCATATTATCCTTCTAAATAGGTTTTGAGAAGATCTGAAGATGGTGGGGATTTTTTTAAAGTTCATTAGAAAATCAAATGTTTTGCAGAAATAATCAATTCCTTTTTCATCGTAAGCAAATGAAAATTTAAAAAAAGGCCTCAATAAATAATTAGAATAACAGTTTAATGGATTTCAACCTCATGATATTTAATGAAAGGTTGTGTTTTCTAATTAGAAGTGCATCACGATCTTCAAATGAACATCGAGTCTTTCATA
This sequence comes from Pseudoscleropodium purum, assembly GCA_963969395.1. Classification (NCBI taxonomy): domain Eukaryota; kingdom Viridiplantae; phylum Streptophyta; class Bryopsida; order Hypnales; family Brachytheciaceae; genus Pseudoscleropodium; species Pseudoscleropodium purum. The sequence continues at coordinate 19,577,825 of OZ017795.1, read as the reverse complement.
TTTTTTAATGAAATTTTGATTAGATTTCAAAACAAAGAAAAAGAATCAATGTTTTAACTTTCAAATCATATATGGCTATATTTTTCCTTAAAAACATAGAAAAATTCGTTACTTGAGTTGGTTGAGTAGAATACATTATACACTTATACATGTGCTATATTTATTTTGAAGGGTAATTCTAATATTCTTATTTCAGATGTTTTTAAATATTAATTTAAAAAAAAAAAAAGATTCATTGTTTAAAGATCTAAAAAATTGACAAACATAATTTCTATTATAAATAGGAATTGAATTCGGAATTCGAATTTTGAAATGATTCAAATGAACAAGATATTGATTATAAAATATTTCTTTGTTTGAGTTTTCAAAATGAATTCACGAAACAATTGCAAACTTTTGAACTTAGGTATATGATATTGTTTTCGGTTTGTACTTTGTAGAGTATAATACTTCAATTTTAATCCTAAATAAATGAAAAAATTCCACATGAATGAAATGTTTCTATGTATTGCACAAAGATTTCTACCAATTACTATGATAATTAAATACATTGTTACATTTCATAAAATATTCTACATAGAAAGAAAAAATCATTTCAGTTTTCAATCATGATAAACGATGTCTTCTACTCTTTCTGTTATATGTTCGTTTTGTATAACGTGTACATTGTACAATCTTTGAGAGCAGGGGAGTTCATTTTTGACTCTCATTGAAATAGAAAATATATTTGTGTTTGGATTTTGAAATCATTATCACATTATATATTCTACGGTCTTGCAAGAATGCATCTTGCTCCTTCCTTTGAATCCTTTTGATATTTTCTTTTTTTTTCCTTTGCTTTCTCGTAGGGCTCTTGTTCTCTTGTTCTCTTCATTTGACCAGCCTATTTGGCTTGGCTCTTAGTTTTTTTTTTTTTTAATGCAATGGTTTATGCATATGTTATAAAAAATATATATTATTTATTTAAAATTAATATATTGATGAACAAACGCATAAAGGCATTCAATGCTTTCACATTTAAAGTTATAAATCTATCATAAATCACTCTTGCAAATTTGAATGATTGAATCGAAAATTTGAAAATGTAATTACAAGAGCTTTCAATTCAATCAATTGCATAAATCATAAATGTTGAAATGTAACTCGTATGAGTTTAGCATCTATGAAGATTAATTCATGCTATCCACATGCAATTTTCCAATTTAATAAAATGTAATTGAGTACTTCAATTTCTTTCCCTTCAATTCTCCAAGTAACATTCACTTCATATCTTTCTCTATTTGTTTATTTAATTTTTGGGAACAAATGGAGAAACCATCTTTGTCTATATTTGCACATACACTCTTATTTGATTGATGAAGAATAGATCTATGAAATATATAATCATTGATTTCTTCATATTGATTTATCTAATATATTTTATATATGTATATATATTTATATATATATATATATATCATTAAAGGAGTATGGAAGACAAGATTGACAGATTGTGTTCAAATGTTGTTGATTTTGAAATGATTTAGTACTATATCATTTATAAGAATATTATAATAGTATTATGTTATAATATTCCTAAAACAATTGCAACAAATATTAAAATACATGCTAAGTTAGGTTTGTTAGCCTACCAATTGTTCATTAATAGACATAATTGAGTAGCCCCTTTAAATGAAACACTCAATATCTAATATCTTACAATCCAAATGGTGGATTTGTCTAAAATTTATTCCACATCTTTTCCAACTAATTTACTACAAGATCCTACGGTTACATATGCCCAAAAGTATTTTTCTTCCAAGACTTGGTATTTGTACTACTACTGGCAATTTTGAAGTGTTTTTAGTGAAAAGAACTTTAGGGGTTAAACATCTATACCATGAGATTTTGAAAAAAAAACAATTTGCTTCATTGGGGATAACTATAAGTCCATGCTCTTTTTTTTTAGCCAAAACACACTTGCAAGGACTTAGACATTTAGCGGTTTATTAAGTGATTAGACGTCAACTAATTCAATTTAATAGTAGAATTTTTATTCAACTACCTTCTTACAATTGCTTTATACACAATGCAACGTGAATATTTGGATACATATATTAAACGTCGCAATCCTTTCGTGAATTTTTGCACATTTTAGCTCATATCTTTGTACAAAAATATCATTTACTAAGAATTCATAAATTTGGTCATGAAGGAAGGCTACCTTTTTTAATTTCAAATTTTACATTGAATGAATGAAAAGTTAGTTGAACTATACAGTGCCATGAAGACCTCTATTTATTGTGCAAAATATGGGTTTAGGGTCGCTTTAGGGTCAAACCGCCCCATTCGCCTTCGTACCTGTCCGTCCCATCCGCCCAGACCCTGTCCGTCCCGATACCTGTCCGCCGTCCGCCCTGTCCGCCCCGTTTGGCTAGACCCCCGTCCTCCTAACCCCGTCCGCCCTGTCCGTCGGATCCGGTGTCCGCCCTATCCGCCCCATCCGCCCCATTACGGCGATGCGTCCACCCCCCCGGATCGTCCGATCGGGCGGATGCCAGATTTGTCCGCCCGTGGCCGTCCGATCGGGCGGACGGGGCTCTAGGGTTTCGGGGAGGCGGACAACCGATCCGTCCGCCACCCCCGGCCCGTCCGATCGAGCGGACGGTTTAGGGCCGTCCAATGGGGCGGACGGGCCGTCCGCATTGTCACTTTTGCTTTGCCCCTTGTGAATGCAAGGTGGAGCGGAGAGCTTGGTGGTTCATCCTCCATTGGCTCCTTTCCGAGGCAAGGCAAGAGTGATTTATTGGGGCCTCCTCGTTGCCAATTTTTTGGACACTTGCGCGTGAATTCAATTTCAAATTAAAAAATTTGATCTATATCAATTTCATTTGTCACGATGACGAAGGGGAAGAAGAAGGTTGCGAAGCTTAAACATGGAGAGGGACCATCAAACTTGAAGGTAGCTTACCAAAGTCCTTCGGAGGAATGCAAAAAATTTATGATTGAGCGCATCGTTCAATTTTATGAATCGGAAACAACATTGTCTTTAGACAATAAGTACAGCAGATATCAAGAGGAGTGCGTGTCTAAATTCAAGGTAGACATAACACAGATGCTGTTGGATGCATTGAATGTGGCGAAGTGGCATGACGAAATGCATAAAACGTACTTCACCAAATGTTTGGAGAACAAGGTTCATGACGCTTTGTGGAATTCTAAAGTCATTTTGGTTAAATATGGCAAGGAATATTGACCCAATGACGCCCAGTTTGAAGAAGTGATTCTGAAAGCGGACTTGTTTAGAGGACGATGTGCTCGATTCGTCAAAACGCACAATCGAGTTGGTTCAATTAGTTGGTGGAAAAGCAATGATGGAGTTGCTGAAGCGGAAAGGACCAAACGGCACCTCATAGCACTTCCAGATACAATACGCGTGATTGCTGTTGATGATAGAACGATGAGAGGTGGATATGCAACGATTCGAAAGGTTCGTATTGAAGGATGTCTATGAATACTTCCTCATTGGGAGTTTGCAGCAAAGAAATCCATTCACCACCAAACTCGACCCGATCTTGCAAAGCTAGAACATCAAAACGAATCAATGACTGTTCGAATTCCACACGCGGGTGTGATATGGTTTGCTGCGGTGCACGGAACGGCGTGTGAAGGTTATGCGTATTGGTAGAATGGTGGAACTCTTCGACAAATGTTGAATATGGATAAGGACTTTCCAAACAACATTCAAATCTGTTTGATGTATACAAATTCAACCGAAGAGGAGGTTGTAAAAGCTCACCATTTAGGACGATATCGGAAGAAGCGCACGGAGTTGACATGGGCGTTTATGCATATAATGTATGTAGTGCATCTTGCTGGATATTTGCACAATGATCTTTCTCCGGACAACATCTTGTTGCATTTTCCACAGGATGAGTCACGTGTGTACATTGGAGTTTGCGATTGGAGCATGACCACCTTAGTTTCTCAGCCAATGAAGTCTTTGTACACATTTACATCAGCAAATGAGATGAAACAGACTTTGCAGAGGAGATGGTGGGTGGATCCACGTATTGCATATTTGCATAAAGCAGGTGCAGATGTGGAAGTCATTTCGATGTATTCACGTAAGTCGGAAGAGTATGCCATTCGAAAAATTGCTCGGCGGATGAATGGAAACAACATATCAGAGGCGTATTTCAACGTACTACGAAAAACACCTAGTGCGACACAATTTGCCTTTCATGACTTTGCAAAAGTGTTTTATGCTTACTTGAAGCGCATTTCTTTGAAGACTGACGATGAAAATACTAGTTTGGCCCATGTGATTACGCGATTTTCTAATATATATCGTTGGCCGATGCCAGATGAACATTTCCGCCATTTATATTAGATTGGTAGTGCAGAAGTAGTAGTTGAATAGGTTATATAGGCATTAAGAATTAGTTTAGAAATATAGAGTTGGAATGAAAAAAATTATATGTGCAATTAGCCAAATGTGCACAATGTATGGTATTCTATATTAAATTGAATACATTTTGTCCATATTGATTATGTTTGTATTTGTGTTGATCTTGATTTTTTAAATAGTATATATATATATATATATATATATTTGAAGTCACAAATTTTTTTAGTTTGCCTTCTGAAAATGAATTGGAATTTTTTCATAGTTTCAAGACTATCATGGATTCATGGTCAAACTTTATAATCTTTCAACTTATAAGAGACATTGTTTTAAGCGAACCATTGCACTTCATTTAACATTTAATTGTTTAAAGATTAAGGGAGTGACTGCGGGGCAGTTTGGGTAGGGCGGTCGGGGGAAATAGGGCCATCAAAGCGGACGGGGTGGACGGGATGGACAGGGCAGACGGACGAGGCGGACGGGGTGACAAGCGGACGCTGCGTCCGCGGGGATCGCGAATGTCAGCGGACGCTGCGGACACAGCGTTTGCGTCCGGACGTCCCAGACGTCCGGATGTCGTGTCAACCCTGGTTCCTGCATTCCCTTAGTCTTGGAACTTGTCTTCTAAAGGCCTCAAAACATATCTAATGGTTAGATATGCAAAAAATTCCATTTTAATTTTTTTTTCTCTTTGCACTAGAAATGGTAGTTTTGAGTGATTTTTGACAAAAAAAAAAAGGCCTTAAGACTTTAGGTATTTAGGCTACAATAAAATAAAATAAAGTAAAATATAAGATAGTGAAAAAATGAATACAAATAAGGTAAGAACAACTTTTTTTCCAATGCTAGAGTCCAAAACTTGCCTTAGAAAGAGTAGTAGCTACTAATACTAAGGGTGGTCTAATTTAATGTATTCTAAAGACTCCAAATATGCTAAACTAGATTGTTGAAAATCAAATTAAGTTTATTATAGAACCAAATTGAGAGAAACATGTCCTCTCCCTAATCAATAGAAAGATATAAATGATATTAAATCTTATTGAAGAAAGAAAAGCTTGAAGGAAGATGATAGCTAAATCAAGGAGAAAGACCTTCAAGGTTAAGTTGCAAGAGAGAATAGAAGAGAGTTGAGAGCTAGAATAAAAAACAAGAGAAGTAAAAACATAAGAAGAATGATAAGAGGGAGTTGCCTTCCTTACAAGATGATGAAGAAGAAAGATTCAAGTAGACCCTAGCCACCATTCATAAATTTGGAATTAGCCAAGAAAGTGGATTGGCAAGGGAACCTCCACATTACACCATCAAAGCATTTGTTTTTTTTTCTTGAAAAACTTGCAAGTTGACTTCTTGCATGATGCATGAATAGCTCATTTTTTTAATCATTGATAGTGTTTTTCTAATTACATTAGATACATTCTTACTTAATTGTTTGGCTACAATCCATGTTACCACCAAATTTTGCTTGTCTTGTTACTTAAAGGCATTAATCTTGTTGTCTTGTGCATCCTATGGTCTATTTTGCAACAATCATCTTGCATTTCTTATCTTATAGAGGTTTTCTTTTATACATGTTATATATTCTTTCCATATCATTGTACTAAACCTATGTTTGATAATTTTGATCTATTTTAACTACATAAAATGGAGACAAGTAGTCTTTTTTAAAACATTTGATTGAAATAGATTTACTAATGTCAAACTATCATATTTGACATATAAGACAATTATAACAAGTTTGAGACATCTAAATGATTTATTTATTTAAGTTACAAAAACTAAGTGAGGACAAATTTTGGATTTACAATGCACCAAATTTGCCGTCTGATTGTTGCTTTATTCAAAAATGGCAAATCCAAGGAGTCAAAGAAAAGACAAGTGTACCCATTTTTGTTTTTCTTTTACACAGTACTTTCATTTCAACACCCACCATTTTTTGTAAGCTCCATCCAAAATTGTAATATGACTAGAATGTTGTGAAATTTTAGATGAGCATTTTCAGCTCTCTTGTCTTTTACTAAGTACAAAAGGTCATCATTTCAAAATATTTTCACTAAGATATGCTCCTTCAAAATGCACTACCATGTTTTTCTATTGACCTAATATCTACTAAGCTATCACTAGAAGGAGCCATTGTTTTTTAGGACGTTTTCAATAGACAGGCACATTTTGAAGAACATTAGCTATGGAATGCGGTGGAGGCCTTAGGAGCCTGAATTTTGGAGGACGTTTTCATGAATGTGCAAACGTTACATGTTGAACAACTAAATGTTATCATGGACAAGAATGTTATGTGAGACATCGCCAAAAATATGAACGTGTTTTCAATAACGTTCCGAAAAATGTAGAGTTGCCGTATTAGCCGAGAGACTACTTTTCATAGGCAGCTTGGTTTAGGGAAGTTGCTGGTTTTGGATTGGCTCTAGTTAATGTAGGAGATAGGTAGTTCCTTCGTTTTCCTGAAAAATGAATTAGTATGGGTATGTACTGGTTGAAGTTCTAGTTTTAAAACATTTTCATGATTAATTTTGATACACTTTAAGTAAATTAAAAAGTAAGAAATAGTACAGGGAAGTTGAGTAGCTCAGTTTGCCCATTTGCTTTTAATATTTTTAACATTCTATTAAAAAAGGCTCTTTGTTTGTTTGATTGTTTTGGTAGTCACGTAGAGATCTCTTGGATTGTGCGTCTTTCATTTGCATGTTTGGTATTGTTAGAAAGTCCTCAACAAGGAAGGGTGCATGGACTTGTTTTCATGACGTTTCACCTCTAAGCATGAAAGTTATTGAATTACAAATTTTCTATGAATGAAGAAAATTAGAAGTCAATTTTTTTTCCCAACCGTGGCTACAACATGGGGCATGCTTGTAGGGAAATTAACGAAGGAGAATTCAAGAATTTTATTTGTTGTAAAAAAAATGTTTCGAGAGGTTGTTTTAAGTGAAAGGAGGTCATCCTTTATGAGACATTAATTCAGTGGATTTTAAAAGTGAACATGTGCTTTATAAAGGCTAAAGAAGAAGAAGCCTCATTTTCCTTTATACACTATAAAGTATTTTGATAAATTTTGTTTCTTTTCTATTTCAAAATTTTCAAAATTTTCAAAAATTGATGGAATTATTGCAATTGAAAGCTCCATGTGTTTGTATCCAAATAGTATAGTATTGTACGTTTTTCATTTGTATATTATTTTTTAAAATTTATTTAAGATATAAGTTATAAAATTATATTTTTCATTCTATCTTTTACTTAGGTAAAAATTATAGATTATTTTAATATATGTTCTAATTGATATAATTAGATTTTCACCTATAGCTTTAAAAAATTACAGTAATTTGATTTTTCCATCCAAATTATTGAAAAAATCCACTAAAATAAAAAAAGTGAAATTTTATACTAGTAAAAAATATCAAAATTTTATACATCTATTAAATAAAAAGATAAATTTATAGTAGAATTTGACTTCAAGGATTTTGTAGTGATCCTTTTGGTTATAAAAAATAAAACTTAACCAATTGAAATTTTTTTACACTAATTGTACAAATTTTTACACCATTTCTACTTGTACCATTTTTTTGCTCAAGGGAATAATGGGATGTCAAGGGTTAATTTTTTGTGAATTTGACAATTTCTCTTGTTCATTTTATTTTATTTTTGGATTCTTGAAAAGTAACTTTTTTACCAACTCTAACAAACAGATATGGTATAAAGGCGTTTTTCAAATTATAAAAGGAGCTTTTAACATTATACAAGTAACCTTTTGCATATACAAAACAACCTTTCATATTATGAAAATCATATTTCACATATGCATCAAGGTGCAACAATTTGATAACGTAAAGAAGCTAGAAGCTTAGCTATTTTCTGAGGATGTTTTTGGATGTTTTCTTAGTGTCATTATTGTTTATATCTTCTTCCAAACAACAAAACAACAAAGAAAATTAAAAACAAAACAATGATTCTCCATGCACTTCTATTATATGTTGCATTTATTTCATTTTCCATTGAGGGCTTTAAAATAATTGAATTGCAAATACATTAAAAGACATTACACTTTTTATATCATAGCCATGTTCAGTATTTTAGTGCAAATTCTTCTTTACATATTTAGAAACAATTTTGTTATCATCTTGAAATTCCATGAGGTAGTTTTTTTCCTATAAATGAAAATTCTATCCAATTCCATTACTTCATTAATAAAAAAAATTCTTTAAAATATAAGTAAAGTAATAGTATTGTAAAAGTAGATATTCACCTTTTGCTATTATGTCTATGACATATAAATCCAAAATGCAAAAGTACCACCTTTTGGTGTTGATGAAACTTTAAAGTAAAAGAAATCCTAAAATATTCACTATTTTAATTAGCTATTTCTAAGAGTGACACCTTCTTCAAGTGTAGCTTGAACATTGAACATTTGATTTTTATAATGACTGATTTTGATTTTTCTATTCAACATTTTGTGCAAGGGTATCCACTTCAAATCTTCATTTTCTATTGTTGAGGGCTCTTTTAAATCAACGTGATGTGAAATACATCTTGCAAGGAAAATCACAAAAAATCTTTGATTTCATAAGATATATAATACATTTAAAGAAATTGAGAGAATTCTTAAAGCTTATAGTTATTGTTGGAACCAACATTTTAAATTTAACTTGGAACAAGAAGAATGATAGAAAGACTACAAATGACTTGCACACATTAACAAGGGCTTTAGATTCAATTGCAAGTAAATTTCTAGAAAATCTTGGGGACTAAGATAAAACGGTGACTACATATGAAAAAAATAGGTGAAAGCAAACCACATAGCATTTTTTTTCAAAAAAGGTCACTTGCATTGGCATTTGAATAATATAGTAGTCAAAGAGCATAAAGTGGTATGCCATGTCAGCATGCTTTAATGCCATTTTAGAATTTCAACATTGTTATAGTAGATGTCAATAGATATGTCTATTGTGACATTTAGATGTTTTTCACAATGTCAATTAAGATGTCCTTTGTAACATCTAAATGTTTTCTACGACACGACATTGCGTTCATCATAATACTTAGATTTGAAATTCTATTTTTATAATAAAAAATTACATTTTAGATGGCCCATATGGTTTGTCTTCTCTCTTACCACCCCTCTTATATAAATAACTTGCCTTCTCATGTTAAAATATTGACAATAAGGCTTTTCAAGTCATTCAATGTTATTGCCAATACGGTTTATTGTGTACAATGTATGTTGTACAATGTATAATATATTGTATATAATGTATTCAATATGTTGTATAATGTATGGCATATGTCTTAGCTAACATCAAAATTGATGTTTCAAAAGATGTCTCAAGAAACGTTTGCAGGTCAAAATCAATGTTGCTAAAAATAATATTCAAATTTTTGTAGATGTCTAAGTTGATGTCACTAGAAACAGTATGAAAATTTTCAAAAACATGACGTTAACTACCACCTCATCTTCCAGTTAAGTGAAAAAATCTTACATGGCATTACCTACTTGTGTGGCACTTATATGGCTACCATATGATACATTTTTGTTACTTTTTTAAATCATTTTTTTGTGATGTTTCTCTAAGAACATGGCATGTTTTTTCAAATTTCCTCATATTTTTTCCATCTCAATCTTGATGGATTTTTTTAGACATCCACAATACACATGCATGACGTTTTAGAAAACATGTAGACACATTTCAGCACTTGTTCAAAAAAACACAAATTTCTTCTAATGTATACATTTAAATAATTTGATTTTTTGAGGTACTCATTTTCAATGTGAACTACAAGATCCTATAGCAACATTCTACCCAATCTCAAGAAAAAATGAGCAAAAAAATTGCTCAAGTTCTTCACAATTTTAGCCCATTTCAAAAGTACACCCCTTTTGGGCCATTAGGGGCCATTAGGAATTAACCCTAACATCCAATTTCTAAATGATGAACAGAAGATTGACTTGCATTATGTTGTTCAACTAACTTCTCATTCATCCAATGTAATATGTGAATCTTGGGAATACAACCTTCTTTAATGACCAATTTCATGAAATTGTAATAAATAATATTTTTGTAAAAACATATGAACAAAACTCTGCAAAAAATAAAAAATAAATTGAAGCATTAAGGAATTAAATATGATTGGAGATAAACTAAACCAAATAAACAATTGCCAACAAGTTCTATTGCAATTTGCCCTCAAAACTAGGGTAGAAATAAATAATCAAGATTATTACAACCACCAATCATGACCTAATTTTTTCCTACTCTACTCCTGAAGTGTAGGAAGACATGATCCTATATCTCATATACATTCATACCAAGGGGGAACATCATATTTTTTTAGAGGGAGAAAATGACCACACTAAGATCAAAGCATTAGAAAGCCCCCTTCAATCTCAATCCACCACATAGTGATATTCAATCCCTCTTATATGCTCTTTCAAATAAGCATCCAAACAAATATTTGAGTATAGTTAAACTATGCTAAAATTGCTTAAGTTTCGTTGGGTCTTGCTGGCAATTGAAAGAAGATTTCACATTCTCTTACCATAAATGAACTGAACACCCCATGAATAAACTGTGAATTCCGAAGTGTTGCATAGAGGCATACCCAAATTTGACCCTAGATTCTCGTATTCAGAAGATGTGAATTTCATGCAAGAATCTGTAGGGGTCAGTTTCTGCATGCAACAACAAGGTAATGACGCCATGCCAATTGGAAACGTAGATCAGTAGCACATCATAATTCTTCCCTGCTCAATCCTAAAGGTTGAAAGGTTGAGGTTGACCACCATTAGAAGGAGCAATGACAAGCCATTAGGAGCAATGAAATCCCACCCAGAATGTCTACAACCTGCTATTCCACACGAAATTACAGCTTCAAGCCTGAAGGTCTCAAGGCAAACAAGTAAGCTTACATGTGTGTCACCTCGATCAAATTCTTCAGGATGATCAGTAATTACGAATTCTTCATATTCAATTTGTGAACCGTACATAACATTCTTTAGCAAATGTCAGAACTCGCCCCTCACCCTGGATGCAACCCAAAACAAAGACTTAAAAGTCTGTAGAGAGGAGACATAGTGCCAAGTGCGTGTCAAGCACCCATCTTCTTCCTGTGGATTTTGGTACCTCCTGCTCAAGATTTCAATTGCTGCCGTATTTCAAAAAAGAATCTTCACTATCCAAGGTTGTAGAGGCAGCTCCTTGAAGCATATTTCGTCGTCAATCCAGCAAGGAACAATTGTGCAATTCACAATGAAGGTGGATGTCTATAGTTACCACTCCTCCATTAGAAAACCAAAATTTTCAAAATTGTGATCATGTTTGGAGTGGAAACTAAATACATTCACCTTAATTGAGAACCTTACATTCAAGTTTGAAACTCCATCCGATATCAATTGCTGCCATATTTCCGGTGTTCTTCAAAATCATTGACTCCCCATTCCCGCAAAGCATTCAAATTAGCCACATCTGAAAGGTTAGGAACAAGTGGTGAAGTGCATAAAGCATGGTCTTCTCATACACAAGAAAGGAGAAACTAACCTCGTGTGAAATGTAAAGCTGATCCATCCTGGAATTGAGAGCACGTTACAGCTCCAGTTTCTGGACCTCTTCTTCACATTGATTCTCCACACTTGAACACCACCTGAAAATTTTATCAGAGCACTGGACAACAACGCTGTATACATCAGTTTGACCCCTGAAGGACCAAGGATACATGGTTTTAAAATGACGAGTTCAATTCATCATATTGTGAAAATCAAGAATCCAGATGGGGTCAGACTGTCTATCACCAGAATCAGCGAAGGAAATTGCATGTGTTGTCAATAAATAAATCAAATTGAACAAAAGGAAGTCAGCGCTTGGCTTAGTCCACCTTCATAAGACATGAACTATGGACTAAGCCAAGAGCTTCAATTACCAAAAATTTAACAATTGATATTACTATTACTAAACCCCAGATGGCAGTGGTATTCATATCGAGGGTTAAAAATGAAACCGAAATAAGAATGGGCAGAGCTCTGCAGCCGCACGCTTAACATATGGCCACATTCAGAAGAAGCAACATTTGAAAAGAGATTCGAAAACTAAGTCAAATCAGGTTGTATACCTTCAGACGCTAAGTTTCTGACAGCTCTTGATGCAGGTCATGATTTCAGCGTAAGAAGCATTGTCTTCAAAATTGCAAGAGTCCAGTTCCTGCTCCAAATTGGCACAGGCCTGCAGATCAGCGCTCGGCATAGTCCACATTCATAAGACATGTTCTCAACTCTGAAATTTATTTAAAAGTCATTATTACAAACCAGAATGACAAAGGAGCCGTGGGACTTGAACTATCCTCACTAAAACAAAGCCCCAAATACAAACAGAGGAGATAGGCTAGTTGTATGGGCAGGGTTTAAAGGTTACATACTGTACTGCATTATACATCCTGTAATACGGTACTGAAATGCCCGAAGCTCAAATAATATGAATTTTTCTATCCCATATACGGGAGTATGATGAATCAAGTTCAACAATGTAACAAACGGAGTAGAACTGTTCACTGTTCACTTAAGAAAAGGGCTATACGTTAACCTGGAGAACTGAAAGATGCATTACACTGATTTGTCCTATTAGTTTTGTTAAAATTGGTGCTATACAGGAATATTTCACCTTGCACTAAGTCAAAATAGAGCGACTTTATCAGTGTAGTCCTTTTGCGGTGAGGACAAAACCACCAGTGTTGACATCTCTGCTGCCGCGAACTCCCGTCTCCTGCAATCATATTGCCCTTAGAATCATTTTACAGCTAACCCCTTTCTGAAGACAACAAAGCATGACTATAATATACATTCCAAACTAGATATTCCAAAGAAACTGCTACAAACTGCTACACAATTACCAATGACATGCCATTCATAACAGACACATACCCCAGCTGCACAGTCAGTGCATTGCTTGCAATCTTCACGAGTACCCATCTTCTAACCTGCAAGTACGAAACATTCCTCGTCCTCATCACATGCTGAGCTTCAAACTGCAAGTATACAACAGTACTGCGTTTCACAAATAGTTTGATCAACAGAGTATAACCGCTTCTCAGATGGTCTTGATCTATCAGCCGACCGCACAGAAAACACCGTACGAAAAACAGTATGTGAAACCCCAAAGAGTGCAATCAATTAAAGAGTTGCCGTGATTTAGAGGAGACCTACCTAAAGGAAGACGGTCTTCACTCGTTGATTCAGAACACCCACCTCACCGACAACGATTTCCTAATCAATAACTGACGGTAAAAACGGTTCAGCAGCACGGGGAGCCAGCAGCAAACAAGCAAGGGTTCGCCAAAGGTGGCATGAAAAACAGTGTGGGAAACCCCAACTCACAACGCGAAACCCTAACTAAACATCCAAACCCCAGCCCAGAAAACCTCTTGACACTAGCCAAACTCAAACCGCGAAGCCCTACCTACAATCACGTCACTCTCTAAGCCGATTCTGAAGCTCCGAAGTACACATGAAGGGTTAGGAGTCCCATTTGGCCGCACGCAAAACGGCCCAAAAGCGAGCCCCAGAAGGCCAGAAAATGATGGATCCCCGACCACAGAAAGAAGAGAAAGCGGCGCACAGCAGACTGAAAGCCAAACGGACTGGGTTGGTGCATCCCGCATTTCCAGTGGTTCCCGTGGTTCCGCCCCCTCCCCAGCCCCATCCAAAATTAGTCAAATCATAGATTAATCCCCGGGTCAGTTTACACTAAAAAATTCCCCTCTCACATCATTCCAAGGGCAGATCAGGTGCATGACGCCCTGCTCAACTCCAACATAGACAAGGCCAGCAGCAGAATCGTTTAGCGAAAGCAAGCAAACGAAGGGCACGGCAAAGGCCCCCCAAACCCCAAGGAGTGGGCCACCCAAGGTAAGCTTAAGCTTAGTAGTAAGCTTATTAGTAACGTCCACACGGGCGCTGCTCCTTCGTTCCAAGATCTGCCATACTAGGGTGCCATACGGACATACGCCTGTGGTATACGCAGGGCCGAGCTGGTTAGAGGCCCACTTGCCTCGGGGCTGCGAGATCATATTGGTGAGGGTTTTGGGCGAGTCGATTGTTGACGCTGCTGGAACTTAGAGTAGGGTTACGGGAGAGCGAAGGGCTGCGTTACGTGTGGTTTCTTGCGGTTTCTTGTGGTTCCTTGTGGGTGTGTTCCAGCTTTGGTGGAGTTCTGGTATGACGAGGCTTGTGTGTGCGTGCGTGTGAGTGGAGTTTGCATTTGGGAGTCGGGGTGGGGGTGGCAGTTGTGGCTTTTTATGGACAAATGGTGTAGGCAAAGGGTGTGGTCAGTGTCGTGGGGGGAGGTGGTGTTGGTGAGGGAGGACGGCCATGGGATCACGCGGCGAGGTGGTTGTTCTATGACGGTTTCTGGCGTGCAGGGCCTGCCGTGGTGGGAAGGCTGGAGGCTGCGGAGCAGTCGTCGTGTGGTTGCTTGCTGAGGTTGGAAGAAGAAGAAGCTGCGGTGCTGTGGGATCGGTGTGCTTGTGAACGCTGCCCTGTGTTGGTGTTTTCTCGTTTTGGGTGTGCAAATTCTGAGGTAGGGCAAGGGCGGACCACGCTTTGGGAGGTTGGGTATGTAGCAAATCTGTCGATACTTCAGCAGAGAGAGAGAGAGAGAGATGTGTTGCTAGCATGAGGCAGCCCACCGTGATGGCGCGTTGTTGGGTGACTGGGATGGTGGTAGGAATGGATTTTCGACGAGTATGAGAGCCCCTGCGGATCACGAAGGAGTGTGTTGGTATGCTAGTAGTGCGCACGGGCCTCCTCATGAATCCCTCAAAGACGGACCACATCATGTCCCGGTACCGCCCCATCGCGCCCAAACCCACGCCCAAGACGGAGGGCTCCACCGATCAAACGGACTCGCACTCGCTGTCCTCGCTGTCAGTGGACAAGAGCAGCAAATCGGGCGACTATTGCCGGGGGAAGCGGCGCAACAACAACCCCAAGCGGGAGAGTCACCACAACAACCACCACCCCAAGTCGTCCCCGCGCAACAACAACATGAACATGAACATGAAGAAGCCGCGGCACCACGGGACGAGCTCAGGCTCAGGGGGGAAATCCGGGGGCGGTGTGGAAGGGAATGTGGAATTTCAGCCGCCCAGCTTCAATCTTACGCCCATTTTCAGCGAGCAGGTCGCACCCGTGTTCGGGCCCGGCGGATTGCAGCGCTTCAAAGACAGCTTCGATCACGGGGTGTCGGTGTCGCTCTCGCTCTCCGCGAAGTCGTCGCCCCCACGCGACTCCCACCTTGTACTCCCCCGTTACGAGCCCCCACCCCCCACCCCAACGTTGCAGTGCAGCAAGGATGGGTTGAGTTTCAACATTGGCGCTGGCGCCGCCGCAGCAACACAATCTCACCCGACGACGACGCAGGACATGGGATTCATGGAGCGCGCTGCGATCAACTCCTCTTCGCTCTACTCCGCGGAGCATTCGAATTTCAGGACGACGAGGGTGCCGTTTTATTCCTCGTTTTCCACCAGCTTCGGCGCCGCGGACAGCGAGGTCTGCTCTTCTGCTGAAGAAGTCGCCGCGCCTGAAAGCAAAAACATCGTCACGCTCTCTCTCCTCCCCGACACCCCTTCTTATGTGAATACCCGAAGCTCCACGTCCTCGACGTCGACGCTGTCGCTGCTGCGGTCCGACATTCGATGGAACTCCTCCGAGACCAAGCCCGCCACCGCCACCAGCAGCGATTTGAACACCAGCCTCACCATGTCCAGCTGGTCGGAACTGGAAGACACACACAGTCTGGCGGGATCAGCAGCCAGGTTTTTGCAGGACGGGGGGGGAATGGGGGTCGTGGATGCCCACGACTTGGAGCAACGACATGGCGGGTCTTCCGAGGCCGTGATACTCACGGACGCAAGGGATACCGTCTTGTGGGTGAACTCGGCGTTTCAAAGATTGTCCAACGAGAGGATGAGCAGCCGAATGCAGGTTGGTTTCTTGTGTCTTTTGCACGTCCGAATTTCCGCTAATGGGTTGTTCCTGTTGCAAAATGGGGTCTTGTCGCTTGGGTTTGTTCACGAGGATGCCACTGGTTGCCACTGTCACGGCTTGCTTGTAGTAATTCGGTCAGGTCATCGTAGGGCTTGTGCTCCACAGTAGGACTTGCCCTTTTTCTTTCGATTCCTTTTCCCGGGCTGCTCTAAGCTTCCTGCTCTGTCACGCCACAGGCAATTGGACCCCACATCGACCCGTTGGGGATCCGCACGCAGCTCGCCACTCTCACTTTCCAGCCACCATTTCCGGCTGCGAGGTGCAAGGCCGTTCTCTGGGGCTTCCTGAAGAAGTTCATAATGCACGAAGACAGGACTCTCATCCAGTCCGAAGGGCAAGCGAAAGTGATTGCGAAGGTGATTGCGCCTCAACCCTTGCGTGCTGTCGGATCTACCATCACAGTGCAATCCATCGACACTTTGAATCCCAATGCCGCCCCATTGCCAGGGAGCTACGAAGTGGTGCAAGATAGTCTCAACAAGGGCGACATGCCGTCGGTGATCACCGATCTTCGCTTTCGCGTGCGTTGGGTGAACACGGCGTACAAGCGCCTGGTGGGGCAGCCC
Organism: Pseudoscleropodium purum; assembly: GCA_963969395.1. Taxonomy (NCBI): domain Eukaryota; kingdom Viridiplantae; phylum Streptophyta; class Bryopsida; order Hypnales; family Brachytheciaceae; genus Pseudoscleropodium; species Pseudoscleropodium purum. The sequence goes on along the minus strand of OZ017795.1, from coordinate 19,560,835 downwards.
AAGTGCTTTTGGTTGGCATCCGCGGTGGGGGAAGATGAAGCTCCACTTCGTCTTGCTGGGGATGTGTCTTTGGTTTGCGAGGGCCTGCAATTGCCGGACGGCATCCCTGCGTTCACATGTCACGTCGGGATTCAATGGAGCCACCAAGGCGAGCACAGCGCCATGTCGGTGCCGTCGGAAGTGGCCCGCTTGCTGGACAACGACTCGTACGTGTGGCGGTTTGATGTGTGCGATGCGGGCGTGAAAAACGTGCTCCAAATCGAAAATGCAAGTCCCTTCTGTTAATATATTCTTCTGGGATTTGCTTCCTTCTTTTCCAATTCTGATTTTAGAAGACTGAGAGACCGGCGTTGATGATGATTACTGATGAGGATGAGGAGCCCATGAGTCTGTAACCCTACGACGACGATTAGTTGTGATGTTTTCCTTCCTTCCAGGCGGTGATTGGGAGCTTGATTGATTGTGAGTGTTGCACCATTCTAATTAGGTGATTGGTGAGGACAACAACCCACCCTCAACTGCTGTGTCGATCTCTCACCAACTTATGATGGAGGCAAAATTGGCTGGGCAGTTTTTAGATGTATACACTCGAGCGGTTCAGTTGTGCTCCTGGAGAGGATGGTGTACACTGATCCTTAAATAAACGGACTACGATGTTTTCTCTCTGCTTTGACAAATTTGTGGGGCAGTTTTTCACTCGTCTCTCTCTCTCTCCCTTCTCGCGCAAATTGAATGCCACTGGGAGGCATTTATCTTCTTTCTTCTTGTAGTCAAGTGCGCATCACATCAGTCTGACTGAAACGAGTATCAACACATCCTGATCAATACCATTTGCAAGGCACCGTTCTACTGTATTGGTGTGAAGCTGTACTGGTAGTTACAATGAACACAGCTGAGTGGGGATCTATCGAAGCTGACAAAGTACACCAGCCAATTTTAGCTTGTGGATTAACGGGTTTCAATGAGATTCGCTGCTTTGTGAACTTCAAACGGCAGCGCTGGGCCTAATTTAGATTTTCTCAGTCCTCACGGAACCGGATTTAGGGCTGTGCACGGTGCACGTGCTGATGGCACGGTTGGAACTGAAACTGGGAACCTTTGAAGTAGAGGAAGTGTAGAGAGGGATGGTACCAGGCAATCCGTGATTCGTCGGTCATCAGCAGTCCTCGTCACCATGGCAGCAGCCATGCGACTGTTGCAGCATTGGAACATCGACGCACATTTGCATTTCAGGGATGGGAAGAAAGAGTTGGGGAGTTTTAGGGTTTGGCCACCTGCGGCTTCGCCATAGGGCATAAATGCTCTGTTGGGGCGGTTGAAGGAGAAGGAGCTTCATGGAAGAGCTCAGTGTGAGCTTGGCAGCGCAGGCACTTGGCGCGAGTTGCAGTGGAGGCAATCGAGTCTCTCTTCCGTCAGTGGTTTCTCGGAGAGTTCCCTCATCAAAATCTTAAGGTGACTTGAGTGAATCGCAGTTCCGCTACGGATGCATTTTGATTTTTTTCTTGCGTGCTTTTGTTGTTTGCTTGCTTGCTTTCTCCTCCAGCGGTACCATCTACTGAATTGCTTTGGTGTTTGCGAAGATTGTAATTGCCTTTTCACTGTTTTTTAGGGTTGAGTCCTCCCATGTTCTTCTCAATCCTTGTCGGAGGAATCTCCACAACAATTTCAATCCTTTGGCTGGGGTCCATGATTTGGGACTTCTGGACGTTGCATATCATTGCTTTGTGCCTGTGCGGAAGGATTTAACTTGGGAGCTCACTCGTGTGTAGTATCGGCATGAGAAGGAATTTTCAGTTTCTTTTTACAGGATGCTCTTTGAATCCCCGTATGTAAGAGTTCGTCGATTGGGCGAGTTAGCAGGTTTTCTGAGCGCGTCGTGAAGAAGGATCATCCGGATAGAAATTACGAGCTAGCCTGGGACGGATTTGTTTCCAAGGTAACCTTCAGAATCCTTAGGTAATAGAATAATTTTGAGTGCAGATTGTTGTATGCCCTTATTTGACTCAACATAGGCAGTCTTGAGAACCCTTGCTGAGCTCTCTCTGAATTGGCATGAGAAGGAATTTCCGACTCCTAATTTCTCAAAGTTGAACTCAATTTGAACAATGAGAGCTTCTACAGCCAATGAGCCATCGTCTTCAAGTGAGTTTGTACGATATTTAGTTTTGCTTGATTTTCTCCGATTTAGCATGACTTTGCTCTAAATTGACATTACTCTCGAATGGTGCCATGTCTCAAGTAATGAAGAATGTTACGTATCAACCACCCACATTTTCCACCTCAGCTGCACTGTGGTTTGGCAGTGGTTACATGCTTCTTTAGTAATTAGCGAGTACCAAAGTTCGGTGGTCTGAAACTCAAGATCTGAGAGGATCTGTGCCAAGAAAGGTTGCAGAAAATTGGAGCATCTTGGATCACCTCTTTCTTCCGTGAATTAACAGTTGGGCCCAGAGCGTTTGCAGCTCCTCTCAAGAATGTGAAGTTATACTTTGATTTGATTCTCTGAGTGCAGATTATTGTATAATTCGATTCACAATGTTTCCATAATACGTCTTGGTGTGTAGGTACTGATTCCACACAAGTCCCAAGTGCATGCAATCAACGACACATTGTCGACAGAAGCTGCTGCACAAGACTACGAAACCTGCATCTTCTACCCACCTGACGAAGACAGGAGTAGTTCTTGCCACTGCAGGTGACTGAAACCTACGGTTCGATGCTTTCCTCCCGAGAAAGGCAGCCATGCTATGCTGCCTGGAACTACTCACTGTATTGTTGTTTTTTCAATAGTGAGTGGCAAGCCATAGGAGAATGGCTTCGGTGAACCCTAATAGTTGGATGACTTGGAGTGAAGCTTGATAGGTGGAACTACTGAGACCCTACAAAGTGGGAGAAGATGGGGTCAACAATGAAAAACAAACCCTCCTTGCCTTGAGGTGGCTGCTAGCATTCTGCCATTCACTGGTGAAAGGAAAAGGTAAAGGTGACCAATAGCATGAAATCTTTTCCTTCGAAACCAGTGGACCATTCACCAACACTGACACCCTAGTTCACTTTTTTTAATGTTTTTTTTATTGTTTTTGTGACGGTGATACTCGAATCAGAAAACTCACTGGATGGATTTTATAATCCAACAAATTGATTTTGCGTCAGTCGTTCCATATACTTTAAAAGCGTACCTCACTTGTCGATGGGGTATGATAATGAACCTTCATCATACTGTTAACTTATCCGGTTTTCTTGCTTTGCACCACCTTGTCAGTATTTTGTTTGGCAGCCCTATTGATCTGTGCATTGCACTTCACTTTTCGACTGCAAAATTGAACTTAAGTTAGTTGCCAGAGCCTTTTTTTACTGCAAAATTGAACTTAACTTCGTTGCCAGAACTCTTCTATCTATGACTACTGCACTGCAAAATTGAACTCTTCAGTGGCCAGAAGAATATTTCTATTACTTTCTCTGTGACCAGTGTACTGTAAAATGTTTTTCAGGGTGGAACCGAATCACTCACGCCTTGACCAGACTCCGGCCTTTTGCGCTCAGGTTGGGTTGGTTGCATGCCAATCTCGACCTAGGAAGCTTTCTTTTCCTCATCTCTCGTCCTTTTCCTATAGAAGTTTGGGTTGCAACCTTCCTTCCTATCACACCCTTATTTTATATGCTTGTTCATTCATTACTAGTCATTATGTTTTGATACGCCCTTTTGACTTTTGCACCCGGTTTTTAGATTCTTTTCTATATAATAGTTCTCACTTCTATGTGTGTCGGAAGTCCAACTCTTTCTATACAATTTGTGAAGGGATGCTTGATGGGGTCTATGCAAACTTGCCTTCTTAGCGGAAGACTTTGATAGAACATATCTCAGAAGTTTGTGTGTGAAGGGGGAGGTTCATGAAGTGCCTATTTAACCCTTAAAAGATGTAAGGGTGATCTTCGAAATCATCCCTTTTTATTAGAAGTTTGCTTATAAGGGGGGAGGTTTATGAAGCGTCCATTTAACCTTTAAAGGATGAAGAGGTGACTTTGAAAATCATCCCTTTTTATTCTATGCAAATGATTGGTTCAAAATATTACAAAAGTACTCATTAGAAGTCAAACTATTGTAGACAACCACTCTTTTTTTTTCACAAAAGGATTTTGAAGATGAATAGTGGAATTTTTGTCCTACTAGAAGAATTCTTTGTCATCCATAGGACACCAAGAGCTTATATTGATGTTTAAAGATTAAGAATTGAAATTGAATTTGGAGAGGTGAAACTTCTTGAAATATTTTTCAATAAATTTTACATGAAATGCAAATTGAATTGGCATCTAATCTAAGTCATTTCACATTTTTCAAAGCTTTATGGAATTAGTTATGAATTGTTGAAGTTGAAATGGCATAGTATACAATTTACACACAAGTTCTTGGTACAACAAAGATGTAGCATGTACAAATAGTGTGCATTTGAAGAGGTGGGAAATTTAAGAGCCTTAGCACTTTAAGAACTTCCTACCTTAGTGGTTAGAATTTGTAGCATTACAAGGAGGTGGTCTTAACATTGTCTTGAAGTAGTCTTAAGTTAAAATGTTGAACTTTGGTCTAAAGTTGGTATACAAGAACTTTTGGGTATGGTCTTCTAGTACGTTGGTACGTACACCTTTTTTCGATTTTATAACTACAGTGAGGTTTTCTAAGGTTTTGGATTCAAATTCACTTGCCAAAATTGTACCTAAAATTATGGTTTACATAATGAGAAGTAAATGTTTAATCCCTATAGGTTATTGACTATGTTTTTATCAAAAATGCTCCAAAATTGTCATTTCTAGACAAAGATACCAAATTTTAGGAAAAAAAACATTTTAGGACATATGTAACTAAATGATCTAGGAGTAGTATGCTAGTTTGAAAAGATGTAGAAAAAAAATTCAGAAATGCCCACTACGTAGATTGCAAGATATGAATATTTGAATTGACAAAAATCTTTTTTTGGCCCTACAAAAACTAGGCAATTGCACTTTATAAGGTTGTACTTGTATGAAAAAATATCCAAAATGCTAACAAAATTTTCCATCTCTACATTTACCAATGGCTCACTTTTCGACCAAGGTTGACCTCAAACTTCTTCAAATGTAGCTTTTATTACTCCCTAAAGGACCAAAGTATATTTTGGGGCAACATAACTTTTTTAGGTAGGTGCATGTGAGTGGAGATTTACATATTTTTGGCCCAAATTTTAATAGAAGGTATGGACAAGGAATATCTTTATGTGCACTAAATTTCAAAACATTTGGAAATATGAGTCAAAAGTTATGGCCTAATATGTAGTTTGTTTCTCAACTTGGGCAGTGCGAGTAAATCTAAAAAATCACTTTTTTCAAAAACAAAAATTTGAAATTCATTTTTAAAATTTATATATATATAAAAAGCTTTGAATCATTCGATTTTGATCAATGAATCAAAAGTTATGAGGTGTTTTAAATTGTAGGCGGTTATAGATTTCCCACTTCCAAATAAACTTTGAAGTTATTTATTGAACTCAATTTTCAATATTTTTGAAAAAAAATAAAAGTATTAGATGAAGATTTTTTATTACAACATTACAACCATTGGGATTGGCATTTTTCAAATTTATAACTAAATTATTACTAACAATTTAGTATTTTGACTCATTCTCTGCTTCTTTCTACTTATTATTTTTTCCTATATGTTATACAATTCCAAATGATTTGAAATTTTTCAAGCATGTAACCAACTTTCCTTGAAGAATGAATTTAAAGAGTTGCAACCATTTTGGACATTTTTTCATACAAATGTGACCTTGTGAAGTATAATTGTCCAATTTTTTGCAAGGCCAAGAAAAGGCTTTTTGTCAATTGAAATGCTAATATCTTATAATCTACATGGTGGAAATTTCTGAAATTTTTTCCATATCTTCTCAAGTTACCATAATATAAGATCTTATGGTTGAATGTGTCCAAAATGTTTTTAATTTTCTTTTTGGTACTTGTCCTAAAAATAATTGTTTTAGAGCACTTTTGTCGAAAACATAGTCAAGAAACTTTAGGGATCAATGCAAAACCTCTTTCCCTTTAATCTAAAGACAATTGGAAAAAAAAAGTTAATAAATTTAGAGATGTGCACATAACTTCACTAATTTTTGTAAAAAAATGTTTGCAATGTTAATTTACCCAAAATATCTTTAATTGGTATAAGCTAAAATATTATTGTATTGTATCAATTTCCTCATAAAATAAAAATGTGTAGCAATATGAATTTTGGAGTAGGGTAAAACAAACCCATATACTTGGAACCTAATTATTTTTAGAAGGTTGAATTCTTTATATTTACTATGGATGAAAATTTCCAATTTATACTATATTTGAAACTAAAGATATCCAAATAGTTGGGAAAGGTAAGAAAATATAAAATTAATCATTTTCACTTAAAGTTCTATTGGGATTGCATGTTGTGTCCAAAACCAAATGTATGTGAGCTAGGAGGTCCATAATTAAAGTTCTCAAACTCTCAAAAAAATGTTGGCTTTAACACATAGGTACATTTTGCTTTTTGATTACACCAATCATGTACAATTAATGTACATTCACTATGAAGTATCACTACAAGTGAATTTTTGTCCAAATAGACAAGAAATTGATACAATTTTGTCAACTATAGTGTTAATTTGAATGTGTTGATTTGGATGTACAATTGATATAATTGTGTCAATTTCTTGTCAATTCTAATAGAAATTTTGTCAATTTTCATTATTATGTTGACAAAAATTTGTCAACTATGTCCTTAATGAAATAAAAAATATAAGGATTTATTTACAAATTTGATCAATAATATGTGCCATATGATAAGCCTAAAACCAACCCAAAAGAGACTACCACATAGATAGAATTATAAAATTAGATTTCAAAATTTAAATACAATTCAAAAGACAAACAATGCTTACCCTAGTATTAGAAGAAAGGTGGCTTTGGTGCTAGTAGAGAGGAGAAAACAAGCTCTTTATACAAATGGGGTGGTAGAAGGTAGAACAAACCATATAGGATATGTGAATTAAGACCGAGTGATTCACATATATCATATAGTTTGTTTTACCTTCTACCACCCCATTCATATAAAGAGCTTGTCTTTTCTTTTCTTTTATCACCAATCTCATCTTGCTCTTATCACCAAGGCACTATAAGTGTTTTTTCAATTTTGTAATTAAATTTTTTTCTGACATAGAATTCGATATATCCCTAGTAATTTAAGCATTGCCCAAATAATGAAAATCTAAGAGTAACTTTTGGAGTTTAAAATGAACAGAAAAAGTCTTAGATTTTTGTTGATTTCAATGTTGTACTACCTAAATTAACAAAAAAATTACAATGAAAAACAAACATTGATACAAGCATGACAAAAAAATTGACAAAAATATGACAGAAGTACAAATTGACATCATTATGGGCAAATTGAAATTTTTGCCATTTCGAACTAATTTGTGTCAAATATTTGTCAATTTAGACACCATTCCCTTGTAGTTTGGACACTTTTAGTGACCACTACATTTCATCTTCAAAAATTTATAACTATTTCTACAAAGCTCCAAAAAATCTATGAAACAAATAGGGATTTATGCCATTCCATTTGCTTTTCAAGAAAAAATTACCAAAAAATTAATTTCAAGGAATTTAACTTTCATTTTCAACTTTGAAATGGGTGCTTTCTAAACCTCCAACTTTAGGGGTAAGGCAAATTGAACCGTTCAATGCCAACGGGAGAGTCAAAGCTATTAGATCTATAGAAATGGATGAAACCTATAATGTGTGGATGAAAATTCATTTATTCATCCAAAATCGAGCAATTTTTATCTCAAGATTTGAACACAATTTAGCGATTTCATCCTATGAAAGAGAAAAATATCTCACCAAATATTCCCTCTAAAAAATGCATCACTTTCTAGTGAAAATTCACTCCCAAAAAACCCATGGTTATTGGTTCTACCCAAAACCCAATTTTCTAAAACCTAATTTCTTTAGGTGCACTAATTCTCTTGGTGAAACTAAATTTCCACCCTCACTAACTACCATATGTTGAGGTTGGATTCATCAAACAATGTACAAAATCATTTCCTCTTCAGTTCATTTTCCTTTAGATAACTCGATTAAAAAGTTCTAGAAATTCATTTTTATAGGATTTGGAATATTTCAAGACCTTTAACATAGTTCACAATTTTCGATGTGAGCTTTATTTGTTTCACCGTTTTATCGGCACTACTTAGCTACTTTATCAATATTCCTACAACTCCTACAATCCCTACAACTTTATCAATATTCACAGCTTTGACTTCATAGTTGTTATTTTAGGACTACAAAATTTTTTTGGAAAAAATATTTTTTCCACGATTCAATTCTACCACATTAAATTCTTTTGAAAATCTCATTAGATGCCATATTTATTTATATATTTTGAATTAATTTTTAATAAATCTGACCCTAACGTATAGAGTAAGGTAGGAGGTTCTAAAAGCACACATGCTCTAAAAGCATCCACCTCCTTAAATGTACACTGCATGCACATGTTTTTTTTTGTAGCCTTCAGCCATGTACAAACAGTGTACATTTTAGGAGGTAGATGCTATTAGAACCCTATACCACTACATCTTCAAAATTTGATAACTAATTCCACAAAGCTCCAAAAAAATAGAAAACAACTTGGGTTAGATGTCAATTCTACTTTTCTTTCAATGGAAAATTTACTGAAAAATATTTGAAGAAGTTTCACCTCCCCAAAAAATCAGTTCCAGCTCGTAAATGGTCGGTTAATGGACCTCCTACCTTAGGGTAATAAGCTTTAATTTAATTTTAATTTTAAGTTAGGGCCCATTATCATTTAGTGGAGTGCCGTGGCCCCTACTCATGAGCACAATCCTGAGGTGATCAGGACCCAGACATGGCGGTGATGGGATGCATGGATGTGGAGCAACGGAGAGGGGGAGAGATCGTGCAAGCCAGCCACGCCACATTATTGGGGGGCCCCAAGCCAGCCAGCTAGGGCGCCTCACCTCCCGCCGGGGAAAAGACGAACAGAGAGGAAAGTAAAAAAGTAAAAAAGTAAAAAGTAAAAAAGTAAAAAAGCAAGCGCTCCAATGGCGAGCCCCGAGTGGAATGGACTGGTGAGTGAGTGCGACTGAACCCCGGCCCCCTACAGAGATCAACACGTGGCGATACGGGAAGACACAGGGATGGGAGGAGAGGATGAGGTTGTTGGCAGGAGCCGGGGACTCTTCTAGAGTTCCAACCAAAGGGTGTGATGAATGACTTTCACGAAAACCACGAAAGATACCATCAATTTTTGGAAGAATACATATATTCATCCAAGAATGGGATGATATTTTTGGGTTGACTATGTCAGGTATATAGCAAAACATTCTTGCCTTGAATGTGGTACTTTGAAATGGTTAATTAGTATGGTTTAATGTATATATCACAAGGATAATATGCTATTCAACCCCAATTGTAGTTGTGTGGTGTTGTAGCATTTATGTGCGCAATGGTGGTGATGTTAAATTGGACATCCTAATTCTCATACTAGCTAATTATTCACCCACGCTAAAGAATCATTTAGTATATTTTTTTCTACAATAGCATTGTCACTTAAATATATTCATGTTACAATGCTATGGTCCCTTGATTTGGGGGAGAATTTGCATTCAAAAGTTTTGCATTTCAAGAGTCTTGGCATGTAGATGGTAACAAGCTAACAACAAGTTAACTACACCCTCAAACCCGGGAGGCAAATCCAACTTGGCCTCTGGTTCCAACTCCACTCTATGCAATGGAATGCTATTGTATAAACCTCTACTTCCAATATACCATACCGACCCCTTCCAGTTGTTGGAGGTCCAATAAGGTAATGGAAATTGGCCCTAACTCCTACAAGCTCCAAGATAGGCATATACCTCATTGGTAAACAATGTTATGCAAACTCCAGGTTTGGAGCACGGGTGGGGAACTGGGGACGCTCACTTGTAAGGATTATTATTTATTAGTGTCTAAGCCACTGTGGAAGCAGGGAGCCTGGTGACTGGTGGGATTTTCTTTCTAATTAAATTTTTTATTAAAACTTTTTTTGTTGGAACGGGGGGGGACTGGGGAAGGTGTATGCAAATGTCTGGAAGCAGGGAGACTGGTAATTGGTGGTAAATTTAAAATATTATTATTATTATTATTTTTTTTTTCTGGGGGGGGGGGGTGACTGGGGGAGGTGAGTGTGTGCAAATGTCTGGAAGCAGGGAGCCTGGTAACTGGTGGGATTTTTTGAAAATTAAAATTAATTCATTATTTTTTAAACAACTGGACAATTTCCATTGATTGGGGAAACAGTACTTTTTTTATTTGATTTTTAAGCCTTTTCAGTTGGGGGGTTGGGGGGAGGTGTGTGCAAATGAATGGATGCTGCACTGTAGGGATTTTGCAGTTTGATCCTGGCTGGCTGGGGGAGATTGAGGAGGAAGACGCGGACGGAGCTCGCCTGTCACGTTGCCGCGGCATTTCCGGATTCGTTATCGCCCCAGCCAGTCCCCCAGTTAATTTTTCAGGTCGCTCATTGCTCCACCGCCGCTCTCCTGCCGCACTGGCACGGGAACTGGGGCTGCGGCTGCCCATCCTACATACACGTGGCCTCCGGCACGAGGCTCTTGCTCCTTCCGTTTGGGGGCCTGGCTCTGGCACTGGCACTGGCTCTTCCTTTTGTCAGTAGCAGCCGTCATTCTTTCGTACTCCCTCTCTCTAAAAAAAATAAGACCAGGGGTTCCTTTATATTTCTGTACTAAGGTAGAAGTACTTATTTCGGATAACTTAAACATTTAAGCCTTTATGATGTGGGAAAGTCATGGAGAAACTCAGTCAATGTGCGCAAAAATGAATATTTTATTGAATTGAATTGTAGATTTTTCATCTAGACTCATTCCAATCTCATAGACCCACATGTTGTGATTATTTTTGGCACTTTAATAAATAAGCCAAGAAGGAAGAGAGATGAATAGACAAGAAGGTACAAACAATGAATCTTTTTTAATAAATAGTGCATTTAATTATTGTTCACAATAGGGCACCCTATTCAAGTATCATGGGGGGGCATGTCTAAAATAGGTTCTTCTACCACACAAGCAAAAAAAATATCAGTCTTAAGTTATTTCAAGAAGAAGGGAGTATTATTTTGTTAACTCCACTACCTCATAACTTCATGAGGTAATTTGTACAGGTCAATGAGGTATCGTATAATTATATGGTACTTGATTTTGCACCAACCTATGAAATGAATTATCCATACCTTAATCCCTAAATGCCCAAGGCCTTTTCTGACCTTCTAAAAATTTGCTCTATTTTGAACAAAAAGTTAACATTTTGATAAATTGCATCATTTTTTTCAATTATAATAATACAAATTCAAACTAGATATGTTAGTGATCACATAAAGAAAAAAAAATTCCACTTATGGATTGGAATATTATAATGTTTGATCATGAAGGTCATAAAACTATGAAAGTGATTTGAAGTCTTTCAATCTGCTTTTCACATTTCAAATCTAAAAAATTAGTCACCAAAAAAGTATGAGTTTAAAGGACATAACATGCATAATCCCAATTAATTTAGGGCTTCTCAAAAATCTCTTGTACAATATTTTAAATGAATTTCTAATTTGAATTTTTCTCCAAGAATCTTGAATACTACAAAAAGTCAAAATTGCAATGGAAACCTTTGTACAAAATCTTAAATAGAAAAATCATAATCAATCATTTTTAAAAGTAAGATTTTTGATACTAAAACAAGACTTCAAAAAGAATTTTTCAAAAATAGAAACTTGGTTAGGTTTTATTTAACTTCAAAGTATTATCAACACTAAAATTTGGTGCCTTAGGCATTTAGGAGTTAAATTAGATTGTTTGTTTTGTTTATTAGAGAGTGATTTGAGAGGAGCCACACTCTCACCCAAAATGAAGTTTGAGCTTGAAATTAATTCTAAATGAGACTATTTTTAAATTGGTCTCATCTACTTTGCCAGGTGCTAGACTTTTTAGAGTATTGGATTGAAGAGCGATCTTAATCCTTGAGCGCCCAAAGCATGTTTGCTAAAATCCATACCCTTCTCAATTCATTCCAATCAAACTATCGTCTAAAAAGAGATTCACATAAATTGAGCATATTGATTGGTAGTGGAGATAGGTCTAGAGCTATAGAAAAAAAAAACATCCTTTGACCGTATTGTTGAAAAGATTATAATAGTCAAAGAAAGAAATCTTTCAGTTTTAAGAGGCCATATTTAGGGTGCTTAGGGATTAAGCTATGTAGTTGGTGCATGTTTTTAGTGAATAGTGTTAATTGTTGAAACATGTCATTGACAAGGTTTATTTCTTGGACAATAACCTCCAAATGGTATCACCAATTAAGTTTAGTTTATTGAGGAAGTTTCGTCTAAGAGAAAAAACTAGTTGGTGGTCTCAATTTGCTTAAATTCTAAAGAAAAGCATCTATCAAATAAACTCCATCTAACAATGAGAACTTCTTGACTTTTTGAATTCCATATTCCTAATGATCAAGACATTGACTTGAGGTGACACTTCATACACATAATTTCTAATTCATACAAATCGGTGTTGAATTCTCCCAAAACGTCCTTGAAGAGCAATTTGATGAACTTGAGGCAATTATTGAATACATTCTTGTACAAAGATATAAAAAAAAAAATGTGGATTACAATTAAAAAATAATGTGCATCAATGAATAAAAAGGTTAAATATATTATGTCATTTATACATCTATGCATTATAAATGAGGTTGTTTTGTTTTGTTTACTTATTATGGTGAGATCTTCAAAACTGTACATCCACTAATTATGTTTTTTCACAGTCAAAAAATTTTCTTAGAAGAAGGGTGCATAGGCTTTGTTCATGACGTTTAGATCTATGATGTAAAAGCTATTGAATTTCAAAGTTTTTATAAATAAAATAAATAAACAAATAAATTTGACTTTTATTTTGGTTGGGGCAACGATATAGGACACACTAGTCATACACTAAATTAGCTTGAATGTTTTTACTATATTTTGGTGCCACGTTTTGTTTGATTGAAACCGTGAGATCTGTGAAACAATGTATCATCTTGTTGCATTCATGGAATTGTTAGAAAACTCTTTGTGAGGAGGGGTGCAATGATAAATCAACTTTGTTTCGTTGGCGCATGGACCTACATTGTAAAAGTTCTGGATTTGGGGATTATTTTCTATTATTAAATTAAACATTGATTTCAACCATCCTTTTACTACTTTGGGAACATGGAGGGGTTCATTATCTTTTACATTGGGCCAACAGCACATGGCCACGCTACTCTACCGGTAGTGTATATTTTTTGTAATCAAATCCAATTCTGTTTTTATTTTACTTTTTAAATACAGAGTCAAGTCAAAATTGTGATATCCACTCAGGCACTTTGATTCAATTGCTGCAATTGCTCCGAGTAGCCGACTCCTGTGAGCCAGCGAGTGGACGACTCGTGCCCTGGTCCCAGCGCAGAAAGAAAACAGGAAACGACATGGGAATGGCGGATACTTTGGACTCGTGTTCAGTTGGTAGCCAATCAGCCAGGGTTTCTTTTTCAGTTGCCCTTTTCTTTTTGTGGCTTTTCTTTCTGCCTTTTTCTTGCTTTTTCGGGGTGGTGGGGGAGGTGGGGCCGTGGGGGTGGGGGTAAGGTACGACTGAGGGCTTTCGATGGCAAATGAATGGCTCGGGGCTGCGACGGGGCCATGTGGCTGCTGGCGAAACGTTTGGCTGGAAAGGAAAGAGGAACGGAAGGGCTGGGGGCCGCCTCACACATGGGCCCAAGGTTGAGAGTCCGTTGGCCTCCACCAATCAAATTTCAGAAAATCCCGACCTTGGCCTCTCGATCCTTCACACAAGGCAGCACAATCTATGGTCCGTCGCCCTCCAAAGTGCCTACATGAAAGCTCAAGCTCCTATAAGGTAATGGTTGAGAGTTCGTCAAATTGTCCATTTATTGCCCATTTTTTTGGACTCTCGCCCAAAGTTTGGCCATGAACTCCCACAGCCTCTTGACTTGGTCGGCCCATGTATGAAGTGCCCCTGATGAGTATCAATTCTATACAAACAGAGGTCCAATGAAATGGAAGGGCCATTGGAGCCCTCCCCCATTGGGCCAAGGAGGATTGACCTCTCTATTGCACCATGTTTCACCCTTTTAGAAAACCCCGGAATTTTTTATTTGTCACAAATAATAAAATTTACAAATTCTAAATACATATTTACAATCAAAAACCCCAAACTAGCAAGGGGACATGATGAAATACAAAATTTAAGCGGCACAATATAAAGGACAATATTTGACATTTACCCTTTGATAGGGCAATAGAGAGGTCAATCTTCCTTGGCATCTCTCGTTGGAATGGGGTGAATTGACCCCTTACTTGTCCCCCTTTAAGTCATTCCAAGAGTGCATGTAAAAGAAAAGAAAAAGTCTCTGTAATTTGTGCCTAATTAATTTATCGTCTACACCACTTATAACTAATTTGGGGCCTATGATTGCAAATATGAATTCCTAAACATACAAATTTTATCATGTGTGCCAAATAATTTTTTTCTTAGTGTTTTCCCTTAGAGACAAGAGAAGGTTCAATTCACCTTGGTCCCCTATTGCAAGATGCTAAACCTATCCTTAGAAATGGCCATGGTGAACTACCCCCCTCGCTTGTTTCCCAAAGGAAAGCATTGAATTTTTTTTATTTGACACACATGATAAAATTTGCAAGTTCTGATTTGCAATTATAGGCCCCAAATTAGTAACAAGAGGTATAGAGAATAAATAATTTAGACAAAAAATAAGGGGGGCTTTTTTTCACATGCACCCCTTGAATGACTTAGGGGGGACGAGTGAAGGGAGCAGTTTAGTCCAACTTTCAAAGTGAGCCTTGTGAGGTGAATTTATCCTTAGGGAAAACACAATTTTTTTTTAATTTGTCGCGCATACTAACATTTGCAAATTTTAAATTCATATTTGCAATCAAAGACTCCAAATTTGATAGGAAAGTTGAAGAATATTGAATTAACCCCTAAAAGACTGCGGAGTCCACTTTGGGTTTTTTGAAAACTTGGGTAGCCTCTATCGACTTCATAATTTGGAATTTTTGTATAATTTTTTTAATGATGAATGCTACTCATCATAATCTATATATGAAGCTTTGTTTCATGACATTTTGATAAATATTGCAAAAGTTAGAAGTTTTTTTTATTTATTCCAATGTCAAATTGGGCAGCAAAAAATATATTCTAAAAGAATATTAATTATTTTTTTGGAATTGTATAGATTGGTACAAAGTCAAAAAAAATTTGAACCATTCAATTCCAAATAATGAAGTAAAAGTTATGAGGAGTTTTATTTTGCAAGCAATCAAGGTAGAAAAAACATATAAAGTTGTCCTTTGCTCTCAATTATAAAATATTTGAAAGAAAAAAAAAGGATACTGATTGTTTAATATAAAATTCTTACCATTCAAATTACACATTTTTTATTTTTTGTAAAAGTTATTAACATATTAGTTTTTTCATTCATTCAATAGTACCATCCGCTTTATAATTTTTTTAAAGATGAATATGGAAATATTTTGGATTAAAAAAAATTTATATATGTTTTCAATCCGTTTTCCAACATATTGACTAAAATGCACAAGTTATAGGATATGTATGTGGTTTGTTTTTTCTGAAAATGTTGAACACCAAAACTTTACCTTTTGGAAGAGCTAAAAAAGCCTATGTTTTGAAGTTTAAGCACATTGAACTTGTAATTGGTGGGGATATTCATTCTAAAATTTGAAGACAATATACTTGAACAAATTAAACAAAGGATCCTACAATTGAATTTGTTAACCCCTTAAGTTCCTTTACTATGTTTTCCCCCACAACACCCGAAAATTACCATTTCTAGTACAAGTACCAAATTTTAGAAAAAAAACACTTTTTGTGACATATGAAACTATTGTATCTTGTAGTATGTTGACTTAAAAACACGTGGTAAAAATTTCAAAAATTTCCACTGTGTAGATTACAAGATATAACCATTCAAATTCACTTAAATCATTTTTTGGCCATCCAAAAAAGAAGGCAGTTGCACTTCACAAGCTCACTTTTTTATAAAAAAAATGTCCAAAATAGTGGTGCTTCTTTGGATTAGTTTTCCTAGCCAAGTTGGCTACATGCTAGAAAATTTTCAAATCATTTGGAAGTGTATGACATATAGGAAAAAAATAGTAAGCAGAAAAAAATAGAGAATGATTCAAAATACTAAATTGTTAAGAATTTATTTATCAAATTGAAAAATGTCAATTCCAATTATGTTGTAATGTTGTAATAAACAATCTATATCCCATGATTTTATTTCTTTTGAAAAATATTGAAAATTAAGTTAAACAAACAACTTCAAAGTTTATTTTAGAGTAGACAATCCATAACTGTTTGCAACTAAAACTCATAACTTTTGACTCATTGATTGAAATGGAATGATTCATAGCTTTCTACTTCAGTATAAATCTAGAAAACCAATTTCAAATTTTTGTTTCTGAAAAGAGTGATTTTTTCTTATTTGCCCATATTGCCTACCTAGGGAAAAATAAAACATATTATGCAATAACTTTTGACTTTTATTTCCAAGTGTTATGAAATTTAGTGCCTTGGGGAGTGCAGTCATTGAGCAGAATAGCAATATATGAGCAAACAAGTGGTTTCTAATAAACTATAATTTCAACCTAAAATTTTGAGCTTTGTTTAATAATGACTATGGGTTTCTATTGCCAAAATTTCCAACTCAAATAAAATTTGAAATGATCTTTAGAAGAAGTTGAAAATGAACTAAAATGGCATATTTTTCAACTCAAATAATTATAGAGAACACATTTAGATGACCATTGAATCAATATTCAATTCAAAATGAGCTTTTAATAGAGAGTTATTTTAAAGAATTTTTTGTTCATTTTTTAAACAATTTTTTTTTATATAATATAGGGATGTGAAAGTTATTTTTCAATTCTACAAAGTATTTTTTTACTTCAAAAATTTGTAACTAATTATTATTAACAAATAAAAATATCAATAATTCAAAATATAAACTTTCAAAGTAGGAAAATCTATTCATATATATATATATATATATATATATATATATATATATATTTTTTTTTTTTTTTTTTTTTTTTTTTTCAAATTTAAAATTCAAAAAGTATATAAGGGGCTAAAGTTTTGTTTGCTCATGGTTTCTAATAGACACTCTAAGTAAATCCCTCAAGTTTAGTGCACATGAAAAATATTTCTTGTCCACACAATCTATTAAAATTTCAGCCTAAAATATGCAAATTTCTAGTCACAAGTACTTGCCCCAAATGATTATGTTGCTAAAAATAGCAAGCTAGTCCTTTAAAGGTTAAAAAATAAATATTGGTGAAGATTTTGACATTGTTTTGGAGACAAGTATTTTGAAGTAGTTTGGGGCTTCTAAACATGTTGGTCCATTTAAAGGTTAATACGATGTCGTGTTGAAAGTGTTTGGCTCGAGAAATCATAGAGATTTTGACTGCGACTAGAAATGGCTTGGGAATGAAGAAAGTCGTAAGATGATAAAAAAAATAGAAGTGAACTCGTCACTCGTAGATTCACCCTATTTCGAACTTGAACGTCGAATCTTCTAAACCGCCGTCGAACTGCTATACGTTGACTTATTCTGTATTGGCTAGCTCTAAATGAGTGTAAGGTTTAAAATGTGTGTGATAAGATTCCACGGGCTTTGGTCGAATAAAACAAGACAACTAGACCACAAGCTAAACTGTTTAAAAGATTGGCTCTTAAACTTTCAAATTCCCGATGACCAGCTTTAAGAACCAAGCTTCACTATGAGAACAAACAAATCTCGACCATGTGGGCCATTAATCCCACTTCATCACCTAATTTCGACCATGTGGACAATGAACCCTATTTCATTATCCATGCCACAAAATGAGGCTAGTGTTGGTGTAACTTAAGCCACCTGCAACAACAAATTTTATAAAGCCATAAGCTACACACACATACACACAAGTCTTCAAAATTTTTTCTAATCTTTAACTTTAACTTCCAATTCTCAACTTGAATTTTGGATGAGTGCCGCCATTGTTTCACAGCTCTAAATAAAGTGAGTGATGACTTTTTGAAAAGCTAACACAAACTTTTATTTTTCCTCAAAATTTCAAGTAATTCTAAAATTTTATTTAACTTCTATAGCCATCCAAAGTTTCGGCCTTAAGAAAAGAAGAGTAGTAGACCCTCTTTTTTTACTTCATGCTCACAACTCACTCATTGAAAAATCCAAATAAAATGAGTGATATCTTTATAAAAAGTTAATACAATTTCCTACACTCCCTACAATTCTCATTGTAAACCAAGAACCTTTTTGTTTTTTATTGCTGGTCGAAATCTCTGCCTTTTAATTTTGAAGGCAACAAACCTCCCTCCACTCAAACAAACACAATTTTTGATTCACAACTTCAAATTAAACAAGTGAGATCAATTTAAAAACGACACACCAAGATACACAACTCCTATAAATTTCATTTCAAACTTCTTCAAACTCACAACACATTAGGCCTCCAAACATTCGGGTCCTTCCTAAATTCACAACGGAAAAGAAGACGAATAGTGGCCACTTTTTTTTCCACCTTATCTCCACTTTAACCGCACAAACAAGTAGATTTAGCCCCTAATTCACTTTCAAAGCTACAACATCAATAATTGAGTACCTATTTGGCCCACAACTATCTCTTTATTTTTGAAGGAAATTCCCTTCAAATTCACCTAAAAAGCAACATATTTGAATATTTCCTTCATACTATTTCACAAATACAAATTTATTGTAAGAAATCACTCCAACTATGGATTGAAAAACTAAAACCCAACATATATCTAATAGAGGTAAAAAGCTAGAACTCCAATCGAAATATCACTCCATCTGCAAGAATTTGAAGATGCGTTTGACGGTAGAAGCCATATAATCGACATGATTCGCTTTAGTTAAAGAATTGATTGGCTATTTTAACCATCGTTGATGGCCACGACTCCCTTCGATAAGCCTTAGCATGCAATAATATTGCTCATCGTTTAAATCTTTAAAACATTCTTTAAATGTGACTTTACGGTTGCCAAGCTCAACACATTCAACTTGTAACAGAATTACCAATGTTCGAGTGTCATGTTGAAGATTACCGTGCCATCGTTTCTGTATGCGAGGTTGTTTTGATAGTCGAGATGGCTCAACTTCATCTTCTGATCACCCATATAGCATTAAAAGACTCAGTGGCAGTTGTGGCTTATTCCGCAGTTGCGATAAAGAAAATTCACACTCACGTTCCAATTGAGATTCTTCATCTTAGAACTCACCCCCCCCCCCCCCCCCCTTCAATTTGACATAGTATAATCTAAATAAAAACACCAAAAAAAATATCAAATAAGATGAAGCCTTCAAGTAAATTCCTTTTTTATGTAGTTGCTTATAACGACAAAGAGAAGGCATTACCTTGAAGTCACCTCAAATGACATCATCTTCTTTATAATGTTACAAACATTCAAACCTATCTAAAAAATGTGAATATACATATTGTACATAATGTCTGCATTGTAGCACAATAACGACATACATAGGGTTTTTGTTTTTTCTTATTACCTAGCAGAACATAAAATTCACTCTACAATATCTACTTCAAAAGATGGATTTAGAGTCCTACCTCCCCATTGGTCTAGACCCCCTCGTCCAATCTTGTATAAGAAACTACTTCGTCCATCTAGTCATTGCCTTCTATAACATTGTTTTTCAAAGAGGCCTAGTCGGGTCTATTCAAGTAAAGTAGTCATTTGAAGTCTATTGATGTTTTTGTCCCTATGAAGAGCACTCAAATTTTTTATTTGTTGCATGACCTATGGTAAAATTTGAAAATTTTGAATTCAAATTGGGATTAGAGGCTCCCAATCCTTGAATAAACTTATAAATTCTTCCGAGGCATTTTTTATAAAGTATAATACCTTTCTAGCATAGGAAGAATTGATATGTGTTTACTTGATGTTATGTTTTGGCCACTACGAAAGAAATCATCCACACTCCACTGGTGACGCTTATTAGATGGAAATTAGCTTCCAATTTTTCTTATTTTGGTTTGGTTTCAATTTTCCCTTTGTAGAACTTCTAGGCACATAGAATTGGCCAAATCTTGAAGAAGAAAAATTCCGAATTCTTGCTTGGAAGTGTACAATAGTTGCACGAGGAGAATTGAAATTATTGGCTAACAAAATATTAGTGGAGGTTCATGAAAAGCAAGGAAGGCAAGTTTCCAATTTTTGAAAAATGATTTTGATTATGGACTTAAGCTTTTGGATTGTGTTAAAAGTAGACTTCTATGTACACAAAATCTACCAAATGTTGCAAAAAAGACAATTTAAGAAATTTTGGAATTTTACTTGAATGTATTTAGTGATTGTAAAATAAGAATCAAAATTATTAGTAGACAAAATTTCAGGGAGAGTCTCATGAAAAGTCTAGGAGAGGCAAGCTTTTGATTTTTGCATAATTATTCTTAACAATGGACTTGAATTTTTTGATTGCTTTTAGTTTGACAATGAGGCTATCCACTCCTAAAATGTAGTTTCTCCCAACTCACATGGACGGAAGGGAAGGGATCATGGAACTCTAAAAAATTCAAACATTTCTAATTTTAATATGACATAAAAGTTTACTCTTTATTTGAAAATAAAGAAAACATACTTCTAAAGTATAGTTTCTCTCTACTCATATGGAAGTGAAAGCATCATGGAACTTGGCAAAAGCAATTCTAATTCTAGAAAAATAAAAAATCCATTTTTGATTCCATCACAAGATAGAAGTTTGTCTTTTTATCCAATACTCTACCTACTAGTTGGTTTCAACTCATAGTTGATGGAATGACTTAATCTTTAATTGTCCAAGGCCTTTATTGAGCTTTTTGGAGATTGCTCAAAACTAAACAAAAAGCCTAAGTTTGAATTGGTTTAACCAATTTTAAAAGATTCACAATAGTATCACTTATGGATTGAAAAAGTTGATCAAGAGGGTGTAAAATAATTTGAAGTCTTTTAATTCACTTGTTGCTTGTCAAATCTGAAATTGAAGTCATAAAAGAAATGAGGCTAAAGGACATAATATGCATAACAATAATGAATTTACAACTTCTCAAAATCTACTCTCAAATTTTTTTAAATGAGTTTTTTATGTGATTTTTTCCTGAAGATCTAGTGTATTTGAGTTTCAAATCCATAAGCCTCATACTAACTTAAAAAATCAAGATTTGTAATAGACCCCCTTGTACAAAATCTTCAATAAGAAAATTTTAAACAATTTTTTTCAAAATTAGATTTTTGATGTTTAATCCCTAAAGGACCAAATGACCATTGAAAGTATGTAGGCAATCTTGGGTAGGTGCATATGAAGTCATTTCCTAACAAATGTTCTAAATTTTTTGACACAAGGTGTGAAAATGTAATCCCTCAATGAGAATATAATTCTTTTTCCAATCTGATGCCTATATCAAAAGTTATATTGCCTTCAATTTTTTTGGCAACTTGGGTAGCTTTGGGTAGTATGTACAAAACTCTTCTAACAATTTTAAAACTTTATAGATATGTAACTTATATAATGGAAGATGCAAATGCCCAAAACATAACCATGTTTAGTGTGAAAATCTTACATTAGGAGGAGTTAAAGTCTATTGGCCCTATTAGGCAAGATTGGAAAAAAAACACTTTTTCACCTAACTTCAAATGTTATAATCTTTCAATCCTTGTGGTCAAAGTTTTTGAAATTCTTACCACACTTTCCTAGATAAGTCTAGTACAAATTTATTTGGTTGGACTTTGAAAAAACTATTATTTTTCATTTTTTTCTTGTTGCCCTAAAAACTACCAAATTTTGACAATTTTCTATCTAAAATGTGCCTTAATCCTCTAAGGATTAAATAGGCTTTAAGGGATATTCAACTAAAAAAATTGCAAAAAAATTGTTAGTGAACAAATTAAGTATATGTCTTACAAAAATTCAATCTTTATTGAATGCCTTTTTGCCCTTTCTTCTTCGACCTCCACCCTTCTTCTCTCGCTTCTTCTACCTCAATGGTAACTTAAGGCTCATCCCCCAACCATCCCTACCAATTCCACAACCCATTCCAACCAATTTTTTAACATAGGATATGCTAAGGTTAGTAGGTGTGTCTAATCAACAAACAAGATGAATAGACGATTTGGGCAAATATGGATTTATAGGGGGTTATAAGATTTTGGGAACAAAAATTATTGATAACTTGTAGTAGAATACTTCTAATTGCTATGAAAAAAAATTCTTTTCAATATCTCCATCACAAAAAAGAACCATTTTTTCACAGTCAATTTGTTGTTAACTACAACATTTGAATAAAATCCCAATTAGACAGGCAATGAGTGTAATTTGACAACCTTGATTCCAACCATTAGTCACCCTCTTCTACTTGTTCCCTAACTACCTAAGCCTTCCATATTTTCACCCTACTATCATGGGAATCCGTCAAAAGTTTCAAAAAATTCCCTCCAAGATTTTGAACCTTAATTTAACTCCAAAGGCTTTCTGGTGTTAAATTTAGGCCCAAAACTTCTTCAAAGTATTTCAATCCCTGAAGGACCGAGGTCTTTTTTCTCCTAAAAAACACTCAAAACTGCCATTTCTATAGCAAAAGTTTAAAAAAATTAATTAATTTTTCTTTCACATCTAACCATAGGATCTTACACCTAACTAGTATGAAAGTGCGTGGGAAAAATTTCAAGATTTTTAACCACATAGATTGCAAGATATCTGTGTTTAAAGTAGAAAAAACAAATTTTTCAACACATTGCGGGACTAAATTTTTTTACTTTGAACATTTTCAACTTTAATTTTTTGCACTAAAGAGTTTTGAGCCTTAAATCTTTATGGTATAGAATTTAATTGAGAGTCTAGGGAAAAAATTAATAATTCAAAAAAATTTAGTTTTTATTCTTTAAAAAATTGTTAAATAGAAGTAGGTATGAGATAGAAGGAAAATCTAAATTATTAATATCTCTAAAATGGAATTAAAATGCACTAATCTGAATGGTGAGATTGTTCTAGCAAGAAAGATTAACCATGTGAAACTTTTTCTTTTGGAAAAATTGTAAAAATTGCATTAAAAATTGAATCCTACAAGTTATTTTTTCAAAAAGATGCTCGAATTGCCTGAAAAACAAGATTGTCCATAACTTTCTCATAAAGAAATAAATGTAATAAATCAAAGCTTTCCATGTACAAAAAATATAATCTATGAGGAAAAAATTTTAAAATTTTTTAATATTTTATTTTGCTACCCCCCCATCCCTTGTTTTGAGCTTATTTGGGCATAACTTTTGTTTTGGGGCATTGATTGGAAAAAAAAATTATATTTCCACGAAGCTAATCAAGTTTTCTATCTTCATTTAAAGTTTCAAAAAATCAAGAAATAATTTCAGCCCATAAGTACCTGCCCAAAATCCCATTTGTTTCTCAAAAGGACATTGGTGCTTTAGGGGTTAACCCCTAAAGGATTGGATGACCATTGAACTTATGTAGGCAATCTCAGGTAGGTGTATATAAAGTTATTCTTTAACGGATGTTCTTATAATTTTGACAGAAGGTGTGAACATGTACCCCCTAAGTAGGAGAATAATTTTTTTCCAATCAGGTGCCTTATCTAAAAGTTACATTGCCTTGAACTTCATAGGCAACTTGGGTAGCTACAAGCAATATGTGCAAAACTCTTCTAATAATTCTAAAAAAATTTGGTAGGTATTTAATTTATATGATGTAAAATGCAAATGTAAATAAAAACCCATATATAGTGCAAAAATCTCACTTTAGGAGTTAAAGTTTGTTGATCTTGTCGGGCAAGGTAAATTTTTTTTTCCTAACTTCAAATGTTATAATCTGTCAATCTGTGTGGTCAAAGTTTTTAAATTTTTTTCCAAACATTCTTAGATAAGTCTAGTACAGATTTGAATGGTTGACTTTTGGAAAAAAAAATTCATTTTTTTCTTGATGCCCTAAAAGCCACTAGTTTTTGACAATTTTTTGTTCTAAATGTGCCTTGATCCTTTCGGAATTAATCCAAAGAAAGGCAAAAAATTTCATCTATATTTATTTAGTTTTAAACACTTCAAAATATTCATGTTTGTTGTGATTGCAAAGAATGACTTTATATTAGTCATGCTATAGTTGTTTGACTTATAAATGACTTGGAGGCCTTGCTGTCATTTTGAACAAGTCATTTATGTAAATAACTGCTAGTTTATTATCACCATTCATTCTTGAAATAGTTGTAAGAGTGGATGATAAAAATAATGGTGTTCTAGTGATAAAGAAAAGACCATGAAGAAAATGTGTTGGGGGCCACCATGTAGAAAGCACAATCACTTTTCAACTTATATAGACATCCACGTTGTCGTGATGTGAGCCGCTTTAGAGTTTGGGTGGCTATTTGAAGCTTGGATTGGCCTTTTTGCTTCATCTCTCTTGTTTTTTAGTGTTTTGGAGGTGTAAGAGGTACTTTGGGTGTAGATTGTGTACTTGTTGGGTTTTGATATTGAAAGGAGCATTGATTTGGGGGAATTTTGTGTTGCATTTTGGATAAGTGTTGGATGAATGCAAGCTTTTGGATCTGAGTTTTTGAATACTTGATCTACAATGATGTTGAGTTTTGGACCTACGTATATTACGGAGAAAAAATTATAAAGCTTTGAAGTGGAGGTGTTTGGATTCAAAGATAACCAATGACAACATTTTTCAGGAGTTTCATTCTTATTGGGATCTTGTGCAATGAAACTAAAACTTTGAGGGTATCTTTATTATCTTATCTTATAGATTGTATCAAAATTGTAGCTTAAATGAACTTATGATCTAGGAGTTATGCACCAAAATACAACTAGGTTGAAGAGGTAGTGAAAAATTTAGGAAGTCAACAATAGAAAAACATCCATAAAAGCCGGAAAGTATCTTAGAATGAAATGAAATTTGATGTATGTATTTCAATTTCTGATATACAATTTGGAAAAGTTTCAAATTTTTTGGAGTTACTATCAAAAAATTATGCTAAATAAAGCTAGATATGACAATTTTGGGGACATAGTGGGAAGGTTTAAAAAGTTAGTAGCAGAAAAATGTTCACCAAAGTTGGACAATAGCTTATAATGGTATGAAAATTAGTATGTGACTATTTAGATAGTTGGTTTATGTTGTGGTAAAGTTTCAAGTTGTTTAAAACTAAGTAGTTTTAAATATGCTAGCCCCATGCAATTTTGGCAAAATTGTGTTGTACTTTTTTGTACTTAAAATACAAAATTGTACTTTTTGTAATAGAAATTAGGGTTGATGTTTGTGACTTCTGAGTGATTGTAAGAGAGGAATTAAGTGTTAGAGATCAACCACTAAGTATATTAGAGGCTAGTAGAAAGTGCTAGTGAAATCCAAGGTCGTGCATTTATGAAATATTCGTACTTAAAAAATAAAAATGTACTAAAAGTACTTTTTGTCTCTAAAAGCACCAAAAAATATTTGACAGAAAATTAAGTTTTTTCTTTATCCAACTTGAAGCCATTTTAAAACTAGCTTCTACCATTAATAATCTTGGATTCAATTAAAAAAAGGTAGATTTTTCCATCAAATATCTATTGCAAACCAAATGCATTGATTTCTAAGATTTCTACCACATATGAGCTGTGAGCATTAAATTGAGAGTAGATTCCAAGATATTGCCCCTCTTTATCTTATTTTCCAAAAAAAATTTAGTACTTCTAACTTCATATGATCAAGATATTTGTACTTTTACGTGAATTAGTACATTGTGACTCAAAAGTGATGGTCTGAAAAGTACAAATTTCTCACTCTCAACTTGGTTCTTCAAGAAACCAAGAATACCCATGGGTGCTTTACATGTATAATGTTTAAAAATAAAATATGGTAAAAAAAGATTCTAAGTTCAAGCAATAACAAGTACAAAGTTATTTTCTCTTGAAAAAATGCTTTGTGATTTAAAAAAGTACATGATCTAGCATACTTATTGTCACACATTTATGCCAAACCAATGTTAGGTATGGCAGTTTCTAGGATATAGTAGGAATTTGTAGGATAGGAAATTGGAAAAAGGGGAGTTTTATGATAGTTTACTATTATCTTGGGTGTTCAACCCCTAAAAGACCAAACTGTGTTTTATGGCTATATAGAAATTTTTGGTAGGTGTGTGATTAGAGATTTTTATATTTTTGTCCCAAATTTTAATAAAAAGTGGAGATAAGGAATATCTTTTATATGCACTAAATTTCATGACATTTGAAAATAGGAGTCAAAAGCTATAGCCTAATATGTTACTTTTTTGTAATTGGGTGGTTTGGGCAAATAAATAAAATCACTTTTTTCATAAACAAAAATTTGAAATTGGTTTTCTAGAGTTACATATACATGGAAAGCTTTGAATCATTCCATTTTGATCAATGTTTCAAAAGTTATAAAATTTCTTTGTTGCAGGCAGTTATGGATTTCCTACCCTAAAATAAACTTTGAAACCCTTTATCTTATCTAATTTTCAATATTTTTGAAAAAATAAAATCATTGGATTTAGATTGTTTATTACAACATTTCAACCATTGAGATTGGCATTTTTCAATCTCATAATTAAATTCTTAATAATTTAGTATTTTGAATCAATTTCTACTACTACCAACTTACTATTTTTTCCCTATATGTTGTACAATTCCAAATGATTTGAAATTTTTCATGTATGTGGCCAACTTGTCTAGGAAAGACAATTCAAAAAAACACCACCATTTTGATCATAGTTTTATAGAAAAGTGAACTTGTGAAGTGTAGCTGCCCTGTTTTTTTACAGGGCTCAAAAAATGATTTGAGTGAATTTAAATGCTAATTAATATCTAATAATCCACATGGTGTAAATTTCTGAAATCTTTACCACATATTCTCAAGTCAGCATACTACAAGATTAGACAATACATGTGTCAAAAAATAAAAATTCCAAAAATTTGGCACTTGTACTAAAAATGGCAATTTTTGAATGTTTTTAGTGAAAATATAATTTTGGAACTTTAAGGGTTAAGGGTATTAAACTATACATAAAGCATTCTACAGGAAAGGCCCTATGCTATTCTAGACCTAATTGCAAATTTTTGTGACAATGTGTCTAGTCATCTCTAGTCATTTTCCCGTTCCGAGTTACCTCTTATAGAATTGATGTAGATAGCCACATGGCTAATCATTTATGAGTCATTTCAAAGTTATAATCGATCCACTACTAATTTGACATAAATAGTCACATCATCAGTCATTATGTAGTCATTTAGAAGTTGCAATGGACTCTTTGCACTATTCCAATGCACTAACACATGGCAAATCATTTAGTAGTCATTTTAAAGTGATGTAGATTTAAGGTTTAGGATTTTCAAGTTGCGGCAATGTGTGCATAAAGGAGTGTAATGACAATTGCATGGGGGATAGTCATTCTATAGTCACATATGAATACATTTGAAGTTTTGTGGCAATACATCATACACAATGCATCACAAACTATATACAATCCACAATACAGAATATACTATACACCATTTTTAGGAAAAAAATTTATATAACTTCCAAAGTCAATTAGTGTGTGAGTATGAAGAGTTGAAATGACAAGGCCTTTATACAAGTGGGGTGCTACGAGGCAAGACAAACCATGTGGAATACGTAAAATATAGAAATTGAGTTATAAGTAATATTTTTAATCTCATTTAGGAATAGTAGATTAGCTATTTTAAAAAAACTTTGAACTAATAGAAATTGAAAATGAATCTCACTTTCATGTCCAAAAGTCCTTTTAGATTTTGAACCTCAAATCAAAATTGTGGAAAAATTCGAAAAAGGGATTGGAAAGGATATTTTCTTAACATCTTTTTTGAATCTAGTAGTGTAGAAGACATGACAAAGTCATTTCCGGGTCATTACCTGAGTGCAATACTATAATGCAACTTCCACATGAATAGGTCCATTCAAGTGGAAGTCACAGCTAGCCCCTAGTGAATTAGTGTCATAGAAAGTCATTGTTAGGAATGTTGTTCTAGTATTTTTTGCACCGTGGTTATGAAAAGTAGACTTATCAATAGAATTGTATGTGTGTGCAAGAAGTCAAGGACCCATGAATGTGCAAAGCCATCCACTCTAGAGCTTGCAAGATTGATTGTTTTTGTAGATAAACTTAGGATGTAATTAGAAAATTAGACCCAAGTTAATAGTTAAAAAGTTCATTCCTAGCGAGACTAATATAATAGGATTACTTCTATTTGAACTCTTATAAGTCATTGCAATTATAGAATATTTTAGGAAATATGTTCTTTAACCACATTGGCAATTGTTTCTTCTCACATGATAAATCTAATTGCTAAATTTGTCACTTTCCTCTTAAAGGCCACAAGGGTTAAGATAATCTCCCAATTGGTTCTTCTTAATTCTTTTACTTTTCTTCTTCATTTATAATCTTGTATTTTTCGTCTTCATAAAATTATTTTTATTTTTATCTTTCTAGCTTTTACTTTCCACTTAGGTGTATAATCTTTATTGACCAGATCCCAATCTTTCTCCAATTTGGTTTAGTCTCCACATGTACAACTTGAAATAAGTCACTTTTCCACCAAATTGGTCTTGTCTTCTAATTTGGAAACCAACTCAATCTTCTCTACCAACTTTGGCTTTACAACTTCCATACTACAACTTGGTTTAATGAAACTACTACATTGACAGAACTTACATTTTTCACTCACCGATTTGGAATCAATTTTTATGTCTTTAAAATTGTCCATGCTAAAACAACTCTTTTCCCAATTTGCCTCTCATCCAATCATCTTATACAAGCTGGACTTATACTCCTATTTGGTATATATTATACATAACTTATGACCAATAAATTGGACTCAATTGTAGGCATTTCTAATTTGTTTTCCACACATGATTCACTCATAGATAAGAATCAGACTCGGTATTCACAAGAACAACATTCAGGCTTAATACAACTCCAACTTGAACTATTGCAAATTTAATTTTAACATTTTGATTAGGATTCAAATATATAATTAATCTCATTTGTAAACACACATTCAAACATAATATAATTCACTCAACTAATTTACAACTTGGGTACTACAAAATCACTACAACAACATTCACAACCACAAATTGGATCAACCTATCCACACATGGCTGTAAATAATAACTGATTAGGCACATTGCTAATCCTCAACATCATGATCTTATACTATTGGCATTCAACATTAAACACTCCACATACACTTGACATCAATTCAATTGAAATACATTTTCATTTAAATTCCAAATTGGTGATTAAATCACTGTTACAGATTTTTCAATATCGTTCGTCATCAAAATTTCTAATCTATCTATTAAACTCTGATCCTCTTTGACTAATAAATTTCATCATCATCACTTTACAAATTCCAACTAGGACTTCACAATTTTTCACTACTTTGACTAAGGTTCAATTCTACTTCTGTGTTCACACTACAAACTATTCAACTTCCACATACTTTTGCAAATTCAACATTTCACTCACTTCTCTACATCAACTTCCGACTTGGATAATTCCTCCATCACACCATCTTCACAATTTTGCACATAACACCGCCATGCATTGGCACAACCACATCTCCCCAACTAGGACTCATACAAATTCACACACACTCAAAGAAATCACAACATATACATCCTTGACTGACTGGAACACACACCAGATATTCGCTCAACAATGGATGAAGGAAATGAAACACAATTTGGACTCAAATAGACTCACAACTTGACAGTTACCAAATTGGAAAGACAATTAACTGACATCAACTACCAACTTGAGATTTCATACAACACCAACACAAACCATAAATTCACTCAACTTGCCGACGTTCATCCAATTTGGCTGAAAATATAATTGATTCAAAACCAACCATTGACCCAATTGGCATTCACTATTGATCCACCAACTCGGCACTAACTGGATTCTCAACTTGAGATGGCAATCACATCACCAACTAGACTGATCCCAATTTGGACTGATGAACCTTATCAACCAAACAATATTCAATTTGAAATTAACATTCAACTTTTACACTACCAACTTGGAATCCTGTCAAAACACTAATCAACCAAATGGCACTAAGACTCCAGCTTAACTCCAAACACTTAGCCAAATCCACCTAATTGGACAACAAAACAACCAAACTATTACCAAAAACTCTGACATTACACCCAAAAATAGCTCAAAAATTTACAAGACATACATTTGATTCGATTATTTACAGTTTTTCAAACACTATTAATTCCAATGGAGATAGTAAATTTAGTGGGTGTAATTGAATTGTTTGTAGAAAAGAACTTGTTGGTGCAAAAAGAGTATTATGGTAAAGACACAAAACACACGAAGAAAACCTACGTATACAAGAGATGATTCCAGATTCATTGTGGTGAACTTTTGCCATACATTGCCTCGTATGGTAGAGTCATTTATTTTTCCTAGTCAAGCCATGCAAATGTTCTTCTCCAATGTTGTAGGGAGATCAAGATGGAAAGTGGTATTATGTAAAGCTGCTAGATCCAAGCGGGAAGTAGTAGATGCCAGGGACACCTTCATCACCACTACAGTGGAGACTAAATGCTTCATTGCTCTTGGGAGTTTGCCAACTCTAAGACATGGATCTAATATAATTGGAGCCATCGAATTGTCAATGGAAGAGAACTTATCATTGGTATAGGAAGAGTACTAGGGAAACTCTGGCAGTCTGTGCAAATGAGAGTCAAATTTACTTGTCTTGAGTGTTAGCCATTGTTTGTAGGAAAAGGAAGTTGAAGGCATTAACAACATTTGCCTTCTATATAGTAGACCACAATCAATCATAGTTTTGAAGATGCAGTCTAATAAGTTGTCACTAGTACAAAACTTCTTCATTCAAGTCGACAATCTCTTATAGTCATTCTTTAGTTTCAATAGAGACACAACTTAGATGTCACTCAATTCGGTAGAAGTATGATTAAATGGCTGCGGAAGGGGTAGTAAATGTTACATTTTTTAGTAGGCTGTGTAATACTTGTCGAATGAATGGACCTTCAATGTTTTGCCATTCACATTGAAGTAAATAGGCAAAAGTTATTGCTCCCATATTTGCAAATAGTACACTTCACCATCCATATGGAAACCCAAAACCTAAGTCATACCTCTTATGGGGAAGGAAACTCCATCCAATCCCATAATTAATTGTTCAATAATGGTACTCGAATAAATCATTAGAAGTCATACGGTGAATCCATACTAAAGCCATCTGAAATCAATGCATACCTTTCATTTTGCAACAAATCTCTTATGTTCTAATTTAGAGAAATAAGAGGCTTAAACATCTCAATCACTCCATATTTATTAATTTTCCAATGGCATGATAAATCTTTTTTTAGAATCTGCATTTATTAACAATGTGGCACATCCTAAAATCCTAAAGAATACAAGTACTAGCTTACACCTCCTTGATCTATTAGTATGCTGCAATGATTTATTAGTCATTTCGTAGTGGCCTTGCAATCAAATTGCTTCACTAAGCCAATTTCTTTCCTCCCTACATGGTGAAGCGCCTTTTCCTTTTTTTGTTATGAAAAAAAATGTCATAGAAGTGAGCAGTAGAGGGCCTTGGAGTCATTTTTGAGTCATTATGCAATTACACACAATTGCAAAATATAATTGAACGCTACTCTACTATGACTACACCTTCCAAAACATAATTCCCTATCAACCACATCACCTCATCCAAGACGCTACAAACAAAAAGTTGTGGATGAACCATCATGCTTGTTAACTCCTTGTTTTGCAAATGATTTAGATGCTATGGAGATCTTAGCAGTGGTGCAATTAGGGAGATCAACCCATTCTGGAGTTGCAAAATGCTTGTAGTCATTTTTTTGCAATTGCAATAAACATCAATTTTTTGTAGTGAAATTTAGCTATAGGATCCTTTAGTTAACTTGTTAAAAAAACATCCAAAATTTTAGAATAAGAAACCTTACCAATTGCAAGATCAAGTCACTTGAATTTTGAAAAGAAGTATTTTCAGTTCTTTCCAAATGGTTAGATTTCATCTAGGTTCAAAATTTTTATACAAAAATGTGTAAATCCTAAGACTCATTATTCTTTATAATATGTTGAAGAAATAAGTTGGGAATACCAATAAAAAATTTAAAAAAAAAAAATCATATTCGTACTTGAAAAAAATAGTAAGTGGAAAGAAATAGAATATAATTAAGAAATATTTAAAATACTAAATTGTTAAGAATTTAATTATGGAATTGAAAAATACCAATTCCAAGGGTTGTATTGTTATAATAAATAATCTACACCTAATTATTATTATTATTATTATTATTATTATTATTATTGTCATTAATTTTTTTTTCAAAAATATCAAAAAATTGAATTAAATAAACGGGAGTCCAAACCCATGGTTGAAATGTTGTAATAAACAATCTACATCCTATGATTTTATTTTATTTTTTCAATGTAAAAAATTGAATTAAATAAAGAACTTCAAAGTTTATTTTAGAATAGAAAATCCATAACTACCCACAAACTAAAATTCCTCATAACTTTTATCTCAATAATGAAAATAAAATGATTGAAAGCTTTCCACTTATATATAAATCTTAGAAAACCAATTTCAAATTTTTTTGTAAAATTCAGCTTGTCCTTTTAGAATTATAAGCTTGTATAAGTTGTTAGATTTCAATTGATAAAGAAGTTTTGGCAACTATGAACTTGGTATGCTAGATTTTAGAAGTGTATGTCAATCAATAGCCAATGTTCAATCCTATATTTATCAATACATAAACCCCCAAATCCTAAGTCCATGGTTGCAAATCAGATTCTACATTCCACTTGTTTTTGTGAGTCCCATTGGTTGCCTAAAAAACTTTCTACTCTCTCATTTAAAAATAAGATTTCAATCCAAGGTTTTATAGCCTATATCTTGGAAATTAATTGAACCTCAAACTTTGAAAGGTTTCTCCAAAAAACTTTTTAATTTCTTCAAAATTGAAAAGATACTTAATTTTCTATTAGTGTTTCAATTTTAATTGTATGACTTTAAAATTCCATTATTTTTATTGTAACTTCATTAAAAAAAATTTCAACCTCAAAAAGGCTCTTAGTTTTGAACTATGTGCAACCACCCTGGTGCAATTAGAGAGGAATTCAACTGTTTTTTATTTTTTAATGAAAACTATTGATGTGGCATTACTTGAGCCACGTCAGGTTTTCATATTTTTTTCATATTTTTTTATTTTTTTCATATATATATATATATATATATATACATATTTTTTTTCACTTCTTTTTTTCAAAAGAAATTATTAATTTTTGTAATTGCACTATAGGGTGCCGAAAATTGAATCTTTAATGGCCCTCAATAGGGCTCAGATTTTTTCTAATGCAAAGTCTCATTATTTTTGTCTTTCTTCCACCATTTTCATCTTAGCTTCATTCCATCATTGTAGTTATGGATTCGTAAATTCGTTCCATCTTGTCTTCATTCCATCATTTTAGTTGTGGCTTCATTTCATCATTTTAGGCTAGCTTCCTTCCATCATTCTTGTTGTGGCTTCAAATGCAACCCATGTCCAATGATCAAGCCTACGCTCATCAATACAAAAAACCAAAAGGTCACTTCAAAATTGACTAAACTACTTTTGACCTCAAAGTTGTCAATGGAATTTTGAAAATATAGTTTCTTTTGTTGGAAAATATTGCCTAGAGTAGGTAGTTGCTGGTTTCGCATTCAAAGGTTAATAATTTGTAATGTTTTAAATTATTAATAAGATTGTCAATAAAATTTGTTCCTAAATAAACTCTTTAGTTTTCATTCATTTGGTGCACTATGTGAAACTATGTGGCATGTCATAGTATTATAGGTAACAATTTAAGGCTTGGGGGGTGTAGTCTTTGAAAAAAAGAAGGATATGTGTGTGAACACTAGATATTTAATGGGGGAAATATTATTTTTTGTCGATTGTTTATTTTGTACAGGGTTGACAAATCAGTACGTCCGCCCAAAATAGCATCCGTAACCTAAACGTCCGTCCTCACGGACGCCAGCGGACGCAACGTCCCTCCCGCCATTGGAAGGTGGACGGGCGGACAGGTGGACGGGGCGGTCCCGGCAGACGCTGCGGACACAACGTCCGTGTCTGACCATCCTGTCAACCCTGATTTTGTACCCTATCATTATATAATTTTCTAATGTAGTTTATAAAGGAAGAACATATGTTAATTGTGATTTTCAATTGCAATGAATATATCAGATGTTATATTAGTTCAATGTTTTTGCACTACTCACAATTATAGAAATAAGTGTAGGATATAGGATTCACAATTAGGGGTCTCCTTAATCCCTCACTGCCCAAAGCCATTTTGGGCTCCAAAACATTAGTGCTTTTGAAACAATATAGATACAAATGTCAATAAGTTACAAAGATCTTAACCGTACAATCTTATAGTGAACGTGTTGTAGATGATGTGAATCAAATTTGGAGTCATTTGACCGTATAAATTGGAAGATAATAATGTTTTAGTGTTGAAAAAAGATGCTGAAATTTTCCTAGCAACACACTTGGAGGTGAAATTCAATTTCTAAACATTAGAGGATTTTTGGGCTCAAGGAGGGCCGCTTCAAGCAAGTGCATCAGAAATTGCCCTTCCCTGTAGTTTTGGGGAATGGCTGATCCTGACAAAAAAAATAGAAAAATTTAAATTAAAAAAATTAACCCTTGAAATGTAAAAAAAAAACAGAAAAAATTTCATTTACAAAAAATAAAAAAATCATTTTTTTGGACGTTGCAGTCGCCATGCTTGCATGCCATGTCATCGAGCTGCCACGACCCCCTACAGGGCTGTTCCCACAATATAGGAACCCACAACCCTCCCAGGGGTGAAAAAATCCTCTAATGCTTACTCAAATGAAAAAACTTGAAACTATAAAGTAATTCAAAATTACCAAATAAATATCTTGAAGAAAAAAAATATCAATAAATTGACTCAATGTGTTTGCAAAATGGCTTGCAAAAAATAGGCAAAAAAGTTGCAGAAAACACATCTAAGGTTGAACCTCCTTCTACTAAAATGCTTCTACATCTAAGGATTGATAAGAAATTTTAGTTACACAAACTAGACTAGTATGCGCAACAATCCTAGATTTTTTTTTATTGAAAATGGACATTGTATAGAGAAGAAACAAGTTGTCGAAGTTCACTGTAATCCAAAAATATTGAATTTTGAACTTTGAATTGCTCCCAAACATTCAAAACAACTTAGATTCATATGAAAATTTTACCACAATAACTAGACTTTAAGGAAAACATAACCCAACAAATTTTATTGAAAACAAACATTGGATGAAGGAGATACAATCCCCGAAAGTATCAGCCATCAAATGCAGTTTGGTGGACTCAAATTGAACCTGTGAACTTCGACTGACTTTCAAGAAATCAATACAGCTTATATTGATCTGAAAATTTTATCACATATACTGAAAGAGAGCGCAACTTTTCCAACAAGTTTTATTGAATTCAGATGTTGGATGCAAAAGTTACAAGACTTTGAATTTGACTTAAAACTCTGTGAGGACACTTTTCGTCCCCTTGGGTGGTGAGGGGTTAACCCCATAATACTTCAATGTCCAAAAATTCATATCTAATTCCATAAAGCTCCAAAAAATATGAAACAACTTTGGATTTCAAGAAATTTATCAATATCAACCTTGGCAGCTTCATAAATCTAATGAATTTTGACATGTGTTTGTTTAGATTAGCATATCAACTATCATATGGGATGTGAAATAGTGCTTTTGTCCAAGTATCAAGTTTGTTGAGCCTAAAGAAATTTTCTTGTCATCACTACAAATAACATATACTCCAAGCCTAAAAGCTCAATTTACAACTAGTTTCTAATTTTTGACCGATTTTTAATAGTAGAATTGACTTAGAGTTGTATGTAGATCATTAGAGCTTAAAGAATCTCAAATAAAAGAACAATGTAGTGTAAATATGGGATTAAATGCTAGCCCTAAAATTATAATTAAAACTTATGTTCCAAGGAATTAGTAAGGGGAGTATCCTAAGTCTAATTTTTTCCTAATATATCTCATTATTCTACATCCTATAGTATTTGCAATACATCCAATGACATTTTACATATACTACAGTTAATCACTTTGTAATTTTTAGCCCTGATGTTTTTTGGATCCCTAGTACATTTGTTTGTACCTATATGTCTATTTCTACCACTTACTACACCCCCTAAATTCAAGACTCAAATGGAGATGAATTGATAGATAAAAATGGCTTCAAAATATTCTTGACTTTGATTATGACTCTTTATTTGCAACACCTCAAAATCATAACACTCTAGTGGTGGCACATCATATAGAACCTATATTTGTCAATGTAATAGGGTATTTTTTAGGGGTCAATTTCAAAAAATCCTCAAACTAAACCAATTTCAAGCTCAAGTTTGTCATTGGAATAATAGTTGTTTTTTCTTTGAATGTAATAGGCCTTTCAAATGTTTATAACATTGAATTCTTTTATTTATCATTTATTAATTTATTAAACAAAACATTCATCTAAGGGCCTACAAGTGTTTTCACAATCAATCTTATTCATTTGCTACGTACTTCACATACATGCAAAACTTACTCTTGAAAAAACTAATACACCCTAAATATTTTCATTTTGTATGCCAC
The DNA here is from genome assembly GCA_963969395.1 of Pseudoscleropodium purum. NCBI lineage: Eukaryota > Viridiplantae > Streptophyta > Bryopsida > Hypnales > Brachytheciaceae > Pseudoscleropodium > Pseudoscleropodium purum. Next base: position 19,523,915 of record OZ017795.1, on the reverse strand, counting down.
ATGCACAAATGATACCCCTCATTGTCACCAGCACACCAAGAGATTTTTTTTGAAACTAACAAGAATTTCTTTTAGGATTCAAATCAACTTGTTAATTACTCCCTCCTTCCCAAAATGATTGTTCACAAATTTGTTGGTATTTTTTGAGCCAATTTCATTGACCATTTCGTGAAAACCATAATTAAGAAAGGTTCCAAATTTTATATCACTAGAATCAATGAAAAACATCCCTTGTGTTTGTTGCAACCTAAACAAGAACGGTGTGACCGTGAGGCCTTGTCCTAGGTAAACAACAATATTAGTTTATTGATAGTAGATAGAGGGCAAATTAAACAATACAATTTAAACAAAAGTAAATAGTGAGAAAATTGATAAAGATGATTTCATTTTAGATGGCAAGTATTAGAACTATTTACATTAGTTGATTGTAAGTTGTTTAAAAAAAATCAATGAAAAAAATTCAACCGTGTATTATTGTAAAATTTTATGTCCCTTTGCAAAAAAATGTTTTGAATATTTGTAGCAAAATCATGACTTTTAAGCCTTATATTCTATAATTTTGGTATTTTATAATAAGAGCAATTTTTTCATATCAAGGATGATCAGGGTTGACAAATCAGTACGTCCGCCCCAAAATAGCGTCCGTAACCCGGACGTCCGTCCTCACGGACGCCAGCGGACGCAGCGTCCCTCCCGCCGTCGGAAGGCGGACGGACGGGGCGGACGGCCTGAGGCGGACGCCCAGATCATGCGGACCACATCAATCCGCGTGTCGATCGGATGGCCGTAACCGGGCGGACGGGTATTGGGGCGGAAGGGGCGGTCCCGGCGGACGCTGCGTCCGCCGGGACCGCGAATGTCAGTAGACACAGCGTCCACGTCCGGATGTGCAACCGTCTTGTCAACCCTGAGGATGATCAACAAAAATGTTGAAAAATTAAGTTCTTTCACTATGTTTATATTCAAAGATATATTTAGAATGGTATATTTCACTAGATCTAACAAATAGATCAATATTAGATTAAAAAAATTGTTGTAGTAAAAGAATTTTTTTTCTAAAATAATTATAATAAAATTCCTATATATATTTTTATGCACAAAATATGCTAGGATTTTTTTTCTTAATAAAATTTAGATATTGATTACAAACATTCAATGACTTATTTATTTATAAGATAAAATTACATTGTAATAAAGATTTGATTGTTTGTTGCAATATGAGTATAATTGATAATGGGCTAGAAAGTTTAAAAAATAATAATCTTTGAAATACATAACACACAAATTTTGTACATCTTTTATTTGTTCATTAAAACAAATAGAATGTTTTCTAATTGTTGATAGTGATTTAGAATTATTTTTACTGCCATTTTTTAAATTATTCAATGATTTATTAATAAAATTTAAAAGTATTTCAAAAACAAAAATTGAATTTTTTTTAGTTTGTGTAAGACCAATTTCTATATTATATAATACTTTTACTATCAAGATTTGCAAAATCATTTTCATTATTTTTGATAAAATGTGAACAATATTTGTATTAATTAATTTATTTTTTAATTTTAATAAATTAATATATGTAATTATTTGGTGAATAACAATATTGAAGTTCTTATATAAAGACTAAAAGACATTCTTGTCTAAAGATCTAGACATTTATACTATTTCTATATTAGTTTAACATAGATTTCTCTACAAAAAAATTGCCATTTTCTCATTCATTTCAATTGACTAATAGATTTTCTTAGATTTTTTTATTTCATGATTTATATTGTATCATTTATTGATTTTAATAGGATTTTAAAATAGAATATAAAATTTAGATTGATTAATTTGCAAAATTGTTTAAACAATTGAATTTGGTATTGAATCTATTTTTTGTTGTAGATTTCATTCAATTTCTATATGTTCTTTGTTAATTCTTTTAAATTTATTGTCTTTATATTGTGAATTCAAATTTATAACATTTTTTTACATTGTTTTGGTTGATATGTAGAACCACCTAAAACTTCAATGGTTCAAAATGAGTATTTCTAGAAGCTATATACAATATTTCATTGCTAAATTTCCTACCAAATATAATAAATATTATTATTTTTTAAATTCCAAACACTAATCTGATTTTTTAAGTAATTAGATATCCACTAAGTTGTAGAAAATTCCCCCCCACGGTTTTACAACAAGTCATTGACATGCTCTCTATATAGTGATTTGTATTTCAAACCACTCTATTATGTAAATCATCCAAAAAAGATTCATTAATTCCATTAATCAAATTTTACATCGCTAAATATTGTTTAAAAAATGTATTACATTTATTCATGAATTTAATGATGATTAGATATATTGTTGTAAATATGCAATTAAATCAAATAAATAATCTTCTACATTATAATATAGCCTATATTGTACCAAAGAATATAACATTTAATTTCTCATCTAATTTTATTATGTGTGTGTGTGTGTGTGTGTGTGTGTATATATATATATATATATATATATATATATACAAAGTTGCTACAATACCAATATTCAAACATATAAATATACAAATAAACTTGCAAAACAAAATAAAAAATGTTAGATAGATAAAACAAATCATTGAATTGAAATTCAAATATAAGCCAAATCATTGAATTGAAATCCTTCTTAGGAAAAATAATTGATAAAACAGTTATGCACATGTTGAGGTGATTGAAATTAACACAAATACATGTTACAAGGGAGGACCATAACATGACCTTTTGCATTAGGTTGTCTTCTTCAAGGCAAACCCAAAAAACCATCATCCCATAACCCAACGTGCTAAGTCCATAGCATCCTAACTAAGCAATCACGTACATCGAAAACTACACAAGACCACAAAACATGCAATTTCAATGGTCTGCATTGCATCCACCTTCAATTAGCTCATCCCAAATATATTCAATTGGCTTTGGCACATCAAAACCCGACATGACTGTGAAAATTTCAATATCTAATTTAGTCAAGTGACAACAATTAAGAAGAACTACCTTGTTCAAACTCTTTCAACAAAAGATTCCATCTCACACATAGCTCAGTCAAATCAAGTGCATCCAACAAGAAAGAATAGGGGATGACATGAAGCTTACGTAGGGAACAATGAGTCACAAGGAAGGAACAATATGTGCCATGAAATTGCAACACAGCTAGTATACCAATTGGAACCTTAAATTGATTGATGGTCACTTTGAACAACTCATTCAACTCCTCCCTTGTAGCATCCTTTTCCTTCTTCTTTTGCATATATGCAATCTTGAGAGTAACAATTTAGGGTTTCCCGAATTTCAGATTCTTTTGTCAATTAAGCAATCCAAAAAACATTGCAAATGTGAATCACCTGACTCCATCATAGCAACCGCAACAATCAATCAAAAATAGCAAACAATCTCACAATTCACAAATACGGACCTTTTGAGTAGCTTTGGGGTCCTCTATTCCATGCTTTGACCCGATATTTTGTACGAACTGGTACAAGGTCTACAATCTGCACATTCTTATTTTTGTTTTTCAATCTGAACGTCTTGTCTTCCACTAGCTTCTACTTCTTTGTGAGGTCTAGAGCACCATCACATTGATGAAGATGCTACTGATCTTCGATATACTTGCTTCATGGCGATGGAGAATTCGAACAAGGTCTCAAACAAAATTCGATCAAAAATACAATTGCGATAAGTTCTACAACTCCAAGTTCCCAATACTAAAATTTAAGGCTTCATGTTTCAGAATTAAAACTTGGCAAATAAAACTTGCACAAATCCCCAAGTACAAAGCTGAACGATATGTCCATCAAAATAGATGTTTGCAAGATTCTTTTTGAAAGTACATTCGAGCAATCAATTCAAAATTGAACCAAAAAAACTTAACAACAACCAAAACAAGAAGCGAGTCAAATGTATATTTGTACCTAAGGTATATCACAAACAAGCTTCCTACGAAAGAGAGTAATCGCCTTTAGCTTCACCTTCATTGCACGAACCATCCATTGTTGAAGAAACAAAGGAAATGCTGAAGTTTGTAGACATTGAAACTTGAAGCATTGTTATGTATACTAATCTTCTTCACCACACCGAACCGCTATCACCATTACCACCATCTAAATCATACAAAAAAATCTCACCCAACTTAATAACTTAGCATTTCCATTAGATTCTAAAAAAAGAACCCTTGTTGGATTTAATGACAAGAATCCTAAGTTGAATATCTAAATCTATGTAAGTCTAATCTAAAGTATAAGACTTATGTGAATCTAACCTACTTAGGTTTAATCCACATAACTCTAATCTAATTTGATGACTCAATAACCAAAAATTAGTAATGTAAGAAATTAAGAAATTAGGATTTAAAATTTGAAAATGTAAATGTAAAAAATAAAACTTTAAATTTAAAATTTAAACATCTAAAAACTTTAAATCTATGAATCTAAAGTAAATAATAATAATAATAATAATAATAAATCATTAATAATAATAAAAATAAAAAGGGAATCCGCCCAGAGCAAGGGCTCCTTGGGCCGCCTAGTCGGGGCTCCCTGGCAGGTGGGACTCCTTGACCAACCGGGGTCCGCCCAAGCGCGGACTCCCTTGGCTAGCCGGGGGTCCACCCAAGCGGGAGGCTTCCACCCAAGGATGCTCCTAGCCTAGGTTCCGCCCTAGGCAGTGGCATGTGGGTTTAGTGCTAGACAAAATTAAATCGCATTAGTTGAATGTGAACGGGATTGTAGATAAAATTTGTAAACTCAAATTTGTGTAGAGTCGATGCGGAGTCATTGCCATAGTCTCTGTCCAAAGGACAAAGCCAATAAAATTAGCCACAAGGAAGTCTTTTTTTTTACTTACTCAAAATGACCTTAAAAAATATGACATTTAAAGTGAACAATTACTTCAGGAAGGAGGGAGTATCTTTTTTCGTGAACAAAGTTCTCATGAGGTGTGTTCGCTTTGGGGAAGAGGTATTGCTGGAGAGCTTGAGCACAAGAAACTGCTTCTTTGGTAAAAAGCTTTGTTATATTTCAGCTCCCAACCGTCAACTAGCACTGGTGTCTTTCATCACCAGTGTTTAGTAGCCCAGCCAAGAAATCAGCAGAGTTCAAAATCAATCTCAAAACCAAAACCAAAAGAAGTGAAGCTCATCAACGTCATATATAATTCTTGCAAATGAAAAAGCCAAAATGATGATGCAAAGGCAGTGTATGTGTGACAATGTAGATTGGATCGAGATGCAATGCCGATTCATTTTCTAAATTCTTTGTGAATTTGCAGATTGATCGATGCTTTGAATTGAATTGGTAGCTCTCTTACTTCTGAATCAACTGTTTACAAAAAAAGAATTGAAGTGAGGGTATGGTTTCATTTCTCAAAGGATTGTGGTTCTGTTAAATCTTCAACATGAAGCAGTCCGAAGGTCTGTTTCCCTTCAAAAGAATGAGTTTGTACAAAAGGAAGAAACCGAAACCGGAGTCGTCGTCCTCGTCGTCCTCGTCGTCCTCTTCATCACTTGGCGCAGCAACCAACATCGTTGCCGAACCGTCGTCAGACCCTCCTCCTCAATTGCAAGCCGACAATGCAGGCAACTTGATCAAAGATACGTTGCTTACAATGGGTCATGCCATGGAGAATGCCCTGATCGCCAGGGATGAAACTAATAAGCCTGAGCATGTTACGAAACCACACACGCATAAGAAGAAGCAACACCATCAGGACAAGAAACAGGAGAAAAGCAAGGATCATGACAAGAAGGAAAAGAAAGTGACGAAGGGAGGTGAAGACGACGACGCCGAAGAGCCGCCTGGACCGGGGTTGGAAATGCAACCACCACCCGTGAATGAGTTGGACTTTTTGCAACGCCGGAAACTGGCAGCAGCGCAAATGAGGATCAGGAGAGAGTCGGAGGGACATCCGACGCGCCATCCTTTGTTGGACTTGCACTACTTACCGCCGGTGCTACAAGATGCAACTTCCTTGAACCTCGTTCGGTTTCAGGTCCGTTGGCTTGCATTCTAAGTCAAACATTAAAAAGTTCTACAAAAGATGGTGAGATAACCTTCAGAAAGTTGCAACCAATAATAATTGTAACTCCTCCAAAATATATGTAATGTTGAATCATGTATAGATAGAGAGCATGATTCTTATGTATATGTGTGATACATGATTTTCCCGAAAGTTTGTTCAATGGATTCTTTGGCTTTGATAGTAATTGGATGAAGTGCATTGTTCAAAACATTCATTATTCAGTACATGGATGGTTGAGCATTTACGGGTTAAGATTCTACCAAGGCTTTTTTTTTTTTTTTTTTTTCATTTTCTATGGGGTGTCAAAGTGGTGATCTAAAATTTTACAGTGGTGCTCCAAATTTCAACATTTATCCACATATTGGATATAAAATATCACATGAGTATATATATCACATGTCCAAAATTCTATTTTCATCCACAATTTGGCGATTTTGTCCAAGAGCTTTTGTTGATTTGAAGTTTTCTGTCGAAAAACTTCACATTTTGTTGCCATTTTGTAGCCAAATTATTTTTTTTGTGCAATCTTGCATCAGAAATCTAAAAAGCCTTGGACTCTACTAAAGATTGTTGATAGCATTACCTATCTATTCATTTGTGGAGATGGGGTGTCATTTCTAACAATGAAGGAAAAATGCATTCAAAGCAAAGAGTGTACTTTTTACTTACACTCCTTTTGTTTGATAACATGACTTTCTTTCTACCTTTCTTAGTTGTATTTTTCTTTGTTGATCTCCATTTCATTTATTTTTTAGGTATGTCTACTTTTCAGTGCCAATTTCTTCACAAGCTTGATGTTTAACCCCCCTAAAGGACCAAGCTGCATTTTTGGCAATAGATTGATTTTGGGCAACCAACTACAAATGGAGTTTTTATTTACTTTTACTAAAATTTTCACACAACATGTGCCCAAGGAGTATCTTCAAGGCCTAACAATTTTTATAACTTTTGAATACAAGGTCAAAAAATTATTGCATGATATGTCTTTGAAAACCATATTTACCTCCAAACTAAAACCCTCACTAAAACTCCTATAACCTCCATCTCATTAATCACAATGAAATGATTCAAAGCTTCCCATGTATATATAAATCTAAAGAACCAATTAAAAATTTTTTTTTTTGAAAGTGATTTTTAAAGAAGTTTTTTGAGCTGCCTAGATTTTTTGCAGTTCAAAAAAATCATATATTATGCAATAATATTTGACCATGTAGTCAAAAGTTATGAAAACCATCAAACCTTGAAGTTACTCTTTGAATACACGTTGCATGAATATTTCACCAAAAAAAATTAAAAAAACTCCATTTGAAGTTAACTACCTAAAATTGGTATGTTGCCAAAATACACAGCTTGGTTCTTTATGGTAAATAGGTTGAATAATCAACAACGGAAAATGCCACAATATTTATCTTATTAAATTTCATTGAAGAGAGCATTGAACTTTGCTAAACAATGTTATGTCTTACAATCTTTGATTGTATGCAACAATGGTGTGTTTTTAAAGCAAACAAAACATCTAATAAATTACATAGGAACTTTTTTAAGGAATCCACCTTGAAACATTATTTCATGACTTATACATTTGCGTGCTAGTACACATGTTATGCATTTGTTGTTACCTTCAACTAATAAATCAAATAACTAGGGTACTCCACAAAATAATTAGCACTTTGTTGTTGAAATAAAGTTTTCATATTATCTTTGAAGAGCCAACCAATTATATTATTATATGTGATATGTTTGCATTATTTTGTATAAATCTTGTCATGATTTATAATATTTTGACATATACAACTTACATATAAATCTAATATTTCATAAATTTTCATTTGGCCCTAGACAACCCAAGCTTGGGCAAAAGCACAAGAAAGAGTTGCAGAGATGAAATTAAACAAGTTTAGGCAAAAGAGAAAAGGTAGTCTAATCAGTAGTGCAAGAGGTTTACTGAAGAAGACTTGGAAATATTTGGATAAGTCGACTGAACATTTCATGGTGAATTTTAATCCATTATTATATTCTATATGAGATTTTTAATCCATTATCATGCTCCATGACTAAACCCAAAATGTTGGAATTTAACTTTAAATTTTATTACATAGAGATTCAAACTTTGGGCAAAAGATTTGAAGTGGATGGAATGTAGTTTTGGATCATCTATGATGATAACATTTGCCTTCTTGCGTTGGGTGTTTCTCCTCAATTTACTACTTGGTTTGATATGGTTTTGTGCAATTGTTCTTCCTTTCATTCTTCATCCACCAAAAGAATTTGATTGGGCAACTTTTAAAGCAGCCCTTGCTGAAAAGAAGTTCTTACTTGCTTTGCAGGTATGTAATTACATATTTTTATTACTTATATTCCACTATATATCTTATAGGCATCATATATTTTAAAAATACAATTATATTAAAGTGAAATATGTCTCTAAATTGGTGGTAGTACAGGGTATTGGAATTGATAAATCTTTTCTCTACTATGGTGGATATTTATATGCCAAAGGTGAACAATCTGGTTGGTACCATACGGATTACATGTATCCTCTTACAATTATTGCAACAATTTTGATATCTTTACTAGCTGTACTGGGCAGGTGTCCATTCATTTATTTTATTTTATTTTATATTAAGATTTTTTAACTATATTTTTTATTGAGCTAAATGATATGCATTTCTATACAATGAATTGTAGATAATGTTTACATAAAATTCTCTTTTCAATACTAGAATGAATATATAATATGCAATATTAACTTAATAAATTAACATTGATTAAGAATTTGATATGTAAAAAATCACTACATGTAGAATCACTATACGAATACTACAAACTGGATCAAAAACATTAGGAGCATCAGGAAATGTGCTCTATCCTTTTTCCACATTAACATTTGCAACATGGGATTTTCATCTCACTACATTTGAGGTATAGTGACATTCAATTTTACTTATAAAGTTTTTATTCTTATTTAGATATAAAAATGTGCTATGCAACTACGTATCTAATACCCAATTCAATTTTAAATTTTCTTTTGTAATTATATAATGAGTGAAAAATTAGGGCGCAACCATTATGCGAAGAGGTATTCGAATGCAATTTCGTGAACATTTAGCTGATGATAAAAATAAAATAGAAGAATCAAAAGAAAAACCAGCTACTCTTATAAAGGTGTACATTTATTTTGAGTAACTTAATGATGTTTTATAACTCCACATTCATGTAAATTATAGTGTATCCTAAGTGAATTTTACATTTAACATTTTTTATTGGAAATAATCTTACAAAAGAAAATAACATATTTCAGTTTTTGTTGTAAAACTTGCAGAGATATTTAGCTTTATTTTTATTGTGGCCAATGTTGTTGACAATTTCAGCTGGATGTGAATACTACCTTGTGACATTTGGAAATGAAATATCTGATCGAGTTGGTATACACTTTTCTTTTATTTCATTTTTAAAATTATATTTATGTAATTTTGGGATTGCATTTTATAGCATGATATGAGAATTTGTATGCTAAATTTCTATTGTTATTAATTTGATTAAATTCAATAAAAAATCATTAATATTTAAAACTAGTGAAATAAGACTATGTTGTTTGATGGAAAGATGATGTTAGGAGTTTATGCGGATTCAGTACTTATGTCTTTAGTCAACAATTTAAGTCCTCTATTGGTTAAGACCTTGGTTAACATGGAAGATTGGAAACCATCAACACATGAAAAAGTGACAATCATGAAACTATATTTTTTGAGAATTCTTAATCTTTCAACAATTCTTTATAGGTTAATATAATTAATGGAATTGAATTTCAATATATCATTGGTGCCTTATATAACAACCTTATTTCAACATATATGGAGAGAAAAATTATTTGGAAGGTCATATTATTCATGATTAGTTACAATTTATTGTCACAATTTCAACATTTAAATGGTCACATGTATTCATCTTTACACATTTTTATCCAAATCTAGAAACACTCTTGAGTTTAAAATCTATTTTTTGGAAACAAAAAAATGTATTGTTTTGATTTCCTATACAAGTGTTGTGGAGTGTGTATGTATTTGTATATCTAAATTATTGTAAGTACACACATGCGTTTTTGAAAATGATAATTTTTTGTTATAGAATAAAGTTTCTTTCATTATTTGCTCTAATGTTTATTATTTAAATTGTTTTTGGTAGAAATTAAAATATTTTAATTCATAAAGGATATTTTATGTCAATATTTGAATAAGCTTCATTAGTTTTCTATATTAAATCACATATTTCAAAAATTCAGAATTTCCCTTACACAATACAAGATATTCAAAGTTTATCTTTATTCTTTCATAACTAAAAATATTAAAATGAATTTATTTTAAAAGATCATAGAAATTATAAAAATAGTTACAACCATATGAAATTTTCAACAAAATAGGGATCATACTATCTTAGTAGTAAATATGATTGTATAATTTATATATTTCTTCAGCTCACATCAAGAAAATTTTGATAGAAAAAGTTCAAAAATAGTGTCTTTTAAGTTTTCAAGATATCAACTTCAAAGTGTTACAAAATCTATAATTTTAATAATTAAAAAATTAAAAATTAATAAAATAGGATTATTAAATTGACATTTTCTTTGTTAAGCTTAAAAACATTAAAAATCAAGAACTGTGTAAATTTTCTAGTTTGACTTCCCAATGCCCTTTGGATAGTCAAGTTTGCAATGTTCTTTCAAGGTTAAAAACATTAATATATATCATTTTTAAATAAGCACTTGATCTTTAAATGCCCATAGATTTTTGGCAAAATTTAAATTTATTTTGATACAAAGTTTCTATAGCATCTAGAGTTGAAGTCCAAAAAATAGATGATAAATATGACTACTAGAGATTATCTTTGAAGTATAACTTAGATAAATCTTCAAAATTTGTACCAAATTACTTTCACAACTCCTATCCTTGAATATTTAAATAAATAAAGATTTATTTTTCAATGTAAATTTTTTTATAATATATATATTTCCATTAAAAAAATAATTTAATATGTTTAATTTAAATTAAATATGCAATTGATGATTATTAGATTATTGAATAAAACTTTAATTTTTAAATACAAAGTTAGTTTTTATGCCTATTAAAGCTTCAATAAAAAATTTATGAAAAATAATTCATCATAACATTTTGTTAAAAGTGCACAAGAGATGAAAAATCAATTAACACTACTAAAACTTGCATGGATTGAAGCCATGCAAAGGAATTAACCACCACTACCATTCTTTTGCAATGCTTTAAGAAACCACAAAGAATTCATAGGAACCAATTTTGGAATAGTTGAACTTCTTTAAACATAAAAATTTAGTGTTTGCAATGATACCATATTTTAGTTTAAAAATCTATTCATATTGTAGATAATAGATATTTTGAGGGAGTATTGTTTGAAAAGCCATGGAAGTACATAATGTTGTTGACAATTGACAAACTCCATCTATGCAAGATATTTGTAACATGAGTACTTTCTACACATCATGTCTAAGCCAGTGAACAAGATATATCTATTCAATGCAACATTATAAATTAAAGATGAAATTTACTTATAAGAAAAATGTCAAATTTTCTAGTTTTAGGATGCTTTTTGGTACATAATATGGTGAAAAACTTAACATTTTATTGATTTGATGTAGACTTCATAAGTTATAATGAATAAAAATTGTGATGATTTTCTAGGTCTTACTTAGTGCTCTTGGCCTCATGGGCAGAGATTGAAGGAAAAGAAACAAATATGAAATGTAAAGATACTAAAGATTGTAATGATAGTTTTATATGTTGTACATCTTCCAACATTGGGGAATGGCACCTTTGTACTACAAAACAGGTTTATTATTTTAAATACAAATTTATTTATGTCATCATATAGTAGTGAGATATAAATAATAATTCAATATTATTGTATTTTTTTTGCCATTGAATCCTTTTGCTAAAAATGCCAAAATAATAATATATGAATTAAAAATAAAATAAAATAAATTCATAAATATTTTATTATTGGAATTTCTTTAAACTAAAGGCATTGCATAGTGACTAAATTAAATAATATTATTTTGAAAAATGATCTTCCTTTGAAATAAACTTCACTCTAATATTTCTAATGTAGATTCAAAATTTCATTCATAAGTGGAATTTATTGTATAATTATAATTGATGTTTGAATTTGAAATGTACCAATTACACTATTTTGCAGGTTGGTTATTGTGTGGCTGGTTGTACAGAGAATTGGGTGGCAGGTGAATTGTTAGGGATGATAGCAATTACAACACTTATGAATGTTGGAGTTGCTATAGCACAAGCTTTGTTTTCTATTTTGTGGTATAAAGTACTTGATTCTCATTACATCTAATTAAGCCTCTCTATCATATACATTATGTACAGAAATTATTACTATTTCTTGAGAATTCTCAATTCTCATTGCAATCCTGAATAATTGTCAATTTTAGTTTTTGAGATTTATATAACATAACAAATCTTTTCTTATTTTCACATAAAAATTATGCTTATTTTTACTACAATATTTGTTTACCATAGTATTTGTAAAGGTTTTAAAATTTGACCTTCATTTTATCAATTTTTAATGATAAAGAGCAAGTAAATATATTTTTTCATAAATTAATTGGTCACCTACATATGCCAAATTAGTGAAAGTTTTTCATCGTGTTTTAAGAGTATTTTCACATACAAAAAATCAATAGTATCATTACTATAAATATAATATAATTGATTTGTCACATATGTAATGAATCTTTTTAGTTATGTTATTTAATTGACTTTATTTTACTTATATTATTGGTGTTGTAGACAAAAGGATCACTTGATATTACAGACTTTGTGGTAGATATAGTATACATACAAGCATTAGTATGGATAACATCTGTATTTAGTCCTTTCGCATGTTTAGTTGGTTGTTTTTCAAACTTAGTCACTTTCATATGTTTTAAGGTAAACCAACTTTGTAATATTTAATTTTTTAAATTCTATTTGAAATTCAATCATACTTAAATTAATTTTTATGGATGAATGGTTCAAATGAAAATAAATATTTTAGATTACATAATTTTTGATGAAGTTTCAAACTCTATTTTAAATTTATATTTTTTTGTATATTTCAAAAGCACTTGAAGTTAAAAATTGATGTATTTGTCCACATTTCATTAATATATATCATTTTTATTAAATATCAAGATTAATTTTAGAAAATAAAATTGATATTAGTGAGATTATTTTGAATAACTATAAAGATAATTGTTTGTTTTACTAATTATAAATCACATAATTTGAAAACCAAAATTATTATTATTATAATTTTTTGAAATGATCAATGTTATAATCAATTTTGTTTTTTTAAAGTATAGCTTTTACAATCATCAAAGAAAATTTATATTTTGAAATAATACATTATATTAAATTTATTGAAATTAATGGCAACTAATCTATTGTTTGAATGTGGTATGATATTCTAGAATGTATTATTTTATACATGTAAACCAGTACAAAAGCCATATAGTGCATCGCGAACCTCAAATTTAACGTATGGCATGCTTTTGGGTACCTTGTTATTTAGCATCATACCTATTTCTATTGAGTTTACTACAGCTAGTGCGGCATTTTGTGGTCCAATACAAGAACGCATTTCAATGTACACAATGCTTAATAATTACATCAAGGTTTTTCTTTTTAACTTTTTCGAATACAACACTTTTAATACAAATTAGCTTTTGGTTCCATAATACAAATTTCATTAAATAAATAAAAAAACTTGAATTAAAAAATAACAATCCATAAATGCCTAAGATAAAAATTAAAAAAATGCATAGGAAAATTGAAGTACTACTACTACTTCAAAAATCCAAATTTGACCTTTTTGAAAAGAAAAAATGAATTCCAAATTTAATTAATTAATTAAATTATTTTTCAAATGAATACAAACTGATGATTGAATGATTGATGGCAAGAACTTCCATGATTTCATAAAATCAACTTTAAAACAAAATATATTTTATGAAAATTTAGCAAAATAATTTAATTATATGGAACTCATTTATCTTTTAAGTGCATAGTGTATTTAAAAACAAAAATATAAGCATTCAAGGTTGGAATGTGAAATTTAGAATAGAACCCAAAGACCAAAAAAAATAATGAAAAATCTTTTTTATTAACACATTTATCCAATTATAGCAATAAATAATGATCGAATAATTGCTTTTCACATTGATCATAATCAAATTATAAATTGTAAAAATATTTTTTTAATATATATTAAATAATTAATTCTAAAAATCTTCAAAAGAACATGTTTTTCTTATCAAGTTTTTTGTTCTAAAATCTATTGAATTACATAATCCATATAAAAAAATTAAATTAAAAATTAAACAAAATTAAACAAAACAAAACAAAACATACTTTGTAATAAAATAGAAATGTTTTAGATGTTAAAATTGTTGTTTGATGTAATGTAGGAAGCTCCTAAAGAATTGACAAGTGCACTAAATATACTATCCAACACTTGGTTACAATGGTCTACAATCTTAGGTCTTGTATTGGGGGTAGTAGTTATGCGAGCAAAATTAAAGCAATCCAATATTTTTGCAAGTTTAACAAGGAGGGAGCTTGAAATGTCACGTCGCTTTAATAGACATGGATCAACTGATTATAAAAGATTAAGTATTGAAGGTAGACCATTTAAACTTGAATCTTGAATTCATAACTTTAAGATGACAATTTTAACATCATAATTGTAAAATTATAATTAGTATTCCATTAGTTCCTAATATTGGCATGAAATTTCTTGATTCAGAGGATGTTGGCATCAATATTCCTCATTGAAAATCAAATATTATAAAAATAAAGGAGTATTTTTTGTTGACAGTCAAATTCTTTTTCATTCAATAACAAAAAAATGATTTCAAAGTTGAGGTATCTATTACTATTTTAACTCTCAATAAATAAATTTTAAAAATCTATATATTTTATATGCATGTTCTTTAAAATATTACCATCAATTCTTGTAACCAAGTGAAAATGTTCTAAGAGCTATTATATATTTAAGGTTGAGTCTTTTGATTTGTTTTACATGTAATATCTTGAACTAAGTTCAATTGTACTAAATTTTAAAAATATAATTTGTGAATTATAACATTTTTATTTTTATGGTGTAAATTTAAAATACTATGAGAATGTAGAGGACTTTAGAAGTATATAAAGACATCATTGTCTTCAAGTTAGAGTTGGTGGCTTATTCATCAGTGATATCAATCATTCATTATAAGTGATTTTCTACCTATTCTCAGTTTCTCACTAAATAAAATTTTCACCAATAATAAGATGAAATGGACATAATGTAATTCTATACAACATTGAAGTGGTTTTAAAAATGAAATACTATATGTAGAGGGTTTGTATTAGTTAAGACAAGGTATAGAGTGTTTTGAAAATAGATTTGGCCAATTATATAAGGTTTGAAGGATGTTTTTGGTCTCAAAAATAGTGAACTATTATGTAAATAAGAATTTAAAACTTCTCTATTTGAGTTATAATAGCTATAGTAGAGAAAAACAATCTATTTGGAATAAAAAACAAAATACATTTTTTATGGATACAAATGAAGGATACAATTGTAAGGAATCAAAATCATGAAAGAATTATAAAAGTACCTTATAATATTGTAGCATTATAACAATTTTTTAGTAATAGTAATCTTCATTAAAAAAAATACCCACCCTCTTGTTTATATTTTCCATGATTTCTATTTCAACAATTTTCTTTTATAATTTGTTGATCCATTGAAGAGGAGATGTTAAATTTCGATCAACAAATGAATGTAGACACATTCCATATACACAAAAATGTATTTTCTCATCCATCGATTATTTGAAGATATTTTTGTCAATTCTTTATTTTAATACAATATAAAATTTGAAGACTTTGCTTCAGAAATATTTTTTAATTCAAAGGTCACTTAGTAGGTTTGACCTCAAAAATAACTTTTCAATCTAAAAAATGACCCTTCAAAATGACTTGAATTAGAAAATGAAATTAAAATCTTCAAAAAATATTATGATTAGAACTTAAACTTTTGACCTTAAAGTAAAAAGTAAAAATAAAAAATATTCAATCTACAATTGATTTTAGGAGGAATTCTCAATTTTTGGCTTAAAATTTCATTGAAAAATAATTATTAAAGTACTAGTTGGATTTGATTGTATAAATGTGATCTATACATCATATTTTACAATTATTGTTTTAAAGTCATCATTAAATTATTATTCAAAGTTTCATTTGTCATACATCTTTATAATTTCAAAATTTAGATTTATCCATGGTTCTTAGAGGATTGATGTGTTTTAATATGTATTAATCCAAAAAAGACAATTATCATTCCAAAAAAATTATTGAAAATTTGGACACTTCACCTTGAAGTCAATTTTCAATAGATTTTTTTGAAATTTTGAGACAAGGTGTAGACATATATGCCATTTGCAAGAACAACAAATAAATTAATTTGATAAGGCACTTGAATCACAAGTTATGTTGTCCAAAACAATTTAGACAATTCAAACATCCTTCAATCATCTTTAGCTATATCCCTCATTACTTTTGAAATTTGGCATTGAATAGGCATGTATATGCTAATATGATATGGCATAAAATTGTCAAAAACAACTAATTTTATTTCTAAAATCACACACCAAGGACATTCAACTTTAATTGATTAAGTAGGACAATTTTGAAAAAAACAAAACGTTTTCTTCTAATTTTCAAGGTTGTATTCTTGCAATCTATGTACTCATAGATTTTGAAATTTTTTCACATATTCAATATATTTGGCTCTATATTTTCCCATTTGAATTTCAAAAGAACAAATTCCTCTATAAACAAGAAATTATCAAAAGATGCCTACTATATTGCCAAATTACTTGAACTCATATTGCAAGGAGTGATTTGGAATAAGGTAGACCTCCTATTTATTTTGGAATTTTGCATGAGTATACTTGATGAGTTTTAATAGTCAATTGTATAAAGAGGGCTCAAAGTTTATTGCAATTATTTAGGAGGATCAAATCAAATGGGCTGAATTTTTTTCACACATTGCTTTTATCAATGGTCTACCCAATACTTTTGTACAATTGGAGTTCAAGAAGAAGTTTTAATTTTCAAATTTGGTCAATGCACCAAAAATTGTCATTTTGACAATTTCTCTTCAAAACACACTTCATCCTCTCGGGATTGAATACTATTGAGTTTCTGTTCTGATAGAAATTCTTCCCACAATTAAAAAAAAACAGGAAATTGATCATGACTCTCAATATTTTCTTGTTAAATCCTTCTTAAAATTTGTCCCTTATGACACATTTTTTAACAAGTTCTATTCAATTTAACACAGCAATGTCAAATTGAAAATCCTTGAAAGTTGCAATTAGTCAGAAAATAGAGGGCGGTGGTGGTTATGTTCTAGTGCCTCGCTTAAAATAGATGAAGTCTAAGCGAGGATTCTTTGTTCGAAGCTACATTTTTTGTAATTGTTGTAACAAGGTCATAGAAAATAATACCTTCCTCAACTACAGGTACTCTCATGACCATTCCTATGCTTTGACTTCAAGGAAATACTTGAACTAGCACCCCCACTAGGTACCAGTATCACAGTAGAAAGATTGAAACGTGGAGTTCTGAGTCCTGATACATAGTGGCACGAATATGTCGGTTTCTAAATTGTGGAACAAACAAGGTCTTCTACCTTAATCTACAAATTTGACAGCAGAGAGAACTTTCAACTAAGCATGAGCCAACACAACAAACCAGGGTCAACCAGAACATACCAAAGGCACCGGTAGTGTACATTTCTCGCAGCTTCAAAACAATGCATCAGGTAGCAGCAAGTGCCTCACCTGGATGGGTAGCGCAGAGTTTTCCTTGACTGCCTTGAACCGAATTGGAGACCTGCGTGATGTCAAGCTTTCTCACAGACTGAGTTTTATAGAAACCAACCCAAACTATGACACAGCTATCATACATGCACGCTACAGCTCACAGAGCTACCGCAATGGGAATGGCTAACCTCGAAAAAACTAGCAACATTGGCTAAGAGGCTACTCATATAGCTCTGATAATGTAAATACTGACTGTCCTTCAACGATACAGCGCTCACCATTCAAATTATGGTGATCAAACTCATCATTACAGACTCCGAGTCTGTACTGTACATAAAAAACCGGAGTTGGGTGTTTCCTCTAATTCAAACAAAAATTATCTCCCCATTGGAGGACGAACGGGGTCACTAGCTCTACAGAATAGGGTCTTTTGAACATAATAGAGCATGTAGGCTTGCGAAGAGCGCACATAGTCTTCACTGACGCGCGTAATCCAAGCATCGTCGCATTTGTACCAACACTTGTTGAGGCGCAGAAACGAAACGTAGTGACCCGAATCAAGCTTTCCAGAATGAGTGACGACAGCGAAAAGCTCAAACTCGGAGGGGCTTTGGGAGGGTGGAAGAGAATTACTTGCATCACCACTGACACTCAAGAGCCTGTTGCCATGCCTCAACCTTACAACAGAGGAAGAGAGGTAGGGTAACACGTCCAGGAAAAAAGGAAACTGCACATAGCGATCCACTTTCCGAGACGTGTTGCGACTGGTAGAATGTTCAAAGCGCTTGATGTGAAAGCACAGAACTAATGGGACTTTCCGCATCGACATTTGCTTGATGGATTCTTGTCGAATTTGGCACCGCTGGCAGAAAAACTTTTCGTTCGCCCCCAGACGTTCCGGCCTCGTAAACCGATCTAAACACCCCAGCAACGTGGACGTCCCCAAAGCACTGGACGCTGCCCTGGAAGTCCGTCCACCATATTCATTAATTATGGACTCAGTGAAGCCCTTCTCGGGTCCAAAGTCAGGCTCAAGATCTAAAGAAATATCAACACACGGGTCATGTGTGGTGGAGCTGAAGCCACACACAGTGCATGTCACATCGGACCGAAGAAGTCCCGAGAAAACGCGATGGACAATGCAGCGGCAATCAACATCTCCAGCCCTGTCAAAACACAGACCTCGAGTCATTATTAATTATCTGGTAAAACCAAGTCGGATTAAGGTACTGGACCTCAAATTCCAAAGGAAGAGGTAACGTGTCTAGTCATGATTCATGGACACTGTCGATAGCGTACACAAAAAAGTGGTTAAGAAATGACCATACCTGCCATCTTGTGATTTAGCTCGAGGGGAGGTCGTGCCCGAGTTGGCATGTATGCCATCGACTGTGGAAATAAAAAATTCGTGAGCATCTTGCTGCTCGTATCCGGCCAGGTTTGCGGCATGTCGCCACCAGCTGCATTCAAGTATCATAAGGTTGAGCACTCTTTCGACTAACATCAGGACGAACGCATACAACTTTCCACACCCTTATTAGGGGAATAGACACCAAGATCCGAACGTCTACATGTCACAAACTCATCGCAACTTGACAATGTACTGGAAAGTTGTGTCGATACAACTTCTGCATGATAAAAATTTTAAATGCTAGAGAGGACGGAATTTCAGTACTCATGGCAATCTCATATTCACCCAAAACAAGCACAATGAAAACCGTAAAATACCGGGAACACATTGAGCATTGCCTAGTTTCGGCATCCACAACATAAGATTTACATCATAGTGGCTAGCAGTGAAAGCTAAATAGGTAATCGTTGGAAGGCCTTTGCTTCATGTAAGTGCCGAAACCTTGTTTCCGCGCACATATCTCAGCATTACTCAACAATGCAATCGCGTTCAAGTAAAGAGAACCACAATGCTCCAGAAAGCAGAGGAACCTATATTTCCCCCGAAGGAAAGAGATCCTCGGCAATTACAACATGCAACTCGAGACAAGGGAAGTCATCACCAACCTGTACAAAAATTGGGCTGGACTGTAAGGCGTGCGGTCTCCCGAAAACGCAGCAGCGAAGATCGTGTCCATGTCACAGCCAAGGCAAAGATGGGAAGCCCGACGCTGACACACGGCTCGATTATGGTGGTCACTCAGAAAGTAGTTCCGCAAGGGCGGAGTGTGCAACAGCGCTTGCAGCACGGAATTCATAAAACACGTATTCCCGAGATTGTTCAACCCCCTCAACCCCGCCGGAAGCTTTTCCTCAATCAAAGCGACGGAGTCCTGCTTCAACGCCAGTTGCTCGCGAGCCGAGGGCGCCCACGCCTTCAATTCAACCCCGCGTCTCCGCTTCCTCGATTCCACATCGCCAAATCTCGAAACCACGCCATTCTCCTCGCTCGCCCGGCGAGATGCCCGAGCGCCAATGATTGCCCGATCGAACTCGCCATCATAAACCTGATCGCCGCAGATGCAACAGAAAAGTTCCGCGCGCTCGATGTCCACGGCAATGCCATGACCGGGGTTACTCTCCGCGTGCAATCGCGCATGCGAGGAATCCCAGCAGCCAATGGCGCCGCAACTCAAACACGCGAAGAGCCGCCCGCGCCCCCCCGCACAGCTCCCGCACTGCGGAACCTCGCGATGCGCGCGCTGAATGCACGCCCGTCCGGAGGCCTCTGTAGTGACGCAACGCTGGAGAGCACGGAACCCTAATCCGCCCGCGCGCTCCCGAAACTCCACCAAATGCTCGCACGGCACGTAGCGAGGCGGAGGCTGCTCCTTAGGCGGATGCGAAGGCGTGAGGTTATGATCATTGGACCCCATGATGCCTGCGAAACCACATCCCTGCCCACCCTGCGCCCCAAACCCTAATCTCGCCCAAATCGGTTCGTGTCGATCGGGATTTGGGTCCTGAGCCGCGTGTGAGATCGCTCGGGTAAGTTACCCACTAGCTTCGATGTACGCGAAGGCGATGCTTAAACCCAAGCAAGCACGGCGGATGGGCGGGCTGGCGTTGGGTGCCCGCTTGGTCGCGCTGCGGGGGCAACGGAAGCGTCGTTGGCGTTGCAGCGCGGACCGCGAGCTCGGCGCCTGTGTGAACGCGGTCTCTGCTGCTGGATGACGATTACTAATCCGGGTATGTGGGGGGCGGTTATCCTGATTCCGGGTATCATTTTCGTTGTCGGTGCGTTCAGATTGTGCCGGGGTAGATGTTATCAGCATCGCCACACGTTTAAGTTACTGCCATATGGGACCAACTCCCCAAAGGACCAGAGATTCAAATTTTGAAAAACGGATGAACACAAATATGTCAGAGAGCTTAGAATCTTCATTTTTTCATCCCATATAGATACTTGTAGATTCTTGTGTTAGTTTTTTTACACATGTTCTATACAAATTTTCATAATTTTCTTTTGTAAATTTTCTATCATTCAAGGAATACTAAATAGTACATTTCACCTCAAAATCTAACTTTTTCAATTGAAAAAGAACCCTTCATTAACAACTTGAATAAATGAATAAAATATATTTTTTTATATATCACCATTATAAAAATGAACATTTTGAAGTCCAAGAATTTTTTTTAGAGTGAACATTTTCAATTTTCACTTTGTAATGAATTTTAGAAGGAATTTTCAATTTTTGGTTTCAATTGACTTTATTGAAATTTTTTGGTTAGAATAGCAATGGATCTAACCATATACATAAGACTTCACTATGGATCATATGTTACAATTTTTATTTGAAAGTCATCATTAAATTTCTTTTCTAAGTTGCATTTTGTAATATATCTTAATAATTTTAAAAATCTTGGACTATCCTTAGTCCTCAAGGGGTTAAAGTGCCTTTGGAATAATATTTTGACACTAGAGCTCAATGTTTCAAGACTATCTCATAGTAGATAATTAGGGTGTAATTTGTGACTTGTCATATGCCACTTGGTAGGCATGCCACATTAAAAATATTAGAAACAATACATGATCCAATCCAAATATGCTACATGTTATACAAAATAATATTTCCCACAATTATTGACATGAATGCCAAATAAAATTTACAAATAAAAGTGTGTCTAAATTAGTGTGTCTTAATACCATGGTGTGTGCTGATGAAAAATAAAATGGATCATACTATATATGGTAACCATTTTGGTGTATTGTTTACTAAAATGATTACTGTATTTAGTGTGGTCCATTTTATTACCTGAAATTTCCTGAAATTTGTTATAAAATTTTCAGAAAAGGGCCTTATTGCAAGAAAAATAACAAAAATATTGATCATTCCAAATTCGCCCAAACCCTTAGGGGCCTCATTTAAATATTGGGAGGTGCCCCTGTTAAAAGCAAATGAAAAAGAATGACTATTGAAATACATCTCTCAGTTTTTTTATTGTTATGTATGGCAAACATTCTCAATATTTTTTAATATAAAGTAAGCATACACAATTGCAACTTCTACCAAGTTGAGTCATACTACATATTTTCTCACCTTTTCATAATTTAAATCTTAAGGTCTATGTAATCTTTTTATTATTCATGAGACAGAAATTTCATAAAGTATTATAATTATTATAGTATCAAATTTTAGAATAAAAAGGAATTTTAATGATGTCACAATTGCAAATTGTTGGGGGATTGTAATGAGTTTTTTTTACTCTAGTGACAAAGCTAGGGCTATGGATAAAGCTTCCGGTGCATTGTGATTAGAAGAGAATAAGGTCCTAGTTCACTTTACACTAGATATTTTATGAGGTTAATTATTAATGCTCAAAATGGATGAAAAAATGACAAAATCTAATAGATATCTCACCAAATTTTTAGAATGACTATGTTATCCTCATAAAGTGGATTAATCCTTTTTTTTTCTATATTTTTACATATTGTTTTAGAGTTGTGTTATTCCTATATTAATTTTGGACAACAATTGAACTTCAAAAAGTAAATTTTTATTGAGGTAACTATTATTTTAATCCAAAAAACAACAAAAAAATGAGTTTTTAAAAAAAATGTTGTATCATAAAAATAGGATCTATTTATAATTTCATTTAGTAACATAAAATTTTATTTTGACATATGTTCTACTATGATTATACCCTTGTCACTGCCCTAATCCTATGAATTGTACATATGATGCCTACTTATACCTTGATATATGCTTTGCTTCTAAATAACACCTAAAAGAATGCAAACACAACAATAAAAAATTTGATTTATGGAATTTACATGCTGCAATGATGGATTCTCTTGTGAGTTTGTCAAAAAAACACTAAATAAATACCATTTATATATTACAAACATTCAAAACTTAAGTTGAAATATACAACTAATATTGGTAATTAATTATTACAAGTCCTTGTGGCACAACTCATCTGCAATCAATACAAACACTCTATGAACATTTTGAAATCTAGATTTCAAGTATCAAAAATATACTTTCTAATATTAATAACATTGCACTAACATTGATGTTATATTTGACATTATTGCTGACATAAAAATATGTGGATGACTAGATGTTACCAAAACTCTACTTTGAAGAGAGAAGAGACATGAGATGGAGGAAGGAGAAAAAAAAGATACTTAAGAACAAGAAAAAAAGAAGAGTATAAAAGAAAGTAAAATTTCCATTCTTCTATTATTAATGAATATCCCCTATCTAAGATTTAAACTTAGTTTAAGTACAGTTAAAAAAGACCAATAGATGGGAGAATTAGCTTTTGATGATGGCTCATTACCAAGGATATTGATGAAAAGAAAAAAAAAATCCTCTTTAATTGTGGCAAAGAAAAGAAAATGTACAATACATACTACCAAGCCACTATCATGAATTGACTTTCTTTAACATGATTTTCCATAGCTCTTTATAATTTTGGTTTTTTTGTGTTGTTTCCAAAGTGTCCTATTTCAATTGTCCAAAATCCAAACTTCAATCATTATGTGTGTTTATGTCATTATTTTATGTGCTTTCAAGTTCTAATTCCATATCAATCATTCAATAGTTTCCTATTTTTTCAGTCAATTGACCGTAAAGCTTGTATAGTTTTGACAACTAAAATTTAAAATTTAAAATTTTTTACAAATTTTAAACAAGCGGACATTTTATTACACTGCTGGAGATCTAAATCTTCACTGAAGGTAAAATGTTCACACAAGAAAGCAACTGACACCAACCAGGTGCTCTCACTGGCACAAACATAACGCCTGAACCCAACTAACTAAAGGCGAAAAAGAAATTTTCCACTGCCCTCTGCCCTTTCTGTCTGCCCGGAACAAATTTCTTTCCAACTCCGCTCTCATCTTTCACAGCTCCGTCTTTCTGGGCGCCCTTGCGATGCTTGGTCGTCCGCTTTGGTCGTCCGCGGCCGATGCGCGCTCTGCCTTCCCCGTGTGTCTGTCCCGTTGCACCTAAACGTAACACCTCTAGAACGAAGCTAATGGGCCTCATTCCCGGCATGCCACCTCCCAATTCGGTTTTCCACATTAGTTTTTCTCCTCCTCCATCACTATCTTTACTCACTCTTATCCGAGGTAGACATATGTTGCCAGTCGGAACATTAGTTCACGATCAACCTTGTTCGCCACGACAACAAGCAGGTTGAGGAACATCATGTATCCCGTGATGCATTGCGCGACTTGAATCAATCGAGTTGCGTTTCACGACATCTTTCTCAGAAAAAAATTCAGACTTTTTTTTTCTTTTCAGAGATGACGAAGAGAGGTTGTACGGAGGGCTTCAGAATTGATGCGCTTGGGGGGGAAGCGCGCGGTTTAAATTAATGCGAGTTTTGGCTGAATTGATTCGGTGGTGGGAGGGGCAATTTTTGGGAGGCCTTGGAGAGGAGAGGTGGAGCGCACGTAGCAAGTTCTAGGGTTAGCGGCATTCTCGGATCTAAAAGGGCGGGATTAAGAATGCGATGAGGGCGAGGATTTGAGTGCGTGTATTTGGAGAGAAGCAATGGCATTCGCATCAGGTCATAAGAATGGAGTTCCGGCGCTGGTCCCGCGCACTAAGCCGGGCTCTGCGTCGCCTACTTCGACCACAGCTTCCCCTCCTGTGCGACCGAAATCCGCGTCGCCTTCGCCTTCACACAACAGTCACCGGCGCTCCGGGAGTGGCTCAACGAATGGCGGTGTTGGAGGTAATAAAATCTTCTTGCACTTTAAAAGGTTTTGCCGTAAGAGAATATAATCAAGTAGATACCGAGTGCTCCCCTCGCGCATTTTCATATTCTTCCGCAGAACTCCTTTTCGAACTGCAAAACTCACTTGTTACAGTAAGCATTCAACCTAATGATCTGCATTGCCTAATCTCTTACTAAAAAGCGCAGAGTGCAACGTTAATTTTATCCCGTACACCTGAATGTCGTGGCTTAGGTCATTAATCCATATTTGTTTGCTGTGGTAAAGCATTACGAAATAGGGTTGGAGTAGGATGCTTTTGCTAACTGCCTGAATATGCCTACCCTAGGTGTTATCTGTAAAGCCTATATCTTCACTACACATTTGTGAAACGAGAGAGTATACTTGTACAAGTATTCTTTCACAGAAAGATGGCTACCGTCGTGGTGCAATTCAGAATATTAATAAGTTTAGAGGTAAAACCTGTTAGAGTTTTATTTGAGTGTTTGGTTTCTTCGGGGGCTGGGTGGCTCACAGTTCCCAATCGGGTCCGGGTTGCTGTTCGGTTACGACCTCGAAACGCTGAGGAGATGCAAGCTGATGTTGATTTTGCGGATTGTGTTGAGTTGCAACCGGAGGTTAGTGTAAAGTTTCCATTGCTTTTTCTTCCTTGCCACGAGAGCAACTTATTTCTGTGGAATTATCGTGATACGATAATGCACCTGGGAGTTAATCGTGTCTCTTTCGGCTTGTTCCAGCTTAAAAGATTGAAGCTACGAAAGAACAATTGGGACTGCGAGACCTATCAATTCGATGAAGTTCTTACGGAGACTTCCTCACAGAAACGTGTGTATGAGGTGGTGGCCAAGCCGGTCGTTGAGGTAGCCGTCTTTCATGAGTAATATTTCACTGAATCTTTTATTTCTTGATTGTCTCTCTCATTTTTTGGGTAATGGACATGCTCTGATTTGCTCACTCTGTGTATGTAAGATAGAGGATCCTATTTAAGTCACTTTAAGCACTTTATCATTCGTAGAAGTGATTTTTGGGAGAGCGGTATAGCGCTCCGGAGAGATTTCTGGGTACAATAACCGATTCTGTTGAGATCAGATTATTATCACTATGTGTGAATTTCTTATGCATTTTCGAAGTAAGAGGTTGTAGACTACCATAAGTGATCATAAACAACACCGATTTCGTTCTATGAGAAGTCTCCATATGCATTTGCCAAGTCATGCTTACACCACTTGCCATTTAAGACCACCTGAATGTATAACAATTAGATAAGTTGCTGTTGGTAATTGGGTCATAGCTGCAACAATACGAGGTTCATGGCGCAATGTTCTTGTAAACTATTACTAAATGTATGCCTGTTTGTTCAGAGCGTTCTCGAAGGTTATAATGGAACCGTTATGGCTTATGGACAAACTGGTACCGGGAAGACCTTCACATTGGGAAGATTAGGGGAGGAAGATTGTGCAGATCGAGGTATCATGGTTCGCGCTATGGAGGACATCCTGGCCAATGTAATCCCAGGCGAAGACACTGTCACAGTCTCTTATTTGCAGGTATCATTATGTTCATTACTTTAACGGATGCAGTATTCACTGCTACACTCTTATTCTGGTGGATTCTCCTTCTTTGTTACCTGCTTAGGGTTTCTGAGATTATCCTTTCCAGAGTGATTTGGTAGATTTGTGTCTAATGATCGACAACAGCTTTAGACTACAATGTATTGGAGAAGGAAGCTGTATGAAGCTTGCGAAACGCCTTCTTACAGTAGTATTTTTTTGATAATAGTAGTTGGATTCAAGACCGTATGCAATTACCAATTTCTTACAAGGATGTTTCTTGTATGATCCTCTTTGCTTCATATAGCTGTACATGGAGTCGGTGCAAGATCTATTAGCCCCGGAGAAGGACAACATTGCTATTCAAGAGGACCCAAAGACAGGTGATGTGTCAGTTCCTGGGGCTACTCAAGTTCAACTGATGGATCAGATGAGCTTTGTACGGTTGCTTGATGTTGGAGAGGCGAACCGATTCGCTGCTAATACTAAGCTCAACACGGAATCGTCACGTAGTCATGCTCTGTTACTGGTGAGCAATGAACCCCAGTCTGGTCTTGCTTGCTGACGGGATCCTGTTATTGGTGTCGCAACCATTTCTGATATGTTGGAGTTTTGATTATGACATGTGTCAAGGTCTCAGTGCTGAATCCTATCTCCAGGAGTTAACGTTTTGGCTTTCCATAACATTGTTCTCTGCAGGTCCAAGTAAAGAAAACTGTCAAATCGAGACCCGGAGACGTTAGTACGAATGAAAATGGAATTAGCAGCCCTCAGACGACGAAGGGACTTCGAGCTCCAACTATTCGTAGAAGTAAACTTCTTATAGTTGATCTTGCCGGATCAGAGCGAGTGGACAAATCTGGTACACACCATTTCTTAGACATCTGTATTCGTTTTACAAATTGATATATTGGAGGCTGTGACGTGTCATCCTGCTTTTCGGACTCCTAACAATTTTGACTCTGTTTCTCGGAGCAGGAAGCGAGGGCCACACTTTAGAAGAAGCAAAATCAATCAACCTATCTCTGACAGCATTGGGGAAGTGCATCAATGCTCTTGCTGAGAATAGTTCCCATGTTCCGATACGTGACTCCAAACTAACAAGGCTGCTTCGAGACTCGTTTGGAGGTAACTTTGTGTACCTTTTGTTGCAGATGAATCTTTCTACGTTGCTGTGGGTTCTTAGAGACGGCAACGTTTGACAGTGATGCCGGGAATTGACTGCTCTTGGCAGCTTTTTATGATTTTATGATTCGGGAAGAGTTTAATGGTACTTGGTGATATTTCTTGCAGGTACTGCAAGAACTTCGTTGATTGTGACAATTGGACCGTCACCTCGGCATAGAGGAGAAACTTCCAGCACAATCATGTTTGGCCAGCGTGTGAGTCCCTTTCATCCTTTGAAGGTCTGGATACATGATACATTGTGAGGCATCTTTTTTTTTTTGTTCTGTTGAAAGGATATATTGCGCCAGGTAAAGAAGAGTCACCTATTTGTGTTCATTCCTCTGGTCGAACCTGTCACCAGCTGCAGATTGCATTCGTGAACCATTTTACTTCGTAAAATACTCACTGGTTGGAGGTTGTCTTGGTGCA
Source organism: Pseudoscleropodium purum (assembly GCA_963969395.1). Taxonomy (NCBI): domain Eukaryota; kingdom Viridiplantae; phylum Streptophyta; class Bryopsida; order Hypnales; family Brachytheciaceae; genus Pseudoscleropodium; species Pseudoscleropodium purum. Next base: position 19,495,694 of record OZ017795.1, on the reverse strand, counting down.
AAAGTGAGGAAAATGCATTTTCTGAGTTCTCTTGGTTACAATTTGACCTGTCTGACTTTTCAGTCATGGCATGCAGGCCATGAAAGTTGAGAATATGGTGAAATTGAAAGAGGAGTTTGACTACAAAAGCCTTTGTCGAAGGCTGGAGACAGAGTTAGACAGAATGATTGCAGAGAATGAGAGACTAGTAAAAATTAGAGAAGACACTGAAGACGAGTGTGTCAGGCAACTCGACGATGCTCGCCAAGATGTTTATGAAGCCGAGAGCAAGCTTGCGCATGCCTTGGAGGTTTGTTACATTACCCTTGTCTTTGGTATCCATCACTCTATGGCCGGTGAGCGTCTATTTGGCAGCTCGATAGAACTATCTAGGCTGTTGAGGGTTCTGGTATTTCCAAATTATTTTTTGACATCGACTTTTGGAATAGAGCTTCTTTAGGTTGGTTTTGCGTCTTCGACCTTAGTTTGATAATCCTTTTACCTCATTCATATCAGTCAGAACTTTGCCAAAGCAGATTTAGGTTTGGCAAGTCTTTCATTCCAACACGTTAAGTTTTGGGTACTCCGTAATACTTATTTTGGTCTGGAGTTCTGGTTTTGGTTTGTTGCAATCAAACACTTAGAGTTGAAGGTGGTGTGCAGTCGACGGCAGCAGAAAAGTCGCATAGTCGGAAAGATGTGATGGACATGAAACAAAAATTGGAGGCCGAATGCGCGCGGAGGGAGAAACTTGAGATGGATTTGCAAGCACTTTCTCTACAGCACCAAGCAGAGAAAGAGGTAGTATCCTGTATTTAAAGCTTCTTGATTTGATATCTATAGCTACTAGGTCTCAGTAGATTCTGCAGGATAAGAAGTTTTTGGTACACCAAGGTTGAATCTTTATCTCACTCATGACCCAGATTTGATGGAAATGGTGTTTCCCTTGCAACCTAATAGTGATTAATGGAACAAATTTAATTGTGATACTTTCACTTAATGTATTCCAAAAGCAATTATTGAATTTGGGACTACATTCGATCAAATGGAAGTTATTAAGAAAGGAGGAAGTTACTGACCTTAAGAAACTATGTTCGCAATAAGCGAGAGTAAATAACTGGGTGCTTATGAAGTGTTGTATACTCTGGGTTCTGAGCTAACCGAATGTGGTGGAATTAAGTTTTATTATGGTAGTTTAACCAACCAAAAGTCTACGATTTCTAGGGTAGCAACATAGGACCGTACAACCAAAGCCTAAACCACTAGTCTGTGCACAATAAGCCTCTTAAGTTCCTACATACATATTATATTATGTCAGTAGTCCGGTGGGAAGGAGATCTCTCTTCTATGGTGGTTACACTCTCAATTCGATACATTTACTTTAATATCTTCCAACACTATTTTTTTTCATAATATTGAAAAGCTTGCATTTGCATTTGACAGAAATCCTCCCATGCGGATGTTCCGAAACTCCTGAAAGAGTTGGCAGAGTCGGCAGAAAAGCACCAGAACGAGGTTGCTGAGCTTATGCAGAACCACCAAAAAGAACTTGCGGAGTCCGTTACACTCCAAATGCAAGAGCGAGCTCACCGGGAGAGGTTGGAGAACGAGTTGGCTAATCAACAACAAGAGCTAGCTTTATGTGAAAGGCTAGAGAAGGAGCTTCTTGACGGTGCTCAACCGCAGCACCAACGCCAAGAGGTGAGTATTACCGTAGAAATTCGTTCTGAAGAATGAATCTTGCAGCCATCAGTTGTGGGGTTTGTCCAAGCATTTTATTTAGATGGTAAGCAGCTATGGCGAGGTGCGTCATGGGATTTAGCATCTGCAATGAGGGCGCGTTGCCTACGTCGTGGGTGCTTGTTCTTGTTCCCATGATGCACTGTTCCCTAGCTGCTTATCTCACGTAAAGAACTTTAAGAAAATTTTAGAGAGCAATCTAGACTGCATCAGGGGTTCATGAAGCATAACCTGCTGTTACACAAGTTCACTCTAAGTGATGGGATTCACGCTAGTATGCCGACTCCAAATATGAACGGAAATTTCGCCGAGCTCTTTACGTATTTCTTCACTTCTTGGTGTATGGTCTCCCTCTGTGCTTGTGTATCGTTCCCTTTGTGTTTATGTTATTTGGTTTCTATGGGATACAGTTAGTTGAGCACAGTGGTGATGTGCCGAGCTTAAGATTGTCTCTTGAGAAGGAGATCCAGAGGAGGGAACAACTGGAACAGGAGTTACGTGGATTCAAGTCGTCAACCTCACGAAGAAATCTGAATGGAAATCTCCAGAAGCAAAGTGATGAACTTCTCTCAGTGAGGCAACGACTGGAAGATGAGCTGAAGGCAAGACAGAAACTCGAGGCTGAAAATCAGGCTTTGAGGGAGCAAATGAGTCTGCTCGGGGAGGATGGAGATGAGGTATGGTGTTAGTCTTTTTTTCAACCAATGTCATTCCCCCATATTAGTATCATAACCACTATATATTTTTGCGAAGTCATTTCTAAGGCTATCTCATATGTTGTGCGTTTGTATATGGTTATACAGCCCATCAGAAGAATCTCTGACAGAGGAGGCTCAGGGCGAAGCTCAGCGGGATCTGAAAGTCCCCGAGTGAGTGCCTCTAAGCCCAACCACATGCGGGACACTATCAATGGACAGCGTGCAACTATTGCCAAGCTCTTCGAGCAAGGTACCCAACAAGCTGTAGCTTTGTACATCTGTTATTACTAGCCTAGTGTTTAATGGTTTCAAGTTTATCATACTAGTACCACATCAAATGACTGTATTACTTTGGTTTCTTGCATTGAAGGTAACGAGTCAATTGCAGATTCTCATGCTAAAATTGTACAAATATAAGGCTGTGATCATCTTTTAAATCTTCTTGCCACAGTGGGATTGCACAAGATACTCTCTCTTTTGGAGTCAGAGGATGTGGATGTGCGGGTACACGCTGTGAAAGTTGTTGCAAATCTTGCTGCTGAAGGTAAGGTTACCAAATAGTAGGCACTAGGCTTGTTTGATTATCTCTATAACGTGTAATAAACGCAAGAGTTCATGCGGGTATGTCTGGTTCCTGCGGTTACCTTCCTATTTATGAAAGTCAATTCTGAGATCCAGTTAAATGGGACAATTGTTTAAAGGGGACAATTGTTTAAGAGACCTGGTGTTTTCTATAAGATAATATGGCTGACATAATCCTATTTGAATTATGGAGGACCCTAGAGCTTGAAAGCATTGGGCTCGGAGGAAGAAGTCCTATGGTATGCTAGGTTTCTTCCTCCAGGTCCTCTGCTGTCCAAATTAGTCCGTTTAATTTCTGGATGCTTTCTGGAACACGTTAAATTCTTATGACTTGCGCAGTGTCTGTCAGTGCATCTATGAATCTTTTAGGTCCTGTATTTACACCTGTTGTGTTTTCCTCAGAAGCAAATCAGGAAAAGATTGTGGAGGCAGGAGGTCTAGGTTCTCTTCTCAGTCTGTTGCAAAGTTCTGAAGATGAAACCATTCGGCGAGTTGCAGCGGGGGCTGTGGCTAACCTTGCTATGAATGGTAACGCTCTCCTCTTTTTGTAGCACCTTCCTTTTTTTCAGCTCATCAAGGTTTTGCAGAGTTACTGGTTTCGTCTATACCTGCTTTGTATACACAGACAGGTTTATATGTTTCAGTTCGTAGTTTGCTTATCATGTTGCCGAAAACCACTGTTCCAAGTAGGAGATTTAGGCTGATTCACAGTACATGCTAGTAGCTTCAGAAGGTGAGGATACTAGCAATGAGCATGTCCCGACCTAGTTTCCCTGTTATGCGAAATGAGAGTCAGCGTGTCACGAGTCATTGTCCATTATGTTCGTTGCTTACATTTGTATTTTCTATTGGGAGCAGAGACAAATCAAGAGCTCATCATGGCACAAGGCGGAATAGGTCTGTTGGCCCGGACTGCAGATGATGCAGAGGACCCTCAGACACTAAGAATGGTTGCTGGAGCCATAGCGAATTTATGTGGAAATGGTGCTTCAATCACTCTATTTTACAAAGAATTTGCTTTCGTTTTCATTTTTCAGGAAGCAAGAGCCGTTCTTGGAATTATGCGAATTATGCGAATGGCTTTTTGGAAATTCATATTGACATATTTAGTCCATAGATCTGGCCATTTGCAAGTACCTATTGTGGTTTGTCTGCTCATTTTATTGCAGCTGCCTTTTGAGAGTACTTGTGAGTAACGTAGTAGCTATATGTCTTTGTCCCTTTTCGCAGGGTTTCTTACTTAACGAAACTTTTGGCCTTTTTCTGAACAGATAAGTTGCAAATTAAGTTGAGAGAGGAAGGTGGTATACGTGCACTGCTTGGAATGGTGCGATCGAGGCATCCAGATGTGCTGGCTCAAGTTGCTCGAGGAATTGCAAATTTTGCAAAATGTGAATCTAGAGGTGCTGCTCAAGGTAATAACATTATTCCCTAAAGGACCAAAAGTTCCGTTAAGGATTTTGGGCTTGATTGGGGTAGGGTTTTGGGTATTCTCCTTCCAAATTTTTATGGAGATCTTACGAATCAATATCTAATGGACAGTCATGGAATCCTGAAAAGTTACAAAGTCATTTTTGTTTAAAGACCAAGATTGGGCAGCATAAAACTCATGTTCTAGTTTTTTTATTAAGATTCTCATTTTTTGCTTCCATATCTTCATGGAAAGCTTTGATTTATTCTATTTTCACTACTGAGGTGAATTATATGAGACTTTTTAGTTTGTGGCCAACTAGGTAATCTCTAGGTTTTTCTTTTAGTAGAAACAGCACATGAAGTTCATGCACTCTTCATTTTAATTACAGACTTTTATATATTAAAGCTTTCCCCATACTTTAAGAGCAAGTCACAATCTTTGTGCAAACCATTCAAATCAAGATGTTTAGAAAAATTGAGTTCAAAATAAATATTATTGAAGTAGCCAATGGGTTGGCATTTTTGTGCACCTCTTTTTATTGCAAGATATTTGTGAATGAGCTACACCCTTCAATGCACCTTTGAAATTGGTAACACACATAATTAAATCCTAAAATAGAATAAAGGTAGCCAACTTTAGCCGAAAAACTTGTAGGCTCTAGTGACTCAATACTTTTGAATTTTTGTATGGAATTTTATGGTAGCTCCTAATTGTCATGCTCTCCATGTGAAGCTTTGTTTCATGTCATTTCAATAAGTATTGTAAAATTTATAAGTTTCTTGTTTTTAGTATCAATTTCAAAGTGGCAACTAATTATATTTAAAAAAATTTAATTGAACTATGATTTTGTGATTGGAGAGATTGATGTCTACACAGTGAATCATCTAACTTGATTAATGAGATGGAATTTATGAGAAGTTCTATTTTGCGGGCAATGAGGGCAATAATAACATGTGAAGTTTTTTTTTGTTCAAAGTGTAACATTCAATTTTTAAAAATTTAAATATTAATAGAGAAAATGAGATTTGTGTTTATTACTATAATAGAACATTCCCATTATTGGAATTGACATTTCTCAATTGCATGTCAAAGTTATCAGCCATACAGGCATGTTTTCTTGATGTACCTCCTATTTAAAACAAAAATTACAATGAATATGAATTTTTTCATGTACTCTGAACTCTTTGTTCAATATTATCTCTACAATACATGAAAAAACTTCACCTTTGGGAAGGTCTAGAAAACACTTGTTGAAGGTTAGGCTTTTGAAAACAAGGCAAGCTCTCAAATTTTGATTGCATTAAAAGCTTTTGAAAACAAGGCAAACTCTCAAATTTTTTCATCAAGTGTGGATTTATCAAAAAGTAAAAGAAGATGAATATTTTAGCCTTACTTTGGGAAAAAGCATTTTGAAATAGTTTTGGGGCCTCAAAAATCTACAGAAATTTACGTGATCTTCATTGTGATAGTTAAAAACGTCAACTTCTCTCAGTGCAAAATTTTCACACTGAGGAATGACAGTACGTTGAGGACTGTGTTAAGTTTTCTTTTCAGTTCAAATGCTAATGTCTCAAATATGTGGTCCAGTGTCTGAAACATTTTCCACACATTGTTAGATTAGCCTATAGCAAGACCCTACAGTTGGAGATGAAATAAAATCATGTAAACATATAGCAGTATCTTAATTCTTTCTTCTCTCTCTCTCTCTCGCCGTGTTGTGGAGAGTTTATGAGTTTGAATCACTTTTGGTTTAATGCAGTTCTAGGATACACACATGATAGCACTTGGGGATTTCTGTGAGAAATTTCACAGCGTACATAATATCTGTTCTTAGTAGAGCTTCATGCTGCAAAGCATCCTTGAAATTACAAATAGTGTGTTGTAGTTGCAGGGTTTAAGACGGGAAGGTCACTACTCATAGACGATGGGGCTTTGCCGTGGATTGTTGCAAACGCCAACAACGATGCCTCACCCATCCGGCGCCACATTGAGCTCGCCCTATGTCATTTAGCACAGCATGGTAATAATTTCCCTTACTCTGTTTTTCATGATTTCCATTGTCAAGATTGATTTTGGTAATTTCCCTTCCTGTGTTTTTCATGATTTTCATTGTCAAGATTGATTTTCTTAAACTGTCAAAGAATTCACAGTTGTAGAGTGTTTTAGTTTTGAAATGCATTGGAGCAGGACTAACTCAGTTATATTTTGTAGTTTTATTGCATATGGGGTGATGGAATAAACGGTGTGTGTGTGTGTGCACCTGTTTGTGTGACTCCGAATTTTGCAGAAGTGAATGCCAAAGATTTAGTGGCTGGTGGTGCTCTGTGGGAGTTGGTTCGCATCTCGCGAGAGTGTTCGAGAGAGGATATTCGCAACCTTGCCCAACGCACATTGAATGCCAGTGGTACCTTCCAATCCGAGTTGAGGCGCCTTCACTTGGTGTATTAAGTTGAAGAGGCAGGGGGTCCATCGTTTTGTGTTCTGATTTGGGGGTCTGAAAGTGTTGTATAATTAGGATAGAGAGAGAGAGATATCACGAGTGATATAAAAATTTAGGTGTAAAATTTGTTCCTACATCTTTTCCTTTTCTCCTTCCTGGTTGCCATTCTGTCTGTCTGTCTGTCAAGCAAGGCTGTGGGCATATGAGAGAAAAAGCAGGCGGCTCCATTGAGGTGGGTTTGATGGCACAGGTGCATAGATGCATTAGAAAAAAAGAGAGTTTCAGGAATTGGTTAATTTTACCAAAGAGCTTGCACTGCTCTTCATTGAGGGTATTTTTTTTTTTCTTCACATCATCTAGAAAAGCTTCATTAGTGCACCCCCGGGAGTCTGAACTGGACTCTCAAGACTGGAATGTATGCTGACAAATTCTTCCATAGTTTGACTCCCTGAAATGTGGAGCTCATCGGTTTTTACTGGTTTTGCTGGTCAGTCTCAGCTGCACTTGATATCATTGCGTCTTTGCATGACCTTCTGGTATCTCTAACAAGGTAGGAATACCATAAACTGTGTCGATCCATAAACGGTTTCATGCCTTGAAATGACAAGAGCAAGTATATTGAAATGGTTTATGGATTGGCATGGTTTATGGTATTCCTACTTCACATGTTTCAATAAGTTTCGAGTCACTTTTGGTCCCAGGTGACCAGAGTTGGTGAAACACAAATTGATGAAAATCTGTGAATGATAAATTGTGACTGAAAATGTCATAGCTGTCACTTGGGACTAACTTGCTTTTGGGTTATCGGACATAATTGGTTGTACATTTTTCTATCACAACCTTTGATCTTCATGATCCAAGGGTGTAGGAAGCAAGTTGAAAGGAATGAAGGTTATGTGAAAAGTCAACATTTGGTTATGTTAAAAACTTAGCATGTTTTTCAAAAGTTTTTTGTGAGTTGGTAAGTTAAGTTGGTCCTAATTTGCTAAGGTAAATGCACCTAATCGTAAACCTTTCTAAAATTCTTGCCTAAGATAAGGTAAGTCAATCCATTATGTTCTCTTTGCTTTATTCCATCATCCTACTTTGGGCTCCGATTTTGTTCAAAAATTCGTTCAAATCTATTCATTTTTTGATAAAATCACTACATTAATGCCAACAAGGGGTAATGTGTTTATCTTCTAATGGTGAATTCTTATATATTATTGGATACATGGGATAATAAATGAGATTTGAGCTAATTAGGTTGAATTAGTAGCCACAATCAAATCAATGCCTTAGGTGATGGTAAAGGAGTGATTAGTGATTGCAATATGGGAATTTCTATCTTTTCAGTGTAAATTCATCACAAGTAATTTTTGTATTCTTTCATGTCATGGCCATGTTAGAAAATATTGTGACCGCTTGAGGTGGTAAGATGACTATGCCTATAACTATGTTGTCAAATTAAAAAGTCCTTTACTTAATATCCTCCATTTCTTTCTATTTGTGAATGAATTTTTTTGGTTTTTATTTTTTGTAAGGATGAAATTACATGTCCATTGTATTTGTCCTAAAATCTTCATATTTTTTTGAGAAAATTTCAAATTTCCATTAATTTTTGAAGAAAAAATTTTAAAAAATTTTAAAAATACTAATTATGTTCAAATATTTAAATTTTTCATAATAAAAGTACATTATAGTGAAGAACATTGATAGTATAGAGACTATTTTCATGCCACTCCATATCCAAAAATGTAGTTATAGATACTCAACTTCAAACTTCACTAAAATGCTTATTTTAGGGATTTTTTCAAAATTTTCAAGCATAATAGAAATTACAAATCAAAAGTTTCATTTTGTTAGTTTTCAAAAATTTGTTTCAAATGTCAAAATCAAGTTTTAAGTGAAAGAATTTCAGAGTATTGAAATATAGTAGATAGTATACCATTTTTTTGATAAATAATTCTATATAGAATCATTGAATTGAATCCAAAGACCTAAATAAGCTAGGAGACACCAAGAAATATGTTTTGTACACTACCTACAAAGTAAAGGACAAATTTTTACATTTATATCAAGAGAATGTGATTAGGGGTACAAACGAGGGTTGGAGTTCCTAAACCTCTTCCAACCATCTTCCGCTTGCCATTATATTTAACTTCATGAAAAAGTGCCAAGATCAAACAATTTTGGTGAAGCACTATATTTCTCTATTTGTTCATTTTTCAACACTTTTCAATTATATTCATACACTTCGTCATCCAATTTTGACAACTTCATCCCTACATAATATAGAAATGGAAGTTTTTTCCAAAAAAAAGATTACTTTTATTTGGCAAAAAGTAGAGATTTATTTGAAACGGTACAATTTGACACCAGGGGGCCCAAAGGGCCGTCAAATGACAACAAACATGTTGACACACTTCCGCCGTTGTGGATGAGACCTCGACGAAAAACGGACCCCCCAAATGGATGAATGAAATCGGACGCTCGTCCCCTCGCCCTTTGCTTCTGCTTCTGCTTCCCCGCCCTAAGGCCTTCCTCCGACCTTGCCTGATGATTCTCGAGACCCCATTCTGCGCCCCCATCGCTCCATGTGGTCGCAATCCGCGGCGAAGGCGCTTCCCGCAATCACCGCATCTACCTGCTCTTCCTCTTCCGGTTTTCCTCTCTCAATCTCGCGCCGGATTGAAGTAGTTTAGGCTCTAATTCCGTGCCCTCATTCGGAAGTTCGAGCCTGCGATCGGATGCGCAAGAATAATCTCTTTGGCTGAATTCTTCGCAAGCTTGGTCCTCAATTCTCGAATCATGCTATCTGCGCTTCCATTTCTGAATTGTGCGGCGAAAAAGCTCTCTTGTCTTTTTATCGTCATGCTCCGTACATGACGCCTTAACTTAGCTCTGGAAAGATCACTTTCTTGGAGTTTGCATTTCTGCTATGCCACCGTTCCCTTCACGTGCACGTCTCCGGAGATCTGTGAACCGTCTTTGAATTGGCGAGGAGGAGAGGTTCTTGGTGTTGTCGTTGGTGAGGGTTCGGGGCTTTCTAAAGGCATTTCAAGGGTGCGTCTTCTGACTTTTGTTGATCTGTTTGTGATTTTTGGAATTGGCGTTTTTCGTTTGTGGAAGACCTAGCCGTGGTACGTGGTATGAGAAAAAATGATTTGAGGATGAAAGAGAGTTTTGGAGAGAGTATAGATGTTGCCTGAGTCGGCTGCGTGGTTGTTGTTTTAATCGTTTCCCTTTTTATCGCGTCATAGTGAGAATCGGGATAAATGTACGTCGGGGCTAGTGAAGAATTCACAAGAAATGGTTTCGGCCGTTTCTGGCAGACCTAGTCATGACGCGTAGTATTCTAGCGCTGGTAGAATCTAATTTGAGCGTGAATGAGATTGAGGAAGTTCGTATATTCCCTGTGTCGGGATTTGCTGCTTTATCCTTGTACGTCATTTCAATCGGGAGGTTTCTCACCTGTTTCGTAAGAATCACGGTAAATGTACGTCGTGGCTACCTAGCCGATAGCAGTCCTTCCTTCTAGGGCGCAGGTGAGCTTCAGCCAACCTAAGTGAGTAATAGCTTACATCTTCGATGTTCGATCTCGTGCAGTCATGAGTTTCATGTGATCGTGCCTCGTCGCCATTTTCAATTGCGTTTTGTTGCGTTTATATTCGCCTAACGTAGCTAGCTCACCAAGACCTTGTGACTCCAAGAATTCCGCTTGTGGTGGAATTGCTATGAATAGTCTCACGTACTCTGGACATCGTCGTCAATCGTGAAGCCTGAGTAGAACACTGGTTGCATTGTTAATGTTACCTTCGAATGGCGAATGACTGTTTCAAAATGAGCAGATTCCAAGGGATTTCTGAAGCAGATAGCCATGAGCTATCATGACACTTATTTTTATTCTATGAGTCAGGAATGAGAGGATTTCTACTTGTGGAATTAAAATTGGTTTGGACTATGAGAGTGAAATGGTATATGGTTGCCAGAAACAGGAAACGAAGCCGCTGGAATTCGTTGTGAAGGAGTTGGAGAAGATCGAAGGTCTGTTCCGTTGAGATACTGACAAGACGAATCGCAGTCTTATAAGGTGAGTTCGAATTCCATCCGCGCACGCAGAATGTTTGCGTTCACGTAATTTTTTTTAATGTGGCTGGCATTGCGTTCCTTCTGGATCGATGTCACATGTTGGTACTTGCTGCCAACTAGCAGGACCTTCCACCTAGCAGGAAAATATGCGCTTACTTTTTCTTGGTACAATGAAAATTGGTTTGTACATCGGTGTGTATTTACATTTTTGTGTATGATTATTGCACGTCACTGAGAACTAGGGCTGTAATTGAAATTCAATGCGACCAAAATTTTGAATGTACCGTAACTGGGCATCCTCGTCCCGTTTACTTCTCTGTCCCACCTGTATTGTTCGTTACATAATGTCTTCTTCGATTAGTCTCTATGCAATATCTCTGCAGAGGAATGTGTAAAGTTGCAAGCAAAACCCAAGTTGTCCATTCTTATAGTTTTGGGAATTATATATCTAAGAGACCTTGGTTTTATGCTTGTATGGTCGGGGGTACTTGCGGAGGAAGTGTATGTTTGGTTACGCCTTGGGCTTTTGTTTGTTGTATCTGACTATAATTTTTGCTTTCTTATGCAGCAGTTGAGTTGAAAGAACTTTGGTTGCTGCTTCTAATTGGCACAACTGGACCGGCGTTTGAGTCTACTTCAGGCCATAATTTTCTGCTTCTCATCAATCACGCTCTCCACTACTGCCGCGTATGGCCTTTGCATTCAAGAAACCGTGTAGCTAAGATTACGATGGGCTTATAACATTGTAGCATAAATTTCTACAAATCATTGGGATCTGTCAAGTAGAGTAGAGGACCACACGCAATGTCTTGGTTTTCCAGTTCTTTCTCTCGTTCTGCAGCACCCTCGCCAGAGCAGGGCAAAAGAGAAGAAGATGAACACGGCGAGAGCCCGAGTCAGGAGGCCAAGGGCGGCACCGATGAGTTCTCTGAACTAACCAAGAATCTAACCCGACAGTTATGGGGCGTGGCATCTTTTTTGGCTCCTCCTCCCGCCACACAGGTGGAATCTCCGAAGCACACCAACACTACTCAAATAGCGTCAGATAGTATGACAGTCTCTGGAGAATCAGAAGACCCTCAAGCTGCTGTGGGTGTGGTCTCAAAAGAAGAAAAGGATTTGCCGGGGGCTTCATCGGTGGTAGAAGTAGCTGGAATGGAATCTCCCAACCTTGTGGAAAGTCAGAAGACTTTGGAGGGGATTAGCAATTCGTCAGCAAGTGGCTCTCCCAGTGCATCTGGAGAAAAATTTACAGGGTTCCGGAGCGACTTCGCTGAATTGAAGGGCACCATGGCCACTGGCTTTTCGCGAATACAAACTGTGATTCGAGCTGTAACGCAGGATGAAGATGAAGACGAAGATGTAGAAGATGACGCGGGTGAAAATTCACTTGCAGGGGACAGACTGCATGGAGATAGCGGATTGAGCTCGTTGCTGAAGCCACTGTTGGTTAGTATGTCGTCATTTCGTGAGAGACTTCCGAGAAGCGATAGAGGAGAAGAGTCGCCTTTAGTTGTTGGCGGACGTGTCGAAGGAGACATGGACTCTGAAATCCGGCCCAAGGTTCGTGTACTTTGGGAGAAATAGCAATGCCCGCTGTTGGAGAATTTTTGAATTGCTGCACATTGATGGTTGCTATTATGGAAATCGATTTAATTCTAGATTCATTTAGCATAGTAGATATATTTTAGTCAATTTATGACCTACAAATCAGCATACCCTTTGCAATCGTCAAGTTTCTGCAATTCCTGACATTGTCCTGCAGACTATTCATTTTGGTTGAGTGTTAATGCGCAGCCTGTAGGTCAGAGCTCGCTAGCGGGCAGCATTGGTGGTTTGTCTAGACTTGCTACCAGTTTCATTCCCTATGCTCGGGACATAGTTGGAGAAATTTCAGGAAAGGACTACTACGCTGTGGCATTGACAGATGAGGTAGTTGCCTTCGCCGACAACATTGCAATGCACCCGGAGACTTGGCTAGATTTTCCATTGCCAGAGGAAGAAGACAATGATGGTAAGTCTCAGATTAGACATGTGGTTCAATCCATTGAGTGGGTAGTATCTTGCGGTTTTTATATCATCTGAAGGGATATTTGAGAATATATCAGCCTTGCAGAATAGAGACCGAGATGGACTGGAGTTCAATCAAAAATTAATAGATTACCCATTAGTTAGGAATCGAGTTTTGCAGGATGAACTTCGATAAATTATTTGAATTATGATAAAATTGCCATAAAAAAAGGATATGAGACGAAGTATGGGCAATTCTAACCCAAAGAAAACCTAAAACCTAAGCCCATAACCATGCGGCTCTCCCTGTGATTCTGTACCAGAACTTACCAACTGTGAATAAAGCTACCGTTGCACTACGTAGTTAACTTGTTTTAGTGAATCGTAACGGTGCGATTCAACAGGTGCCGGTAGTCACACCTTGGATTGTTCCTCAGTGAGAATTTACGTACCTTCGGTCTTATTCTGTAGATTTTAAGATGACGGAAATACAACTGGAGCACGCCAAAGCTGTGAAAGGACTGTCATCTAGACTGGCAGCAGTGCACCGTGAGCTTTGCCCAGCTTTCATCAATGATGCTCGCTTTTGGAAGATATATTTTGTGCTTCTACACTCTCGCCTCAGTAAAGAGGATGCAGAACTTTTATCCACATCTCAGGTACGTACAATGAGGGCGTCTTGCTTTCGAGGGTAACGAGTTGCGACTTGTCTGTCCACGTTTGGAAGTTGACAGTTTTTGTGCCTGAAGGTTGTAGACTATCGGAGCTACCTTGCCTATCTGCTGAGCCTACCTGCTTGGAAATTTGGTTTTATGCAATTTCTTATTTCACATTTTTTATTTTACAGATTTTAAGAGCTCGAGAGCTACTGTTACAAATTCAAAAGCCGGAACCTACAGTTTTGGACACAGCCCCCACTTCCTCTGAACGCGAGGAGCTTGGACTCACTGAATCGAACATGGTGCATTTGCCGTATGAAAATGTTGCACATGAGCATCTCAAGTCTTCTGCAGAATCTGCTTCCCTCCCCATCATGGAGGTGTCATTAGCCGATGCTTCTGATCCGAAGTCTGACTCTTCTCAGGAGATTCCTTCGGTTGCATCAGATGTCAAGGAAGAAGCACATGATTCAATTGCAGCGTTGAAGCTGGACGACGAGGAGGCTGATGCGGATGCTTGGCTTGATGAGGATGAAAGGAATGATGTGAATGAAACTGCTGACAGAGGTCTGAACACATCCCTGTGATTACGTGGGATGGATTACTTGGCATGTCTTTTGGTTTCCGTTTTAACTTTTTTTACCAACTTGTTTTATGAAAGCAGGGGCAGCCGTAAGTATAGACGAAGATGTATCCTTCAGTGATCTGGAAGATGATGCTGATGAATGCAGCAAGAAAAAGGTACTCCAATGAGAATGGTGATGTATAGCTCGTGTATTCAGCCTTCTTTCACTGTTGCTATGAGAGATTGAGCTTCATGTTGCAATTATGACAGTTGTTAAATCTGAGGGGACTTTCTCTGAGCAGGATGGATCTCATCCTGTCGAGCGCGACTTAAACAGTGACAACGATCGGGCAAGTGATCAAGCTTCACAAGGAGATGCCTCGAGTGGGAGTAAACCTGAAGGTGACTGGCTGACAGTGAATAAAGAAGATGTGACCAGTCCGACTTCCTTATCTCCTTGACGGTTTCCCTAATCTCAAGCTTCTAAATTCAATCTAGCTGAATAATGTCAAATTGACTTATTTGCTTTTATCTTCATAAATGTCTTCAGGGAGGTGACGAACATGGTCATCAGAGGCATATGGGTGGGGATCTTGGAGAGGTTGTTTCTTTTTCTCCTTCTCGTCAATCTATTAGTCAGTGATAATCAAAAACTTCTTCCGTGGTATTGAGCGGGGCTTACTGCTTAGCTCGTCGTAGAGCTCCACGGGGTGATTGTCTTGTAAGAAATGGTTGAAATGTATAGAGTTGCTGTTATTTAGAGCTGAGGAAACGGGCTCCAACCAACATGTGGTGTTGGATTTACGAGCATTTCAAAAGCAGCAAATGTCTACTTGAAAATCAGGCTCATTCATGTATATATGTTTCCCTCATCCCTAATGTATTAATGCATCGTATCATTATTTGACGCAAACCTGATACAATAGTTGAAACTGGATCGTAGTCATTTTGCACTCTTATGAGTTGGGGGGCGGGGGGGCGCCATCTTTTTTGAGATTTCTTCCATAAGGATGTGTATTGATATTTCTTTCAAGTTTGTGCAATCCAAATTAGAAACTTCACCACCAATGTTTTTGAAGGTGGAAATTGGCATGATTGATTGCAATTGCTTAAGAATGTATTTGTTCATTGTGTCACTTAGAGGTTACTAATTAAGTAGATTTGGTCAAATTTATTCAACTAGATAATGTTGATGGCATTTATGCTTTACAATTTGATAGATTTAAAAAAAATATTGTACTTCCATGATGGATTCTATAGTACGATGTTGAAAAGAAGGGTTTGTGTATTGAGGGAGGGAGTACAATAAATGGGGATCCTAATTGTAGAGTTGTTAACCCTTTGAGGCCTACAAGGTCCTAACATAATTGATTATTATGGGTTTAGGATTGTAGCTTTTGATTCTAGGCTCTATAGTTTTAGGTTTTGTTCTAATAGAACAAATTTAAAGTTTGAAATCCTCTTTCCAACACATCTCTATTAGAACAAAAACAAAAATGTAGGAGTTCTAATATATCCTTGAATATTGCCAAGTGGAATACCTATGTCATTGGTTTCATGTCATCTACCTATACTATTTAGGAACGTATTCCCAAGTCTATATTCTTCTAGTATTAAGGACATGAAATCATGCACTTCGTCCTTCCTCATTACAATTGTCTTCTACGTGAAGCTTGGCCTCCTCATTGTGAAATCCTATGTCCTTTCAAGGTGGGAGTTGCTTGCTATGCACCATTATTTGCTATAATTTAGTTTACAAGAGTACAGAATTGAGGATAAGAGGATTTAATATAGACATCTTATCAAGTTCATTCTAGCATTGGTAGCTGTGATTGATTTCAGTGGTAGTTTGTTACTTGGAGTGTCCTCCATTTGTCATCGCTCCTCTATCATTTCACACAGTACACTTGCAACAATTCAATGAGAAGAAGTGAAATAGCTTCTAAGGCAAATCCTTGGAGTGGGAGGAAGGCTAGCTAGGACAATGATTGCAATTGCACTCCATACTAGTGGTGGGACTATGGCTTTGTTGCTTTTGTTTTTGTAGAAATAGAGGTCATTGTATCACAAATTGTCAATGTTGTAAGTTGAAGGTGGTCCATGACCCCACTTTCTTTCATATATTATGTCATTTCTTCATACAAGATGTGGATGACAAGTGCAATGTATAGAATAGAGATCTGCTTGCACTTATGGCGTCAAAGAACAAGAGATGCTCTATATGGTTTCAAATGTAGACATTCCTTGACTACAAGAGAAAGGTATTTTAATGATCTTTAAGAAGATTTCCAACAAAATTTTACTAGAAATACATATATTTTTAATAAATTTTTATTGAAAATCTCCTTACAGATCATTATTTATAATCTTATATTTAAGATTATACTTAAAAACTCACTTAAAACACCCCTATTTCTTATAATGCTTCTTTCAATCTATTATTCCATTTAATTGGACGTATACTATAAGGAACTTGAATTCGAATGGACATTCAATATAACCATGTTTTTATGTCAATAATGACATTCAATTTAAGATGAACATGAACATGGCATGGGCAAGAGACTACCACATTAAATAATATTATTTAATTAATTTTGTATATAAAATAATTATTTATTTATTTTATTTAAATTTTTTGACTAGAAACACATTAGTTCACAAGCCTAAAACGGCCCTCCCAAGGCCTCAAATCTCATCTATTATATCTAGATTGACAAGATTGGCAATACAATCTTCATTTAGGAAGACAAAACAAAGTTGCACATTGCTAGTAGTAACCCCTTCTAATGGAATACATATTAAAGGAAAGGTACAATTCAATATGCAATTGGTATGCAAACTACCAAACTATACACTGAAACTTGCCTACCACGCCAGTTTCCCATTAGTTCCCCCCCTCCTCTCTCAAAAAATTTATGAGCCTTTGGTTTTTTTGAAAAAAAATGCTTACCTTCAAAATTGACATTGATTTCTCAAAAAATCACAAGATGTTGATCTTGTGAAATTTAATCTAAGCCGTTCAAATATAAAATACAAATACTAAATACGAATACGGGTACGGGTACTGGATATGAGTACTAAATACGTGTACTGAATATGGATATTGAATACGGGTACTGAATACGGGTACAAAATATGGATACAATATCGGATTCGGGATCAATTGTCCCATATTGTTTGTCAAGAACTTTGATTCTGAAGATTACAATAGGGGGTGGGGGTGAGGTGGGGTGAGATAAAAAATTCTAAATCAAATTCTAAATGATAGGTGGGGGTGAGTAGGGGTGGTAAAATAAAAAAATTTAAATAAAAATTGAGGGGGGGAGTGCATAGTGACACAAAATGTCACTATACACCTTGAGTGCCTAATAACTACATTACTATAAATTACTAAATCAAATTCTAAATGATAGGTGGGGGTGAGTAGGGGTGGTAAAATAAAAAATTTTAAATAAAAATTGAGGGGGGGAGTGCATAGTAACACAAAGTGTCACTATACACCTTGAGTGCCTAATAACTACATTACTATAAATTACTATGCCAAACAACCCTAACATGAACATTCTTGATTTGGGATTTTTTAGGGCAATTCAAGCTCTATAACATCAACTTGAACAAGACATGATTGATGACCTCATTTCCATGATGGAGTAGGCCTTTTTGTCAATGTAAATTCATAAGTTAAGCTCGATATTCCTATCGTGGCAATAGTGCAAGGTTGAAGTGATGCGCATCTGTAGTTGCAACCACTATAAGTTGCCATACACATGCAAGGCACCATTTCAACGGCAAAGCAACTTTTCAATGGAAAGGTCTAAGGTAGCTCCTAATGATGCTTGATTGTCTTCAAGATGTTTTAGAAAACACCAATAAGAGCAATTGGACATCAATAAAAAATAATTTAGCATTCATTGGATTCTTCGTATGTTGCTACATTGATTCAAATTCTTGTTGTTTTGAGAATATAGTTTAATGAGGTCTTGTGGTCAAAGACAATGCCCTTTGTTATGAGCTTCCAAGCTTGGTTATAGATTCTCTAACCTCTCTAAATTTTTCCACTTTACTACATTTCACTTTTTACGATGTACAATGGCTATGTCATCAACAAACCTTGGAATTTGTTTTAGATTTGGTCTTTGTGAGTTGTTCTTTCATTGTTTTAGCTCCATAATTTTATGTAAACCACAATACTTGTATAATTTGCATGCCTTGCAAAATTCTTTGATTATTCCAAATAGAGAACTTATTGACCAAATAAGAAAGGCACCAAATCATGTTTGGTAGAAATGCAAGCTTTGTTTATCACCCTTCTTCCTTAGTAGCAACAACTACTCCATTTTAAAATAAAATGATCATGCATTATCATCTCCATCCATCATTCGATACTTGGAGTGTAGGAAGAACCAAATTTGAGTTTTTATTTGAAATACAAAAACACATATGAATCCTTGTTTTTTATTTTTTACTAAAATAGAAGGAATGATAGAGTTTTCACCCAAAACTTAGAAAGAAGAGAGACATATGGCTTGCAAAACCAAAAAAAATGCCATTGGACAAGAGATGTTTGTCAATGTTGTAGCCATGGCCACAACACCCATATTTCTGCCGAATGTGTAGTGGCTAGATTTGGCTATATTGATTAGTATTGTTGGATATATGAGGAAATTCTAGAGGCATGTGTGCATTGTACCAATTGTCCATAAACAATATAGAAATGACAAAGAAGGATGTATAGCAATGAGTATGCAAATTTATGCCTCCAAGCATCCAACTATTAGAAGGGATTTGAGGGCAATGGGAGAATTAGAGGATTTCAGGGGGGTTAGGAGGCCCATTTCAAGTGTGTTCCCTTGTCCCTATTCCAATTGCCAGTTTTGTTTTTTTAGAGAAAAAAAATTAGAATGAAAAAATTGAAATTTTTTTTGGTGACATGGGAGTCGCCATACCATGTTAGGCAGCAACTGCAAGGGTGTTCCCCCAACAATGGTAGCCTAGGGAACTCGCAGCCTTCCGTAGTTGCTGAAAATCCTCTAATACCTGTGAGTTCCCATGTTGTAGGGAATAAGAGAATTGCACCAATGCAACAATATGACTTGATCAAGATCCTACCACGTCATATTAAAAAAAATAAACTTTTTTTTTCATTTTTAGAATCTACATTTTTTTTTTTGAATTTTTTTTATAGCCAATTGTTCCTTCATTGTAGGGAAAATAGCGAAAGGAACAAGCTTAAAACGGGCTTCTATTGCCTTCAAGTTCCCTCTAATGATGTCAACTAACAGAATATTATAAATACAGGAATCAATCAGAAGTACTCTAGATGTAGAAAGAGATTGTGGCCACCAACTTCTTCTATGCCCACTAATAAAGTGTCATGCCATTGCAATTGAAGGCTTTTAAAGTGCCCCAAATTGATTGAGTACATGATTCAAAGTCATCAAATATTTAGAAAAATCACATGCTTATTCACTATAATCTTTTGCTTTTGCTATCAAGTCTCATACTCATTTGTTGATGCACTAGTTGACAAACCCTTTGACTAAACCATATGGTTAAGTCTTTACTTTGAGGTAAGCTTTGCCACTACATTGACATAACATTCTTGTGACCTCGCCAATATAAAATTGGCTCTTTTAGTCCATGTAGGACTTAAAGGGTTAAAGATATTTGTTAAATAGTTGAAACAATATATGAGTATGAGAAACTAGGGATGAAGCTAGGAAGAATGGATGTTTGAGTTCTAATTAGAGAGCCATTGAAAAGTCTAGTAAAGCCATAATTTCAACAAAGAAGTCTACATGAAAGTTTGAGGCACTTAATTAATATCTTAATTGTATATTATTTTATAATATAAACCTATTCAATACACAAGTTAGAGCATTCATTGAAGAGATGTGTTTCATAGTTAGGTATGCCCATCTATTTTGTTCTTTGCTGCTTTCAACTTATTTACTTTATATAAGCAACCATTGGAAAGTTGTATTTTATGTTCAATATACCTACCTAATGTGTTGCTTTCAACTTATTCATCTTGTATTCGCTAGAAGGAACCTGTGTGTAATTGGATATTCTTGCGTCTAAGTTGATGGATTTTTTTGTGCATCCAATGTAACATTTTCATGTTACATTGAATGTAATTGTTGACATAAAAACATGAAGATGTTACATTGAATGCATAAAAAAATCTGTCAACTTAGATGCAAGAACATCCAATTAAATTTGGGTTCCTTCTAGTGATTGTATCTATTGCATAGTCATTCAATTTGTCTTTTGGAAAATAAATATCCCTTTTCATACTTGACTTGCACACATGCCTTGTATAGTAGAAAAACTTGTCCAAATGGCATATTATAAATTACAAACTAAGGTTGGAGGGTGGAGCACGACATGAGAATGTTGTCATCATGATACAAGGCAAAATTGTGTCAAATTTTGTCATTGAATTCAAAAATTGTCCCAAAAGTTCTAAAGTATTCTTAAGTATTTCTTACATTCAAAGGTAAACATCTTCATTCTATAATACAAGAGTGTTATGTGTTTTAACTAAATTTAATATTTTGCCTCTATATAGATTTTTAAAATTTGAAAACTATCAAATATAAAACATAATTTCAAAGGAGACCTTTTCTTTGAAGTTGGTTTTTGTCTTGATACAAGCATGTCTTTGGAGTTTATTTTTTGAGTAGACATGGGAGCCTTTATTGAAGAAATGTATTGTGAAAAGGTTTTCAAGCAAGGTAATTGAAGCCACATAATAGTGAAGCCAAGATTGCATTATCTACCAACTACCGTATTGTCTCATGTGGCATGCTACATTTAGCTAGCCTTTTGAAGTGCTTGCTAACTAATGTATTGTCTTGCGTAAAATGTGACATATTGCAAGCCAATTGAAATATGTGTAGATTTGGTTAAGTCTTTGTACGATCACTAACACTAACAACGAATTCAAGATTTTGAATCTTATCTGATTCAACCATATAGTAATTTTAGTCTAAAGAAAATTGCACCTCAAATCCTCTATATAAATATTTGAATATGGTTTCCATTTATTAAAATGTCAATTTTTTGTTGAATCTTTTGTGTGTATTTTTCAAACACTATATGAAGAAATTGTAATTTTTTTTAATGCTAAAAATAAATGTACCTAAAATCAATTCTAAAGTCTCATGTTTAAAGGACTTACATTTTAATCAAGAAGCTAAATGGATAGTTTTGCAAATGAATCTTCATTGAGTGCAACTACTTTAATTGCTCAATGATTTAGCATTCAAATTTTGAATGATGAATAAAGAATTTCAAGGGCTATTTATGACTAAGGTAAACTATCCCATTATAGACAAAATGGGGGCAAGCCTATTGTAGGCAAATTTGTTATAGTGGTATACATTCAAGTTCTGGAATGTACACCACTATTACAATTTTGCTTGCAATAGGCTTGCATTAGACAATTTCTTGGGGGTTGGGAGGCCCATTTTAGGCTTGTTCCCTACTCCTGTTCCTACTGTTAGCTTTGTTTTTTTTGGAAAAAAAATTAAACTTAAAATGGAAAAAAAGAAAAAATTGGTGATGTGGCAATCGCCATGCCATGTCAAGTAGCACCTGTGAGGTTGTTCCCCCAACATTGGTAGCCTATGGAACTCATAGCCCTCCAAACTTGCTGAAAATCCTCTAGTGCTCCCATTTTGCTTGAAATGGGGTAGTTTACCTTGTTGAATTTCTCATTTATACAAACCAATGCTTGACTTTTAAAAAACCACACTCGTGTATGATGAATTTGATGATATATATGTATATATATATGTGTGTGTGTGCAAAATTCAAGAAAAAATCTAAACATTAAAAAGCATCTCCAATGCAAAGATAGAGAGAGGGACAAGAAGTTAGCAAAAATGGGTTTGGTGCCATAGCTAGGGCTTGGCTTGGCCATAGGCTAACCTATACACCCCAATACAAAGGTGCAAGGAGAATTTAAAAAAGACCTTCTATGCAAAAAAGGGAATCTCCAATTTATTGGCACACATAACGAAATCGAAAAAGGTATGACAATTATGATTTTTTTTCTATTGTAAGCCAACTTGCAAGCTCTTCATATTTTGCCAAATTGTCGGGCCGGGAATGGAAAATGACGGAGATAGGGATAAATGTCGGTTGCATTGGGACGTGTTATTTTTAGTTGCCCCATCATTACGCCATTGGTGTGGTGGGTTCCAGTTGCATTGGTGCTCTAAGGGTTTTTTCATTCAAGACCCGACCGTCAATGTACACCAAGCCCAGAGTCAGTTTCAGTTTGGGAATTCTCAGTAGCCACCTTAGCAGGCTCTGCTGGAAGTCCAATAGCTCCATTCCCAAGGCCGTCTAAGCCCACCACTAATCATCACTAATTCTCTCACTAATCACTAATCATCACTTTCCACAACTAACTAATCACCCATTAGGGCGAGCCTACAAGGAGCAAGAGTTGAGTAGTAGTGGAGCCCAGCTCTCTGAATGTTGACGAAAGCAGCCTTGCGTTGTTGTTCCGCCATAGCCGCAACATTCCACCATAGCCACAGCCGGCGCTGCAGCTGCCCCGGGTCTTCCAATAAGAAAGACTCTCGCTCTCCCTCTCTTCCGTGCTGTCCATTGATTCCCCCGCGCACGCTTCCGATTCACCTCCGCCTCTGCGTTGAATCTCCTCTCGGAAAGGATTGTTGTTTTTGCTTTCTTGGTTCTGTCTTCTCCGCCTGCGTTTCGTTTGTCGCCAGGGTTTGCACGCTTGTCCGAGTCGTGATTCCAGCGGGGGATGATGCGGAGGTCGTCGACAAGAAGAACCGGGGTGCTCCTCCAGCCCGCCACCGGCCCCGCTGTTGCTGCTGGTGATTAGAGCGCACCTTTTTGGTTTTGGATGATGCTTCTTGTTGTCGGTTAATTGGTTGCGTGCGAGCGACGGGGATCGGGTTGGAAGACCTAATTAGGGGAGGCCGTGGGTGATGGTACGGTTTAAGAGTTTTAAGAGTTACGGAGTGAATGGCGATGCGCTTTTGGTGTCGTGTAGCCTGATTTGCGATCTTGCTGGTTAATCTCATGTGAAGCTGTGAAAGAGTGAATTCTGTGACGTGCGGTTAGTAGATAATTGACGTGCTGCTGTCTCGTTCCTGTTGAAGATGATCCTGGACACCGGTAATTAGATGTGAGAGCCCTCGGATGTTTGATGATTTTGCTACTTTCGAGTTCAGGATCATCTGCGTGTAAGGGAGGCTTCTCGTTATCAGCGGCGTCGGTGATGTTGCTGCCGCTGTTTGAGTGAGGCTTTCTGTTGTGGATGCTATGTTTTTTCGTGGTTGGAGTAGTTGCGCGCGGTTGATTGTGCTCGTCTTGGAAGACCTAATTATTGGATGCGGGATGTGGTGGTGCGGTTGGGAGAGATTTAAGAGCCGGATTTTAGGTTCCGGAGTGAATGGCGCTGGTGCTCTTCGTATTTTGTAGCCTGACTTGCGATTCTACGTGGTTGCTGGTCAATTTCATGTGAAGCTGCAGAAAAGCGAATTTTGTGACATTCGGTTAGTGGATAATTGAAGTGCTGTCTTGTATGTTCGTGCACGCCGTTAATTAGGTGTGAGAGCACTTGCTGCTCCGTCCACTTCCCCAGTCCATGAGCACTTGCATCTAAGAGAGTCTTCCCGTTCTCTGTTGAATCTGATCCCTCTCGTGTGGTTAGGCCTGAAAAGATGATTAGGAGAAGTGTACTTCGCGCTACTAAATGGCTTACCACTGGTCTGTACGAATCTTTTCTAGGGCTCGATGAGCTTCTGACATTCGAATTGCTTATTACTCCGTTAGTCACTGGATCTGGTCTTTATGTGTCAATTATTTGGTTGCATGAGGAAGCTGCCGTCGTTCAATTAAGTTTATGTTCATGTTTAGCAATTCCATGTTTTTCGACTTGTAATTCACCTTTGGTTTATATTTCAACAAATGCACTGAGAGTTCTTGCCCATTGGCATTCCGCTTAGGGAGTTCCGCGATAGTTTGTAATCCATATTCTCTGCATCATCGTTGAGCGCCTTTGAAAGAATGGTGACACATGGTTTGATCTGCGGAGGTAGAATTGGTTTGGAGAGTGAGTGATGTTTGCATTGTTGGCACGAACAGGTAACAAAGCTGCCGCCAAGGAGCTCGAGAAAATCGATGGTTTTTTCAATCAATATGCTGATAAGGCGGACGATAATTGTATAGGGTGAGTAGGAATTTTATCCAACCATCACGCTCTGTTTACATCTGTGTCACATCTGGTTTTCGCTCAAGTTGGGTGTCGTTGCCGTTTGGGCGCTATTTGGTAGTACTTTTGGAATTGCTGCATTCATGTGTCTAGGAGATTGGAGGGTGCCGATGAATTAAGTTAATGAACTAGGTTTTACTGTGAGGGTTTTGCAGGCCTGAAGGCATTGAAGCATTGTGTGACGACCTTGGGGTTTCTCCTACAGACATAAAAGTTCTGCTTCTTGCATGGTATGCTCTCCGATAGTTACCATGATCTTTACTTGGAAGATTAGAATGAGTTGATCACCTTAGTTTTAATTATTTGTTACAGCAAGTAGGCGACTTCGCTAATGTGTCGTATTGAGGTTGCAGGAAGTTGCAGGCAGCTCGACAGGGATATTTTTCTCTGGTGAGTAACTTCGGTTATATCGGTAATATTGTGTAACATTCCAAGCAGCATCCATGTGTGCACTGTGTTTGCCCGTCTAAGGCGCAACTAGTGAAAATTTTCTTTGTAAATGGTTGCTGAAGTGTATGTTTTATTTGTATGCTGCGCAGGAGGAATGGAGGAAAGGGTTGAGGGCTATGCGAGTGGATAGTCTTGATAAGCTGAAGAAGGCACTTCCTGCGTTGCAACAAGAGGTGCGCCAACTTAGAGTGAACGCATGCATGTATTGGTTTCTGCATGTCTCGTTCGCCTAGGAATGCTTAGTTCTTCTTGCTAAGAATTGTTGTCTCTTCCTTGCTTGTTCTGCAATTTGCAGGTTGGGAGTCCGTATCATTTTAAAGACTTTTATACATTCTCATTCAAGTACTGTCTAACAGGTATCTTCATTTGTATATGCAATGTTTATTGCTTTGTTTCATTGTGCAGACTGAACTGTCTTTGGTCAATTGCTGAACACATGTATTGGGTAATCATTTGCATTGATTAGTAACGAATATCGTTACTGGGAATAGTTGTATTTTTAGGCCTTTGAAATAGCTGTAATAAGATGATTCGAAATTTATGCTTAAAGTTCCTTTCTGCTTTCCCAGAAGTGAGTGCCAAGGTTTCACCACTGGTCAACACTTGTTAATTCATTTGGATTTTGTCTTTTCCGTGTCGACAGCTATGAAATTGCTAAATTTTGGAAAATTTTCTATGCTATACATGAGCATTTTTTCATGTATCTTTTGTTGTCTTCTTACTTGCTTTGTTTGATCTCTTGTCAGAGCCTCGTCAGAAAACATTGGATTTGGATACAGCATGTCAGATGTTGGAGTTGGTGCTGGGTTCTCGGTCACATGTTGGATCTTTCCTTCAGTTTTTACAGGTTTGTTCTCTGTTTGTTTGGATCTGACTTGGACTTGATTGATTCTTTGTGCTTGTATGATAACTGGTATCTTGATGTCCAGTTATGGATTATCCTTATGGAACTCAACTAACAAAATTTCATGATTAACTGGTCCAAATCTTTTCCTTTTCATCGTGCCCCAAACTCATATTTGCAACGCGCAACCATGCAGGAACAATCTGAGTACAAAGCCATGAATTTAGACCAGTGGTCTGCTTTCCTTCGATTCTGTGATGAGGTATGAATTTGCGGATTTTTGGTCATTTTTAAATTCTAAACCGCTCGTTGTTTAACTCTGTCTCGGCCTTACTCTTTTCTGATCTGTCTGCTCTCTATGTTTGCAGATCAAGCCCGACCTGAGCAACTACGATGAGAGTCAAGCATGGCCATTGCTTTTGGATAATTACGTAGAGTGGGCCAGGAAGTGCATGTTAACAATGTCATGATCTTGACTTCATAGTCGAGCTGAAGCATCTCGATGGCTTTATGTTTGGGCGGACCTGAAGCAAACATGAGGGCGGTCTGATCTTTGCTCGGAGAAAATGCGATTGTTTCTCTCGATGTTTACAGCTTTCAATGTCGACACTGCTGGCATCTTATCTCGCTGAAAAGAGCATACAAGCAGGAAAAAGCTTGGATATTATACGGTTCCACTGGCTGGATTGTGTCCACATGTTATGTTAGATGGTCACGCTCAGTCTGCCACTCATGGTGCAGGGAATTTGACGTCGTGGTAATGTAAATGTAGGTGGTTAGTAAGGGAATATTGTGCATGTAAGGTTATTATATGCTGTTAGTCTCTCGATTGGACAGCATACACAAGTATGTCCTGTCCCTGAATAAGAGATGATTTCAGGCGCTCTTTTTTCGTACTCTTGCAGGTTATCCGCTTTTGATCGACTTCAAGGATACTTTCCAGGTTATCCACTTTTGTTTCAGTGAAATTGTAATCATTTCTAGTTGACACTAATTCGTCCTTTGCAAAATCATAAAGTGCTTCTGAAGAGCTTCGGAGTACAATATCGGTAGTGTACCTGTGATCCTGTTTTTGACCTTCCAGGCTCATTGTCTTCACCATTAGCCTCTTCAGAATCTCAAAACCGGTTATTGAGAGCTCGTTTTTAATCACAAAGAAATGAATCTAGCAACCAGCTGTTCAAGAATCACGAAGGATTTCCTTCGATCAAACTGCATAACCAGGAATTGGATAATAAGGATTTTCAAATTTTGAACATTGGATGAATATTACAAACAAATTTTGAACGTGGAATTACAAACATATAATTGTTAACATGAGATTACAAATATTGCCATACACTAACTCATTGAGGAATCAAATTGTAGTCAATAAATTTTGGACATAATAGAGTTACAAATATTGCCATACCTCATTGAGAAATTAGATTTTTGTCAAAAAAGTTTAGACATATTAGAGTTAATTGTAAAGTATTTGCAACAAGTGAGGGACCAGATGTTTGAGTTTGAAAAAAACACAAGATGAAATTCCTTGAAGCTCACAAACTTGGTTTGATAGAGTATCATCTTGAAATATTAAACTATCCAATCATCTTGAAATATTTGGCTAGTTTTGGTATGGGAAAATAAATTCCTTTGATTGTTAAAAAAAATTCTAGGTAGTTTTGAAGGTTAACTATTGAAATTTTTTGTTTTTTACTAAAAAAGGTAAATGTTTTATTTTTGAGAGATCTTCAAAACTATATATGTCCATTAGTAGAATAACAAAACTTGCTAATTTTACTTCATTTCCCATCTTTAAACAAAGTTTGCTAATTTTACTTCATTTCCCATCTTTAAACAAAGTTTGCTAATTTTACTTCATTTCCCATCTTTAAACAAAGTTTGCCAATTTCACTTATTTGAGGTCTAAAAAATTATACTCATCTATTTGCTTTGAAGTGATGGTCCTAATGGAGAGTATTGAGTGTTTTTATGATTTTCACCATTGAAAGTTTAAACATGCAAGTGTGAATTTGGAGTTATTTACAATTTATACTTTAAAAAAAATTGCATTTGAACAATTGCAAGGCAGATTGTGTAATGAGTTTGATAGCTCTTTATTTGAACATTAGGTTTTGGGAAGTGCATTTTAGTGTACTAATACAGATTTTAGTTGTTTTTGTCACCTTCAATCCCAAAAAAACTCACATATGTAGGGAGGGACAACATACTAAAAATAGGATACATACATTTTTCTTGTTATAATCTCACAACTCTTATACAATTTCACACTCAAAACTGGTATGCATTCTAATAAGCAAGCTATTTAAACATCTATATGGTTGGATATTGAAGAAAAAAATTTGCTTC
This sequence comes from Pseudoscleropodium purum, assembly GCA_963969395.1. Taxonomy (NCBI): domain Eukaryota; kingdom Viridiplantae; phylum Streptophyta; class Bryopsida; order Hypnales; family Brachytheciaceae; genus Pseudoscleropodium; species Pseudoscleropodium purum. The sequence continues at coordinate 19,467,629 of OZ017795.1, read as the reverse complement.
TTCAAGGATAACTTGAAGTCTATGTTCTTTATTAAGAGGAAGAACACACTTAGAAAGGTTTGGGCATTTAGAGGTTAAAACTTCCTTTGACATCTACAAATTGGAGATTTTTTTACAATTAACTCTAAACCTCTTGTATAAAATGGTTTTTCAAATTTTTATAATTAAATTTAGATATTTTTTTTTATATTCAACTCAAATTTATTAGTGAAAAAAACCTTTTAAGACAAGCACAAAATCTTCAAGAATCTTCAATAAGGAGAAAGAAAAATCATTTTGGAATTTTGTGTTAATAGTTTCATGAATACTAAAATTTTATTGAATGAATTATTATTGAGTGAAATATAACCCCAAATAGTTATGTTTTCCTATAACTCATTCCAAAAATCTCCAAACAAATCATAACAATAATATAAAAATATTTTCAAATACTTTTCAAATTTTCCACAAAAATTAAATTTTTGGGAATACTTTTTGAGCATTCCAATTTCAACATTCCCATTCAAAGTATGTACAAAGTACTACTTAGCCAAACATCTTTCATCAATCTTGTTAACAATGGCATTCTTTCAAAAATTGTCCAATTTTGTTGATATTTTTCTAAAGAAAAGCTATATAAGTCTTTTTTCATTCCAACATTGTTCCAAAAAAGAGGAATTGTACTTGTTACAATAGCTAATTAAGAAAACAAAAGCTAAGCTCAAATACCCTTGGTCCTTAGGATTTAGCCCCTCAGGTTCTTTAACCTTGAAAAATCGAGCTTCTAGCTACAAAGTTGACTTTGTATGCTCCCATTTATCAACTACATATGGCCAAAAAAATTTTAATTTTTCAAAGATGAAATTGCATGTCTTTTTTATTTCACAAAATTTTAAGATTTTTTTGAAGAAAATTGATTTTTTTAGAATTTTTAAAGGAAAATGAAAAAAAATCATATCAAATAGAAAACTATCTCAAAAAAAATTTAAATTTCACCTTATGTGTTTATTATAATGAAAAGCACGACAATATAAATTTAATTTCCATAAAATTCTATATTTAGAATTTAATAGACATTGAAAATACATCAAAAGTTCAAATTACAATAAAATATTCAATTTTATAAATTTTTTCAAAACTCAATTTGAAGTAAGAACTGAAGTAGATGACCTTCATTTCCTTAGATAATTGAACTCAAACTCAAAAAATATCATTTTTATGAAAGAATTTTAAATTTAGATTAAGGAGCAACAACTTCACCTAAAATATATTAAAATAACATATTTTGTGATATATTTCTTACTAACTTCTCATTTATACAAAGACAAACACTAATAAGATTGCATAAGATTACTCTTCATAATCCACCATGAAAGGTCAAGAAGTAAAATGTGGATGAAAAAATGCTTCCAATCTCTAAGTCATGACATTGTCATCCATAAGCCACAAAGTGGCTCATGGTGGCATTACAAGCTTTGAAAACTTTGGGTAGCATGTTGAAAGTGAATTTCTATGTTATTTTTTTGAAATTTTCAAAAACTCAGATCGTCGTCTGGATGATATACCAAATTTAGATTTCTTTATTTTATTTTTCAAAAACTTAGCCTACTTGGAGAGGCACATGTGTCTATATATTTATTGTTGAGATTGTGAAGTAGTTGGATTCTGAGTTCACAAAATAATGTGTAGTAAAAATTGGAGTATATAGACAATTTTTTCAACATAATACTCATAATCTTGTCAAATTTGCATACAACTATCTAACAATGACAATGAGACAATAACAATGAGTTGAAAAGAGGTGAATCCTTCATTTCTTCCAATTTCCTCCCCTTCCTCCAACAAAAAAATGAGAGTTGTTGATTTAAATTTTTTTTTAAATCCTCCCCCCTCCAGATGCCATTGATTTGGATACAAATACAAACTTGGATACAAATATGGGATACGATACAAGATATAGTACCGCTACAAAATATGGGTACATGTATGGTAAAATACAACAAAATATACATATATGGTATGGGAATACAAATATTGTATGAGGATACGGATATGGGATTTATTCTTTATCAAATGCCACCCCCACCCTCACCTCAAAATTACAAAGTAGAGGGATGGAGGTGGTTTTCAAACAAAAATTAAATTAATCAAAAATGGGGGGCTTAATAAAAGAAATGGATTTCTTTTAATTGAGCTCATTGTGATAGTTTTGTCACAATGACAATGAACTCAAAAGAGGCAGTACCTACCTATCAAAATCCAACAATATCAATACACTATTTTATGAATTTTTTAAATTCAAGTAGTGCAAAAAAAAAAAATCCTTAGTCAAAGGTGGTTGATTTCATGAAATCCTTTATCTAATTTTCAAACATTATAATCTTTCAATCTAGTTGCTAAACTTTTTACCACATAGATGGAGTAGTGAATTTGCAAATGACATGTTTGTTTCCAAATATAGGTCTATAAATCTAGAATTGACAATTTTCGCATGTTTTTGCCAAGATATTGTCAAAGAACTTTCGAGGTAAAAGAACATTGGAAGCCTAAAGAGAATTTTAAAATTCAAACATTGAATTTTTTTTCACAGTTCTTCATTTTAAGTGTTATTAAGGTCAACTATGAAAATATATCTATTATATCCTATTTTTATTTTTATTTTAAGTTTTTCAAAATCATTAAAATCGCATTTTCAGTAGCCTTGTGAATGTAAAGTCTATTAGTTGGGTTTCCAAACTAATAGACTTTACATTCTCAATTGTATTTGTAATCAAACACATGCACTTTGTGTTTGTAAACCCAATTAATAGACTTGTATATGTAATCAAACACAAGGTGCATGTGTTTGATAACATATACAATTTAGAAGATTTGGGCTTCTCTATTTACTAAAATTCTTTGGCAAGATATTGTACCATGATGCACTTGATTTTTAGACACTTTTCTATCAAGATTGATATCAACAAAATAAAATGAATTAAAGTAAAAATTAACTATACAATTGTATTATCATTGAAGGGGGGTTATTTTGGCAAAATTAGAAAATCATTCAATGGTAGAATTGAAAGACTATCGTAGTATGTAATTGAATCAGATTATGTACAATCAAAATGAGATTTTTGAGGATGTGTGCCTTTAGAGGTAAATAGAATTTTGGTAAAAATTCAAAAATAAAACCAAAGAGATTCATCATTTTTTGATATCATCACTTCTCTATTGCAACCATTTATATTAAGAATAATAGACTCACATATTATTATCATGAAGTTTATGAGTGAGAGTGACTTTTGACTTAAATAGAAATTTGGTAAAATAAAAAAAATAAAAGTAAAGAAATTTAGCAATGTTGGATGTATCACCTCTCTATTGCAACCTTTCATATCAAGAACATACTCTCACGCATAATTATTGTAAAGTTTATGAGTGAAAGTGATTTATTTTTACATATAATTTAGAACAAAATTTTACAGGTTGAAAATTGAAAAAGAGTTGGAATATTGATCAATATTAGAACACATACACTACTTGAACATGAACAACAAAATACAATTCAAACAAAAAAACCAAGACAACAAACTTTTAATCATAAAAAATATAGCATAGTAAGTTAGTTGTATTTGTAAGTTTATATCCTATTTTCAAATTCCTAAAGTTTATAAGTATTGTAGCATGCCAAAAATTAAACTAGATTTTCATTTATAATCATCTATAGGGTGTTTAAAATTAAGACCAAGTAACTTTTTTCTACTAAAAGGGTCCTTAAAATCATAATTATTAAGCAAAACACAAAGGGAAGTGACCTCCTTGAGAGAAGCTCTAATTATCACTTAGATGACATAATAGTTGCAATAGACATGAGGTTAGCAAAAAGTTTGTATCTTTATTCAAAAAACAAAATTTTTAAAGGAAATAAAACTTGTATGCATTTCTAAAGATTAAGTATATACTCATGAATGCTTCTTTCAAAAGCTTCCAACTCTAAACACTTGATCTCTACCTTGCAGCTTGGCTAAGAGAACCTTTAGTTTGCACCATCCATTTTTGGTTATGGCATTTGCTTTTACTTCATACATCTTAAAAATTCACTATTTTTCCACTTTTTATTGAATGTCTCTTAATTTGAACTCAAGAAGTATACCAATTGTACTATGATGTTTATCGCTATTATCCCCATTAAATTTATCGAACATTTTGTAGTATTTTAAGAATTTTTGTGATTTTTATAACTTTCATGAAGAATTTATTAATCAATATAAATATATTTTATTTTTACAATTTAATTATGTATGACTAAAGATAAATTCAAGATGTAGACTATAAGAGTTATGTAAGAGTTAGTTGTAAAGTCACCTTAAACTCTAGTTTATTTGGTATCTCTTCTAATGTTTATTCTAAAAACATTTGAATTAAGATAATTACCCCCTAAAGTTTCTTCACTCATTAGATGAGATTCAGTCTCTGGAAGGGTTGTGATTCCCTGCCTAAAACTGCATTCCTAGACTTGGTGCACTGTCCCACAACAACTGTGTGGTGTGGCATAGTGACTACTACGTCACTTTTTTTCTTTTTCTTTTTCTCAAATTTTTTATTGCATTTTAAAATTTTAAGGAAAGAAATCTAATAGCAGCCATTCTTAGACTACTAGGAGAACAACGCTAGGAATAGGCTTAGACCACCCTCCCACCACCCCAAAAAACATCTAATGATATTTTCACAAAAAATACTCTAAAACTATCAATTTTAGGACAAGTATAAAAAAAAATTGAACATTTTTGGACACATACAACCATAGGATTTTGTAATATGATAATTTTAGAAGATGTAGAAAAAATTTCAGAAATTTCCACCATGTAGATATCAAGATATTAGCATTTGAATTGACAAAAAGCCTTTTTTTGGCCCTGCAAAAAACCAGGCAGTTACACTTCATAAGATCTCATTTGTATGAAAAAATGTCCAAAATGGTTGCAACTCTTTGGATTCATTCTTCAAGGCAAGTTGGCTACATGCTTGAAAATTTTCAGATCATTTGGAATTGTACAACATATAGGAAAAAAATAATAAGTAGAAAGGAATAGGAAATGAATCAAAATACTAAATTGTTAATAATTTAGTGATGAAATTGAAAAATTCCAATCCCAATGTTTGTAATGTTTTAATAAACAATCTTCATCTAATATTTTTATTTTTTTCCAAAAATATTGAAAATTGAGTTCATTAAAGAACTTCAAAATTTATTTTAGAGTAGAGAATCTATGACCGCCCACAAACTAATACACCTTATAACTTTTGACTCATTGATTAAAATGGAATGATTCAAGACTTTCTATGTATATATAAATCTAGAATATCAATTTTAAATTTTTATTTTTAAAAAAGTGATTTTTCAGATGCGCCCAGACTGCCCGAGTTGAGAAATAAACTACATATTAGGCCATAACTTTTGACTCATATTTTCAAATGTCATGAAATTTAGTACACATGAAAGATATTTTTCATTCCCATCTTCTTTTAAAATTTGGGCCAAAAATAAGGAAATCTCCACTCACATGCACCTGCCCCAAAAATTTATGTTGCCAAAAACGCACCTTGGTCCTTTAGGGGTTAATCACATTTGAAATTTTGGAGAATGACAACAAAGACTAGCTTTGCCCTAAAGGATTGGGGCACATTTTGGGCATACATTGTCAAATATTGCTACTTTTTAGGGTAGTGAGAAATTTATGAAGAGAAAAGTTTTTAAAAAATCAATAGTACAAAATTGTAGGTTATTACTATGAGAATGGATGGAAAAATTCAAAAACTTTAATTGCATGATTGAAATATTATAGCATTTGAAGTTAGAAGGGGAAAAATTCTAGCCTTGTCCAATAGAATTAAAAAACTTGAACTTTTCCTAGAACGAGATTTTTATATTACACATGGTTGTTGTTTTTACAATTTCATCCTATATCACCATGTTAATTACAGAACTATCAAATTTCAGAGGTAGAAGAAGAGTTTTTGTACATGTTGATCGCCTTGTGATGAAATTTTTTATCAAAATAATTTAGATTTGGACACCCGATCAAAAAAAATTGGTATTCTCAATGAAGCGATACATATCTATATGTTGTATCAAAATTCCAAAATGATCAATTCAAAATTGACTTCGTAGGAACCTACCCCAATTTTCAATTGGTGGTTAACAAAGGTGTCTTCTCACCTAACATTACAGATTTACAAGCGTTGATATTGAGCAAGTGTATTTTGTTTTTGCACCATAATTACAAGGTAAACTTTGATCCTGCTAATGGCAATTGATGTCAAAATGGATAATAATTTAATTTTTGTTTATAATCTTCAAACATAGAAGAGACATGACAATTTTTTAAGCAAGCATTATGTAGCAATCAATCTTCTAAATATTTAATTTGAAGGGGATAGGATCATTGTTACACAGTATGGTGAAATGAAGATACAATCATACATATATAACAATGCATGCATTGACAAGGTTTAGATTGACTTGTCGTTCCCACTCAACTAAAGCACTTCAACGCTAAATGCATCCTACAAAGTGGGGTGAATTCTATGTATTGTGGGGTAACTATTAAAAAAAAATCCCCTATAAGGTGGAGGCACCAATAACCAACCACTCCCACTACCCAACCTAGAGGGTGTGCTATTTTCAACCTTAGCTAGATCTCAAGTTTGAAATTTGTTTACTATGTCCTTTTCAAAGTTAGAACTAATAAGATTGAGACACATTACCTAAAGTAGTAAAGTACAATTTTGAATTGATCAAAATTGGAAGACTCTAGACATTGCTTACATGTCAAGAGTTCTTTTGCCTCCCAAAATGCATTGAAATTTCATTTTTTTTAATATAAATTTGAAAATTTAGCAATCTCCATATTTCCTATCTTCCTATATGGGAAAAATATCCACCAACTCATACTACGCAGAATCTTGCTTCCAAATTGCTTATTTGATTGGTTATTGGTGCCTCCACCTTAATAGCCAATTCATTTCTAATCTCCCCCTTTTGATTATGTAAGTTGCTCTCTTTTTGATCAAGTGGGGATAAGTAGTGATTAATTATGCTACAATTCTCATCATAGTTGTGGCGCATTATGATTGGCTATAAGACCTTCAAATATGCTATGAGTCCTTACTTGATTTTGCAACTAGTCCGTGGTTGGAAATAAGAAGATCTATGTGACCACTCTAGGTCAAACAAAATCTTCAATTAAAAAATTCATAGAAATGATGTTTTGAGAAAAATGAAATCCTCAAAAATTAAGGAATCTTTCCAAACTCTCAATTTCTATACATGGGATTATTTCCCCACTCAAGGAACATTAGCTCCACATACATGTAATTGCTTAAGTGGTTGAAAATAGATCAACTACCTTATTTTGTGTTGTGTTAATTCTATGATCTTCACCTCTCCTACTTATTGGGGACCTTTGATAGCAAAAATGAATTTAGAATTTGCAAATTTTATCTTATGTGAAGAAAAAAAATTCTTGTATTTTCCTAGGGATAAATTCACAATATGCATTCTACTTTGTAGAATGGGTTTAACATCCTCCCTTTAGCAACAAGAGAAAAATTCCAAGTACTTGAAAATAGCGAGATCGACGTACATATAAAAGTAACATATACATTCAGAATGTGATAGCAAGGCATTGGTGACAGTGGTAGGAGCCAATTTACAACTAAGGTAGAAGCACCAGTAGTGGACTATGCCCAATACTTGTACTCTAGAGGAGAGTAATTTTGACCAAGGGAGTCAAGAATTGAAGAAATAAATTATGGAGGCTGAGCCTAATTGAATACTAGGTTGAGCCTAACATGTTGTTTGTTTCTAATGTGCACAGTATGTTCATTTGAACATTGGACTAACCAATATATCAGCCTACATTGTTGCAGTGACCCTATGAACTAAAACTAGTGCCTTCTTCTATCCAAATTGTAAGACTCTAGAATTTGCTTACTAGTGAAATACACTTTATGCCTCCCAAAATTCACAATAATTTTAATTTTTGGAGTTAATTTCTGAAAATTTTGTCATCCCCATATTTTGTATCTTCCTACATGGGAAAATTCCAACAATTTCATACTCCTCTCCACTTGGTCCACGGATGCTTAAACAATCCACTACTGGTGCTTCTACCTTAGTAAGAGCTTTTGAGGGGGACCACACAAGATAGAATGCAATTAGCACATTGAAACCTCTTTTTTTTTATAATGTTAATGCTAAATGCATGATGTCCTTTGGTTGTTGGGTATTTGGATGGATGTGGTAGTCTCTCTAAGGTCAAAACACTAAAACCACAAAAATAAATAAATAAATTTAAAAGAAAGAAAAGAAGGCAATTTAGCATGGTTGGAGACACCATTTTGTAGAAAAAAAACCAACACATTTAAGTAGCATAAAGCAATTGGAATTCATGAATTTAACCCTTAAACATCAAAACAATGTTTTTTGGCAACATAGCAATTTTGGTAGAGCTCATTGTGTATGGAATTTTTTCTTTTTTTCTCTGAGATTTCCTCACAACATGTAATGAAGGAATAGTTGTAAAGAGCAGTCATTTTATAACTTTTGACTGTGTGGTTAAAAAATTATTGTATGATATGTAATTTTCATTGCTTGGTGGGTGGCCAAGTAGCTCAAAAAAAAATCACTTTTTTAAGAAAATAAAAATTTGAAATTGGTTTTCTAGATTTATATATAGATAGAAAGGTTTGAATCATTCCATTTTAATTAACAAGATGAAAGTTATGAGAAGTTTTAGTTTGCGGGTAATTATGTAATCTCCACTCAAAAATAAACTTTTAAGTCCTTTATTTAACTCAATTTTTAATATTTTTGAAAATAAAATAAAACCATTGGGTGTAGATTGTTTCTTGAAACATTACAATTATAAATTTGGCATTTTTCAATTCCATAACTAAATTCCTAACAATTTCATATTTTAAATCATTCTCTACTTCTTTCTACTTACTGTTTTTTTCAAGTATAAATATGAAAAAAGAATTGAATTTTTTATATGTATTCTCAACATATCATAGAGAATAATAAGTTGTGAATTCTATGCATTTTTGTGTAAAAAGTTTGAAAGATGAAATCTAACCATTTGATAAGAGTTGAAAATACTTCTTTTTGAAATTCAAATGATTTGATCTTGCAATTGGTAAGGTTTCTTATTCTGATATTTTTAGGAGATGTACTCTAACAAGTTAAATAAAGGATCCTATGGTTGGATTTTTTTATGAATATAAATAGATGAAGATTTTAGCCTTGATTTTGGGTTTAAGTACTTTAAAGCAATTTTTGGCCTAAAATTATTGAATACATTTAGGGGTTTAAAAAAATAAATAAGTTGGGTAAGACATGTAATTACGATGAATTCTTAAAATGAAACTTCCTAGGCCGCTAAAACTACCACATAGCTTGGTCCTAATACTAAAATGTAGAAAATCAACAATCAACCAATTATAGTTAAGTATGGAAATGGTTTAATTGCATTTTGGGGGACACTTTCAATAGAATTCCACTTGTTTGGAAAGAATTAACACATAGTTTGGGATGTTTCCATCTTAGTTACTAAATTTTGGTGAGGAACAAGAATAACAAAAACTTGAATCTTTTGTGAGAACTTTGAATTTTAGGCCCTACTAGTTCAAACAAACAAACTACAATAAAAAAATTGGTTTAAGTAAAGTTCTAGAGGTTTGTCAACAAGTGAAAAGACACCTTTACACCACTTAATAGTTTTTAGCAATGACAACAAGGCAAGTTTGCATGGGATCTAATCACATCGAGTTGTCTTCGCCTAAATGGAGGTTTAGGTCACATCCTTGTGTGATGTAAATTTTGTCTATTTAACAAAACCATAAGACAAACTAGTATAGGGTGGAAATTCCTTTGGAAAGATCAATAAGTTTGACGTGTACGTGAATTAAGGTCACTTGTTTTATAATTTGGACACTTATCTAAGTCAATTTTGGATTGGTTTTGTGTTTTAATAAAAAAAAAACACACGATGGTTGTCAATCTATCTCAATCTAACCTCAATGCTATATTATAATAGACTTCATGTATGTGGTTCCAATCTTATAGTATTTTTGGTTCATGTCAAATAGCATGGATTATATCCTCAAATTTTGGTCAATTTGTCTTGGTAAAAGGCATGCACTATCAACATAATCAAAATGCCAAGTTATATTCTTTTAAATACAATAAACTTTAGGGACAATGTTCTTCAATTAATTTTCTTTATATTCTCTTGTCTAGGCAATATTTGTAATTATTAATCTAATTGCTCAATTGCCCCGTACGCAAAGCATGAAGAGTTTTAATTCTTTCCTAGTTGAGTCAATTTAACTTTGAATCAGCCCCTTAAGCTTTAGCTTTTCCATGTCAAATTGTCAATAGGTGGAGTCAAGCTTGGTTTGGTCAATTGGATGAAGAGTATCCAATAAACTACATGATGAATGAACCAAACCTATAACTGTGTATGGCAATGGTGCTAGTATATGAGCCCAAGAATGTGAGCTTGTGAACATTGAGCTTACAATATAGGTACCTATAATATAGATACCACACTCTATAGTAGGTGTATGTATAAAAAACACCCATAATATGGGTATTTGTAATATATATACCCTATAATCATAGACAATTTCTATAGTATATACACCTATAACATAGGTGTATAATATTTAAGGCTCATGGGCTCACAATCCTATACTCACATAATAGCAACCTTCCTATGCATGGTACCTCCTATTATTGGGACTAGATCAACTAGTCTTAACCCTCAAGTTTTGGTATGAATTGACAAAGGCTATAAATAATCTTTCTAAATACTAAAGAAAACTTGAATTAATTCAGTATTATCTTTTGTTGAAATTGATCAACTCAATTTGTAAATGTAAGCTTACATTTAATTTTAATTCAGTTACAACTTGTGAATTTAGCACCTTAATGTACTTAAATTATAAAGATATTTGTTCTAATTTTATTAATCACAAGCTTATAAGTTCATTCAAATTATCTATGACATTGATTCAATTACTATCAATTTGAATTTGTCAGACAAACCTTGAGTACAGGCCCAAACAAAAATTCTTCAGTTAATTGGCTTATTTAATGATGTAATGTGGCACACAACGCAGACAATTAATTCTATAGTGGACAATTAATTATATAGTGGGAATCAATTTGATCTCATACCATACATTTACACAAACAATTTTACATCATCAAGTAGACATACACAAACGATTAGACTTGAGTATCTCAAAAATCATTCACTGTCGACTTGCAACATTGGCACAGACAATTGGACACATACACATACCACATGCATCTTGCAACCATTCATAAAACAATTACTTAACTAGTATTCATTGAATTGACACTACAATCCAATAAAAATTAGTCTCTCAAATTAATTTATTAATTTTTCAATACATCCAATATATTTGGTGTACGTAACATTCATTTGGCAATTTGTTCAGAATGCATGGAATGGTTCGATTAACTTCCAATTCACAACCACTTTTGCTCATTTAATTATGATCACTTGTACACAATTACATTCTAGTCAATTCGACCTCAATGTATTTCACAAATCTAGGTATCTCCTATTGGCCCATTTGATGAAGTATAATTAAATTAACAGACTCCACACAAGGGATCACACATACATGTCAATTTGGTTATGCACTTTATTTAAGCATTTTCAGTTGAAGAGATTAGCAATCATTTAACTCCCAATAATTAGATCATTTCATCATCTTATCAATTAGATACACTATATACCACAACTAATTAACTGCCAAAACTTATGATTATAAACAATCTTGACCATAAATTGGATGACTTGATCATACAATTCACATAAAAGTTGTACAACCAAATCAATTAGATAAAACTTAGTAATACACAAGGGATAAATTTTATCTACTTATACTTGTGATAGATTAAGGCTTACATGCTTGGCAAATTGACTCTCAATTCTTACATCTTAATCCACACATGCAATTAGATTCAATCATAGCTTACAACCACAAATCACAAGGCAAAAGTCATCCACTAGGAGCCAACTTCTTTGGAGCCACAGATGCTCATCAAGCAACTTGATTTTATAGTAAACACTTGTCAATTAGATACTCAAACTACTCAATACACACACAACTTACACGCTAAGAACTCTCAGATAAGCTGGCAACTTGACTTATGCAATTTAATAAGCTCAAGATTTGAATCATACAAATTTCAAGTTTATAATTAACTTACCAATTTGAAACAACAAGCTTCCTAATTCTCAGTTGGCAATTTGACTTACAATATCCACTTGATCCGTACTGAGTCGATTTGAATTCCAACAAACCTCCAAATATAGATACATAGTTTGCAAGACATATAGTTTTGTAGACATTTGTTGACATTTTGTATGAAATTTGTTGATATATAGTTTGTGAGAGCTTTGTGCACATATTCTTTTTGTAACAATTGGTCACCTAGTTAATAGGTTACTTGCATTTTTTTGAAAATGGAATTTAAAGGGTTGTTTGGGCAAAGAAAATATGGTTGACTATGGAGAAGATAGGGTTTGGACAGAAAGCTAGAGCCATAGGGTGGGCAATGAATGAAGAAGATATTGTAAGATTCTATTGGAGGTATTCTATGTCTTTGCCATTACTTCTAAAAAAATTTAGTATGCCTAACATAATAGATTTTAAGCTCAAAATCTATAGTGCAAAAACTTGCCACCAATAGCTTTAGATCAAAATCATCTAAAATTCTTAGGCAAGATTCAAAAATACCTTTTTTGCAACTTTTGCAACTTATATCTTCTAATGTATATAGTCAAACTTCACAATTTCTTTTTCTATGTGTTCTTATATGTATAAGTGAAGTACAAGTTTATATGGTTGAATTGGCAGAGAAATATTTTTTGGACTTGTGAAGCTCTATTCACCAAATATGACAATTTTAAATAGTTTTGAGCAAATAGTGGTCTTGAGACTTTCAAGATTATGTGACAACCACTTAGAAATTTGTATAAATTGAAATGTTAAAACTTCAAAATCTTTTAACTTATTCACTTATGATTTTGTTTTTAAATTTGTAAAGTAGAAAATTTCTAAATTTCTAAATAATTATGTGAAATTGAATTTTATGAACTTATAATTTTTTTAATAAATTTGAATTGGAAATTTTTAAATGATTAAAATTAAAATTTTGGTAATTTATAATGTAATAAAAAAATTAATATATAGTATTTTTAAATTTTAAGTTAATAAAAAAAAGAAGTACTCCACCCCTAAAAATCCAAGGGCCCTCCTTCCAAAATCACCTGTAAATTGTTGTTTTTGAAGATCAACAAAAAGTATTTCCTAGACTCATTTTTTCAAAAAGCTAACCATTGAGAATCTTGGTCATTCATATCAAATTACTAAGCCCTCCAATTTTCAAAGAATTTGACAATATGGATTTTGAGATATTTGGAATCAAAGTTCTCATAATTATTGAAAAAGCAACAATTTTTTTCTTGGGTAGAATGACTTTGGAGAGGCACACCTTTACAATTTTCACAAATGAAAAGTTTGCCTCTTTTGACCAAATATAATAATAAATAGTTGAAAACATGAATGCCAATTTCTACAAGTATTGGAGTAATAAAAGACTACCTACAAAGCCTTGCAATCAATAAACATACATTAGGAAAACAAGAATTCCACATGACCTAGCCCATCAACTACTTACTATTGACAACCCATTAACCCTTGTCCACTTACACTACCTATGGAATATTTTTTCTTAGGATGATCTTTCATTGGGACTAGGTCTTTCTTTCAAGACGAACTACAATGAACATTCCTTGACGTGTTTGAGTTTGAAAAACCACCCAAGATGATGTTCTTACCCAAATCAAGAGTGTTTTTTTTCCAACTACAAAAAAAAAAACTCGTTAGAATGCATAGAAAAATGTTGTTTTTTTCGAAAAAGTTAGACCGTACCAAGTACTATACTTGATGGAGCTCCAAAGTCATGTCAAAAAGATGACATGAAGTTGAAAATCCCTACAACAACACAACAACAACACGATAGAGACCACTCATCAATTGAAGACAAAGTAGAATGAAACTCCATTTCTTCTTGGGGGTATTTGCAAAAAATGAGTTTCGCATAATTTTACCTTCACAATCACAACAAGACTTTACACATATAACTTTGTACAGTAAGTTGGATGACTCGGCTTTCAAAATATACTGCAAGAATTTTCCTTAGTACGGTAAATAATTTGACCAAGAGTCGCGATCTCACTACCTTATCAAAATCCTTGCAACTAGCCACACTCTGTGTGCATAAACTTACGAGAGGTACGCCCCTTTTTCCACGATCACTTCAAAGCCAAAGATGCAGCATATCTCACTGCGATGTTGGCAACCTCAATCATCAAATGAATTGAATTGAACAAACTTTGCCGGCCTTTGCATTGAAGGTCATCTGTTCAGGCACGTCTGACTTGGCGAATTTCTCATCAAGAATTAACTTGTTGTTCCAATTCTAAGGTAGAAGCACCCAATGGTGTCCTTGTACCCAACGGTGTTCCTTTCTAGGAAGGGGAGAGTCATTCTGAAACGCAAATCTAGGTGAATCATACATGGCTTATCATGTTGGTCAACAATTAATAAGTTCTATTTGGTGTGTATACATTTATGTTCTGAAATGACTCCCCTTCCTAGAAATGGATGCTTTTGGGTACAAAGACATTTTTGGGTGCCTTTACATGTAAGTTTAGGCTTGTGATGTGAAATTCTATCACAATTTATTCATCAAGCTAAAATCGTCCAAATAAGAATGGTTACTGTTTCAAAATTCTCTTAGTTTTTTTGGTTGAATCTTATTGGGAATTGAATGAGGATTCTAGATTTTCTTAGCATGTTTTCTTTGGACACCTGAAGAAATAAATAGATTATGATAGAATTATTTTTCAAAGTGTTGGTGATTGGTGTACAGTAGCCGACCCATTTCTGATCAACCACCTAGTTTTGCAAGGTTAGGTTACTATTATGGTTCCAATTAATTGTAATTGGAAATAGAACTCTTGTTGGTTTAGGTGACAGCTCATGCAAAGTAGGAACAACAAAAATGTTGGAGAAGTATACATTGAAGCACAGAATGATCACAAAATGTACACTAAAAGTTACAATTATCACTTAGAGTGAAGCATTGTCAATTTTGTAACCAATATATGGGTGGAAATAGGGTGACCTATAGAACAAAAATAAGTTGAAGGGAATCATCACAAAAAAAGTCATGGTAAATTAGTTTTTGAAGAAAAAAATGTAATAAAATATGAAATCCTTCTAATAACTATTTTTCAAAATGGGAAATTTTTTTCTCTTACCATACATATACTGCTTATATGCTAAATTATTTAATTTCTAAAATGCCTAAATTGTGTTTTTTGGCAATGTATGTAGCAATTTTAGGCAGCTCACTACGATCGGAGTTTTTTTTCTTTGAAATTTTAACACGACATGTGCGTACAAAGTAGCTTTAAGGCCCTACAATTTTCATAACTTTTGATTACATGGTTAAAAAGTTATTATATAATATGAACTTTTCATTGCTCGACGAGCAACTCGGGCAACAAAAAAAACTTCTTTGAAAATCACTTTTTTAAGAAATTAAAATTTGGTATTAGTTCTCTAGATTTATATTTTCTTGGAAAACTTTGAATCATTCCATTTTGATCAATGAGCCAAAAATTATGAGGATTTGTAGTCCAAGTTCTAATTTTCATTTTGACTGATTAGTGATTTTGTCTATTAGTGTGTAGTTTTTACCAATCAGTATCGTAGTTTTGGGGCTTACTATTGATAGTTGCTAATTGAGATTGTAATTTGGCCGATTTGGGATTTTAAAGGGTCAATTTTTAATCGATAAGTATGTCTTTTGACAACTAGACTTATAAATAGGTGTTTCCCCATTTGTGTTTTTCAATCTTCATTGTAGTGTCGAATTCCTTCCAATTGCCAAAAGTAAATCGATTATTTTTGTAATTTTATGTTTGATTAATACAAGTAGATCGATTTCCAATTGTGAGTTTGTGTGAAATTGTGAATGATTAATGTGTTGTTGTCTGTATGAACCAATTGGAGTACTTTGAAAACTATGTGATTGGAGGTGAGAAATACAATTGTTGTGGATTTAATTAAGAAACTGTGGATGAGCGATTGGGAGGAAAATTTATGATAGAAATTGTGATTGAGAAAAGTGAAAAAAATTAGCAATTTGAAGAAATGATGTATATATGTAAAGTTAGTGATTATCAATTGGAGTGACTTTGTGCTAAATTGATAGATTATGAGAATTTAGATTGGGAAATAAAATGAGAATTTGGAGTGAACCAATTGGAGAAAAATTGTAAGTGCTAAATTTGATGTGTGATTGTGGAATCAAATGGAGTCAATCCAAAAATTGTGCTAAGAAAATAGGGAGGTTGAGTTAATCTTGTATTAACCCCTAAAGGACCAAGGTGTGTTTTTTGGCAATATAAATTTTCTGGGCAGGTGCATGTGAGTGGAGATTTCCTTATTTTTGGCCCAAAAAATAATAGAAGGTGTGGACAAGAAATATCTATCATGTATACTAAACTTCAGGACATTTGGAAATATGAGTCAAAAGTTATGGCCTAATATGTAGTTTATTTCTCACCTCGTGCAGTTTGGGCAGATCTGAAAAAATCACTTTTTTTAAAAACAAATACTTGAAATTAATTTTTCAGATCTATATATACATAAAAATCTTTGAATCATTCCATTTTGATCAATAAGTCAAAAGTTATGAGGTGATTTAGTTTGCGGGCGGTCATAGATTCTCTACTCTAAAATAAACTTTGAAGTTCTTTATTGAACTCAATTTTTCAGTATTTTTGAAAAGAAATAAGAATATTATGTGACAAATGTTTATTACAACATTACAACCATTGGGGATTGGCATTTTTCAATTCTATAAATAAATTATTAACAATTTTAGTATTTTGATTCATTCTCTACTTCTTTCTAGTCACTATTTTTTTCCTAAATGTTGTACAATTCCAAATGATCTGAAAATTTTCAAGCATGTAGCCAACTTGCCTTGAAGAATGAATTCAAAGAGTTGCAACCATTTCAGACATTTCTTCATACAAATGTAACCTTGTGAAGTGTAGCTGCCCGGTTTTTTGCAGGGCCAAAAAAGGCTTTTTGTCAATTCAAATGCTAATATCTTGCCATCTACATGGTGGAAATTTCTGAAATTTTTTCTACATCTTCTAAAGTGATTATACTATAAGATCCTATGATTTGATGTATCCAAAAATCTTTCAATTTTTTTTTTATACTTGTCCTAAAAATGACAGTTTTGGAGTATTTTTGGTGAATACATAATCGAGGAACTTTAGAGGTTAAGCCAATCAGAAAACTTGTGCAACATGTTCGACTAGGATATTATATGCTTAAGTGCAAATAACACCAATCAAGATATCTTGGGTTGTTTATTGTATAATCAATATATTAATCCAATTGGAAAAACTAGATAGGTTTGATATTTATAAATATTATAAGAAGAATTGAATTTAAAGAATAAAATTAAAATGAATAAACAAGATTATAAAATGAAAATAAAGAAGTGTGTATTTTGTTGGCAACCGGACAATTTAAAGAAAGAATGCAATACAAAAGAGGAGAATTTCATGAAGAAAAATAAAAGTGCCAATGGGAAAAAGAGAAAGGAAAATAGTAAAGTGGAGCACATTGGAGAAAAGAGTTGAGTGAGGAGAAAAAATTGGAGAGAAGATCAATTGGAGGAAAGAAATTTAAAAAGCTTAAAAGCCAAATCTAGTTGGATTTTTTATAAGTAGTTCTAAGACTTTAGCCTATTAATGTGACGTGGAAAATAAGGAGAAACATAATCTTGCAATTGGATCTTTATGTTAATTTTAGATTCCGATAAGATGTAAATTATCTCTTAGAGTTCAAACTCTAATTTGGAGTTTATTGTAGAAAATAAATTTAAAATCCCATCTATAGGAGTTTTAGTTTCCAGGAGTTTGTAGGTCATTATTGAATCTCTACTCTAAGACAAACTTTGAAGTCCTTTATTTAACTCAATTTTTAATATTTTTGAATAAAAAAAAATATATTAGGTGTAGATTGTTTATTACAAAATTACAACCATTGGGATTGGCATTTTTCAATTCCATAAATGAATTGTTAACAAATTTGTATTTTGAATCATTCTCCACTTCTTTCTACTTACTATTTTTTTCCTATATGTTGTATAATTCCAAATGATCTGAAAATTTTCAAGGATGTGGCCAACTTGACTTGAAGAATGAATCCCAAGAGTTGCAACCATTTCAGACATTTTTTCATACAAATGTGACCTTACAAAGTGCAGTTGCCCAATTTGTTACAGGGCCAAAAAAGGATACTTATCACTTCAAATGCTAATATCTTGCAATCTACATGGTGAAAATTTTAGAATTTTTTTTCACATGTTTTCAAACCATTGTACTACAAGATCCTATGGTTACATATATCCAAAAGTGCCTTTTTTTTCTTAAAATTTGATACTTGTATTAGAAATGGTAGTTTGGGAGTAGTTTTGATGAAAACTTAGTCAAAATCATTTAGGATTAGGTGATTGAAAATGGGTTGTCTACCTCACCCAAAATTTGACCTCAATTCTCATATTCAAAAAAATTGCATAATTACACAAATCTTTGATGGGAGAATTCAATGGTTTGAGTAATATGGTCAAAACCAAGACTTTTTTTCATTTTTTATGGTGCTAGAGTGGCAATATAAAATGTTATAGTGGTGCTTCAAATTTCAACATTCATCCACATATTGGATAGAAAATATCACATTGGCAAATATCACATATCTAAAATTTTGTTTTCATTTATCCTTTGGCAATTTTGTCTAAGATTCTTTTTAATTTGAAGTTTTTTGGCAGAAAACTTCATAGTTTGTTGTTAGTTTTTAGCCCCAATTTTTTTTTTTTCTGGTGCAATCTGCCACTATGAAGCCAAAAAAAAGCCCTGTTCAAAACTAAGGGTTGCACTTCCATGCTCAAGTGCAATTTATCTCACGCTGGAATTCAAATTTCTCAGTTGGACACAAGAGAGTTGTTCAAATTTTAAAATTATAAATGCAAGAGATCACCAGCCGGCTTTGAAGCACTTGGATGTTGACAACAAATGTTTATGAACTTGGAAACTACGTTAGGTGCATATCCATTGATGCACATTTGTATTGATGTTGACAACTAAGGATTTCCTTACCTGTACTTAACCTTCTCTAATTGTACACTCCACAACTGCAAATTTCTTTTCTATTCCAACAAGGAATCTCTCACGGTGGAGAAGTATACGAATTTAATTGCACAACCTCCACTTAACAATTTGTGACCACACGTACAATTGGGTTCAATAATCTTACAAAATTTTCTTCCTATGAACAGATTTAGCTAGCAAAAAATTCATGAACTTTAAGATGCCCTTAATACATTCTTGAAAATGTATAGATTTTTCAAATCACAAATTGCGTTGGAATTGTAGTAAAGTGCACTTGAATATCATACAACAACTTTCAGAGAAGAGAAGTGAAGGCAAGCTCATGGTATGAAGAAGCTAATTTGACCTCCTAATTCACTCATTTATAAAATAGTCAAAGATTTGTTGCAATGTTTCAAAAAAAGAAAAATTGTTGCAACACTGGAGCAAGTTGAGGAGCAAGCCAAAGAACAAGCAAGAAATGATAAAAAGAAACAATGAAAATCAAGTATCTCTATAAGAATTGAAAATGCCCATTCTTGATATGCCCAATAGAATGCAAGCTGTAATTTCAACAAACTTAAGGGTGGCAACATTATTTATGATGATCAATTACTTCTTCACTATGATTCCAATGCAATTTGTGGTTTAGAAATCTGTCCATTTTTTTTTAGTATGCTAGAGTTTCCTCTCAAGTTCATGAACCTCTTGTTGAATCTGGTGCCAAACAAAGTTTGTAAGATTCTTGGGTCCAACTGCACTGTACATTTAGAAACCCATTTGCCAATGAAACAGTGCCATTGGATAGGGATGAGTGCACTAAATAATACTTGATCTTCTCCAAATGAATATCACGAAACCACGAAATATTTGGGCGCCTCCACGTACAACACCGACCTTCAGACGCAAACCAGTTTTCACACTTTAAGGACGGCTAACTGCTCCCACCAAGTAATTGTCAACAAAAATGAGAATCCTGAAGCTTACCTTGCTATTGAAATCAATGAAGAATTTAACACATAAAATTTACAACAAGTATGGATTAGTTTTGCCTACAATGAATGAGTCTAAGCTAAGTTATATCATCCTAAAAAAAACTTGAAGAACATTCATTTGATGAAATCTCATGTATGATTTTTTTTTATAAATTTTGGCAACATACGACCTTCGAGGGACACAACTAGGATAGACCTAACATTGCTATGGACAACCATGGACCTAATCCCCATCAAGAACAAGTGGACGGACAAACAACTTCTCATGCGCCATCATGAAGAGCCCCCATGCAAGCAATGTCAATATGGGGAGTTGCACTTGGAACTTCATAGGTTCCGTGCCATCACCTAGGGTAATTTAAGGTCATTACAGAACCCGTATGTTCTTTTGAATGATGGAGATTGAAGACAAAATAGTGGATAAAAAAGTGGAAGGAATCAAATGGTTAAGAAAGAATGGGGAAGGACATGGGGTAGCTTAAAAAGTGAATGTCTTTGAGAACAAAATAAGATATCTTTAGTTAGGTACAATCACAATTCCTCTAAAGGACTACAACTAGTACTTTTTTTCAAGAATGTTATAATTTTAGTGCTCAAATTGCAAAACAATGAAAGGTCAAACTAAAGCTCACAAAATAAGCCATATCTTGAGGTACAATCAAGATTCCTCTAGAGGACTACCAATGCCTTCTGTTTTTTTTCCTTCAGGAATGTTCTAATTTAGTGCTGGAATTGCAGTGAATGGCTGAAACAGTCGGAATGGCCAAAGTTGTGTGCAGCTTCTTAACTTAGTACAGTACCCATCAGATGCTGAAAGGAACTACAAAAATATAACATTATTTTAAGGTACGTTCAAACGTACACTTCTTAAGCACTCCCATTGTCAAATCTTTAACTTTGAGCTGATGAAGACTTGTGGTAAAAAGTGAACTACAAAGTGCCATGTGTACTCCCAACACCTTCTCCTGCACGATATCCCAATTGCTCGAATTGAATCATGTTATCCATGGATTGAAGCCGTTACATATACAAACAAAACAAAAAAACAAAAACAAAAAACAACTATTGAGTTCATGGAAGGATCAACCAGTTGTTCAATTCCTCAACACGCAATCTGTTTAATTGAGTACTATATATCAACCCAGAGATGCACAGGGAACAAGACCGCATTATTACATCATCCTTGAGGTGCACAGTGCGCAAGAAAAAAAAAAAAGGGAAGGTCAAGCCAGCACTGGTTTTTACAAGATCCCCACATGGACTGATTTAAAAAAATTAAAAAAAATTAAGAACTGTGTGCTTAGCTTGAACTCGAAAAAATTGGTATTGCAGGCTAGTACCATCTAATGGGTACTCAGGCCAAGAATTTTTTTTGGTTTAAAAAGAAGCCCACATCAATGGTGTGTTTATATGTACAAAGAGGAGGATGCTCAAGGCATTCATTCAATCAATCTCCTCCGAATTCGTTGTTCGTTTTTCGTGCTTTTTTCAAACCGCAAGGGTCATTTGAAACTACCTAAGTCTACAGTAAAGTGCTCACAACCATCAATGGAGTAGTCTGTCTGTCTCTGTCTGTCTCTGTTCTAATGTTCTAAAGCGTGGCTCATGGTAACTCAAAAAGGCGGCAGGGAGGGGGAGGCATTGTGTCTGTCACAGTTCCAACAATGGAAAGGACTGCTGATTGATGAAAATCGGTGTCGTCGAGATTTAAGAAAAAAAATCGTTTGTAGGAGCCAAGAGTCTGTGAGGATTGCACGAGTTTTTGCTTTCAAAATGAGCGTCATCGGTGGTGGTGCGGTGAAGTCGAGTGTGCAGGAGAGGAAGATCCTGGAGCTTGATGCGTAATTGCCACAGACCACGAGCTTCCCCTGGCTCAGATGTGCAGTTGTCGTCGTAGGTCTTCTTGATCAGTTGGTGGTACCTATTGTCAAAGAAGCAAGTTTAGAACATGGAACTTTCTAGAACCCATCACGACTCTTTTTGTTTTCGGTAGCGAAATGTATATACAGTCCGTCTTTGGGTGTGTGTGTGTAGAAATCCTCGTTCGTTTGCCAACAAGAACACCAATAAAAAGTTCAACCACTCTAAGAAGAATCAAAACTAGCAAACTAGCAAAAGATGCCATGGTTTTATCTTCATCAATGTGAAATCCAAGGTAGCAAAGAAGGGATTCTGAAACATAAATTTAAGCCTCTGTAACTCTTGCGTATGGTATCCAAGTAATGCTTTCTTTGGTGTGTTGAAAATGCTCCCTTTCGTTAACCAACAAGATCAACAATAAAAGTTTGGCCACTCTGATAATCCAAACTACCCACAACAAAATAACAAGAAGAAGTCATGGTTTTTCCTCTTCTTCAATTTGTACCGAAAGACATCAACGAATCGAGATTCTAAGCAACAGCACAATACATACCTCACGAGAACGCCGACCTGGAAACATCACCAGCGTCCGGAAAGCTAAACGGGTTGTCCATAGCCGCCGACGCCGACGGCGAGAACTGCCCCCCACCAAACGCGCCATAGCCAGTCGGCATCCCCGCCGAACTGCTGAACCCCGGATTGAATCCCGTGGAATTCAATGTGGGATTCCATGTAGAGTTCAGCGTGGAATTCAACGTGGGATTGAATGTGGACTGCGAGAATCGCAACCCCGGCGAGGCGCCACTAAACCTGGAAAACTCATGAGGAAAATTGGAAAAATTGGTTTGGGGAAGATGATGCATCCCTCCTTGTGAGTTTGACTGCATCCCTCCTTGCATCCCTCCTTGTGGTTGCAATCCTTGCTTGGAAGCATCCATCATCTGCGTGAGCTGCCGCATTGCCACGCTTCCAGGACTCTCCAAGGGCGCCATGATATTCGCCCAGATTTGATCGCCAGGAGACAACGCTGGCAGCGGCGAGAATGACAACGGCGACACGGGGAAGTTGGAAGGGCGTTGCGGCGTTAAGGGGTACCTCCGTGGACCTGGATTGAAGGGAACTTGTTGTTGGGGATGAGCTTGTTGTTGGGGAAGAACTTGTTGTTGGGGAAGAGCTTGGTGTTGGTGTTGTGAAGGGTATGAGAAGACTGGCCGTAATGGTGGAGGTGCGATTTTCTGTAGACGGGGGTTCAAGGGCTTCGGAGTCAGTATGGGACTGGAATCTGCGGTGGGAGAAGTGCCGGTTAATTGCTGGACGAGTGAACGGAAGTCGCTGGGCTCCGTCTTGTACACTTGAGGGGCGGGGCGGGGTTGCGTCACTGCGCGTCGTAAGTTGTTCTTGTTGATCTTGAGAGACGATCGGCTCACGGAGAGGGAAGAGGTGGTGCGGCCTCCTCGACTGCCTTCGGAATCGGAGATGTCCATGGGGGCCGCCATGACTCCTGGCTGAGTGATCAGCCTGCTCGGCATGGAAAAAATTATGGGAAGAATCGGGGCGGGACTGAAAAATCTGCGACGAACTCTACATTCCCCACATGGAAGGAACTGCAGTGATGGTTCTAGCTATGGAGTGTGGTTTCTATGAGGTGTTGAATAATTCTTGTGGCTTCCGACTGCGGTCGAAGGCAATTTGTGGCGACAAAGTTTGGGATCAGCTCGTAAGCAGAAATCTATGTTTTAATTTAGGTAAGCTGTTTGGGATTCTACAAGAAAGCGATCCCAGGACGAGAAATTCACGATAGAAACCACCCGATTTCTCTGCTCTTGAGGTCGTGTTGATTTGTCAATCTATTTTGGAGGAAGAAGAAGCGTAGAAGAGGAAGCTAGTGCTAACAATACTAGAGAGGTGGGCGGAAAAACAGAGGCTGTAGAAGGGGGATAGCTGAGAATCCAAAAATTCGCCCACTGACTGTAAAAAAATGGCGACAAAAAGTGAACTCCAGAACTAGATGAACTCAACGAGCTTTGCTGCTCCGAATTCAGGTCGAAGCAGGAGGGGGAAATAGCCAAAAAGAGAATTACTACGTATTCTTGTATTGCGCTCTTCTCCCTCAAATCTACTGAGCTTTCCACTCAGCAACTAAATCGCTTCCCGAGAATTTGGATACACGCAGCAGGTTAAATACCAAAGCTCACGCTGCAGCTTCGTCAAACGCGTCTTCGCAAAAGCAAGAGCTCACTCTTAATAATAGAATCCATAACCACCACCACCCAAACCCTCTTCACACAACTAGCTAAAGCTTCCCAAAATAAAATTAAAAAAAAGACCAAGCAAGTTCGCGTCCAAGCAGCCCAGAGCTCCCCACGCAGCTTCACGCCCACTGCACCTCCAATTTCGACCGACCCTCACTACTGGCATGGACTCGATCTCTCTCTCCCGCTTTCTCTC
The DNA here is from genome assembly GCA_963969395.1 of Pseudoscleropodium purum. NCBI lineage: Eukaryota > Viridiplantae > Streptophyta > Bryopsida > Hypnales > Brachytheciaceae > Pseudoscleropodium > Pseudoscleropodium purum. The sequence continues at coordinate 19,443,010 of OZ017795.1, read as the reverse complement.
CCTCTCTCTCCTTAAAGGCGGACCACCCCACCGTTTCAAACGACGTCGACCGCATGCGAGCAAATCCAGGCCACCATATATCCTCACAATCACAACCGTTTCCGTGACAGTTGTTGTAACTTGAAAGCCCGTGCCACGCCGCGTGTCGGGGGGTGGCCCAATTCGCGAAGATTTTAAAATTTTCCACGGATCTACAGCGCCATGGAGCTCGTTCAATCGAACCTCCCCAATTTCCGACACTAGCTGATCCAATGAAATTGAAAGGGCAGCTTGCAACTGGAGCGAGGGCCGGGTGGATTGCAGAGAGCTAGAGATTACTACTTTTTATGAGAGGAATTGGAATTGATCGCCGCACATTATTCGCGTGCTAAGCAAAGGCGCGTTGTGGAATTGGGATGAGGCCACTACTCAGCGCCAAAGCTCACTCACCCGACCGACGACGAAGACGACGACTGGCGATGGCCGGAGGACCTTATGGGAACGCATTCAAGCTGCGACGGCTGCGCAAGCGTTTCCGGTAAACCACTACGACGACGACGACGACCTCGGGCAGGCTTCCCAAGTGTTATACGCTGTATTTTCGGGAGGGTGTACTGTATTCGTATGTATTCGTATGTATTCAGAGGGTGGAAGGGGTTTGTTAGTGGGCTCCGAGTGACCAAGGCTCACTACCAGTTGACCGGCACCCGTTGACCGGTCCTTGGGTTCTCCCATTGGCCCTTGCGGTTTGGCCAAGGAGGATTGACCATTTGACCCCCTTATTCCTCATCCAAGGGTAAATGTAAAATATTGTTCCCTATTTTGTATTGTTTAAATTTTGTATTTCTTTACTTTCTATGGCTAATTGGAGGCCTTTGATTGCAAATATGAATTCAAAATTTATGGATTTTTATCATAGATATTAAAAACAAATTCTAATGTTTACTCTAGAAATAAAACATGGGGTAATAAAGGGGTCAATCGTCCCTGGCCCTTGGATTTTCTTCTTTGTTGGTTTTAAACCCTCTTGAGCATTCCCATGTGTTAGGTGAAAATTCATCACATCAAAATTGATGGGATTTTTTGGCCACTCTTTTGTAGAAGAGTGAATTAGATCCCTCTATCCCAAAATGATGATTTGGTGGGATAGAATATTTGGATTTTTTACTAAATATAATATTAATTCAATCCATTTAAAACTAAAAATAGAGATTGGTGCACTCCTATCACTTCGAAAGTTTGATTTTCAAATCCCTTTTTCAAAGTGTAGTATTAAGCTTATTGCAATAAAATTAAAGGGAATTGGAAGACCATTTGGAGACAAAGGAAATACATGTTTGCTACACTTGTGCAACTTAGTGAGTTTATAATATTACTTTTCAACCAATCATGAGGCTCTTTGCATATAAGAGCAAAAGGTTTCCAACTTCATTATTGTTAATCAAATGAACCAATTGTAAAAAGGAATTTGGTACTCATGGGGGTTGTCAAGAATGACACTTATGTAATTTTTGTTGTGCCAAAGAAAAGATTTGTCCAAATGTATGCATTCATTGCATGCTTTTCACTTCAAAAACATTGTTGCCTCCTAATATGCCATACAAGTGGAGATGCTCTTAGAACATGGACACCACTATTGGGGAATTTTCACCTTAATTAACAAATCTTGGGCCGCTTTTCTATGTTTGACTCTAGCTAGTTTGCCCAACCCATACAATACTTTGGTTTGTTTTTCAAACAATTGCAAGCATCCTAGTTTGCAAGAGTCAAAAGATTGAATCTTCATAGTTGCAAAAGGAAAAAAAAAAATTGGCTTGATTCACCAATCCAACAACATTCTCCATGACAAAGAGAAAATTTTGCTAGGTCTATGCATATATTGCACTCTCATCTAAAAGAAAGTGGAGCATGCTAAATTGGCATATTGTTGGATCATACTCTAAGAGCTTCAAAACCATTCATTTATTTAAGCTATTTTGCATACTCAATCTATACAAATACAAAAAAATCATTGTGTTCCCCAAATCCCCCCCTAGAAATACCACATTATTTATTATATTTAGCCATATCTAATATAACATGATGGTGATTTAAAGTTAATACACATCATTCATGTTTAGAGTTGTTGATAACAAATGTAAACATAATTTATAAGAGAATACACATATAACATACGTGAAGGTTTAATCCCACATTCATGTACTGAAATTGAATTTCCAAGTCACATTCTCATGAAATTGAATTTCCACGTCACTTTACACCATTCACAAGATGACACATGGTACATCTTTTTTTTCTTTTTTTTAAAGAAATGACTTAATTATTTGCCGAATAATTTGACCTTCACATAACATAGTGTACTTTGGTGTCACACTTCTTGGATGCAAACCTTTTTGAAGTATGGAAGTAGGAATCAATGTGGTCCACAGGACACATGATTTTACATGGATTGAAGGGGCTCACTGGCCTTGCTGCACTTATTGTTCATACTTGTAACTTACTGTTGATGGCCGGAATTGATAGGCAAAAGTATGTATGAAAATTTCCAGGTTTCGTACAGCGGTCGCTGTCCTTTGCAAAGCTAATGCACCCACCCTTCCTTTCATGCACGCAACGTTGAGCCAAATTGCAGCTGGAATTAAAGTGGGCCTTGTAGATCAACAATCAGTGGTTCGGCAAACCGATAGACAAAGACCAACAAAATTGAGCGCACTCAAAACCGTAAGTAATAGTAGTGACCTCCTAGACCAGGGAGGATTGACCCCTCTATTATTGCCCCGTGTTTAACTCTAGTAGAAAACACTGGGAAATTTTTTATTTGCCACATGTGATAAAATTTGCAAATTTTGAATTCATATTTGCAATGAGAGACTCCAAATAAACTAGGGGACGTGATGAAATACAAAATTTAAGTGGCACAAAATAGGGGACAATTTTGACATTTATCCTCTGGCGGGGCAATAGAGGGGTCAATCCTCCATGGCCAACCTTCTATAGGTGCATTATTAAAATGGATTTGTGAATCTCTGTATTTTTTTTAAAATTAAAAAATAATCATTTTTTCAACCTACCTTCTTGGGAATGAATATTTTCTTTTCTATAATTGGAGGACTTTATTCAAATTGAAATGATGTAGAATTGTTGTGGTGTAAACTAATAGCATTCATTTAGGAAAGCCAACCCATTACGGGCAAAATTATTAGTTTGCCCTGTGCCATTGTTGAAGTGAAAGTTTAATTTTTTTTTTTTCCATATAAGGAAAAGTGTAAGAAATGATGGGAGCTTTAGTGGGAGCAATTGAAATTATATTTTTTCAACAAAGTAAGAATTTGATATAAATTTTGGAAGTATGCTCCCCAATTGATCCAAAAGAGTCTTTAGACTACCCCCAACCACCAAGAAGTGCATCCATAATAGTCACCTTACTCACCTAAATCGATCACAATATTTTCTAACATGGCCACAACATGACTACCGAAGAAAGTTTCTTCTTCTAATGAATTTATACTCAAAAGATGGAAGTTCCCATTGTGGTCATTGATCATTCCATTATTGTCACTTAAGACACTCATTGTATCTACTAACTCACCACCAATGTAGCCCAAATCTCATTTGTTGAAAAAGTTTGTCATGGTTTGATGGATCATTCCCTAGGTTTTTGGAATGGATCTTTTGCCTAGAATGTGGTGGTTTACACCAATAATGAGCCATGGATGTCTAGGTTAAGTCTACCTTGGGAACAAGAAATTGATCATTTTAATTTAATTTTGGCATTGTTGATAACTTATACTTGAATTCCAATGATCTAACATGTATCAAATCACTATACAACCATTTGCAAGGCTTATCCTCTCATAATATCCTAGTATTGAGGTTCTAGAAAATAAGGAATATTTATTCAATTAAAATGATTTGACATGTATCAAATGACCATATAAATACTTGAAAGGCTCTTGCTATCATAATATCTTAGTCATGAGGCTTAAATATTTGCAAGGCTTTTGATATCATAATGTCTTAGTCTTGAGGCTCAAACATGCTAAGGACAATTTTGTTGACCTAGTAAACTTAGTGAGTCAAAACTTCTAAGGTTCAATTCAAGTGACCTAGTTAAACCTATCAATAAAGACATAACATTCTACCTCTTTCCAACTATTCTTGGGGTTCAATCAACCTTATAGAATAGTGTCATTTTTCCATTTTACTTTGAAACACTTGTAAGGCTTTTGCTATCATAATATCTTATTCTTGAGGCTTAAACACATGAAGAACAATTAATTTGAACATCTCAATCTTGTAAGGGCTTCAATTTCATTGACCTAGTAAACTTAGTGACTCAAAAACCTCCTGCCAAGAGTCAATCTCATTGCCCCAGTTAAATTTATTGACAAAGACATAATATTCTTCCTCTAGTTTTCCTAGTACTGTTGGATTCAATCACCTTTGGCAAAATAATGTTATACATTCATTGTACTTCAAAACACTTGCAAGGCTCTTGGTATCATAATATCTCATCCTTGAGGCTCAATCATGTGAAGGACAATCACATGTTTGTACACCTAATAAACTATGAATGTCTCAATCTCATAAAGACATCAATTTCATTGACATCACAAACTTAGTGGCTCAAAATCTCCCACTAGGAGTCAATTTTCAATGACCTAAATACACTCATTGACAAAGATATAATATTCTACTTCTTTTCCTACTACTACTACTATTGGGTTCAATCAACCTTGTTGAATAATGCTAATAAGGGCGTATTTATACTAGGGTCCAAGACCAAGAATTCATGGGTTGAAAAACCCTCCATTTTGGACTCAAGAAACTCCTTACTAGACCCAAATAGCTCATTAATAAAATCTGCTAGAAATTGGACTTGGACCCAAATGCAAACAACTTGGGTCTAACTTTGGTGTTTGTAAAAAACATGTAAAATAATAATTTTTTTAATTTAAAAAATAAAGAATGTTCAAAACTTTCAAAACTTTCAAAATAATATTAAAATAATAATATTTAATTTAATTAATTAATTAAAAATTAATTTCCAATCTAAGTTCCAATTTGGTGTTTTAAGAAAATATGAAATACATATATATTTTTAGATAATTAAATAATAGTTTTCAATAAAATAATTTTGTTTTTTAAAACCAATAAAAAAAACTATTAAAATATTATTTTAATAAAAAATTAATAAAAAATTAATTTCCAATTTGATGTGACTACAAGACTGCCACATCAGCCCATATCAGATTTAGTATTAGTTATAATAAAATTTAAAATATTTGATTTGATTTTTTATTTATTTATTGAATTTATTAATTTTCAGTAATAGTAATTTACAGCTTTGTTCAGGTCAGAAATTGCATCTAATGCGAATTGGACCGACAATAGGAAATTGGTTCTACAGAATTGGTGCTCTCGTTTGAGGCCCTTGAGACCAAGCCTGGGTCCAAAAATTTCCCTCTAAATTTGTGCTACACAGACGCCATGTCATTTCAGTGAATTTCAGACCGGACCCTAGTGTAAACACTTTGGGTTCAATTTCCAACTCTTCACCAATAGGATTGCTCAATTTCAGAGTTTCTTGGACTTAGACCCTAATGTAAATCCGCCCTAATTATGTGTCCATTGCACTCCCACCTACGCAATGAAATCACTTTCATTTGTGTTGAAAATATAGAATCAGCATCCAAATCCCATGGGAATGAAACGGAGTTGCAAACATATTCTTCAGAACTCAATAAAAGAATCATGATGCTGTTTTAGATGTCAGTCACTAATTTAGTTCAGTGTTAGCAATTCAATCCCCACTGGAGCCATTCTCTCCAGTGATCACACATCCACCCAACAAAAATAACAAAAAACAAAAACAAAAACAAAAAGCAAAAAAATAGCAATTTTTACACCTCATCACCGACTTTTGACCCACAAAAGCTCATTTGGACTCCAACTAGAAACGGAGTCCAACATTCCAAATTTCCAACGCCAAACCCCAAGTGACGTCACAGGGTGACCCTCATATTTTATATTACCAGGAAATTCAGGGTGGGGTGAGGTGTTACAACAACAACAAACCTAAATTACAAAAATCAAGCCAATTCAAACCCCAAATCAAGCCCATTCTAAAGTCTATTTTTGGACCCAACAGGTGTGCGTCACTAGCCCAAATGTCCATCTCCATCGATGAGGAGGCAGTTCATCACAGTGCCAAAGTACCCAAATAAATTTCAAATATTTAAGAATTTTAAAAACAATAATACTGTACTCCAAATTAGGTCCCTTTTCAAACTATTCATCGAAGAAATTCGGGAGCTTGGCAACTGCTACTGAAACGGAATAAATACCAAATCAAATCATTAACAAAAATAAGAAGAATACAAAAAAAAATTAGGCCGAGGACAAAGGCCCCTCCCCCCCCCCCCCCCCCCCCCGAGCGAGCTAGCTACAGTAGCTGCCCGCCAAAAGAATACTGTAGACGTACAGGCACAGCGTACAATTTTTGCACAGAAGGGGAACGCTGGGAGGGAACGCTGCCCGTGTTTGAAAAAATACGTACAATACCGCCAGTGGGCCCGCTGCGTGCGCTGGAAATCGGGATTCAAAGGATTAGATACGGTCAAAGGATACCGGAAATGAGGGCGCGTGGCGGCTGGAGGAGGGGCCTCCCAGGGATGCGGGTAGTTTGACCGAGGGGGGCAGGTTTGACCGGCCGCAGTCACTGGTGGGTCCCGCCATGGAGATCAAGGCCGCCGTATTAACTCTTTGTTTTTTTTAATTTTTTAATTCTTGGGAAGCTGACCGTACGATACTCTCTCGATGAAGGAGGGGCGATACTTCTGTGGGCAGACATTCGGTGGCGGGGGGCTGGGGGGCAGTGTGTGGGGGGGGGTTCGAGACGAGCAGGGAGGAGGCTTGCCCCCCTTTCTTGCCCCACGTTTTACCCCTACGGAAAAACACTGGGAATTTCTTATTTGCCACCCAAGATGAAGTTTGCAAATTTTGAATTCATATTTGGAATTTGAGGAATTTGAGGTCTGAAATTTGAACCGAGAGGCGAAGAAATACAAAATTAATGTAGTAGAAAATGGGGGGAATTTTTTACATTTATCCTTGGTTAATTGGATAGACACAAAGAATAGGGGTCAATTCTTCTAGACAAAGATCGACTTCCACCTTGGAATGCATATAGGTAAAGGTAAAGGTAAAGGAAAAAATAGAGAGAAGCATTTTATATGTGTATACTTATTCCAAAAATTATTTATTATCCTAAATTTCTAAAAGTTTTCAACTATGTTTTCATCGAAAATGCTCCGAAATTGCCATTTTCTAATACAAGTACCAAATTTTAGGGGAAAAAATATTTTTGGACACATGGGATTGTATGATCTTGTAGTACACCAATTTGAGAAGATGTAAGAAAATTTTCAAGATTTTTCCTATGTACAGTACATAGCAAGAAATTAGCATTTCAATTGAGAAAAATCCTTTTGGAGGGCCTTGTGAAAAATTGGGTAGATGCCCTTGTGGCTTCACAAGGTCACATTTGTATGAAAAAAATGTCCAGAAATGGTGGTGGTTATTTGGATTCATTCTTTAAGGCAAGTTGGCTATGTTCTTGAAAAAATTTAAATCATTTGGAATTATGCAATATGTATGAAAAATAGTAAGTGCAAAGAAGTAGAAAATGATTCAAAACACTAAATGTTAAGAATTTTGTTGTGGTACTGAAAAATGCCAATATCAATGGTTGAAATGTTGTAATAAAAAATCTACACCCAATACTTTTATTTTTTTTCAAAAATCTTGAAAATTGAGTTAAATAAAGGACTTTAAAGTTTATCTCAAAGTAGAGATTCTTTAACTACCTACAAACTAAAACTCCTTGTAACTTTTACTTCATTAATCAAAATGGAATGATTCAAAGCTTTCTACATATATGTAAATCTAGAAAATCAATTTCAAATTTTTATTTCTAAAAAAATTGATTTTAAAAGATTTTTTTTGAGCTGCCTAGTCTAATCTTATTCATTGAAAATTTCACATCATACAACAACTTTTTAATCATGTAGTCAAAAGTTATGACAATTGCTGGATCCCAAAGTTACTCCTCAAGCACATATTTTTTGAAAAAGATAAAAATTAACCTTGGACTTTTAGGGGTTAATTACTTTCATTCAAATATTGATGATATCAATACTTAGAAAACAATTTTGCAATTTCATCCTAATCATTTTGTTCTACATGCATAATTTTGTTTCATGTCATTAATCATGATAAATATGATAAAAATTTATAAAAAAATTCAATTTTAATACCAAAGTTGTCAAAAAAAAATTATATTATAAAAAAATAAGAAATAAAACTTAATTGAATAGATTGATATGTATATAGAAAAATTTTAATCATTTATTCCAACCAATAAGATGAAATTTGTAAAGAGTTTCATTTTGCAAGCAAGAAAGGCCAAAAAAAATGTTTAAAGTTATTTTTTGAACTCAATTTTTAGAATTCTCAAATAAAAACAAGAGCATAAGATCTTTAATGCTTACTAGAACATTTTTTCAATGAGGATTAATAATTCTAAATCCATGTCAAAGTTATTAGTGATTTAGAATTTTTTTTTAATGCAATATTACCTTCCACTTCATAACTTTTTTGAAGATGAGTCTAAATTACTTTTATCGGGTTTTTTCAATCCACTTTCCAACACTTTGAATAAAGTGTAAAATGCAAAAGCTATTAGACATGCAAGCTTTATATTAAAAAATTTGAGAACAAAATTTCGCTTTTGGGAGGATCTTGAAAAAACTACTTTTGTATTTAATAATATTATAATAGAGGTTTTATGAAAATTTGTAAATATATTTTATATTTTTACAAATTTTACCAATCTGAGTATTACAATGCTACAGACTCTTGAAAGTTCAAATGCCCTTGGATTGTGAATCCTTACTCAATTTCTTGCTTATTCCTTTTTAGAAGCAAATAGACAGATCACACCATTGCAAAGGACAAAGCATACATCTAACCAAGGCCACAAAATTCCAGAGCACAATTTTTTTTTTCTTTTCAATTGGCTACAAACTAAAAGACATTAGCTTATTTTTGTAGATGGAATTTTCATTTTTTTCAATCAAAATAATTAGATTACTATTATTTTTTTAAGATCAATAGCAAATCTCAAATATGTGGTTGTATAGAAAAGTCACTTTTGGGTGTATAGGTTGTTATGACAAGAAATTGACAAACAATATAAAGAAAAAATTTAACAAACATTATTGTGAGAAATAAATTGGTTCTAATATCATTATGAGGAATGAGAAAGATAAAGAAAAGACATGTCATTAGGTTTGGTCACAATGCCAATGCCAATGAGGCAAAAAGAGGCAAACATGGTGTTCTTGTTTCAATCCCTCCAAATGCCATCAATCTTCTAAAACAACAAAGATGTTGATGTCCATTGAATAGACAATTCTGGACATCCAAATATGGATATAAAATACAAATACAAAATACATGTGAAATATATACATATTCACACAAATTCATATAGATACAATTTCATGTTGATTGCATTTCACACAAGTTTGACAAGAATACAAATAAAGAGGTGGGGGGTGGGGATTAGAGGAAATTTGAGGCCTCTATAGGGTCATTTCAATTTTGTTCCCGAAATCGTTCCTAGTACTATTGGCTGTTGTCAAGCCAAAAAATTAATTAATTAATTATATACATACATAAATTCAGTTTTGAAATGCAAAAAAAAGTCTAAAAAAAAATTTCACAACCCCCCCCCCCCGGATGACGTGGCACTCTCTCAACCACGTCAGATTTGTATTCCCATAGCAATTTCAACATTCACAAGGGCTGATAATTCACAGTCTTCCAAAGGCCCCAAATTTCTTCTAATGTTTGTAAGCACAATTCATGAATGTGCTCAAATTTTTTGATGTAAAAATTTTACAATGGTATAAGAATTACATGTGTACTCATTTTAGAATTTTTGTAAGAGCTTAACCTTGAAACGCCTGGGCCTATAGCCATTGGTTTCACAAGGCATTGTCCTCACTTAGTTTGTTGCCACTTTGTATGTAGATGTGTATGAAATTTTTATTTTTATTTTTATTTTTTAGAGATGAAGCTACATGTTTTCTATACTTCATGAAAATTTTAAATTTTTTTGAGAATTTTTCTTTTTGTGCAAATTTTTGAAGAAAAAGTGAAGAAAAAATCATATCAAATAAAAAATTATCTCAAAAAATCTGAAAATTTCACCATGTGTGTACATTACAGTGAAAAACATCATGGTGCAAATTCAGTTTCCGTGTCATTATATAATTCTCATTTAATTCTCATTAAAAATACAGTTGAAGTTCAAATTACAATAAAATATTCAATTTTATGAATTTTTCCAAAATTCAAATTGGAGTAGAAACTAGAGTAGAAGACCTTCATTTCATTAGTTGGACTCAAACTCAAAAAAGTCATTTTCAAGGAGAAATTTCAGATTTACTCGATTTCCCAAAATACACTGAAATGGCAAATTTTGCCATCCGTTTTTTTTCATTACTTCTCAATTATATGGAAATAAACATCAAATAGACCAAAAACTCCATTGGAAACTCTTTGTAATTCAACATACAAGGTCATTAAAAAAAGAATGGATGAAAATTTACTGTTGAGGTCTTCTTATGACCACCTGAAATCATTCAGAAGACATGAAATGGCTCCCTAGGTGTTCTACGGTTAATAACCAATGGGAGATTGACATATGTAACCGTTTTGTTTTGCGTGTGTGAATTAGAAGAAAAGCATGTGTTTTTCTTGGAGAACAACACAACTTTGTCACTATGACAATGACAATGAGCTCAAAAGAGATAACATTTGCCTTTTTAATTTTTCACATTTGATGATCACTAAGGGAAATTTCATCATAGATATTTATAATTCTCTAACTTTTAATACAATGTGGTATTTCAAAGACAAATAAATTTTTTTTTAAAGAACATGTCCATACCATTATAAGTGTCTTCAATTTTTCATACCTTGATCTCCACCCTAAACATATTTGAGTGAATGTTCCATCTATAATTCTTTGCAAAAATCATTGATGATTCTAATATTTCTATAATTTTGTAGGACAACAATGCACATGTATGATGTATCATTTTAAGTTGTCAATTGCATGGACCACTAATCTAGTGCACTTTAATCATCTCATACCTATAGTTCAATGAATCATAAAGTGAAAATAACCTATGACAAGCAAACCACTTATAACATGTACCTAGGGAATGACCCATTACACTCTTGCATCAACCCATGATAGGTTTTTTTTCCCCATAAATAAGATTTGTGCTATATTAGATTGAGTTAGTTGCCACAATTAATGTCTTGGATGATAGTGATAGAGTTACTAATAATTACACTAGAAAGTTTGAATTTTTAAGTGTAAATATATCACAAAAAGTGACTATTTGTTCCTTCATATTGTGGCTATATTAGAAAATGTTGTAGCCATGCTAAAAGTTATTATGATTGCTTTTGGTGGTAAGATGATTATTATGAAAACACTTTTTGTTGATTTGGGGGTAGTCTAGAGACTTTTGGGGGCTAATTGGACAACACACTTTAGAAATTCATAATAAATTTATACTTTGTCAATAAAATAAAATTTCAATTGCTCTTCCCACTTCTCACATTTGTCTTTATATAGATTTTTTTTTTATAAATTTCAACTATGTAAACAAAACAACCAATTATTCTTGCTTGTTATAAGTTGATTTATCTTAGTACCTCTAAGAATCTCATTTTCCATGTTTGAAATACAATTTGTAGAAACATAATGACCTTTAAAATGCATTGTTTAATGATCACAATTTTTTTAGTAGATGCGTCTATGAGATATATATAATTTGATTTGGCTTATAATTAAAATTATTTCATAATCAAACAATACGTTATGACTAAGGTTACTTCAATATAACATATTGCTCAATTAATGTTTTGTTACTATGAATATTCTTTCTTGATGTACATTTGATGGATTTTAAATTAACCTACCTTGCACTTACAAAATAATACAACCTTCAATATTGAATATTATAACTAATTTTTTGAACCTCCTAAATTTGTGCAACCACTTGCATTTTACTTCATCAAATATTTCCCAACAAGCAAAACTTTGTATTAAATTTTGTCCCAAGACATATTTGTCACAAGTATTAAGACAAATGCTATTCTAAAACCAAAAAGTTGTGGTTTCAATATATAAAACCAAGATTAATTTGAATGTATATTAAATTTCTAAATAAGATTCCTTTGTAATTTGGATGTTCATCTTTTAAATTGATTAAAATTTTATGTATGATATTGGTCTCTAAAAATTATATTGACATCTATTTTTATCAATAATACATTTCAAAGAACAATTTGTAGTGTACTTGACCAACAACTAAAACTTTCTCAATTTTTTGAAATGCCATTGTAATATATATATATATATATATATATATATATATATATATATATATATATATATATATATATATATATATATATATATATATATATATATATATATATATATATATATATATATATATATATATATATAATATTTGAGAATATTTAATCAAACCTCCTATATCCTATGTAATTTTTTAGTTTTTAAAATTTATTAAGATTAAGTACTTTTCTAATATAAATGTATTGATGAACAATGACATCGTAAGTTTTAGAAGATGTGGGCTACAAAGATGGATCCCAAGGTAGACAAGAAAACAAAATGTTCAACATTCACAATTGAATAATTAATTAAAGTTGGCAATTGTGATTAGTAAATGTACAAAAGTAAAAAGATTTGTTTTATTTCTATACTTTTTTTTGAAAAAATAATATTAAAAAATTATTGCATCTATTTTCAAAAAAATTATAATCTTTAACTATTGATTATGGTATAAAATAGCAACACCTATAATTGTGAATTTAAAGGTTTTGAATATGATTTCTTTTTATAGACACCCAATAAATTATTGGATCCTATTAGAAAGAGAAAATATTTCTTGTACACCTTTGAATGTGTTCTTTGGACATTGTGAGAGTAAGTTGTGAATTTTTAAAGAGATCAATAACTACAAATACACCTAATACTAACTATAGGGTTGATATTAAGATGTAGTATATCCCTATAATCACATCTATTCACTTCCAAAGATTTTCTAAGATTTTAGAGGCGATGGTTATGAATAATTACAAGATTATGGGTGTTGCTACTTTACACCTTAGCTTAGCAACTTTTTGGGTTGTGCTTGCTTATCATCTTCTTTGATTATAATCACTAAGATTGTTTTAAATAAAATTACTCTCTATACGGAATCACTTTCAACTTTGGGGACAAGTTGATACGGACACTTGGAGAACAAGTAGTGAAACAGAGGTGTGGGGGGACAAGTTGAAACAGAAGTGTCGAGGACAAGTTTGGTTGGATGCTTCAAGAACACATTTGATTTAGAATCTTGGAGGACAAGTTTCTTGAAAACTTTTCAATATGATCTTTGAAGGAACTTAAAGACATGGATGCAACTTCAAAACTTTCAATGATTTTTTTGTCATAAACAAACCATAAAGAGTCTCACTATTAAAAAAACCCATGTTTTTGTTGGTGTCCTATCTAAAACACACAATGGTCAATCCAAAATAAAAGATGTTTAACAAAACATCAAGATGTCAAAGTTATAGATGGCGCAAAAAAGTAGATTTTTGCATGTCACCATGTGATTGCAATGTCAATATGCAATTACCACTCACTAGTTTTTATAATTTGTCACCATTTTGCCACTCCCAACACGTAGTGTTTGGAAACTTCTTAAGTATGTTAGTTTCAAAACATGATATTAATTAGAAAAATAGGTAAGAAAATGTTCTTTAGAAACTTTTCAATACATAATGTGGTGACAATAAACAACACAATTTTAAAGCAATGAAGCTTTTAGCTTTAAGGTAATTAAAAAATTATTATTATTAAAAAAATTCTTGACAACACAACCTCTAAACGCTTTTTGTAGAATTTTACTACTTAGATGAAATGTAGGGATTTTTTTTCACAATTTTTATTTACAATCCTATAAAAAAAATACTTCCAACAACTTCATCGCCATTGATAGGTGAAGCTAATACTAATGCATTTCAACTACTTGTGATTATTGATTTAGCCAAATGTGCCCATCCTAATTCATACAAAAGTCTTGGACGATTGGAGGATCTCTATTTTGTAGGTTCAATGTTTAGTCCCATTACCCTCTATTAGCATCACTACCATAGTTGTAGTAACTTCAACAACCTCCTAGACTTTATGCAGTTTGGTACATTGTTGTGGCTAAAGTTGGGATTTGTATTGTAAAAACATTGACATTAGATGGAAAATGACCTTAGTTAGACTCTCTCTCTCTCATCTACAATTAATTCTAGACAAAATTGGATTGAGGTGCATTCCTCTTTCTTTTTTCGATTGTGTTTCTATCATTGTCACATTTAAAGTAAATTAAAAATTCATCAACATTTGAATGGAAATATAGATTTTGGCTCACAAGCAAATAGGTGGTTTGGAAAGCACTAAGCCACTGATTATTTTGAGCGATTAATCTCATTCTTGCTATTTTAATTGGAGCCTTGCATAGAAGATTTATAAATTTCTTGAAAAGAATTGCCAAAACTATGATTTTCCAAGAGCATTGTTGTCATTTTTAGAGGAATAGTATCACTACATTTGGATAAATATAGATAATTTTAGATGAATAAACAAAATGTTCTTTACATTCTATAGAATTCATCTATATTTGTAAACAAAAATTCTTCATCATCATTGTGAGGTTGTAACTAGTAGCTATTTTAATAAATTGAAAAAATAAATCATTGATTTAGATTTGTTGGTAATCCAAGAAGTCCTTTTGACTCCACAAGTTAATTCAATTAATGAGCTTAGATGTACTCACTTATTTACATTTCATTTTATTGACTAAAGCAAAATTTATATCCAAAAATGCATTGTAAAATCATTATGGTGTCTATCAATGAATTGAATTAAATTTGAATATCCATTTGGTTACAATTTATGATGGAAAATCATTTCAATTCCTTTAACCTTTAAACGCACAAACATCCAAAAAGTGGATGCACCTTTGTCAACCTCCATTACAACTTTTAAAAGAACTATTTTTAAAATTTGATTTCAACTAAGAAAACAAAGCTTGACAAGTTTTGTTTCTATTTCATTTTAAAGTTTTGAGAAATGTCAAAAATTGAAAGAGTTATTGCAATTGAAAGCTCCATGCGCTAAAATCCAAATAATACAAAATGATGTGCTTTTCATTCAAGTTTAAAAAAAATGGATTTGGAATTTAAATTATAAAATTATGTTTCTCATTCCACTCTTCATTTATAGTAAAAATTATAGATTATTCTAATGTATATTGTAATTAATATAATATTATTTTCACCTTTAATTTTTTTAAATCACAATAATTTTATTTTTCCTTCAATATTATTGAAAAAAATAAAAAATAAATAGAAAAATTATTTTTCTACTAGCAAAAAATATAAATTTTTTGTACCTCAATTATATAAAAGGATAAATTTGGTTTGATAGTCGAATTTGACTTCAAGGTGTTTGATGTGGCTATTTTGAGTATAAAAATAAAATTATCAAATGAAAATTTTTCATGCTAATTTCCATTGCTATTTTTACCTTCCAAAAAAATTTCAAATAATTTGGATTATTTTTGCTATTTTTACTCATTTATTTGCAACAAAATGATAACAATCAAAAAAATTTATGAAACAAATTGCAAATTTTCAAAGTGATAGAGAAGTCAAAGTTTCAAATGGTAAAATATCAAATTGTTGTTTGAACACTATTGACAAGGCTAAAATTAGCATAGATAAGAAGTTTGACCATTTCACAATGGATCAAGTCTTTAAGGGATTAAATTCTTGGAGCACAACTCTTGAAACTAAAATTCGGACATTTATATTTTGGATAGATTACAAAAGATCTATAACTATTGTATGTGCTTTTCAATTTTTTTATAAAATTGATCCATTTTAATGCAAATTTCATATACACGTAAAAATGAAAAGCAAGTGAAAAGTAAATTTTAAATACAAATAATATTTATAATTAATATACTCATTAGATAAAACACTTTGAAGACCAACATCTTTGTCTTAGATAAATAGGAAAATCCCATGGTTTTGCTAAATATAAATTGGATTTGTTCATTGTCATTATTAAAAATGACATAATCAATTAATCATCCACAATTATACCAATGGAATTCAAAAGTGACTAAAAAATTTACAACTTATGGACTTTCCATAATGGTCAATATGGAAAATTCCATACTATCTAATGTTTCATCAAAATATAGTACACCTACTTCTCAAATCAATATCGTTTCAATATCTAATATATTTTTTAACATATTCCTAGTAGTGTTGTACAAATTTTGATAAGGGTGGATTTTAGTTGGTATTTTATATGTTAACACCTAAAGTTCTTTAAGCTCTTTTGGAGTCTTTTGAAAGCTTGTGTAGGTTCATATGAAGTCAATTTTATGTGGATGAAAGTAGAATTTTTACCAAAGATGCACATTTCTATAAGCTTCTCAAACATATAATTTTTTCTTCCAATTGGGTGCTTAAATCAAAAGTTATGGTGTTTGAAAGTTTTAGGGTGGCTTTGGTAGCATGCTAATAGAAAAAGCAAAGTAGTGACATAGGATGTGAAGGATTTTTTTTAGTAATTTTGAATGCTTAAAGTAGATCAACACAATTCTATTAAATGCCCAATTCTGTCCCCTACATTTGGCTCTAATTTTGTGTGGAGAAACAAGCAAAGCCATTCATTTTTCTAACAAAATCAATGCATTATTGCCTTCAAGGGGTAACATGTCAATTCCTTATTGGTGAGTACTTAAGTGCCAATAGATACATAGAAAGGCGGTTATCGGTTGATTATGGGACATTTATGACTTCACTCTATGGGTGGGTTTGTAAATTTAGGGTAAACCACTTTAGAAATTTACAAAAATTACAACTTTAATCGGAATTATAATTCCACTTAGTTTGATTTATGAAACAAGTGCACACCTCTAAAAAAATATGTGCCCTTCTTGGAGTGTCTCCAAGATATTCAAATTGCAAATTAGGGTGGTAATAGGCTTGTCTACCTTATATCTTGTAGTTTATGAAGCTAAATTGGCTAAAACTTTTTCTACACATTTTCATATCATTATAAAAAATAATAAGTGGTTTAAAATGAAAAAGATACATTTTTTTTACAATTTTTCATTGAATGCATTATAAATCGTAATTTTAGAACAATTTTAGAATAATTTGTGCAAATTCTAGAGTACATTCAAGATGTCTTTTTTATTTTCAATATTCTACTTGATTAAAGATTAGAAGTTTTGAGTTGATTGTTGAAGTTTTCATTCTTTCCAAAAATGAGTTATGTAAAAACAATTGAAATTTTGCTCATGTAGCTTTAGGAGGGACATCTTCTCAGTGCAATATGTTTTTTGGTATGTTGGACACCTCCATTTTTTGAAAATTTGTCATGCCAATAACTAAGATAACTACCTATCTAATGGTCTAAGTTCCCAAAGTTCTATAGTGCCTCTTTCTCTACAAAGTTGAGTCAAACTATGCTCACTTTGTTATGTAAAACCCAAAATTTCTTTTCTTCTAACTTCAAACATAATAATCTCACAATTGATATGGTCAAATGGACTAAATTTTTTTTTCAACAATTTTTGTTACTTCCCTTTCATTTGTACTATATAGATTCTCACAACTTTCCTTTGCAAATCATCTAAGGTAGATCAACCCATTTTTGTTCATTGTTTAATTTCTTCATTCTATTTCTAGCCCCAATTCCGTCCAAATATCATCCAAATCCATTTTTTTTTGACAAAATCACTATACTAATGCCAATAAAGGATAGTATGTCAATTCTTTTGTGGTGAATGCTTAAATACCATTTGATACATGAGAGGGTGGTTATGGATTGTCTGTAGGATGTTCATGGTTCCATTCTACAAATGGTTTTATAATTTCAAGTCAAAACACTTCAGAAATTCATAAAAATTACAATTGTAATTAAAGTACTAAAGTACCACATGGATTTGATTCATAAAACAAGTACACAAACCTTTGAAAAAATGTGCCCTTTTTGGAATTGACCTCAAGATATTCAAATTGCTAGTTTGTATGGTAATAGGATTGTCTATCCTATAGTTCAAGGTGTATAAGTATCTTTGACCTCAAAAGGTAATTCTTTTAGATAAAAAAATTATCCCTAAAAACGACTATATTAAATTAAATTACTAAATTTTAATTAGCATAATTAAAACTTAATGTTTTGAGCTTAAAAAAAAAACGGTCATGTGAAAATTACAAATTATATTCAATTTATAATCAAGTTCTAGAAAAACAACAATTGGTTTTATAATTTATTGAAAAATACTCCATATGGTTTAGTGTAATAGTTGATCCAACTATAATGGATGTGATCTATAGATCACATTTTACAATTATTGTTTGAAAGTCATCATTATTTAATTATCCTCTAAAATGCATTGTAAAATACATCTCAACAATTTTAGAAATCTCAAATATCTCCCTATCCTAAAGAATTACCCATATTAGTTTCACATCTCTTTTTAAATTTTTGTACATTTTTGTTTATAACTTTATATAAATATGTTACTTCCATCAAATTGGTGATAAAAAAAAGGAGTTTTTCAATACCCTAGCATTATCTTTGGATGAAAAGTTATTTAGATTAATATCACTGTAGACTCCGAAACACATTGTTCATCATCTTGAATATGAACTTCTAAGGACTTAGGGATTTAAATACTTTTCTTTTTAACATTTTCTAAGAATTGTTCACAATTGATGCTGTTGCAATAAATCTTAGGTATTGATAATTAAGAAAATTAAAAATACTCCATTTATAATTGAGAGACATACATAGTGTGGTTCAAGTCGACAAGGTACTTGAGCCTACAACAATACTTATCTTGATCCCCCTATTTTGGTGGTTTACATGACAAAAGAAATTACTGCATTATTAGTAAATCGAGAGAAATAAACCCCAATGCCAATTATTTCAGCAGTTTTTAATAATCAAGTTATGTTTTACGAAAAAAATTAAATTGAAGACATAATGTAGTTTATATATAACACTAGACCCACTTCAAATGGATATACATGAAAGACAAAATGTATAACTCTCATTGGTTGCTTAGACTTGTCAATTTGAATCATAGTAGTGAGAAAAATAATTCCCAAATCATCATGAATTGGCTTAATTTAGACATGAATGAATTAAGTTGGGTTTGATTTGAATATGTTTTGTTGATTTGGATATTATATCTACCAGTGTTATTCAAGTTCATTTTTAAAATGTAGAATAATGGAAGGTGTCTCATTTGGGTGTAATATAAAAGACATTTTTCATTCTATCTTATTGTACTTTGGTTTATGGACTTGGTCAGATTTTGCTTGCTCTAAATTTCCATTTTGAAAAATTGAGCAATACGATGATTTTTAAAATTTTATTGTTCTTATGTTGGTACAAATATACTATGAGACATCATAGGTCCACATTATGTGTCTTTGGTAAGTTATTGCCAAATTGGAGTGTTTGAATTCAAAGTTTGAGGATTCTAAATTTAAGGAGTTTTGTTCTTAGGGAAATAGGATGCTAAAGTCGTCATGTAAAGTATGTCCTATAGGATGAATTTCATGTTTAGCAAGTTAATTGTAAGAAAATTAGGCTCCTATTTTGTCCTGTCTTAATTTTTTGTTCTTCACCTCACAAAGTTAATTTGGAGCCTCTAATTGCAGTACAGAGGAGTAACTTAGAAATTTTCAGCAAACAAAGTGTGACACAATATAAGGGGGTATTAATTCACAGTGTTTAAGATTTAGAAATAATTTAAAATATGGTGTGTTGAAATCATGTGCACTCAATTATAAGTAAGACACATAGGTCAATAATATCCCATATTTTTAATTTTTTTCTTCTAAAATAGGATCCTAGATATGAATCCTAAGATTTTATTGTCACTAGGTTCAATTTATGGAATTGATGTGGGATGTGCCTGGATGAAAAAATGACTTGTTATTGATCCATTTAGATGGACAAATTCATTTTTTGTATGTATGTGTTGCTAGTGATGTCGTAGCTTGTAAGTGGGTAGAGTTTGGAAAGTACACCAAGCATTCTCGCACAGTGTTTTAGTGTATTTCCAAGTAGTTCAAGGTTTATTCTCCTTCCAATTTTTTTTCCTTAAGGTAGTTTATAATTTTTTTTCCTTTTTATTATTTTTGGCTCAAGGTACCTCAAGGGTTATTTCCCTTCCCATTTTTTTGGCTCAAATCATAGGTTATAATTTTTTTCCTTCCCATTTTTTGGGGCTCAAGGTGGTTTATGAGATTTTTTCTATATTTTTTTGGCTCAAGATAGTTTAAGGTTTTCTTTCCTTTCTATTTTTTTAGCTTGAAGGTAGTTTAGGACTTTTTTCCTTCCCATTTTATTAGTGGCTTAAGGTAGTTTGTGATTTTTTGGCTTTCTAATTTTCCGTATCATTTGTTTTTGTCTCTAATCTTTTGATTTACCTTTTTCACTTTATTTATTTTTCCTTATAATGAAGTAAGGGTATTAAAAAATACCCCTCTTTGCAAATTCAAAATAATGGTATAGGAGATGAAAATACAATAAATTCCAAAATTAAGTAATAATAGGGACCATTTTATTGGTCTTGAAAATCTAAATACCCCCCCCCCCCCCCCTCCTCCCCCCTAAAAAATTTGGTTGCATGTGATATTCAAATTTATGCATAGAGTGATCCCTTCCCTGTAAATTGCAAATATGATTTCAAAACTTCAAAACTTCATCATGTGTGGCAAATAAAATAAAAATTTTCCTAGGGATAAATTCACCTTCTAGGACCTATTTCATATGGCCACTTTAATGTCTTGCAATAGTAAACACCTATATTTTTTTAAGGTTGCAGCATCCTTCACATTGCAAAATGCCTTCATATGAAGGGGAGAAAATCGACTCCCACTTCCATCTCAAAGGGTTGATAAGTGTGACTATACAATTGAAGGATTGCCCTAAAAATTGAAGGGTATAGGAATGGCTACCAAACACGAGGCCAAAGGGATCATAATGGATAATGATTGTAATTTTTAATTGAATCTTATTGTGACATGAAGAAGATTCTAATGCACTTTTACATGCAACATTTAGACATCAAATGAACAAGTTATGAATTTTCAAAGTATTGTCTAGGCATGTAAAGGAGCTGATCCATTTCCAACCACTTCAACAATTAAGGGCATGTGGAGTGCGGATTTCCTAAGTATAGAAATTTTCCCTAATGTAGAAATAGAGTTTGGAAGGATTATATAATTTTCCAAAGATTTTGAACTCAAAATACAATTATCATAAATTTTTTAGCTGAACTATACTATACAACCTATACTAGTCATATAGATTTTCTATTTCCAACCATGGTTTGGTTGTAAAATCAACCAAGGATTGGTTGCAATATTGAGAGCATATCAATCAATGATAATGCACCACAACTACTTTGGAACCGCACCACAACTTCATAGAAAGAGATCAATCTATAGGTTGGAAATGGAAGGTGATCATAAATAGGTCGGCTCCTATATATCAATCAATCCTTTCATAAGCTCCAACTCATGTTCAAATTGTGTACATCTTGCATAATCAATATATGTAGTTTTATGATCACTTATTTGATCCAACCCTAGATATCTTCAAATCAAATCCATCCCTATTTCCGTTCCAGTTTCCCTCCACGGTGACCTAGATAAACATCAATCTTGGAGTACCTACCATGCCAATTTGGCACCATCTGATTGAAGGATTAATTATTATTAATGGCTGTTAATTAATGGCCAAACTGCAATTCACTCTTTTTGGTACATTGTCAATCCAATTACAGGATTAAAATGGTCTGGAAAATCTTCTTATTGGCAGTGCTCAGTAAAATTAATTAATGTGATCCATGAGAGATTAGGGGGTTGCTGGTGTCATTCCTTGAGAACATTTTGTCGAGCCATTTTCATTTTTTTAAACGTCAGAATGTCTTGACAAAGAGCCAGGATTTGGTTTCAGTTAGGATTGAGCGAGGTCTCGGATAATATATATATCACATTACCTGAATAATTGGGTGCTGTTTTTGACAGATTTTCTACTCGAATAATTAAGCGTATATGCCCTCGAGATTTTTTGAAAGTCCCTGTTCTAGTATGATGGATTTCTTCAGGGAGACAACCCTGCAATATGGGCCCGATTTGCTATGCAACAGTTTTCTAACTTAGAGTAATATAAGTTATGACAATTATACATGATTTTGGTCTAAGTATGCTGGTGATGGCCACGGGCATTGATTACTAATTAGAAATACTTGGAAGAAATTTGTTGAAGAGGAAATCTTTCAGTTCATGGAAATGTTCACCAATCCACTTAGAAACGAATCCATTTGAGAAATTTTGTTGCAATTTGGATGATTGTTTGGGCATTTTTGGGGGGGGTTATTTCATGCACTTGTAAAAAACGGACTGGTGGGAAATGTCCTGTTCAATTCCAAGGATTGATGTGCTCAAAAATTAGGGTTTCTTGCTCGATTGGATGATTTTGATTGTTTAATCAGGTGTTATGCAATCGGGTGTTATGCTTTTACTCATATTTTGTTTTCCTTCTAATGGAAGTCCCCTCCCCCCAATGCTGTTTACATTGCACAATGCCACTTGTCATTGAGGATTTTGCACAAAAAAAACAAAAAAAACTCCTTGTCATCAACCTTCCTCATAAACGCATTTTTTTTTTTTTTTGTGAAATCCCTGATGACAAACGACACTACCCTATACTAAAAATGAAGAATAAATCATTCACAAAATATTTAATTTTAAAATGCTGTGGAAGAATTGGCACACTTCAAAACAGTGTAAAAGTGGGAATGTAGAATAAAGTGATCATGTATGTACGGAGTTGCTACTAACTTAACAAGGTCCTTTTGACTTTGTCAAGAAAGTTTTCCTACTTTCATTGCTTTCTACAGAGCTCAGGTGTGTATCTGGATCCCTTTTTGTCAAAACAGGAAAGAAAAGTACCAGATGTTGCCAAGAATTTGGAGCCAGGCTCAAAGCCCATTCATTGTCAACTCCTTGGACAGACCGGGGACGGGTTCAGGGTAGGAGGTTCATAAACTAACCATTTATGAGCTGGAACTGATTTTTCAGGGAGGTGAAACTTCTTCAAATATTTTTTCAATAAATTTTCTTTGAAAGACAATTAGATTTGGCATCAACCCAAGTCATTTTTATATTTTTTGGAGTTTTGTGAAATTAGTTATGAGATTTTGAAGCTAAAGTGGCATAGGGCTCTAATAGTGTCCACCTCCTACCATGTACATTGTTTGTATATGCCTGAAAGCTACAGAAAAAAGCAACATGTACATGCCGTGTACATTTAAGGAGGTGGATGCTTTTAGAGCCTGTGCACTTTTAGAACCTCCCTACCTTACTCACTTGCTCCTGACCGGATGTCACCCGATTTCTTCAGTATTCTTTGTTTGGCTTTTTCCACTTTTAGGTCTCCGCTTCTCGACAAGTTCCAGGCATGGGATTGAAAAACCGACAGACTGCCGTGATGTCACATGAAAAATAATCTACCTCGCTGCTTTCAGTGCCGTGGCTCCAGCCCTGCCTCCAATTCAAGGTCCTCGCGGAACAATCCAGTTGTTAGTAGGGTGAGCATTTTTGACTCAGCCGGTGTGTCATATTTTTCTTAGGGATAAAAGGACATATGTAGAATTGACGGACATTCCTTCAAAAATTTATTTTATTCATATTAATAATGCTTACATCATTGTGGACATGTATACATACTTTTTACCACCACTTTTTTTATTAGAAAATCTGGGCTATGTTTTTAGAGATCAAAGTTTTATGTTTAATAAATGAAAAGTTATTTAGAAGGAATGTTACATATTAGAAGAATTGTGTTCATCATCTTGAATATGGACTTTGGGTGTTTGGAGGTAAAGAGAACCTTTCTTGGAAATAAACCTTAAATGAGCTCTAAAGCAGCATGAGCTCTAAAGCACCTTATATTCATATATAGTAGTTATATCAATAATTATGTAAATGTTGAAATATGTGCAACTATTGTCCATATATACGTGGTGCTTTGTCAATATATTTGGGCATACTTTTAATCTATTGTTGGTTAGCTTCCAAAAAGCACTTTCAATTAAAAAAAAAATAGAATTATTCTCCAATGGACAATCAATCTTGAACTAAACAAAGGATATTTGTGCAAAGTCAAATTTAAATGGATCTTTTCAATATCTTAAAGATAAACTATGGACTATATCCTCTTTCTAAGAATATAATTAAAGAAATCTCAATTGGATAATTATTTAAACTATAAATTCTATAGATAAAAAAATGGGAAGTGTGAGCAATTTTTGTTGGTATATAATAAAATTCATCTTCTTTTTTGAAATTTAACATGTTTGTAATTTAATCCCTTAACGCCTCAATCCTTTTCCGATTATTTGCACATTTTGGCTTATATCTTTTTATAGAAATATCATTTATTGCAATTTCAAGAAATTTGTTATGAAAGAAAGTTTTTTCTTCAAGATTCAAGTATTAGATTGGATGAATGAAAAGTTTGCTAAACAATACAACACCTAAAAGTGCTTTGTTCATCATCCAAAATATGGACGTTAGAGCGCTTTAGGGTTAAATGATATGGCATGCAATAATACAAAAATAAGGCTATGTATAGTGTTCCATGAAGTGTCACTCTACTAATGCAATTGGGCATAGTTTGATAAAACATTAAAAATCTAATTTGTAATACTATATTATAATCTTGCAATTTACACAATCATAGTTGGCAAAAATATTCCAATATACTCCAATAATAGAATAGTAGAATTTAGTATAGTTGAAATTTCAATTTCAATTTTTTTTCCCAATTTTTTCCATTTTTGTTCAATGCTTTAGAAAAATTACAATTCTCGATAATTGCTACCAAATGTATCCTTTAGTAAATAATACCTTCCAACAACAAGGGTCAATAAAATATGTCTATTTCTAATTCTTTAAAGTTTTTATAAAAGAGATTATTATGATTCATAAATAGAACATCTATAGTCACATCTTTAAAAAATTATGAATATTTTTCAAATCAATATAGAAGCATTGCACTTAGACAATTCATCAATGCCATGTTGTGTCAACTTCTTAAAAAGCCACATGTAATGTGCCATCATCACATAACTATTTGTTATTCCATGATAAAACTAGATACCTCACTATGTAGGCCATGCCTTTTACTACAAGCATCAACATTCCAAGAACCAACTCCAATCTAATTTTAGAATCACCTTGTGAACTTTTTCCATTCTGAAATTCTAGCTTCATGTATAAAATTGAACTAAGGTATAGCTTGTCTCATTCCTCAAGCCAATCTCATAAACAATTTCTGCACTATAGGAAGCACCCAAGGTATTAGCCGAAGGCAAAAACTCCACATCTTACATCTTTGCAGCAATCTCTGTAATTGATGATTTATGTCCCCAACCAAGGTAGGAGGTCCATAAAGCACTTGGACTCTAAAAGCATCCACCTCCTGAAATTAATATTATATGTACATTTTGCTCTTGTTGCACCAACAACGTACAGGATACATTTCAGGAGGTGAATGCTTATAGTGACCACTATGTTTCAACTTCAAAAATTCAGAACTGATTCCTCAAAACTCCAAAAAAATATGAAAAGACTTGGGTTAGATGCTAATTCCATTTGTCTTCCAAGGAAAATTTACTGAAAAATACTTCAAGAAGTTTAACCTCCCCAAATGCAATTTGTCAATGAATCTGTGATTTCCTTGGTTTTCTGCAGGAAATATCTGACACAAACTTATTGCATGATGCACCAACATTCTTTTTATCGGTCTTTGAAATAAATATTAGCAATTTCACCATATCTTCACCATCAGTCAGCAATTTCTAATCACCTTCGATGACCGCTGGTTCTTGAAGGTCAATACCTGCACCTGCCTGAGCTGCGACAGACACTTCAGAGGTACCCTGATCTCTTTCAGCGTGTCGGAAACTGTACATCACCAGGGCAGTGATCCTCTTTTTGAGCAGCCTGAGGTTTACAGAAGCACTCTGGCCATGGATTGGTATAAAACGACTCTGGTTCAACTCGTGGGTGGCGGTCAGTAACCCACGAATTCCGCATAACAGTCTTCACCTTTTCTTCGAATTCTTCCTGCCCAAGTGATCCCTCCTCCTTTCCCATGAAGATAGGAGCCAATGCCTTCCTGTCAGGTCTGATAGTAGTATGAAACCCGGAGTACAACCTATGTCCCACCAAATTATTGGCGAAGTTGCTGGGTCCATCGTATGTGGGCATAAAAATATCAGACAGTAGACATACCATATAATCCACTGCAGGGCCAAGCAAACCTTTGCCTTCAATACTGATTCTGTTTAGTTCACCAGCAGTAGCCACTGTAGTACGATTTTCAAGACGAGGAAAGAGTTTGCGCAGCGGCTCCATGAACCGTTCACCACCAAATATATCTCCTGGAATAGCAAATAACGAATTTATCAGTTCAAGGTAATTAATGATATGGAGATGGAACAGTTTTGTTGATGAGAAAGACTTCACTATTCAAACTGTATCAAAACAACTTAAACTGAACATTTTCAAGAAGCAAACAGAGCAATATCTGACACCAAGTAGTTTGGACAGGTCTAAATTCTTTTGGTTTTGAAACAGATTGTTAATAGCCGATCCCGAAGGAAACGTCAAGAGAGATTCAGGGGATGTGTGTTCGTCAAAACACCGAAGTGTGAACATCCAGAACTATTATCTGCTGGCACTCACTCCGTCAAGCTACTCACGTGCGTAACTAGACAATTTCAGATGAAATCAAAATACGATCTCTGCACAACAAATATCACATACCAGAAATATGCATCTGAAGTTACCTGCGGCAAGATAAATGCGCGTAGAATTATCGTAGCCGATAGACCTCAATATCAACCCCACCTGCATCATATCCATATGAATCTAATGACTGACAATTCAACAAACTCTTAAATTCGTCAGAAATTGCGAAGCATCAATGCATGGAGAATTCACAACTAAGAATACAAGGGCATGATACTATATGAACAGTATTGAAGATACCCACTTCTTCTGGAGTAAGGGGGCATTTCCCAATCAAACGTCTATCAGTATAATGCAACGTTTTCTCTGCAAAATTCTCCTTTCGATACTTTACAAGTATTGCTTGCTCGACAGGCGTAAAAATGTCTACACACCTGTCTCGTGCAACCATTACACTCCGTCAATATTCACTCCCAGATAACACAGGAAACTACAAAACCAAAACACGACACTGCTAGCGCGAGAATGAAAAATCGAACTATGACACTGCAACTAAGTGCTAAAATAATGATAAAGTCTACTCTAAGCAATACCCCACGACCTGAGGATAAAGAGATCGCTGTTTACCTTTTTCAATAAGTGACAGAAACTTTACACGACATACTCACAATTCGGTGATAGAAACTTCATAAAAGTGGATTATAGCACAAATTACAAACCATCACTAAATTTACCCTGCAAATGCGAGCATGTCCATTTCAAACCGAAGATGGATAGCAAGGAATTGGCCTTCAGCTCGTAGTCGAGCAACAATCTTGCTGCTAAGACTCATAACATCCTCCCGAAAGCGCAGTGCATGAAAATTAACCCGGCACCGAAGACGCTGATACTCATGATTATCTAATTCCTCAGCAAGGCGATGTGAAAATGGACTCAGCTGAATAGCTCCATGCTCTTTCATCTTTGCAAGAGCCACCGTCTCGTACCATGAAGGGTGCGCATCCCGAGGAGGCCGCAGCTGTCAGTAGAGATACTCAATTAATCAACATCTGAATGACGCGTCATATGGTACTGATTCATTCTGGTCACTATATCAGACTTGTTACAGCATACATTCTCCTACTAATCGCTACATTTTCATACCTGAAAGGGCTTCATTCTTCTTTGCTTCTTGTGACCAACCCCTACAAGGGGTAGACCCTTCACAATCATCACGTCGTTGGCAAGTGTGGAGATGAAATGCCTCACGTCGTATATTCCTGAGAAGCCACTGGAAAAAGACACGTTCGAGTCACAGGCCTACGCTGAGCAGATTGTGACACTGGATTTATCAACTTGTACTGTCATAGAACGTTACAGTCGTTCTTTTCGCTAAAGCGACAAATAAGTCGGCAACAATCGTACTGAGAGAGCCTTGACATGGACACAATCGGTCCTAGTGATTTACCTTTTGTCATGCCAAAAAGAATTTGTATCTAACTCTGGTAAAACAAGGGTGGCATTCATGATTCGTGCTGCTAGCACGGCATTACAAATCTGCAAGACGAAATAAAGAGGTCAGTCGTCTGAACTCAGAAGTCGTTTGAATTTGGCAGCTAATGATGTTAAGCTCTTGAAGCGATGACTTACTGCACCCCGCTGCTGGTTGAGGCCACCATTGCATCGCACCACTAAGTATCCGTTGCTTCTTTCTGGTGGTGCTGCGAGTGAACATGGGCATAATCGTCAGAAAGAGAAACAAAAATAGACTGCAGTCACTGCCCAGTGCTTGTTAAAATGGCTAGACTAAATTTTAATGTTGCCTATCAGTAAGCACAAGCACTGGTTCACGAGGCACAGGATAGGATGATTATGATGAAAACATAGGAACGAGACAAGAGGGGCCAAGTCAACTACCTACGTGGCCATTGAGGATTTCGCAAAGCCGCTGATGGTCGCCAGCCCAAGGAGGGTGACCTACTGCGAAGTCTGCCAAATGTAGCCTATAGACAGGATGCCCAAACAGATAGTGAAAATTTTCCCCAAACTAGACAACAAATCGATACAATTATACAAAACGGCAATGAATATTATCATGAAACCATGAAACCAAGTCACACCAAATTATGCTTGGGTTACGTATAAACAAATTTTTAAGTTTTCATTGCAGTGCTGATCTTTGTACTGAAACGGATGTCCTAAAATCCAAAGTTTCGCAAACTACCGAAAGAAAGAGCCCAATACAATGACTTAATAATAACGACGTCGTAATGAACTCTCAAGCGAATAGCTTCCAGGACCACAGCCCCGATGTACTGGGCAAAGATGTACGAGTACAGTAACGAAAACGCCTTCTTTGAAGACCAAGAAAGAGACAAATTATCAATACTACAGCAGAGATCAATACCACTCCCAAAAAAAATCAATCACCTGAGTTGCGTTTTGATATGCTGGCGAAGTTGACGACCTTTCATGATCGACCTCCAATGAAAAGCCAAAATCCTGCAAGGAGAACACAAACCCATTTTGATGGTTGTGTTCGACACTGCATGCATAGCTCGTAATACGCATAGAACGTTTGAAGTAAATGTTGCCAGTTGAATGCTTCTTATATGCAAGAGGAGCAGTACAATTAAAACCACGGAGCAAGAATTACTCAAAAAAAAAGGCAAGACTCAGGTTCTTTAACATGACCTTACAGGAGTCAAACTTCTTAGGGTGCACTCCGTTAACTCATAGTATGCCACACTGGTTTCTAATATACGATAAGCAAATCGCAAGCATGTTCCAAATCGTTAGTGCATAATACGCAGTCGTTCAGTCGTTATTTGGGGAAGCTGAACATTGTAGTAAGTAATCGTTTACTCAAGGTCGTATCATACCATGGAGATAAGCTTCAGCTTGTCCTGCCTCATGCGAAAGAGCAGAGATACAACGCAAAGGAGAAATAGCACGCCCGGGGCCATCGATCGTCTTGAAAGGACCTTCATTTTCGTTCTCCATGATTTCTCAGCCAACTGCTCGTCCTCAGCGTCGTGGGTCTTCAAAGGAGTAATTCTATTCACAAACATAATTCGCACATCAATCTCCTCTTGACTTCACATATTTAATGCCAATATCCATGTCAGATCAAAATCAGCCCTTCCGCAACCACAAACAAATAGATCCTTCCTACGGCGGACACATAGAACCAGAATTGTTCGTGAGTAAAACTTCTGCCAGTCTCAAGATCAATTCATACAGTAAACGAAGTTGAGAACAATTCTCTCCAAATGCCTAATAACAAAGATTCTTCAGGCAAGAAGAATCCTGGAGGGATGTCAACATATGCCACAAAATCATGTGACATTCCAAACTTTCGCTGCCTAGTTTCAGCCTCAGAGATGCAAATCCAGGCAGATTTTTACTAAATCAACATTCAGAGTATGCTTGACGACAAATTCACCACGTCCAATCACAGCAAACACTATATGAAAAATTGAGGGAAAAGCTCAATTCGAAATAATAGTGCCAACGCAAAATAACATTGTCCAAACTCCGAAGAGCGCACAAATAAGCAGTAGATCGTCGAAGCTCGTTTAGCACGGCATTTGCAGCCAATATTCAACCAAGAACTTAAATGATATTGAACACCTGTCTAGATCGTCCATGTCTCCCGTTGCATGTGCAACATCGTGTCGGTAAACACACGAGGACGACATTCTAAGAAAATCTCTCGATTCCTCAGCTACAGTGCATTTCCAAAATGCTATTCAGCCAATAAATCGTGGAAAACTACAGCACTATCATTTCAATCCATAGCTCCTAACATGTTCACGCATCTCCACACCCTCCCAAAACCTAATTTACACTCTCTAAGAGCTCAACAGGCTGTTCATCTGGCATGGTTCTTGCCACTCTTCGCAAATGCAGAAGAAATGAAAATAGAGAAGACAGTTTTGTTTCAGTACCTGCGCATGCCGAGACGGCGAGAATGGCAAGAAGTGAGCTCTCCACGCAACCAGATGGCGTAACCAATGCCCGTGTCAACAGAGAACCACTACCTAGAGACTCCGAAGACCTGGTCTTCACTGCACCCTGCCTTTCCAGCGTGACGTGTGCTTCCTCCAGCTAATCTACCGCAAGTGTGAGAGACTTTGATTGAGTCTGCGCAGATAAACCTAGAATTCGTAGAACACTCTCTTAATTTTGCAATCGGACACTGCAATCGACCCTACAACCTCAAAACTTCTTCAAATCGAAAACCAAAAAATACTAGCGTGTTAGAAAAATCGCAACAATATGAGCAGAGTCAAAAAGAACTTAAAAAATCAACACGAATTCGATCCTTACAAGCTTTCAAAACTTCAATAGATTGCGAGAAGACGCACATGGAGGGCGAAATCAATAGTTTGCACTTTGCAGGGCTTAACGCGGACAGGAAGGGTATCAGGGCGTATAAATGTGGCGGATATCAAGTATGATTGGTTGTGCGGCTTTGGAGTTCACATTCTTGAGTGTGCACGCAAAGCTGGAAGATAGGCCTATGATCGAGGTAGTCACTCAAAAATGATTTGATTTTTGAACCAATAAGTGTATTTTTCATTTTATAATGATTGAAAAGTCATCCATTAGAAATTTTTAAGTCACCATGTTCTTACGAAAAGGTTAATGTTGAGCACCAAAATGTTCAAGTTTAGAAATTATACATGTTGTTTAAGGTAGGATGAAACAATTGTTGTTCCTTTGGTAGTTGCACATATGTAGCTTGATCTTTTTCACAATTATTTTTTTGCTATAGAATGGCAAATCATAGTTTTTTTCACAAGTATTTGATTAATTTTTTTTCAATAAAAAAATAAAAAAAGACACATTGTTATGTAGGGAGTTGTAATGATGATCCAAAAGTGTCCCTAAAAATTATAGAATAATGAATGAACACTTTGCATGGTGATGATCCTTAAAGTTATGAAACCATGATTTTTCAACCCTGATTTTACACTATGGTTGTCATAATGCCAATTATGTGCAAATTTTACTTTATTAGGATCCAAGAGGTTGCATTGAGCTCAATAATAGGAGACACAATTGGATTGGCAACAATTTTAGATATGTTCACCGTAGTGAGAGTGTTCAAAACATTACAAAAAAATTTAGCCTAAGGCTGCAAGTTTTGAATCCTTTGAAACCACTTGAGTGCAATTACAGAGGCATTCAAAGGTTTTTATTTATTTATTTATATTTTTTAATGAAAGTAGCTGATGTGGCACATCAGATTGTGCCATATCAATGCCACATCAAATTTTAATTTCTTAAAATACATATTTTTAAATTATTAAAAAATTATTATTATTTTACTTTTTTTTATACTTGCATTGTGGTGTGCCAAAAAACCAAACCTTAACAGCCCTCCTAGTGCTCAAATTTTTCCAAATGAAATATTTTTATCTTTTTGTACATGGTTTCAAATGTAAAGGTTTCCTAACTTCAAAAGTTTCTTGTTCATTGTTTCAATTCTACATGCCCCAATCATACAAACTTTGGACAAGTAGTAAGCAAGGCTTTTTTTTTAAGCTTTATAGTGTCAAATTGTATTAGAAAAATATAATTTGGCTAAAAAATGATGACAATTTATGAATTTTTTCACCAAAAAACTTCAATTTAAGAAAATAAATCTTAGATGAACTTGACAAATTGTGGATGAAACAAAATTATAGATAGTATAGCATCATGAAAGTACCCCTTACTGAAACAATACTGCTTCAAAGGATTAACAATATAGTATTGAAAGTGTATTGTTGTAGTACAAAAGTAGTATTACAACAATATAGCTTCAATGGAAATGCACTATTTCCACTAAAATTACATTGTTGCAGTACTACTTTTGTATTGGAACTATACACTTTTAATACTATATTGTGAAAGGAGTAAAATCATTGAAACAATATTGCAACAACACAAAGACAGAGGGGGGTATGTAATATATACTAAATGTGATTTTTCTATTCAACATGTAGATGAATGTTGAAATTTAGAGCACCACCATGACATTTTATATTGCCACTTTGGTACTTTATAAAAAATTAAAAAAAAATAGCAAGACCCATGCCCCACTTCAAGGAGACTTTTGATGCCCTTTAGATGTTTTAAAGGCAAGAGAATGTCATTTAATCCCTAAATGCCCAAAGCATCATATTTGGGTGGTGACTAAACTTTGAAGCTAAATAAAATCTTACCAAAGTATTATTTGGAGTGATCCTTTATACTCTATTTTAAGCATCAAAAATCCAATTTTGAAAAAAAATTGTTTATAATTCTTCTATTGAAGATTTTATACAAGGATGTCCATTGCAAATCTTGATTTTCTAGTACCATCTTTGAGGTTTTAAAAGACAACCCTCTAATACATTGGGCCTTAGGAAAAAATCAAATTAAAAATTTATTTAAGAAAATTATAAAGTATATTTTGAAATTGTCATAAATTAATTAAGGTTATGCAATTTATATCCTTTAACCTCGTATTTTTTTTCCATGACCTCAATTTTAGATTTGATATGTAAAAAGAGGATTGAAAGACTTCTAATCACTTTCATACTTTTGATATCTTTATGATCAAACTTTATAATCTTTCAATCTATAAGAGATATTGTTGTGTTTTTCTTTCTTATGTGATCTATGACATGTTTAGTTTCGAATTTGTATAGTTACAATTATAATAAAATTGAGCAAACTTATCAAAATTTTAGTTTTTGTTTAATTTTGAATAAACATCAAGAAGCTCATAAAAGGCCTTGAACTTGTAGGGATTAAGGATTAATCCTTAAGTGCTCTGACCTCCAATTTTTAAATGATAAACATATTCATATTCTTTTTTCTTTCTCATTACTTATTTTTCAAATAAAAATCATCCTAATTTAAGAAGAGATTTTTATCAAGTTCTTGTCCTATCTAATAGTTAAATTTGATGTTACTAAAGTATATATATATTTTTTAATTACAAATGTGGAAATATGTCAAATGATTGACCATGCCAAAATTTCTTTGACTCTAGTTCAAAGTTGGATTTGCAGAAACGAGGTCATAGCTTTAAAGAACCGATAAATTTCAAAAACTGAGGATGTGATATTAGAAAAGACGAAATTTTGGAGGTCGGGTCGATATCCTATACCCTCTACGAACCGGAGTACCCAGGCGACCAATTGATATCCGGACCAATGGACGTACGTCGGCGGTCTCCGTCTCTGTTTGTGTGTCTTTTGTTGTGTCTCCAGAGCAGCTTCGGCTACAAGGATCCAAGCCATGGCCACCATTTCTGCCAACATTTCTACATGCGTCAGGAAGCGTTCACCTTAGTAACCGAGTCTGCGAGGACGAAGGCAGGTGACGGAGATGGCGTCTAAAGCGAAGGCGAAGTTTTATGCTGTGTTGAAGGGGCGCAAGCCAGGCATTTACCTCACCTGGAAAGAGTGCACGGAGCAGGTGTGGTATAAATCTTTTGTGGACGTTTGGTTCTCTCAAAATTGTAGGGGAATAGCATCTTTCCAACATGATTGATGTTTTGGTTTATCTTTTCACTGTTTGGATTTGCGTGACATTTGAATTTCTGTGTGTTTTGCGAGAGTTCGATCGGCGAGTCTGTACTTGTGGGAGAATGAGAGAGTTTGGATTTCTTGAAGAGCTGGCATTGAATTGTCAATGTTTTTTTCTTGGTTTGAATTACTTGTATGAACTTGCGGAAAAATTATTCCTATTACAGTTTTCCCGATCGCGACTGGATTCTCTTGCAGCCTATTTACGGGACGCATGGTTTTAGCTTCAGCATTTTCAAGATAGTGCTCATATGATTTCTTAGTGTTCCCATTGTATCTTCTTTTGCCAGTGGATAGAGCGGGGCTGCAGTAAGAGCAGTGTGGCCAAACCGATGGTGAAAGAAGATAAGTTGATGAAAGTGAAAGCAAGTTGTAGATTATTTAAAGTGCTCTCTTAACACGCTGTCTAGTTGCTCCGCTTATTGCACGGCCTCCCGTTAGTCTATATGAATTTTTGGATTTTTCTTCTTCTACACCTCCACTAGTACCCCTCCAACCTTTGAAAGATTGGTATACCTATCAAGTGAAATTGCATTTTGGATCTGCAGGTGAATGGATACGCTGGAGCTCGGCACAAGAGCTTTGGTACCGCACAGGAAGCAGAACAGTACATGAATGGTGTTTCTGCGAGTGCATCAGGACCAGCAATGTCACAATCATCTCCTAAACGACCGTTGCCGTTCTCTGTACCAGGGAAGGTCAGGCGACCGTTCTTTGTCAATACTGCGGTATATCTCGGCCATGTTCGAATTAAGAAGACGGTTTCAGTTAAAAGCAAAGCAAGTCGATATTGTCAATGCTAGTATGCCGAATCATGCGGAAGTCGCTGTCTTTTCCTTTCTGTTTGGATTTTCGCATGTGGTGGAAGTTTTTGTGTCGCTAATTAGTATGAATTAAGTGTGCGTATTTCGAAGAATTATAAGGTATATAGAGTGAGTAGGGTTAAGTGAGGTTCGCAAGGTGAGTGAGAGAGTTCTGTTATCTTATTGCATCTAAATCTTTAAATAAGGTTCATTGGTTTTGCAGGCTGTAAGCACTGCAGCTGTTCCACAAGGCCCATCAGTGAGTTTACTAGTAGTACCTTATCAATTATTTGTTGCTGTGGGAGATAATCAGAACACGCTTGAGTTACGGTATGTTTATTCAATAGCGTTGGTGTGATATGTCTGCTCCCTCCAAGTTCATTGCGATCATGTTAGCTGTATCACCGACTAGACAAGTAGACTACACTGATTTGTCCTATTGATGCGTGTGACACTAACGTACAAAGTCACACTCCTTGTCATAGTTAGCGTATGCTGAAATATTACTTATTACCGTGTTGTAACAATTTCCACAAAAATAGGAAAATCGTGGCACTAATCTTGTTGGTGACAGTAGTTTTGCACCTTCACTAAGTAGTACAAATCAGTGTACTCGAGGACCGCTTGTCACTGGGTTGGACTAGTGCAAAGGCACATGGTTCGTTTCTGTGCTGGGGCAATCCATCTGTGTGTCTTGTCGATGATAAAACACCTGACAGTGAGCTCACATTAAGTCATTGCATCGACAAGGAGTATGACTCTTGTGCTCATGAATGAACATAATAAATGGATCTTTCTTGCAGGATGATGTATACCAAATAGAATATGATGGAGCTGCAAAAGGAAATCCTGGTCCGGCTGGCGCTGGGGCTCTGGTGCGGCACCCTGATGGATCTGTGGTACGTCCTTGCACTTTGACTGGTATGATTTTTCCAGGGTTCTATTTGTTTGATATTTTTTTCCACGGGCTTATTATCAGTTGTTGTACTCTTACTTCTCCCACCATGTTGGTGCCTCCAATTCAGCATCAATTGTTGTTGAAAATTTTTCCTGGACCCCGAGCAGTACACAGACTTAATGGGCACCTGCCTTGATTTGCCGTACTCTACAGGTGTGTGAGCTCAGAGAAGGGTTGGGGTCTGCAACGAACAATGTTGCAGAGTACAGGGCAGTAATATTAGGTTTGAAGGGAGCACTTGATAGAGGAATATATCGCGTGAGAGTACAAGGAGATTCGAAACTGGTTTGTGAACAAGTATGCTCTGACACTTTCTATCTGTCTTCCTAGGTTCGTTATCTATGTCTGTTAAACGAAGTTGCTTCTTCGTGTTGAGTGCTTATTGGATGGAACGAGAGTGAAGTGCTTCAGTCGAAAAGAATTTTCGTCACTGCTTTAAGAAACGTGCTTCTTATTTTTGCGGTGCAGATCTTAGGTCAATGGAAGGTCAGTAATGCAGCGCTTGCCATTTTGTGTGAGGAGGCGCTGAAGTTAATTCAGAATTTTGAAGAATTTTCTATTCGGCAAATTGGCAGAGTAGGTTCTCTGTACTCTTGGAACATAATTGTCTGAAGTCTCTTTACGATACCTAGCTTCAGATGAACCTAACACATTTTTATAGGAAATTATCAATGAATGCTGCGTGTGCCATGATCATTTATTCAGTTACAAGTATGTTTCTGATCAACTGGAAATTAATGCTACCAGGATTTCAATTCAGAAGCCGATCAGCTCGCAAATGAAGCTGTATTTTTACCAGGTAGTTTAACAAACCTTATTTCAAAGGTTTCTGTTGGTCAGAATATATTGTGCATGCCAGTGGTTTCTCCATCAGTATATGCCCAAAACGCTTTCTATCGATTTAGTCCATTGGCAGTTACTTTAGTGTGCTAGGTTTGTAATTTGCTGAACAATTAACCTCTATTGCAGAGACAAAGTTTGTGAGCTCGTTTGGATCAGAACTGTGTGAAACGATATTGAGGACATAGGAGACAATGGGATGAGTAGGCAAGCAAAGCCATACTTCTGGAACTTTAGCTTTCAGTAGAGTTGTGGTTAGCTTGCAAGTTATACTACTTGGACTACCGCCCATCTTTTGTGGTTGGAGCTCAGTGTCTGATGAGTGTTCTCTGCTCTAGTCTGGGTATGCGAGGAGTTGCTTTTGTAGCGAGTTTTGTAGCAAGACCCAGGGTATAATGTGCTTGCGCTGCATGGCAAGAATTCACTTCCTCTAATGTATTCCTGCAATGCAGAGACTACGTTTATCCCTAGACTTTATTTTCTCAAACTTGTTTATATCGCAGTAAACGTTTGTCCACTTCATTTTTCTATTACTTTTTCCTTTTCTTCGATGAGTTATGTTTGAGCTCTTGGTTAGTGTTTCTGAAAATTTGCTAGCAGTTAGATCTATGTTGGTACTTTTAATCTGATGTTCAACTCTGTAAATTCTATGAGAAATGAACTTGTACATGCAAACTGTGATTGTTGTACTCCTAATTCATTACAGTAGGTGATTAGGTGCAAATCTCGATAAGCTTGGACGAGGAGATGCGTTGCTAATATGGCATTGAGGGTAGAGCATTTCCACTACAAGAGAAAAGCTGGCTGAAATGACAGGAAATTGACAAGTATCTGTCAATCCCTTTGTCAATTAGGAGGGGCTGATGCTGAATTGACATGATTATGTTCATGTGATGGTTGATGTGACAGACCTCTGTCAGTTTGCAATGTCACTTTGACAACTGCGAATTATATCTGTAGTTAATGAGTGCAAGCAATTAGTGATTTTTCTGTCATAGGGCCCCATCTTCGGTCAATTTATTTGTCATTTCTAAAGAAGTGTTGCTGTGTGTCCTTTGCAAAAGAAGATTTAATGAAGTCAATTTTTCTTGTGCAATCAGAGCTTTGTGAGCGCACTGTGTTTCGTTTTCTCATAGCATGAATGCCGAATGAAATCATAAAGTAGCTAGACATACATGATTAATTATCTTATTTCTGTGGAATTGATTTCCCTTTCTCAACGATGAGGGTTTCCTGGAAGTTCTTGCTGTAGGCACGCTATGAATTTTTCGTTAATGTTCAATTGACATCGTAGCCAGGAATTTGTCAGGTTCGAAAGTGTCGATTGCTCAACAGGTTGAAGTAGCACATTACACAAATGCCTGAATTCTAAACAAATTGTGAAGAAAAGAAGTTCATTGGAACTGCATAGTCATGTTACATGTAGCCTTTACTAACTTTCAGCAGCTAATGGCGCTTATTTTATGCATCCATTTGTCCGAGTAGCTTGCTTGCAACTTTTCAAAACTTGACTATGAAGATGCATCTACTTCCCAATATATGCAGAACAACAGACCTGCCTTAGTTGACGATTCATTCAACAACAGTAGTTGCATGGGAATGTCTAGTCTATAGTTAACTTTCCTGTGAACTAGACGTTCAGTTCATTTCTAAAACATTAAAACGTCTTCTGTAAGTGGATGTTAACCTTGTTTCTACATAAGCAACAAATCTGAAAATCATGCGTTCCGAAGACAACATGAATTTGCTAGAACAGAGGAACTTGTGCCCGAAGTGGCCAGCTTCAAGTACATATGCCTCCATGCCAGCCGTGCGTCTCCTCAAACGTCTTCACATCTGTTCACAGCCTTGTTGATGTCTTTGTTCCCCTCACCCTTGCAGTGACGTCGTCCTCAGGAGCTACCTGTACAGAAATAGAAGTCAACAGCTGTCATTCTCAATCTCACTGCTGTAATACACGTCAATTAATTTACGTAAGTTACAAAAAATAGTAGTCCAGAGTGAATGCATTAACATTCCTTATAGGATTGTAATGTGCTATCTACAATGACTATGACGTACCTGCACCGTACTTGTTTTCTCTAAAGTTCCTAATGTCCGCACTCCTTCTTCTACATCGAACGCACTAACCACATCAATCGTGGCGGAGCTAATGTTCCCCATGGCATTTTCTCCCCCCTCCCCCCTCCAAAGCTGCTAATCACTCCATCAGCTGCATGACTAGTGGGTGTTGTTCGATCTGCACATTTGAAAGAGGTTCATGACGTCCTCCGTGCACTTCTTCATCGACGCCTTCACCAACACGATTTCTGAACATGACGTCGCTACTTGCTCCCTCGGACTGCTTTTCGCTGTCGGAGTGCGTGTTGTCGTTGTGCTCAAAATCTACACCGGGCCCACTTGCTTGCGGGAACTCCAGTGCCAATTTCTGATTTCCTTCACTTGCATTGCATTCATATGCTCTTCTTTTTGTCGACCGCTGTAGCCTTTGTTGCGTGCGAAATACATGTACAAATGAATTCCCCCCTCGGGTTTCTTTCCGCACTTCCGTTTCCTCAATCGAGAAGAGGTTCAGCACTGCATGCAGAAAAGTTGTCCGTTAACCTTGTACACAGTAATGGCGGGTATGTCGTGCCTGGACTTTCTTTAATCATTTTAAATACTAGCAAACTTGTGAGCATCCTGCCAAACACTATTAGACATGTCATCCAGAACAGAAATGAAGAAGCCTTTCATAAACGATTTTCCACCTACTCTTTAAAATTTATAGCATTACTGCACTTAGCATCGGACAACGAGAACTTTTCAATGACTGCTCTTCATGGTAACGACAATCGAAAACACTGCATGGCATTATTGGTATCACTGCTGTTTTACTAGGATTTCTCTCTTTCCGTGGATGTGGAATAGTGTTCTCTTCGGTCGAGGAAAGACGAGGATGCCGATATTGATGACTATCTTCCTGTAAACGCCTTTTCTTGAAACACAAGTCCTCTTTTGATGGAGTTTTTGACGGTAGTACAAGGGGAATGCTAGACAACAGGGTCGCACTTGAAGGTTTAGGTTGGTTTTCCATTGGCCTGTCGATGTAGACTTGTTAGTCACAGCAGTGGCATGTCCTCTTCGTGACCTAGCACGAACCATTTATTTCCATGAAACAAATGATTCAGTAGACCTTTGTTTCAATTTGCCCTTCAAAGTTCCCTGCTAACAATACATGCACTTATTCAGTAAAACGACCATAATGCACGTGCGAATGCCGACAGATTGGTTCATTTCCAAATGTCAGCATCTTCTGTGATGTATACTACATACCCGTTCTCCACTGGAGCTATGCGAAGTGCTTGACTTACCTCCTCGAAATCCGAAGACATTATTGTTTCACCGCCTCCACGCCTCTGCAATATGGAATTCACATGAGTTTGGGATACAAGCATTACTTACAGAAGTGCTCGAAGTGAACAGCAGTAGACAATGTGAAGAATAATGAAGTAAAAAAGCCACAATATAAAATTCATGACACTTTTCTTCCACTGAAGACCTACCCAGCGAATTTGTAGACATTGTCATCGCGGAGCTTCAACTCTACCATGCATTGGCTGCATTTATTGCAATGTAAGGGCAACTGGCATTTTCCATGGCAAAAAACCATTCGATCTGAACTTCGTCGTTTGATAGGACTTCATGCTCCAATTCATAGATGGCATTACATTGAGCAGTCATTCAACTGCATTTCTACAGTACAACTCGAACTGCACAAACGACGCTATGTATTCAATAACTAGAAAGAACAAGGAATGTCTTCATCTCCCCGAACTATTCATGAATGCTTTCAAACTAGTTTTCATTGCATGTCAATTTGAATTTAACCTTCATCATGTGTGCCTGAGTGCCTCCGTGTCAACCCCGTACTCTTTTTAAATAAAAAGCTGTTGCTATCCTATTTGACTACAAATTTGTCCTCTAAGTTGTTAATGTGCACGCCCCGTAACATACCCATGTACCCCAAGCACTGTGCTAGCTTCTTATTCGATAATTTGTAAAGCCCTTAGGTACTGTGCAATAGGTGAGGAACACATCAAAAGACGTCCTATACTTCACATCGTCGGCGCTGTTGCCGCTGATTTAAGATTTTCCTGCTAGCCTCTAGGCTTGCACATGAAGACAAAAAGGAAAAAAAACGTCAGCATCCACAACATTCTCAAGAAGTCTACGAGCTCTACTTACCTATTCCGTGAAACGCCTATACTTTCAACACTTCTATGGTAGACAGTGTTGGATGCTTTATGTCTTCTCGCAACTCCAACAATCCTCATATTTGTATACGTCTACTTCTGAGAGCACAGGTGCCTGAATTGCACTTTCACAAGGCATGTCCACTAGCTGCATTAGTTCATCCTCAAGCTGAGAGTAGGTCCTGAATGCGCTGAAAAGAGAATTCTCTTCAATGCAATTTGTTTCTAAAATACGACATTTGTTAAGGTGCTACTGCGCTGATTGGCTTTGTGAATGCTTCGTAATCACGTACGCTATTGACAAGAATGCGTCCTTCAACTCACAGTCGCTTTTGTGCACTTAGGAAAATCACTAAGGCGGTTGTTGTACTACTGGATTTCAGAGGACGATGAAGTTCTGGACATTCAATCATACAGAAGGTTGCAAATGCTATATCCCAAGCAAGCACATACCTTACCTCAATGCTAGCCAAATGTCCTGCACATGCAGCAGATGCACTTATACGAATTTGTCAGATTCCTGCCAGCCCCCTCTTCATAGAAAGTCACCTTGCACTGCGTGAATACACTATTTCTTGTTAGCACTTTCTTTATTTCCTACACAAGTAGTAAGCCTGCTACTTAAGACATGAGAAAATGCTATTTGATGTGCTCAAATAACTAATTTTATTCAAATAACATGAGGTGCAACTACACTGCCGCATACCCATCATACATGTAGTTGCCAAGTCCTTCCTATTCCTTGAAGAAGCATGAATTGCTGAAAAGATAAGAGAAACTTCTGCGGAGCGCGTTGGACTTCTGCTTCCACATACACTACCTTCACAATCGATTCATATATCATCACTCACAATAACAATTCTATGCACTGCTCAGTGTTAGTGACTCCATCCTCGTGGACAGTTAGTCACGTCTTCACTAGGGGTCCAAGCTCCTTCCGCACTACAATTAACTTCACTTTGGATGTACATAACATCAAACATAGCTTCAGATAAGGACATTTGTTTCTACTACGACAATCATGTAGAAAGCGGTGTACAAGAAGCAACTTGTATAGCCTTTGTTGATTCAGTGAATATTAGAACAAAAACATTTTGCTAGCGTAGTCTATGTTGAGAGAAGGGCACATGCACTTACAATGAATGTTACTGTCGTCGAGGAAGGCGCATCCACTAAGCCCTTGAAATTCGCGTCCTTTGGGATCTCTGACAGTTCCTTTGTAAACTTTGAATACACGCTTTCTGCGACTTCCACTTCCTCTCTCTTTGTCGAAGTATTACGAACTACATCTTCCACTCATTAGCTCCGCTCATGGAAGATCCCGTGTAAGGTCTGATGTGGATATGGACACCGTTCCTAGGGACACGTTCTCTCTAACTTCCGTCGGCCTCAGTTTACATACACAGAGACTTTCGCTCTCCACAGCTACTAGAGTGTACTTCGCTCAACTTCACCGGCATACTTGTGCGTTCAGTACAATAAGCCTATGTTGAAAACCTGATGACTGTTGCTGTAAGACACCACAATGTAAGAGAAAGGTAGCCTACGTTGCCAGAAGTTCGAGAAGGCACACTTCTCGAGTAATGACTCTGGCATGCAGCCACGTCTGCTGTTCATCATCCGCTGCAGCCTCCCTAATTTTGTCAAAAATCTTCAAGCATTAACCACTTACTTCAGCTGCACCCTATTTTTTTTAGATGTTTGGTGCCTCGAAACGGCAAACACTTTATATATGCTTAAATCTATGCAAGCATGGCCTGCAATTGGTAGTGCAACAATAAATACTGGTAGCTATGAAAGAATTGAATATGGCTACACGGACTACATCTGACTCTACTAATAGCTTCCACCTTGCAAGTTAGTCTTCTACACCTGCAAATGAAAATAAAAAACTTCTGCCGAAACACATAGGAGGCAATGACCACTACATAGACCACCGTCTTCATTGGAATTGTCTTCTTGTGATGCCTAACGAAAGGGACGGGCCTTCATCGAGGAATATGACATACTCACTACACAGGCAAAGGCAGATGTCACTAGCACAGAGGTCACGCAGGTTATGTCCCGCACGACGACGCTGAATGTTTGCAATGGTGCTGTCAAAGTCAATAGCCGGAACAGGAATGTAACGATATTCTGCATTTCTTCAACAACTGCTGCGTTGCATTTGGTTTGCGCTGCCGTCATCGTCGAAATCCAAGTACATCTCTCCTCTAATGTCCGTTCGGGAAGTGCACTATATAATCTGCAGTGTCATAAGATTTTTCTGTAAGAAAAATCAGAAATTCAGTGCTCCTAGAAGTTTCTCTGAATGCAAAATCAGTTCTGTGATGCGATGTCCAGTAGTACATTGCTTCATTCAATGCTTGAATATGATTACATGAATGACCAAAATGATTTGGTTTCATCATTTAAATGAATATGTAATTCTTCATCTACAGATCTAAACGTCTTAGGAGCGGGAGGACTCGACATTTCTAAATGCAGTACCTCTGCATCCAATGTGAATGACTGTTTGTATGCGGATCGTATAAAAACCTAAAACTCCTGACGCTTGCGTTTCTTTCTTCCAAAGTAGGATTCACCAAAGTCCATACCGTAGAAGGAAGTTCACTCCCAACTCCCACCTAGTTGCGACTACTGATTCATTTTCATTTGTCGTGTTTGAATGGAGAAAATGAAAAAAGGAGTTTGGTACCGCAGACGTCTGGCGCCCGACTATTGCATTTGAGGCGGTCTATGATTTCAGCAGCGATGATGTCGTGCCTACTATACAAAGACACAAAGATGCGATGCGCTTAATAGTCAATACAGCTCCGAAGTTGTAAGTGGTTAGAATCTTCCATTGTTCTTGTCAGATGAAATTTTGGCTTCGCTTCCACCCTCCAGAAAATGGATTGCCGCTTCATACTAACTTTCTTTGAGCCACTTTCTTGTGTGACTACTGGCAAGGCGGATTCCTAGTTTTATATTTCCTACATGCTACAATAGCATTTTCGATATAGTAAGGTAACTCTGCCTATGACAGTCCGAATGGGAGCCAGCCCATCACAGGCATAAAATTTCTAGTGATGCACATTTCAAGAACTAGAATGTACACCATCAGTACAATTTTGCCTGTGATGGGCTGGCTCCCATTTGGACTGTCATAGGCAAAGTTACCTTATGTCCAATACGCAAAGAAGTGTTCAGTTTAATGTTGGAAGCCTCTGTTGAACATATCCTACAAGATGTATGCCTTTGTGTCTACCTTTCATTGCATTCAAAGGCTGCTCCATGTTCTTCGTCAAGTGCACAGATGAACTTGAAGAACCCTGTTTGGATGTACAAATACCTAAAATATGCGTCGTTGACATGA
The DNA here is from genome assembly GCA_963969395.1 of Pseudoscleropodium purum. Classification (NCBI taxonomy): domain Eukaryota; kingdom Viridiplantae; phylum Streptophyta; class Bryopsida; order Hypnales; family Brachytheciaceae; genus Pseudoscleropodium; species Pseudoscleropodium purum. Next base: position 19,398,260 of record OZ017795.1, on the reverse strand, counting down.
ACTCATACCTCAGAGGATGTGAGGAGCACTTCTGACAGGTGCTAGGGTTTTCGTGGTCGTCCTCCGAAAATTATGACAATACTACTTTCTTGTGCGAGGACGATCTTACCATGTTTGTGTACATGCTCTGACTATATGACGCGTGACAATTTTGCAGTTCCTTCCAGGTTTTAAAGCGGTAATTGTGGAATGTAGAATGGCGCCATTTCCAGGTAAGCGCCATGAATTCCTCTAACCTTTACACTCTGAAATTCCTTCTCAACTCTAGCTTTCATGCCCATCTTTCAATCTGAAAAAAAAGATTTGTTGGACTCCTATTCTTATTGTATACTTCCACAAATGCATCTATGCACACCTTTCCACGACATTATATTTTCATTGACAATTGACTCATGAACTGTGTCTTTGTCGAGTTGGCGACAGAGATCTTGTCATAATTGCTGGCATTCCACTTCCTCGGCTATATAGACGAACTGCTGCCGCGATCGTTTCTTTTCTTTTTCACTACCAAGGTATGTTCACATGTGCTCTGCCTATGTTTATTGCATGCTTTGACGTGCATGAGGGAAGTTCTGTGCTTGGAATTGGGGTGATGATCATATCATTTAGTCATTGAACTGTGGAACAAACAAAATTAAAAAATGAATCACTAGCAGCTATAGGAAAAAGTTGAAACTAGTATATCAGAGGACGATGTCCGTCACCATTTGCACAGTGGAGCACTTCGCTAATTTGTAGTATGCATATGGCATTGCAACTTATATTACACTGACTTTGTAGACAAGCAGCCTCTCGTGGACAAGGTGTACATAGATTAAGAAATTAGAATTCCTTCTTACAAGACAAATTCCAAATTTATTTCATCATGCACTGTCCTCTGATTGCATTGGCATGGATATTTGTATGGAAGATTAACACCGTCAAAAATTTGGTGGAAATTTGATCGGGAAAACAAACATAGTGCACAGGGAAGACTATTGCTGCATAGCAAAGCACAGTAACGGGTCTGCATGCTTTTTAACAATTCAGCATGTAGTGCTTCATTCGATCGTCTTCACAGTTTGCAGCGCCCACGTCCTTTACTTTGTAGAGTACCAATACGAAAGCATAGGCAGTCGACGTTGCAGGTCATTTCTAAAAGCAGGACATGTTGTCTTCCAGGTAAACGTTGATATGAGTGCAGATAGACTTCGGCAAGCGTACCACATCGAGCACACATTGGTTGCTCTGCTAGGAATTGAAAGATTTCGATGTGCTTGCGAAAGATGCCATGGCTTCAAGTTCCAAGAAGCAGCAGTTGTGGAAAGTCACCATTGGAAGTATGGACGAGATTAGAAATTGGAAGAACCTCTCATAGTAAGGCAGTCTTTGCCTGTACACTTTTCCATGAATTTCATACTTATAAATCTCCTATAGCAATGCAGCTTGTCCTTGCTTAACTGTGCTTGTAACTAATCTGTCTTACGGAGTGTACATGCTTCACTACCACATAAACGGGAAGAGTACTCTTTTCTATAGTCGTCTTCTCCTTTCTTGGGAAATGAAGTTCACTTAAGAAATTATCATTTTTTGTTGCATTAGGTGGAATATAAAATGCCTAATAATTTGCTAATTCTAATCATGCGAATGGAATTGCGGTGGTGCTGCATCTCCCTTTTTCTAGTATAGTTCATGCCCTGGGAGAAGCGTCTAGGACTCCAGTCCTCCACAATCTAAAGCAATAGAAGAGGAGGGCCACTTCTTCAATTGCAGAAGACTACGCAACTTTTGAACCGACTGCTCCTAACATGAAAGCAAACTTGGAGGATATGGCTGAGAATTTCTTTGCTCGTGTTGATGAAATTCACCACCAACTCTCAGATGAGGAGGACTACACTTTGGATTTCAACGACCTGTCCTCGGAGGAAGATGAGGTTGACCAGACAATTTTAATGGAGGAACTACTTTATGAAGCAGCGGAACCTCTTTTCCATGGCTCCAGCACTAGCAGGTTGCAATTCAGTGTTGTCCTCATGTCCTTGTGCACACTGTTTTCAGTAAGCCATCACTGCGTGGATGAAATCTTGACATTCTTGAAGCATGATGTCTTGCCGCCGGACAATGCGTGTCCTAAGAACTCTTATGAGATGAAGACGTTGCTGATGAAGCTTCGTTTATCCCATGAGACCATACACTGCTGCGACTGCAAGAAGACACTGTATTGGAAGGAGAAAACTGCATTGGATAAATGCCCTGCATGTCAGAAGTTCAGGTACATTACTGGATCTTCAACAGTTCCTATCTGAGTCTTGAGGTATTTTTCCTTGATTATGAGATTGCAAAGACTTTATAGATGCCCAGAACTGTCCAAACATATGACATGGCACTGTAAGAATCATTCCAAAGATGGGAAAATGCGATCTATTGTGGATAGCGAGCAGTGGCGTTTCATACAGGACACATTTCCTCACTTCAGCAGGAATGCTAAGAATGTTTGGATGGGTTTGTCTTTAGATGGGGTGAATCCATACAGCATTCAATCTTCAAAGCATTCAGTGTGGCCCGTCATGGTAGTCTTCTACAACTTGCCCCTTCATCTCGTGACGAAGTGATTTTTCATTTCTTTGACAACGACAATTCCAGGGCCACATTCTCCAATAGAAAACACCATTGATGTTTACATACAACCTCTTGTTCATGAGCTGAAGAAGCTTTGGAAAGGTGTCCCGGCCATTGACATGTCCGAACCGCTAGGGCCTACTCAGAAATTTACACTAAGAGGCATTTTGATGTGGACTATTAATGACTACCTAGCGTATACTTTGGTTTTTGGACAATCGGGAAAAGGGTATGCAGGTTGTCCGGTTTGTGACGAGGGCACAAAAGCTGAGCACTCTAAAGAGGCAGGAAAAACAGTATTCCTTGGTCATAGGCGGTGGCTGAATCAAAATCACCGTTGGCAGAGTGCCGGAGCAGCATTCAATGGTCATACCAACTACGACCCACCACCTCCAAGGCAATGCGGTCTGATAGTAGTTCATCATGGAGCATGGAGGGAGTCTTTCCTTCAATGTGGAGGCCGTTAAAATTCAAAGCAAGACCCTCTAAAGTGCATTGGCATGAAGAGGATCAACATTCTTTTCCAGCTTCCTTACTAGGTGATAAGTGGCTCAAACTTCTTCCCCTTCTTCTAGAAGGGAATGTTGTACACGAAGGAGAAAGTCTTGTGATTTCTAAATGGTTTTGTGCATCCATCACAAGACCGTAGTACACGACATCAATGTTAGCAGTCCATGTGAATAGGTGTAGGCAACTTTGTCGTCATATATGGTGATGCTCATGTAGTCCTGCACTTACATAAGGGTTGTTGTAGGAGAATTCAAGATTCGTATGTCTTCAAAGCAAGAGAGTTAGAGCTTGATTAGCCGTATGCAATTTTAGAGTAGATTCTCGTCAAGCAGAAAAGAGTGTCACTTGACCAATCTAGTTTAAAGGAACTTCAACATAGAAATCATTGTATTTATTGTCGTATTTGTCATTCACGTTTATGATACATGAACATCATCATCCTAGATCAAAGAGCATGTCACAAAAGTCAATAGACGGTCATCCAGAATTGCAATTTACATAATGTAGGTACTTCTCTAACTTAAATTCATTCTACCCTTAGTAGCATTATTGATGCTAAGTCTGTATATCAATGATAGTGCAGAAGATGACTTTCTTCGTGTGGGGACCTACACAGTATGTATGTACGAAGTGATTTTTGCTGTTGGGCAGTGACCTCTTCTTGGCTCTTGTGCTTCTTAAATTAGACGTCGATAGTGTCCAAGTCAATGATTCAATTTGTATTAGTTAGTAGCATTGCATTGCAGGGAGATTGTCTTCAGAACAGTAGATGGAAGTTGCATTCCCGTGCGTGTGCCCTGTAATTTCGAGTGGGACAAAGCGTTCCGTTTCCGATACCGATTTCATGTTTCTCTAAAAATTATTGTTTTAATTAAATGTTATTTGGTATTCCATTGTGCATACGTAAGATAGGGAGTTACATCCACTACTATTTTCTGTAGAAAATGAACTTCTAATTCTAGCAGAGAGTTGTTGTTTATTTTATTTTATCTTCTGTAATTGCACCACATGAAGACTTCACAAGTAGTGCTTCAAGTGAACGTGAGCACTCATATTTGGGTACGACTCTCAATGGAAAGTTGACGGGTGGCATCAACTTTCCCTAGTGAATTTATTGTTATTTATAAGGACGGTATGTAGATTGAGTGAAGAATGTTTTGTAATTGAATTACATGGCAATTGGCTTACAATGTAAGTAATAGAAAAGAGGACCACTAATATGAAGACGTTCTCCATATTGGTAATTGTCCTTGAACTTTAGCATATTGACATATAATGTGTTTGATACTGCTCACAATTGAGATACGAACATCATGTGTGCAGAGTCTACCTGCTCACCACCTGTTGGACATGATGCACTATGAAAAAAATGTATGTGAGAATTTATTTTGAATGTTGTTTGGGGAAACTGACACTGTGAAGTTTAGGGAAGATTTGAGTGCTTGTGACATACGAAGCCATTTGCATTTGCAAGGAAATCTTGATGGTCACACATTTTTCATGCCACATACTCCTTATATATTGAAGAAAGAAGAGAAGGAGGAATTCCTAGCAACATTGAATGAAATTAAGTTCCCTAATAATTATTTGGGCAGTTTAAAGCAGAAGATACAGGATGATAAACTCCCCGGACTAAAAACGCATGATTACCACATACTTCTGCAACAAGTTCTTCCAGTTTGTTTGTGCAATATTGGGAATCCTCATGTCATTGGTGCCATCATGAGAGTGAGCAGGTTGTTTAGAAAGCTCTATATGAAGGACATTGATTTGAGGGAGAAAGAGAAAATGCTGGAAGATCTAACTGAAACAATCTGCTCATTAGAGAAAGAACTCCCACCATTTATATTTGTAGTGATGATGGATTTTCCACTACATTTAGTGTAGGAACTCTTCATATGTAGTCTTGTGCACACAGTGGATGTACCCTTTCGAATAGTACATGAAAACTTTGAAGGGTTATGTTAAAAACAAGGCAAGGTTGGAAGGTAGCATGGCTTGCGGTTATTTGAGGGAGGAGGCCATTGGTTTTGTAAATGAATACCTTTTAGAGTATACCCCAACGACCAAAAAGGCTTGGGATGATGAAGAGGAGCCTAGCATGAATGACGAAATTCTAGAAGGTGGATGTTATGACTGTCTCATGTCTAAAGAATTCTGAAAATTAATTCATGCATTCGTACTGGACAACACTACTCATATGGAAGTATATAGAAGGTGGGATTAGAAGTGCTATTGTAGACCATTAATGAATTCTACATTGGCAACAACAAGGAGGTGCATTCATTTTTTTGCATTCCAATGTCTTTTCTAAATGGAACGGAAGAGGAAATTATACTTTGGTCTTCTTTGAAGACATGGAGAGTGCAGGGAATGTTGTTGTAGTACTACTACATGTGCATTTTGATTTCGTAGTACAAACTTTTTAAAAAGTCAAGTCATAAAAGTAAGTGGAAGTGATAGGTCTTTGGTTTGAATGTTTAGGAGATATGAAGAAGCAGTGCTCACATGGGACATTGAAAGATACGTGTACAACCAACAATGACGTCGACATGGGTGCCGTTAGAAATTTGCCTTTCCCATGGAGATTCAAAAGTTGCCGACATTTTCTATATGGGTAATGGATGAAGTAAGACGGGAGTAGAGTGCAAGTATCATCGTGGATGCACTGGTTCTAGTTATTACTCACAATCCGTTGCAGGTAGCCATTGCATACAAGTCTATGTATGCATACGACAATCATTTTTGAGTTATTAGGTCTAAAAGTTCTTTGAAAACATCGGACAATGGTGTTGCAGCTACATTTTGACAAGTATGTCGGAATGGAATCCATGATTTACATCAAGTAGAAGCAAATGTAGAGCACGTTGGTCACATAGAAGAGATATTAGAATTGAATTATAGACGACATTGTGTAGTAGTCCTTGTCCGTGATTTGTTAAAGCTAATTACCATGAAGAGAACGCCACTATTAAAAAAGATAAGTGGGGGTTCACTTTGGCAAACTATGATAGAAGATCCTGCGTTATTTCATGGGACAGTTTTGCGTTCCCCAAACACTGCAAACAAATTTTCTATTGTAATGTTTGGGAAAGCCCGGGTTGGAAAATTGTCCTACGGAAAGATGTTAGAGGAAAACATGTATTGCATGGGACTATAGATGAAGCAGAAACTCATTCCGCTTCTGCTTTTGGTAAATCAAAAGGAGCTCGATTTGTTTCTGCTAAACGAGAAATGAAGAACATAATGAATACAATATAAATTTTCAAAATGAGTGTTGATGAAGAATTCGAAGGGCTCCGGCTACAATGAGAAATTGGAGAGGGGCCTACACCATCAATTCCTACAAGTCAAAATGTGTCGTTCTAGGAGGTCTTCAATCCAAGGAGGCTGACACAAGTGCTAGGGAGGAAATTCATTGAACTTGTAGTGGGCGAGCACAAGGAAGGGGTAGAGGCACAACACTTTTAGCAAATGTAAATGGCAATTGTACATGAGCTTTTGGGTGACAAGGACTTAGTGTGCGCGTTAGAGAAAGGGAAAACTAGAAAGAATGGACATCAGCTGCACAAGAACATATTGTAGAGGAAGAGACTCTATATACCATGAACTTGGGAATCAACCCTAGAGTTTGTCATCGTGTCAAAGACAGTGCAAAAGGCAGAGGAAGTAGAAGCCTTCATCGCTGAATGGACTTCGTAGGAGATAGTGATAGGGGACAAGACAAAGCCATCAATGATTTCGACAACACAACATTAGAGACTAGCACGTCATCGCCATCAACGGACAACAAAGACAGCTAGTCTTAGGTGAACTTCTTCAATCTTATAGGCGTCCTAGTGAAATGTGGACCGCCCTTAGACATATTGACAAAGTACAAGGAATGAAGGGGTACAAATTTTACATACTAATTACGGAAGGATTGGTTGGGATTCTCATGATCAAACATGTATGTCCCAAAATGCACATTGCTTAGTTTTCGACAATTCTTGAGAAGTGCATGTCATACTGTAATTTCATGCCTTCTATGCTAAAAGCAAAAATAAAATTTGTAGTTCTCTATGTCTAATACGATAGTGCGATACTACATCTACTAATGTTCATATATATTTTGCATTGGAGCTCTTCCTATACTGCATAGATATGGATTTTGAGGTTACAATTGTAGAGAAAGGGCTTGGTTCTACGAAAAATTTAATCTTGAAAGATGTAGACCAATATAAAAAGAGCAAGACATTGACACATTGCTTGTGTAAATGACGGAAGACACAAGCTCTCTTGCACTACTAAGGAACATCTCTGATGACATAGGTGGAAATGGTTTGTTCTTTGAGAATACAATAGTATTGTAAATGATGCAGTGTAGGGCCATCTAACGCTGTCACTTTGTCAAAGTGTACTACTTGTGGATATTCACATGGAAATGGGTGGAGGAGATTTGTCATGTGATCAACAAGAGGGAGAAGAGACTGACATTATGGAAAGTGACGACCTCGAAGTAGTTTTGGCAAAAGTGACGAGGTAGCTGAAAATGCACCTCCTGTAATGCACGATTTCACCCATGTTGTTGAACCAAGGTTGTAAGAAAACTAGCAGAAGTAGAAGGCATGTGAAAGTTGAGCAATGTAGTAAAAGGTGACATTCTTCAAGTGGAGAAGACATTTCATTTGCAATAAAGAGCTAGAAAATTCAAGTTGTTGGTGGAACGCTATCTCCTATGAAACATTCCAACCATTGCTTTGTCATGTAAAATGTCATCAGGTGAAAGCTTAATGTAGGTGAATGGCATTCCAAATTCTTTGTCATGGACTAGCTTGACTAATGCAATCGACCTTCACAAGAATGCACAAAGAGGTCGCTTTTTTAATTTCATGTCTGAAAAGATGGACGAAGATTGCAAGAGGAAGGAGTTGTTTCATGCTAGATGTGCCTCTACTCAAGGTACAATTCTTTGGAGAAACACGTTTTGGTACTCATTCATTCCACTATGCTTATTGGAATGTACGTAGACATAATTTACAACGTATTCCATCTTTGTAGTAGAACAATTGTCCACATATTTGAATGTAATCCGCTTGTCTTCTTGGAAGTTCAATATGCCATTGCAATGAGCTTTTGCATGCAATGACAAATTTTTCTATGTGGACATGCTCTTGAAATTTGTCTGTTGAATTGTAGGTCTATGTACTCATTATTGCAAGTGATACAAGAAGACAAAATTAATGTCGTCCATGATAGGGCAATGCAAATTTTGGGAAGAGCATGCCCCTTGTCGACATGCTTATGTGGTCGACATACCACCAAAGCACACACTACAAAAGAATGTTGCCAACTTTTGTCATTTCGAACATGTTTTTTGTCAATTTTTTGTCAATTCAGACATTTTTTCTATCAAGTGATAGAAAATTGACAAAAAAAAACATGTCCGAAATGATAGAAATTGGTAGCATTCCTTTGTAGTGACATAACATTGTGATAGGGTTTTCAATGTCACTGTAACTATTGCAAACTGTTATCCAGTAAGGAAGAAAACGTTATATTAGTCTAAGTTGGAACACAATGCTTTGTTACCTTACAGTACAATTGAAAAATTGTCATGCTCATCACTGAGACATTGGAATTTGGAAAGGCCGTAGTGACTCATGTGCATATCTCGTAATTCTTTGACTTTGAAGTACAAGTTAAATTCGTACTCTTGACATTTCAATTCCATTACTACAAAGAAGAATGGTATGAAATGACAAAAAATTGACAAGAAAATGTCCATAATGATAGAAAGTTCAAGTTACTATGTTTTATTTGTCAGATTGACAAAAAATTTCCAGTTTCTTGTCAAGCTCTTGTTAAATTCTTCATCAATTTGTAGTCATTTTTCCTACTTTCTTCTTTAATTTCCCAAAAATGTAAATATGAAAAACAAACAACCAATTGGCATGTGCATAGAAGCCCATACCTATGGATTCATTTCATTTCCCTACTACTATGGAAAATCTTCTTTTATAATGAATTTTTCGATGGAAGACATTAGTTTCTAAATTACAAAAACTTCAATGTACATAGGAACTAGGCACATGCATGATTGTCAAGAGTTCTAGTAGGTAGACTACTTGCCATACATAGTTAGAAAATAGGATCTACATGATAATTTAAAGGATTCCCTTCACACTTCCTTCCCAAACCATATGGACACATTCCACACTCATACATCTACAGCTGCTACTATCTAAGTGTATAGTTCAATTTAAAATACATATATAGGATTAAAAAAATAGTCTTCTACTAAATGAAATCCATAAATTTCCAATCAACTTTTCAATTCTAAAATATGTTGTAGTTCAAAGACAAATCTCAAATGTGAATTTAAAGAAATATTGAGAATGACAGTCCTCCCACTACTCACTTGTCTTCCTCTTTTCTCTTCCTAAATGTCAAAATCGGTAGACTACCTACCTGCCTATTTTGAAGTTGTATCACTAATTCCTTTCATCATTTCTTGCATCTCACAGAATTTTTGCAGATATAAGTAATCCACTCAAATACCAAAAATAAGAGTTACATGTGTATCTTTGTTGTCTTGTGTACATAAAGTCTCTTCAAGTTGACACTTCCTGTCCAAATCCGATGAAGCTCTAACAAGATCATGACCTCCTGCAAGCCAATAATGAAATGTTGCAGCCACTACATGAAAGTATTAGTCATTCCATTAAAACTCAATTACATGAAATGCAAAAATTATAGAAATGCCTTGCTTATTGACCTATGTCAAGTTCATATTCTGTCTTGAACTATTGTACCATACTGTAATAACAAAGACCAATTGTTTTCATTGTCATGTCAAATGGTGATGACCTCATCTCTGAAATACTACATTTTCTCTTTTCCTCACCTTCTCTTCAGCAACCTTTTCCTCTGAATCCCGTTCACTACTTAGTTTAGTGGACTTCCGTATTCTATAGGAATTCAAAGTCCACCTCCGTATTTCGGTTTTTTTTGAACATTTCTACTTTCACGAAAAAATTTCCCTGCACCAAAACAATTAAGACTTCTCCAATTTCTTTGACTTCAGTTCCTTCCCACTCTCATTACTTGTTGTGACAAATTTTGAAGCATCCCTTATTATAACTTGTTGACAGATTACAAGTCTCCTACTATTGAAAGTACCTCAAGCTTCGAAAGATAGGTGTCTTCTCATTGTCTGACCTTCATTGCTATTTAATCACTGTGGCATAATTCAAATTCAAACAATACATAATACTAGGAGCAATTCTTCAAACTCAACTTACGTAAGAATTGACATCAGAGCTTGACAAACTTTTCCTGTGCAATAGTTGACAAAGTAAGAAATACTTTATCTTATTGTGTGAAGTTCTTCAAAACTACCATAAAGTCATTGAACCTTCTTGTATTGTGTGTCACACACTATAGAAACCTACAATTAGGATTAGGCAAACCGCTTATACAAAGAACTCTTCAAGGACTATAAGTTACACAAAAAGAGAACTTATTGAATTCAAAAAATGTCTGAAGCACATTAAATTTGCTTAGACATCACTATACTCCGCAATGCGCTTGCTCCTTTTGTTTAATGCATGTGCTTACTAAGAAAAAAGATGAAGTCACTCATTTATTTATGTCATTTCAAACTTCTACAACTCAATAAAATGCAGCATGCGATGAATACGTAACCACATAGTATTCATGATATTCAGGACTTTCCATCCTTTTCTTCCACTATTCAAGATATTGTTCCTTCATTTTATGATACATGTGGTCCTATAAAAAAATCTTCTCTTCAACCTTCGGATATAAGACATCATACTTGTCATGAATTACAAAGGGAAAATTAGCACATATCTTCTTCCACTTTCCATTACTATTTCCACTGAACAACAAAGACTTCACACAATTGAGGTCTAAAAATTTGCATAGAGTACATATGTAGGAATTAAAAAATACTTCAATGATAACCTGCACTACATTTCTCTTCTTCTGCCCTTGCTTATGCAAATTAAAGTAATTGCTAGCTACAACTAAATAGCACAAAATTAGGACCATTGTACATCCTCCATTATTTGATAGAATTCCTTTGAAGTTATCATTGCTATACCCACCTACCATACATGACACTTTTCCACTCAAATTCTACAACTATGACACCTAAGAGCAAGATCAGAATTTAGCTATTGATCAACAATTGAAAATTAAGCTACTTCCACCATTGTTGAACACGAATACATGTATTACTGAAACAAAATCATAAACAACATACACACAAACTTCATCTCCATGTCATTAGTACATGACCTACTCGATTCTTCTTCATCACTGTCAAAGTAATGTTTATTTTTAATCCTCCTTTGCCCTTTGACTTCAACATTTTCTATTTCTTTCCACTCATGACAATTGTAGCATTCCAAACCCTACAATTACTAATTTTCTTTTGTGCAATGAAGACATGGTATGCATAATTCTACTTCTAGCACCATTGAATTCACCAATTGAGATTAAAACTTTGTTTTTGTCCTATCTCTTTGCCTACATTGCAAGATTGAATGAACTCATATAACTTTTTAAAACTCCTATGAAAAACTCCAATAAATCTGAGGAAGTCGACAAAGTTTTTGTTATTCTTTGACATATTTCTAGCTCTAATTAAATGACTTTCTTCTTTTCTACCTCATTGAAATTACAACTTGCACAACTCTCCTATTCTTGCATTGTCGCAATGTGAATGCTTTTACTATGTAAAAATGTATAATTATATATCAAATTGAAGGATTTTTTTAAAGTATTAAGAGGTAATTGGATTGATATTCTTCTTAATACTCTATTTTTTTTTACCTTTGTAGACATTCACTTGATCATAGTTCTTTTATTTTCATTTAAAAATATATTTTGAAACTTACTTCATGTATTAAAAATGATTAAAATAAAAGGTGAAGTTTGTTTTACCTTTTTTTTAATTGATTTTAATTTCACATAGGGATGTGGATAGAATTATGGAGTAGAAAGGAGTTAGCCAATGGATGAAATGTGGTCTATGTGGCTTATTTGGAGAAATTCACTTAGGTGAAAGAAATGGAGGATGAGGTGGAGGATGAGGTGAAAAAATCTTTTTCTTCTTCCTCATAGTTTGTTTAAGAGAGCCGTAAATTTGAAAAGATATAGCATGTGAAGTTTTGTAAATTTTGTAATGAAGTTTTAAGAGAATATTTTTCTTCTTGTGATTCCAAATCCCTATCAATTGCTTGATTTGGAGTTTTTATATGAAAGTTATGCTCGAGGGAGTGAAAGGGGTTTATTTGTCATGGAGTTTGAAGGCAAAATCTTTGAAAGCCTACAAACTTTGGACAGTACCTTTGTTTTAGTTGAGTTTTCAAATTATTGTAAATATTTATGTTAATTTTTTAAAAAGCTATCACACACTTGATTTGGAGTTGTAGAGTGAAAGTTATGCACTTGAAAGCAAAGTAGTGATGAGCTGCCTTTGAATTGAAAAGAGAGAATTTGACCGCCTATAACTTATGGATAGTATTTTTGTTTTAATTGGATTTTTGAGAAACTGTAAATTCTTATGTTAGCTTTCTAAAAAACTATTACACGCTTCATTTGAAGTTGTATAGTAAAAGTTATGGTGCTAAAAGTATGAGGGTTTAGAGTTGTCGCTAAAATTGAGAGTATCAACTTCAACACATTATAAAATATAGATAGTATCTTATTCTAAATTCAATTTTAGAGAGATTGTAGATAATTTTGTTAGCTTTCCAAAAAGCTATAACACTTTTAGTTTGAAGTTATATAGTGAGAGATATAAGTTTGAAAGTGGAGTAGTGTCAAACTGCCTTTGATTTGAGAAGAAAAAACTTTGGACGGCCATAAAAGATGAACAATATTTTATTTTGACTTGAAATTTAGAGAAGTTGTAGATATCTATATTAACTTTTCAAAAAGTTATCACACTCTTTATTTGGGGTTTTGAAGAAATCATGGCACTCACTTGAGTACTGGATATTTCTTTGATGCATTTCACAAGTTTTATTTTTAAGACATTCAACTTCTTTACAACTTTTGGTAGTATATTTGGATTATCCTATCTTCTACAGAGCATATACAATATCTATGCGACTTAGAACATTATACAAATATTAATACAAGTACTTATACGAGTATTTATGTGATTATTTATACAAATACTTATACAAGTATTTATACAACTTGGAGAATTCTATGGATATTTATACAACTTCAAATACTATACAAGTATGTATATCAATATATGTATTGTTCATATGTATTTTATTTGTACGGAGACGCCATATTTGACGTATATTGTTTAAATTTCACTTCTATTTAGTCATGGCTTCCTTCATGTCTTGGATCAATTCTAGTTGCACCTAGAAAGTGTGCATTTTTTCAAGCCAAATTCTCTCTCCATGATAATGTACTTGACAAACTAATTGATGACAATGACTTTGGAAACATAATGTATAGATTGAAATAATCATTCACTGTGAATCAAAAGTTACACTGCTTTCCTAGTCAGTACTTAAACTACACCTTCAATTAATCGTATGAAATTTTATAAGTCTTCATATAGAACAAATTTTCAAACTTCATTGTTTCCTTTTCCATGAATTCATATCACTTGGTCTCCGTCATTCTTCACTTTCAACATATTGGTAACAAATACTAGCTACACATGACACAACAAACTCCACTGAATCATTACTCTCAAAATGTGTTTTTTCTTCATACTTCCCACATGCTGATTTACAATTAACATACATTATTCACTACAGCAAAATTCATTGTTATCAAGGAGGACAACATATTCTAGATATTTTCATTCCAGAACCATTTCATTGACATGACGCTTGTGCTACAATGGATTCATTTTTAACACTGAAATTTCACATACTTTCACCTTGCAAACAATTCAAAACATCTATAAAATTGGGCTTCTACACATTTACATTCTAACATGATATTAGCATGACCTATTGGGCTTCATTCCACTTTCATGATCAACCTCAGACAATGCTTTGAACCTAACTTCAATGACGACTAAGACACCGCTTTCTATGGGAATGGCATTTTCACATACTTATTTTCCAATCAACCATGTATAACAACATTCATAATCTCTATTCTAATGCCATTTATCTACTTCTTCATTCTGGATGGTTTCTTCTTTACTTAACACATACAATATTCTCTAAAAAGTTCTCCAACAAATGCATTGCTTTCCTATTGATACGCAACTAACATTAAGAATTGTATTGTCCACAATCTTTATTTAAAGTTCTATACAATTTGCATGAACTCAACATTTAAAAGCTCTACTTCTATGTCTCAATTGAAACACAATCTCCACAGACCCTACAAAATAATTATGCAATTATATAAGACAATTTCAAACTCACAGACTACAACTAAGCTAGGACTTTTAGTTCTGTAATGATCATAAGCATGTCATCTTCATCAGGGTTGACGAATCTCTACATCCGCCCGAAAAAGGCGTCCGTAACCCGGACGTTCGTCCGCACGGACGCAGCGTCCTTTCCGCCATCGGAAAGCGGAAGCCTCAGCCGTGGCGGACGAGCGGGGCGGACGAGATGGGCGGACGAGATGGGCGGACGGGATGGGCAGACGAGCGGGGCAGACAGGCGACCGCGGGACGGTTGGAATAGGGCGGTCGGGGAAGCGGACGGGGGAGATGGTCAGCGGTCGAAGCAGTCAAGCGGTCCAGGAGGACGCTGCGTCCACTAGACTTGTGAATGTCAGCGGACGCGTCCGGACGTCCCGGACGTCCGACCGTCCTGTCAACCCTGGTCTTCATACTTGCTAATGTTGATTCATGACTTCGAAGCTATATTTTTGTCATACTCAAATCAGGTCTAATTTCAATAATACTGTAAAAGTCAGTACAAACTTCTAGTAAAAATGTACGCACTGCATCGCATTGTGCTAATAGTAGGGCAAGACTTCTGCTATTCAATCGAGTCGTAAGGCAAAACAATATTGCAAAAGAGAAACATTCCATTCCTTACCTAGCTATCATCATTACTTTCTGATCCATTATGAAATGACGAAGAAGGCGACGAGGTGCTAGAATTGTGGTTCTGTTCCACAGGCATGTTTTCCTGACAGTCCATTCAGTTCTACATCGAACTTTCCTGGACTTGTTGTTTTCAGCCCTCTTTCTCCGTCTAGCACGTACTCCATTTAAATTGCCCAAGTCATTTCTGTAAAAGTTTTTTTCTACCTGACATTCATCTTGTTCATCTAGGAAGTTTTCAATGTCTCTTTCACTAATGCATCTTCTTCTCTATATTGGCCTTCTACCCCTGCCATGTCCTTTACTTCCAAGATGCACACCTCAATGGTTTACTCTTACAACTCTGTTACTAGAGTTCCTACATGGTCTTTGAAGTAGTTCTAAAATCACATTTTTTTTTGTTGTTGCTGGTGGGACTATTTCACCACTTCTCTGTTAGGTTTGAGTCCATCAAAATCTTCATTGTCTCCCATTTAGAACAATTCCGCCTCAACATCGTTGGGAAGAACTCTTCTTCCCCTCACCTCTTTACGCAAAACTATTTGCCATCCTGGTGATTTGGTAGCCTCTTAATAGAAAACTTGTTGATAGTGGATAGGAAAAGCAAAACTATCTCTACAAATGTTTCCGAACCTTCTTCTATAATTTGCTAAAGTAAAGCCCCACTTATCCTTTTTTATTGTTGCATTCTCCTCAATGTAATTTACTTTCACAAAGTCATATACTAAAACAACTAGACAATGTTGCCTATAGTTCAATTCCCAAATCTCTTCAATGTGTCCGACATATTCAACATCAGCATTCATTTGGTTGGTGTCGTGGATCCCGTTTCTGCAAAGTTGCCGCCACTCCGTTGTCTACTGTTCTTTGCACTTGCTCTAAACTAAGAATTCTATAATGGTTTCTATAAGCATACATTCCTTTATACATTGACACTATAGGCAATGGGCCTTTTACTATGTCCAAGACCTCTAAATTCAAGCTTATACCGTTCTATTGCTCCCTTTGCACTTCTTCTAGAACCCATTCCAAAAAGTCTGCCAACTCTCTAAGTTCCTCTAGATAAGCAAACCTTTGCTGATGAACTCTACTTCACTATTGATGTCTATATTCCTCTCTCTCTTGCTAGCGTTGTACAACATAGTCAACATACCTTCTACATGATATTTTCACAACAAGAAGTACAATAAGTTCAGTTCAGTTTAAATAGGGGACATGTACTTGCATGTTTATAACATATATTAAAGGTTGTTTGTCGTCAATGAAGCCTTATATTTCTAATAATCTATACAAATAAACGAAGGAAGAGACATTCAGGTAACTATGTGATCAAAACTTCAATGACGTCTATAGTCAAAAAGAAATTGACTACTCCTCTAACATTAAGAATTTCAATCCTACCATGAATTCTTATATAGAAATTTCACTTCAATGTCCCCTTTCTTCTTTTTGTCTTCTAACAAAATTGAAAGTAAATGTCAACTTAGGCTTATATGACAATGAAGAAAAATACCTACTTAGATGATAGTTGCAAATTGGAATTAATGAATTGGAACATACTAAAAAAAGAGGGTTACACACAATTTAAGTCATGTACCTCCAATACTATTCCATGTGGGCCATATTGTCCAACACAAAACCATGAATGAGCTTCATAAACTCTAGACTCGTAACACGGTCTTGCTTTTGGCCTTCAAGTATTTCATTGTACATGATTGGATCTTTTTCATCATCCCACAGACAAGTTGTTATGGCATTATATTTTGATACATATTTGTTGATAAATCCTATCAAATCTTCCCTCATGTAACCATATGCCATACTTCCTTTCGGTTTCAATTTATTTCCACAAAGCCTTTGAGTATCTTTATGAAACACTCAAATGGATACATAGAGCAAGTTTAAACTAGGCTGCACATGAATAATTCCTCTACCAAATGTATAGGAAGATGCATGATTATTACAAATGTTGATGGTGGAAGCTCTTTCTCTAATGCACAAATTGTTTCAACAATTTCTTTTAGCATTTGGTCCTTTTCATTTACATGAACCACTTTAGCAAAAATTCTACGGAACAATCTATTGACGTACATAATTGCTCCCATTACTTTCTCATCACATATGTTTCTGAGAGCCAACGGCAGTACCTGCTGAAGTAAAATGTGAAAATCATGCATTTTCATTCCCCTCAATTAGCTGTCTTGAATCCTACTATTCAAGACAATAGCATAGTTTGTAGGGAACTTGAGCTCCTTAATTGTATTCAGAAATGTTTGTCGATCTTCACTACTCAATATGTATGGAGCATCCAACATGAAAAACGACTAACCATCTGCATTTTCTTGCAAATGAAGATGTTGACAAATGCCTCTTACTCATAAATCCTTTTGTGATTTTGGACCATCAGTCTCTCCCAACAAAGTGCATAGTAATATCTCACACATGTTTTCCTCACAATGCATGGGGTTCAGAGTATGATGGATAAGAAGTTTTTGTGTGAAGAAAAAATATCATAGTCAGAAAACAGTTGATTTAATTTCCAAAAAATTTGTGCTAATGAATAATGAACATGAAATGTGTGTGTCTAAAATTCCAACGTCCCAAGGCTAATTTTCTTTTATGAATACAACCTTTGTCTAAATTCTAAGTGTATTGAAATGAAACTATCATCTATGTCGATTGCTAATAGAGTTTAAGCATACAAGAGAATTCTTTGGCTAGTGGTATCAATTTGCACTATTACTGTGCAGTTCACTATCATACAAACAACATGCACAGTTAGGAAGTTTATGATAGACTTAGTACACTTGGTTTTCATTTTAAACCGAGTGCAGCTACCTTTCCTTTTTCATCTCCTGTTTCATAACTAGCTACACAAGCAATAGTTACAGTTGTTAGAAAATTAGAGTAAGTCACTCTTCAAGAGCATCATAAATCCAACCAACAATTTTGTTTCATTAATTAATTGAAAAATCAAATGAACATGGTGATTTTACCTTTTTCATTCTAAATTTTTCACAAGTGCCAAATTCCTATTATAAACATATTTGGATAGCAAAGCAAGTACAATATTGCATTAGTTATTTTTAATATTGACATCTTCTTTTATGAAATTATAATCTCCGTTTGTCACAAAGTATTTCATATATATAGAAGAAAAATAAACAAGTTCCACTTATTTTGTTCCCATTTTGCAAGGTACAACTTTCAACAAAATTGCACAAGAATAGGTAAGTTTCATTAACCTACCAATAAAGTAATTGGAAAAGAATACTTATTCTCTTCACTCTGCTTGTCTTTACTAGGTCTGCCTTTGAATTTGCACACCCACCACCAGGGTTGACAGGACGATCGGACTTCCGGGACGTCCGACCGCGGACGCTGTGTCCGCAGCGTCCGTTGACATTCGCAAGTCTAGTGGACGCAGCGTCCGCCTGGACCGTCTGCCGCGCCCGACGTCGCTGTCCGCCTCGACCGCTTGACTGCTCCGACCGCTGACCATCTCCCCCGTCCGCTTTCCCGACCGCCCTATTCCAACCGTCCCGCGGTCGCCCATCTACCCTGCCCGTCCGCCCATCCCGTCCGCTGCGGCTGAGGCGTCCATTTTCCGACGGCGGAAAGGACGCTGCGTCCGTGTGGACGGACGTCCGGGTTACGGACGCCTTTTTTGGGCGGACGTAGAGATTCATCAACCTTGCCCACCACATTGCACAAAGGACTCTCTCCATCCACCCCGTTGCACTATAATGAGACCAAACTAACATGGGGGGGGATCATGGTTTGTTTAGCCATTGAATGCTACACATGCAACCCTCCACCTATGATTTTGTCGTAGCCACCTTCGATTTCCTAAAAAGACGGTCTTGTTAGCCACCCTTGAGTACTCTGCACAAGTGTTCTCTCCACAAACTAGACAATCAACATAGCCTTTACGAACTTGTCCAAAAATCAATGTGTAAGTAGAGAAATCATTAATGGTCCACATGAGAATACCTTGCATCTTAAACTGTCTTGTACATCCAGGTGGTTGGAATATGTCTACAATTGGAACATCCACCCATAGTTTCTTCAACTCAAGCACTAAGGGTTGTAAGAAAACATCAATAGAATGTTTAGTTGGAGAATCGGGCTCGGGAATTATCATAATAAAAGAAATGAAAAAACGCTTGGTCATAAGGTATGGTCGTAAGTTATATAGTACCAACAGAACGGGCCAAACGGAGTGCTTCAAAGATTGGAGACTGTGAAGGTTCACTCCATCTACACTAATGATGATAAATAGTGTTACCTACACTAATTTATTTTTAAAAGCCATAAGTTTTTACTCTTGATGAATATTTTTACCAACTATAGGTGTAGAGTTTTCCCACTTAGAATGATATTAGGATATATACACTTTGTAAAAATATTTATGAAGAGTAAAAACTTATAGCATTTCTAAAACAATTAGTACAGGTAATACTATTTATCATCATTAGTGTAGTAAGAGTCCCATCCAAAGATTTTTGGCTTCTCTACCAAAGCTTGGATAATGTTCTTGTATAAAACACCACTGCTCATTGTCTACCACTGACCTCATTTTCCTATCTTGCAATTGGTTTTGAAAATGCCATCTCAAATGTTCAATAAGGGTAGGACAACAAAACATTCTATGGAACCTCTTTATCAAGGAGAAATATCTAAAGACTTAAGCTAGAACATTGTTGGACCTATATATGTACCTAGATTTATTGCAATGTGGACACCTCTCTAATTTTGTATTGTCCTACCAATATAATATTTTCCCATAATCACAGTAGTGAATGCCTTTATGAAAAAGACCTAGCTTTATTAAGAATGTCTTCATTTTATAAGAGTTTTTAGAACAATTATTATTTGAGGGGAAAACATCATGCTTGAAGAATGTCAGAATTTCATCAAGATAGTGATGAATAACAGAAAATAAAGACATGAGGATGATACCGAATTGTAACTTGCTCATGGTAGATCCAACAAAAAGAGTCTATGTTGTTTGGGAAAGTAATTCTTCAAGAAAGTCATTGTTGTCGGATTCTTCATGCTTAGAGGACATGTCATCAAGATCTAATATACAATCCTCTTCATTTAAAGACTATTGATGAATTTCATAGACTCTTACAAAATAATTGCAAGCCATCTCTTTCAAGTGCGCTTTTGTGTTTGCTGGGGTAGGTTCAAAATTATCAAAATCTTGTACATCGACAAAGTGGTCTTTGTCGTCTACTTCATCTTGTTGAGGACTCATTCCATCATTAGATTGTGCATAGAAATGTCCATTTTTTTGCATTGAAAAATGCGCAATCACTTTAAAGAGAACAATAATTATAAAATTCAAAATGTAATGGATTGCAGGTCTATGATTGGCTCTTTTTCCATAAAAGATCTTCATTCCTCAATATTGATGTATTACGACAATCACATGCTCTAAAATTGGATAGTTTTCAAGACTGTTTTTATTTTATGCGTGTCTTAGAAAATAGAAATGTAACTTCAAAAGGTATCTTAACAATGCACTCAAGTAAGAAAAACTACTATGGATATGATGTCGTGTTGAGAACGTTTACCTCTGAAAATCACAAAGATTTTAGTTGTGACCAAAAATGGCTTAAGAATGAAGGAACTTATAAGATGATAAAAAAACAAAAGTAAATTCGTCACTCGCAGATTTACTCTACTTCGAGCTTGAATGTCGAATCTTCTAAACCGCCGTCGAATTACTACCCGTTGATGTATCATGTATTGGTTGACTCTAAATAGGTGTAAGGGTTAAGGTGTGTAATAAGAATCCACGGCTTCGAACGTGTAAAACAGGACGACTAAACCACAAGCTAAACCGTCTGAAAGATTGGCTCCTAAATTTTCAAACTCCCAGTGACCAACTTTAAGAATCAAGCTTCATCATGAGAACAAACAAGTCTTTACCATATGCGCCATTAACTCCATTTCATCACCCAGTCTCGATTATGTGAGCAATTAACCCCACTTTGTCATTCACAATACAAAATGAGGTTAGCGTTGGTGTAACCCAAGCTACCCGCAACAACAAATTTTATAAAGCCACAAGCCATATACATACAAGTAGGATCAACCTCTAACTCACTCTCAAAGCTACAACATCAATAATTGAGCACTTATTTGGCTCACAACTATCTCTTTATTTTTATCTTTGAAAGAAATTCACTTCAAGTTTACTTAAAAGGCAAACTATTTGAATATTTCCTTTATAGTTCATACTACTTTACAAATACAAAATTATTATAGAAAATCGCTCTAATTATGGAATAAAGAACTAAAAATCCAACATATATCTAATAAAGGTAAAAACTAGAGTTCCAATTGATATATCACTCCATTTGAAAAAATTTGAGAATGCATTTGACGGTAGTAGCTACATAATTGACACAATCCACCTTAGTTAAAAGATTGACTAGCTCTTCTAACCATCGTTGGTGCCCACAACTCTCTTCAATAGGCCTCACTATGCAATAATATTACTCATCATCTAAACCTTCAAAACATTTTTCAAATATGACTTCACAGTTATCAGGCTCAATACATTCAACCTGCAACAAAATCACCAATGCCCGAGCGTCACGTTGAAGATGACCCTACCATCATTTCTTAACACGAGGTTGTTTTGGTGGTCGAGATGGCCCAACTTCATCTTTTGATCGCCTATGTAGTAATGAAAGACTCAGTGGTAGTTGTGATTGATTTTGTAATTGCGATAAAGAAAATTTAAACTTACGCTCCGATTAAGACTCTTCATCTTGAGACTCAAAAAAACCCTCCAATTTGACATAGTATAATCTAAATAAATAACAAAAAAGAAGAATATCAAATGAAATGAAACTTTCAAATGAAACTTTGTTTATATAGTTACTTATAACGACAAAGAAAAGGCGTCACCTTGAAGCCACCTCAAATGACATCATCTTTTTTATAATGTTACAAACATTCAAACCTATCTAAAAGATGTGAATATACATATTTTACATAATGTCTACATTTGCAATACGACAACGACATGCATACAATGAAATACTATTTGCCTTTACTAGAAGAGGCTCTAGGAAATTGTGATCCTGACTATATTTTTGGTAGTGAGTTTGGACTGTGTGAATTTTCTAGGTCTTGAATCCGTGGCATTTTTTACATCCACAAGGATAATAAGAAATGCTCTAATAGGCAGCTAATGCCCTCTCTATATGATATGCTTGTCTAAGTCGTTCTTTGGCCATGTATCCATATATACTCGCCTATAGAAGGGAGTAAGTGTATTTTCCAAATGTAAATAAAAACATGGAAGACGTAGCATTATTTAGCAATAGTTGAAGTGGAATGACTTCTTACGATGAAAAAAATGTGTTGTTTGTGAATATCTATGCCATAGTTCTATTCATCATTGTTGTCAATAAACTAATAGTCGCAAGGACTATCAGATACAGTATGAAGCTGTGCAATTATGATCATATTCATATTCACAACTTTGTGAACCCATCTATAATATAGTGATGGATTTGGAAGTCTAGAAGTCATGCACTATAGAAAAGAAAAGAAAAAGTACATAAGCGAATCTTTTTAGAACAAGGCCATTTCATTTCCTAGATATGGCATGTACACACATAATCATTAATCAAATATAGCACACTATTTTTGATTATGTAAACAACAGAGGAAAATAAAATGAAGATAACCATTAGAGTATTACTGAATAGAGTATTCAAGCATTTGGAAACGTTATAAGCAACAACAGATGGAAGTCCTTGTTTGATACATAAAAGCTAATTCAAAAATAGAAGTGTTTTCTCATTGATAGTATCTCTACATTTAAGAGTGTGTAATCATTTTATAATTGGGAATTCATAGGTCCTATAGTTCCTTCTAAAAGACAACAATTGAAAATGCAATGCACTTTCAAATTGCAATATAGCATATGACAATTATAGCGAAGGAATTTTCTTTGTTTGATTACCTTCTTGAAGTTCTCTATTGGAGCAATATTTCTTTTGTTGTTTTTTAGGAGAAGATACTTCCGTACTATAGAGAATTAATGCTTCCAAAAAATGTATTGGAAATGTGGCTTTTGCTTCTATTTCCTACTAGAGAATTGCAAGACAATCGTAATTATCAAGACTAGAAGGTTTCATGTAGCCTTCATAGCACGAGTAAGGAAAAGTAATAAGTGACATTGGAAGGCAAAGCAAAATCGAAAGGATTGGCCAATATTTTACTACTATTGAACCGATAAAGAAGGCTGTAGCATCAATTTAGTTGCAAGAGTAGAAGTTTGATGTCAAAACCTGTAGAGTTTCATATAGAATTTCCGGTAAGAGTTGGAAATGTCATTGTACAGTGGAAAGAGTGGAACCTAAACAAAGAACATAGTGTATTAGTAATAACTATTAAATTAATGTTTTCTATTGACAATTGATTATTAGCGCATAATTGATGGATTTTGGTTTTCAAATAAAGAAATCTAGTAGAGGAAATGAAAGGAAGTAATTGAAATAGATTGAAAGCAATGTAAATGACTTAGTATTTTTCTATTTATTTTTAGAGGGACAAATTGAACATCAATAGAAGTATGAGCATAACATACACTCCTAAATCTAATTTGGTAATAAAGATTTTTAAACATGAGGCACTATTAATATTGAATGTAAACCTTAGAATAATAAATGTATGTTTTATATGTAGATCTATTTCACGGCTACAGTACTTTGAAGTTGTTTCTGAAGTAATAGTGTTTGACCTAATTACAAGGAACGTAAAAGAAATTAAGTGATGAATACATAGGAACTTGCCATTGAAGTTATGTAGGAAATTGTCTCCTGTAGTATTTGGCACATGGTGTACGACTTTAATACACAAAGTTCATAACCAAAAAATGTGACGTAGTTCTTCACATTATGAGTTCCAAAACATAGAAATTCATCAAAAGCTCACTTCCTATAAGTATCACTGAAACAATATCAATTGGAGCAACTTGGGAAGATAATCTTTAGAAATATAATTGTTTACTTCTACTATATTATATTTTAGTTTTTGAAGAATCACACATCGCTTGCATATAATTTTCCTGTAGACTAATACTCTTGTTCCCACACTAATATAACAAAGAAGAGAATTAATTGAATTCAAGTTAACTTTAAACTATAAATGCTGCAAATTACTGAACCTAGGAAATGTTATGCCAGATATTCGAAGCCTGAAGGAAACTTCAAGAAATGGTGGAAAACCAATGAGAAGGACTTCTCATCTTAGAATTTCTTACTAATCTTTGATTGTTGCATGCAACCATTGTTCCTACTCTGTGTTAGTATGGAAAACCATAAGCTATTTCTTGAAAATTAATGTGAATTGAATGAAGAAGGATTTTATTTGCACGTACACTTCTACAATAGTGGCCCATCTTTGTTCCCTCGCTATAGGATTGGATCTCGATCTATTGATTCCAAGTTTTTTGTATTTGAATGTTAGAAAGTATAGCGCAGATTTCTTCGACTATCTGAAGAAGACAATAGATTGCACCTATTAGAAGTGAAGAATGAAATTATTGAATGCAATTTCAAGTAGATCAATAGAGAAGTATATTTTGTTTCTTAAATTTCTTATGATTTGAAACCCTAACCCTATTTAACACACCTATCATTTATCATCAAAAACCTAGAAGAAAAAGAGAAGGCATTTCATAGGAAGGACTTACATTATATGTTGAAGATTGGCACTTTCAATGTTTGAGTATGTATTGTTGCGGAATAGAAGTTCATGATAGGAGAAAATAATCATGTAGGTACTACTTACGCTTTAGTTGTCACAGTGAGGAAGACGAAGTCAATCCTTGTTTTTGCTTAAAATTTCTTGTAGGTGCAACATTTCAACCACTATCATTCTTCATTCCCCTAGAAGTAATTATGATTTTCATGAATCCATTAATTTTGATGCTATAAATGATGATAGTTTGTGGAAAGACTAAGCATAAATGCAAAGCAAATGGAATTTGAAAATAAAGCAATCATTTCTAGGAAGGATGGGGTAGGATTTATAACTGACATGATGATTTGATATAGAGGGTCGATGCGGTGATTGCAATATTGGGTGAAGCAGATATAGTCAAAGAAATCAATCCCCATTTCTAACATTTGTAAAGCCAAATGTGAGGAGAAGTGTGGAACCACAGTGAAGACTATCGGAAAGTGAGTTGTTCATGAATTTGTAGGCATAGGTAGTATAAAGCAAGAGCATGCATCTTTGATTCAATGACAAGGCTTAGATGTGACGTGAATGGAGAAGGAGTTAGGTGATACTTACAGAAAAAGTAGAGTTTGCCGTACAAACAAAAAAACAACCTATTTGAGTTCCAAACAATGCAAAATTTCTTACGGAGCTCTAGGGTTTGAGGAGGATTTGTTTGAGATCAATATGTCTTAGTATGGCAAGTTTGAAGTATGAATAGAGGAGATTTGAGAGACTTCTAATTATAAAAGACAAACAAGAAAATGCAGCAAGCAACCACATGAAGGTGTGACTCTGCATGCTTACCAAAGTTTTTGTGGTTGCATTTATTTATGAAAGTTTTGTTTCAAGGCTTTCTTTGTTTGGCCTGTACTAAGTAAAGATCCGCACTCCCACTTGGTAGGGCATTTACAATCTAAGTATGTTTAGCCAAGCTGGGTAGTAGTTCCATAGCATGAAATAAACAATCTTACTATGCTATACCTCAATCGTAGTCATTTTGGAAATAGTTTGCCCAATTTCAGAATAAGAGAGTGGAAATGTACAACTTTGCATACGTAAGGCCGATAATGTTGTGAATAAATAGCTAGTAAATTAAGAATACAAAAAGGTTGTACACCAGAGTAGCTAATGTCCTAGGGATATGTGCCTTAAAGTCATTGTTTCCAGGCGGCATTGTCTAGTCCTAAAGGATATTGTGACTTCGTGGAATCTAATCTTTGTCTTGTAGGGACAGTATGTTGTGCAAGTACATCTATGAGGCCTTTGAATTTGTAACTAGAGCTCTAGTGGTGTTTGTCAATGGAGAAAAGAGAACTTGTTCTATGTGGATATTGAACTTCAGAGGAGAAAAAGAAGATTTGAGAGCGATTGTTCAATTGAAGGTAACTTCCTTAGGATCGCAATTTATAGTGGAAATGCAAAGTATGAGTGTTGCAGTATAATGGGAAGATTTAGGCATTTTATATGAGAATTTGTAACCTGAAAAAAATATAGGCTTAGTAGAAGTCACATGTCATTGATAGAGAAGGAAGGAGGCGATGAGACACTGGTGAAAAGTTGGTGTGCAAAATTAAGTGGCATGCAAGTAATGTAGTTTGGTGAGGAGGAAGTCGTTGTATCCTTTACAATGTCATAACATAGAGGACTAATAAATTTTGAAGTGGTTGATGTTGTGGCTTCATACCTCATGTATTCTAGGAAGGTTTGGAGAAAATAAGTGATGTTCTTTCTGTTGCATTGGACTATTGGACAATAGGTAGAATCCCAACAAAAACGACAATATTTTCATTTTTGATTGTGTTCAAGTATTTGTAGGGCAGTGGACACTGAAAGTCCAAAGACATCGTGTGTTTGAAGCCAAAATTTGCTGACAAAGTTCACAAAAGAATTGTCATTCGCTTACAGAATCCTAACCACATTGTGCATCAAAGAGTATCTCCATTGTAGAGGTTTAATTTTTTGAACTAGTTTCCGAAGTTGTAAGTTTTGTCTATAATGTATGAAGAGTATGTAATGTTGCAAGAAAACAATTGTTTGAGCTTAAAAATTTAATACTTAAGTTATGAAGACTATTGGAATAGATTTAATTAAAGACTATTGAAAGAAATTGAACATGTTTGACTTTGGTAATTATAAGTGATTTACAACCACACTAAATTACAGACAAGTGAACTTTGTGTGAAGATAAGCATGATAGGGACTATGTGTGTGGACATTGCATTCTCTAGAAGTCAACAGTAGATGACATTCTTTAGGATTTATTGTGTACATAGCAAAGAAGATTGGTCCACTTAAATTTGTGTAAATGTTTCTAACAATTTGCCTAATGTGTCATCTTTATACAGTATGAAGTCCTTGCATATGGATGTAAATTTATGTGAGAGTTAGAGGAATCCTTCAAAGAGTTGACATCTTATATTTGTGCAATTACTTCTAAGATTGATAGTTCAATTGTCAAATTCATGTTATAACTCATTTGTTAATGGCATGTAGCAGATGAGGGGGAGATTGAATTTAGTCAATGTCAGAGAGGTATATGTTCTATATGGAAATTGGTGGGCAAATGGAAGTCCTTGCTTATTGAATTTTCTATCCTTTTGGAGGTGCTTAATTAAGACTATGAATTTTGAGAAAGGCATTTGTGTACAACAAAAACCATCATGTTAAAAACATATAACTTACTGAATCATCATTGAATGCAAACAAGGCTTGCTGAACAAAAGAAGTGTGCGTAAAACGTTGGAGGCATTCATCCCTTAGAAGAAGCCAACAGTTGCACAAAGATGCCAAGAAATTGCCAGTGCTCCAAGTAGTGAGACCAATGGTAGAGGAAGTAATACAAAGAAGTTGTTGCCATCAACTTCTATGATTACTCCTTCAACTTGTACTTTAATCTTTTAACCCATTTCCTCTACAGATGACAATATTAATCGGTTGACAAATTTCAACGCAACATAAGGACATCGATCAGTAGGAAAAGAACACATAGAAGAGCATGCAAGCAAAACATGATGACGAGGCATCAAGAATAATGATGACAGATAATGGTTGTATGGCACTTTGAAGTTGTTCACTTACAAAGGAAAGAATTATACATTACTATGCACATGAAGTAATTGTAGGACTTTTTTTTTTCAAAATACTACTATTTGAGAGAAGTGTAGTGTGCTACTACCCCATCAGAAGGTAAAATTGATGTTCTAATGGGTGGAGTGATGTAATGAAAGGAGGAAGCGGCCCCAGAGTTTACTAATTCAATTTGGTGTTTGGTCCCTTTATTGTTATTCAATGGTAAAGGGGAAACTCTTGAAGAAGAAGAGGTTGGAGGCTAGAGTAGGTGCTAAAAGAAAAATTGTAGTAGGAATTAGTGGAATTGAAATCATATACAATGCAATATGCCTTAATTATGACAAGTTGCTCTGTTGATGTCCATGAATGTGCACCAAGCTTTCATGATAGTAGTGTATTGTCTTGTAGGCCAGCCTCTAGAAAATGGATTGTAGTGAGGATTGTCTCTTACACGTACTACAGAAGAAGGTTTGATGGGCAAGGAGACTTGTCCAAGAACTTTGTCTGTAATGTCTACACGCCTGGTTCCCAAGGAGATTTATAGTCGCAATAGAGAACGTCAATTTGCAATGTTACAAGGTGTGAAGAGGAAGGACAAATGGCTAGGGCAAGGAACTACTAATGCATATGTCTTCATTTTTCCAGAGGCAAGGAAGAAGTATTCACCTTCAAGAGGCGAAGAAGATGACATGAATGAGGTTCTGGAGAAACTTGGGACGCCGTCAAGTGCTGAAGATTACAATGTGAGGCATTTCTAAACTTCATCGGTCATGGTTGACAAATAGTGTTTGCGTTGGGGAGGTTTTACTTTCCATTGTCATGAATGAAAGTATATTTATTAACTACCACAGTTGAGGATGTGTAAGTCGTGAATGCATGGTTGAGTTGATGATCGTAGATGATATGAAGTATAGGAGGAATTACTCAATTAAGGAGACATGAAATTATTTTGCAGGCTCTAGATGAATCCAAAGAACAACATGCAGAAGATGGAGGGCATGCTTCTAATTCGCAACAGTAGTCAAGGACGCAGATGGTGGGCTCCAGCGACAACTACATGCCTGAAAATGACTTGACAAATAATGACAGTAGCGGAAGTCAAAGTCCCGTACCTATCAAAGGTAGTAGTGATGATTCGGAGTATTGTAGGGGCAATCAATATTTGATGTACCTGACTGAAGCAAAGAGGAAAAAAGAAAGGAGGCAAGAAAGAGCTTGGCTCGAAAAAGAAGGCGATAGATGTCAAAAAGAAGGAAAGTCGAGAAATTTCCTTCTAGTGGACAAGCATACACTGAAGCCGTATGGTGTGGGAATGGACGATTGGAGAAAAAAATTGATGTTGTTGTCAAGGGATCTAGATCCAGCAATTGGAAATATAAATAGGCATTCAGAAGGAGCAATGGCCAAAATAGCATAATTAATTCAACATACATGAGAGTATAGTTCTCCAATGAAGTTTGAATATGTCAAGGAAGTTATAGCCCACTGTGTTACTTTGAAGCGAGTTGATCTCTGGAAAAAATTTCGGAATGGGGAACCAAAGCCAACTAGAATATTTGACCAAAGTTGGCGTACTTTGGAAAGGCAGTTGGACAGCCCCACATCTATAATGAAGTCTGAAAATTGTCAAAGAGCCAATACTAGCAAGGGAAATTTTGGAAGAATAGGTCCATTGGGTGAAGTGGGAGTGTGGTATAGGTTGAAGAGGACTCTAAGAAAGTCACTGGATCTAAAAGAAATCCAAGTGGAGATGTCACGTGACAAAGGTTATAGAGGGCATCATTATTTTAAGAAAGATGGCCTCAATGTCATGCATGGAGGCAGAGGTCGACAATGACAGGCAATGGATGTCCCTTAGATCACTGTAGGGACAAGAAATTTGAAGGGAAAATGTAGTGACAAAAACGACAACATGGAACGTGATGAAAATGCTATTGATGAATTGAACGTGGAAGACTGCAAAAATGATGGAAGTGGAGGTCAATTTGGTGGAGAAAGTTTGTTGTCAATGTCAATTGAATAGATTAGTAAACATCCATTTGTAGTCATGATGATGTAGCGATTGAAAGCCCTGGAAGGTCGACAAAATAATAGAGAACCTAAGGCATGTAGAGAATCCAAAGGGGATTTGTGTACTACAATGAGTAAGGAGAAGATTTCGAGAGGAGAAAATGTACTCATGGAATTGCATGTAAGTGTTTGCATGGCTGGCTAACATTAGCCACCGAAATTGCACTTGTACCGCAAAGTAGATGTCCATCGTCGTAAGTTAAAGTTGTATTGCATATAGTGATGGGATACAACAAACGGTGTAGAAAGTGGTCTAATCAAACTTTCCATTTGTTTCAGGATGTTGGAGATGATTTGGAGGCTAAGGAAGGACAGAACAGCCGCACATTAAGGAGACTCAAGAAAAAATCAAAGTAGAGCTAAGGTGCTATCATGAATCCAGATAATTATGTATTTGTCGTGGGAAGTAGGTCTGATGGATTCCATAATGTGCACATTCACTATCACAATGAAAGCAAGATTAGAAGAAAAATGCTCACATTTTTGTAAAAGAAGTAGGAAGGTATAGTATTAAAGTAGAGAGTGTGTAGAGAGTGTGCAAGAAATAATATCATGTGTGCAATTACATGTTTTGGGAAGGCTTTCAGGAATTGAAAATTTAGTCATATGCAGCACATGCATTGTGTAAGATTTATGGAAGGTATTCTTGAAGGAGTGCAAAGTTTTTCCTTTGCTTAGTTCAAATAGTAGAAGTTGTTTCGCCTTGAAGGCAATGAAGAGCTTGCAGGATGTGATCTTTTGCTTTATATTGACATGTTTGGAATAAGAAGAGGACTTTCAAACTAGGTTTGTTGAGTGCTTATATTTATGTGTTTGGAAGACATCTATTGTTAAAGAACTTGTCAATCATTCATTTCTTTGAATGCTAATTGAGGAATAATAAGAAGCAAGTACATACATGCATGCAATTCTAATATGGTCAATTATTTTATGTCCCAATGCATGTTTGCATAGAATTAATGAAAATGGTTTTAAAAAAATGAAGACAGTTCAAACTCCTGGAACGTTATTTCTTTGAAGGAAATCATGGCTTACATGAAGATGAATTGGACAAAAAAACTCGTTGGAAATGACAAAGAAATTGACAAGAAATTGACGGAGTTTTGTCAACTTAGTGGCCAAATCAACATATTCCCACTGACAGCAGAGTTGACAGAATTCCGTCAATTTTTTGTCATATTAGACACAAAAGCCCTCATAGTGTGTGTTTCAACAAGGCCACTTTCCCCACTGCAAATGTGGGATTCTTCTCTTGGTAGAATAACCACGGGCATTGCTTTTGTATGGAAGTTTAAGGGAGGCCTTCCTACAACTAAACAACATCATTAAGTTTCATGTACAAGTAAAGTGCCAAAATCTATAGAGTAATATACTTTACAAGCAAGTCAACAATGTTTTTGTAAAGTCCATATTCAATAATGGGGAGACAAACATTTCTGTGTGAGGGCGGGAGAAAGTTTTCTACGTAGACATCATTTCCAAAGGCTACTACAACTTGCAAATTCATATGCATGCAGAGAACTACCAAGACTGCTTATCCAAGGTCAATCACCTCACTTGCTTCTGTTCCTTTTTGTCTTCTTTCTTATCTCTAAACTATGAAAATGACAAAAGAATGTCACCATTTTTACGAAATATTTGTATTTTGTCTTCTACCTTCTACAAGTGTATCTTGAATTGATTAAACTATTCAAAATAGGATTCTAATTCGCCATATAGAAGCCATTTTCACTTCACCAACCGTAGAGCTCTTTCAATCTGAATAAGGTGTTCATTTCTTTCTTCTCTACTTCTGCCTGAATCCAGACATGCTTCATCCAAAAACTTTGGACAACAGCAACTGATTTTTATTGTCAACGACTATTTTGGGACAAGTTCTAGAAGGCTCATGATTCATAGTGATACTACCACTAGTGTAATTAGTGACAGCCCACATTTTAGGGAGTCAATATTTCTGAGATCATCAAGTTGCATACATGCCTCTGTATTGTACATGTGAAAGATGTCCATGTCTATAGTGTGCCAACGCTTGTATTCAACATTTGTTCGTGCTACATTCCCAAAATCACTACATATTTCACAATCTCAACAATGAAAAAATGATAATTCTACCTTTGACCTAGCATCCCTTGTCAAATCCCATGAAAGAATCCCATTTAACTCAATCTATCTATGCAACCACAAATTCCCAGTCACAATACGGAGCATTCCAACCCCAAAGTTCTGCTCCTATAAAAAAAAAGGGGGGGGGGGGCTTTAGAATACAACTTAGAAGGCACCAATGATGAACTGCCATTTGGATGGATTTCATACTCAAAGCAGCCATCTCTGAATTTCTTTGTTTTACACTATACAATTGTTTAAAGGCGAATGTTGTACAATGACATCAATTCAATACAAACTTTGAAGCTCCTCATGCTCCTCATGCTCTTCATGCTCCTCAGAGAAAAGTGACCCGCCCATATTCATGGATGAAGAGAATCTGTTGATGTTCTATAAGTTGCAGAAGCACTTTTTATAGTCATGTACACTTGGTCAAAGCTGTGGAAATTTGTTTAGCAATGAGCTAGTAATACAAATCATTCTACGAGCCTGGAAAGTTCTTCATTGGAATAACTGAACACACACTCACAATTTGGAACTTGTCATGATTGGAGACCAAACATTCCTATATGTAGTGATACAAACTACATGACACATAATTGATAGGAAATTGACAAAGATATTGAAACTACTTGAAAAGACAAAAAAAAACTTGAAAGATGCTAGTTCTATCACCTTGAACACTTTTTTGTCAACTTTTCGTCATTTAGGAAGCCATTTCTTTGTAGTGTTCCAGTTACTTTTGCCACACAACTTGCTACAAGTATTTCTATGTATAACATATTTGTTGTTTACTGAGAAGTCTATTGGTTACAACATTATTTGTTTAGCATCTTGCAATAAAAATTGTTGCACTAGAGGTCTAATCATTAAAAATTGTAGTGATTTATTATGACTTTTAAACAAAAGTTCTACAATATTTCTATAAAGCATGTACATTCACATAATTAAATATAGTAGTGTACTAAAAGATAAAAATATTGTAATATGGGCTTGAAATATTGTAGTTGGTTGAAAATTATTAATTTTTGTAAGAATTTTA
Source organism: Pseudoscleropodium purum (assembly GCA_963969395.1). Lineage (NCBI taxonomy): Eukaryota > Viridiplantae > Streptophyta > Bryopsida > Hypnales > Brachytheciaceae > Pseudoscleropodium > Pseudoscleropodium purum. The sequence goes on along the minus strand of OZ017795.1, from coordinate 19,365,051 downwards.
TTTGGACTAAGTTTGAACATAAAATTTTAACCTCTAAAGTTTCTTGCACTAAAAAAATTTCAAAATTGTCACACTCCTATGGCTAAGAAACATGTCCATGACTCAAGATGACTACCAATGTAATTATTGTATATCCAAAATCCCTTGTGAACACTAAGATGGTTTTGAATCTTATCATTAATCTATTTAAGCACCTTTATTTTCAATTTGAATTGCTATCCTTCACAAATTGGCAAATTTCAATGATAGCTCAATACAGAAAATTTACAAAGATTTGAAAACAAATCTAGGTCAACAATGTATTAAAAAGAGTGCAAACCACCCTTGGTTTGCATTAGTTAACCCCCCCCCCCCCCCCCTCTCTAAAAAAAATTATTTACATGCCATTGATTTTTTTTTAAATGCTTACCTTCAAAATCGTCACTAATCTCTCAAAAAATCACAAGCCATTGATCTTGTGAGATTTAATTTGAGCCGTCTAAATATTGGATACGAATATGAAATAAATACTAGATATGGATACATACCATATACAAATATGTAGAGAATATTGGATATGAGCTATGGATATGAACTATAGATATGGACTATAGATACAAACTACGGATATTATATGAGTTATTCCATATTGAATGGCATTCCATTGCATTCTAGAAATTACAAATAGGCGGGGGGGAGGGGGTGAAAAATTGAATTGAATTTAAATTAATTCAAATAATAATTTCTGAAGTGGGGAGCACACAAAAATTGAATTAATTAAAATAAAAAATTTTGAGCTAATGGAGGGGTGAATGAACAAATTCATTTTTTTTCTTTGATCAGATTGTAACAATTTGTCTTAATATGATCAAAAGAGCTGTAACTACTTAATTATAATATCATGGTTGCTTTGGTGCTTAGAAATTAAGTTACCAAACAAGTCTTTTTAGGAAACCTAAAGGGAAATGATGGAAAGGATTTTACATGTATTTTTGTCCCATATTTATAGAGTTCAAACTATTCTTTGTAGTAATGATATCCTAAAATAATTATTATTCATACTTCAATCTTGTTTATCATTAGGCAATCTAAGATAATTGATTTCATAAGAGGGATATCATGAGGATGGGACAATCATAATTGTTACTTTTGTGCTTAATACAATTTCTATTATTAAATACATCAAATTTTACATGTTCTTGTTGGCAAATAAAAAAAGTTCCAAATTCATAGAAGAATAGATTATTTGGTTACTCTATAGAAAAGTTTTGAAGGTCTAAATTTTTATTGATAGATTGATAGATGACCTAAAATTGACACTTAAATATGTGTAAAGATCATATACTTTTTTAACAACTACATAGCCTAAAAGAAGGCCACCATATTCCTTTATATTAAAGGCAATGCTACATAATGGTCTTCCTTTAGTCTCAATCATCCAAAACAAACAATTTGTTTAAGTGGTCTTCATCATTCAAATCAATAATTATTATAGATTGACAATTATTTTTTGTAAGAGGTACTAACCATGGGTGTTCCTACATCTCTACCTTACCTTACTAATAAAATGCAATTAATTGATTGTGTATATCTCGTAAACTAATTTTTTTTTATTTAGCTTTTCTTTAGTTTATATTTATACTCATAATAGTCATTGTCAAAATCAAATTTTTCATTATCATTCCTTTTATTTTCATTGTTTTTCTTCTTTTGTTTATTCTCTTCACATTGAGACTTTACCAATGCTAATTTATCCCAATGAATGTTGATGGCTTCATGAGCAAGCCTAGCTGCATGAAAATTCTTCACTCTTCTAATATGAACAAATTTCACACTCTTGAATAACTTCAACAACTCTTGGACATGGAAGCAAAGGAATGCCATTTTAAATGTGCGTGTCTTCCACAATCCTTTAACCTTTAATATAGTATACAAATGTAGTAATTATGTAACATTCAAGTTAGGATTCAAAGCATCAAAAGAAATGTGTAGTAAAAATAGATATTGACTCATTTAAACTACTAAATAAATGTGCAAACATTATAGGTAAAATCATTTTAAAATATGAAATTTAAAAATTTACCTGATTATAAACAAGAAGGGAATCACCATAGCAACAAAGATGATCCACATTCCAATTGAGAGCAAGTCGAAGGCCACCAAGTAATCCAACATATTCAGCAACATGCATGGTTTGAGGACCAATATATTGTGCAAATTCATCCAAGGTATGATGCTTTAAATTTTGAAGAACTGCTCCAGCTCCTGCATATTTACAAGATTTCACAGAAGCACCATCATAATATAGTTGCCATGGAGCTTTGTGGGACCCTCGAACTTCACCACCTTGTGGAGTTTTGGTAATTGAACTTGACCCACAAGCTATTTGGTCAACAACAATTGGTACAATTTTTTTATGATGTTTCTTATATTTTTTGTGAACTAATTTCTTATCATTTGATTTACATTTGGTTCTTGATTCATTATAAATATTTTTGTTAAAAATTATCTTCTGAATTTTATGTTTCCAATCTCTTTGATGGCAACATCTCTTTTCTAAATAGTCAACACTATCATCATTGTCATCAATTTGATTTGTTTGTCTTTTTTGTAAAACTTGCTTTATTTTCCTTCGTATGCTTCTTTTTTGGATTCTACTAAGGATTCTATGTTTTCTTTTCAATTTCATTATTGAAATTCAAGTCACCTATTTATCATACAAAATGGTTTGATCAAGGATGAATAAATGATATGTTTATCATTGGTCTAATAATCTTTGTTAAAAATCTAATTGTTTTCTTCTTTTCACATAGAAATGAAAATGACTAATATTACATCATTTCAATAATTCAAAGCTTTTATTTATGTATATTTTCTAAGCATTTATTACCAATGGCATATCAAATGAAAATGAATTTTTTTATAAACTCTTTGCACTTCTCTTAAACTAAAATCCCATCACTTTAAAGATTGGTGCAAATTTTGTTTTTAAATTTAGGGTTTGGATGATGGTTTTTGGTGCATGATAGGACATTGAAAATTGAATGTGAAATATGATTCATAATACTCAAAATTGGAGAGATGTGATTGCCAAAAGGGTGTAGTATTTGAAGGTTTACAAAATTTTAAAACATAAATTAACATACAAAATATATTACTATAATATAAAGAAAAATCTTCAACTTTTAAAGACAACATTTAAAAAATATCAACTTTAGATTGTTTTTTTCCCCACATCATGGATGCATGTATATTAACCTATTGACAACATGGCTATACCATAAAACAGTGATGTGAAAAATAATGCTATACAAATTTAAGATATTAAACTTTATTTTGGAAATTATTATGTATCGTAAATCAACATCTAATCTCAAAAATGCAACAATTGAAATAATATAGTACAACAATTGAACTTTTACAACACAATTTAGAATACATTGCTTGTTGTTAAACTTAAAGAATTTATTTAATAAACAAATTATAATGTGTATAGTATAATTATGTAGTATGTAGTTTTGAAAAATAAGATAACAATAACCAATAACTATTAAATTGTTTGTCACAACCTTTATACAACAAGATTGTAATATCTTGTATTCTTTTAATTGTAAAAATATAATTTGGAGACTTTTTATTGATGTTTTTATAAAATCTCATAAATTTTTCATATTTCAAAATATTAAAGAGTGTTGAATAATATTGTGAAAATTAAATTATTTAAATTTTGACTTTTTAACATTATAAAAAAATAAATACTTTCAACATTTTCATTGTTATTAAAAAAAATAAGACATTTTTGAGATTTTCTTGATTATTTTATTTTATTTTTAGTTTGGTCTTTTCTTAGTTAAATAAAAAATATAGATTCAATCACTATTTTTTTTTACAAAACATGCTTCAAAACAAATAAGTAGCTTAAAAAATTTTAAGTTAGATGTAAAAATTTATTATATTTTAAAAGAAACAACATTTTACTTTTCTTAGTTTATACATAGATTAGACTTTTTCAAAAATATATTTATAATTTATTAGTATATTCAATCACTTATTTGCTTTCTATTCAAATAGGAGTGATTGGTGAAATTTTTTGTTTTTATGTACAAAGATACTTTGTCAACTATAGTAAATGTCTTGGATTTTTGCCAACTTTGTTAGTAAATGAAATTTAGACTTTAGATTACAAAGGTTTTAAGAGTAATTATGTTCACATATAATATCCACTTCTCACAACTATGCAAAAATCAACGAGAATTTTGATATAGGAATAAGTTGTGTTTCTTAGGAATATAAAGAAAGTGAATTGAAATTAAAAAAAAAAATTTACTTACTTAAAATGTAGAGATTCATTTCTAGAGTTGATTTTAGGAAGATTATGACATTTAATAGCAAGGCCTTTTACAATTCAAGTATGATAAATATAGAAAGGTAACCACAAAGTGCTCAGAAGGCAAATTCACACAATGCCACATGTTCAATTACTTCGTCTATTGACAATTTACTACACCTTCTTTTACCATTTTACTTGTCATTTATATGTTGAACTTTAAGGAGGATTGATGAAGGATTTACAAACCATAAGTCAAGGGCTTCTCTCAAATGTTTCATGGAAATTAGAGGTATTTGAAAAGATAGGGTGTTTGATGGGTTTTTTTTTTTAATTCACTTTTGAATGCATACACATCCAATGGAATTCAAGCCATTGTGTAAACATTTGACTTTGGACAAAAACAATCAATGGTAGAAAACTAAATATCAAATATTTTTTAGCAACCACTAAGATTTATCAATGTACAAAGCCATTAGTCATTGACTCATTGTTTGGATTCAAATTTGCAAATATGAAACCAATATTTTAATTTTGGGAAGGAAACACATCAATATTTTAAAATAGATTGCATGCAACTATGAATTGTTGCCATTTTGAAAAAACATAAAGTTGACTAGGAATTTGAATGCCATTTAATAAAAGAATTTTCATGTGTTCAATGAGATCCATAGGGGTAACAAACTAGAACATGTTATAATTTTATTTTACTTTATTTTGAAAAAAAACCACCATCAATTTTCAATTAAAAAAAATAGTGTTTAGATCTTTTTTCAACATTCTTCAAGCCTATATCATGTAGGTGAGGTACAAGTCTTAGAGAAAAAGACTCATCATTCATGTCTTTTCTTAAATCCCTAAAGTCTTAAAGCCTTCTTTCCATCAAAAAACACTCAAAACTGCTACTTCTATTGCAAAGTGCATAAGGGTAGATGCATGGTTGGGTGTCTCAATATTTGTCACTAGTTGATTCACTAAATCAACCATCTAAAGAGAGTTCTTATAAAATCATAAGTGGTTGAGCCTTCATAAGTATTTTTTTTTTTATAGAAAATATACCTGCTTAGAACTTCAAATATACTACAAAGGAAAGAAAGAAAATTAAAGAAAATTAAATTCATTAGAAAATGATTTCCAAAGACTGGACCAAATTATCATTCTATAAAAGTCCATAACTACATGAAATACAATGATGTTGGTACCAAAGAATTTCATTTTAGATAATGAATTTTTTTCATTTATTCTTACATTGGTCATTATAAACCAATTTTATGTATATGGTTTAAAAAAAAGTCTATATGTGTAAAACATGATTGTTGTGATAGTCCATACATTTATCTTTGAGAGTACATTATCCAATGTTGATAGACTTAAATTATCAAAAAAAATATATAGATGTTTTTTTAATCAAGTTCTTATATTTTTAGTACAAAAATAACATAAAAAACTACAATATTTTGTGTGATATTTACTTTAAAATACAAATCCTTCCTTGAAATCAACATTGTGACATGGTTATTGAGACACCAAACTATGCATTTACCCAAAAAAATTGAAAATTGTTTACTTTGCATATATAACTATAAGATCTTCTACTAGACTAGTGCATAAATGTATAGAAGAAATTTCAAAAAAATTGTCAAGACATAATAGTGAGGGTGCAACAAAAGTAGTGTTTAATAATTAGTCCTAAATCCATTTGAGATTATTAATCAACTTAAAGTTCAAGGTGTTAAATAAAGTCTAATGATTTTGAAAACTAGCTTCAAATCCAAAGCCATTTAATTTGATATTTTAAGAAATGAGAAGAGAAGTTATTTATACAAGTAGGTAGTAGTAGGTAAACCTCATTTTAGCATAGTAGAATATCTTTTTTCAAAAATCTTTGAACTAGAAGAAGTTGGAAAATCAAGCTAAGTTTTATCTTTGAAAATCCATTTGAGATTTTGAGACTCCAACTAAAAGTTATGAACAAAATTCAGAGAGGGTGTTTGAAAATCTTTAAAAAAATGTCCCTTCCAATCCCTCTCTGAAATTGTTTGTAACTTTTAGTTGGAGTCTCTAAACTTCAAACGGATTTCTGAAAATGAAGATTAGATTGATTTTCAAACTTTTTTTAGTTCAAAACATTTTGAAAAAAGATATTCTACTATGCTAAAATGAGATCTGAAATTCTACTTTGAGTACAATTTCAATGTTTTGACAATTAGCAGTTAAGCTCCCATCTTCAAATTATCCCATATTCTTTAAGGACTCATGATGAATAATTGATTTCATTACAACACTTCTTCACCCTTCCTTTCTATCAAATATCAATGAAGAAAGTCTTTTTAAAAAAAAATGCCATCAAAAAAATTCTTGATGTTGAATGGTAATTGAATTATTTTGAACATTTTTTTTCTTTCAACAACTTGGTCAATGTACAATGTGCTTCACATTTAAGAGTGTTTAATAATGAATTAAACCTCTTAACAACTATTTGACATCCCAATGTAACATGAGCAACAATAGAGGAAAAATAATAAAAATGCAAGATATAAATGTAAGATTCGAGGTCCTCTAAAGGGTTTTATGGCATCCCTCCAAAGGCTTGATTTTTTCTCTTATGGACAATGGGACTTTACGAGTTAAAGAATATCATTCTTATTCTTATTCTTTGTCCTAGTGGTCCAAATAATTGCCAACACTACTAAAAACAACATTGATGCCACTCTATACATGACCATGACCTCTTTTACTCATGGTATTCCTTTCCAAATGTTGGTCACAATATCCTCAACCAATCAAGATACAAATTTTTCAATATGCTTTACAAAGCTCAAGGCATCACAATAGAAGCTAAGTGTGGGCAGGGTTGTCATAACGGGCGAGTTAGGGTCATCGGACGAGACGGACGAACGGTCCGGACGGCTTTAATTTTGTAACTTTTGCAATTTTGCGGAATGACACGTCACCTCGTCCGCGCCCAGCATGTTCCTTAATCCACATAGCATCCATGTGGCCTATTTTTCCGTTATCAGAAAGTCAACTATGTGTTGACTGTATCAGACGGGCGGGACCTCTAACGGACGGGCGAACCGGACGTCCGTCCACTATGACAACCATGAGTGTGGGCATCTACTTGTGGGATTATATAATGACTGCAAATATTCCAATTTGCAAGCTAGTGCCCACTTGGACCTATAGAATCAAATTCAACCTTGGTATTGTGGATTAATCTGGAAGTTTGCTAGTCATCTAGTTAGTCAAATCAAGAGGAAAACTAAAAAAACTAAAAATTAGAAGTTGCAGATGAAATTCATCTAGAAATTGCAAACAAAGAAGGCCAACTTGGTGACTTGAGATTAGAACTACCTTGATTGAACTTATCAAATAGAGTCTACCTCTGAAAGGAATCAACAAAGATAGCCCTATAGATAAGCGAATTGCCCTTCGTTCATGATGGTTGTAAGACCACCAATGTTACGGGAAGTCACAATGCTTCATCTCCAAACTTGCACATAGAGGGTTGCAATTCAAAGGGTGCCAATGCTTCCCCAAATTCGCTTAAGAAATCTTACTCTGGAAGGGGGAGTAATGCTCCGGCCGCAGTTAGCTGTAACTCCTCTTAACAACATCCACACCCATCTTGTAAAATGGATGACTTGTTTGTTGAATCAGTTTGTATGCTTGCTCTTGGACAAAACGTTTTGTCCGCAAAGGCTTGCTCTTCCTGTTCCGAATTTTGAGGAGTAAGAGTTCTCAAATGAACTTCGAAGTGAATGAGGTGCATTTTAGTTCACATGTGACGGAAGAATTACGTTACAGCTGTCGTAAATTGCAGTTTTGCCATGAAAACGTGGTACAAGCTTCAGCTTTAATTCCATATTTCAAATCCAGAGATCAAATTTGAACCTAGCGATCGAGAGACTGCTCTGTTCAGTTCGTTTCAAGTGTGGACTTACTATGAATTCTTGTTACTGCATAGTCGGGTCTATTTCGTTTACCAGATGAAATAAAATTCCTGAATCCATATGCGGTGATTCCAAGCAGCTGGAGTGCGTACAATCCTTGTCATTTCTGAGCAGAGATCGATCAATTCTCTCACGTTAAGAGTGCTCCATTGACTTCCGCAATAGGCCGGGCTTTAGCCATTGTGATTGTTCCTGACCGCTGCTTCGTCTCTTTCTGTCTTGGTACAGTAGTGTAGAATTTTGCCAGACATCAAGGTTTTGTCATTTGTACCACCCATCACCACCCAAGCTTGACGGTGAACTTATGAAGGTTGGTGCACGGACTTTGTGCCAAGTAACAAGTACGTACGAGCATCCCCTGCCCACCGCGAGAATCTCAGCCCAGCGATCTTCAAATTGAAGGACCTCAACCTGAAGTTCAGTTTTGAGTGGATTTGCGGTGACAAAGCAAAGCGTAGACAGCCCCGAGGAAAAGTTGGCTAGTGATGAGACCGAAATGGTGACGTACAAAACAAAGCGCACGAGTGATCAGTTTTCCCACGACAAGAGGAATCTCAATGTGCATACCATAGTATAACCAGGCAGTGGTCCTCACCATTGCTGGGAATTATGCTTGGGTAGATGCTTGGGAGGGACTTATCAGGTAATTCGAGAAAATTGGGGTTGGTTGAGGAGCTGTACAAGATCGATAATTTTCGAGGATGCAAAAGCAACCCGTGCCTCATTTCCATGGACGCAAAAGCGATCCCTGCCTCATTTCCAAGGACGGTTGCAAAAGCGGTTTAAGCCTCATTGGTAATTCCACACTGTAATATAAGATTGGTGTGTCTCAGTTTTGCATTTCGCGAGCCTACGATCGATATTGGTCTCAGATAGCACGCCAGAGGACATCTTTTGACAGGAACTCGGTTTCGAGGAGGCAGATTGCGGACTGTAACCGGGGAGTGAATTTGACTCCTCTCTAGTTTTTACTGTACTGTAACTGAACCCGACTGTAGAAGGTGCCGCGACTTTGGGTCTCTTCAAACTTGTTATTAATTGACAGAGAAGAATGTAATAAGCTGCACGGAGCTGACCAAGTCCCCCGGCCGGCAGGCAGGGAGGCAGGAAGCATTTTGGTGGCGTGAAGCTCTGCCCCTCCCTCTGCGTTGCTTTTGACTCCTGCGACGCTCCTGCTCCTGCTTCCATTGGCTGCCGTTTGCAACTGGGAACCGCCTAATGTGGACCGACAATTCTCTTTTCCCATTTTGGATTCATCCCCAAGAGCCAAAGGCCATCACCGCACTTGGGCACCACGACAGCAACCAGCAGGCACTTTCGGAGTTCTGGTGGCCCTGACCTGGGCTCTGAACTACACTAAGACTAAGTTACTGAAGACTCGAGGCGCAACAAATGTTGTATAATAACAACTGCAGGCAATGGTCCTCCACATGCTGGGAAGGTATGATTAGGGTTGGCTAGATGCCCAGAATGGAATAGAAGGGACTTGTCAGTGAATTCAAGGATTGAATGGGGTTGGTGGAGGAAGCCATAGAAGACAATTTGGTTCACTGTTGTTTGGGTCCCTCTTTGCATTTTTGGCAAAGGGGACCCTGCTTCGTTGGAAAACAATGTTTTGAAGGGAGGATCGAGGCTTTGCTTTGTCAAAAGGCCTTATTGTATGTAAGTTTGATTGGCTGAGGAAGCCATAGAAGACAATTTGGTTTACTGTTGGTTGGGTCCCTCTTTGCAAAAAATGCAAAGAGGGCCCCCCACTTTGTTGGAAAACAATGTTTTGGAGGGAGGAACGAGGTTTTAGATTGCCAAAAGGTCTTACCCTATGTAAGTATGATTGGCCACCATACCCAAAAAAACCAAGACGGTGCTATAGGTGCTATAGGAGGGAGTTTGTTGATGTGTAAAGGCACATAGTACACTATGTGCATTGGAGTTGTATAGGCTTGCATTTCCCATAGCCAATAACAACTCCTTGCATCTACTAGTGCACGTGCATGAAACAAGACAACTAGTAGAAGGGTAGTAGCTTGGGCCACCAAGGAATAAGGTAAACTAGCCTATGATAGGCAAAGTAGTTTGCCCTATTGGCATTGTTGAAATTTTCTATTTTTTTATTTTCTACATGAAGATAGATGTGAGAAATGGAAGTAGCAATTGGAATTTAATTTTTTTTGACAAAGTATGAATTTCTTATGAATTTTTCAAGTATACTACCCAATTGGCCCAAATGAATCTCTAAACTATTCTAAAACCAATAAAAAGTATACTCCAAATGGTCATCTTACTTGCCTACAAGTCTACAACACTCATGGTTGTCATAACGGGCGAGTTAGGGTCATCGGACGGGACGGACAGACGGGCAAACCGGACCGGATGAACGGACGGTCCGGACGGCTTCAATTTTGTAACTTGTGCAATTTTGCGGAATGACACCCGCGCCCTGACGATCTCGTCCGCGCCCAGCATGTTCCTTAATCCACATGGCATCCACGTGGCCTATTTTTCCGTTATCAGAAAGTCAACTATGTATTGACTATATCGGACGGGCGGGACCTCTAATGGACGGGCGAACTGGATGTCCGTCCACTATGACAACCATGACAACAGTCACAAAATTTTCTAACATGGCTATAACATCAAGGCCTAAAAAAATCACTTCATGTGATTAATTCACACTAAAACTCTAAAAGGTGGAAGTTTCTATTACAATTACTAATCACTCTATCATAATCATCCCAAGACATTGATTGTGGTCACTAACACAACCTAATGTAGCCCAAGTCTCATTTATTTTGAAAAAATCCATCATGTGTAGATGCAAGACTTTAATAGATCATTTTTTAAATAACTAAAATGGATCTTTTGCTTGTGATGGGCCAATTTACCTTAGTGTCAAAGCATGGTGCCTAAGGTCCATATTGGCACCAAAATTGGCACCAAGCTTGTGCAATATGAACCTTCAGTATAATACTATGATACTATTCTTTAATATACCAAGACCATTGTTTCTTCTAGTGTTGTGTGGCTACTTGCTTTTTCCATGAGCACGTCAAAAGTATTCCTCTCAAATTGTCGAGATTTAGTTGATCTTTTGAACCTCCATTACATATCATCCCTTTTAAGTCACCACATAACTTGCCATTTCTATCTTAAACTTTGTAAGCTTTTTCATTTACATTATTGGTGTATAACTTGTACAAGTTTATGACTTTTTTCCACCAAAAAACAATCCAAAAGTGTCAATTTTAGTGCAAATCCTCACTATGAGAAAAGATTAGTTTAGGGGAATTGTGCCAGTGTAATAGTTTGACATGGCCGACACCCTACAACATCATATAATAATATTTTTTTCAACTTTTTTTTTCATTTAAATTTTGAATTTTATTTATTTTTAATTTTGACAACGAGTTGCTTTTTTACTACAAGGAGAACATGCTTGAAAAGGCCCTCTTTTACCATCAAAACTCTTCAAATAAGAAGCTAAATTCCTAATAACTTTAATATAGAATTGAAAATTTTCAATCTCAATCATGACAATATTGTTGTAAGTAATTTATACCAAATTTACCATTTTATTTCTGAAAATTGTAATTATGGAATTGAATAATAAATATCAAACATTAATGTTTCTACAAGATATCATGACCACCCTAAAAACAAAAATCCTTATATTTTTCACCTTACTATTGTACTTCACGCCTAGAATTAGCAAAATATTTCTAAAAAAGATGATGGAATTTTGGGGATTTAATTTCAAATCATTTCTAATGATTTTTTAAATTGTGTTTTTTGAGTATTTAACTATAGGATATTGCACTAGACTAGCATATATAATGTATGGAAGAAATTTCAAACATTTATATGCTAGTCTAGTGCAATATCCTATAGTTAAATACTCAAAAACATTTATATACTATGTAAATTGCAAGATATTTGAGTTTTTAAAGTAAAGAAAATGGGTTCTTTTGCACTTTCCATGCCACTAGATTAACCCCTAAAGAACCAAGTGACCATTCAACATACGTAAGAAGGTTGCCTAGATAGTTATGCATAAAGTCAATTTTAGTTGAATGCTCACACAATTTTGACACAAGGTATGAACATGTGCCTCCTTAGTGAGAATGTATTTTTTTTTCAAATCAAGTATCCAAATCAAAGATTATATTGCATTGAAATTTTCAAGTAGTCCAAGCAACTTTGAGCAACATGTGCAAAACTCTTCTTTTACTTTTGATATTTGATAAGTATGTAACTTGAATCATGATGCAAGATGCAAACGTCAAAAAATTAACTACATATAGTGTAAAAAGCTCACCCTAGATGGAGTTTAAGTTTGTTGACCCTAGTGGGCAAGGTAAAAAAAAAACTTTCCTATGAACTTCAACCATTATAATCTTTCAATTTGTGTGGTTAAAATTTCTGAATTATTCCACACATTCCCATAGTATTCTATTAAAACAATTTATGGTTGAATTTTGGAAAAAAAATTATAAGAAAAAAATTTCATTGCTCTAAAAAGTGACAATTTTTTACAATTTTTCACAATCTTTTGCCTAAAATGTACCTTAGTCTTGTGGGAGTTAATTGACTTTGAATCTTCTTAACTTTAATTTTTTGCAATATAAATTTTGATTTTAAATTTTTTATGTTGAATATTTGAGTTGAAAGTCTATGAAAAAAATATCCCAAAAAAGAACTTGATTTCTAGTCTTTAAGAAAATGTTAAGTAGAAGTAGAAATAAGATAGAAGGAAAAAATTATATTGCTAATGGCTCTAAGATGAAATTGAAACACACTAATTCTAATAGTGGGATTTTTGTAGCCCACAAATTAAACCTTGTAGACTTTTTATTATTGAAAATTATGAGAATTAAGTTCAAAACAAATGCAATAAGTTATTTTCACTAAAAGATATTACATTTGGCTACAAAACAAGATGGTCCATAACATTCACAATTCACATCATTTATCCAAATAGAATGAATCAAATTTGTTTGTATTGAAAAATGTAATCTATAAGAAAAAAAATTTATTCTAATTGAGTTATTGTGGTTTTATTTGGATATTTGGGCTCAATTGTTTTGAGCTAATTGTGCCATAACTTTTTCTCTTAGGCACCAATTGAAATAAAAATTGCATTCCCCAAAATCTTATATGTTTATAACCTTAACAAAAATTTTTATAAAATCATGTAAAAAAATGAGATGATTGGAGCTTACTTGAACTTTAATTTGTCCCATGAAGAGACAATGGAACTTTAGGGTTTAAAAAATCAGTTTATTTTTATTTTTTTAAACTGTTCAAAGCTTTCATCTTTGTACTTTGAAGAAAATGTCTTATTTTCAAGGTTTAGTAAACAAATTATATCCTTGGAAACCTAGTACATTCCTACATCTTCATAAAAAGTTTAAAAAAAATCTTTTCAAAAATTGTTATTGTTAGAACCTATTTAAACTTGAATCTTCCATTCTATGACTTTGAACCTTTAGGGGTTAATACCATATTTCATTTGTAATGTGCAATTTCACCCTAATATACAATAAAATTTGAAAGAATAGTATATGATTGAAAGATAAACCTTTCAAGGGCTTAACTCCTAAAGTTCTTTAAGCTCCTATGGAGCTTTTTGAAAGTTTGAATAGGTTTATATGAAGTCAATTTTGAACAAATGTAAGTGAAATTGTAACTAGAGATGCGCAATTCTCCAAGCTTCTCAAGTGCGTGAATCAAAAGTTATGGGTCTTGCAAGTTTAGGGTTAGCTTGGGCATTGTACTAATAAAAAGGATAAGCAGCCAAGTAAACTGTGAAGTTTTTTTCATTTACTTTGCATGCTTTCATCTCACAATCTACGAAGTCAAGTAGGTTGAAATTTCACTACTAGAAATGCACAACAAAAACAACAAAAATTCAATTGATTTATGTTATTTGGAACAATAGAATGACCATTTTGTAATTTTCTATGAAAATCAACAAAATGGCAAATTCGTTCTATTGATTTGGATAGTGCAATGACCAAATCAATAAGTTTTTGTTGAATTTGAAATTTTTTAAGAATATTTTTGGAATCTTTTTTAAACATTTTTGGAATATTTAAGAATCTAAGTATAATGATTTAAGAAAAAAATTAATCATGTAAAATTCAGTCTTTTTTCAATTTAGTAGACTTTGGAGTTCATTCTCGCATAGTAGAATAAAAAATTTCAAAAAACATAGAACTGAGAAAATTTGTAAATTCAAGATACCTTTCATTTCTAAAAATCTATTTGTTATTTAGATTTTCAAATCAAAAGTTATAGACAAAAATTAGAGAGGGGTAGTTAGGAACATTTATTTTGACATTTTCAAACATCCTCTCTGATTTTTGTCCATAAATTTTTATTAGAGACTCAAAATCACAAAAGGATTTTTGGAGGTGAAATTTAGCTTGACATTACTACTTTTTTTAGTTCCAAGTTTTTTGAAAAAATGTGTTTTACTATAACTAAATGATCTCTGAAGTCCGCTGAAAATATAAAATACATGAAAAAACAATGAAAAAACTAAATATATAAATTTTTAGTTCTTGTGTCATCACCTAAGTATTTGGATGGTTTAGTGGTTGGAACCTTGAAACTTCAAACATGAGGTTCAAAGTTCGAATCCCCTTGGAAGTACCTGTCCACGTGGTGGACTGCCCAAGCAGAAAAAAATTTCATTTTAAATTGGCACCGACCAAAAAAATTTAATTAAATTATTTTTTTGGATTTGTTCAAAACAACAGAAAAAATCAATAGATTTTAGTTTGATTTTGTCCAAAACAACACCTCTAAAATGATTGAATCATTCAACAGATTTGAGTTGAAATTCTATTGTTTTGGTCATGAATTTTTTAGTAGTGTTTTTACTACATTTTTGAAATAGTATAGGTCAATAATGCATAAACAAAATTTTAAAAAATCATAATTTTTACTCAATGCTATAAAAAAACAATAGCTTTACAATAATTTTAGATCCATTAGCTCAAATTCTAGTAAAAATTGGTGAGATTTCTTAAAATTAAGTTTTATTTTTCTTCCACAACATTATAAGAAGATATTCTTTGTCTACATTGTTGGAATCTTGATTCTTCCCAAAAATGAATTTTCCCAAAAGAATTGAAATCTTGCTCATGTAATTGCTTTCTTTTGGACATCCTCCAATGCAAGATTTCTTTTTGCATGTTAGACACTTGAGTTATCTTTGAAATTCTTATGCAAGTAACTAACAACTACCTATCTAATATTAGATAGGTAATTTTTATAGGGATGGATATTGCCTCCTCCTCAAAGTGTAGCCAAACTATATTGACCTTGTTGACTAGGGCCCAAAACTTCTTTTCTTCTAACTTCAAATTTCTTAATCTTGCAGCTTACATAATCAAATGACTTAAATTTTTTCACCAATATTTCTAGTTTTTTAGGACAATTTTGTATCGTTGAAATTTTGTAAAAATATTTTGATATTTCACTTATTCTTACAATACTAAAAAATGGTAGTTTTTGACATTTTTTTTGAAAAATAGTCAAAGAACTTTAGGGATTAATAAAAAACAACTTTTCAAATTAGCTTTCAATCAATTTTCAAAAATTGTGATGTGTTAGGGTTAATCCTAAACCTCTTAATTTTCAAACATTATAGGATTTTCAGCAACTTTAGAGGGCTGCGAGTTCTTTGGGCTGCCAACATCAGGGGAACAGCCTCGTAGCTACTACCTGATGTGGCATGGCAACTGCTACATCACCAAAAAAAGTAATTTTAAATTATATTATATTTTTATTTATTTTCATTTAAATGTATATATTAAATTTATTTTTTTAAAAACGGAGAGCAAGAATAAGGTTGGAGGAATAGGTTTGAAACGGCCCTCCCAACCCCCCAGAAATCCTCTAATGTAACCATTTATTGGTTGTGGCCATCTAAGCCATCTTTGACAATATGCATTATTGTTTTCAAATTCTATTTTCTCCTATGCAATTCATTGAATTGTTTTTTTTTATAGCTAGCAAAATAATTGATTTGAACAAAAATTATTTTGGATGATTTTTCAAATTCAAACACTTTAAAAAATACTTAATGTTGTTTGTGTTTTGAGAGAGGGACTTAGCTAATGAAGGCTCATTGTAGAAGAAAACATTCCATGGTTTGTGAAAGTAAGCAAGGGATTGATTGATTGAAGCAAATAGTTGATAGGCATAGTGAGGTGAGTGCAAACAATATGTGTTTTGAGTGCATAGTGATAAAGTCACTGGATGGGGGCAAAGGCATAAAATAAATTTCATTGAAATAAAATTTCAAATAAAATTCATTCACTTCGTACACATGGCACACACCGGTAGGTCCTTATTGAGAACTTTTCAACAAAAAAATGCAAATGATAATGATCATAATGTGGTGACATATTACATGGACAAGGTGGAAACATCAAGGTTGAGTGTTCATAACACGTGAGGTCAAAAAATGTAGTGTACAATTGCACCAAAAGTATTCAAAAAATCTAGTAGGAAACTAAGAAATCTAATATAGAAGTGAAGACTAGACAACAAACTATTGAAAGTGTTCCAATCATCGTACACAATGGGTATGTACATAACATCATAAGTGTTGTGAGTAGGAGTAGGAGGAGTGTCTTTGGCTATGGCCGCATGAGACACTAGAATTTGTTGTGTGTCTTTGACAACAACGACATCGTCTATTGCTTGATATGGATCTCCAAGAACAATGTCTGCAAACCACAAAAATAAGAACAAGAGAGAAAAGAAAGAAAATGATGTAACATAAATTGAAGAAGATGTTTTTTACAAATAAAACACAAAGGATTAGAGAATTGTATTGGAAACCCTGTAATCATGTTGTAAGCCTTCTTGAGCCTCCTCTAATGTTGTAGCTAGCTACTACCATCCTAAGTCAACAAGACAAGATCTAAGATTTGTATGTTCAAAGAATATTTGAATGACGTCATCCATGGTAATTGTATTTGGTTGTATCAAGCATTTCAAAAGTACAATAGTTCTTGTGTATTCCATGTTGCCCTGCCAAATATGAAGAACCTATAAAATGGATGGGATGTATTGTATCGATTGTAGCATTAGAAGGAGTGTATATGGAAGAATGCCGCCCAATTGTTTTTTAAGTTTGAATCTACAAAAGGTAGTAGCTTTCTCAATGAAATTTTTATGTGTCTACTTGACTTAGTTTTTAGCAAAAGAAGTTCCATGTTTAATATACTCCTCCACACCCTCATCAATTCGTTCTGAAGTCACATTCCATTGAATATAATCAAAATGGTCCTCTCCTTTGTGCTTGATGCAGTAACCCAGCGTACCTATGTAAGTATGGAGACCAATATTGCATAGTGTTTAACTAAGGACATGGTGACCAACAGGGGCAACTCTTGGTTTATTCCAAACAAGATATGTTTTGATCAACTTACTAACCACAGTTGTAGAGGCTGCCATAATCCTACAAACCATTTGTAAATGGAGCCTCATCACGGCACCACCTCTTTCAATAGCACAAAGGCCAGAAACACATTCTTTTCGAAGAAAATTTTCTATTGTTTTCAAGTGATCAAGAGAAATGTTTGAATTGGCAACAAAAATTGTTATACTAAGATCTAGTAGCTTGGGTTTCGATTGCTTTTGTTTTGCAATAGGTTTTGAGATAACACTCTTTCTTAGAGGAAGAGCTTTTCTAAGCCCAATGCTCTTAACAATGTTGGTATCTACTCCAAGAGCTGCATCAACTTTTTGAGATGCACAAGGGTTTCTTTTGGTAGGTTTGGTCTTTATTCTCATCCTCGTGCTGTGTATAGCAAAACAAGTAGCCACAGGAACAGGAGCAACTATAGCAACATCAGTAATAGGAGGAGCAACACCAATAGCAAGAGAGTCAACATTGGCAATAAGAGCAAAAGGAGCAACCATAGTAGTATCGGCAATAGGAAAAGCAACATTGGTAGCAAAAAAGTCAATACTAGCAACAAGAACAAAAAGAGCAACCGCGGTAGCATCAACCACAGAAGAAGGAACATTGGCAACAAGTATAACAACAAGGGCAACATTGGTAACAAGAGAATCAACACTAGTAGAAAGAGTAGGAATTGTCTCCATTTACAATTGTCAACCAGAACGGGCAATAGTCTTAAAAGCTTGTGACAAAAGAGGTCCCATGTCTGAAGAACAAAAGCAATAACAAAACACACAAAATGAAGAGAGACTCAATAAGTGGTGTTTCATTTAATTCCAATTGTATACATTGATACTGAATAGGCCATTTCCAAATCTCTACATTCATAATCTTACATGAGACCTTCCACATTGTGTAGGTTGTAACTTTCTAAAATCCTAAACCCACAATGACTATGAGCAATCACAAAACTAGGAAGCAATTATCCTACTTGATCAAATGAAGACAACTAGCAGCAAGTGTACATACGGAGCACTTGCCATTCATCCCAATACAAACAAAGAGTGAGAATTTTGAGTGAAATGAAACCTAGCATACTCTCTCTAAGTAAGCAAAATGAAACCTACCAACATACTTTCTTTTCCAATCCTCATCACCTTGAATGAAATTCACAAGCTTTGTGAGAAAAGATCAAAAGAAAAAAGAACATACTCCAAAACAAATCTCTTTCCAAACACTTGAATTCCACCTGCTAGTTGATCAAAATACTCAGCTACTCGCTTATAGAGGATAAAGCTACAAAGTAAAATTGTCACTTCAACACAACAAACATCCTCTAACCCCAACAATCGTCCTTACCTCTATCTCTTAGCATGCATGAGCTAAACTTGAAAATTGAACAGAAGATGAGCCGTACTTGAAGATGAGTTGTACGCGGAGCAATTAAGCAACCGTGTTGAGATCAGCCGAAAGCTGCACCAAGATCATTGAAAAAAGAAACATGACATCAAAAAAAAAACATGGCACCAAACCCTACCTTCACAAGATCCACAAAAATCTTAGTGAAGGATTGGTATTCACATCTACATTAAGGATAGACGTGGGATTTTTTCTTGGCAAGATCAACGGCTCTCATTTTTTCTTCAAGATGGGAGGAGGGTTCAGCAATCACATTGGTTGTGAAAATTTGAAAATGATTGAGATCTACGGCTCAAACTGGAGGTGGGATTTTTTTTAATCAAATCAATGGCTATGGTTGCATTTTAGAGGCGGAAAAAGGCTCATACTTGTCTACCTGTGATCATAATAGATAATGAAGTGAGTCTTTATTAGCTTGGTAAACCTCACTTGATTACAAGGTTTAGTTGAAAATTTTCTTTCATCCCTCTAATCCTTGTAAAAATTGACAATTATATACTCAACCATTTTATAAACTTTAAATTCAAGGGAAAATTCAAATATCCCAAAATAAGTTTTGGAAAAAATGATGTTTTGATTTAGTTTTATTATTTGTTGTTTTTTAATGATGAGAGAATCTTATATTAAATTAGTTGAGATTATGAGTACGAAAACATGCATTTTGAAATACATGATAATTGATGGAAGATTATGAATTTATAGACTGTTAAATTTTTGTTGATTTCTTCTACGATTCAAATTTGGAAGTGAATATGATAGACTCATATTTCACTCCATGTTTGTCATTTTATATGATTCAAAATCCCAATAAAATTGCAAAAAATAGATAAAAGAGTAAAAGTAAGAAAAAATTATTGTATAGTTTGTGTGATTTGTTGCACATTCAATGGGGATGCAAGCATAATTTCTAGGATATGAAGTCTAGATATGTATCAAAAATGAATTTTGGAAGTGTGAAATACAATCTAAAGTTTTCAACTATAGACCATATTTATTGAATTTTTGAAAAAATTATATATAGTATACTATTTAAAAGCTAATATTCTAACATTGTTGAGATTTGTTATTTTGATGGGTTTTAGTTTTGTAGAGTATATAAAAATATGAATCTCACTTGGAAATTAAAAAAAGTGTTACTACTATCTCTTGAAAATTTAAAAAAAAATTCTTTGCCTACTACATAAGTGCAATGGAGGCTCTCTTGTGCATGCATTTCTAAACACTCAAAAATAATTTTCTATAATCTCATTAATTGCAACTCATTTTCATGATAATTTTAAAAATGATTTATATTTTATTTTATTTTTAAACATTATTCTTATTTTCTAACAATTTAAATATCAAAACATCTTTTTGAGTGAAATTTTCTATTTTCTTCTCTTATACACAACTTTTGGAATTTTGTTTATGCCTAAAATTTTGTGAACACAGTATTTATTCTATTCTTTTTATTTTTATATATTTTTTTCTAAAATTTCTTTCCAGAAGATCTTATTACTCGTAGAAGTACTCCCTTCTATATGGTCCAATGTGACAAAATCAATGAGTGATTTATGCTTTCATCCAAGGGTCTCAATTGGGTTCAAATGACTTTGAAATCAATATTTAAAATAAAAAAAAGATTTAAAACCTCCAAATTATCCAAGTGATTGTAACAACAAATACAAAATATTAATTTAATGCTCTAATCAATTGAAGTTCAAACAAAATTACAACAAAAGATTTTATATAGAGTTTTTCATAAATGAAAGATGTATTTGTAGATTAATTGAAGTCTTGTTGATGAAAGTCTTCCAAAGTGGTAGGAGTTGGTAAGTCATTTTTTTCTTAATTGATAATTATTTTTTTAGTAAAGCAAGTATCTAATAAGAATTATACTTTGATACAACTTAGTGAGAACAAAAAGTGAGTTGTTTTGTTCTTGCATAACTGATAATGTATAAAACCTAATATACAATTCTAGCTTTTTGATTTTTTTTTAATGTATTTCAACAAAGAGCTTTCTCTACTTTTTATGTAATTGACATCTAACACGGAAGAGAAATGAGAGAAAATCAAGATCACTCCCCAAATCATGATCTAATAAATTTTGCTTAGTACACGTAGTCATAAGTAAAATTTGCTCAAAATACCTCATTCTACCTTAGTATGGTGTAGAATATCTAAATATTATATTCTTTTTCCTAGTAATGCTATTGAAGTAGTATGTGCATTAGTTCCCTTTTTGCAATGAAGGTTCTTTCATTCAACATTAAGGTAGGCAAATTCCAAAACCACCCTTAGTCCAATTGAGAGTTTGAGACCCCTACTC
Organism: Pseudoscleropodium purum; assembly: GCA_963969395.1. Lineage (NCBI taxonomy): Eukaryota > Viridiplantae > Streptophyta > Bryopsida > Hypnales > Brachytheciaceae > Pseudoscleropodium > Pseudoscleropodium purum. The sequence goes on along the minus strand of OZ017795.1, from coordinate 19,343,641 downwards.
CTATATCCAATTAACTTTGTTGCATTTTAATGTAGTAATACTAAATATATTATTTAAGGTTAGTGCTATGGAAATTCAATGTAGAATTGAAGCTTAAATAATTGGAATTAGATTAAGGAGTGAAAATTTTATAAATTTAATGTCATAAAAGTATGCATATAATTTATATACATGGCAAAAGTTTTATTCATTATTTCACAATTTAGAGTAATTACTAAGGAGAAGTTTAAGCTAAACTAACCAATATCCAATTATCCATTGTATTTTTATTATTATTTATGAATTAATTCTTCATTGTCTATTCTTTATATTTTTACTTCAAATACATTTTTAAAATATAGCTTTTCAATTTTTCTAAATTTTTAATTTTGAATCATCAATTTGGAAGAATGAATCAACTCATCTCATGAATATTAGCTACCGCTAACCTTGTACATTAATATTCTTGAAAAAAGCTTTTAGATTATCATTGGAAGAAAGTGTGCAAGGAATTAACCCCTAAAGAACAAAAGCTTTTGTAAAACTTTTTTGAAGGCTCGGATAGATTCATGAGAAGTCATTTTTTAATCAATGAAAGTAAAATTTTATCAAAGATGCATGTTTATTTTAGTTTTGTGAATACACATAAATAAATAAATAAATAAAATTTTAATTGAATGCTTAAATCAAAAGTTATTGGGTTCAAAAGTTTAGAAGTAGTCTACTAATAGAGAGGGTGTGAGTGCTTTATTTACCCACCCTTGGTAAATGAGCAAACACAACCAAGTTCTTGGGTTTTTGATTTCTATTTTATGAGTGTTTTAACGTTGGTCCATTGTGCCTTCTAAGCAATGGATCTTTTCTAAAGTTCCTACTCCTATGAATTTTGACAATCTTCTATTTTCTAAACATTTGCTTATGGATGTCTAAGTACTTGTCTTAAAGTCTCTACTCGGATCCCCTTTAGTTCAAAGGTTCTAAGTCTCTCCTAGACAAATTACTATTTTTAGACAATTAACTTGGGATTCAAAGAGTAATATAATTCCACTAAATCCTACACTGTACCTACTTGATATTCTTGCCGACTTTGGGAAAGAACTTGATTGTGCAACCTTAACTTGCTAGTGAACTTCGGCAATATGGCGAAGTTGCCCTACTTCAATGACCTAAATGGAGAGGAAAATGAGAGGAAACTTAGTCTCTTACCTCGGCATTGAGACCCTCATTGAGGTTGTTGTACAATCCTTTGAACTCCTCATCATTCACCATGTTTCTCTTCTTTCTTGTTAGTCTTGGCCTCAGTGAAAGTGATCTTGGTTATAAGTTGGCCAATTTCCAACTCCTTTCTTTTCTTTCGCCTCCTCCTATTCCTTTCTCCACTATTCCCCCTCCATTATTTGATGTTGAGGGTTGACTTTGGTCTATTGGAATATTGGCTCTACGTCCTACACAATGATAGACTATTCCTACTCCAATCTCCTTATCTTATGTCACTTATTGGCTCATCCAACCCTTAATGGTTGGCCTTCCTTTCTAAGATTTCCAACTAATCCTCTACACATTGAATTTCTCTTTAAATTCCTCTTGACCTCCCATCTATTGTATTTTGTTGTGATAGAACCTAGAGTATCACTCTTTCCTTCTCTATTCTACCTCCCTATATGCCTCTACTCTTCCCAAACCCTATCTAGTAGTTGACAACAATTATTGAGATACTCAAGGAAGTGATTTGGTTAAATGTGTGTCTTTTTTCAAGCTGGAGGCACCCCCTGTATGGCCTCAGTGGTTGCTAGAGAGTTGCTAGCCCTCCATTGGGGGTGTTGGACCTTCATTGGCTAGTTGGCCGATAGCCATTTTTGACCTCGGATACCCGCTTGAGGGGGGCTAGTCTGCCACTAGGTGTGTTGGGTACTCTCGAGGGTGTTGGGTGGTTCTCAAAAGGTATTGAATTGCCATTGGGCAGTGTTGGATTATTCTCGGGGTTGTTGAGTTGCCGTTGGGTTGCACTAGGTTGATACTCATATGGAAACCGTTAATACCCGCTTGGGAGGTGTTGGGCCGCCACTAGGGGGGTTGGATATTCTTGAGGGTATTGGGTTTCCACCTAGGGTGTTGGGCGACCGCGAGGGTGGTGGACCTCCGTTGGAATGGCTGTTCGATACTCGTCTTTGACCTCAGATATCCGCTTGGAAGGTTGGTCTACCACTAAGTGTGTTGAATACTCTCGAGGGTGTTGGATTGCCATTAGGTTGATACTCATATGAGAACCGTTAGTACCTACTTGGAGGGTGCTGGGCTGCCACTTAAGGGTGTTGGGTTGCTACCTGAGGTGTTGGGCAACCGTAGGGGTGCTAGACCTCTATTGAGGTGGACTAGCTACCAACTGGGGTGTATTGGGTTATTCTAGGCGGTGGTGGATAGCCATTTAGGGATATTGGATTGTTATGGGGATGCTAGGGTGTGTATTGGATGCCATGGGGGCGTACTAAGTGGATTTGATACATAGATATTTTATCCCTCACCTTTCTAATTGCTATATTTACAAGGTTGTAAATCAGATACAACCCTTAGCACCCCAAACTTCTACATTGCCAATAATTTTGGATACTAAACCTAGACTTCCAAAACTAATGTTTTAAAAACTAAACTTGGCTAACTAAACGTAAAATGAACCGTAATTGCTATAGACATCTTTCTCAACTTAAAAAAGCCAAAGCTTTGCTATAAGGCGAATAAATTCTAATCTTTCTTCAACACCTTAACAGGTCAATATAAAGTTATAATGACATAGAGTTAGCTCTCAACCCAGAAGACAAGTTAGTACAAAACATCCAATCCAAAGGATTTCACCACGAGGGGATTCCCATTTAGAATCGAAAAGGTTACAATCACAAACTAGAGACCTTCCAAAGTAGCATCACCAAGGGTCTAGGATTAGTAAACAAAGCAACGCCACAATAACTTAACAACCCAAAATGACAAAGGTTAATCGTTTCCACAAGCTAACTTTGAAGGGACTCCAATGTCCTTCAAAGGAAGCTACAAAATACCAAAAATGGAGCTAACAATACCCCCAAAACAAGAGAAATTGCCAATGCGGACTAAATTGGCTAAAATCCAAGTTAATGGACCTAATAATATAACAAAGGTTCAAACTTGAACCGGAAGGAGTGTTTTGGGAGAGAAATGAGAGCCCTTAAATACTTTCCCAAGGGCCTCATCCCCCTCCAATTTCTACAAGGTAATCTTATCAACTAAGATTTTCATCCTAATCCTTAATATTTTGACTTTCTACATTGGACCTAATTTTTTACTTTTGGAGAAATGCTTCAAATTACAAATAGATTGCACCAATGGCTTCAAAAGGTTATTTTTATTTCAAGGGCCTAGTACCCCTTTTCCAACCTCAAAAAACCAAAGAAACCTAGTGGCAACTAAAAACTCAAAACGGAGTAAAAATCTAAGTTTTGGAATTTTCACTTTTAGTCAAAAGTAACTAGCCTAGCTTCTAGGTAGGTTCAAGAGAGTGAGGAAAGACCCTAAATTTATTTTATTCCAATGTCGTGTGCTCCGGATACACCGGTCAATTCTGCATTTGATTTGTAAATTCGTCAATTTTGGAGGATGTTGCTAATTTTGGCACCTCCTGCTATTGAAATGTCACAAAACTTGTCAAAGCCCTTTATAAACATAAAAGAAGCTACACTAATTTTAATGAGATTTTACCGCATCCATGGTAATTTCTACGAATTTATCATACTGGATTTTGGCGATTGCCACTTGAAAAAAGATTTGAGATGATAAAAAAAAACCAAGACTATATGGAGAACCTCTCATGGAATTCGTCAAGAGATGTGCAAGTTTATATTCTCACCTTGCACATGTGGAAAAAGGAGTACAAATCATGCTATCTCCTTTAACTTCTTATAAACAAGGAATCTTTCACAAACAAGAGAATCTTAATGAAGCAATTGCGTTGTTGAACTCCTAGCATGACTTCTGCTCCAAATCACCATACTTATGTTGTAGATGCCCTTTGTTGCTCCAAATTGAGTTTCCACATTTGTAAGCTAACAATTGGGGTTTCTACTATTTTGTCGATGGAATGGGAAAACTAAAACCTATCACAAGAAATCTACCTTAGGGTTCTCATAAAATTCTCTTGGACCATTTTTAGCCAATTTGTGTCTCATTGCATGTATAGGTGTAGATAATTGGATAGTTTCTACTAACATGCTTACTATGTACAGAAGGTGGGTTTCTATATCCTATTTACATGTGGGTTTGGGTTGTATTATGATAAAACTAGGTATAAAGTGACTAAGGGGCATATTAGTATGTGTAACACAGGTTCTGGTCTAACACACGTTTTAGGCCTTTAACACCTAAAACTACACTCAAAACATATATGAAATAAATAAAAAAATATTGAGTCATAGGTGACAAAACTGGACTCATAGAAGGCAAACAAATGGGCAAGCAAACGGGTAAGTATTCAATAAGCTTTGATTTTTTCTCATTAAGTTTGAATGCATATATCTCACAATGTAATGAAGATGCATCATGTCTTTTTTGTCTCCCTTTGCATCCAAAAATTGAGAGCCATTGATACATTTTTTCTAACCCCCCCTTCAATGCTGTAGATTTATAAAAAACTTGAGATACGGATATTGTATATATATTGGATATTGGATATTTAATATTCAATATGGATATAGGATTTTACACTAATTCTGGATTCAAATACAAATACGAGATATTGTCTTGGAATAAGTACTAGATATGGATATGGGATATTATCTTGCAACAATGTATAGATATGGGATATGTCGATATGAGATACAATAGGCTAGGATGAATCCCACATGGAATGTCAAACCTAATGGCTTTTCAAAATTACAAATAGGGGGAAGGGACGGGGGTTAATGAAACAAATTTAACTTAAATTAATTTAAATTATTATTTTTTAGCTTAGAGGGATGAAGATTAAATGAAATGAATTTAAATAATGTAAATTTTTTTAGCTCATTGTAATAGTTTGTCACAATGACAATGAGCTCAAAAGATGCAAGAAGTACATTAACACAATCTATAAAGCCGAGTTGGCTAGAATTTTTACCACATTTTAAAAGTAGTATAGGTTATTAATGTATAAAAAAATAGAAAAAAAATTCATTTTTTCTAATTTTCACTCAATGCATAAAAACTAGCAGTTTTAGAATAATTTTAGAACCATTAGCTCAATTCTAGTGTAAATTCATGAGATTTTTTTGAAATCAAAATTTTAATTTTCTTTAATGATTTAGAGAAGGAATACTTTGTCTACACTATTGGGATTTTGATTCTTTTTTAAAAATGAGTTTTTCCAAAAGGATTGAAATCCTGCTCATATAATTGTTTTTCCTAAACATCTTCTGAATGCAAGATTTGAAAATGAGTAAATAAATAAATAACATAACTACCTATCCAATAGTTTTAGTTTCCAAAGTTACATATTGCCTCCTCTTCTCCACAAAGTATAGTCAAACTATGTTGACCACATTGGAAAGGCCCATATTTCTTTTCTTCTAACTTCAAATGTTTTCATCTCCGCACAACTTCTATAGTCAAATGGCTTAAAACTTTCCCACCAATTCCTATAGCAGTCTAATACAAATTTGTATGGTTGAAATTTTGTAAAAATATTTTAATGTTTTAGTTATACTCAATGCACTAGAATGTAGTAATTTTTGTTATGTAGTATATGTGTGTATATGTGACCAAACTACCAAAGGGATGATAATGGGCTTCCCATCTCAAGACAAAATGTTTAATACTAGACCATTGATATTAGAGCATGGATTAAAAAATCTATCAATTGCACTTGAAGCTCTTTTAGCTTTTGCCAACAAAATTTGAATATTATATATAGGCTTCACTTGACATTGGTAGAAATGATGGCTAGGAAGAGCTTCACTTGACTCTAGTATGTAGAAATAATGGTTACAAAGAATAGGTAAACAATCTACAAGAAGACACTACATAACAAATTAGACTAGTAGTGATTCTTGGACTTGTTTCTTTAGTCTTTGAGGTCAATACTCTTACTAGTATAAATTTACTTTCTATGCGAGCATATGTTTCTAAAATCAAATCTCTCTTGTACACAATCATAATTGTAAGTGAAATACCTTATCATTCTAAATCCTAGGCTAGTATAGGAACAAAGAGGGTTTGTAAATTGTTTTTCTTTTTGAAATAATGGTTCCATCATTTGTTAAAAAATATTGGTAAAATTCTAACGAATATGATTGCCTCTAAGCTAATTGTACTTAATTGTCGCATGTTTCAAGAAGACCCCTAGAATTCTTATCTAAAGTGTAAACCTCCATTTATGATAGCTAAGCTACCCAGCGTCTACTTTAGGTACACTTATTTTCAACACTTCAAAAATTCATAGTTTATTTATAAGTCTATGTTCAAAAAGTGAATTTTAATTTCTAAGGGAATCTACAATCCTAATAGAACTACCAACAAGTTCCGATGATTTTTTTATGGATAAAGAGAAGTAACCATGCTTGAACCAACATTGTCAAATTCAACTTTTGAAAGTAGTCCAAATTTATACAATCTATATAGGATTAGATGAAATTTTTGCCACATGGTGAAATTTTTCTAAAATATAGCTAGCAATGGAGTTTTTAGATCTACAGTATAGTAGCTATATTTTTAATTTTCTATAGATAAGAAAAATCTACTATGACAAATGATTTGTGAAACAAAAGTGTTATCATCTTATTTTTTAGGTTGAGGTTTTGCCAATGTCAAAAGCTTCAATTTGTATCAAAGAAATTGCAACTTCTATAATTTTTTCTAGTTTCACTTGTGATAGGGCTGACAATTGTGTGAAAAATTAGAAGTGGTATCTAAGTGACCTAACATAAGTTGTTCCTTATTTTTTGAACCTTCATGAAATTAGTTATGAACTTTTAAGTTGGAATCACATATAGCATTGAAAGCATTTGTTTCCTAATATGTTCACTATTGGTGCATTGACAAATACAATTGGTACATTGAAGAAAACAATATGTACTTCTATATCACATAACACTTTTAGAGCCTAATAGTTGTTTTAGGGCATTCAACCTTACTCCAAAATCGAAGGTGGTAGAAGAGAATGAAGGCAATGCAACAAGGCAGCAATGGATAGAGAAGGTCAAGTGCTTTAAAGTAAGGGATCCAAGAGAATGGCTAAGCTACATGGATAGTCCATATTAAGCCCCCCAATTTTAGATGCATAGCCCATGTTGAAGCCTAGTTATTCAATGGACTCTTGTATGAGAATCAACTTGCTCCTAGTTCTTCCACCTACCAAGTCTTTCACAACTCATCTCCCTAATATAAATTCAAATGTGGAATGTGATCAAAATGACGTGATTTTAGCCTCTTAGACAATTTGAATGGGCATGAAGCTACAAGGTTTTCCAAAGAAAAAAATTTGCAAAATTGAGCCACATTTGTGACCATTGGATGACTAGATGGAATCCTTATTAAGGTAAGAGTTTCGAAAAGTGCACAGACTCTAATATTGCCCACCTCTTCAAATGTACTCTATTTGTCAATGTTTCTTTTCTACAGCCTTCAACAATGTACAAACAATATACATTTTAGGAGGTTGACAATTTTAGAGGCCTAAGCCATTTCAACTTCAAATTTTCATAACTAATTCTACAAAGCTCCAAAAAATATGAAACGACTTGGATTAGATGCCAATTCCACTTCTCTTTCAAAAAAAATTTACTGAAAAATACTTCAAGAAGTTTCACCTCCCCCAAGTCAGTTCCAGCTCTTAAATGATCGATTTATGGACCTACTACCTTAGGACGAATTTTGGGTACTGCTACTATACAGTACTGTACCTAATAAATTTTTGCTGGAGTTGCATAAAAAATAACTTTTTACCCAAGAATGTAGGTGTGATGGCGGAGGCAGCAGGAGTGCAGTACATAGTACGGCAGTAGACAGACTTGAAATGGAATATTTCGTTCCCTTTTCAAAGAAAAAAAGAAAAGAAGTGGAACGACTTACTTTTCTGTCATGCTGACCCCAAGTAGAGGAGTTTATCACCCAATTATTTGTTTCTCCTTTTTGCAACGAATTCGTCCTTTCAGTTTTATATGCACCCACTGCAAAACAAAACAAAACAAAGAATAATGTGTGTACGTTTGGCTTTTCTTTTCTTTTCTTGATAGTACAAGGCAAATTCAATTCGATTCAATTCAAAGGAAACTGAAAGTACAGGCAACTCCGAGGAGAATAACTTAAGTGCCTCCCTCTCCAAACATGTAACGTATGTGAACTTAACGTACGTTTGATTTCCTCCTGACTGACTTGCCAAGGTATGGCATCAAGAATTTTAAAAGGTTTAAAAAAACAAAAAATAACAGAAAATTGGTCACCTCTGGCGGCATGACGTCAAAGCCTGCCAGGCAGGGCAGTCTGGAACTCTGGATCAAATTTTCTAGTTGAGCCATCATAACAGCGGTGGCAGACTAGCTGCCAAGGCATGTCGGCGGGTTCGATACTAAAAGTCGGAGCCAGGCCAGCTCAGGGGGGGAGTTCCTGTAGAGCTCTCCTCCATCCCAATCTCCCAAGTTTAGCAACCGTACGTCAGGTTACTCTCCCAAAACAGGTTCCGTTTTACAGCACCAGAAAATAGCAACACCACTGTGTTAAATTGGAAATTCTAGCCCTGCCATCCAGCACGCGTTTCTAGCCATTTTGAGCTACCGGTAATTCTGAAACTCACCTTCATCGATCAGGACAGACGGAGTCTAGCAGGCTCTCCGGAGCAGGCATTGCCAGATCAAAAGGCGACAAAGAAATTCTACCAGATGATCAACTGCTTGAAGCAGCTTTCAGAAGCAGCAAAGCCACCACTACTAGCACGTCCAGCCCCTGAATATGCTCGCCACGTGTGTTTTCCCTTAATAAACCTAAACTAACATGATCCCCCAGCACGCTAACTTCCTCCCTTCAAATACGTCACCACACCAGAGTGCATCATTCGCTTTGTTGAATTCTTTCACTATGGCTTTTCGGGAACCCAAATCACGGGTTTTTACCGGTTTATTTTCCGCATAAAATTTTACTGATTTCAACGGTGTCGATGAAACGGAACGGAAGCCACTGTTGTCAACTGGCCACCCATAACACTAGTTATAAAGAGGACATGGTGCACCTCAGTTTGTACTATGATGAGTCTGTCTCTATCTCTTTCCTCAAGTCTTTGAGTTGTGGCTCAGGGCTTAAGTTGCTCCCACTTTGTTGCCGCACGTATGATGGGTTTGGTTTTCTCTGCTAGAGCCACCACGGGACGGAGTTGTTGCGGCGCCAGAAGAATTTTCTCAATAGCAGTACTACTGGAAGCTCACTAAGCTTGAACTCCGTATATATCGTTATAGATTTCTTGTTTTTGTTTCGAGCTCTTCTGTGCCTGCCAGCTAGTTTGTCAGACCTGTTTGCAGGTGTTTTCACTGGAGGTTCAAGTCTTCGTGTGCGCTGCAGTGTTTGGTTTCCGAAGGAAAAGACAGTCTCTGACTTCTCGCATACTGAGCCGTGAGCTTTCTTTTTAGTTTTATTAACGGTACTTGCTAGATCAGGTTGTGGCCCTGCTTTGCTTGGGATGCACGATCGATCTGCTTGCTGTTGTGACTGTTGTACGTGGAGCTCTGGTTTGACATGCGGGGAGTCAGAGACAGTCGCTTCCTTCGGTACTCTTGGTGACCAGTTTTGTTACGTCAACGTTATGGAATTTGTAATTTTGTTGATCCGGTGATGCACAGAGTTTGAAATCATGCGGACTGAATGACTTTGGTTGGAGTATCCTAGCTTTTATTGCAAGTCTGTATACATATGTATATTAGAGTTCCATCCTGGTTTGAAGTTTGAGAGTTGGAAGATTTGATCAGGAGTACGTTAGCTAGGAGCTCCTACACTTTTTCAGGAGTATCAGAACTGTTTTCAGTGCAGCCTGTGAGCTGAAATTGGAGAGCCGTAAACTTGAAGGTAGTTCCTTAAATGCTTACAGTTCATTGTGTCCCCAAGTTCATCATAATTTAGAACCTTGCAATTAGAAGATTTGGTCAGGAGTTAGGAATTGGTGGATAACTAGGTTTGGAGTTTTCTAACTGGACAATGAAATGTTGCTTCTGAGCTTTGTCAGTAAGCTGTAGTTGGAGGACTTACCAATCTGAAGTATCTTTGCATGCGCACATGGTGAATCATTCTTATCTTGAGTGTTATTATTGATCTCTGAGTGTGACAAGTTTGTGCAACTTGTTAATTATTCATGAAATGAAAATGATGAATCGTTCTTTCAAGTATGGGTTCAAAGATTTCATGAAGAAAAGTTTTTCATGAATGATCTTGACATATACTAACTTACATTGAAAAGAAAATAGGTTTGAGAGAAAAATAAGATTGATTTACTATGTGCGCATGTAAGATGTTTCAAGTTGGTAAACCACAATTACTTAAACTTAAACTTTGGCATGGATGATTGGAATCTCCATGTAGAATTGAAATAAAATGATTAGACCTTGTGTATCTAATTCGAGAGACTTATATTACTTTCCAACTGAAGAAAACTAAACAGGTTTGACCCTTCAGTTCCATTCCGTTTTCAAACAGTTTACCATATATGTGACAAATAATGTACCATTCATCAAGATTCAGAGCTTGTGCATTAGTGAATTGAGAGAACCTAGGGAAGCAGATGACGAGATATTCTTCTCATGTGTGCTATTGCTGAGGACAGGAAACAATGGCAAGCGTTGAATTCTGGACGAAATCTTCACAGGATTAATGGTTACATCGCTGGCAGCTCCACCAATTGTGGCGCTATAGTGTCTGGTAGAGAGGGCCTGATCGGCTTGGTCACGAATTTGGCTACAGAAGTTAAGATTAGAAATAAGTCTGTTATCAGTCTATTCAAGAGCAAGACTAAAGAGTCTTACATTGAATGTATCTGCAATTCCGCACCTCAGTGAATCTGAGTGGTTTTGGATTCCTTCAAACAAATGTTCACTGGAATAGAAATTTCAATTTGGGATCTATGCATGCGTGCCCAATCAAGTGCAAGAGTACATTGCTTCAAGTCATACCTTGCAACTTGGTGTTTGAAAGGAGGCATCATTGTTTCATTGCTCTGTGTCATGCTTTGAAAAGAATAATGAGTAAGTACGCCGTAATTTGCTATCTTGGTCCTAAATATACACGTCATTCTCGTTGGTCAATATATCAACTTGTAAGGTGTAGTTTACCTACAAAATTCAAATCGTTTCTTAAATGAAATGGTGAGTACGGTCAAGAGTCACAAAGACACAAACCGTGACATTCAAAGCTCTGGAAACTAGGATTGGTGTCGTTCTGAGAGTCGAAATGGAAAGTACTACTTCTGTTGTCGATGGATAACAAGAGATTCTAGTCTACCTTCTAGGTTTTGGAATAACTTTCAACTCAACTACAAAAGTCACTAAACACAGCTTGCGAGGTTCTTGGGATTTCCAAGCTTGGGGACGTGAATTCAACCTGCCTTTCTGTAGCTCACTTGCACGTCCGACCTTCTCTAACTTAGAGATCTGGAACAATGTGTACTTCGCTGTCCAACAACTGGAATATGGATCAAACTAAAGGAATCTGCTACTGGGGTTCTAGAAGGAATGGGGTCCCATTCACCTGCATGTTTTTCCTGTGGTGTAAATATACAAATATGTTTTCCAAAGAGACTCCCGGGACTCCACTAAACTACGGTACTGTACATAGTGCTACAAGCCCTCCTCGGGGAAAACGCAGGAACAAATCATTTACCATGGATGATGAAATTTGAAAATTTGAATTCCCTTTTGGAATGCCATGCCAGCCACTCCCGAATTAGGTAGAATTGAGGTCATGAAATACAAAATTGACGGCTCCCAAAAGGAGGCGTATTTTTACATCCATGACAAGCGTGGGAAAAATAAATAAAAATTCTCACTCATAGCACTAACTTTAGACAAGTCCCTGGAGATAGCCACTCAGTGCTCCGTCCCGTGCGTAGTGATGTGGGGTCGTGGACGAATGCACTCTTAAGATTCACACCGAGTCACCGACCTATAAAAGGACTGGAGTTCTTTCTCCCTCACTTTCTGAAGAGACTCGTGCAGAGTGATCAACATAGATCGATCACCTCTGCAGCCAATCAAAGCACCTGACCTGCGATGCCTGGAGCTTGAAAAATGACCCTCCTGGTTGTGGGTCTTTCAGCTGACCAGCTGTAGTAGTAAAAATTCAAAAATTAACTCCAGGGCCTTCAATTCCCATCGGCTTCGGCCGTTGGTTCTTTGTAAATTGCTGGGAATAAACTCCCAGTTTCAAAAAAAAAGCAAAGCACCTGAGATGCAAGAAGAAAAGCGGGGGTGATCAGAGCACAACTTGGATTCCAGGGCATCTATGGTCGGCAGGGGTGATTTTACACAAAAGTTTGGAAGGGAAAAATTCAATATCCCGTAATTTGAAAACCGACAATTCAGAAAAAAAAAAAAAACACCGATACGGTAGTTTGAAAAAGAGCAGGATTCGTCAGGACATGAAAATCTTGAAGGAAGATGTAAAAGAACAGAATTGCGAGGTTGAGAAAAAATAGTCACCGCTGGCTGAGATTCGTCAGTTGAGGGAGCCAGAGGGCCAGTTCGAAGTACCAACTACTCCGTAATAATAAGTTAAGCCATCGACACTGGTCAGATTACCCGCCGGTATTCCCGATGGGATTTCTCTGGAATTCCAATTAGCACACACGACAAATGGGAATGAGGATAAGCACACGCAAAAATCTCTCCTAAGTCCCAAGTCAGTTAAGTCAGTAGTACAGTACTACGAATGCAAACTCTGCCATGAAATAGAAACTCAGAAAGTCCAAGTGAGACAGCTTGCCATGCCAGTTTCTGGTGCAGAATGACACCTGGATTAATATTTAGAATAGCAGTCGTTGGCACAAGTTCCTTGTGGGCGTAACTATTTTTATGACACCTAGTACATTCGCTTTCTCCAGTAGGGCGGCAGTGGGCACGGCTTCTTCTTCGGTAAATTGTCAAATTTTAGTCTTTGAAATTACACAACAATTTATTATGTGAAGTGTTGGCTAGGTGTTTCAAACATTTCATGGTATGGTTTTGTCCATTAATCATTAATGAGTCATTGATTTATTCCTCATAGTTATTAAATGCCTCATTGTATTTTTTTCAAGCACACATACTTAGTAATAGTTCATGTATCCATTACTTAGTTTAATTATTCTTGTACAAATTTAGGACACTATATATTCACAATTTAAGTCCCAAAATGCCCATATTTTTCTGATTTTATTTCATGCTTTTACTAATGTTTATTTGGCTTTAGAAAGAAGGAATTTTTCTATAGCTCTAGCTCAATGGAAAATTTTACCTATAATATCCCTTCTTTGCATATGAATTTCAAATTCCCATGAGGCATGATTTCTATTTCTAGTCCTTTTCATGGAAGATTTATGCAATTTCAAGTTTAATGGGTTACTTCTTTCTCACCCATCCACTATGGGTGTGGCCTTGATGGCAACTTTATAGCCTACACTAGCCACTACCTTGGTTGGGAGTTATTTCCAACTACCTAAATTATTAGTTGGAGTGCTTTCCTTCCAATTAGATTAAGCATATGATGGCCTTCCACATTTCATTTGCCTCATTTCTTGTGACCGTGGCTGGGGCGGTTCTATCTTGGAGCAATTTTCCTCATTTTGTGCTTGTCTCTTGGGCTTCTACCTTGTGGGAGGAATGGCAAAGGTCTCCTAGTGTTTTGCATCTTTGTAAATTGTATTTGGATGTTGTTGTGACTTTGATGTAATTTACTTTGTAACCATGTTTACTAGTTCTTGGTTTTGTTTTTGTTGAATTTGCTACATAGATAGCAATTGGTTGTTGCTGAAGACACCTCATGCATCCTCACTAACTTCACATTAGTTTGTGTTGTGTTTGGGACGGGCAGAGGTGAGACATAATCACATAACCTTCAAATCTAGTTCTTACAACATGGAATAGTACAAGTTTTTAGTAACAAGCACATGGACTTCTATTGATGGGATTTTTTATCCTAAGTTTAATGCTTACGAATAGAAAGTGATGGGTTACAAGCACTTTTTGGATATAGCAAATCTTATGGTTACTCAATATTTTGGTTGGAAATCTCTAAATTTAGCTCTAGGGATACCCAAAATTTTTTAATTATGATGTAAGTGTAATTTGACTCACAATGAGGCAAAGGGTTCAGTATTGACAAAAATGAAGCCCTAGATAGGGGTGTTTCAGTCTTAGTCTCTTCTTTTTTTATACTTTTTTGTATTTTTGGCACTCATTTAAATATTATTCAATGGCAAAAAAAAAACGGTACAACATCCCCTACCCCACCCCCACCCCACCCCCACCGGCGCGGCTTCTTCAAAAGTTGTTAAAACAGAATTATCCACAACAGTAAGTTATGTAGCCAGGTCCGCAGGTAGGAGGAGTTTTCGAATCTGGCTCACTTTGTCTCCTGGTCCAGGAACAGTGACTGGCAACCAGTGAGACAAAGCTGTAACAAAAATCGTAACAGTGGGCACTACATAAACAGGCATTTATCGTGATAACCATTGGTCCTTTGTGAGAAGTAGTTGCGGATTTCGCTGATGAAGCAGACTTTCGATCATTCCGTGCACCTTCATGACATGGCCTGTACCGAAACGGCAGTCATCAAATACTCTTTGCCAGCATGGACATCAGTTTTGACCACTAATTCATGGAACAACGTACAGTATCCACTTGCTTTTCGTTTTTTTTTTAATATAATTGAGAGAATATTAGGGTATCCAGAATTGAGCATGCACAGGTGGGTGGATGCATGAATACATCAAGAGGATCGTGAAGTGCACTCCAACTACTTGGTCGTGTCGCCAGAATTTCGGTTAACCTTACGTGATGGAAAGAAACCAGAAGCGAAATACTAGCCAATTACTACTTCCTTTGATCAATTACCATGTTAGTTCCAACAGTAATAAGTGGATCAACTTAGATGCCGAGCTGCAGGGAAAGAGAGAGTCTAATAAGAGTTCACTTGTTTCGTGCTAAGCGGTAAATATCCATTTCAAAAGGGAAATATGTGTTGTCAACGAAACGTACTGTCACTGAAACTCAATAGCGAATACCACTGTACGAACATCGGAATGATTTCAAAGAATAAGCTGGACAAGTCTAATAAGATACCCCACCACCCGAGTAGAGAACAATTCAGGAATTGAAGTCGAACAAGGCAATGCAAACCCCAACACCATAAAAGTTAGAGAGTTTGTCATGAGACATAGCGACGAAAGCACGCTCATGTAATTGCAGACATGAGTACATGACGAATTCCACACCCAATGATAACTTTGTTTTCGAAGAGTGAGCCAACTGAAGGTTTGCCAATTTCATGTGCATGTTTTTCTTCCAACCGACCGCAGCAGCTTGAAAAACGTCGCCACCTGATGATACAGTACTCAGCAGATATGCACGACCTCTCATAGCCCCCTGACACAGTCAATCATTGCATTTAGTATTCGTGGGGAGCTGTGCCCACGGCTCCGTGCAATGCTGCCAACCGAAACGTAACATTGCTACCTACTGGATCATGGGAAAACACGTGGGAAACAGGCTACGTGGAAACAAAAAATTTGGAGCATCCAGGAATTTCCAGGCTGGGTCACAACAAAGAAAAGTTTCACAAATTTGTCAGTTCTTGAGGAACAGTTGTAAAATGATTCCTTGCTGGTCAATTCATCAGCAATTGCCGAGCATAAGTTAAGTGATGAGTTACATCTACTAGTCAATCACTTTGCCACCAAAGTGTAGGGATGAGTACCTGGAAGGAATGTGCACGTGAAGCTCCCTGAGCTTTGCATGCGTGATGGTGGTTGAAGAACGCTTCCGAAAGCTCTTGCCCAACCAAAAAGAATAATAACTCAAACAAAAACTTTGGATCACTTGACAACGTCTTGTGAATCAGTGTCCAAACTCCAAAGCAGAAATGGACAGATCACTTGCAATCGGCAAATGTTGACTTCTATATTGGCCTCAGAGAAAGATTCATTCGTAACTGAACTGATTCGTCATCAACTCGATAAACATTCATGCAAAGAGTTTTGGATCACTTGCTTGCAACTGATTCTCGTAACCAACTTCCCCCTTCAGAGTCTCGTGCACGCGCGTGACATGCACAGAATCCACAATATTAAATAGATACCCTGTTGCACCATTAATGTGTACATAACATGTACATAAGTGAACACCAAGCCACCGTTAACAGGACATCAGACACGCAAGTATTCCAGATTTCCAGCAGAACACCTAGGAATCCCTTTTTTTCTTGTTCTGTACTTAAGTTCGTGCCCTGTTTTCAAGGTTGATTATTCAATTCCTGGAACAAGTTAGTTGCAATCGATCAGTATATATTACTCATCAGTTCATCAGACAAAGTTATGGAAAACTACATGAGTTATGTACTCTATGAGTATATGTTAACACATGAGAAGAGAGTCTACGCCAAAGTTCACCCTTGCATGAATTCCGATGATGGCCTTGGAATGCAAAAAATGTGCACCATTTGTCAACCAGTGGGATCAGGCACTGCCAGTACAAAATGGTAATGATCCGAGTCATAGGTATTCTTTTATATCCAACTTGCACAGAACTCAACATTGAATTTCTGAAACAAATGCTGACCAGGCGACTTGTTAAAATCCGAAATCATAAAAGCTTCACCTAGTCCCTGCTTAAAATAATGGACTGGCACTTATGCCTAGATTTGTAACTTTACTTCAACTTTACCTTGGTGTACACTCGAAAAGGAAGTAGTTCTCGAGGATAGCTTGACAAATGTTACATTTCTTTTTTGTTTCTCCATGTGCATCAGAATTCAAAAGGGACCTCAATTTCATCAAGATAGTACACGAATATTCGATTATTATTTTCAATGGTTTCAAAACATGAAAGCTGTCACACGATAAGATAATCTGTAGCTGCTCTGCTCTGATATGTAGGGTAACTGCACCTAAATTCAGCATGGTTCCCATTGTTATATTGAAAACTTATTGTCGGGTCTTGTTGGAAGTCAAAAAGGGATTCTAGATCCTCTTAAAATGCATTTTTTGGACACCTTATGAATGTATTTTCAAAGTGCTTAAAATAGGGTTTAGGATAACCAACTGTAGACTCTCATGAATAGTGGAAGTACATTTTAGGCAAGAGTCTAAATTATACAGTTTTAAAAAGCAATTGACATTAGGTTTAAGTTACCTTAAAGTCACAACACAACACGCATTCATAATCAATTCAGCATCACTAGAAATGAACTAAATCGTCCTGCAAGTCCTATACCCCAAACCCTAAAAAAAACAAAAAACTCTGGTGATGATCATAATCCTCTCCTGTTGCTTTCATCAAATCGTAAGAGAAGAGTCGTACCCCATATTCCCCATATCGTCAGAACCTGGTAGATCTCTTGGACCTGATGGTCTTAATTTAGAGGAGATTTCTGATTCAGTCAAGAGGAGAAGGAGAAGGTTTATTTTGTAATGTAACGTAGGGTTTTAATTTAGCGTGGAGGCGAGGAGTACGTATGATTTCGTCTGCAGGAGAGGAGGAAGATTTCGTCTGGACGAGAGTGTTACGATTTATTCTGGAGGAGAAGGTCTTGGGAATTGAGATAGTCGGACGGAGATCGAAGGCCTCCCCCAACTCTCAATTAGTTTATCTAGTACATCACCTTGACTGTCCTACTGGCTTCTAGCTACCGGTAATTCAAAACAAGAATCATTCAATTCAGATCAGTTAACTTAATTCAAAGTTCACCGTCAGGTACGAATGTTAACTTAATTAAAAGGTATGAATTCGTACCTGACGGTGAACTGTTGAGTACGCACTGTTGAAACGATGCAACAATGAGAGGTACGAATCAATGGCAACTGCAACATACTCCGTAGTAGAAAATTAAGCGAAGATTCATCATTCTTATCCGGCATTTGCAATCCATGTCTTCTGCAATTATCTGCTTCAAAAAAGCATCGATCGTGGAAGCCAAGAAGACCACAGACACACCACTTCTGAGAATCAGCCAAGAAATGCCTTTAAACTTGCTCCGACGAATCTCAATCTGTTGCAGAACGGATATCTCTACATTTGCAGTTAACCGAAAAGAAGAGCACATGCCCCAGTTACACTGCTCAACAGCAACAACAAAGGCTTCATGGTTTCACCCTGGAAGGACGCAGGCCTCCGTGACCAAGGTAGTCAGCAAAATACTCTGATTATTGGATTAATAGGTGCATTTTTTTTTTTCAACATTGAACAATGAAGTCTTTCATTAGACCTTTTAGGTGGCATAGTGTCCTTACAAGGTTAACCCTAGAGTGCTCCAATGTTAAATTTCTGGATAACAGATTGGAATTCAGTTTTCTTTCTCATTACTCCTTAGATGAAATTCATTTAATTTGTGGAGATACTTTATCAAGTTGTTGTCCTATCCAATGGTTGGATTTGGTGTTACTAGAGTTTGTATTTTTCTAAAATTACAAATGTGGATGTGTGTCAAGCCAAAAATTGCATTGATTTTAGTCCAAAATTGGATTTGCAAAAATGAGGTCATAGATGTAAAGAGCACAAAAATTTCAAAAAATCATTGTGTAAAGAGAGCCTCATTTCAAATCCATTCCAACAAGTTTTACTCAAAAAATGATAATATTTTGCTTGTAATTGAATTTTGAAGGAATTTTGAAGGAAATTTGAAATTTTTCTTTCAAAATTTATAAAAAAATATTGGTGATAGTACTAGTGAATTTAATCATACAAAGATGGAATTTAAAACTCAAAATCTACAACTTTTATTTGTATATCAATTCCAAAATATTATTCCAAATAGCACTTTATAATGATTTTTTCCAAATTGTCAATTTTAGAAAAGGATTTGGAAATTTAGAGGTTAGTATGACCAATTTGATTACCAATATAGTGAAAAATGTAATTTGAATCAAACCAAATTTTATATCCTAAGAATCAATAATGAGCATTGCATTGGATGTGTTGGTCAAATAGGGACTCAAATTGCACAAAATATTGTCTGTATATGACCTAATTTGGTCTTTTTAGTCCTTTTGGGTCTATTAATATACCCACCCACCAAGGTACATCAAATATAGTAGAAACCTTTAAATTTACTATCCCAAACTCTTACATTAGAGAAAATTTCATCCATATAGAGGGCCATTTAAATGCATGCAAATGTGCAAATAAAGAAAAAATTATAATTTTTTTGTCAACTAAGAATTAAGTCTAGAGTCCACCTTAAACCCTAAAATATCAACTCTACATGACATTTGGTAGCAATCAATAATATTGCCTTCCCCCAACAAAATGATGTGGAATATTCTACATCCCATCAATAACTAAGAAGACATATGTCAAGAAGCATTAGAAAATTGAATATTGAACAACTAAAGGTACTTTTAGACTTGGACTTAGCAAGCATTATTTGCAGTGATGGTACATGACTTTTTTAGAAGGTGTTTACGCCATCATTCTTTCATAACCACCAAATTTGCATGGTTGTAAAGCTAGTAAGGATTAGGTTCACTCATAGTTAATTCAAAGCAAGAATTGTGTTTGAAGTAGAATTTTAGACATCATTTAGGCAATATAGAATAACTTTTTTCTAAAAAAGTGAACTACAAAAGTTTGTAAAATCAAGTTGAATTTCATATTGAAAATCCTTTTGAGATTTCAAGTCTTAAATCAAAAGTTATGAACAAATTTCAAAGAGGGGTTGGAAAAGACACTTGACATTTTTAAACACCCTCTTCAAATTATGTCCATAACTTTTAATTGGAGACTCAAAATCTCAAATAGATTTTTGGATATGAAATTTATCTCGATTTACCTAATTTTATTAGCATAAGTTGTTTTCAAACAAAATTATTCTACTATGCCTAAATGACGTTTGAAACTCTATTTTAAATATAATTCTTCCATTTTGAAAATGAGTGATCAAACTTTCATCTTCAAAGTATCCCATACCTTTAAATAATATATGATGGAAAATGAATTTCATTATAAAAGTGACATCTCCATCTTTGAGTCCTACAAATGTCAATGAAGCAATTCCTTCATATTACCATTAAAAGCTATTTTTTTTATAGTAGATGGTCAAGTGACATTGTTATTTATTCAATGGATTCTTTGAATTTTTGGCAAATCGTCTTAACATTTTTTTATTGATTTTTTTATTTGGTCTTACATTTAGCAAAAAAAAATGGAGCACATCATAAATGTACCACCACTATTCAGGGTTGACACGACGTTCGGACGCGGACGCTGTGTCCGCAGCGTCCGTTGACATTCGCGGTCTGGCGGACGTAGTGTCCGCCTGTCCCCCGTCCGCCCCGTCCGTCCGTCCGCCCGATTACGGCCGTCCAATTGACGCACGGACTGATCTGGTCCGCACGATCTGGGCGTCCGCCCCGTCCGTCCGCTTTCCGACGGCGGTCGGGACGCTGCGTCCGCTAGCGTCTGTGCGTCCGGACGTCTGGAAAACGGACGCTATTTTGGGGCGGACGTTGAGATTCGTCAACCCTGCCACTATTTTAGTAATGAAGCTTACTTCAATTCTCCATGATGTGTAGATGAATTCTATGAATGGAGATGCCAGAGAGGACAATGTAGCTTCTCTAAAGCAAGGGTTTTTTTTTGTCTTTATGGTGCCAAATTGTACCGAAAAAGAAGAATTTGGCTAAAAATTGGCAACAAATCTTGAAGTTTTTTGCCAAAAAAATTTGAATTTAAAAAAAAAATTGGATGAAATTGCCTAATTGTGGATGAAAATAGAATTATGGACATGTGATATGTATGAATGTGACCTTTTCCATCCAATTTGTGGATGAATGATGAAATTTGGAGCACCACTATAACATTTTATATCGCCACTTTGGCACTTCATAAAAAATGAAAAAAAACCTTGCTCTAAAGTCTATCAATGTTATGTCTTTGGCATTGGGCCAATTAGCCAATTAATAGAGTATAAAAATTGGTAGAGTGACTTTTGTATAACACACCTTAAATCCTGAGCTTATAATAGATGATCAACTATATATGATTGAAGATTTGACTTGGAAAACAATGGTGAGGTAAGGTGTGGTTTAACCCCTAAAAGATTTACAACTATGTTTTCACTAAGAACTCTCCAAAATTGCCATATCTAGTATAAGTGCCAAATTTTAGAAAAAAAAACATTTTTGGTCACATGTAACCATAGGATACTAGGATCTTGTAGTATGCCAATTTGAAAAGCTGTGGGAAAAAATTTAGAAATTTCCACTATAAAGATTGCAAGATATTAGCATTTGAATTGACAAAAATCCTTTAGAGGCCCTAGGAAAAACCAAGCAATTGCACTTCACAAGGTCACATTTGTATGAAAAGTCTAAAATGGTGTTTTTCAAAACTCATTCTCCAAGGAAATTTGTCTTTACACTTGAAAATTTTCACATCATTTGGGATTGCATAACATATAGGAAAAAAATAAGTAGAAAAAAATAGAGAATGATTTAAAATACTCAATTGTTAAGAATTTAATTGTTCAGAATTTAGTTACTACAGTAGGAAATTGAAAAATGCCAATCTAAATGGTTGTAATGTTGTAATAAACAATTTACATCCTATAACTTATTTTTTTTCAAAAAATATGGAAAATTGAATATAATAAAAGACTTCACAGTTTATTTTAGAATAGAGAATCTATAATTGCTAGTAAACTAAAACTCCTCATGACTTTCATCTCATTAATCAAAATGAAAGGATTCAAAGATTTCTATATAGAAAGATAGAACAAACCAATTTCAATTTTTTGTTTCTTAAGAAGTGATTTTTTAAGAGTTTTTTTGAGCTGCCCTAGTGACTTGCTAAACAATGAAAATTACATATGTATCATACAATAACTTTTTAATTATGTAGTCAAAAATTAGGAAAATTGTTAGGCATTAACCTCTAAATGTCCAACCAAACATATATGGTTGATTTAAAATTTCAAGCTCATTTTGGAATAGGCAGTTAAATTTGTTTCAGTATTTTTAAATTTTTTTGGGGACAATTTTTAGGGTTGACTATTGAAAACTTTTATTTTTCACCAAAAAAGGTAAACATTTGATTTTTGAGAGGTCTCCAAAGCCTTGAAAAGTGTGAAAAGGTCATTTTTATTATTCAAAACGGATGTCACAACAAGTAGCCATATTGTAGCAAAAAGCTTAGGGTAACTAGTAACATAATAAAATTGTCACCACCTTAATTTCCAATATTGTAATAAACTAAATTGTACACTAAATCTTGTCTATGGTTTCTATGTTCATCTCAACAACTAAATCCAAGGTGTCTAGTAATACTACTAGCATCTAGTGATGATGACCTAAATGAAATGCTTCCCTCTTCTTCGACCACAAGTTCATGTTGATCTAATTTTTCAACACCATTTAAATTTCCTTATGGTATCTTTGGTACTACAACTTTGAGTACAATCTTGGCATCTTCTTTCAATATGACAAGTTTGCATTATACCACATCAAAAGAAGATGAGTAGTTTAGGATGGATAGACAACATGTTTCCAACAAATAGGAAGACAAAAAGGAGTTGCTAGCAAGAAAAAGTGTCCAACTAATCTACACAACATTAAATCCTAATTCCATTAGAATACTAACTTAGAAAGAGTATAAACATATTGTGCCTAGCCTATGTATTGATCACAACAACAATTTCTATATGGATATTCCCACAATGATGGTTAGTAAAAAAATTCAAATTTGATAATTGAACAAGTTGGACCCATCAGGTGAGAGACATGGGATTTACAAAGCAAGGATGATAGACCTTTAGTAGAATCCTTCAGCTTGGTCAACTTTGGCAATGGTTTACATTTAGTATTTCCAACAACTTCTTTCTTCTACATAATAAACAAGTTGGACTATAGCATAGACTATTTTCCTTTCAGTCTTCCAAAACCTAAGCCACATTTGCATGCTCATCAATTGGATTGTACATTTTGGATACAATAATTGAATATAGTGGCTTCTAAACTTCAACCCAAAATCCTATCTACATAAAAATCCAATGCCAGTTGGTACTAAGAGACCTTCAATAAAATAGTGAGCAAAATATACTATTCAATTTGACATCTTCATTGCTTGAAGTGGAAGGGTGCCAACATGGCCTTGTTTGCACATGATAAGGACACAAACCTGCTACCATATAGGTTGAACACAAATTCATGATTGCCAACTCAACATGTATCACCATCATATATTCAATTGGAACACAACCTTGATGGAAATGTGTAACAATGAACCTTGAAATGGAATTTCCCATTAACTAATTATACAAATCAAACAATTAATTTCCAAGCCAAAAGTACCAAGCATGTTGAAACCCCAATTTCCTCTAATGACTATTTCAATAGAGAAATCAACTCATAATATACTCTTTGATTAATTCTCTTGATCTTTCTATTGTACAATCAATCCCACCTACAATAACCCGATGCACTGCATGCCACTTCACCCACCATGTCAAAATTTGTCAATGCCTTGCAACCCTTACTCTTGGTATGACAATGTTTTCACAATATTTCTTTCTAATTTTGTTAATAGTAGGTTGTGACAAACCAATAGTTTGTACCACTTCTCTATTGGCTATTGCCCATATGCTTCTTCAATAAAAACAACAACACATTTAACTCTTTCTTACATGCAATTTTCCTCAAAGTGCCTAAAAATCCTCTTTACACACTAGAAAACCTTTATGTCCTAAATTAAACATTGCCTACAAAACATTTGACTTACTAATGATCACTGAAGAAGTATTATCCTTCTCTTGAAGTGCTTAAAAAATTTGAGTCTATGAAGGTAGAGATACTTCTTTTCCTTCCTTTCAAACCCTAAAAAGAGGGCTAAAATTGAGGATATATAATATGTTTTACATTGCCTTATCTTCCATCCTAGCTAATGTTATAGAATCATTATCCATCCAAAGTGCATAGACTTATACATAGATTCAATATTTTGAGTTAGTGTATATGTCATGTCACTCATTTTTTTAATGTTAAAGATAGAATTTAAATACCATATTACAACCACAACAATTAAATTTAAATATGATAATGTAATCAAATATAAAAATGTATATAAGTAAAAGTATGTGGCTAGAGAAAGGCTTTAGGGACTTTTGAATTTATAGTGCTACGAAGGACAAAAGATGTGTAAATGATAGATTTTTTTAAGGTCCCATAGAAACAAAGATTACACCTATTTATCTAATAATTTTCTCATTTGTTTTTAACAACCTTATATATAGCTCTCAGCCTTTTATGAATAAGGTTTAGTTCAGTTGATTCTATTGGTTCTATTGCCTTCTTTTATGCTTTTAGTTTTGCATCTTGAAATAGAAAAGGACTTAAAATATAGCCTAAATAGCCAATGTCCTCTAAATAAAGTACCTACAAGTACCTTTGATAAATATTTATAGGTTATCGGTTAACAAACACTTAGAATTCTTAATTAATTTTGGGTCTAATCAATAATATGTACAATTCAATACAATTACAAGTAATTTTTTTGGATCTAATCAATAATTTTTTATAAATCTAAACTAAACTAAACCTTGAAACCATAAAAAAAAATACTTTTGAGAATTTTAATATAATTTACAATAAATAATTGAAATTCCTAAAAAAAAATAGTATGAAAAATCATCTAGTCCATTCACCAAAGTGAATTTAAGTATCCTCAAATCTAGAATTGGATCAAGAGTACTTGAATTCCCCTTGCAATAGGCTAGAGATACATGGAGGATCGAACCTTAGGGCCACTTTACATCTAGAGGCTAGGCCAATTTTCCTTGAGTCCAATTGCACCAAATTTCAGCCCCTTTTGGACTAGAGGCTGGCCTCAACTATTGATTGTAATAAGATTTCACTGGGGGTTGATTCTTCCAAGTGTAAAGGCCTTGAGGCCAAAAAGTCGGGCCTATTTTTTAAAAACTAGAAGAGAGAGAGAGAGGACGGCTAAAATTTTCAACGCCAGTTTATATCTAGAGGTCAATTGCCTAAAATCCAATAGATTGGATTTGTTGAAAAAAATAATATTTAACTCCTAAATGCCCAAACTACGTTTCTTGGCAATATAGAAATTTTGGGTAGCTCACTACAAATGGAAATTTTATTTTTATTTTTTGAAATTTTAACATAACATGTGCCCAAGGAGTAGCTTTAAAGTTCAATAAATTTCATAAATTTTGACTGCATGATTAAAAAGTTATTGTATAATATGTTTTTTTGATTACTTGTTGGGCAGCCTAGGCAACAAAAAAAGCTTCTTTAAAGATCACTTTTTTAAGAAACTAAAATTTGAAATTGGTTTTTTAGATTTATATATACTTGGAAAGCTTTGAATCATTATATTTTGATCAATGAGTCAAAAGTTATGAACAGTTTTAGTTTGTGAGAGTTGTGGATTCCTATTGAATCTCAAGTCTAAGACAAACTTCAAAGTCCTATATTTAACTCAATTTTCAATATTTTTGAAAAAAAATAAAAAGGCTAAGTGTAGATTGTTTATTACAACATTACAACCATTGGAATTGGAATTTTTCAATTTCATAAATAAATTGTTAACAATTTAGTATTTTGAATCATTCTCTCTTTCTTTCTATTTACTATTTTTTCCTATATGTTGTACAATTCCAAATTATCTAAAAATTTTCAAGCATGTAACCAACTTGACTTGAAAAATTAATTTAAAGAGTAACCACATTTTGGACATTTTTCATGCAAATGTAGCCTTATGAAGTGTAGCTACTCAAAGTTTTGCAAGGCCCAAAAAAAGAATTTTTGTGACTTCAAATGATAATATCTTGCAATCTATGTGGTGGAAATTTCTAAAACTTTTTGCACATCTATTCAAACTAGCATACTACAAGATCCAATGATTATATGTGTTCAAAAATGTTTTTTTTCAAAAAATTTGTACTTGTACTAGAAATGGCAATCTTGGAGTAGTTTTGGTGAAAACATAGTCAAATTCATTTAAGGGTTAAAAAAACAATTTTTCTAATTGAAATCTGATATTGGCCCTCCACTTTGAGTGCACCCAATTCAGCAAGCTCAGGCCGTGTCAAATCATGTCCTTTTCAATTAAAACTTTCATTCAAATAAATTGGCCTAGCTTCTAGGTATAAAGGATTTGGGGTTGATTTTAGCCTTTAGACCAATCACAAGTAAGGATTTCAGGCTTCTTACACAACAAATTGGCTCGGCCTCTAGGTATAAAACGGCCCTTAGTCTCTAAGATGACAAAGTACCTCATGAACTAGGAGGCCACCCATAAGGTCAGTGCAATTGTCAAGATGTGGAATCTATTTATGTAATAAAAAAAATGACATGAGCCTAAAGCCCACATCTTGCAATGGATGTTGGCAAGTCCATAGCCTGCGATGGGTGCAAAAGGTGCAAGTAGCATAGTAATGCTTATCTTGAATTTACTAAATTTTTTGAAGGTATAGCATTTTGAACCTTAAATGGTGAAATGACACCTTAGAATTCACCATTCAACATTTTGAGCTACAATTAAAAATTCATTATAACTCTTCAAATTTCCAAGTAAGTGCCACCTTATTGATCAACAAGAATTTGTAAATTTATTTTTTGAAATACTTTCCTATCCTCTATGTTTTTTTTATTATCTAATGACAATAAAATAGACATTAAAAGGGTTAGAAAACTCAAAAGGAATAAAAAAAAGAAGAGAAAACCAACAACAAATTGAAACACGTTTTACTTTGTATTGAAATCAATAGAGGCCAACTTAAATTGTGTTTCTCAACGTGAACTCAAATGATACCCCAATTCTATTGTTGAATAAGGTAATTAAATTGCATATAATTACAATCTACTTGCAAAATTGAACTTTGTAAATTCTTGCCTAATATGTACCACTTCTATTAATAAAAGCTTAAAATAAAATTCAAGTACATTTATCTCTAGCCATTTAAAAATTTGTAGTTACTTATACAAAGTTCCAAACTAGTATGCTAAAGAAATCTAGAATTCATAGTTTATGACTTTATACATACTAACTAATCTAGTATTCTTTTTTGACTTCCAATATATACTTTTAGAACAACTTCATACTAAAAACTATGTTGAAATGCTTATTCATAAGATTTTAGATATAGTTTTAAACCTTAATGATATGCGAGCTAGAATAGAACATACATAATTTTCATAGGTGAATCGGCAACTACAAAAAGTTAGTTACTTAGCACAATGAGGTTGGTAGACACTCACTTCAAAAAGATCTAAAATACCTACTAAAAAGATTGTAGATGTGGTTACCTTAAAAATATGCATACTATCAATAGTGAGGACTTCCAAATGTCATGCCACTGGCTCCAAAGTGCCATCTTCATTGTGTGTACATTCAATGTAGTTCCACTAAAGAAATGATTTTAAAACATCTACCGAAAAAGACTTTGCTCCTTTACAACTTTTGCATGGAATATCCAAATGAAACATTTTTTTTGGTGTGTTGAAATCTCCTTTCAGTTGCCAATAAGAAAATATGAAAACTTCACAAATCTAATAATGATAATTGTTCCCTTTGTCCCACTAAAAGACTCTATGGGCCAAGTTTCCTTGTTTCAGGTATTTTGGTTTGGGAGGGAATTTTCGGAATCCCATTCTTGTCACCATCCTCAGTTTAAATTGTCATTAATGACGTGCTGTCAACATTCACAAGCTATGCTCAAATATGATACTTTCCACATAGATTTTGGGTGCCAAAACAAAGGCACCTAAGCTAAAGATTTACAAGAAGATTGAGGGGATGGATTACATATGTTTGAATGCATGTGTCATTGGTACAAAGACTAAACATAGAGTTAATCCCTCACCCGGAAAAAATTTGAAGGTTTTTAGTGGGACAGAGGGAGTATCATGTAACAGAAAAAAGTGTCTACCTTCACACAGCCACAAAAGGTTAGCTGCTTCCCACATCACGAGGCTGGTAAGCATTCCCTTCACAAACCAACTCCTCTTCACGTTAATTCCCTTCGCTGACGAAGTGGAACACGCTCATCACTACCAACCGTTACGCCATAAACGCCACGGAAACCACCGAAACCACCGCCGCCAAAGGATACATCACCCAAATCAGCCACTCCTCATAGACAGGAATCCCCAAAACAACCTCCAGCATCCCAGCATATGCGAAACAAAACACCAGGAAGACCGCAAGCAATGCCAGTGCAGTATGCACCTTGGACTTCACAAGCTTTCCACTCCGCTTCAACGCAACCACGCCATACCTCGCCGGCTTCAGCACTGCAATTTGGAGAGAAAGCTGAAACCAGGAGTCCAGGAACAAGAAAGCGACGAAGCAGAGTCAGCTGGTGAAAACTTTCTAGGAGCTCGGGATTGATTTTGGGGGATGCAGAGCTCGAGAGGAGGGAGAAGGGGAGAGAAAGAATGAAGTATGTGAGGAGGTTCACTGGGAGGAACCAGAGAGATGTGATGAGAATGGGGAAGAAAGATGCTGGGAGGGAGGTGAGGATGGATTTGATCGACTGTGGAAGGATTGAATGTGCTCTTCGTTGCTGTTGTGGAGGGAGTAGATGTGTTGTACAGCTTTGGCTATGGCTGCTGTTGCAAGGCTGAGAAGTGGCCATGTGAGGATGAAGAGAGAGAGAGAGAGTGAGAGAGAGAGGAGCATTTGGGGTACGAAGGGGGGGAGTGATTGGGAGTCTGTTGTTGCCTGTACCTTCACAAACAATAAC
Source organism: Pseudoscleropodium purum (assembly GCA_963969395.1). Classification (NCBI taxonomy): domain Eukaryota; kingdom Viridiplantae; phylum Streptophyta; class Bryopsida; order Hypnales; family Brachytheciaceae; genus Pseudoscleropodium; species Pseudoscleropodium purum. The sequence continues at coordinate 19,314,742 of OZ017795.1, read as the reverse complement.
ACTAGGTTAAATGTGTATATGGGGAGTCCAATTGTGGTCACAACCTGATTTTTTTTGTGTACTTGACACAGAAGGTGCATGAACTGAGGTATAGATGTAGTAGTGACAAAGTTTGTTTGTGTTCATGTTGAGCTGGATCCAATGACCAATGACAAATAGAAGTACAGTCCCAATTCAGATCCCAATTCAGATCATTGCTGCACCTCCTATAACTTATATATTGAGAAGGTACAATATGGTCAAGAATTCTACCTCCATATTGCTAACTTGAGTATGAATGACATTTTCAACGTACATCTAAAATTTGATCCTTTTCCAAGTTCAAGTCTGATTTGTACAATCTTATTGCAAGATCTTTGTATTTGTTCTGCCCTCAGATTTTCAATTTTTGATTCAAAGAAAGATTAAAAAAAATCCTGAATACTAGTCAAAGTCTTTTGACTTCGAAATCCCACACTACACTTTGACATTGAAGATAATTTTACACACTTGAATTTCATTGGTACATGTGTTTTGATCTATCTTTTGTAAGCAATTGTAAGCGCGACTTAGGCAAGCAATATGGAGTTTAATCCTCCCGCTCTCAAGTCTTTAGACTCTGTCACATCCTGAATCCGCATTATGTACACAGATTTGCTTCCAGGATGACTGTTAGACTTTGTCTAGAATCCAAAAGTTGGTGCTAGACAAGTAATGGTTCTCCAGTTTCTACCTTATTTATCATCTTTCTTTCGTGCACATCACTTACATTGACATGCAAATGCAAAGATGAAACGAAAGACTGAGGTAGCAGTTACCCTAAGTCGCGGTCAATTTCATAATATTGAAGCAAAATTTGAAGTTTATTCGAATTTCAATAAATTTATAAACCAACGTCCCAAAACTAAGAAAGTTTTATTTCTATCTTTTAGCTCTCTGTGAACCATGATACGGTACTCTAGCATTAATAATACTTCCCAATTTATCAACTTCGATTTCCGCTCCCGGGTAGTTATGATTTCAAAATGAAACTAATGTGATACACAAGTGCTGAAATTGATCCAAGAGACAACAGCAGTACCTTAGAGAACTCAAGGCACCGAAGTTATGAAAGCCAAATTCATAACGCAGCGCTCCATGAACGATTAACCATACAAGCAGCCATGCAACGACATTTACCTCCAGAAACAGAATGAGTGCAAAATAAGGCGCAAGCACAAAAACATTAATTTCATTATATTGGCGCGATTCAAAATGTAAAAATTGTGACATTCGTGAACATGAAAGCTAAAAAACTTGTAGTAGTGTTTTAGCTCTATTGAGGCAAGCTACCTTGAAAGCTAGGTGCCAACCTTCGAGCATATCTGCCATGTATGAAATTGACTATGAAATCACTACGTTAGGTTGAGGATAATATAACAATAGAACATCAATTTCGTTAAATTGGTGATATAATTCCATTACTTTGGCACGGTTCAAGCCAGGCGGACTGAAATCAAAATCTATACCAGTCCTAATTTTTGTCTTGAAGTAGACTCTACAATGTGCTTCCAAGTACATTGGTAATTCCATTACATTGCACGATTCCAGCATTAAAAATTGTGATACTCATCAACACAAAACTCTGAAAACTAAGACAGGAATTCATGAATTTCCGTTTGATGTTGCTCCTCAGGGATAAAATGTCTCCCGAGGCGCCTTATAATAATTAGCTGAGCCCTTTTATCAACAGCAACTCATCACTTCCCGTTCGTCAATGCTTGCCTACCTTCTATTAGGAACCATAGGGTGTAGAAAATAAGATCGAGTTGCCTATGATCAGTCATCTTGGAATAGAAATGAGGTCATAAAGCATTCGGGCTCTAAAAAGCTCCTAAAACGCAGAGGTATATTTTGGCTTTCTCAATGCACTAACAACGTACACACAGTGCACATTTGAGGAGGTGGACACTTTCAGTGACCACTGCGTTTTTCAACTTCAAAAATTCATAACTAATTTCATGAAGCTCCAAAAAATATGAAATGACTTGGGTTAGATGCCAATTCCATTTGTCTTTAAGGAAATTTTACTGGAAAATATTTCAGCAAGTCTAACCTCCCCGAATAAATCATCACGACAGATCATATTCAATGGGCGCTTCATATATGGACCGACGTCGCACTGTTAGAATGATTGCATTAAGAAATCATCGAAAACAATTTGATTGCAAGCGAGTTGAACTCCATCATACGTTACCCAATGTGAAGACTTTGGTGACCTCTAGCTATCAAGTGATCTCAGAGCGGTTGAATGATCCCGTCCGTCTAAGCTTAGGTACCTTTCTACATTATACTTACGTCTACAAAAGACAGAGAAAAAACTCCAACCGATATGATTAATTGAGGCCGGCTGACGTGAATGAAGAGTCTGTTTCATTTCAGATCGCACATCGATCCAATGCGTAGTACCTATCTAACTTATAACTGATTACGGAGTACTTCCGACGCTGCGCGCTCAGAAACTGGGCCACCACTCTCCCTGTCTGGCAGAACTCGTACAGATCGATCGTCTTGAATCGAATGGGCGTGTGGAGCTGCTCGAAATTTTGGTTGCGCAACAGAACTCTCATCGATCACGCGGCCTTGGTCAGTGAAGTCTATTGAAGACGCGTCCACTAACTTATTCCGGTCTGAAGGTTCATCCGAGCGTCGGGGCTCCGGACGTCAGATTTGTCAACAGGATCGATTCCACTGAGCAAGTGGCCTCTCAGGCTCTCAAAGTCCATTGTCGGTACCGCCCACGGGAAGCCATCCAGTGCAGGGGATTTTTCTTGTGGGCGAATCTTCAGCAAAAATTTCTCCATCGAGCGCAAGTTGCTGCTTAGGTGGGTGCCCCGAAAACGGCCAGCGAGGATTGACCCCTCTCTTGCCTCGTGTTTTACCCCTGTAGAAAATCCTGAAATTTTTTATTTGCCACATATGATAACATTTGCAAATTCTGGGTTCATATTTGCAATCAGAGACCCTACATTCTCTTGGGGTTGTGATGAAATACAAAATTTACATGGCACAAAATAGGGGGCAATTTTTGACATTTACCCTCTAGCAGGAATAAAGGGGTCAATCTTGCCTGGTCCTATTCTAAGGTGGATGCCCCCCAAATCACCACTTCTTGCTACTATACCTAGTTACTATTAGTTACTATTACTAGACTGGTCAAGTTTTCATATTTTTTTGTTAGCAAGTGAAAAGAGGTCTCAATGCACCAAAGATTCAACATTTTGGTATTGTATACAAAAGTTATAAAGGTTCAAAGAAGTTTCCCGGAGATGGTCTAAAATCATTTCATCCACACACGTATGTATTGATTTTGGAGATGTACATAGAGTGATGATGGCAATTTTAGACAAGGTGCAATTTGTATGGGGATCCACCTTAAAGTACTAAAAAAATGGTTGAAATTTTCATTTTATTCATCTATAATTTAGAAGAATTTGCCAACATTCAAACAAAAGTTGCTAATAGTAGATGATACAATCCCTAAAAGGTTAAAAAAGTTCTAAAATGGATTTTAAGAGATTTTAGGGAGGTTCCTATATATGATGTCAAATTTTGATGTGATTTTTTGAAACTATTTTGAACACAAGAGAATGTGCTAGCTTTGAGGGAATATAATTTTATTTCAATTAGTGCCCAAGAGACAAAGCTACAACCTCCTTCACACAAAATATTTGAGCTCAAGCATAGACAAAAAAACTCAAAATATTTTTTGTTTATTTATTTGTTTTTCATTGCAAATAACTATTTCTATATAGAAAGCTTTTCTTCATTCTATTTGGTGACTAATAATGTGAAATTTATGAAGAGTCATAATTTGCTAGCAATCAAGGCATCATAAAATAACATAGAAGATTTATTTTTATACTCATAGTTTTTACAATTTTTCAAATCAAAAAGGTTCATTGAGTATAGATCACTTTCCACAATAATATCTCCATTAGATTTGATATGTTTCAATTCTATTTTTGAACTATTAATTATTTAATTTTTCCTTTCATCTTGAGTTACTACACATCCATGTTAAAATCTCCATTTCAAACCATGGTTTTGTGTTAATTTTGGACTAAAATTAATTCTTCATTTTTAAAAACACAAATTTAATACAAAGCTGTGGTCCAAAATGAATTTTTCAACATGCATTTGTTCTAGTGTTCTATCTACTTCTACTTTAAAAAATTTTGAGTATAAAAATCTATTGTATCTTTTTTGAAAATTCAACCCTAGAGGCCTAGGCTCATAACTCAATTCTCTCAGGAATTCTCTACCATAAAGATTAAAACTTCAAATCTTTATTAATCGTGCAAAAGATTAAAGTAAAGATAACTAAAAGTCTGAAAACCTCATACACACAAAGAAACTATTCTTTTCACTTTGAACACTACTACCTTACAATCTACTTCATCAAAGCTTTGAAAATTTCCACATCTTCATCCAAGTCCAATGTAAGAATCTATAATTGAAAAAGCAAAGATAATCATAATCATATTGAATTATAATTCTTTGAATCTTTGCAATAGAAATGATAATTTTGGAATGGTATTTTGGTGAAACATAATCATGAACCTTTAAGGATTAAGAAATGAATACATTAGCACACACCTAATTCTATGGCTAGTATTGCATACTTGTATATATTCATTATAAAAAGTTTGGGCTTTATGGAGGGCGTTTGACTTTCAATAGGGGTACAAAAATAGAAAATTTTAAAAATATTTTTTTGAATATTTTTAAATAATAAATAATAAATTTTAATTGAAAATCCAATAGGGCATAGAATTTGACTTGCATAATAGTTTTTCTAGGAGACAATTTTGAATGATATTTTTTTTATTTACAAAATTATATGCAACCAAATGGCCTATGAAGAGTCACCTATTTCAACCAACTCATAATATTACTACAATTTAAAATGTTCATGACGAATTTTTTCAAGTAGGATTAAGCTAGGCATACCTATTATACCCCTTCAATCCAATTACATCTTTATCTACATTTGTTCAATATTTTAGTCTCTTTGACACCCAATCACCTACTAATCACTTGATTTGCATTTCTTCCAACTTTATCACTCTGGAATGATGTCTATAAATATAATTTTATAATAAAAGACTTCTTTAACTTATTACCATTCTTAAATAGCATAAAATTGTACTATGAAGAAATATCTTTTCATTGGATACTAAGATGCAACCATTTTGGATTCTACTAAACCTCCTCCATCCATTTGCTCCTAGTTAACTAGTTATTTATTTGTTTTAAACACCATCTTTTCCACTATTCTTTGTTATTCTTATGACTTCATTGGAGACTCCCTATGACCACACATTTATGAGGATGATCCTTTAAGTGACCGAGGAGTCACTAAGGTAGTGAATCCATTCTTGTAGGATCCCTTTCCTACACATTCAAAATATAACATTGTATAAGATTTACACAATGGTCCTCCCCATGCTGGAAAGTTATCATGCTTTTCTAGATGTTTGGGAGGGACTTATCAATTAATTCAAGGACTGGGGTTGCCTGAGGAGTAATATAAGAAAACTTTGTTCACTGTAGGTAAGGGTCCCTTCAGTTCTAAGGATGCAAGAGCCTAGACCCTTGCCTCATTGGTAAACAAAGTTACGAAGTCACTCATTTACAATGCAAGTGCCATTCAAACACTAAATCAACTGTAAGAATAGGATAAGTCGAGTTAACCCTTCGTCAGACACTCTTACCGACACCACCTGTCATTGCAGGAACTTCAAATTTCCGGAACGCAAAATGAAGCCCAGATTGAATAATTTTATAAATGACCCTCACCCCCCTCCACCTCAATCCAAGCAAATAACGTCACTGAGTTCCTTAATTTTGGCACTTATCAAGAAGTCCAGGCTAAAACGTAAATTCATACCTATCCTAGTTATAACATAAACTACCTCATTTTAGATAGAATGGGAGCAAGCCCATTGTGGGCAAAATTGTAATAATAGTATACATTCACGTTCTGAAATGTACACCATCATTACAATTTTGCCTACAATAGGTTTGCTCCCATTCAGTCCATAATGGGGTAGTTTACCTTAGATGTACATAAGTTCCAATTTTTGAAATTTCATGAAATGAAGCGTATGAATCCTAGAATTGCATGTATCAACTCAATCAAGTGAATCAACTAAGGGACAATTTATGCGCAACTCCCTATAGCCATAACGATTCTAATATACTATCTACACTAAAATAAGGGTATTATAGGGACCAAAAAAAATTAGAGGGACTTAATTATCTTAAGAAATTGTATATGTTTGGAACATGTTAGACCCTAAACACTTCACTAATAGATATTTATATAGTGTGTTATGTCAATTAATTAGTGTGGGTTCCCTTAATACCCCTATGCAGTATAGAAATCTGAAGATTTGCATGTATTGATGTAATCAATTGGGTGGCCAATTGAGCAACTCCCCTTGGCCGCAACCATTCTAATATATTGTCTTAAAACTCAAAATGATCATAATTCATTTGCAGTATGAGATGATGATCTATTTCCAACCACTTAAGGAATTTAGCATAGCTATATTTATGGTGTATTTAAGGAAATATTCTTCCCATGTCGACAAATTGATTTAAGGAGGATTAAAAAAATTACACTTTTGGGGTCAAAATTGAAGTTACTGTGAATTTTTTTCCCTCACATTCTATAAAACCTATTCTTGTGATGTAGGTTGTTGTAATTCCGACCATAAGCTAGTTACAAAATTGATGTAAGTGATAATTATGACTTTCAATGTACATACCATGATCATTCTATACTTCAATGTATACTACTTGGACTTTTTTGTAGCTCTTGGAAGTCATGTAGTAGGTGAGCTATAATATAAAACATGTGAATGTAATATGAATATAGCTATGATTGGAAATTGAGTAGCCTATCCTATGCAAATGGGGGTGGTTGGAAATGGATCGCCTACTCTACTTAACATATGCTAATCTCAATTTCATTAAATTGACAGTATTCCAATACTATGGCATCTTTAACCCTAGAAGGACAATGAAACCATAAGTGACAAATAAATGATTTTCAAGATAATTTATTTAAAAAAAATGAAGAATGCACCTAATGATTCATAAATCCTATCATCTTTGCCAAAGTACCTTGGGAATAGGTCTTGGTGATAGGTACAATCCTTTCACAGTTTAGAGTGTGTTGTGAAAGGTTAATTTATACTAAATCCTAGAATTGAGATCTTTAATTATATGTCACAAATTTTGACACTGGAAATCTGGAATTGTGCCACTCAATCTACGGAAAGTTGACTATAACTACTCGCCGCCAAGACCCCAGGAAAATCATACGCAGAGTCAGTGGTAAATGAGAGGGGAATTCACATAACTCCCATCAATCAGGAGATAGCAGGGGAATACAAACAAATCCTTTTGGCTCGCACTTCCCCCACATGGCATCAAAATGTTACTAAGTACAAATCTCTTTGAGATCAAGGGGCAATAATTAGCTGCTGAGTTGAACTCACTGTGGAACTGAATTACCTTCCTGTGACAATCACCGATTCAATTTACATCGCCAGTGCCAAATACGGAGTAACATCGTAGCCATCACTAAACTGTGTTGACATTTGAGTGCCAGACGAGTTGGATTGGGGCAGTCAATTGCACTGAGAAAATTATTATTGCATAGAACTCTGCTTGAAACAGTTCACCGACAATTTACAAAAAACATGAACATGTTGCTTTGAAAAGCCCACTCATCATGCAAACCGACACCTCTAATCTAAGTCACTTAAGACTGGGTATTGCACTTAATTATAATAACATATGATAACGTATGATCACATCTGACAAGTATTCTACAAGAGTACAATAATTCTGAGATATATGTTACTCTCTTGGTAGAAAAACCCCTATTTGGAGCCCAACCGACAACACTCAATCAGGACTTTGAAAGCAGAAATGTTACTCTAATTATTACAGAATTACTACCAGTACAAATAACTGCTCGTCCTGTTATGGAGCTACGATGTATGCAGATCCCAAAAATCGATCGACATACAACGTGATCACAGAGGTCCATACAAAACTGCCGGATAGATATATTCTACCACAACTCCACAAGGGCAGGTCGAATCGATCCTTCCTGTTTGGGATCACCTGGACAGGCTCATCTTGTAGAGGCGGGCGGGGAACAGAGCAGCGCACGCCGCCAGCATGATGAAGGCGATGAACGCCATGGCTATCGACCCCGAAGTGGTGCCGCAAAACTTGGACAGACCGTCACAAGGGCCAGTGTCTTTCAGGAGTGCTTGAGAATCAGCGGCCGCTGCAGCTGCTGCGATCAGCGCGTACGCCAGCACCGAGTCGAAGATGAAGGTGATCAAGCTGACGCCAGACGTTACGGAAGTAATGAATGTGCCAGTTGATAGCACCTGCACCACGCACAGCACCAGCTGCACTATGGAGTAGATACATACGATGATGGCCACGCTCAACAAGCCCCTGTACAACCCACGCTACTTGAGTAAACCCCGTCGCTAGGAACCCAGCAATTAACTGCAGAATCGTGAGCCTAGCTTCCTGAGGGCCGCTCAGAATTAGAAACGTAAAACTGTCGGCATTCCAATAATTGGGCACGTTTCTGGACACGCGGCCTGAAGACCTGTCTTAGTTTCAGGCCTGAAAATTGACCTGTGTGAAGACATGTGTCACACTTTTGGACGCCAGAATTCCGGTTGCAAAGAAGTAAGTGGAATCGAAGTTCGCAAGAAGTGGGGTGGGGTGGCGTTATTCTTACACGAAAGAATGGACGTCGGTAAACTTGTACGTGGTTGAGGAGCTCGAGCTGGGGCTCAACTCATCGAAAAAGGTACTAGTGTCGTCGAGGCTCGTGTCGTCAGTGATCTTCTCTTTGCTTGCTGCCATGAGAGCAAACGTGATTAGGGCGAAGAAAACCAACAAACTGCGCAACACCACGGTTACAACTCCAATCGTCCGGGAGTCTTTGCCCGCTTCCATCGGCGTTGGATTATACAAGGCGGGCGTTGTCGGCTTCCCGGCTTCCATAGCTCCAGCCCGGCCTTGCGCAGTCGGCACCCTGGCCTTCTGGCCATGCCGCCCTGCTGTTTCGTAAACATCCGAATTCCAAGCTCCCCCTTCCATTTGGGCTGCAACTCGGGCTGCAAGTCGGGCTAGCTGCAACTACTCTCTTGCAATCTAGCTCTCACAATGCAAACACTGCAAACTCCCTACGAAACTACGAAATGAACTTGGAGCTTTGCTCACGCACTCTCGCCTACAACTTATGGAACCAAGAACAGTCAGTAGAGTACGTACTGCAGTCACTGCGTTTGCTGTGAGCCTGCGACCCCAAAGCTGTATTTAACTGGGGTTTGTTTCTGGTCTGTCGGTAGCAAATTAAAGGTAAGGAACGGAGTAACACAAAATTCAAGCACCACTGGAATCGCTCCGCAGTTGAAGCCTTGTGGACGGCGGGTCTGTCTGTTGCGTGAGTGATTGGGCAAGCAAGTTTACAAATTAAATTTAGAATTACAGGAACCAATGCATGCAATTGATTGGTGGTGAATTGGTGGCTACCGATTATATTGTGATACCTTTCGCAATTGCGTTCCTTCAATTCTCTACTCCGGTCCAACATTTCAGAATATGATGAGGTGGATTGTTCTATGCTTATCTAAACCAGGCCAACATTTCAGCAAATGATCGATGAGGCTCGGCCTGGTATGATGACGCATGCTGTTGACGAAGGCAGTCGGGGAATTGGAGTGTATATACCAATTCGCAGACTGATTGCAGGGATTGCAGGGATAAGTACTCTATTTTTGCAGAGTGGTTCCGTATGCAAGACGCATTTTGCCAAGTTGATGATCAGACGTAAGTCTTCGAATCCTTGACTTCGAAACAGCGTTTTCTGGGGGAAATTTTTTTGATCCTGGCAGACTCCGCCCCGCTAGAATTGCGCTGATGCTGCGAAGGCTTGTGACAGATACTGTTCCAAAAAAAAATGATTCAAAATGTTTTCAAGGCTGAAATTTATTTTCTATGTGTCCATATGTTTCACATGGCACAATTTGTCCTTTTTTTTCATTTGTTTTTGGACGCAAATGAAACTTTCTATCCAGCTTCTATTGTACCAAGAATGCAATTCTATAATAGCTGTGTCAGAATCGGAAATGAATTTTCAAGTCTTTTAGGGTCGGAATTGTCTTTGTTGAGTCATAAAGATTTCATTTTTATGAGAGTAGGAAGAAATTGTATTTTAGGAGTAGCTTTGCCTCATTGTCAAACCAAAAAAAGGTCAAGTTTAATATTTAATTTAGTTTTTCAAAAGTAAAAAATTTGTCTCCCTGGGAGTTTACAGCCTACACTGAAAATTCTGATTCCCCTCTTGCAACTATTGCACACTTCTTTGTAGATTTTTGAAACTTTTTATAGTGTTTTATTCGAGGTCTAGATGGTTCTAGGTGCTTGGAAGATTGTTTGCATTGGTAAACAATCAACTTATTATGAAATTTGGTTTTAGACATTCTAAATTTAGATATAGTTTTTATTTCTAATTTTTCATCCATTAGATTAAAAATTTTAAATCATCCACTAAACCATATTTCATTGATAGTTATTTTTCCTATTGGTAAGTATTACAAAATGAATTTACAACTAATACAATTTTTTTAGAAGATGTTTTTACCCATTGTATGTGTACTACCAATCATACTATTCATCTTGAAGAGTCTTTATAAAAATGGTTGGTAAGAATATTCCTTACTTGTTCAAAGGTTTAACCACATGCAAGTTTGTAATATGCACAAATAGGATAGATTAGCGTGTTTTTTCCAATTTCTTAAAATGAATGAAAGGCAATATTTAATTGGTTGTAAGTGCTACACTGGTAATGTAAAAATTGCAAGAAAAATAGTTGGCAAATTCTTTCTTTAGTCCCTAAACAACCAAGCTACGTTTTCTAGCAATATAGAAATTTTGGGTAGGTGTGTGTGATTAGAGATTTTTATGTTTTTGGCCCAAATTTTAATAGAAGGTGTGGAAGAGGAATATCTTTTATGTGCACTAAACTTTAGGACATTTGGAAATATGAGTCAAAAATTATGGCCTAATATGTAGTTTGTTTTTCAACTCGAGCAGTTTGGGCAAATCTTAATTTTAGTTTTTTTTAAAATCCAAATTTGTAATTGGTTTTTTAGATTTATATATACATAGAAAGCTTTGAATCATTTCATTTTGATCAATGACTCAAAAGTTATAACAGGTGTTTTAGTTTACAAGCAATTATGGATTCTCTACTCCCAAATAAACTTTGAAATCTTTTATAGTTTTATTGAACTCAATTTTCAAAAATTTTGGGAAAAAAAACAAAACAACATGTCAAGATTTTTTATTAAAACATTACAACCATTGGGATTGACATTTTTCAATTCTATTAATAAATTGTTAACAATTTAGTATTTTGAATCATTCTCTATATCTTTCTACTTACTATTTCTTTTCTATATGTTGTACAATTTCCAATGATCTAAAAATTTCCAAGCATACATGTAGCCAACATGCCTTGAAGAATGAATCCAAAGAAGCACCACCATTTTGAATATTTTTTACAAATTGACCTTGTGAAGTGCAACTATCCAGTTTTGAAGGGATAAAAAAATAATTTTTCTTACTTCAATTGCTAATATCTTGCAATCTACAAGGTGGAAATTTCTGAATTTTTTTCTACATCTTCTCAAATTAAATTACTACACATAGCCTATGAACATATGTGTCCAAAATTTTATTTTTTTTAATCTTAAATTTGTACTAGAAATGACAATTTTGGAGCATTGTTGGCAAAAACATAGTCAAGGAACTTTAGGATTTAATTTAATTTAATTTCTTTAAGCAATCACATATCAAGACAAAATGTATTATTGACGAACAGAACATTTTGGTGCAAGTTAATTGGGTCAATCAGGCAAATTGATGGTGATAGTAGGATGACAATCATGCTAATGTATATTTAGACATCCATAGACAATGCATTGGCAAAGTTTATTTGGAGGTCCTATTGGGGAAACCTAAACTAAGGTAGATATACTCAATACCAATTGCTAACCTAATACCACCCAAATTGAACTTGTAGGACACTTGTTGATTTTAGAATGAGAATTTATAACACAAGTACACGCCTTAACTTCACTTGTAGTGAATTTAAGGCATGTTGCACCATCATAGGTTTTCACTCTAGAATCAGTGACAACCATACATTTGAATGGTATTAGGTTAGCGGTTGGTATTGGGTATGTCTATCTTACCATCACTGAGGTGGATTGAATGATTCTGCATTTTCTTCTACATGCACCTCTATCTTCCTTTTAGTACAGTCTGATTTACAACAATTCAATTGATTGAAGAAGAATACATATATCTTGATGATTTGTGAACAACTAGAACTGCCTACTTGCAGCATCCATTTGAACATGTGACTTCATATGTGAATTATGAATTGCAGATGATAAATTGTAACCCAATGTTATCTTCAAAGAAAATATATGCTTTCAGTTAGCCTGCGAGGTAGAATACAACACGGCCTAAATGAACACCCATCACTCAGTCAAATCTGCTGAAACTTTAGAGTAAAACAACATGCAAACCATTTTTTTGGCAATATTGTAGCACAACCACCTGCAATTCAATTCAAGAGTCTCCGCACCACAAGTATATAGTAAATGAGAAAAGCAAATGAGGAAGCACACTTGTGCATATACCTTTAACTTTCGCAAGCAAAGATACACTCAACAATTAACCCCTAAAGGTTTTTGACTATGTTTTCACCCAAAAACAAACAAACTTCTATTTCTAATACAAGTACCAAATTTTAAGAAAAAAACATTGTTGGACACATGTAACCGTAAGATCTTGTAGTACATTGGTTTGAGAAGATGTGAAAAAAATTTCAGAATTTTTCATTGTGCAAATTGCAAGATATTAGTGTTTGAATTGACAAAAATTCTTCTTTTGGCCTTGCAAAAACTTAGGCAGTTGCACTTCACAAGGTCACATTTGTAAGAAAATTTATCCAAGATGGTGGTTACTCTTTGGATTCATTCTTTAAGGCAAGTTGGGTACATTGCTTGAAATATTGTAGATCATTTGGAACTATACAACATATAGGAAAAAAAATAGTAGGTAGAAAGAAGTAGAAAACGATTTAAAACATTAAATTGTTCATAATTTAATTATAGAATTGAAAAATGCCAATCCCAATAGTTGTAATGTTGTAATATACAATCTAAACCCATTTTTGTAATTTTTTTCAAAATATTGAAAATTGAGTTAAATAAAGGACTTCAAAGTTTCTTTTAGAGTAGATAATCCATAACTACCTATAAACTAAGACTCCTCATAACTTTCATCTCATTAATCAAAATGGGTCAAATCACACTCAAAGGTACCACAAAAGAGGTTAGATGCATTGAAATTTGCAATGTATCTTCTTTGTAGCTATTGTTTTTTAAGGCTAATTTATTAAATTTAGTCATTTTAGTCCTTTTCTATTAGTAGTCCAAGTCATGTTAAGACTAATATTTTTTTATTCATAGAAAATCTAAACTTCTCTACTAAAGTTCCAATTGAAGGGTCATTACAAGAAACACTTGTTCTATTTTTTGTCCCCTTGGTCTTGGACTAGTGGTTTTTGGCTCATAACTTTTGCATTGTATGTCCGTTTTTTATAAAAAAAAAAATTTAATGAAAGGTATGTGTAGTAGTTTTAGACATTTAGTAATCTTTTCAAATTTAAAAAAATTTATTTACTATTTTTTAACTGCTCCCCATTGGATGTCTACCTAAGCCATTTTAGGGAGTTTTAGTACTATTTCCAACCCAAACATATGAATTTGAAAGTAAAAATTGGGATACAAAGAATTGTACTAAAGCAACACAATTTTTTAAGAGATTTTCTAAGAATAGAAAATTTTCTACCTTCCACATGTGCTTAAAGTCCAATATCTAAGTATATATATAGAGAAGAATTTTTTTTTCTTCAAAAGATGAAAAATGGTTGAAAAAGAGCACCTTCAAGTAAGGAAAATTTGTTTTTTTCTCTGAATTCTTTGAGTTTTATTATTATTTTCTAAAAATCAAATTCAAAAGTATCTATTTTCTTGTATTTTTCTAGGCATCTTTTGTTGTGTATAACTTTTAGAGATAAATTTTTCTAGGTTTGAATTTTTACACATATACTATTTTGAATGCTTTCTAAATTATTCATATTTTATTTTATTTAAAAAATGATTTTTCCAAAAGTCACAATACTCCAATGCTAAGGCCATTTTGAGCCAAAACCGGCAAGTGTTTCTTGCAACTACCTTGAAATTTAGATGTTAGCATGTCATATTTTTCAATGGTAGAAAAGGGGTCTAATTTTTATTGAATAATAATGTGATTGAATAAAAAAATCATGCATATATATATATATATATATGATAGAATAGAAAAGGACTCTTTTGCTATAATTTGAATATTTTTCATTTTCTATAATACTCAAAAGTAAAAACATGTGAATGTCCTTTTCAATATGAAAACTAATCCAAATGATGATTGTGATTTTTTTTTAAAAGTGTTTATATTATTTACATCAAGGTCCTTATGAAAACTATTTTTGAAATTAAATGTTTAATTTAAAAAAAAGATTAAATCAAGAGTTCGTCAAAAATCAACAAATTGATTAAAATTATACTATTTTTAGTACAAAATTTAATTACTAGAAACTTTTTTTTATAGTTGTATGTTTTAGAAGATTAAAAAATTTGGATTAAAAAAATCTATTGAAAGTGCTATATTGTAATAAAGACACTTAATTTAACCTTAAAATTAGTGATTTACATCTTTTGAAAGATTTTTTTATAAAATTTCTTCTTCATTCCTTTAAAGGCATTTCTATACTATTCATTCATAAATTTTTTTAAATAATAACAACATCAAAGTAATTGAGAGCTTCAAAAGTTTAGAAAAGGGCTCAAGTTGTGTCCTACAAAAGTAATCCCAATGGTACCTTTGAGTGTGGTTTGATCCAAATGGAATGATTCAACGATTTCCATGTACATATAAATCTATAAAATCAATTTCAAATTTTAATTTTTTTTAGAGTGATTTTCAAAGAATTTCTTTGAGCTGCCTAGACTGTTTGCACTTTACTAAAAATGACATATTGTACAATAACTTTTTAACAATGCGTTCAAAAGTTATGAAAATTGTTGAGCCTTAAAGCTACTCTTCATGTACATGTTGTGTGAAAATTTCAAAGAAAAGAATTCCATTTGTAGTGAATTGTTCATAAATGCTATATTCTCAAAAGAACATGTTGAGGGCTTTAGGGGTTAATCTAGAAAACATGCAAATCATGAAATGGAAAAAAGGAATGGTGGCGAGGCTATGTTCTAAAACTCATCTCTACTTTGGGCTTCATGAAGCAAATTGAACCCTAAATCCCATTCTTGCCAGCACTTCATAAAATTATTACCTCTCTTTCACAGCATTGTGGCCACACAATGGGTGGAGTGAAATGCAATAAATACTCATGCAAGCTAGCAACAAGGGCAAGAAGATTTGTTGAGTACAGCTTCTAGAATCTCATGTATGTAAGAATGGGCAATAATGATACAAAAGACGGTGGCATAATCCTAAAGCCCTAGCAACACAATTTTGTGAGTGGATGCATGGTTTAGTGTCTCAATACTTATGTCACAAGGTTGATTTTAGGGAGGAGTATGTATTTCAAAGTGAATATCACACTAATTATTATAGTTTTTAATGCTATTTTTGGATTAAAAACATAATAAATTGATTAAAAAGACATCTATGTATTTTTTTGACAACCAATGTCTATCAACATTGATTTATTGACTTTTGAAACATAAATGCATAGAAATGGTTTATAGTGACTAATATAAGAATAAATGATAACATTCTTTATATAAAAATATTATTTTTGGTGCTAACATCATTTTATTTCATATGGTTATGGACTTTTATAGAGTGAAAATTAAGTTCAATATTTGGAAATCATTTTCTTATCGATTTAATTTTTAAAATTTTTCCTCTTTTGTTTATATAGTGTATTTGAAGTTCTAAGTAGGCATGTTTTCTAAAAAAAACAAAAAAAACTTATGAAGGCTCAACCGCCAGTGATTACTATGAAAGCTTTCTTTAGATGGTTGATTTAGTGTTATGAAAGCTTTCTTCAGTGAATCAACTAGTGACAACTAGTGAGACACTACACCATGCATCTACCCTTGCATAATGGAATCAATTACCACCAACTTGGCTCCACCCACTCATTGTCATTTGCCAATGTGGCGACAAAGCCCTCTTTTCGTCCAACTTTTTAAAATAGTCATTTTGCCATATGTTATCTTCTAGTGCAAACTAGCACTAGGGTGCCAAAAAACCCTAGGATGGATCAATGTTGTTTCAACCTTGAAAGAGTGTTTTAGATTGCTAAGTCATTTTTTTACAAAAAGTCTTACTTCTATGACAAACAAAACTAGTATTAATCCCTAGCTAAGTCACTAAGTGCTCTAAAGCCCATATTTAAGATGATGAGTAAACTGCCTTTGAGGCAATGTTTTGTCCAAAAAGCTTGTCATTTATCCCAATTAGAATTTCAACCTTCAAAGATACGTTTCTTTTATAACCAATTGAGGTAAATTATATATTTGTACAAAGATAATTATGAACAAAAATTTAGAAATTCCAAACAAAATTCAAGTATGAATTAATACCACTTAAAGCTTTCTATCCAAATATGCAATCCTAAATTTATGATATTTTGTCATTGTTGTGTACTTAAAATACAATAAATAGGCAAAAATCAAGAATTAAAAAAAAAAAAAAAAAAAACATTTGAAATTTGTATACAATTGCACTTACATTATTTCCTATTTTGTAGCTTATAATCATTATATTCAAACAATTTGCATAGTAGAGTGCTCAAGATTTTATGTCCCCAATTACACTCCTTTTTATTGTTTTTAGAATTTTTAGAATTTCAAAGCATCACTCATTAAAGTGTAACTTAATATTTTGCAAAAAAATCTTATATATATAGAACATTGTATCATTTATTGAAGAAATATTAATATTTTAGAAATAAAACACCTTTTTCAATAGTTTAAATGAGGTATTTAGCAAATGATTTGTCACATTGCTTCAAAAGACTTCAAAAGTAAGAAAATCTATGAAAAGGAGATTGTAAGTAGAATTTTAGTTCTAATTTTTCAAATAGATACGTATGTGAAATGAAATCATTTGGTATTTCCATTTATTAATAATTGACTTTTTTATATTCATGTCTTTCAAATGATTAATTACTTCCTGATATGAATTTTTATGATTTTAATTCTTGAATGTGGTTTTGAACAAAACTTGCTAGGTAGGATTTATAATGGAATTCAAAAATAGAATAAATTTTTTTTCTTTTTATTGACTCATGTACAAGACAAAACAAAATCCCATGATCTACAAAAAAAAAAAATTGGTCAAGTTCAAATTGTACAAAGAAAAGATTAGAATTGTACAAACAAGAAAGGTCATCTTGAACCTCAAGGGTTCCTAAAATATCCAATTTCTAAATATCTTGCATAGATAGAAGGGTTTATTGAATGGTTTTTCAACATTATGGCTTCAATGATCTTCATACTACTATCAATATCATACAATTGTTTGCAATTGGATGATTTTGTTGAACTTTAAGAAAATTTGATTGCAAATAAAAAATTTGAAGTTGTTTTTAAAAATTGAACTAGTTACTTTGTAAACTAATAAATTGATAAAGTGTAGTTTGAAATTTTGAATTTTAAAAACCAATAAATAAGAATATTATAAATTTATAAACATGACATGATTTTATATTTTAGATGAAAAATATTTTATATTGAGTACTTTATATTTGACTAAACTACAATTAACACCAAGAATCATTGCAAATATAAAAAATATAAAGAATAGCTTTTCAGAAGTTACAATTAACATTATTGATTTCAATCCACTTTTATTCTACCTTCCAAAAGAGCACTTTGAAAACCAAAAGCAAAAAGTGAATCACATGTAATAAGGAATCCATCATGGGTATAAGAAAAAATCAATTAGGAAAGATTGGCATATTTGATCATATGTAGAAGTTATTCTAATTAGTTGCGTTTTTTATTCAAGGCCCATGAAGTCTCAAGGTATTAGTCTAATTTTTTCTTGAGTGCGAGCCTATACATTGGCCTACTTTGAAAATCCACATGTATCACCTTGGCCTTACACTAATTCTTTGAATGAAATAAACCTCCTTTTCTTTTTAGGAACCCAATCCAAATCATGAACAAAATCATTGTTTTTTGAATGCGCATCTAAGTACACACAGGCTCTAGGATGGTGGCAAGCTATGGACTATTTTTTTGTTACAACAAACATTAAATAGTTTACCACTAGCTTTGAACAACTCAATTATCGTATTGAAAAAAATATCAATTTCCAAACCATTTAGAAAAATGAAAGTATTGCCAGATTCAAAGGATTCACAACTTAGGGTTTGTATACACATATAAATCAAAGGAAAAAGTTTTAGTTTGCTTATACAAATTGTCTTCATGAGCTCTTGAGGATGTGGATTTCTCTTGTTTTATAATACTTTGGCTAAACAAATTTGATACTTTGATACGAAATAATGTGTATTTTACTAAATTTATTCTTTGAGAGTCTTTAATTATCAATTTCAAGGCTAGAAGATTTTGACACAAAGCCATATCCAAAGTTTTTAAATTTTAAATTACTTTGAAATTGTGATATATGAAAGTCCTATATAGATCATATTAAAAATCATATATAATAACACTTCACATCTAGAACAATTTGAGGTTGGTTCCAAGGGAAAAATTGAGACATTGGACTAGCTTGAATTGTGCCAATTATAATCTTATTCATGAGAGAAATAATTGGTCTCTAGAGAAATAATTGCTCCAAAGCCCTTAGAAGACCTCAAAGTTTACCTTCTTTTGTCTTTTGTATTTATTTTTCTCCTATTCTTGCCAAGCTTCCGTTGGGCTGTCAGTGGCATGAATCCAACTTCTAATGTTTAATAATGAAAGTAAAGGTACTTAAGTTTGATGCACCTTAATAAAATTATTGAACCCCTTTAATTTGGATGCTAATAGAATATTGTAACCAAGTTGTGGAAAATAAGGCACATGTCCAAAATGCTTCAATGACCATCTATTATAACCTAAGTTTTTTGATGGCTATGGAGAAGATTGACCTCATCAACATTTGGGAAGTACCAAGGAGGTTGTTATAATAATGAAATCAATTGTCCATCTCAAATCCTCAAAGAGTATGGGTTAATTTGAAGTTAAAAGCTTGATCACTCATTGTCAAAACGTAGAAATTGGGTTCAAGTTAAATTTTAGACCTTATTTAGGCATAATAGGATTATTTTTTTCAAAAAACTTCAAACTGAAAAAAGTTGGTAAATCATGCTAAGTTTTATCTCCAAAAATAATTTTGAGGTTTTGAGACTCCCATACAAAGTTATGGACAAAATTAAGTGGAGGTATTGGAAAATGTTAAAAAGAAGTTCCTTCCAACCTCTCTAAAATTTGTCCATAACTTTAAGTTGGAGTCTCAAGACCTCAAATTGATTTTTGGAGATGAAATTGATCTTAATTATATACCTTAACTTAGTTCAAAGTTTCTTGAAATTTTTTATTCTACTATGCCTAAATGAAGTCAAAATTCACCTTAGAACATTATTCTTGCATTTGACATAACTATGTGTGGTTCAGTTCCTATTGCTCCTAATTTACATATCCCAAATGAATTTTTTCCTTTACTACAACTCCATTTGTATAAATTGATTCTCTTCTTCTTTCAAAATACATAAATTTAAGTAAATGCCTTTAGAAGCTAGATGGTTTGGGTAACTAGCATGAGGCCTCTTTTGACTTCATTTGTTTCATTTGTCAATTAAACAAATGAGTTAAATCAAACCATTTAATTTATTTCATTGGTAGATTTAACACATTTAATAATTGTATTTTATTACCTTGTACCCTCTTTGCCTTGATCTACCTTGGTTAACAAATTTTGAGTTTTTACATATCTCACAAAGTTCAAAGTGAGTGACCTTCATTTTCATAGGGGAGATAAAGACGTGGAAAACCTCAACCCCTAAAGTCCTAAATATTGTTTTTTGGAAACATTGATATTTGGGGCAACTCACTACTAATGGAATTTTCATTTTTTTGCTGAAATTTTTAGAGAAGATGTGGCCGAGGAGTAGTTTAAAGGCCCAACAATTTTCATAACTTTTGACTTCATGGTTCAAAGTCATTGTATGATATATAGTTTTCATTACTTAGTGGCAAGCTCAAAAAAATTCTTTAAATTCACTTTTCTTAGAATTAAAAATTTGAAATTGGTTTTCAAAATTTATAGATACATGGAAAGCTTTGAATCATTTCATTTTGATTAATAAGATGAAAATTAGTAGGAGTTTTAGTTTGTGGGTGGTTGTAGATTTTCCATTCTAAAATAAACTTTGAGGTCCTTTAATTAACTCAATTTTCAATTTTTTGGGAAAAAATAAATTAGAGTATGTAAAGTGTTTACTACAACATTACAACTATTGAGATTGACATTTTTCAATTCTATATCTAACTTCTATACAACTATTTATTTTGAATCATTCTCTACTTCTTTTTACTTACTATATTTTTTCCTATATATTGTACAATTCCAATTGGTCTAAAATTTTTCCAATATATAGCCAATTTAAGTTAGAAAAATGAATGCAAAGAGGCACAACCATTTTGGACATTTTTTTTTATAGAAATGTGACCTTGTGAAGTGCAACTAGGTCATTGCAAGAAACATTGGGCATTTTCCATAGCATTTTCATAAAAACTACGTTTTTGCCACAAAATACTATGAGTACTACAAATCCGACCATTTCATCTATTGATTTGAAAAAATCAATGGCGAATAGTACTATTGGGCTACTTGCAAGTATTGAAACAATACTATGAAATAAAAAGACAAATTGTCTAAGAAAATAAAAATAATGAGGTATAAATTAATAATAAGTAGAAAATCATGAATCAAAAAAACTAAAAAATTTCCATTTAAGAAGATTTGATGGTGATCAAAATTCACTAAAAATAAATAAAGTTGACACCATTTTCAATGTTCAAAAGTGCATATGCAAGGGAGCCCTATTTGCATGGGCCTAAAGGACTTAAGATAATATATTTTTAGTAGCCCTCTAATAGGTATACGATCACCTAGTGTAGAAATAGACCACCAAAATTTCAATCCTAAATCATTCAATTTGGGTACTTCAAATGTAATGAAAACCCTTGAATCTCAAAGTGTGACAAATTAACAAAATTGAATTTTAAATATAAAATGATTTTTTTCATTTCTAAAAAATAAAGGATCTAATTACCATCAAATTAGATATCTCTAATAAAAATTTCAAGTTCTTAGGACTTGGGATTTAAAATTTATACTAAAAGACAATGTCACTCCAATTGTGACGAAAAATAGGACCAATGTTTCTTGCAATAACCCAATTGCCCATATTTTTGCAAGGCCAAAAAAAAGGTTTTTATTACTTCAAATGGTAATTAATATTTTACAATCTACTTGGTCGAAATAATTTAAATTTTTTCCACATCTTCTCAAACCAAATTACTAGAAAATCTTTCAATTACATGTGTCCAAAAATGTTTGTTTTTTTTCTAAAATTTGATACTTATTCTCAAAATGGCCAAGGTAAAAACATAGTCAAAAACCTTTAGGGATTAATAATGTCTATGTGGAGTAGCCTTCCAAAGGCCCAATTATTTCTTTCACGTCTAATGAGTAGTTGAAGATGGCTTTAACCCCTAAAAGCCCAAGGTGTTGAGATAGAGGAGTGTTAGTAAGTGAGCATAGAATTTATGAGCCTATTAGCATAGAAATCTAAATATATTATAGACACTTTTTATGGTTATAAGTATTTATGTTATAGATACGTATACCATAAATCCCTTCAAATAGTTGTAGGTATATACCTATAATTAGGTTCAAAGCTCGTAAGCTCATATCTTGTGCTCACAATAGCATCAATCATTGGCATTAGAGTAGAAATGAACCCTCAAAGTGCCCTTCATAGTGGTGAGTGGACGACCCTTTTACAAAAATGAAAGTAATATAGATAAAAAAAAATGGGGGCTTGCAAGGGCACTTGTATTCCCCTATTTCCCTATTTCCATTGGGGTCACAAAACAATGATTCAAGCCAATTGCTCCCATTGGACAAGCGTTTGATGCCTCTCATGGTCAACTTGGGAATGTAGT
This sequence comes from Pseudoscleropodium purum, assembly GCA_963969395.1. Taxonomy (NCBI): domain Eukaryota; kingdom Viridiplantae; phylum Streptophyta; class Bryopsida; order Hypnales; family Brachytheciaceae; genus Pseudoscleropodium; species Pseudoscleropodium purum. The sequence goes on along the minus strand of OZ017795.1, from coordinate 19,292,342 downwards.
ATAGAGAGGCCTTATTATATTCAATAACATGTCCTTGTGGGTAATATCAAAATCCTTGTTCTTTAGCTCATAGCACATTTTAAAATTGAGCTTAGAATTCTATATGTGTATTTCTAACAAGCACCACCTAGGTGTTTGCAACAAAAAATTTGGTGTAAGAAGGGTCTATTCGTCACAATGTATCTTCAGTTCAATAGTTCAAATACAATATTTAATTTCTATATACATATAAGATCTATAGATAATTTTTAATTGGATTGAAATTATAACTTCAACAATGATAGTTTTAAAAGATCTATAGGTGGGATTAGAAGTACTAACAAGATAACTAACTAAGGTTTCAACAAATTTTGAGATCTATACAAATTTAATGAATTACTATGTTGGATGCAAAATCATCTTTGCTTTTGTAGCACTAATGAATGTTATATATATGAGATTGTTGGAGGGCAATGGTCGGCTTGGGGTATCCTTCTTTAGATACACTAATTAGGTTATTTTTGTTGAAAGCCTCTAAAGTTTGTCTAATTTGTTCATTTTGATCAAGTAAAAAGATCTTGAAATTCAAAAAAACAAATTTTGCACCTCAACAAGATCAAGATGTATATTCATATTGAGTTTTTAAGAAAAAAAATTAAATTTGTGAATCTTTTCATAGACGTGAGAAAAAATGTTGAATTTTGGAAATTGGAAGCTTTATAATGCATAGTTTTTAAATTGTTTATTGATAAAATTAATTATTTTATGTATTGGACCACTTTATGTAAGTCACATCAAAAAATGATATTAAGAAAAATTATTTGATATTCCAAATGTTTGTTTTCAAGAATTTTATGTGTTGTACACAACACTTACTTTTTTCACTAAAAAATTCATTAAAAAAATTTTAAATTCTTTTTTTATGCTGATTTTTTTCTTGATACATCATAAGTTCAGGAATCTAAAACCACATTTTGTGAAACTGTAATTTATTACATTTAAAAGATGAAGTTGTTTGACACACTATAGTGGACAGACATTATAGTTAAGACAACGTTTTTGGGTACCCGAAGTAGACCATTGCCTTGGATAAATTTCTTAAGTGCTTAAAAAGGATTTTTCTGGATAAATCTCAATTAACCTCCTAAAACCACTTAGACTTGGATTTTGTTTGGTAATTTCTCCTCAAACTATACTTCTCACTTTTTTTAAATAATTGATGAATTTGAAAATTGACATTTACACTAAAAATTTAAAAACAACATTCAAATTTTCAAACCACAAATTTTAGTTAAATAAGAGTGGATGATTTCTACCAAGTCAATCCCTAAATATTATACTTATAAATTGGTTCTAGTAAAGTAAAAAAAAAGGTGAGTTTGCTTTCAGCGAGTAACCTCAAATAGTGGTGGAAACACTTTAATTATGTTGGCCATTCAAACATTAACAATAAATATTCATGTAAATACAAGGTGTACATGTCAATTAATGGCATTCAAGTTCATATTAAATTATTTCTTAATTGTACTTACTTCACTATGGCTTATCCTGCAATGCTTGTCCTTATTTAGTAGTAGCCAATAAGGTTATACAAGATGGTGACATGCTCAATATAGTTTCAAGATTGTCCCTTTCAAATTTTTTCTTTTCAAGCTTATATAAAATAAGGGACACTTTGAGGGTGTATTTTGGTTCTAATGGTTAGGACAAAATACAAATGTGTAATAAGATATAAGTTCTATAATTTTTTTGAAGTTTTCATCAAAAAGATAATGTGAAGTACAAAAAGTGAAAATGATCTCCTTAGTCAAAACTATAAAACCATTTTTAGATTATCTTCAAAGAAATTTTCAAGATATAACTTAAAAAATTCAACAAAAATACAATTTATATATTTAGCATTTGAATTTATTTTATTGGTCAAAATTTTGGTTTCTATTGATTTGTGGAAAAATGCATAAGATCTAAAAATGAGGATAATATTACTTTTTCCAAATAGTAATTTTTCCAACGCTAGGCAAATTCTAAACATTTTTGTGCTATTTTCTTTATAATTTTTGTTTGACCGTAGCAATCTTAGTTTTGAATATAAAAATTGAAAGACAAACCAACACTAAAAGAAATTGACATTTTTTTAGCCATTAGAGAAAACATCAGAAATGACAAGAAACATGTTTGCGTTGGCATCACCTAAAATCTGTTATAATTGACAAGCAAAAAACATGCAAAAACGTGCCTAAATGTAACTTGTTTTTTGGTAACATCACAAAAAACATGGTCTTTCAAGCTCTCCAAAATGCGACATTTGGACGCCACATTAGCACCACGTCTACAAAAAGAGCCATGTAGGATTCTTTTCATCCAACCCATCCATGACATGGCACGTGACATGGCACTTGATATAGTGGTAGGAAAATGATGATGTGGCATGTCTAATTAGCATACTTTTATGTTGTATGAAAATTTTAATGTTGCTTTTTGAAACATCAAATTAGATGTTTTTTGAGACAACAATTAGTACATACCCAACCTGTATTACAGAATTCACTAAGAATTTAAGAAAACTTACCATCTACCATCAAGAGAATTTTTATGGCAAAATGAAAGAATTCCTTCATTGAAAATTAGTATAGATGTAGATTACAAAGGTGATATTTGTATCTATTCTCTGTCCATGGTGAGACAAAAGATATGGGATATTAGAATATGAAAACTTGGCCATTGTACTTTTTAATATTGTTTCAAATGACTAGATGTTGATTCAGACATTTTAATGTTGTTTCAAACATCTCAATGTTGTTTCTGACATCTTGATGATGTTCTAGATATTTTATATTGAACACAATTCTTGTTGTATATATCCTATATGGATTGTTTCACTTCCTACTACCCTGTTGTATAATAGTCATCTCTTTTCATCCATTGTGCTCATTCATTCATTTCTTTTTTTTTGTCAAAGCATGCCATGTGGTTACCCTTCCACTAAATTTTTCACATACATTTAGTATTTTTCCATGAACTGTAGTAATTTAATTAACTTATCCATAGTGAAACATAATGTAGTTGTTGATGTGACTGTCTATGTTTTAAAGTACATTTTTGAAAAACATGAACTTAACTCCTTTGACATCATTTAAAACATATATGTCTTTCTTGACATTAGGACGTTTGTCTACAAACATAACCACATTTACAGTGACATCACATGGAATTTGGATTTCCAGGGGTTTGAATTGTCTGACTTTGCCTGTTTTTAAAAACAGATTCTGTTTTAGTAAAACAAGCCTCTAGAACACAGTTTTCTTATAGTGCAATCTAATTTGTTTAAAGACAAAAAAAAATTTGGAAAAAAATTTCTTACTACTTAAAAATATTGCTTGAAGTCGGCAATGAAATAGTCACTCAAGCACTTAAGCCTAGAAAAGGTTGAACTTTTGTGCAATCGACCTCAAGGGAAATTGACCTGGCCTCTAGGTATAAAGCAACATTGAGATGCATTTTGGTTTGCTTTTATGATGATTTCATTGGGCAATCCTCTACATGCATATCATGCTATGACATTGCATATGAGTCTCTAAAACATAGTTGAAGGTTGATGCATATTATTTGCATATTCACAATGCTTCAACTCCTCTATAGTTTCAAAGCTAGCCATAATTCTACATAAAATGTGTCTATTAATATCAACAACCTTGACATTAAGTAGTTGAAGGATTCTTATTGTAAGCTCAAAGAATCAAATGCCAAATTTGCAAAAAGAAGATGCCAACCCATTTCTAATCATCCCCCACTATGGTGGTAAAGTCTGCTCTATTTTCATGTAGGTAGAGATGAATAGTGATCAATTATGTTGCACGTTCAGTGCATTTGTGGCTACTTATGATTGACTTCTTGATTACAAGTTTGTCAATATTGCAACCAATCCTTGGTAGAATTTGTTTGCAGCTCATGCATATTTGGAAATGGGAAGGTCTATATGACCATTATAGATTAGATAGAATCTTCAACTAAAATTTTGTATCTAAATAATAATGTTTTGAGAAAAATAATTCCAAAAAATTATGAGATCCTTCCAAACTCTATTTTCGCACATGAGAAAATTTCCGAAGACAAGAAACCAGCACAGCAGATAAGCTACTACTCATGTAAATGCTGAAGTGCTTGGAAATGGATCAGCTACTACTCTAGTGATCCCAATGCTACAAAGCCAAGGGACTCAGAGATATATCTTCGTTTCAAAGATTGAGCTCACTATTTGTGCCGCATAGTTGATTTTTTCTTTTAGATTTATGGCTAGCGCTTCGCAATTCTAATAAGTTACATGATTTTGCACATGAATGGATGCTTGTGGGTGCCGCCATTGTGAAGACAAAATGAGATCCGGTGACGCAGACAACGACCACCCACAATCGGAAGTGATGATGAGCACCCGGAAGCAACCCCTGTGAACTCGGAAGCAATGTGACTGACGGACTTAAAAAAACTGAATATTTTGAAGCTCAACTTGGGATCGATTGTCAACTCGGAAGCAGCATGAGTGAGTGACTTAAAAAACTCAACTTAAAGCTCAACTTGGAATCAGTGTGGGCTGGACCTAACATAAAACAAGACCCCAATTCTCGGTACTGTAGCTAACACAAGCCCTGCTACAGCACTACAGTACAGTACTGTACTGTACTGAATTTTGTACGACGAGATTCCCGGACCGCGTGGACTTTGTTCAACTGAAGAAATTTTAGGCCATCCCACTTGGTTGCTGAGTGGCACCGGACTACGCTCGTGACACCTCCTCCTGATCATAGCATTGTTGTTACTGCTGATTGACGAAATAGTTGGATCTACTCAATAGCCACTTTTACAGTCCTCACGTTCTGTAGCAACTTTTTCAGAAACCAATGCTTTACCATCAACTCATAGCCAGGAACTCTTGCAGAGCACTAACACAAACCAGCAAAAAGTAAACAGCCAGACCACCAATAGTTTCATTCAGCTGGTAAACTGAATCCCAATCCTAACCTCGTTGAAGAGGGAAAGGATCAGACCCGTTAACAATGTTACGATATCGAACCGTTTCTTCAATTACTGGATCTAGTTGACATGTTTCCTCTATTTTTCACTCTCTAAAGAAATTTAAAAAAAATAAATTCAGCAGGTTGTTTTTCTGATGTTTTCAAATTGCAACCAATTTTTTTCCCAATTCCACCAGCTAACGTTGAACTAGTAGCCGTTTTTTTCCCCGAACAGTGCCCCCACTATCTGAAGTGATGAGCACTCTGCAGCAACCTCTGTCAACTCGGAAGCAACATGAGTGATTGACTTCAAAAACTCAACAAAGCTCAACTTGGGATCCGTCAGTGTGGGACACGCCCTGCTACAGCACTACAGGACTGAATTTGCACGACGAGATTCCCGGTCCGCGTGGACTTCGTTCAACTGAAGAATTTGAGGGGCATCCCATTGGGACGCCTCCTCCCTCTACAGTACCCTAAGTTGTACTCCGTAAGGTAGGTAGGAGGTTCTAAAAGCGCACATGATCTAAAAGCGTTCACTTCTTTAAATGTACACTGCCTGTACATGTTGCTTTTTTGTAGCCTTCGTCCATGTACAAATAGTGTACATTTTAGGAGGTGGATGCTATTAGAGCTTTATGCCACTTCAGCTTCAAAATTTCATAACTAATTCCACAAAGCTCCAAAAAATGTGAAAAGACTTAGGTTGGATGCCAGTTTTACTTGTCTTTTATAAAAATTTACTGAAAAATATTTGAAGAAGTTTCACCTCCCCCATCATGAGTTTCAAATCTTGAATGATTGGTTTATGGACCTCCTATCTTATCAAGGCTTTTTTTTTCATTTTTTTATGAAGTGACAAAGTAACGATACGAAATGTTATAGTGGTGCTTCAAATTTCAACATTCATGCACTCATTGGATAGAAAATATCACATATCTAGAATTTTACTTTCATCCACAATCTAGAAATTTCATCCAAGATTTTTTCTTAATTTGAAGTTTTTTAGCAAAAAACTTCATAAATTGTCTTTAATTTTTAGCCAATTAATTTTTTTCCAGCACAATTTGACACAATGAAGCAAAAAAAAGCCTTGCTCCATAATGAAGTAACTACAGTCAGGGTTTTTTTTTTCATTTTTTATGAGGTACCAAAGTAGCAATTGAAAAGATTATAGTGGTGCTCCAAATTTCAACATTCATCCACATATTGGATAGAAAATATGACATTAATACATATTACATATTTTAATTCTATTTTCATCCACAATTTGGCAATTTCTTCCAAATTTTTTTAATCATTAGAGGATTTTTGAGGCCAAAACAAGGTTGTAGGTTCCCTTGCCCAAAAAACGTTGTAAACACATTGTGAATGTAGCCAGCAATGTAGTTTGATGTGGCCAAGAGAGTGCCACATCCTTTCCCTATTTTTTTTAAATTAAACTTTTTGCATTTAAAGAATCAAATAATTGTTTTCTTTTTGAAAAAAAAAATCTTGATAGCTTATCATTTCCTTCATTGCGAGGGAACATCAACAAGAACAAGCATAAAACGGTTTATTATTGCCCTCAAATCTCTCCTAATGTCAAAGTTTTTGGCAAAAAACTTCAAATTTTTGTTGCCATTTTTTAGCCAAATTATTATTTTGGGTATAATCTGGAACCTATAAAAGAAAAAAAAAAAAGCCTTCAATATAGTATGCAATATAGTGAAATGAAGTTGCCCATATTAATTTCTCAATAGCCCACACTATAAAAATATTCAATGCTAATGTACAATACAGTTAGGTCTACTTCATTTACCAACTATCAATTTGAAGCATTCCAATTTTTTGTACAATGTGTAGTATAATTGGCATATTTTTTTATAAGCTTATTTCTGGTATATTAAAAAAGCAATCCCAATCAAGCATACCAAATTTCAATTTCAAAAAAAGCAAAATTTCATTTTTGGTGAATTTTTGAAGTCAATTTGCACAGGTTCGCATAATATTTATTGAAAACAACTAGTGATTTAAAAAAAAATTCAATTGTATAGATATATAGGGAACATCCGTATGCACACTTTTTATATTAAAAAAATACTTTATTAAATAATAAAAATTTGAGCAAGGAAGAATTAAATATAAGGCATCATATGACTAAAATTTGTGAAATAGATATCTTTATATTTTAACAAGATTTTCACAAAGTAATTATAACATCATGGTGATATATACAAAATTAGTCATAGCATGAAGGTCAAATAGCAAAATCTTGTTAAAATATAAAGATATTTATTTCACAAATTTTGGTCATCTTGACACTTCTTATTTAGCTCTTCCTTGCTCATATTTTTGTTACTTGATGGGATATTTTCTAATATGAAAGATTTGCGTATCCATGTTCCCTACATATCTATGGATCAAATTCAAAAAAATCTTCACCAATTGTTTTCAATAAGATATTCTGTAATACCATACAAATTGACTTAAAAAATTCACCAAAAATGAAATCTTGCTTTTCTTGAAACTGAAATTTGGTAAATTTGATTGGGATTGCATAAGAATTGGGTGTTAATTATGCAAGACAAAAACTTATAATTTTTTTCTATATATTGCAATTAAAATTGGAATGCCTCATATTGGCAATTTGTAAATGAAGTGAACTTTATTGTACAATGATGCATTCGACTCAAAGCCAATGTATATGATATAGATTGGTGCACTAGATCAAGGCCTAGTTCACAAAGTTGCATGCACTTCCGTGTGTACAAGCATCGATCTATAAGGTAATTTATCTAAAGTATATTAAATTTTTGTGGTGTATTGTTGGAAGTCCAAAGGAGATTCTAAATTATCTTAAAATGCATTTTTTGGACATTGCATGAAAAATTACAACTATTTTTAAAGTATTGAAAATAGGTGTTTCTAAAACCTACTATAGACTTTTATAAATAGTGGGAGTACATTGTAGGCAAGAATCAAGAATGGTCGATTCTAGAAAGTGATCAAAATTAGGTGTAGTTAACTCACCTCTCATTTTCCAATCCTTAAAAAAATGAACTTGGATGAATACTTGCATGAGTCAAATTAATGTCATTTTAATTGGTCTTGTTGGATTCACAAGATGAGGTGCAAATCTCTAATTTTGTCATCTTGGTGAATAAATTATGTAAAAAGATGCCCCCACATTGTAGTGAACAATTTTGTATTTTACAACCATTTCTAGCTACATTAAAATCTTTGATGAATTCCAAATACAACTAAAAATTTTCAAATTTGATCATCTTACTTTTAACAATTAGTATGTTATTCTATAAGGTGAAAAAAGTTGTCACTTTCTTGAATCAATGTGATCAATATAAAAGCCTTAGTGATGGGTTTCCAACAACTCTATCAATTGTAAGATAGAAGAGCATATTAAAAGATTGCTTTACATCAATATAATATTTTTTCATATTGCTTACATAGCAATCAATAACATGATGAAGACACCTCTTCATGTTATTTTAATTATATAAATCTATTAGGATTTTGTAGTTGACTATTATTTTAAAAACTAACAAATTCCCAAGCACTCCAAATTTTTGCTTGTAAAACCTTAAAAAGTCCTAGAGATTACCTTGTTGATGACTAGGCCATGTCATTTTTCAATAATGAAAATTTACATTGTTTTATATAAGATCAATAGGAAACAAGAGTATTTGAGAGAGGGCATCTCCCAAAGTAGTTTCTAACACATTGTTGGCAACCAAAGTCTACACATAATTAGATGACAAGAAACCATATAGTTTTATCTTTTCTTCTTCCATTCCATAAACACTTGTTCTTATGCCCGTCACGTATTTGAAGCAACCCTCATAAACTTGGTTTTTTTCAAAAAAGTATTTGGTAGATAGAAAATACTACAAATTAAAGTATAAACTTGAAAATTAATTTCTTTCTTATCATGAATTTAACTTTTTAGTGTTTTAAAAATAAAAATAGATAGAATCTTATATAAATTCAACCAACTTGGTCTATATAAGTATTATTAAAATGTGCACATAGCACAATGATGTAAGGGACTACTAAAAATTACATACATAGAGACAAGTAATTTTCTACATGTGTACGTTATTCCATGTGGCCATTATTGGTAACACAAAATTGATGAAGGGCTAGTTTTTCTTCTTGCCACCACTTTATAGTGCACAATGTTGAAGGTGATTAACCCATAAAGGATGAAGGGTGCTTTTCAAGAAAAATTGGTCGGAACCATCAACTTTGGGTATATTGGTCAAAATTGAAAATTAATTTAAAAAGAGTCCAACCTTAAAAATGTAATAGACTATTATATAAATGTGTGGAAAAAAATTTAGTCAATTTGACTATGTGGATTGAAAAATAATAATGTTTGAAAGAAAAAAATTCTTCTTACTCCACCTTTGAAACAAGATTAATAGACTTCAAACCTTCTTAATCAAGAAAAATTTGATAAAAAAATGAGTATTTATACCATTCATTATAATATCTTATTAGGTACTTTCATGCAAATTTCAAAAGCAAATAAAGTGTTTACTTTACTATAAATCACCTTGCAATATGAAGAGGTCAAGTGATTTGGCAATACTCTAGCCATTTTTTGATGATTTCTTATGCTTAGTGGAATTTGAATTTTTGAAATTCAAACAATGAAAATATAGGGCCAAAGATTCAAAATATTTGGAAATTTTTTTAAATTTTAGACTTTAGTAATTGTTAAATTACAAGGCTCAAAGCTAGAAAAAAATATTTCTTCTTAAAATTGCCGCTACATAGCTAACAAGGTTTGACTCTTCTTAGAATGTGATTGAATGACTAACTCTTTTCATGCAACATCATGTCATAATATATTAATAACATACGTGCCAAATTTCAAAGTAAATGAAGGATTTAGCAAAAGATGCCTAGAAGATGCTTGAATTGTCCAAATTTTTTTAGGTAGCACAATTTTTTACCTTGGCATCCAATCAAATTTTTTTCTTCCTACAAAGGCAGTTAGTGTATGCACCTTTGGCCAAAGTTTCAGAAACATCAAATCAAAATTGACTTTGTAAAAATCTATCTAAACATTTAATTGTTTATTGAATGGACAATTATACTTAAGAGGTTATCCCCAAAGAATTGAGGCACATTTTAGGCACAAATTGTGAAAAATTGCAACCTTTTAGGGCAATGACAAAAAATGACATAAAGTGTTTTTTCAAAATTCAACCATACAAATTTGTACTAGACTACTAAAAGAATGAGCAAGAAAAAATTTCAAAAACTTTGACCCTACAAAATAAATGATTATAACATTTGAAGTTTAGAATTTTTATTTTATGATCTTGGTTGATAGGGCCATTAGACTTTAACTCCTCCTCAAGTGAGATTTTTGTACTCTACAAAGTTACTATTTTTGACATTTGCATCTTGTATCCTATAAGTTATATATGTGCCAAATTTCAAAATTATAGGAGGAGTTTGGCGTATGCTACTTGAAGCTACTTGAGTTGCCTAAAAATTTAGGGCATCGCAATTTTTGATCTAGACACCCATTCAAAAAACAAACAAACTATATTTTTATTGAAGAGATATATCTTTACACCTCATGTCAAAATTTGAAGAACATTCATTAAAAAATGACTTCATACGTATCTACCCGAGATCATCTACATACATTCGAGATCATTTGGTCCTTTAGGGATTAACTAAAAGCTAAATGCAAGGAAGCTATACTAGTGACAGATGAAATATGAAATGCAACTCAAAAGAATTTTTTTAAGTGATTTCCAAATACATGATGTAATATATGATTTATCAATCATATTCATCATATATTACATCATTTGTTTGATTTACTAATACAAGAATCTTCAACAACTGAACGGGTTAAAAAATAAGATTCTATTTTTTATATTTGTGTCCATCTATTGTTCAAAATTTTGAGTGCTTGGTCTTTAAGAGATTAAAGATATGTGGAGAACCTTACACACAATAATACAATATTGTAATTGACTCTTAGAATATGAAATATGTACTAATTACATATAGTAAGACATTCACCATTGGATCAAAAGATCCAACAAATAACATCCTTCATTGATTGTCTATTTAACATTCAAACCTTAACAAATTCTCAATGCAACCATTACACAATTGTTTCATAAGCACACCAAATGTGGACCCAACAAAAATAAAAAATAATGAAGACCCAATAGAACTTCTAGTAGCCAGCACTTCATTTTCTCGAGCACTGTACAAGTAGAATTTATGACCACTACCATATTTTCCAATATCTTCTTTGAAAATAGAAAATAAAAATAAAAATCTCTAATTAAGTGTTGCATCACTATTGAAGAAGAGTATTTAACCAAATTGGGAAAATACTCAATAGTATAATAAGTTCGTTCCAAGAGAGACAGTTAAGTAGGAAAATTCCTATGCTAATAGGCTCAAACTCAAATACAAGTAACACACTTTCAATTGGCACACTATCTTAAGCCACAACAATATAATGATTAATAGACTACAACGAAAGTCAAAATTGAATTCACAATTCAACAATTATAAGGTCATAACAACTTTCAATTTGGTAAACAATTCTATACAATACAATCTACAAAATTAACTTACAAATTTACAAATCCATATCATTCAAACTTAATACCACATTCAATCATTCTCACATTCCAATTAGACATAACACAATTGACAAACACCACAGTACTCATAACACCAATTTTATAGCACACATATCATCCCATTAGGCAACTTCAACTCCAAATTATATTAATAGCAACAAACAATACAAAGCAAAACAGCTAAGACTCGCATTTGCTTCTTTCTTGCAATGGGTGACAACAAAACCAACTCGGCCAACACTAATACCCCTCTAGGCACCACTTCAATTCCAACTTGGAATTCACATAACACACCACTTCAAATCTAGCACACCTAAAAACTAACCACTAGAATCCTACTACACAACCAACTCAAACTCAACTCACCAACTAATCTAATAAGGTCCATATCTACATAATTAATCGAAAACTCCAAATAGGCTTACTACTATTCAACTAGAAGGCTAAAGTCCACCCTTTAAACCTCCAAGGCTCCAATTAGGAATTACCAACTTCAAAAATTCCACTAAAATATTAGCCTATCTACAATCACTTATGATATAAATATTAGGGTAGATACCCCACAAATTGACACCTTTTGCTTCTCTACTTAGTTATTATTACTCCCTTTGTCCCACTTAAAACTTCCAAATCAGGCACAATTCACATCCCACTAAAAAGCTCCATTTTCTTAATTTCAATCATTGAATAAGGTAGCAACATCCATAACCGTGACTATACCCATAACTAGTTAGTAGAGTGCCCTTAAACTATCTTCAAGAGTACCTTGAAATCGTCACCCATTTTTAATTGTGATTGGTAGGCTCTGAATTTTTAAAATTTTGTTGTGAAAATTGAGGTAGATTTATTAGAGTGCGGTTTAGGGTGCCCTAGTGAGTTCTACTTTGAAAATTCACATGATTTGATGCATTGTCTAAAAGCTCTATTTTTTTTTAAATTCATGATTTTCAGTTGCTAATAATGTAGAAATACTTTTCTAAAAAAAGATGCCTTTAACTCTACTAAATTGCTTATTTTGACAGTTATGGGTGTTGCTACCTTAAGCCTCGGTCATATTGAATGACCTTGTGGGGGCAAGTCGCAAGCAATTAAGTAGCAATCCTTTCTTAGCAAGCTTGGCCTTGCCTATATGAGACACCTTGTACTTGTTGCTTCATGAAACAATGGTATTGACGATGGATTCGGTGACTACTTTGGCGCTACAGAGATTGTTCATGAAAGGGGCTAGGTTTCCTTATTGCAGGTATTTAGATTGAGAGTAGATACCTCTTCAATTTCATTGTTGCTACCAATCTTTAAATCATCAAGGATGACAAGTTGATAGCATTTATAAATGATGCTCAAATATGATATTTCTACATCAATTTTGGATGCTTAGATGATGGCACCCAAGCTAGAAATTTTGCATAGATCTAGGGGAGCATTGTTGGTTTTTGAATGCATGTATCACTAGCATAAAGACTAAAAACATAGTTAATCTCTCATGGGAAAGGTTTTTGGAAATTTTTAGAAGGACAAAGGAGTTACTAGACAAGATCAAAATTGTATATTTTCTTGTTGGCAAGTCAAAGGAAATTTCAACATGCCAAAGAAGACAACATTTGAGTTCCGTATGCAAATTTATAAAGGATCTAAGTTTCTTTTGATAGATGTTCTACAATCGTTTCTTCTACATATATACATGTTGATTTTGTAAATGTACACAAGTTGATGATGGTAGTTTTAGACAAGGTGTGATTTTGGATTTACCCACACTACAATATCAATGTCTTTTGTAATTGTGTTAAGGTTGGTGTGTAAAGTAAACTACCCCATTATAGACAAAATGGGAGCAAAATCCATTGTAGGCAAAATTACATAAGTGGTGTACATTTCAAAACTTGAATGTACACCACCATTATAATTTTGCCCACAGTGGGTTTGCTCCCATTTTGCCTATAATTAAGTAGTATACAAGTAAATTACCCCTTTCCAAACCAAATGGGAGCAAGCCCAAAGTCGACAAAAGTATGTTAGTAGTCTACATTTCAGAACTTGAATGTACACCACTAACATAATTTAGCCTATAATGCTCCCATTTGCTCTCAAATAGGGTAGTTTACCTTCCTTGTTTTGTTTCTTCTTGCAATAAAATTTTTAACTTTTAAAAAAAACTGGCTGAATAACTGAAAATTTGAAAAAAATAAAAGAAATCTATTTACTGCAGAAAGTCAAGATCAAATGAAAGCGGTGCCTTGCATTTCGGCAGAATCACAGCCAGGCCCCACTGGACTAGACCAGTTTAGTCAACGCCTTATTTTGGCGCTGCAGCGTGAACTTTTTATTCATCAAAATGGATAAGTAAGGAAAGAAAGAAGGAAAAGAAAAAGGAAAAGGAAAAGAAAAAGAAAAAGGAGGATCAGACATGACCGGTCGAGGACCATGGCATTTTCAAATAAGCTTTACTGTCATAAAAAAATAAAAAATAAAATAGTCATTTTTTTAATTTATTGGCTCTTCGGCCTAGGCTACATAGAAAGCTTCCAGCTGATTAACCCCTAACTGCCCAAGGCACCCAAATTTGGTGTTTGCAAAACTTTGAAGTTAAATACGGAGTAAAACCTAACCAAGTTGCTATTTTTACTAGTTTACATTTTTAGAAAGTTCTTCTTGAAGTTTAGTTTCACCATCTAAAATTTGATTTTGAAAATAAATGATAGTGATTTTTTTGTTCAAGATTTTGTGCAAGGGTGCCCATTGCAATCTTGACTCCCACAGTATTGAAAGCTCTTGGAAATGAGCCTCAAATACTCTAGATCTTGGAGAAAAAATCACATTCAAAATTCATTTAAAAAAATTATAGATTAGATTTTAAGAAGTCATAAATTGATTGGAGTTATGCATGTTAGGCCCTTTAACCTCATATTATTGCAATGAAATCCCGTTTCATTTGTGGAAAAAAAAAACTCATATTTTATAGTCACCAACTTCTTAGATTTGACTTGTGAAAAGAAGATTGAAAGACTTCATGTTACTTTTGCAATTTTAACACCCTCATGGTCAAACATTATAATCTTTCACTCCATAAGTGATAATGTTTTGTTTCTTTTCCTATAAGATCTCTAGCATGTCTAGTTTGAATTTGTACGGTTACAATTTAAAAAAAATTGATACAACTTATCAAAATGTTGGCATTTTGTTCAAATCAAAGCAAATTCCAAGAAGCTCAAAACAAGCCTTGGGCATTTAGGGATTAACTTTTTAAGGATGAAGCCAAGGTGAACTTCAAAATCATAACTTTTGTAATACTACATGAATTTTTGGCTTAAAAAATTGCAAAAACACTCACTGAAAGTCAAATTGTTATAAAAGAGCTCTCCTTTTGCCAAAAGAATTCTGAGAATGAACAGTTGAACCTCTACCCTATTACAAGAATTCCTTGTCATCAATTAGATGCCAAATGTCCCTGTTGACGTTTAACCCCTAAAGTTCCATGACTATGTTTTCACCGAAAAAGCTCAAAAACTGCCATTTTAGTACAAGAAGCAAATTTTTGGAAAAAAACTTTTTTTTGAAATATGTAACCTTAGGATCTTGTACTTTGTAGTATCAAAAACATGTGGTAAAAATTTCAGACATTTCCACCACGTGGATTGCAAGATAAAAGCATTCAAATTCACTAAAATCATTTTTTTACCCTGCTAAAAGCTGGGCAGCTGCACTTCACAAGCTCACTTTTTTATGGAAAATTGACCAAAATGATGGTGCTTCTTTGAATTCTTTTTCCTAAACAAGTTTTTCACATGCTTGAAAAATTTGAGATCATTTGGAATTGTACAACATATAGAAAAAAAATAGTAAGTAGGTAATAGGAGACAATGATTCAAAATACTAAATTATTTAAGAATTAAAATATGGAATTGAAAAATGACAATCCCAATGGTTGAAATGTTGTAATAAACAATTTACATCCTCGGATTTTATTTTTTTCAAAAATATTGAAAATTGAATGAAATAAAGGATTTCAAAGTTTATTTTAAAGTAGGGAATCCATAACCACCCGCAAACAAAAAATTCTCATAACTTTTGACTTGTTGATCAAAATGGAATGATTCAAAGCATTCCTTGTATAAAAAAGATATTCCTTGTCCGCACCTTCTATTAAAATTTCAGCCTAAAATATGAAAATTTTTGGTCACAATGACCTGCCCAAAAAATCTATGTAGCCAAAAAACGCAAGCCAATCTTTTAGGGATTAAGGACTAACCCCTAACATAAACATTCAGACTTCTTCAAAGTCTTCTTTAGAATTAACAATGTTAGAAAAATGAACATGAAGTATTATTTGGAAGAATATTCTGGAATTGATATACCAATAGAATTTGTAGACTTTGAGTTTTAGATCCCATCTGTTCTATTATATTCACCAATGTTATTATCAAAGAAAATTCTTTAAATTCTGAAAGTAAAATTCTAAAATTCCTTTCAAATTAATTATAAGCAAAATATTTTCATTTTTTGAGTGAAATTTGTTGGAATGGATTTGAAATGAGGTTCTCTTAATATAATAAAAAAAATTTACAAATTTTGTTCTTTAAATCTATGACCTCATTTTTGCAAATTCAATTATGAACTAGAGTTAATGCAAGTTTGGCTTGGTCAACCACTTGATACTCTTTCACATTTGTAATTTAAAAAAAATATGTATTACTTGCAAATTAGGATGACATTCATCCAAACAATTTTAAAAAAGAAAAGTGATTTTCAGTCTATTTGTTGTCTAAAAATTGGACATCAAAGCGCTTCAAGGTTAATAAAAGCTACATTTGAAAAAGCTTGAGTAGAAGTGTAGGTGAAAAGCAATCTAAAGCTAGACAATAATAGTAACAATTTTGACTTGAAATTGAGAATTGCAAATTTCTAATGATGAGAATGCTTGATTTATGATTCATGTTTTAATATTTATTTGAAAATTTGGGTTCAAAAAAGAACTTTATATGTTTAATTTACCTTTTGTATCTACGAATTTAAAATATTCATAACTTTCATCTCATTAGTTACAATAGAATGGTTCAAATATTGATGTGTAGTTATCAATCTATCTTATCAAATAAAATTGAACCATCTTTTTCCATAATACAATGTGACATGTCCAAAAATGTAAGGGAAAAAACCTACAATTTCTTTTGCAACACATACCGGTATTGAAATGAAGTGAAGCAATACTTTACTCAAAGACAATAATGATAAAAAACTATCTTACAAATTTCATTCAAAAATTTCCAAATAAGAAGTCAATAAATCATGTCTCAAATCTAAAAACTCAAAATTGACTACTTGGTCCTCCAAAGGTCAAACTTTTCTTTTTGTGACGCAAAAAAATAAATGATAAAAAAATGAAATAAAACACCATGTATACACTTGTATTATGTTGTTCAATTCTTGTGAGCCTTCAATGGAAAGTGAGGTGATTTCTTTTTTCTACTTGTGAAGATAGGTGGAAGAACCTACACCCTATTGTAGACAATCAATTTTATATTTCATGATCTCTCACACCAACTTCGGGTCTTTAATTCCAAAAGTGATTTCAGTATTTCCAATATCGTACTATAAATGTCTAATTCAACATTCAAGTGCCAAAATATATATTTCCACATTAGATTCTCCAAGCTCCATGGCAACTCACGCCATTCACAAGATGACATGTTGCACTTTTTTTTTACAAAAATGACTTAATTATATACATTATTGTAGGATGTTTGTTTTGTTTTGTTTGTTGCAACGAGATCTTCAGAACCATGCATCCTCCAATTGCATTCCTAGTATTGACAGAAAGCTCTTTGCAAAGAAGGGTATACATGCTTTAATTAGACCTATGGGATGAAATTGAGTTTCAATTTTTTTATGAATTAAAGAACCACAAAATTACTTTGATTTTAATTTCATTATATTGTGGCAATGGTAAGCCAAGGTGAACCATCCCCTTCTCTCATCCCCCCCTAAAGTCATTCTAGAGGTGCATGTAAAAAAAGAAAAGACCTCCTATTTTGTGCCTAATTAATTTAACCTCTACACTTCAAAATAGCTAATTATGGGCCTCTCCTTGCGAATATGAATTCAAAATTTGCAAATTTTATCATGTGTGGCAACTAAAAAATTCCGGCATTTATCCTTGGCAACAAGCAAGGGGGTCAATCCTCCCTGACCCATTCCCGTTATCGGTGGTTCATACTGAAGCCCAACTTCCGGTACTGTACTGAATTTCAAAATAGTGTGACTTTGATAAATTAGTGCTAACCTGCGACACTTCAAAATAGCTAATTATGGGCCTCTCCTTGCGAATATGAATTCAAAATTTGCAAATTTTATCATGTGTGGTAACTAAAAAATTTTGGCATTTATCCTTGGGAACAAGCAAGGGGGTCAATCCTCGCTGACCCATTCACATTATCGGTGGTTCATAGTGAAGCCCAACTTCGGTACTGTACTGAATTTCAAAATAGTGTGACTTTGATAAATTAGTGCTAACCTGCGACAGATAAAATCCGTGGCCGACCCCTGCATCCCGGTGATTCGATAATTACCGACGCTGGATTCCTTCCTTCCAATTGGGGCTTATCTGAGCGAACCCCGAAATTTCAGAAACAGCCGTCATGGAGGGGACACACGCTAACCGACCGAAGCGCCTCCAAAGTCACGGCTAGCGAGAGTTCCACCCACTTTCACAGCCTCATAAAGCGGCCACCAAACGCCAAGAGTACGGGCGCAGACGCGCAGTTGCGGCTTGGCTGGCGCCAGTGGATGCCGGGGAGTTTACGGGTCGGGCGACTCGTTTTGGCCCTTCATTTCACACTAGTGTGCCCCGTGCCGTTGCCACGGTCAAATCAAAGGAAAAAGAATAATTTTTTAATTTTTTTAATTCCTAAAAACTTCAAAATTCAATAACTTTCACGTCTTAGGTTGGAACACCATGGAACCAAGCTCGTACATCCCTCATTGAGGGCTTTCTGATGATACCAAACACGCAAATAGGAGACGTATAGTCTGGGAGATCTCAACATGACAAACTAATTAACTAACTAATTTAAAAAGAAGGTTCTCCATGGTTATTAGCCAGGGAGGATTGACTCCTCTATTGCCCTATATTTTACCCTTGTACAAAATCCTGAATTTTTTTATTTGCTACATATGATAAAATTTGCAAATTTTGAATCCATATTTGCAATTTGAGTCCCCTCATTAGCTAAGGAATGTGATGAAATACAAAATTTGAGTGGCACTAAATAGGGAATTTTTTTGACATTTACCCTCTTACAAGGCAATAGAGGGGTCAATCCTCCTTGGCCATGGTCATTGGGGGGCACCAAATCTGCCCCACAAAGGGTGAAAACACAGGAATTTTTGTTCCCAATAAAAACACTGAATTTTTTAAATTTTTATCATAAACGTTTGTTGCAAATTTTGAACTCATATTTGCAATCAAAGACCCCAAATTAGCTAGGAGAGGTTTGGAACATACCCTAGACATAGCTCAAGATAGGAGGCTTTTATTTACTTTTATTGCCAGTGACCTCCAAAATTACCCTACTCATCTCACTTCGTAGGCTGAATTAAGTATCCTTGCATGGTCATATGGTTGTTGCCAAGCTTAGTTATTTAATCCCTAAATGCTTGAGGTATCAAATTTTGGTGTCAATTATAATACTTTGAAGTTAAATAAAACCTGATCAAGTTGGGGTTTTTAGTAGTTTATATATATTTTTAAATTCTTTTTGAAGTCTAATTTTTAACATCATAAATCCAATTTTGAAAATGATTGATAATGATTTTTCTACTCAATTTTTTATCTAAGGGTGTCCATTGCAATACTAACTTTTTGCAGTGTTGGAAGTCCTTTAGAAATGAGCCTCAAATACACTAGATCTTGGAGAAAAATTCAGATTAGAAATTCATTTAAAAAATTATTATTAAAGAGATTTTGAAAAGTCGTAAATTGACAAGGGTTATGAATATTATATCCTTAACCTTCTATTTTTTTGGTGACCAATTTTTTAGATTTGACATGTAAAAAGATAAGATTGAAAGACTTCAAATTGCTTTCATAGTTTTAACACCTTTATGATCAAACATTAATCCTCGTGATTAAACATTATAATCTTTCAATTTGTATGTGCTATTGTTGTGTTTTCTTTTCCTATGTGATCTCTAACATGTCTACTTTGAATTTTTGTAGTTATAATTCAAAAAGATTAATATAAATTATCAAAATGTTTTTTTTGTTCAATTTAAAGCAAATTCCTTCAAGCTAAAAAAGAACCTTGGGCATTTAGGGTTTAATTCAAAAAGAAAACTAATCCTTTTTTTTGGCATTATTATCATACTCCAGTCATCATCCATATCTTGTAAATTTTTGAAAGTTATTGAATTTTGAAATTTCAAAGTTATTGAGCTTTGAAGTTACCATAAGTTGGTCTATTTGTTTTGTTTGTTACAATGAGATCTTTGGAAGATGTGTCCCCTAGATGCATTTTTAGTATTGTTGGAAAGCCCTTGGTAAGGAAGGATGCACAAGCTTAGATTTGAGATGCTGAGATATATAGTGTGATAATCATGGATTTTTAGTTATTTTTGGACCATAAATTACACTAATTATGCCTCGATATGTCACTTTCTTAGAACTGTTGAAAAGTTCTTTGTGAGGAAGGTGCATGGGCTTTGTTTCATGGTGTTTTGATCTACGGGTTGAAAGTTTTGGATTTTTGAGTTATTTTTTAATCTTAAATCATGCTAAATTATGTATCTTTTGGATTGTACATTATTTGATTACATTCTTAGTATTGTTGAAAAGCTCTCTACAAAGAGAGGTACATGGCCTCTATTTCATGGCATTTAGACCTACAATGTCAGGGTTGACATGACGTTCGGACGTCCGGGATGTCTGGACGCGGACGCTATGTCCACAACGTCCGCTGACATTCGCGGTCCCGGCGGATGCAGCGTCCGCCTGTCCCCTGTCCGCCTGTCTACCCGTCCATCCCGTCCGCCCGTCCACCCAATTACGGCCGTCCGATCGACACGCGGACTGATGTGGTCCGCACAATCTGGGCGTCCGCCTCAGGCCGTCTGCCCCGCCCATCCGCTTTCCGACGGCGGGAGGGACGCTGCGTCCGCCAGTGTCCGTGTGTCCGGACGTCCAAGTTACGGACGCTTTTTTCGGGCGGACGTAGAGATTCGTCAACCCTGTACAATGTGAAAGATATTGAATTTTCAAGTTTTTTATATGAATTATAAAATAAATGACTTTGACTTTAGTAATGATAGAGGACATACTAGTCCATAATTTAAGTTAGGATGTTTGTTTTGTTTATTTTGCTTTGTTTTGTTTGTTTGTTATGTTGAGATCATTGGTGTATGTGTCCGTTAGTCACATTCTTTGTACCGCAAGAAAGCTCTCTATGGGGAGGGATGCATGGGCTTTGTTTTGTGATTTTTGGACCTACATATAGTATGAAAGTTATTGAATTTCAATGTTCTTTTATATATACATTGAATAGGAGTATTAAGGGGACCAAAAAAATAAAACTTATTTTAATAAACTATAGATGTTTGAAACATGATATACAACCTTTGATACTTTTAGTGATATATATATATATATATATATTGAGAGAGAGAAAGAATGTGATGTGTTTGGTGATGTGTTGATCAATTAGTATGGATCCTCTTAATACCCCTCTTTAGTGTATTAAGAAATTCAAAAACTATTTAAAATTTTATTTTGGTTCTGGCTATGGTACATGCGACATTAGTCCAAATCTTGAATTACGTTATTTGTTTTTTTTGTTACAAAATTTCTCTTGGATTGTGTGTCTCTTGGTTCCATTACTAGTACCACTAGAAAGTTCTTTGCAAGGAAGGGTGCATGGGTTTTGTTTCATGGTGTTGAAACTTATGGTATGAAAGTTATTAAATTTCAAAGATTTTATGAATTATAAAATTTTTAAATTATTATTTTTTCCTTTTGGTTGTGGTAATAGCATAAGGAACATTAGTCCATATCTCAAATTAGATTGTTTGTTTTGTTTGTTACAATGAGATTTTCAAATTCATAAGTCTCCAATCCCACAGGGTTGACAGGACGGTCGGATGTCCGGGACGTCCGGACGCAGATGCTGTGTTCGCAGTGTCCGCTGACATTCGCGGTCCTGGCGGACGCAGCATCCACCGGGACCACCCCGTCCGCTTTGACCGCCCTGTTTCCCCCGACCGCAAAAAAATATTTCATATTTTAGCTTTTACATAAATAGTGATATACAACTCTATTGAATCGCAATTGCAATATAAGAAAAATCAAAATCCAAATGACTTCACTCTCAATCTCTCATTGGTGAAAACAATCAAAACAAAAAACCCAAAACGGGTTTTCTAAGCCACACCGCCCATCCGCCTTCCGACAGCGGGAGGGACGCTACGTCCGCTGGCGTCCGTGAGGACAGACGTCCGGACGTCCGGGTTACGGACGCTATTTTGGGGCGGACGTACTGATTTGTCAACCCTGCAATCCCATTCTTTGTATTATTGAAAAGGTCTCAATGAAGAGAGGTGCATGGGCTTTGTTCCAAGACATTCCAACTCATGATATAAGAATTATGAATTTTTAGTTATTTTTTATTTTAAAAAACTAAAAAATTAACAAATAAAATTATAACTTGGTTCAAATACTATATTGAAGGCAATTCATCACTTGAAGGCAATATGCACACTATTGGACTTAGATAGAAAGTTTAATTTAATTTTTTTTTAAATTTAAACAAATTTTCCTCATAAATCTAGGACAAGACAACCAAATCTACAAATAAATTTGAAGATGGTTTGTTAAAAATCCAAGGAATCCAATAACAATCTATTGAGTCAAATACCAATCTACCAACATTTGACCATCTACCATCAAGAAATTTTTTGATGGCCAAATGATCAAAATACTTCATTGATAATTAGTGAGAATAAAAAGTAAAAAGGTTGTCTTTATAATGAAATCTACTTTCCATCATAAATCGTCAAAGGGTATGAGATAATTTGAAGATGAGAACATGACCGCTCATTGTTAAAAACATGAGAATTGTGTTCAAAGCAAGAACTTTAAACCTCATTGGCTCATTTGGGTACAATAGAATAATTTTTTACAAAAAACTTTGAATTGAGTAAAACTGGAAGATCAAGAGAACTTTCAAAATATTGTTTGTGATTTTGAGCCTCCAAAAAAGTTATAAAAAAAATTCATAGAAGATGTTTGAAAATGTCAAAGAAAATGTGCCTTCAAAATTTTTCCAAATAACTTTTGATTGCATATTTGAAATCTCAAATAGTTTTTCAAGAGATGAAAGTCACCTAGATTTTTCAACTTTTTAAAATTCAATTTTTTTGAAAAAAGTCATTCTACCATGCCTAATGAAGTCTAAAATTCTACTTTAAACGCAATTCCTACTTTAAGCACAATTCCTATCAATACTAATTTACATATCCCTCATGAGTTGTTTTACCTCCTATCACCCTACTTCTATAAACAACTTGTCTTTTCTATTCTAAACATTCACAATAAATGACTTTTGAAGCTATGTGAGATGATTGCCAAATATTTTAGGTTTTGTAGACTTCAATGCCAAATATTGAATTCAATAACTTGTTCTAATTGACTATACCCTTAGGCTACCTAATTAGGAATTGGTACCTTGCCGTGAACTTGTATGGGTTAGTTAAAATCCAGTTGCTTTTTTATTTATTTCTTAAGTAGTTCATTTCCTACAAGATAGGAGGCTTGAAAACCACTCATTTTAAAGTTGGTCTGCCTTTTTCATGTATTTACTTAGAAGGGAATATTTTTGGCTCATCTTTAGAAAAAAAAATATAGATGCAAAACGTAATACAAATGGTTCCATATTTTTTGAAGCATTATTGAATTACTTATGAATTTCTAAACAAGACGTATCATAGGCACCTATTTATGACCCTCAGTCTTCCATAAACCATTTACTAAGGAAATATGGAAAAATTATTAGGAAAATGATTGGCTATTGCAATAATAATGCTATTTTTCTTGATCTATTCAATGACTATAGAGGTCAATTGAAGGACCACCTCATGTCCATTTTAGAGCTTATTAGATGGCCAATTTTTATTGCTTAAGTGGTTTTTGAGCCTCCTACCTTAATCTTGGTTTTCCATTTGTTTATATGACCTAAAACATTGAAATTAAGATGAAAATTTACTAATTTCACTCAAATGATTTTCTACTAGCTGCTAAATATCCCCATTCATTTGTTGGGACCATCAACCACCCCCTTTCACTTTTTATACTTTTATATTATTTATTCTTATTTTTTTGAGACAAGGGAGGAGTATTGAAGGCAAGAAGTTGACAACTTCTTTAGAAATGTCCACGACAATTTTCTCTAAATTTTGATTGTCAAATTTTTGGGTTGAATTCTCAAAAAATTGGATTGTAGGAAATGTAGGGTTGCTACTGTGCGAGCCTAGGAGTCTTGGAGCTTGTGAGCAGGAAGTTTTTGTGATGAAAAAATATGTGTAGGAATTTGTATTTGATGAAAAAATCTGTAACAAACTCATGACCGTGGACTTCGGGACAATTGAGATTCTATGACCGTGGATTTAAGAAACAATTCAGGTTATATAAGTTTGAGGTCATTTAGCATTTTTGTTTGAAGACATGTCCAACATAAACCAAAATTAATGTGTTCCACGACTTACTACTTACCAAAAGGACTCTTTTAGCCTCATTTTATTCCACTTTTTTACCATCACTCAATAATTACCATCACAATTTAGGGTCAACTCCAATTTTTTCCATCCCATTTTTTTTCCACTATGGAGAACTTATCAGTGGAAGGAGTTCTCAATTCATTCCATTTTTATTCCAATTCCATATATTTTCTACTACTCACTACTTCGCAATGGAGAATTTATTTAACCTCATTTTCTCCAATTTTTTCTACTACTAACTATTGACTGTTGGAGTTTCATATTGATTCCATAACTTTTCATCCTCCACATTTATCCACTAGTCACTCTTTATCTTCGGAGATTTTTTTTCATTACATTTTTTTAATGTAAGTTAAATATCATACAATAAGCACATTGCACCCAACTTGTAGCCATAAAACACACAAATCAAATCAACATAAAAATAAATATACATAGTTTAACTTATAAGATATGTCAATCTTATGAGTCTAAGTCACAATAGACTCGGTCACAGAAACCTCACTCGAAGATGACTCTAGAGGCTCTTCCCCCTTAGAAGTTGAAACGCCTAAAAAATGAACTACATTTGCAATATATTTGGATATGCAAGGTTTGGGCTCTCTAAAACCATTTCATTCATACTGTGATGCCATCTTCTCGGCATACACTAAAAGATCTGTCAAAACGATGTCCATCTGTCACTCTTTTGTTCCTTCAAATGTCAATTGCTCTAATGCCCTCCAAGGAATTTCGGAGTTGTACCTCCGATGGATGTGTGTACAAAATTGGGCAATCAATGTACCATCTATTGCCGTTGAGATGAGCTGTGGTAAACATTTGAAGTTGATTTGCCCTGTACATGCAACTTATAGAAGTGCGATCTAGAAAGACCGACAGGAATAGAGGAAGGTTTGTCCTCAAGATTACTCCTTTTCCTTCAAGTTCAAACTTGAAATATTTACATCGTGAGAAACAAAAAAACATTAAGGAAGAATTAGAAAAATCAAGTAAGGAAAAAGAAAATTTCAATCACAAATCAAGAATCTAATATATCAAAAAATTTGAGGTTAAAAACTTACCTTCTGCAACTTTGAGGGGACAAAATGGGGGTCCTTGGACAACCTCTAGAACATGCCTCGGATCCAAGGCATGCTCTAGAAGTAGTCCAAGGACCCCCTACACTTTTAGATGAATATAGTGGTTTGTGCTTGCTATGCTACACATTCACCATACTATATATGAGATACATTAGTAAAATGTTTGTGTATTTGAAGAAAATGCAGAGTAATAACATCAATAAGTCTTTAAAAGAAATGATTTTTATGATTTTATAAAAATTTAATCAAACATGCATACACTGAAATGTACAATATTAATTCTATTGAATGAAGTATAGGGTAATGATGAATCTTTAAAAAAATATGCATATATTGGAATGTAGAAAAATCTAAATCTAAATAGCAAGAATGATCTAGTAGTATAATTTAATTGTATTTGTTGATTTATAGCTTATGAAATCAAAATTATAGAACTGAAATGGAATGTGAAGCCAAAAATTTTTTTAATCTAAACTTTTGTAATATCACTTTGTTTGACCATCATGATATCATAAAATCTTTATGATATTTCATATGGAAAAATGTGATATTAAAGAGGGCCTTGCAATTTTTTCAAGATGAATAATAGCTTAAAGTAATAACAACATATCGGAAAAGCACCCTTTTCACGGCTTGCTGGGTCCCCTCATATGTATTGAAGTTGTCACTTTGCTTGAAGTAATTAGCTCCTCTCAGAGAAGCCAAGAACCCTTGATCCCATATTTTCCTCCTCTAGCCTTTCAAGTATTCCAGTAAGGTCTCTAGCTACAGTGGAACATTTACTTCGATGATGATGTTGTCCTACTTGACAACTTCCTCAAAGTGTCGCACAACTCCATCTTTGATCTATGGAAAAAAAGAAATATTAGCAATCCTATAATATGTAGTGCAATGCAAGATTTCAAAATTTTTCTAAATCCCATTGAATACAAATTTTGATGGCTTTCAATTTCAAAAAACGTACAAAGAGATGCACTTACCTCAACATATGAAACACAACGGTTTAAAAAAGGACGAAATAATGTCTTTGACATTGGCCTAGGCGGAAAGCGTCTGGCATCACGTGATGGAGTAGAGGAGTTCCACCACTTAAAGAACTTGATCTTGTGATTTGCTGTGGTATTGCAAATGGCCACCACTTGAAGCTTCTCTAAAGTCATCTCTAGGACCTCATTGACGCTCGAGTGCTTCTCGATTTGTAAAAAAAATAAAAAAGGTCAATTATGTTTTGAAGTCACAACAATAACAATGGCAAACATTGACAATGAAGATTATAAATTCACCTCATCTAGAAAACCTGGTTTGTTAGCCGGATTGACCACCACAACCAACTTTGACATTTTGACATTGAGTTTGTTAGTCTTCTCATTTTTTCCAAATGTCATTGCATGCGCGAGTTCCTCGGAAGTTCTGTCAACCTCTGGTGTTGTTTCATTATACCTCTGAAATGCTGCATTAGCGGATTGGGCAATCTTTTGCTGCATAGGTAGGATGGAAATGATATATTAAATCATTTGGAAAAAAAAAGCCTAAACAAATATAATAAACAAAAAGCAAAATACATTTACATAGATCTTCATCAAGAAAACAAAGTGAACACTTGCAGTAGTATAGAATACCAAGTCTTCTTAGTTTTATGTGCCTCAGACAATCGGAGCTTCAATGGCCTCAACATCTCCTTGGACCGCTCAATGGGGAGGAGGCCATATTTTTGAACCCTGGACAATGTGTGTACCAAATTGGTCTTCACATTCGAGTCTTTGGTGGACCTAGTGAATATAGAAACAACCTTGTGTTAATTTTTTTTACAAAAATCGTAGCATTTTTAAATCAATGAAAACAAATAGAAAATTCAATTTTATATGAGGAAAAAAAAATACTTACTTATTTATGTCATACATGACATGCATGACTAGCTCGGTCTTGTCCTTTGTATTAAGTACAATTGGGTCAACCACATAATGCCACTTCTTGTCTTTGGAGTGTTTCTTGGTAATGTAATTCATCCACTAGATGAGTTGGTGATTACCATTACAAACATAGAATTTGAAGTTCTTCAAAAACCTCAAGTTGGGCACGGAGTTGACATTGGTGTTGAAGGTATCAATCTTTTCCTTCTATAGCGGATCCCACTTCTCCATCTTTTCTTCTATGAATTCTGAGCGCTCTCCAATCTCATCTGTCATAGTGATGTAGAAAACTACCGCTCCATCTTGATAACCCTTATTGAACTAGTATTCTAAAAAATCAAGATCGCATGAGAGCATTGGCCTTACCATGGGCATAGGCACTATTTGGCAAAGCGAGATTTGAAGTTGGAAAAGGCAATCCGGCTTCATCCTTAGTGATGCAATGGTGTTCTGCAATTCTACCTTGTAATATTGTTGGAGATCGTTTTCCAACAACTTCTTGTCGTCTGCCTCCAATACATCATCAGCCTTGTCTTCTTCCATCATGTCTCTTTTCCCTTCCTCTTTCCCATCCCCTTCTCTTTCCCCTACAATGGGTGGTTGAGTTGAATCTTTGGTGTTCGGAGTTTCAAGAATGGTTTCTTCAAGTCAAAGGTTTGTGGAAGTCCCATCCATCTACAAGTTCAGAATTTTAAATTAACCAATATGCACGGATGTGCATCCATAGATTCAAAATTATATACAAATAAAAACATATTGGGACTCCATACAAAAATAAATGCAAGAAGAATCAAGTATTTAAAGGCTAAAGTTTAGGGTCAAAATAGATGTATTGCATACGCAATGCTCTTAAGCAATATGTCTCCAAAACAAATCCAATACAATGGAATCAATCAATTTCTACATCTTCCTCTAAGTCAGAGCTTAAGTGAATTAAGATGGGTTCTTCCAATCCTTGAACTACACTACGTGCACAATTACAAGTCTCCTCTAGCAGTGGATCGTTAATGATAATGGACACTTGCGCAGATGAGGTATACTCAGTGTCTAAACTCTTGAGAGATATGCACTTGACCGTATAATTTCTAGCCTTTCTAAGGAATAAATGAAGAAGACTACATCTTGTTGTTGGCGTAAGATAACATGCACGTTGTGGTGCTCGTATGTCACTGACTCGACTTAGTATATAACCCTCAAACATGTCAATGGCGCGGTCAACTACATCTATCACATCATCAAAACTTACTAATACCTTTTCATCAACTTCTTCCTCTTGAGCACCTTTCTCTTCCTTAGAATCGCTAGAAACCTCCACATTCGCCTTCAGTGGTGTTAGAGGTTGAGATGGTCCTGCCTCATAAGTGACTGGTACGTGAGGAGGTGTCTTAGTTGGGGAAGATATATCTTGACCATGTCTTGCCTTTTGTGACAATTGACAACAATTGAAATCAACACTCTTCAATTTAGTTTCCAAATTCAAACTCTAGAAATCATGAAAGTTACATTAATTTTCAAGATTGCTCATCAATTCTTCCTTCTAGTGTGCCATGAGCCACAAATTCAATTCCAAGGTCTAAAATGAAAGAAATTGAGAAATAACTTTAAAAAATACTTGATTTTTCTTGCAGGATGGTTGATCTAGGAGGTCTTAGTGAGTGCTGCCAAAGGTGCTTCGGATTTGAGGGTGCTCTAGCAACACTCACAAGGACCCCTAAAAAATGGTTTTAAAGTTACATTTACAATTTAAAAAAAAAAAAAAAATTGGACTCCAATTAAAGAGGGTTTTTTTATGAAAATGAAATTTTGGGGGTCCTGGTGATTGCTACTAGAGAAGCCTTGGATCCAAGGGTGTTTTGGTAGTACTCACAAGGACCCCCAAAAAACAGTTTCAAAGCTACATTTGCAATTTTAAGAAAATAAATTTTAGACTCCAATTGAAGATTTTTTCTTATAAAAATTAAATTTTAGGGGTTCTAGTGAGTGCTACTAGAGAAGACTTGGATCCAAGGGTGCTTTGGCAGCACTTTCAAGAACCCCCAAGAAATAGTTTTAAGGCTACATTTGCAAATTTAAAAAAATAAATTGGGACTCCAATTTTGGGTTTAATTTTTTTAAATTCTTGGGGTCCTAGTGAGTGCTACTAGAATAGCCTCAGATCCAAGGGTGCTCTGGCCACACTCACCAAGACCTCTAAAATTTGAAAAAAAAAACAAGGGAGACTATCAAGCCCCTAACTTTCCAAACAAATCATTCTACCAACTAAGAACGAATTAACTAGACAAATCATTCCACTAACTAAGAACAACCATACACCACCTCCCATAGAATCAAGAAAGAGTTCTCAATTTGCTAATTTTTACTATATATGGACTTGGTAAGTTTTCTCATGTTAAATCAAATTAAGTCGCAAGCTCTACTCTTGGTAGTGCCCTTCTATCAATTCCATTAAGTTTCAACTTTGCAATCGAATTCCCCCCAGATTTCAAAAACCTTGATTTCTCATAAGGTGCTTGTAGGATCATCAAATCGACCATAAATCAACTATAAATTGACCATTTAAGAGGTAAAATTGATTTTTGGGGAGGTGAAACTTGAAATATTTTTAAGTGAATTATCCTTGAAGGACAAGTGGATTTGGCATCTAATTCAAGTTCTTTTATATTTTTTGAGGCTTTTTGCAATTTGTAATGAATTTTGAAAATTCAAGTGTAATGGGCTCTAAAATCGCCCACCTCTTGAAATGTACACTATATGTAAATTTCTAATTCAATGAAAAAGAAACATATACAAATAGTGTACATTTCAAAAGGTAGGCAAGAGGTGCACAAATAGTGTACATTTCAAAAGGTAGGCAAGAGGTGTACAAATAGTGTACATTTCGAGATTTACAAATACCAATGCTTATTCACAATGCCATGTGTTGAAATGACATAAATGTTGTACCAATATAGAATGTTAGAGTCCTTAAATCATTGTGATTTAAAGACATAGGAATCATAGGTTACAAAAATGGACTCAAATTAATGTTATTTACTTGATGATCTATGAAATACAATAATAGTACTTGCAAAAGAAATTCTTTGATATATCATAAAGAAATTCCAGAAAAATAATAGAAAAAATGTAGAAGTCATGTGCAAAAATATGGAATGGATTTTTATGGATGTGTTTCTACCTAATTTGGTCAAGTGTAGTTTTCATTTGCTTGTGTAATAAGCATTCACATTCATTGAGAAGAATGTAGACCCTAAACCCTAATCTGCCATCACCATTAATTCTCTATAAAGCATTCTTATTTGATTCACTAATTTTTTGAAGAGGGTTGATTATGTTTTATTGTCATGTAATGAATTCAATTCAGTTTCTAAATAGATATTTGTGTTTTCATATCAAATGCAGAATCATTGCAATAAAATCCTAAACAAGAAAAATACAACGCACAATATTGGTTGAACAAAGAATACATAAGACTAGCCAAAAAGAAGCCAATGAAGAATTTCAATCATGGAGGATCCAAAGTTTGGTTCTTTTTTACCTCATCTCTTGCGTTGGATTGAATTTTCCATGTTGTTGGAGTGTCTTTGTAGGTTTCAGCAATGTCTTGGTTTAGAGTTGATGGTCATGACATTCCTCTCGTGTTTCCATTAGTAGATGGTGGACGCACTGAAGTTTCCTATCACCTTTTGCATGTCCATTTTAGATTTGTAGAAACTTCTATCTATGTTGAGGAAGAGAAATGGTCGGAATCAAGTGAAGTGCTATAGTTTGTCCCGGTTGTGAGGTTGGTGAAGGATGAGACGCATTGCTAGTACCTTGGTCCTAGTAACTATAGGACATATGGACTTCCACTTTCTATGTGAGGTGCATCTATCGAAATCCAAAGTTGCCAGTCAAATAATTCTGTAGTCGATATGCCATGTAGTCCTCATGTTGTCTCACCTAGTACATCTAGAGAAGCTTTGCCAATCCTACACATGCCTATAGTACTTCTTGTCATGAAAGATAAGAGATTAGATGTAGTCATAGATTTGTCTATCGAATCTAAAGGAGAGTCTCCCAATGTCAATGCTTAGAAGCAAAGTTCTTTTGTCTGGATTGCATCTGGCGAGATAGATAGTGTAAAATCACTATTTGGAATCTCGTTCAGAAGTCTTTCTAATTCTTCATTGTCACTACTCCCACCAATGGACGTCTGTGGTACAAGCTAGTGACCACAAACATTCCCAACTCTGACAACCTCAAATTCCGTAAGTCGTATTTTGCTAGCCATTTTGCTTGTAAGAATGCCAATTGTAAGTATTTGAAGAGAACTTCAAAGCAAAACGGAACTAAGTAGAGTGGCTATACTATATTTTCTTTTACTACTAGTAGGTGTCTCCTGAAAGAGTCTACCCTAGTTTGTAAGGTCTACAAGATGGCACCTTGGTGCATATAAGGCTAGGATATACTTTGTATACACTAATAATCCAAAAATGACTAGGGCTACTTTTCACTTTCCAATGGAGAGTATGGCCACCCTGTTGCTAAAGACATGTATAGAGATTCTACTGAAATGATTTGCGGACTCATTTCGGAGCAAGTGGCCAAAATACCCATGACCATGAACCTCGCAATCACTCTCTCTGTTTGTACAGACTTCCTTGCAAGCTACCTATTTCACAATGGAGAGGGGGAGAAAGAGATGTTAAAAGTGGAAGAAATGGAAGAGGTCATGAATTGCTTCCAATATTTGAGTAGTTCAAGTATTCACAACGTGATCTCTTCTTTCCGTTCTAACAATTGAAGAGGGATAATCGACAACATTATGACCATAAAGAAAGAGTCAAAGTTTGAGTTTATACATGATAGCGTCTTCCCAAGTCAAGGCAAGGAAAAGGTATACATTTTCAAGATGCTTATTAAGGGACCAAGAAGTAGAGTTGACCTTGTAAGGTGCATGCAATCAGAAGGGGATTTGCAAAATGTGTGGTCAATGTTTGACCACATGAAGCGTGTGAAGGAATGGACCACAATGGCTTGCCACGTGTATGATACTAAGTACAAGAAGGTGATGACTATTGCAATGTACGATATGCAATCTAAAAATACTGAAGTTCAAGTATAATTTTGGTGGAGCTTAAATGGGGTCATGCATCACCATGGAGTGGCAAACCCTAACTTCAAGGGATTAATGGTAGATAATGCTATGGCCAATTGGAATGCGCTCTATATTCTCTACGGCACTGGTTCTGCTAATGTTGAAATGGTGAATTGCGAAAGGACTTGTTTGTTGCACTGGAGTACCTCTCTTCACAAGCATACACAAGAGTACATTAAAGAAGCATTCCAATAACAACATATTACTTTGTGCAAATAATACAAAGATTCAAAGAATATGGACCAAGCCAAGGTCCTTTACCTTGCAATATAGTTTTGGTAGATGTCTTGGTGGTTGATTTGAATTATTTATATTTAAATACCATGTTAAAACTACAAAGCCAATGGAAAACTCCAATCATAATAAATTGTCATTAGCCCAATGGATGCACTTAATTGTGATAGTTGATTTCCCATTGGCTTTGTAGATGTATGCTGATTTGAACTTAGTCATTTTATAGCATCTTATGTTGCCAATTGGAATCATAATGGGATATGTTGCATGCAACAATGCTAGTATATGAGCGTAGAGTGTTTATAAGTGCTGAAAATGGGGAAGACCAATGTTCCAAGGTTCCTATTCATATGTCCCATAATGATTGGCATTTTGAAATGCGCCACTATAAGACCATTTAGACCCTAAATCCTTAAATTTAGCCTCAATGAAAAATGACTCCCAATCTCAACTTGACCCCTCATTTCTTTTTCTATATTTTTTTAGACAACACCGTAGGCACCACTTTATTTTTTTATTTTTTTTGAGCTAAGGTTTCCTAAAAACCTTAGCCTCAGTGAGAAATGACTCTTCCTCTTAACTTGACCCTTTAGTTCTTTCTCTATATTTTTTTGGTCAATGCTGTGGTCACCACCACACTTCCCCAATTTCTTGGTAGCTAAGGTTACCCTAAAACCTAAACCTCCATAAGAAATGACTCTCGCTCTCAACTTGACCCTTCAATTCTTTCTCTATATTTTTTTGGTCAATGATGTAGTCACCACCACACTTCCCCAATTTCTTCATAGCTAAGGTTACCCTAAAATCTAAACCTCCATAAGAAATGACTCTTGGTTTTACCACATGTTGGATTTTTTTTACTACAAAGAATTCAAACACCATGTAAAATATTTACTAATCCACGGTCATAGGATAGACGATTTTAGATCTCAAATTTACCATTAATAGCAAAAAAAATTAATTTTTTTGAATTTTTTTAGCGAAAAAAAAATTTTGAAAAAAAAATGGGAAATTCTTTTTTTCAGGCTCTAGGTTCATAGGCTCCACACTCCACGCTCATAGACTCATGGCTTCAAATTTACACACTAGTGTCGTTGGTAGGAAATGTAAATCTCCCAAATATTTGGACATCAAATTCATATTTTCCAAGAACAATTGCATTCATTTCATTTCCAGTTATAATATGCAAGACTTGCAAAATATTGTAAAATTAAATTAAACTATCTAAGCGTACAAGTGTCTTTATTTTGCACTTTGCAATTGATTAACTTGCAATTATCATTAAGTACAATAAACATGTCACATTTCATATTATACCACTTGACTCATATTTCTTCAAAAATAATTGAATAATTGTAAAATTAGTCATTATAGTTCAATTTCATTTGTGCCTACAAAAAATTTTGAGATTCAAATTACTTTGTAACAATGATTTGATGTAATGTTGAGTCAAAAAACGTCTCTCACAAAAAACTATGCTAGATGGAATTTGGTACTAAAACTTTTCATTGTTTTTTCTTGAAAGGATACCATTCAATAAAGTCAACAAATGAAGAATAAATCATCTATTTAAGGGCTTAGTACAAATTTAAACCAACACAAAAATCCAAACCATACTTGCATTCATTTGAAACTCTTAATTTAATCATTCAACATAAAAAATATCTAATTAGAATATACAAGTGTTCAATAATAGTTTAAACTATATTTGGACAATCTTTCAAAAAACATTCTTGTAAAGACTAATCCTATAAAGAAGAATTGGATTGAATTGTTGCAAGTATAATCCCCTTATTTGTAAGTACATTCAACATTGCCATGACCTTGGTGATATATATATATACCTTTGCAATTATCTTTTATCCAAATAAAGAACCATCACCTCCAAAATCAATGATACGAGATAATGTTGTAAAATGATTGTAAACCATTGTAAGTAGAATCACTCCACTATCATCTTCACTGATTTGAAATGCATTAAAAGGATTTCATTTCGATAGTGCTGCCACCTAATTCATCAAATTTATGATTTATTATCATCTAGCAAAGGCTGCAAAGCATTGTGACATCTTATCCTAAGAGCCTAATCCAACTTTGTGTTATTTATTTAGTTGCCATAAAAAAATATTGGCTTATAAATAGACAACTTAATTCCTAAAGTTCCTTGAATGTTGAAATGGTTTTAAAAAAATTTGGGCATTTAAAATGAGTTATTTTATTATTTTATTAATTACTTTCTTCATACTATTTTTTGAGATTAGAAAAACAAACAAACTTCTAAGAAATCTAATTTTTAAGAAGATTCAATAGTTAAAAAAAAAAATTTGCATTTTTTTGGGCCCAAACTTAGACAAGTAGAACATAACATCATTTTGCTTTGAAAATTTACATACTTCATTTTAACATGAGGCTCTACTCACATATTAAATCCCTAAATCTTCTTTGCAATCAAAACTTGAATTATGGGGCTTAAAAAGCATG
Organism: Pseudoscleropodium purum; assembly: GCA_963969395.1. Classification (NCBI taxonomy): domain Eukaryota; kingdom Viridiplantae; phylum Streptophyta; class Bryopsida; order Hypnales; family Brachytheciaceae; genus Pseudoscleropodium; species Pseudoscleropodium purum. Next base: position 19,257,131 of record OZ017795.1, on the reverse strand, counting down.
AAAAAGTCACATCGTCAAAAGCTTGGGCAGTTTTGAAGAAAACATTTGCTTCACTTTGTAAGCTTTTTTCTCACACACATATTTCCTTTAGACCCCAAATTTTTTATAAGTGACTCTTGTACTAGACAAGAATAAGATCCTCCTATTACAAATTCTTAAAAAATGAATAAAGTTTGATTAATAGCCTTTTTATTAGAGAATGTTGATTTTTGACAATTTTTTGTATATTTGTCAATTTCAAAGTTCAAACCCATGGATCTTTAGGGATTAACCTCTTAATGATATAAAATTTATCGTAAAATTTTCAAATTATATTGTGAAAATTTCAAATTACAATGAATTTTTGAAGAAAAATGAAAAAGTGACATATCAAATATTCCCTTAGTTCCAAAATGATCTTGAACTTGAATCTTTGTTTGGGCTTGAATATTTGTTTGCTTCATTCCATGGTTGTCATAACGGGCGAGTTAGGGTCATCGGACGGGACGGACGGATGGTCTAGACGGCTTTAATTTTGTAACTTTCATTCCAAAAAAGAATCTCGTCCGTGCCTTGATGATCTCGTCCTAACGATCTCGTCCGTGCCTAGCATGTTCCTTAATCCACATGGCATCCACGTGGCCTATTTTTCCGTTATTAGAAAGTCAACTATGTGTTGACTGTATCGAACAGGCGGGACCTCTAACGGACGGGCGAACCGGACATCCGTCCACTATGACAACCATACAATAGTTAGGCCTTCCCCCACTCAGAACCGCACTAACCAACCTGCCAACATAACTGAACCAACTTGCTTAACCGTTGCCCGACTTGGAACCAACATTCACATCCAACTAGTTCATTAATATCCTTTTAATTCACTCCTATTTGACCTAGCTCCAGCTTCTTTTACACTTACTCCGACTTGGATTCATCCGCAAACCTTCATCCCAACTTGGTTTCACTCATTCCATTGTCAAACTATACTGCCTTTTTATCTAATTTTCTACAATCAAATTACTCACCCAATTTGGCAAACACACAACAAAACATCATGAAATACCATCCAAGCATACAAAAATACATTCAAAAATCATTCAAAAACACTTCAAAAAATCAAAATTTAACACTGAATAGGCTATCTACAAAATCATTCATTCTTCGATATGCACAACTAAAGCTTGGTTGACCATCTGAAAGCAAGATACAATACGTCTTCAATGTCCTTTCCACATTAAAAAGAATTGGATGAAAATCATCCATTTTTCAATATGTACAACTAAAGCTTGGTTGACCACCCGAAAGCAAGACATAACATGTCCACAATGTCTTTCGCACATTAAACATTAAAATAATCTTGGTTGTCAAAATGACAACCTTCATTCAATAATTGTTGGTTGTCGTTGCAAGGGACAACGTGTGTCATAGGCGGTGGTTGTCGAGGGATATCCAAAACGTCAAATGACACTGAATCCGCAAGTGGCCCTGCGCGGATTCCCGATCCACTGGCGGTATTTTCTTAATCCCTAGTACTAGTGTACCTTTCCAACCCCACCGGCTGTGCAGTCTCGGCTTCATAAATCAAGGCACCGCTAGCTATCATATCATTTCTGCAACAGTCAGCTCTCCTCGTAAGTACAGCTTTGAATCTCGTGTCTCAAGCTCGTGTGTCCTGTAGCCTTGGAGTTGGAGTTTAAAGGGACTCCACGAGTTCAATAACTACAGATTGAAACAGTCTGTAGTGGTTCTTGCGTTCACCGGAGTTTTTTGTGTTGGAAGCTCAGTCAGTGGAGTGGAGTTCAAGGGGTGTGTCCAGAGCGGTTGCATTGTGGTTTGCATTGTGGTTTGCATTGCAGGAAGGAAAGGATAGGAAAGGGAAGGGAAGGGGGAGTTTGGTTTCAGCCGCAATGGATGGGGGTGCTTGGAATTCGGAGGTTTTTGACAACGGGCGAGACTTCCAGAAGACGAGGGCGAATGGTGTACAAACCGCCTCGGGGTTGGAATCTGGGTCGGCGCCAGCCATGTACAATCCGTCGCCTTCGCTCGTCGGGAAAGACTCCCGGATGTTTGGGGTCTTGACTGTGACGTTACGGAGTGCGTTGGTGGTGTTCTCGCTCATTGGGTTAAGTGTGATGGCGGCGAACAAGCAGACGTTATACGATGTCTACTATGGGGTGTACACCACGACTTTCTACGAGACGACCGTCAAGTTCGCCGACGTCAAGGCTTTCGTGTAAGCACAAGGCCACATCTGGGGTTGCACTTGCTTGTCGATCGATTGCATGAACTTTTCCCTTGTTTTGTTAGTTGGACTTGGGGATGCAGCATTTTGTTTCTTCCGAATAGCGACGGGGTTGAAGTAACGTGGGTTATGGGGGGGTTGTTACGGTGCAGGGGCTTGCTGAGCTTGGACGCCATCGTGTGCTTCTATTCCATAGTACAGTTGGTGCTGTGCGTGGTGCAGGTGTCATCGACTGGCACATTCATTTCTTCCCCAGCAACCGGCGGGAGCTTGCTCACCTTCATCTTCGACTCGGTGCTGGCGTACGCACTGATCGCAGCAGCTGCAGCGGCCGCCGCCGCGCAAGCCGATCTGGAAGACGACAATATCTGTAAAAGTATTTCTGGCTTTTGCCGGAAAGCGCAGGCGTCCATTGCCATGTCGTTCTTCGCTTTCGCCATCCTGGCGTCGTGCGCGGCTCTGTATCCCATCCGCCTCTTGAGGATGTCCAAGTGACCCTGCGCACAGAAGTCCCTAAACTTCCGGCATCTGGCTTGAATAATGAGTCCTAGTTTATCGCCCTGAAGTTCCCCATTTCTAGTCGCGTGTAGGACGAGCAGTTGGGGGTGTCATGTTGGATTTACACCAACGTATTACAAGCTTCAGGGAAACCAGCACGAGTAAATTACAGCTTGATGATTCGTAACGTGATTCTTTGCCAATACTTAAGAAATCGGGCCGCTTGTGTTCGTTTGGGACTCAATGCCGGCTTGGAGAGGATCTTAGAAGATGGGATTTGTCGATGGAAGACAGTGTTGTGCAATGTTCACAAATGTGGCAAAATTTGGAAACGTTCAGATTAATTTTTCAGCTACAAGAAATGTGGATACCACTGTAGTGTTAAATTTGAGTTTGTAGCACATTTAGCTGTGTTTGTTGCAACTTGAGCTGGCTATGAAGATCTCATTTGGGACTACTGTTCAAATATTTAGATACTACCACGTTGGTCGCACGTTTACGCTTCGTGATAAGATTCTGGCTTTCGAAATGGCTGTACGAATTGAAGTTGTCTTCTGTAGCATGTGACACTCCCGCCGTTTAACTTAAGTAATGTCTACCTCTTCAAGGACACACTTCCACTCCATGACCCCCAAATTACAAGCAACTGTTTCCGGTTTAGGGTAGAACAACTAGAGGCTACTGGAACTCCTGTCCTCACCCAGTTTTAGAACAAGCGTAACGGGTTTCGGTGATTTGGCGCCACAACCTGATGTGGCCTGGAGGTCATTGACGGCCAGGGTGAATTGACTGACCCTCATTGCTTCGCAGTTTGTCCCTTGGGAAAACACCGGAATATTTCATTTGCAACTAATAATAAAATTTCAGGAAATTTTGAATTCATATTTGCAATCCAAGGCCCCAAAGTAGGTAGGAGAGGTGAGAAAATACTAGACAATAGGGCACAAACTGGGGGCAATTTCTTACAATTATCCTCGGTTGGGTCAATGAGGGGTCAATTGTCCTTGGCTTGTCATTGACAAGGGTAGAAGAAAGTTTGTGGTTTGGGGGTATTTTTTAGTCAATTTCATTTGTACTAGTGTACTCATGTTATTGTCAAAGTCAAAGTAATTTTTTAAATGGAACTCATTAAAACTTCAAAATTCAATAACTTTCCTGACATAGGTTGAAATGCTATGAAAAAAAAGCCTATGCACCAAGGGCTTTCCGACGGTACTAAGAATGCAACTAGGGGAAGCATAGTCTATGAGATCTCATCATAACAAACAAAACAAAACAAACAAATAGCCTACTTTAAGATATGGATCTAGTATAGATTGGTGTGCCCCATGTCGTTGCTACAATCAAAATAAATGTAAAAGTAATTTTTTAATTGATAAAACCTTCAAAATTCAATGACTTTTGTGCCCTAGGTACGAATGCCATGAAACAAAGCCCATGCACCCCTCTTTGCCAAGGGCTTTCTGATGGTACCAAGAATATGACCAAGGAACACATAGTCCAAGAAATCTCAATGTAACAAAAAAAACAAATAAACAGCCTAATTTAATAGGACATATATATATATATAGAGAGAGAGATTCTAGGCTAAATATTTGTCAAATATTTTCAACTAGAATAAATTATGTAATCTATATGGATCAATATGGATTAAAAAAAAAAGTTAGATAATATATACATTCTCATCTTATAATTGATCACCACATGAGCAATATGTAAATTTTTTTTTAAATTACATAATTGATACACTAAGGACTAAAAACAAATTTATGTATAGGAATCATAAATGACTTTTAAGGTATATAAAAGTCAAAATTGTCTTTATCAAGTTCATGATGTGTTCACTTATGTTTTTATAGGGAGAATCTAGATTTTTAAGAAAAGCTTTTACTTGCTATTATACTAAAAGCAATCAAAAAGTTCAAGTCAAATGTTAAAAATAAATTTTCAATAGTTAGAAACTTGCCAAGTGAGTCCTACTATTTACAAGTTAGCTTCTTCTAAAATTTGTTGGTCAACATTTGTGATTATCAATTTACAATGTCAATGGATTTTTTGGGTTTAGCTATTGCAAACTTCCAATGTGCTTTAGGTTTGTGAAACAAGAATGTAGGATTTTTTAAATTTATTTTTTACATTTCTCCAAATCCATCTAAGTGAAGACTAGGGATTCACCAAATCTTTTTCTTTATCAAAGTAAAATTTGATATACAAATAGAAAAATATATTTAAAAGTACTATAAATTGTTGTTGTCATCTTACAACGATGATAGTGCCCAAGTGCATAAACTCAAGCCTATGAACTTTGAACCTAGTGGTAGGTCCAAATGTAGATATGTACTTACAACCATTTGAAGGTGTTTATAACATATATACCTATAATATAAATACACTATAATATGAAAGGAGTTTATAATATATGTACCTGTAACATAGACATCTATAATTATAGAAGGTGTTCATTATATAAACTCCTAGGCTCATGGCTACTTGTAGATTCTATTCTCACATGCTAATACTCTCTTGTCATCTTATGGACCATCTCTACATGAGCAACATGGCTGGAGGATAAAAAATTTACTCTATCTTAGGGCTACTTCACACATGTGCTCAAGATTGAGAGTCCGTCGGCCTCCACCAATCAAATTTCAGAAAACTCCGACTTTGGCCTCTCGACCCTTCACACAAGACGGCACAATCCAAAGTCTGTCGCCCTCCAAAGTGCTTACATGGAAGCCCAAGCTCCTATGTGGCAATGGCCTCACGATGGACTCTCGACCAAAGTTTGGGTCGCCACTTTGTAACGACCCAAATTTTGGTTGAGAGTCTGTCGAATTGCCCATTTATTGTCCATTTCTTTGGACTCTCGCCCAAAGTTTGGCCATGAACTCCCACAGCCTCTCGACTTGGTTGGCCCATGTGTGAAGCGCCCCTTATAACCATTACACACTTTCACCAAAATTGTAGAAATGAAGAATGCACCTAATTATCCGAGAATCTAATGACTTTTGAGTAATTATTTTATTGATGGGGTTATGTCCTTCCAAGATCCAAGTGAGATGACTTTAGTGAAGGGAACATTGCTATTGCTAAGCTAGGATCAAAATCAGTAGTGTAAAGAAGTTGTAGGATGTGCTAGAGTGAGGATAAATTTTGATATTGGAGGGGCAAAGGGGAGTGCATGAAGATGCAAGTAGATGGATATGATTGGGAAGAAAGGGGAACGATTGATTTAGAATTTAATGTGAAAACAAACATTTTTTGGCCCCTTGACAAATTAGTTCATCAAACTTTGAATCTTCTTAACTTAGAAATTTTTCTACTATGGATTTGAACTAAAAGAATTTATGTTGGGAAAATCAATTGAGAGTCTAGAAAAAATTTGAAGAAAAGGAAATTTAAGTTTTATTCTTTAACCCTTAAATATCCAAGACCTTTTTTGAGCTTCTTAGAATTTGCTCTAAATTCAGCAAAAATCCAACATTTTTACAAGTTTTGTTCATTTTATTTAAATGTTAATCATACAAATTCAAACAAACATGTTAAAGATTAGATGGGGAAAGAAAACACAACAATATTACTTATGGATAGAAAGATTATAATGTTTGATCATAGCGTATTAAAACTATGAAAGTGATTTGAAGTGCTTTAATCATCTTTTCACATGTAGAATCTAAAAAATTAGTCACCAAAAAATATGAGGTTAAAAATTGTAACATGCATAGTCCCAATCAATTTATGGCTTTTCAAAATCTACTCTACAATCACTAGAAGAAAGATGCGTTTAATTGGATGTTCTTATGTCAAAGTTGACAGATTTTTTTGTGCATCCAATGTAACATCTTCATGTTTTTATGTGCATCAATTACGTCCAATATAACATCTTGATGTTACATTGGACGTAATTGATACGCACACTACTAGAAAATTCATGATAAAAAACAATAGAATTTCAACTCAAATCTATTGAATGATTCAATCATTTTAGAAGTGTTGTTTTGGACAAAATCAAATTGAGATTTGTTGATTTTTTCTATTGTTTTGGACAAATCAACAAAATTAGAATTTCTTTTTACAAAAATTATTTAAAAAAAATTAAATTATTTTATTTTATTAAAATTAATTAGTTTTTTTTTAAATTAAAAATTTAATTAATTTTTAATTAATTTAAAAAAAAATTAATTAATTTCTTTTTAATAAAATAATTCTTTTAAAAAAAAATTAAAATTATTTTGACAGTGCCCGTCTAAAGTCATTTCTTTTTTGCTGAGGCCGCTACTTAGGCCACCCACCACGTGAGCGAGTGTCTCCAAGGGGATTCAAACCTTGGATCTCATGTTTGGAGGTTCAAGGTTCCAACCACTAAATCACCTAAATACTTTAGTAACCACATAGGAACTAGAATTTTATATATTTAGTTTTTTCATTGTTTTCTTATATGTTTTGTATTTTCAGCGGACTTCAAAGGTCATTTAGTCATAGTAGAACACATTTTTTTCAAAAAACTTGGGATTAAAAAAAGTTTTAAATTCAAACTAACTTTCACCTTCAAAAATCCGTTTGTGATTTCATTCCTCCATCAAAAATTAAAAACAAAAATCAAAGAGGATGTTTGAAAATATCAAAATAAATGTTCCTAACTACCCTTCTTTGATTTTTGTTTTTAACTTTTGATTGGAGGATTGAAATCACAAACGGATTTGTGAAGGTGAAAAATAGCTTGAATTCACAACTTTTCTTAGTTCTAAGTTTTTTGAATTTTTTTATTTTACTATGCAAGAATGGACTCCAAAGTCTGCTGAATTGAAAAAAGATTGAATTTTACATGATTAATTATTTTTTTAAATCATTATACTTAGATTTTCAAATATTCCAAAAAGATTCCAAAAAGATTCCAAAGATTCTTAAAAGATCTAGTGTATTTGAGGCTCATTTTTAAATGCCTTCAACACTAGGAAATCTCTAGATACCTTTGTATGAAAATTTGAATAGAAAAATTATAATTTCAAAATTGGATTTTTGAAGCTAAAACTAAAGTTTAAAAAGAATATTTTTCAAAAATTAACCACTAAAAATAGCAACTTGGTTAGGTTTAATTTAACTTCAAAGTATTGTTGATACCAAAATTTGGTGCCTTGGGCATTAGGAGTTATGGAATCATTGAGTAAAAGCATGTACAAGATAAAAGGTAAAACTAAATCAATTATAGTACGTCTAAAATGAAGTTGAAACATGTCAATGCTAATAATGAAATTGCTCAAATAGTAAATTGTGTAAACCGTATGGGACTATTATTATTTTCAATAAAAATTTATAGGTGTTAAAAAATAGATTCTATACATTATTTATCTAGGAAGATCTAACGGACGGGCGAACCAGACATCCGTCCACTATGACAACCATGCCTTTGGAGAATCCAAATTTTATCTAATGAATATAATTTAATATCATTAATTTGAATGCAATGAATTAAAATTTCCAAATAGATATATGTAACAATATATTATATGAGGAATAAGTTTGTGAGAAACATTTTTTTCAAGTTAAATATTTTTTGTCCATATTTTGACTATTTTTTGTTTGGGGAGGGGTGTACTTTTGCTCCTAAACATCAATTGAATTAAAAATTGTATTCTTAGAAAGCTAATATATTCTCCTATTTCTAATAAATTTTTTGTAAAGTCACCTCAAAAATCAACATCAAAGGTACATGCCTAAATTCCAAATTTTTCCATCAAGGTAACAATGGACTTGAGTGAGGTGTTAAAAAGGGAAAATCTCAAGCATTTGCTCTAAAATGTGAAAAAAAGAATTCTTGTAAATAAATGAAAAATTATACAAATGTGCATGCTTAAATTATAATTCATGCTATGAAAATCACTCAATGATTAGGCCATCTTCATTTTCTTATACCATCAATTCTTAGGTCAAGAAGAACTAACCCCTTATTGCCCCATAGATAGAAAAATGTATAATTTTTCTTTATAAATTCAATACCTTTCCAACAATATATTGCATGCCTTAAAATTTTGAATAATATTTTTACAAAATAGAAATGAAAATTTTGTTGTTGTTTTGGGATTATATAGAATTGTCAATTGTGGCTTGAATGGTGGCCAAAAGAACCACAACTAATTTCCACTATGGGTCTTTTCCAACTTTAGTTAAAGTGTGACAATTCACAAACTAACTTTGATTGTGATGTGTGAAATTATTATAACTTTGTGGCGAAGTGCCTCTCTTTTCCTTTGACTACATTCTTAGGAGTTAAGACATGCCATTGTGGATTGACCTTGGCCTATGCTATTCTTTCATTTGGCCTATCAAAGAAGCTTATTTTGTTGATCTCTTGAACAATCACCTCTATTTAGGGGAACATGAATTCTTGTTGGGTGATGTTGGATGATACCACATACTACAATGGCTTAAAAACTTGATTAGGTGCAATTGTGGTAGAAGGTAAATTTTAATTTGAAAATTGTGAAGGCAAGGATAGTACTTCCAATGAATTTCATTGTGAATTTGTCTTGATGTTTCTATCAAGTTTGTTGGCATTTAATCAATTAGCATGATTGATTGGCATTTGAAATTGAACTATAAGTTTGAAGTTCATAAGGAGTTGAAGCTATTTTGAGCATGAAAATGTGAGATTGAATATTACCACTATTAACTAATATAACTCCCCTTATTGTCACTTGTATATTAGCCAATTTCCAAGCCCCAATGTAGCTTGGCCTTCATGAGTTTGAATCTTCATTTGAACTTATGTGTGATTGTAGTTATTAGACACTCAAGGTGTATAGTGACACTTTGTGTCACTATGCACTCCTCCCCTCAATTTTTATTTTAAATTTTTTATATTACCATCCCCACTCACCCCCACCTATCATTTAGAATTTGATTTAAATTTTTTTATCTCACCCCCCTTCACCCCTACCCTCTCTTGTAATCTTCAGAATCAAAGTTCTTGACAAACAATATGGGACAATTGATCCTATATCCAATACTGTATCCATATTCAGTACCCGTATTCAGTACCCATATTCAATATCCGTATTCAATATCCGTATTCAATATGCATTACCAGTACTCGTATTTAGTACTTGTATTCAATATCCTTATTCAGTACACATATTTAGTACTCATATTCAATACCCGTACCCATATTCATATTCATATTTAGTATTTGTATTTTATATTTGAACGGCTTAGATTAAATTTCACAAGATCAACATCTTGTGATTTTTGAGAAATCAACGTCAATTTTGAAGGTAAGCATTTTTTTTCAAAAAAATCAACGGCTCACAAATTTTTGAGAGAGGAGGGGGGAACTAATGGGAAACTGGGGTGGCAGGCGAGTTTCAGTGTATAGGATGGTATAGCAAGCACTTATGATCTTTGAGATGAAATTTTGCTTCACATGTGGCACTACTTAGTTTGTCCACATTAGGAAATAAGGATCTTTAAAGTTTGCAATTTTGATTGTAAGATTTGATTAGTTGTTGATCTCCAAATCACAAACCATTTAAACTATCAAATGCTTTCATTCTCGGAGTACAAAGATTGATCTTGAACAAGATTTTCTAATTGATCTTCTATAATTTGGGATGAATATTGAATAGTGTGAACAATGGACTTTTGCTCCATTTGTTGCCCAAAACAAAGGTGAAAGATGGAATCACTACTTCTAAAAGACAAATAATATTGGTCCAAAGATCAACGCAAATGGCCTAAAGATGAGAGTATTGGAGGTAGATTTACAAACAAAATCTACACAATTTGTGTGATTCAACAATTATATGTTATTTATTGTTGGTGAGGATATATATTCTCCATTGTTTGAATGGTATTGAGAACCTGATCATGTTGATTATATATTGCCAAAAAAAAAGTGAAAATATAGGACAATAAACTCCAAAAGAAAAGAAAAGCTTTAGTTTAAAGACTAGCATGAGTGATTTAGAAATCTAATGTTAATTAACAATATTTGAACTTAGTCCATTCCTAAAATATTGAATAGCTTCAACATTTATAAGCAATAAAGGAGATGCATTGTTCAATGCATTATAGCAATAGAATCTAAGCACCATACTGACAAAAGCATGGTAGAATTACATTAAACTTCATACTATGGGCCTTTGCAACTAGTTGCTAAAGGTTTATTTCTCACTCATTATTACCAAACCTATGTTCTTTTTTCACTTATATAAACATGCTCTCTCATAACTTCAATCAATAATGAAGCTCCCTTTTCTATAGAAATCACCACCAAAACATTGAATATAGGATGTATGTTTTTATTTCATAACCTTTTCCTCATTGCTATAGTTTGCTCATTTTAGACCCTTGATTGAGCATGATAAGAAGATTCAACCTTTAAGGTTATATCTATTTAAAAAACACACCTCATTATAGAAATAACATTCTTAGAATAGGTTGTCATGTCACCCTCTCCTTTCTAAAATGATCTTCTACTTCCTCTTAATAATTTTGTCCCAAACTCTCTCAAAAATGATCATTTTTTTTCTTGAAGATTCAGTGAATGGATAACAACTTCCTTGCAATACTTAGAAATGGGTTGAAATGACATTATTTTCAGCCTAAATTCCAAACATTTTTCCCAAACGGAAGATCGTTTTTGAATAGAGGGAGTATTTCTCAAAACGAGTCTCTAATATCTTGAAACCAAGTCCATAACAATGATAATAGTTTTCAAATAGTTTTCAAATTGCTGATTCTGATTCCCCAGTCTGAACATCGATACGGTACTTGCAGGAAATCTGTTTCAAACAGGAAAATAATTTATTCATGTCAAATGTAATCCAAACTCACTAGAATAATTCCAAAATCACTAGAATAATTTCAATGGACCAAAAAATTGAGCCGCTATCCTCAGACTAGCTGGAACGCTCTTTATCTTCTCACGGATCTTGCTATTCTCAAGCCATGGCCATCTCAATCCGAAACAAGCCTTCGCCTCACATCGAGCCTTGATGTGGCAGCGCCAATGCCTGTCACTCAAGGTCTCAGAATTGGAATCCACTTGCGCCAATTCTAAATTGGAATTCACAAACATGGATTCCAGAACCAGATGACTGACCCATCTCTTCTCCACTCAGGTAGGCATTTTGCAGCAAAGAACAAGCACTAGCAGCAAAACCAAGCGCTTGCAGCAATTACAAGCATTGGCAGCGAGAGCAAGCACTTGCAGCAATTGATACAAAAACAAGCAGTTGCAGCAAACTCTAGCATTTGCATTTTGTGGTCAATTGCGAGACTCCAGAGCGCGCATTGTGTTCTACAAGGTGACGACATTTACTGATTTGGCGATGACGGCTCCATTGAGAAACGGCACGCCGTGACTCGCCGCCCACGTCCTAGCGGCCCCCGGCGGCAGCGCCCCAAACTCCTCCCCTTCATTGCTAAGCATAACGCATCCCACCATGACGGGCGTAACCTTCGCCGCTTTCGCAAGCGCAATTGACAGCTCCGTGTGTCCCTCTCGCGTCCTTAAACCCAAAGCATTCTCCACACACAAGAAAATGTGTCCCGGCGTGTGAAACTCCTCCCCAAGCCTCTTCGCAGCGTCGTGTTGGGTTGTAGCATCAGCGGCGACTTCCTCATAAAGCTCCGCCAAGCGTCGACACGTGAAGCTGCGCTCGACGTCCGGCGCCCCTGTTTTAGTTTCCCGGTGGTCGAGCGACAACCCCACGGAGCAACTCCCCTGACACATCTCCCCGCGCGCCTTGCCCATGTGGTTGAACACGGGGAAAGAGGTAGTCACGGAAGGGAGGGAGAGAACAGAACCGATGAAAGGGAAACCGAAGGCGGACGCGACTTCGTGGCCGATGGAAATGTAAAGCTCCCCGCCGGCTTGTGTGCGGAGGAAACGAAGGGAGGAAGGGGAGAGGGAGGACGCGGGGAAGAAGAGGTCGGTTTCGCCCTCGCGAGTCTCGCCGTCAAGAATCGCCACGGGCTTGCCTGAGCGGAGAGCTTCCAGGGCTGAAGTCCAGTCGGGTGACAACAAGCCGTCCGAACCCATTGCGACAATTTGGGATGCACTTCCGCACGGGCGATGATCTCGACACGAATTCGGGCTGCACTTCCGCACGCGCTCGATCTCGACAGGAATTTTAGAAGAGGATCAGCGTGGGCATGCATCCATGAAGAGAATAAATGAGTGGCTGGTGGTGGATTATTAGATATAACTGGAACTGGAGTTGTTTCAGATAACGTGATTTGGAGTAGCGGTGCGGATGCTCTGAGCAATGCAAATGAGTTCCACCACTAACACAGAATCAGCAGCAGCACACTTGACATAGGCAAAATCAGAGTTTTGGAATGTAGCCGGAAAAGGAATCAATTTACTGTCCGTCGTTTTCGGTGGATGGATAGCGTATGATGATGAATGTGATGAACCTTAGCCACAAGTGAAATCTTTCAATGATATTTCACATGATTGTGTGCATGCAAGAAACTATTGAAAGATGGTTTGTGGGTTTCAGAATAGTGTAGGAGACAAAATGTTCAATTTTTCGGTGCTTCCGGGTTTGGATTGAGACCCTTTGAAGAAGGTCGAAACTGTTGTGCAATACACTTTGAAATGCCGTAATTAGAGGCAGACGAGTCTTTGCTTGTTTGAAGTGACACAAAGATCAGTCTCCAATCGCAAAGCATGAAGCGGAAAACCATTAACCACCTAGATGACAATCTCCAAAGTTGGATAAGTTGCTGAAGAATGCAAGAACGCAAGAATGCAAGTATTATCCAACTACGAGAACCTCCAACGACGGAAGAGGCTACTCTGAAACCCACTAAACCTAGAATTTTTTTCAAAGACGAGAGCTGGGACAAGTGAGATCAACGACCGTGATCAACAGTAGCGCTGCATTGCCAGTGTTCATCATGGCGGCATTCGTGGTAACAGGATTCGTGGTCTGTGAAGGACCTGTGCTCGACGCATCCGGTGGGGCTCATGCACGTGCCGCTGGGGATGGTCAACTGAGCGCTGGTGATGCGGTACCACTGCGCGCATTTGATGTAGAGGACGAGGTTCAGCGTACTCAACGCGGCGAGCAGCCAGTAGAAGTAGTCCAAGTGACCGCGGTTGAGGTTCTTCGCCGGGATCCATCCGTCGCGACCGCCCGAGCTCGTGATGTTTGTCACAGCCGTGACGAGAATTGAGCTCAGGTAGTTGCCGAGCCCGAACGTGGTGAGGGCCAGCGCGCTGCCGAGGCCGCGGATCCCATCCGGACTCTGCTCGTAGAAAAACTCCAACTGGCCGATGTACGTGAACACCTCTGAAGCTCCCACGAGCGAGTATTGCGGCACTTGCCTGCACACAACAAGGGAATTTGTTTTAGGGTTAAGTGCTCAACGAGATAATGCTCGTGGACATGAGAAACATTGTCGAGTTATGGAACAACGAGACCGATTATGCAAACCATATTCACAATGATTGTCAGTTGTCATCGACCACGAGGAGAAATTGAGTCGAGAGGTGCAGCACGGTTTTTCAATCATATTGATATGGTGCCAATCACCCTATCCAAGAGAATATCTTATATGACCATGTCAGTTCTTTTCGGCTTATCAAAGGTCATGAAAAAGTAAACTTTTATCAATGGACTGTGAGGTGGTGCACATCCGGAGGTCAGAGATCATGGTACAGGGTTGAGGGTTTATAATCATCGTGCTCTGAGCTGATTCGCGAGCAATCTTTGAGAATTGTCATCGTCAATTGTTTACTGCGCGTAGATACTCTGGAGGTAGATTATGTCAATTGACTACCAGTGGTGCATGTCATAGATTAAGGTTCACAGTCATAGTTGGTTGGAAATAGTCTGCAAGTATCTCCTTGTCGAGATTTCTCCTCGCGAAGGGTTAGCTATTTTTGTTTTTGGAGGGGTGATTCGAAGGTTATGAAAGTGCACCAGAAGATGCTCATGGGGACGGGGACTGCGGGTGCGTCGAGGAGGCCATGAACCTTTGCCGCTTTGAGCCGCTCAATCTCGACAAGGGCCGCGGCGGCCATGGCGACGGTCATGATCGCGAGGCCGATGCCCATGCGCTGCAGCCCCGTGAAGCCGCGCTCGTTCCCTGAGTACTGTCGTGCCAGGGGCACGAGCACCCACTCGTAGATCGGAGCCCAGCAGAGGACGCTGATGGAGTCGAAGAGCGAGATGGAGGCTGGGGGGATGTGGTACCTCCCCACGCGGGTGTCCATGGTGGCGCCCTGCAAGATGAAGAGCGTGAGCATTTGCGTGTAGATGGCGGAGAAGATGATGCTGCAGAACCAAATGGGCAGAATCCGTAACAGGAATTTCACTTCCTCCACTTGCGTCACCGTCACCAACCTCCACGGACTGCAACTCCCTGGGTCGCCTTGCCTCTCGGCTTCACTTGCGGTCGCTGCTTTGTCCAAAAACCTGCACTGAAGCAAAGGTCTCGTTCAAATCGCCATTTCCAGGAAGACGAAGAAGACACAAACAAACAAATTAGAGCGTAGTCTACCCACCATTGCCAGAAAGTCGAAGACGACGACTAACACAGACAAAAAATTAAGATTTCCGGGTTACCACCATAGCAAGCAAGACTCCTCCTCCACCAACAAACAATCAGGGTTTGGTGTATACATGAATTCATGACTTCGTTTGATCTTGCGGCTTCCCTGAATCGCCGAGCTCCCATCCCTCTCCACCTCGTACAGCATCGAATCGTCTCTCGGCGCCACCACCTGCCATTTCCTTCCCGCGGCCACCACCACCTGCGCAATCCTCGCCAGCGGGTTCCCCGATGGCGGATTGATCCGGTACAACGGCCTCCCGAGCATGAGCACCAGTGTGCCCACTCCCAAAGCGCCCAGAGAGAGTCCGAACCCCCAGTCCCACCCGACATTGGCCTCAACATAAACCAAGACGCTTCCGGAGACGAGGGCGCCCGCGCACAGACAGAGGTAGTAGACGCTGAAGAACACTTTCTGCTGCTTGCTCTCCTTCGCGTCCTGCTCGTCGAACTGGTCGGCGCCCAGAGAGGACAGGCACGGTTGGAAGCCACCGGCGCCGAGGGCGATGGCGTAGATGGCGAAGTAGAAGACGCCCGTTTGGGAGGGTGAAGGGGGGTGGGTGCAGGAGGAGGCGTGGGATGCACATTGTGGAGATCGCAGGTAGGGTAGCGTCACTGATAAGGTTAGTACCACCATTCCCTGACACAACATCGCCTTGAAATTTTTAGCCACAATTGCAGGACATTCTTTGATCTTTGCTTGCACACTTTGACCGCCATGTCAAGCAATGTCAAGCATTATTGCACAATGAGCGTCATGTCAAGCAATGTCAAGCATTTTCGCACGATGAGCGCAACGTCAAGCATTGTCAAGTAATTTTGCATTAGCGGAGTGTTTGGTGATCTTTGCTTGCTTTTCATTGTGGAGGGGTTTGCACAGTTCGACTTTTTGTGTGGATTATTCTATGTTAGTTTGGCTGTTTAAGGTTTTGGGTACAGATTTTAGTGATCTTTGCTTGTTTTCAATTGGGAGCTTTTTGCCCAATCTGGCTGCTTGAGTTTGTGCTTCATTTCGGCATGTCGAACATCGCGACACCTAAACCCTAAATCTGCTTCATGATTTGAAGGTTTGATATCAAATTGGGCACAATGCAATTCTTCTTTCCTTAAAGTTGTAGCCGTTTGTAGAGTTATAGAACTTGATTTCTGATATGACCTGATACGCCTAATGTAGGTGATCGCTAATTGCCCTGATTTCGGTGATCTTTGCCCTCAATTGCTCAGTTTTTTTACACTTAGATTGATTGGTTGTTTTTTCTACTTCTTATAGTCTAGCTGATTAGTCTCGCACCATGCTGATTTTGGTGAATATTGCTTGCTTTCAAATGTGAACGTTTAGCACATTGACGAGAGGATTTCGCCGTTTACCACTGGTGAGCTGATCTGTATCTGTTTTGCTGATGGCGGAGTGCAAACCACAATCTCAAGGAGCCAGATTTTCGTAAAAGTGAGACGCTACAATTTGACAAGACGAGAACGGTTGAAACTCATACTCGATCCCTTCTTTTGGCCTTCTATTTTGACAGCGTTCATCGTATCTTAAAACTCTATTTTCTTTCCTCACCATCAATCTACCCCAATTACAGGTTTCTCAATAGCGTGTGTTAGAAATTGCCTGCCTAAGAATTGGATTTCATAATTGCTTTCCACATTTCTACGACTAGCTAATAGCAGGAAAGAAGAATCGTGTTGTGCCCCATTTCATAACTTAACCACGAAATTGTGAAACAGAAATCACGAGCTGACACCCTATTGAGATTATGCTTGAGGTTATGCTAGGTAACTTGAATGAAGAGTCAGGTATTAGAAAAATAGTACATCCTTCACTGCTTGTGCGCCTGAACATGTGCTGTGAAAGCATGAGCTCTTTTTCATAGGCAAGGTACCTAGTATACAGCTTCTACTCCACATCGAAGGACTCAGTCGTGGAATTCAAGACGGTGAGAAGGAGGGGTGCATCCAATTTGGTGTTTGAAAGTAAACCATGCACTCATTTTAGAACATGAATCGACCAATGTCAAGGATCTCTATTGATTTTTTACAAAATGAAGAAGAGATCTTGGATTTACTTAGATTTTTGTTCTGTAATGAATGCATCATTTACATCCAAGCCTGTTTAGAGAGAGGTAAAGCAAGAGGAGCTTACGAAGAGGTTGATAGTGGAGAAGATGATGGCAGTCCTGTAGCGACCCCAGTATGCGTCTCCCCAAAACGCTCCAATTAGAGACGTCAGGTACGACGTCCCCAACCAGTTACTGTAATTCGTTGCAGCCGATGAGTTTCCTTCATGCAGCACCTGAGTGAGGTATAGCACTAGGTTTGTTGCCACTCCGTAATATGCTATTGTTGTCAGGAAATGGTTTCCTGTGCACATACCCACATAAAAAACGAGTTCTCAGACCTCCATTTTTTGACTCCGCATCTGGAGGTAACGTCTAGAGAATTTTTTTCATTTTTGATACCATTTTTTACCAGTGAATAGTTGGACATTATAGTTCATTCCAAAGAGAAGTAAAAAATATAGCTTCCTCTCCAAGTGAGGAAATGATTGAATGTTTCCATTGATTCGAAGTAGCTCATCAGAATTTGACACACTTAAGATGAGTAACCATATAAATTGAAGAAAAGTTCATGGATTTCTGAATGCTCAAAATTTTGTTGGCTTTTGCGACACTTCAAACTTGAAATACTCATAAAACAATTGATATTGGTCATTTCTACGTGATTCTATGTGGTAATGAATCTTGAGAAAAAATCAGTATAGGCCTTAGTTTAGCTCAAAAGCATTTGAATCAATATCTTTACAAAATTTGATTTTTGACCTCCAAATGACTTGAGAGGTAATATTGGAGGCTTACAGGTTAAGGTATGGACACCTAAAGTTGCTACTTTTGTTGTTGAATATAGTTGCTATTGTTAGACTTATCAAACTTGTATATGGACTTGTTGACAAATGAAATAGGATTGCAATGCCCTTGAAAATGCATTGATTGAATTCTACATGTAAAAGTCTTGAAAGGTCAAAGTTATTAATTGGTAACTGTTCTAAAATCTCTTCGCACCCCTAAATAGTTCAGCCACACCTATGTTAGGGAGTGTCATAGGAGACTATTCCCTCATTTCAAAGAATGTGGGACAGGTCTATTTTGAAAACCTTTATTGTTGAACCTAATAGAAGCAGTGGCTCAAGGACTTGACAGCGTACCAAGAATATAAGACGATGTCTTCCAGCCTCCAGGCCAAAAGGCCACAGACTGGGAAGCAAGAGCAGGTTGCAAATCCTCCAGTTTCTCGTCCATGCTTGTTACAGCTTCTTCATGCTTTCCCCCATTCGAGCAACGTAAGATGTGCTTGCCTTGCGTTCCCTGCACCGCCGTTTTCAGACAAAGAGAATGTGACTTGAAAACAAAAAAGGTGAGTTGTGGCTGGTGACTCCCAACCCTCCTCAAATCACAAATTAGTTCACATTAAACCGCTGACTTTTGAAATTGCATTGTGTGCAGATGCCTCAAAACATTGTGAAGAAGAGAGGTGTCCGCTACTCACTGAGCGCCATGCCTGTTCTCTACAGTGAATGTGGGACTAGTTCGGTTGCTATCGACATTGGAGAAAGGGTGAGCTCTTACAACTGCTAAAGAACATTATGAAACTTATCAAAACTTGTGCAGGCTTTACCAGGAGGCAAGAGTTGGGGGAGGGAGTGTACCATTTTAGCCTTGAGACCACAGCTACATCAAGGTTGTTAGCAGTCACGAAGGTCTACTGGAGTACTAGTCATGGTGCAAAGGCAAGTATTTGGAAAATGCACAGAAGGGTGAACGTTTATCATTAATGCTCAGAATACCACTTAGCCCATCTCCACTCAACTAATTGGTGCTGTCGATGGTGCTCCATGCCCGGAAACGCTGATGGAAAACTATGATGCTTTTGGCGCATTGCTGATCAATGAGTAGTGCAAGGTATTGGAGAAGAGTAGTTTGAAGGCAAGTAAATTGAGCATTATTTACGCATGAGAAGGCTCCCCATTCAATGGAGTTCATGAGGGAGTTCATGTCCTGGACTTGTACTTGAACAGGCTGCAGCAGAGCATGCATGGAATGGAAGGAGGAGCCTGATTTCAATAATACTTGGGCTGTGTCACATGAAGGAGCCTCCCACTTGAGCACTCAACTGGGAGCATGGGCATGCTTACTGTGTGACTTTGATGCTGAGATTTGCTCTCCGGCTGTTATTACGTGTTTCTAGTTTAACCGGTTGATGAATCTCATGCTGTCGGGTGTTGCTCCAGCTTTCTATTGATCATGCAGCACTTACTTTAAGTTCTATGACTATTTTTCACCCAAAAATTGCTCCAAAAATGCCATTTTCTGTGTTCAAGGAGTCATTTCATCACTATCAACAAGATTTTTGTCCTAAACTACTACGAGAACAGTTTAACTCGTAAAGTTACTTTCGCACATTGTCCAATAGGTTTAACAAAGTTCGATTCCTGTTGGTGTGATATTTTTGCACTCAGAGAGTTGAGGTTGAAATCTATTTATTACAATGAACGAAGATCATCTTGCTTGTGTAGCAATGGTTCAAGGTAGTTGATCGGCGTAGCATATTCAAGAAAAAAAGAATCTTGCAACAAGAGGAGCTCCTAATAAATTCTCGTACACTTCCTACTTCGCTGTGATTTTTGGAGAGCTTGATTTTTTCATAATGTCTCGAACTCTCAATCCAAACACAATTAGCACAAACAATCTTTTCAGCTTGTTCTTGAAGATAGATTTTTCTTACAAAAACTAACCAAATCTCTAATTTCCATGGAAAAGAAATCGATGAAATTTCATTTGTCATTTTCGTTGATTGAAGAGACTTTTGCATGAGAAAGATTCTGCAGATTCAAATTTGATCTCCTGTGACCAGCCAGTGAGGCAATGACACAGTGCCGATTGAACAGGGGACTTGGATCATGATGGGAGAACTGAACTCCAATTGCTTGTTGATGGTGGTTCCGTGATGCAGATTTTCCGCCGTTGTGCAAAGGGAGGAATTGCGTGCTCTCATCATGGACACGATCATGACAGACGTTTCCAATCGGGAAGTTTAGTGAAGTTCCATGTAATTGGGGAAATTACTGTCTGTACTGCTTAGGGCCTGGGCAGCCGATCAATCTCAACTGTGCTAAATTTTCCATTGCTGCCGATATCTGTGCATGGAAATTGAAGCACGTCAAAACCATGGAAAGAATGTGAGGACTCTCCATGAAGTATGGGCACCAGACAGACAGCTTATGGAGTACAGCCACAATTGCCCAGTGGTTGGCCACTCTCATTCCTCCTGGCTCATGCTTGCACAACCACTTACTTCCATAAACAACACTGATGGATGACAAAGAATCTCTCCATGTAGGATAGAAGTGCAACTATTCATCCTCCAAATTTTGTGGGAAAAGGGAAGGTCATCTACAACAATTTGACTTCCAATGAGTGTTTTGGGATATTTTTAAACAATTGATTCACACTGATGCTTTTCATGGTGATCACTTTGTCCTTTAAAGGTTAAACTTGGAACTTGGAACTTGGAACTTGGGTTGGTGACCGTGGAAATCATCCTTCTAGATACCATTTAAGTTGTTTGCTTAACCTTTAAACAACATTGCAACTTTTTTTTGTCAGTTGAATGACAGAATCTTTCTATGTAGGACAAAAGTGCAACTATTCATCCTCGAAATTTGTGTTAAAAGGGAAGGTCATCTATCATAGTTTGACTTCTAATGAGTATTTTTGGATATTTTTAAGCAATTGATTCACACATTACCAAAACAAATGATTTTCATGGTGACCACGTTGTCCTTTAAGGTTTAAATTTGGAACACTAGGTTAGTGACCATGGAAATCATTGTTGTGGATATTGTGTGAATCACTTGCTTAACCCTTAAATGATAATGCAACCAATGACAAAGAATCTTTCTATATAGGATAGAAGGGTAGTTGCAAGAAAAGGTGTCCGTTTTTTGTCGCATTTTGCTAAAAATAGACTTTTTGCGGTGCAGTACTATGAGTTCTATGAAATAGAACAATCTCAACTATTGATAAAAAAAAAATCAACGACTAAAAGTATCGTTTTGAGTACTATAAGTATTTGTAAGTACTAAAATATTATTGTTTGAAAAAAACCCAGATTGTTAAAGAAAATGGATACAATGAGGTATAAATTAATAATAAATAAAAAATCATGATAAAAAAAATCTAAAAATTGTCCATTTGTCAGGACTTCATAGTAATCATATTTCATCAAAAAAATTAAGCCAAAACCATCTTCACTCTTCAAAAGTGCGTGTGCAAGGGACCCCTATTTACATATATGTAGATGCCATAAAATAATGTTTTTTAAGTTTTTTTTTGGTGGGCACATGAATCTCTAGTGTAGAAATATCCCACACATATCTTAGCTCTATATCATCAATTATGGATACTCCACAATACTAAAAACCCCTAAACTGCAAGGTGTGACAAATTAGCTAAATTGGAATTTAATTATAAAAAGTTTTTTGGAAATTTTTGAAAAATAAGAATTCTCTTTATCAACAAGTTTGTCATCTTCAATAAAAAAAAAATTCAAGTATATTGGCTTTATTCTCCAAAAGTTATGGCCAAACTAAACTACACAACCCAAAGTGTGACAGAAAATAGGACCGCCCTTTCTTGCAACTACCCAGAAGTGCAATCATTCATCCTTGTAATTTTGTGCAAAAAGGGGAGATCTTGTATAGTAGTTTGACTTCCAATGAGCATTTTTTAAAGTGGATGATGTCACATAATACCAAAAGGGACGATTTCCACAATCACCAACCCAATGTTTAAGGGTCAAAAAACTCAAAGAGCGCTCATTCCCAAGACCTTAGTTCCCTTTTCACACAAAATTCCAAGCCAAGGAACATTTTCACTTTTGACTTTAGTAGAAGGATTCTTTGGCATCCATTGGACACTTTTAGACTACCACATTGTTACAAGGTAAATGACAATTTGCCTATTAATTGATACATATCATGTGGAGTATAGACTCCTAACTAGAAGGTGGGAACCCTAGAGCATTGACAACTCTTGGTATAAGATATGGAGTCTTAGGTCCGCTTCACATTAGAACCCGAGCTAAGAAAATCAAGAAAATTTGAGTACTCACATTGTTTAAGTGTACCTTTTCTAAAATCTTTGTTAATAGTAGTGCTTTGAAATTGTTATTTTTAGACTTGGTCTCCAATGTAATGCAATCCTTAGGTGTCATCCTAGGAGTCATTACCTTAATTTCTAAATTAATTTGTAACCTAGCCATTGTAGTATTCACAATGGTTGTGTTACAAGTACAATGTAACAATATATGAGAGCATTTGATTACCCCTAAAGTTCCTAGGGTCAAAAATTAAAAAATACTCTTGAAATTGGCCCAAAGCAACATCTCCTCAAAATCGGTCTATAAATCAAAATTTATTCACTTTTTTAGAATTGCAAATTGCAAAATCTTATTATTGGCTAGTATATTAAAGATCTTGCCTAAAAATGTTTGGTTTAAGAGCAATGTATGTGTGAGATATGACTAAGCAAAGAGCAATACAATATTTTTTTCAAGGTTGTCTAAGCTTTTGGTAGTGTGGATTTGTCAAGCTTTTGAGCTCGATAATTCAAATTCTACTTTGCAAAAAGATCTAAAGATTTAGATTTGAGTAGGGCTTTAAGTTAGGAAGAAGTATGTAAATTTTCAAAGCTCTAATCAACTTGCCCAAATTGGAGGTCAAAATAGAAAAAACATGTAATTTTTTAACCAACTTTTGGATCTTAGTTTGAAAAAATCAAATTTCTAGAAGGTCATTTTCTTTTTCAATCTCAAAAAAAAATGAGAGAACAAACCCTAAATCTATTACTTTACTATGAATGCCCCAAAACCATTTTGGATTTAAAAGAGCTACAAGAGTTACACATTTCAATACAAATCCTGTCATGAAATTGTTTTTGTTTTCGTTGAGTCTTGTTGGCAATGGAAAAAAGACATTCTAAATTATTTTACTATGTACATTTTTGGATACTTAATGAAGAAAGTATGAATCTTAAAGTATTAGTTATATTAGCATATCCAAAATTGACTCCAAGATCTTATAATTGAGACAACTAGTGTAAATTTCAGGTAAAAAATAATTTTTATAGGGTCAATTTTGAGCTAACCAAGTATCAATTAAGTGTACTTACTTTATAATTATACATGTATACAAGGCAAGACATGAGGTTGCTATATGTCTATACAAGCCCTAAATGCATTTATACACTTAATTAACACAACATTTTGGTGTCAACAAAACTTTGAATAAAAACTTACTAAATCTTATCTTTGGCATGAATAGATGCATGGATGATTGTCTCAATAAACATGAGTCACGAAGATGTTTTTAGAAAATGTTAGCATTACAAAGGCTCTAGGCCACAAATGGTCACATTTGTTCATGATTTTTTTGCCCAAATTACTTTACAACTTGATTATGAAGTCATTTATATAGTTGGTTTAAGACTACCATTTCAATTTCTAATAGGAATATGGGACTGTTGAAGTAAAGTATATAGACTTGTTCCAATTGAGCAAAACATTGCATATGAACTTTTTTGAATATATAGGTATATCTAAATGTTTTCTAGTGACTTTGTTATTAGTGCTTAAAAGATTTTACTTGAATGAAATTCTTTCTATATTATATGAACTTCTCTTAATATAGAATTAGGAACTTTTTAGTAGTTAAAAATGAAGGTCACTCAAAATAAATCACATTTAATAATTTTTTTTGATAAATTATTATTATTATTATTATTATATATTTATTTTAGAAGATTAATGTGGGATATTCTTCATTTTGAAATTTTTCTATATATTTCCAATGTAGTATTCATCAAAAGAAGTAGCCTTTGGTTTTAGTGATTTATAGTGAGGCGAAGGGTGACACTTTTGAGACACTCATCCATACCACTATCCCTTTAGTCTTTCTTTTTTAAGTTTATTGAATCATTCAAATCTTTTTTAAGTATCAAAAAAATTTAGAAAAGTTTTTATGTTTCAGTTCAATTGCAATTTTTTTAGTTCTAAGAGTTCTAGGAAATAAGCCCCATATACACTAGAACTTGTTGGAGGAAATTGCATTGCAAATTTATGAAAAGAATTTGTAGAGTAGATTTGGAAGTGGGATAAATTGATTAAAGTTGTATATGTTATTCTTTGAATTTCATATTTTTCAAATGACCATAATAATAGATTTGGCATAAAAATAGAGGCCATTAAAAGATTACAACAACTTTCAAATCTTTTACCCCCTTGTGAAAATCAAGATAGCTTCATTTGGTTTGAGTTTTGAGTTTCATGCTCTATTTTGTGTAATCTTCTTCTTTTGGTCACAATATGAATAAAAATAGGCTACAATACTTTAGAAGGCCTTTGAAATTAAATATTTGTTTAAATTTGCAAAGTCGTAATTAATTTAATAGGATATATTTCACTTTTTTTCTTATGCTATTTTCAAATTTGGATGAAACTCATCATCAACTTCCAACCTCCATATTTCTTACTTTCTACTCTCTATATTTGAATGAATTAAAAAACTGAGTCATTAGGGGTGCAATTAGTCTAGAATAGTTTGTACTCTATTAAATATACATGCTTTTACGAGATCAAAGAAAAGATAAATTTGATTTGGAATAAAATGAGACCTCTATTGAAACTGGATTTTCTTTGTATTTTGTAAAAGCAAAAAGAATTTGGAATTCAATGTTTCTTATCATGTAAACATTGAATTCCAAATTCCAAATTTATACAATTTGAATTAAATAAATCCCGTATTTTTTTGCCTTTCATAGATCTTTTTTTAAGGTACCTAGAGCATTCCCATATTCCTTATAGTGCAACCTATTCAAAATCTTATATTTTTCCATTTGAAATTTTTTGAAATTTTCAATAATGAAAATTCTTTTAAATTTGATATCTTTCTTCTTTGTAGATCAAAATTGTGTGAAACTTTCAATGTCTAAACCTCTTTCTTCAAGGATTTTTTAAGTGGTATAAAGGTGGAGATAAAAATGTAAAAATGAGTGTATATCATATGTAAAGGAGAGGATTATATTAGAGGTTTTGAATCCATTAGAGATTTTTTTGAACCTTCCTATACAAAATTGTACACCACACTTTAGATTCCAAGTGGCTAAAAGTTTCTAAAGAAAGATAGCTCAAACACCAAGAGAACTTAAGAAGTTAATCTATAATATTATTCAACCTCCTAAGAGTGTTTTTATCTCAAAGAGATAAAGTAGACAATAAACAAGGCCTTGCTAAAAATGTATATTGTTCTAAAATAAACGTTTAGCATAATTGAGCTAAACCAACCTTTGCATTCAAAATAGCACCTTATATAATATCTAATTTTGAATGATAATCTTCAATTTGTTGGAATGAATTTAAAAAGGTAATGGTTTCAATATTGTAAAAATTTCAAATTATTTTGTTGTTTAAATCTATGAATTCATATTTTCATTGCTACTTTTGAATTTATAGTCAATTTAGTCAAGGTTTCACAAACATCTATTTCCACAATTTACTAGTAAATACATTAAAAAAATATCAAATCTAACCATTGCATACTATGCACCAAAAAGATGCAATAGAACATGTTTTTTGTAAAAACTTACCCCCCTGTGTCCAAAAACCTGGGCCATCTAATCATTTTGGATAAAAATTATACCCACTCTAGCACTATTGATTTGGGTGGGCAAATATTAATGTGGGGTGTCCAAATGAGTCAATTTTAGATTTTCAGTCATCGAAGTCAATAAGGATTATACATATGGAATACAAATACAAAATACAGATACAATATACACATATGGCATACTAATATAAAATACAGATACAAAAATAGATCTTGAAGTATGAATAAGAAATTACAATTATGAAATATGGTAAACATGTGTAAAAGATCCCATATTTTTTGTCAACCACATTGATATCACACAAATACAAGTACCAATCTCAATGAATGAGAGAATGACATGTATACCCATTTTAGGTTTTTTGGAAAAGTTTAACAACAAATGGGAAAATGCCATGTGAATCCCTTGGAAAAGCATTTGTAGTAATCCTTAAAATTGACATCTTTACTATGCAACCATCTTTAGAGTATCGTGGTACCTCTTCAGTTTCAGCAAAAAATAATTGTTTTTAAAGATATCAGAATTTCAGGAAATAATAATGAAAATTGACTACACTGATTACCAAAATCAATGGAACTATGTGAGTTTCTAAGATTTAGGAATCTTGTCAGAATCATCAAGAATTGAATGAACAACTTTTATAAAAAAAAAGAATATACTCAATGTTAGCAAGAAGGTCCAATGTAAAGTCCTAACACCATCTACCATCAAGAAATTTTTTGATAGCGACATTGTGAAAATTCTTCATTGAAGCTGTGGGAGAAGGAAAATTAAAGAGGTTGTTTTTATAATGAAATTCATTCTCTCTCATGAATTCTCAAAGGATAAGGGATAATTTGAAGATGGGAGCTTGACCTCTCATTGTCAAAAAGTAATAATTGTGTTCAAAGTAAAGTTTTAAACCTCATATTTGCATAGCAAAATAACATTTTTCAAAAGAACTTTGAACTAAAAAAAGTT
The DNA here is from genome assembly GCA_963969395.1 of Pseudoscleropodium purum. Taxonomy (NCBI): domain Eukaryota; kingdom Viridiplantae; phylum Streptophyta; class Bryopsida; order Hypnales; family Brachytheciaceae; genus Pseudoscleropodium; species Pseudoscleropodium purum. Next base: position 19,230,167 of record OZ017795.1, on the reverse strand, counting down.
GAGAAATGAATCTAACTTTCATCTTCAAATTTATTTTTGTGATGATGACCCTCCAAACAAAAGTTATGAACAAAATTTAAAGGGGATGTTTGAAAATGTCAAAGAAAATGTTCCTTCTAACTTTTCCCTGAAATTTGTCCATAACTTTTGATTATAAGATCAAAATCTCAAAAGGATTTTTGGAGAGGAAAGTTAGCTTCATTTTCCACATTAATTTAGTTCAATTTTCTTTTAGAAAGGTATTCTACTATGCCTAAATGAGGTCTAAAATTCTATTTTGAACACATTTCCTATTTTTGACTTCACTATGAGTGGTTGAGCTCCTACTAATCCTAACTATTTATATATCCTACATGGGTTATTTTACTTCGTATCATAAAATTTGTATAAATAGCTTGTCTCTCTCTGCTTCACGCATATTAATGAATTGATTTTAAATGTTATATGCTGAATATTTGATTAATTCAATATCTAAGATGATGAAAAGTGCAATAATTATTTTTTTTTGCAGAAGTTAAAAAGTGGAATTTTATTAATATTTGGTAGAGAGTGCCAAAATTGAAGAGTTACTATGGTATTCACATACTAAATTACTCTTTTAAACCATGTGAATGCAAAGATAGGGGGCCATTAATTCAATAATGCATACTAAAAAATGAATCATTTATTAAGACTAATAGCTTTAAAATACCTCTCATATATCGTTCAAGTGAAGCTTACAAATACTAAACCCCATTGTTTATTGGAGTGTTGTAGAAAATTTGTTTTAACCTCTAAATGCCCAAGACTTGTTTTGAGCCTATAGAAATTTGTTCTAAATTGAACAAAAAGCCAACATTTTGATAAGTTGTATCAATTTTTTAAAAATTGTAACCATACAAATTCAAACTAGAGTTATTAGAGATCATATAGAAAAAGAAAATACAACAATATCACTTATAAGTTGGAAAATTATAATGTTTGACCATGAGGGTGTTAAAACTATGAAAATTTTTCAATTCACTTTTTGTATATCAATTCTAAAAATTTGGTCACCAAAAAAATATGAGGCTAAAGGGTCTAACATGCATAACCCCAATAAATTTATAGCTTCTCAAATCTACTCAACAATTTTTTTAAATGAGTTTCTAATGTGATTTTTCCACCAAATCCTAGTATATTTGAGGCTCATTTCCAAGAGCCTTCAACACTACGGAAAGTCAAGATTGCAATGGGTATCCTTACACAAAATCTTGAATAAAAAAAGCATAATCATTTCTTTTCAAGATCAGATTTTTGATGCTAGAATTAGACTTCAAGAAGAATTTTTCAAAAATATAAACTACTAAAAATAGAAATTTGGTTAGGTTTTATTTAACTTCAAAGTTTTGCAAACACCATATTATGGTGCCTCGGGCATTTAGGGATTAATACACTAGGATTAGTCCTAAAGATATAGGATGAACAATGTCAAGTATATCAATGTATGCTAAGTGTACCAAGTATTTGATTTCTAACATCTAGATATGAATGTTTTTTTAATTTTTTTTATTATTCATTTGAGGACTTTCAGCTACATTGGAGGGCCTCAAGTTCCTTCAGTTGCTAGTGTTGGGGAAACAACCTCGGAGTAGCTTGCAGTTGTTGCTTGATGTGGCATGATGATTGCCACATCACCCAAATTTTTAAATTTTTTTTTTTTTTTTTTTGCATTCTAAATTTTTAAATTTAAAAACAAACAAAACAAACAAATTGACAATAGCTATTCCCGATCTACCGGGGGAATAGCATTAGGGGAACATTCTTAAAACAACCCTCCAACCCCTTGAATCTCTTCTAATGGTTTTTGCATTTTCATCCAGATTCATCACCTTCTTCCATTGTCTTCAAGGTGCACTATCCTTACTAGTTTTGTTTTTGCATCGTTGTACCCATTTACTTTGGTTCTACAATGTCTTCCATTCTATTACTTTGCATGTTGTTTTGTAGTTGCATTAGAAGAAACTTGGTTTTTTGTTACGAATTTTTTATTTATTGATTTTCACTTTTTTTTATGCTATATTTGATGTTATATTTGATGTCATTGTTATCATAAAAATTGGTGGACATTAAAAAAAATGTGTAAAAAAAATACAAGGTTTTTCTAAGGTAGAACCACCCATTGTGGTAAAAAGAATCCATAGTGGACACCTAGTGAATGACCCTATTATGGATTTTTTCAATTAAATGATTTGGGATACAATTAGTATATTAGCTTGTAGTAATAAAGTGATTAGTACCCTCAGTGATTAGTGCCCTCAATAGGAACTTCCAACTTTTTAGTGTAATTTCATTACAAGAAGTGACTTTTTAAGGCCTTTCATATTAGAATTATTATGATTGCTTTATCTAAGTAAGATAAGCATTATGGATACATTTTGTTGTTGGTTCTAGGATAGTCTAGAGATTCTTTTGGGCTATGATGGGCAGATTACTTCAAAAATTCAAAACAAATTCATACTTTGTCAAAAAAATAAAATTTCAATTGCTCTCGTTGATTCTCACACTTGTGTTTATGAGGGAAAAAAATTGAAAAAATTTCAGCAATGGAAAGTAGGCAAACTCATAATTTCTGACCACTATGGGTTGTTTTACCATAGTGGTGTGATCCAATGAGAGACAGGAAGTTCTGTGTGCATCCTAGTTTGCACGTGAGCTTCCCACTTCACTGGCCTCCTCTGTCATTTGTTTTCCTGCTTTAGGGTTGTTTCTCTCTTTAGGGTTGCTTTAGGGTGTAGTCCTCTCCCAAGGCAGTTCTATGTTCCATTGTCGCTAGGGTTTAGTGTGCTCATCTTGTTTAAATGTAGTTCCGTGTTCATTAACGCACTTTATCTTCTTGTATAGGTTGTGTTTGTAAATGCAAGGGAGATGAACACCTCAAATCTGACCTAAGTCAATGCTTGTGAATGAAATTAGTTTTCTTTGAGTGCAAATTTGATTTGTTTCTTGCAGAATTTATTGGGAAGTCAGGAACTCATGTTTGAAAATGTCAAAAAGAAAATTCTTCCAACTCTTTTTTCAAAATTGTCCATAAATTTTGATTGGAGGATTGAAATCTCAAATGGATTTTTGAAGATGAAAGTTATCTTGATTTTTCAACTTTTTTTAATTCAACTTTTTTTGAAAAAAGTTATTCTACTATGCCTAAATGAGGTTTAAAATTCTACTTCATACACAATTCGTATTTTAATTTGACTTCACTTTCAGTGGTGAAGCTCTTGCTAATTTCAATTAACATATCTCACATGGATTGTTGGACCTCCTACCATCCCATACATATATAAACAAATTCACGATACATTTGTAAATTTGTTAAAAATTGGAAATGCAATTGTAACTATTTCCATAACATTTTGTATTAGTTGATGGGACAGTTCATTGCACTTTCTAATATAAGGCCAAATTTCATAAGATTCACTTGAACAATGCCAAATCTATTTTTTATGAAGATTGTCTACTTCCAATTAAAAAATACTTTGGAACTAGTGGGCCTCTAAAACTCTATAATTAATGGTTGTAATATAGCTCTTAAGTGTACACCATGTCTACTACCACATAGGTTTAGCATTTGGTAAGGCATGCATGTGGGAAAGTGCTTCTCTTTACCAATCCCTTATAACTCAAAAAACGCCCTTTTGAGTCCATATGGAAACATACCTTAAGAACCTCAAAAAATTAAGTTAACCTTGAAACATCCAAGTAGTTGATTTGTGTGCTCTGGATGATTTCATTGAAGTCTTTATAATGAAAATAAATAAATTCATCCAATTTTCTTGGGGGAAGTCATTTGAATACGTTTTCAATGAATGAAGTTGGCTCTTTATTTCTTGTGATATTTATTTGACTTTCCTACATGAAGAAATGGAAAATTCACTTAGATCACCATATAGTGTAATTTACTAATTTCTCATCTTTTCTTTTGACCATAAAATGATATTTTTTTGAATTTGACTCCCAACCAATGAAATAAAGCATGTTAAATCTAGTTTCTACTCTAATTTGGAAATTTGGAAAAATCCTAAAATTGAATATTTGATTGCAATTTAAACTTTGCACATGTTACTATGGAACAATGTTTTTGTTTTTGTTTTTGGACAAATGGTTATATGGCCTTTCTTTCAAAACGGTTTGAAGTTTAGTGACTCCTTCATTCTAGGGGTTTGAGTTGAAAGAGGCCAATCTTGAGTATACAACATTGAATATGTAATTTTTGTATGCAATTTTTTGTTTGTGTAGGCTCTGCACAATGGATGAAATGAGGTTTCAGAAACATTGTGGTACCAACATAAAGGGATATCATTACAATCTGGCATTCTTTTCTAAAACATTTACCCCCCTTTTTTCTATAGGCTTGAAGCTACCCATTTCTTTTGAGGAAATTGGGCATTTAATTGCCTAAAAGAAAATCCTGCTATGGAATGCTGATTTATGATTTCAGAATGACACTAAGTACTCTTGCACAATGTTCTACATTATAATACACATGAAGAAATTTTAAAGATTTTCTTAGAATATTTCGAATTCAAAATGAACTTATTTCACTTAAAATTCAGAAACTCACAATAATTTCAAATTTTTACCAAAAAAATCTGACATCTTTATGCATTATAGAAAAGATGTAGTTACACATCTGATAAATAAAAATAAAGAACTTGAATCATATATACTTGCAAAATGAGAGCTTTGAAGTTTGAAGAGGTGATCATAGTCCTTTCAGGCAGATCTGAAAAAGATAAAGACTGGCAGAAGAATATTTTGTTCTTAGAAGAACCGAGTGGCAATGGCTTACAAAAACATTAATCACAGAAATAATTTTTGCATTTTGAAATTAATCGATGGAACAAACAGTGCACATGCACCCCTGGGACTAGACACCCCCAGGGATTTGCAATTATAGCTTAAGTGGGAGGGTACCAAGGCCCCACGGTGCCATTGATGTGTCCGTTACCGTGCACACTCATCCCGTTGGGCATGATGGAAGTTGGCATCCCCACAGCGATCGGGGGTGGAGTCGCATACATGCCTAAAGGCGGAGGAAGTTGGGAGTGGTTTGCCATGGACTCCATATTCACCATGTGCTCCGCACCCCCGCCACCTCGTTGTTGCTGGAGCAAGCGGACCGCCCGGAGGCCTTCGTCATGAATTCGAGCTAACGTTTCTAACTCGCTCAGGGAGAGTGTTTCGAGACCCGCACCATAGAGCGGGGCATGTCTTGACATCTCTTCCTGCAACGAAGCCTCCAGCGTTTGGATGTAATTCTGCATATACAGTAGGAAGCATTTTCATCAGAATGAGACTGACTTTCAGTGACATGAACCGACAGTTTGAAAACCCTAGACCTAGAAAATGTGATATAACAGGATTATAATAGTAGTAGACTATTTCAGGAACTTCTAAACATCATCAAGAGAATCTGTGCCATTATTAATGGCAGATCATAATCTCAATGACTTACAATCTACAGGTGGCAATCATCTATAGGAGGGCCTATGATATTAGCCAAAACTACTTGCCCTTTTGCGTTTCTAATCAACTCACTTTCTCAGATTGTCTAGGAAGTTTTCTTTCTTCACTAGATCATCCACTATCAAACCGTCCTCATTGAGACTCAAGTAAGGTAAGTAAGGTAACTCAAGGCTAGAACCCCGGATGTGGAAAAAGTGCACCCTTTTCCAGATTGCGCAACTCAGTATTTACCATTATCCATATTTGACTTACATAATATATAGAGTTTGTATCGAGACCTCTGAATGATCATTATGACCGTAGAGAGACCTCCCTAGGCAATATGCATTATGAGAAAGATTCTCTTTATGATGTCTGAAAGTTCGTCAAATAGTCCAAATTAACAGATAATTCTATTGAATAATTTTTTGACATACAATAGAGTTATGAAACGTCACCCTCCAATTGGTCCCTAATTCACTTCTTATTCTAGAATGCATTTGAATTCTAATTCAATTTGTATCTACCTTATTAGGAATAACAAAAGGCATGATGCATGCAAAGTAATCAAATTAACTTGTCATCTTCCAAATTTGATGTTTTGGTCTCACCCTTGCACAAAGAGGGGATCAAAAGTTTTTTGCACCAGTTAAGGTAGAATTTATTTATCCCCTCTTTGTGGCAAAGGTGGGACCAAAATGCAATCTAGGATAAGAGTGAACTAGGAACCAAATGGATGGTGACATTTCATGACTTTCAACAAAACTCTAGAGCAAAATCACAATTTTTTACGAAAGATACCTGACAAGCATGCAGCTTTGACTCCATGCCATCTATATACGCTTCACAGCGCATGACCTGCTCCTCCTTCTCCCTGAGTCCTCCCTCGGTTTGTCCCACTGTTTGCGTAAGCCGGCGGACCTCATCTTCGAGGGACTGCCGAATTTCTTCTCGAGTTATTGACTCCGTCGCATAACGCTTGATGTCTTCATCAAATCGCTTTCGAGCAGACTCGGCGGTTTTCAACCTCTCTGCTAACGCGTTTTTCTCCTTCATCACTCTCTGGATATACGATACGATGTCAGTTTCGTACAAAAGATTCAAATTTACATAACTATGCAAAGTCTCTTGCATATTACACCTACAACAAGAGAATAGATGAGGAAGCAATAAACAACTGTTGCTTGTTGGTAATGATCTAAGGATTACCTTCAGCTCATCTCGTTTGCGTGATTTGAGCTGTGCCAGTTGAGACTCGGTATCTCTCAGACGGTCCTGTAGTCCCTTTTTCTCAATAAGGAGCTTCGATATTTCGTCCTCTCGTTCAGAGCGTACCCATTCAAGCTGATTCTCAACTTCCCGAATCCGCTCTGCCATGTCTTTCTTTTCGCGGCCTAGTCTATCGATCTCTGCTCTCATATCCGCCTGCGCAAAAGGTACAGAAAACGTTAAAAATTGAGCCATCTATAAGCAGCCGTGAGCGATAACAAAATACTCATAAAAGAAATACCGCCAGATCAAGGGCGTCACACCCAGAGAAAGGCAGGTCAGCTCGTTAGTACCACGAGGTTAAATCGTTTTTTAATCAAAGATAAACATGATAAGATCAAAAACCTGAACAGCTTTCATACCAATCCCGTGAAGTTCAATGGTCCCATATTATGATACTAGAAAAACTGAAGACTAGCAATAGTTATCTTGATAGTATCGAGCAATTGGAAACAATTCGTTCGAATGCTAGACAAACAAAATCCAGTTGATAATCGTATATCCAGGTTTGAAATGAATTATGGAAAAATACCTTCAATCGTCCTTGCGCTATATCAGCATCAGCAAGTCTTTGAGCCAACGCGGCCTTCTCTCGAGATACTCGAGCCGCTTCAGTTTGGCGCTCATTTCTCGAACGTAGGATATCATCTTCTCGAGACCGAACCTGTTGCCAAAGAACATTGCGCTCGGCATTCGCTGCTTCTGCTACCTTACGCATCAAACTTAATACGGGGCGGGCAGTGCCTTCCTCTTCTCGCACCAAGAAGGTCAATATATCCATCCCTAACTCCACTTCATGAGTGCCACTAGTGCTACTAGTTGCTCGCTCTACTAGACCTCTGAGCATGCGCTCGTGATAGCCCTCATCTCCGTACACTTTGAACATAACAGCATACATAGTGGACACGAATTCTCGAACTCTAAGATCGCGGGACAGGGCCAGAGCCTCCGCAAGTTGAAGAACGGCTGGGAAATCATCATCATCCTCAAGAGGACGTGAATATTCCATTCCTCCACCTGGAGTACCAGGCATCAAAGGATCTTGGATATGCGATGATGCTGGCGCAGTGGCTGCACTGGCACCCATTCGAGTGCCCAGAATCAGTCTTTGAGATCGCCGCCTCTCGAGCACCATGACTACTGATTGTTCCCCAAAGGCTCCCCGCGCAATTGCTCGTTCGAAGACCCGTTGAGCCTCTATTCTCAAGGTCGGCATAGTCAACATCTCCACTAGGAAATCCACATCAGAGACCCTCCAACAGGTTGCGGCTACCTGTTCAGCTGCTGTCTGCAAACAATGTCCAGGCCACCAAAACGAGCTGATGTGAGCAAGACAATCAACTACATGCAAGAGATCCCATATGAAATTGATAGGGTCTTCACTAGAAAGTGAGCAACATCATCTGCAAGAGAAAAGAGCTGTCACCAACCTGAAACTGTGCAGCTGCCCCACCACCGTCCCGATTTTCTCCGAACACTAGAGTTACGCCTGCAGATGAAATATCAGTTTCACTGCGATCAGAGTCATTGTCAATGTCACGCAGTAGTGCTTCAGCAACGTCCGTATTGCTACTCACAGTGCTTCGCACCACATCCAGAACCCGAGGAGAGACACCCGGTCCCAGTCTCTTGAACCTTTTTCGTACTGCCGCAACCTGATCACAATCGAAGAAACACATCAGATCATGGGAAAATTACGCTACAATTGTTATAGCTAGGCCATAGAACAAACCAAATAGGCAAACGAAGACCCAGGTATAATGTGTAGGACTTCCAGTCAGAGCGGCATACATACCGATCGCAACAACTGTTGGCTCTCAGTAGCAGCCTTGAAGACGAAGCTCATCACTGCTGCTAATGGCTCATCCACTAACTCCGGGAGAATGTCCAAAGCCTGCTGGAGCACCTGTTCCCAGATGTCACTGCTGACTTCCAATTGGCTCAATGCTCCCAACATCTGCCACAATACGACCATATCATACTAATTTTACAGTTCAAGTACAACCGAAATTCATGATAAGACCTATTTATCATAGATACTTCCAGATCACCTCTACTTGGTAAACAACATCTCATACGACTCTGCAAACAGTCGATGACTAGCTCGGGCAGCAGCATTCAATCCGTAGTCGTCAGTTCTCAGAATGTGCACAAGGAGGTATAATGCAGGAAATCATTTTTGACGGATAGACAAGCTTCGAACAAAACATACAAGAAAGAAACAGGCGAACAGAAGACCTGCAATAGAATAAAGTTAACAGAGAGTGCATACCGGTAATCGCAATGCCGGCTCTGCATCTGGTCTTTGAAGGCGTTCCAGCAATGAATAAGCCACCAAAGAGTGCTCGGATAGGTCTACCAGCTTTGGCACCAGAGCTATCAAGTCCGGCTGCAAATGCTTGGGAGCCTTTTCCAGCACCACCGCAATCTTTTGTGCTGATTGTGGCCTTCGGCGCGGTTCAGGAACCCCTTGAGGTACAGCTCCTTCAAGAGCTCTCAGTGAATTTACTATCAATCCTAAAAGCTCATCAGATTGCTCAGGCCACTTTGGCTGCACACAAGTGATAACACCACAGATCACAGTCAGGTACAAACGTACAAACCCTTCTACTGTCTATGAGATACGAAATGATGATTACCCATGATCCACAGCTCCAAACTCACTCCGAAAACAATTCTCAATAGTGCTGTAGAAAATCAAGCCCTCCACCAAATCGAAAAACTTCCTCCATATAATGCACCAAAAACTCGACGGCCGAAAGCAAAGAGGGTAGCTGAAAGCACCTTGTGAGCAAGATTTGAGAAATTATTGTTTAGATTATCTGGAACAAAAGACTCTTGACTTGCTGCCGGCTCAGAGTGCAGGGATGACACAGAAAGAGCAGCAGCCCTTCCCACTGGCGTATCTACAGCCAACGAGTCACTGCTTTGCACAGCCTGTGCTCCTGAAGCTCCATCTCCTCCTACTTCTAGTCGCTGATCAATTGGACTTAATCCGCTATCTCGAGTATCAACCGCAGAACCACCATTCCGCCAGTCCACACCCCCTGCTGTCACGGGCTTAGCAGCCTAACATCACGAGTCACGAACACAAATTAGTACCCAACTATATCCTGCAAAATTCCTTTACGTTCAGTGCTAAGCAAAGAAGCAGGGACCTTTGAGATTTATTCCCTAACACAGTACCCAACACAAGCCAAGAGAAATTCCTACTTACATTGTTCCCTTCAAAAAGTCCACCTCGCTTATTCTCCACTGGCGCATCATTATATTTCTTAGCTTCTGATGGTTGACAGCACTCAACCATAATGTCTAAGAGCAGATCTACTATAGCTTGTTGTAACACTTTAACCCCCATCAACAGGTTCATCAGACTAGGTGAAGATGCTTCTCCTCTCCCTGCTGCGTTTTTACCTCCAGCTCCTCCCGCACTTGCAGGAGAAACCTTAGTAGGCAAAAGCAACCGCTTCACCTTTGCTGGATCGTCTAAGTACACTCTCAAGCCTACAAAGTACATTCCACGCGTCCCATCTTGTCAATACTCAACCAATGTACAATAACCTGTTTGCTTTTGGTCTTATTTGACTGTATTAATTTTTTAATGCTTCCAAGAAATCATGCACAATATGCTGTATGATTTCTTCTCATAATCGTGATGAGTGAAGCAAGTACATCTACGTGCTCATGCTCACAAGACTGAAGTTCCCTGGTCACGCAACTAAAAAGTCGCAAAAGCAACTCAACGGGAGAATCAGGCCATTAACTCTTCTGACTCAACTTACCTGCTAAAAAGGCTGCCACAGCTCCTGCATCCATCAGCAGTTTCTCCCGTAACGTAACCTGCAGCTGAGATGGATCCAACAAAAGCGGAGGATTGTCCCCATAGCTCAAGTGGAACCCAGCCCGTGCAAGCAGGCTCCGAAAGATGTCTTCTTCATCACCACTAATGCCTTCACTGTCGTCGGAGTCCAAGAGTTCATCCGGATCAGTGGATAGCACATCTTGTTCATCATCAGATATCAGCACCTGCAAGCAACCAACAACTTACTATTTTCTATCAAAGTGACCAATCGCAAGGTAAGTATCAGTTCAAGAAATCAACTAGAAATGTTAACAGTAGCACATTATTACGTTCGCAAGTTGTTCGTACAAAACTAGTACAGTTTACTAAAAATCCGATATAGAACATATTTGATGCAATTGTGTGTTACCTCAAGGTCAGAAAACTCAAACCATGGGCAGCAGTCCAGTATCTCACAGACAAACACAACAGTGTCTCGCACCAAAAAGCCTGCATCGGCCTCCACCATATCTGAGACCTTCATAAACTGCAGAACGGAGTTGTTCCAGGTTTTGGTGCAAATTGATGATTCCTTCCAAACTGTACGATCTGCGTGCTTCTGGTTCATAACTGCCATACGATATCTCACCCAAAAGTTCCGATCTGGATCTGATCCTGTAGACTGGTCACTTTCCAGATATATACAGAGAGTGTCAAAAGACTCATATACACCTGCAACGGGAGCAGAATTTCAGAATAAATCAGAACAGGAAGGTTCACTGCCAATGAAAAAACGGTAGCCCAAGCATCGATGGCCAGAGCAAAATGATTGAATCCCTCTTTGGTCTGAAACATGCTAGACCATCGTAGTCAAATGCATTCATCTACTGCGTAGATCAAGATACAGTACAGTGAGAATCGGTCCCAAATTATTTAATTATTGTACATGTCCCCCAAGCGATAAGATCCAAATCCGCGAGATTCTCGTGGGCACCTCCCGATTGCTGGTTCCTATAATCTGAAACCTAATTCAGATATGTTGATATGATGCAGTAATCGTTGAAGATACTGATCGACCGCTTAATAGTCGTAATAACTTACCTATGCGTAACTCACACCCTCCTGCCTGAAAGAATTTGCTAAAGATCTTTCGAGTTTCCATAATCTCCTTGAAAGCCAGAAAATTTTCCACGCGCCATGTAAAGGTTCCACGATTGACAATTCTACCCGTGTCAGAACCTCCTACTGCAGCTGGTGCCTCAGCCTCATACTCGGGAAGCTCCAGCATTGTTGAAGTCTCCTTCAGAATCAACACCTCTGCAGAAAAAACAACCATATCTTGTACGAGAAATCCAGAATCTTGGTCAAATAGGCTAGTTAAGGTGACGAATTCCCGCCACCCCCAATCCTTCGCCGCCTTTGAATACCGATTCTGGGATTCCTTTGTAACAGATCTTTCGTCGGTGCGTTGATTCACAACAGACAAACGATGACTCACAAAGCAGCTCCAATCAGCAGAAGTATTGCGCGGATCTGTCACTTCGAGGAACATCGACAAGTGGCAAGGAGGTTGCGACTGTCCTGTAAAGCCAGAATCAAAAACCAATAGTCACAAAAAGAACCATTGAAAGACAATGCGTCGACATGGTAGCTGGACTTCTTTCCCGTCGCAAAAGGATCAAAGACAATACGTATGAGCAAGATTTTAGGTTAGCCACAATATTAAGTGCACACTGAACCATATTAATGCCTGCAAACTGAACTGAGATAAGGAGACCATCTCTGACCACATTCAGAATTGCATTCATTTATGCATTGGAAGTGACGACCAATTCCCTAGACGATCAAAAATGCGTTGCATACCTCGCGGATACACGATGAGTCGACAATCTCGATTACCAACTTGAAATCTGCGACTCTTAATGCAGAGTCCAGTGATCTTTCTCTTTTTCAACAAATCCTTCAGCCTGGTAAAATTCTCAATCCGCCACATAAATTTCCCCTGGTACCCGTCACTCTTCTTCGCATTAGCCCTGGCACTCAACGGCCCTATATTCTTGGAGAACGTGCTCGACTCCTTGATAACATGAAATGAGGCACTAAACACCGCCGTGTCTTCGACCAAGTAGCCCATCTCGGGGGCCACAAAATCTGCCATCTTCATGTAATCATTCCATCCCAGACTGGTATTATCCCCGCTTTTGTTATCCGCGGCAAACCGTCCGTACGAATCTCGGTGCATATGATTCATCCCCGCCCGCTGATTCAGTACTGACATTCGAAACAAACACCAGCAACTCCGCTCCGGGACACTCGATTTCTCCGTGTCCTTACTCTCTAGACACATGGATAAATAATCTACCCCACTGACGGACGACTGATACACACTTAATCTCAAACTACAATCCCCCGCCGGAAACACAGGGCTCATGATTTTCTGCGTTTTAATCATCTCCTTGAACAGAGACAGATTGTGCACTTTCCACGTGAATTTCCCACTGAGCACTTCCGGGACCGGCCCGCCGGTGGCAGGCAGCTCATTTTCCCTCGAAAACGACACCGATTCATTAAGCACTAAAATCTCCGCGGTAATCAGCACCGCCTCATTGACCACAAACCCGGCCTTCCCGTCCAACACGGTGGAACTCGGCGTAAAATCACACCACCCGTGCGACTTCTTCTTCCCGGAGAATCGATGCCACGAGTCTCGCTGAATCGATTTCGTTTCCTCGCGTTGATTCACTACACACAACCTATAGCTCGCGAAGCAATCCCACTTGGAGGAAGAAGATCCCCGCGGATCCGTCACCTGCAGATAGATACTCAAATAGCCCGGCAATGCTTGCGAATCGCCCCGTGGGTACACCAGCAAGCGGCAGTCGTACCCGCCTACCTCAAAATACCGGCTCCACAGCGCGCGCGCTTTCACTTTCGCAAACTGGCTTATCGTCCACTTGCAAACCGCAGCATGCTCGCCCCGCTTCTCCACGATCACGGACTCCTGCCCGCCCTCCCGCGGCTCCCCGTCCGCATTCTCCCCGCCACGCGCCACGCCATTATTCTGCTTCTCTCCGCGCACCGCCACGACCGAATTCTCCATCGCCCCGACACTCCCCGCGGGGGCTGCTGCCGCCATCGACGCGGCCTCCGGCGCGAGGGCGCCGTCCTCGCCCGAATTCGACACGCTCGAGGTTGTCGTCGTCGTCGTCGTCGTCATCGCCTCCCGCTGCTACTCCTGTCTTCACCATACACGACTAACCCCTAACCCTAACTCCCGAACCCTAATCCCCCACATTCGCACCATCACCATCGCCTGCTGCTGCTGCTGCTGCTGCTGCAGTCTCCTCCGATAAAGCTTCTTACCATCCCTTCCTGGCGCTGATTTCGACACCAACTTTTTGACCGTCCGTCCTTCTGTCCTCGGCTCTAAAGCTTACCTTACCGCTGGTCCCGTGCCGTTGCTGCAACCCAAGGCAAGGTCCGAGGACGGGAAGGCCACAACGAGGTGGAAGAGGATGGGAGATGGGAGGGAACATGAAAGGGATGATGATGATGGTGATGATGATGGTGGTGGTGATGAAGTCTCCTGGTTTGGTGCCAAGGGCTGGGCTGGGCTGGTGAAACGCAGACGACGACCCCCACGGAAACGAAAGATGGTCTCTCTCTCTCTCCCTCGCGCCCACCGCACTCACTCACTTCCTCATCACTCCCAAAGGGGGATCACACCTAGAATGAAAAATTCCGAGGCGAACTGAACTCCTTTGATTTTTTATTCATTTCAAGGGATCAGCCTTTTCAACCCTAATAACTAGGGGCGATGCTAAACAAAGGATTTCGGGTTGGGAAGTTACTGAGTGGCAGTGAGTGGTATAATTGGGCCAAGGAGGATTGACCCATCCAAGAGTAAATGTAAACAATTGCCCCCCTGTTTTGTGCCACATAAATTTTGTATTTCTAGACCTCTTTTGGTAACTAATTTGGGACCTCTGATTGTAAATCTGAATTTATATTTTGCAAATTTGATCATGGGTGGCAAACAAAAAATTTCAGTGTTTTCTTTAGGAGTAAAACACGGGGTCATAAGGGGGTCAATCCTCCGTGGTTGTATGTATCATTGTACGCGAGGGTTAGTTTTCAAAGTTACACAAGGTAGTGATGGATATCGAATTTCCACCTGAGATTTGGGACACACGTAAAGGTATAGGGAGAAGTTTGACAAGGAAGGAAGGGAAAAAAAATAGAAGAAGAAATGAGCTGATTGCTCTTAAGATGAGTTTATAAGTTATGAATACTACAACAGGTCACATTCAAGCACCCAAAATCTTGACACTTTCTTTGAAGATCTACAATCTCCTATGGTCAAAGTTCAATTTTTTTAAATGAAAGATTGAATCCAAGTTGCTTCAAATTCTCATTATTAAAAGGTCTTCAAAACTTGTGGCTGGCATTTTTAGGTGGCTCAAGGTAGGCAATGAAGGGCCAAATATAGATGAAAGGATAGGCAATAATGTTTATAAAACAATCATTTGGCTTCAAAATTCCACAAGTACAAGGTTTCAATTATAGCACTTTAATAAGTACTATCACTTCTCAAAGATTGAAAATTGGACCAATGTACACATCATTTATTATGCCAATATGTATACTATTTGAATTTGAAGAACTCGTTTTTGCTAAAAATTTCCAACATCAACAAATTTAATTATTTTTTCCATCAGCAAAAGAATCACTTTGTTGATTCTTTGAGTGCTTTGTGGCTAACAGTTATTGTTCTCTACTATATAAGGCCATAGAAATGGCTATGCTCTATCAAGAAAATTGCTTAAGCTATCTTCTATTAGAGACAAGTTTAGCATAAATCAATAGTTTTTTTTTCTCAAAAAGTACCATATGTCATATTATAATTGATTTAGGATGATGTAAACCTTTTAAAATCTGATTGTAAGGACCAATTTTAGCATAACATTATAGAAAATAACTATCAAGTACAATGATATTGCATCACAATAACTTCCAAACATTAAATTCTATTTTTTTCAAAATTACAACATGTCATATTGTGATTGATTTAAATTCACTTTACATTGGAGTTTGGGGACAACTCAAAATTGGCTCAATTTACAATCTATAGGGGCAATTGGTATGGGGTCTAGGTTGAAAAATTGGATCATGGATTATAGCCAACCAACTATTAACACTTGAGCTCAAATTTTTGGCACCAATAAACAATTGCATAAGTGTCATGTAAACAAGCATTGGAATGAAAAAGAAAACCAATCTAGTTTTTGATAGAAAGTCAATGGGTCTAATTTATGGCCCAATTTAATGATCTAAGCACTCCCATTGGTTGATTTTGGTGATTTTGAAACTATGTCAACATTTGGGCTTTAATTTAAAGTATGCCCTAGGGTGACATGGACCTTTCAAAATTTGACAATGGAAATCCAATTTCACTATAAGAAACTCAAGTTTTTTTTTACATTTGACAAAACAACGTTCATTTTGACGTGGAAGGAATCAATGTAGATGTCACCTAAAACTCAATATACAAATGGGTAAAAAACATTCAAAAATCCCAAAAAACATGATCAATTTGGCCTAGTTTTTTTCTAACATCCTTCAAAACATGGTCTTCCAAGGTCCCCACGATACACCACTTGACAAGACAACTCAACTCCTCATAAGTGATTCACAAGTGGGTAGTGCCACATAGGAATTTTTTTCATCTGTTTGGTTGCCAATGTGGCATCTAACTTGGCAGTGGAAAAAGTGACATGGTAACCATTGATGATGATGTGCCATGCCTAGTAAGCACAATTCCATGTTTTAAAAACAAATTATTTTGCTTTTTGAAACGTCAATTTAGACATCTAAAATTTTTTTTGAGACATCAATTAGTGCATACTACATGTGTAGGGCAAGATGAGTAGAAAATAATTATTTAAATAAAATATAAAATAAATTGAACCAAAAAAATTGTTGAATTCAACAAGAATTTTAAAAAAACCTTACCATCCACCATAATGAGAAATTTTGATTGCAAAATGAAGGAATTCCTTCTATTAGAAGAGTTTGGAGGGGGAGAGGAGGGTTGTTTTAGGGCCTATTTTCCCATAGTTCCCCTGCAATCAAAGAATGCCAAGCTATAATTTATTTATTTTTAAATTAAAAAATTAAAATCCTTAAAATGATAAAAAAAATTGAAAAAAAAATTAGTTATGGAGTTTATTTTTAAATATTTTTTAAAATGACGTGGCAATTGTTCTGCCACATTAGGCAACAATTGTCGTGAGTTTCGATGAGCTGAGAACCCTAGAGAACTCATAGCCCTCCAAACTAGGTGAATCTCTTATAATGATTGAAAGTTAGTAAGAATGAAGGGTACATAGTGATATAGAGTCAATTTCAAACAATTTTTTTATAAAATAGTGACAAATTGTCAACTACCAATTACCAACAAGGTACACATGACATTATTCCAATGGTTGTTAAGCTTTTACAAAATTTCAACATGGAAAGCCCACTCCAACTACCCATTTGTATAGGTGGAAAACCTATGGAACTTGCAAACCATATGGGAAATATTTTTGGTTTGTACTTGTAAATATATATGTATTTTGTATTCTATATTTGTATTCTATAAACATATATGTATTGTATCATATAATTTGTAATTTAAACTGTATATGTATCTTGTATCTATATTTTGTATTCTGTATTTGTATTCTATAAACATATATGTATAGTATCATATAATTTGTAGTTTAAAACCATATATGTATCTTATATCTGTATTTTATATCCGTATTCTTTATCAAAATTAGCATGGCCAAGATCAATCATCTATTCAACAAGGATCAACAGGTTTGGTTTTTCAAGAAGATCAATGGCATTTACAGAGGTGGAGAATTTTTCATGAACTAGATCAACAATTTGTGATTTTCCATAGGGAGAGGGTAGGGGAGGAATTGTAATTCAAAGATGTTCACATCTTTTCAAAACTTCGAAAGTGTAAAGGATGTAGAGATCATCTTTATCTCTATTCTCCATCCATGGTGAGACAAAAGATATGGGAAAATTAGAATATGGGAACTTGACCATTGTACATCTTGACATTGTTTCAAATATCTAAACGTTGTTTCAAACATTTGGATCATATTGTTTCAAACATTCTATATTGAACACAATTCTTGTTCTACATATCCCATATCGATTGTTTTACTTACTACTACCCCATTTGTATAAAGACCTTTTCTTCTCACTTACGATCTTCACCCATTCATTTCCCTTTTTTTCGTAGAACATGGCATGACATTGTCTTTCCCCTAAATTTTCACATATGATCAACATTTTATCATAGACTATAATAATTTTTACTAACTTATCCATAGTCAAAATGGATATACTTACTAATGTGGCAGTCTATGTTTTTTTGAATGTTCCAAGAAACATTAATTGGTATATCTTCAGTCAGGTCAAATAAAATGTCAACTTCAATGATAAAATAAACTTGAATTTACAATAACGTGCCAGCTTCTTCCACAACGTCCTTGAAAATCTATCTTCTTGGACCAAATGCCCTTTGACATGTTTATGTTTTATTGGACATTGCACATTTATTCAATGGGCAAACACAACCCAAAACGTGGATTTCTTTTATACTGTTTGGCACTACCTCATGGAAATTAAACCTTCACATATAATAACACCAATAACTTTCAAGCCAAAAATCCTATTTTTTTCAAAAAGTAGCATATGTTATATTATAATTGATTTCTAGTGATATAGACCTTCCAAAATTTGATGAAAAAATTCAATTTTAGCACTCCCTTGCAAAAACTAACCCTCGCATATGGTAATTCTAATCAACAACTTTAAAACCTAAAATCCTATTTTTATTAGCTTGAACTTAGGGCTACAACTTAACTAATTAAAAATAAATATTACATATTTTACATACAAATATCAATAAAGTCCACTTTATACTATGACTGTCTAAGTTGAAAAGCTATGGGATTCAATGGCCAAACTTTATTGAGAAGTAGTCCATCAAAAAAAATTGTTATTATTTTTAAATTTTGATAAATAAAAGAAATAAAATTTTCTTTTATTATTCCTTCATTATAAAAATATAGATGTTTATACTTTTTGAGGGGAGTGTTAACATATGAGTGTAGAATCTATGAGCCCATTGAGGAGCCAATGAGCCTAGGAATCTATGTTATAAATACCATCTATGGTTATAAGTGTCCATGTTATCTAGGTACCTATATTATAGATACATATAGTATAAACACCTTCAAATGGTTGTAACTAAGTTCAATTAGGATGACTTTGTGTCTTATTTCCTTTGTAGGTGCCACCCTTGGTTTGAATTTTTAAAAATTGACCTTCTTTGGCCTTTGCACTTGTCTCTTTATCACCTTTGGCAATGCTTGCCGTATTGCATGCACCTTCTCCAAATTTTGATTGAAAATTACAAATGCATTCTCTATTGCCCTTGCTTTCTTTTCTTTGGACATTGTTTGTGAAGAATCTTTTAGCCATGGTTCCAATGCTCACAAATAGAAAACCAAGTATTAGCTTCTCAACAAAAAAAAGATTTTTTAAGAAATTTTTGAGCTACCTGTTGAGCATTGAAAATTATATATCATATGATAGCTTTTTAACCATGTAGTCAAAAGTTATGAAAATTGTCAAGCCTTATAGCTACTCCTTAAACACATATTGTGTGAAAATTTCAAATAAAAAAATAAAAATTCCATTCATAGTGAGATGCCCAAAATATCTATATTGTCAAAAAATGTAGTTTGGGTATTTAGGGGTTAGGAGGTATAACAAGAATGAGAATTCCATCTACAATACAAAATTGTATAAGGTTAGATTCAATATTAGAATTGCCTTACAAGATCAAATCAATACATTAGATGTTTTTTGAGGCCTATAGAAGATTGTTTCACGGCTATTCCCAAAGTTGTGAATTAGCCACTACTGGCCAAAATGTTCAATCAATTAATTTATTTTAAATTAAATTTATTTTTCAATAATTAAGTAATATTATCTAGTGTGGTAGTTTCTTGACTATGTCAAATTGTTGATGTAGCAACGTTCCCACTTTTCCCATTGTCTTAGAAGGGTTGCTATTATGTGAGCATAGGAGTGTAAGCCCATGAATCTAGAATACTACACACCTATATTATAGGTGTATATACTATAGAAACTATCTATGATTGTAGGGTATATATATTATAAATACCCATATTATAGGTGTTTATGATATATATACCTTCTATAGTGTATGGTATCTATATTATAGGTACCTATATTGTAGGCTCAATGCTCATGAGCTTGCATTCTTGGGCTCACATACTAGCACCATTGGTTGTCCTAGAACTCGCAGCCTTCTAAAGGCCTCAAAAAACATCTAATGGTTCAACTTATACCTTGTATAGCCATGTATATTTAGATACAATAATCTTACAAGTTATCTATTTTGCCATTCAATTTTTTTTGCATAGTATATAAAAAAATTGGATATTTTGTTTTACATAATTAATACTCAATTTGTACTCAATTTCAATCAAGTATACTAAATTTCACTTTCACAAAAGAAATTTTCATTTTTGGTGAATTTTTTAAGTCAATTTTTGTAGTTTAACATAATATTTTATTGAAAGCAATTGATGATGAATTTTTTTTAATTCAATTGCATAGATATGTAGGGAATATCTATATACACATCTTTTATATTAAAACATCCCATTAAGTACAAAATTATAATCTAAGAAGAGTTTAATGTGAGGTGTCATATGACTACACTTTGTAAAGTAGATATCTTTATGTTTTAACTAGAATTTTCTATTTGACCTTCACACTGTAACTAATTTTGTACATTTGAACATGATCACACAATTACCTTGCCAAAATCTAAGTACAATAAAAAGATATCTACTGTTCAAAATTAGGGCATTATCCTCCAACATTGAAATTTCTGTATTGAAGGAAAGATGTGTATATGGATGTTTCCTACATATCTCCGCAATTAGATTCAAAAAATTCATCACCAAATGAATGTTTTTCAATGAATTATCATGCAAAACCATGAAAAATAAACGAAAAAATTCATCACAAATGGAAGTCTTGCTTTTTTTAAATTGAAATTTGGTATATTTGATTGGAATTGCATAAGAATTGAATGTTAATTGTTTCAAACAAAAGAATGCAAATTGTATTCTACATTATGCAGTAAAAATTGAATGGCACAATAGATACTTTGGAAGATCATTGTACTCGGCTATATATTCTCTAATTCTATTTCAATGAATCAAATGGCAATTTAAAATAATGATAAACTACATACAAATTGAATACAAACACAATTCTTAAATAATAGATGGTAGCAAACTTACCAACTTCACTTATGATGTGGTAACTTTGATGGCAACTCTACAGCTTTAGAATTATGATGCATCTAGCCATCCAAAGGCAATATAGGTCTTTTAAATCAATTCATAAAGAACAAATTTGCAATAAAAAAATCCAGTATGTAAGTGTAGGTCTTCTTATTAAACTTTAAGCTAATTCTGACTCATCGTTACCATGTGAATAAATCTCTCTCCATCTACCACAAGCATTTTCCACCCCCTTCAAAGCAACCAATTTTTTCATCCAAAAGATTTGCTTTAAATGCCAACACCTATCCTAAACCACAACTCTAAAATTTGTAGCACCCATAGATGTGAACTCCGTACAAGATACTAGTCTTTTGACCAATTTCTTCTCTTTCAAATCCTATAGATTCTGCTCTACTTGAAAAATCTATAGATACAAAATCCCTTTATCAAATCCTTTCTTTCCAAAATTCACAAATCCCACCTCAACTCTAAAATTTGTAGAATCTACAAATCAAAAATTCTACCAATTCCTACAAATTTTATCCTAAAGCCCAAAATCTCTTTGCAAAGTAACTACCTTTCCAAAACACACCTTGATGAAATATCCCACCCCTCTCATCCTAATCTCATCTTGATCCTCTCAAAATCACCAACTACAACTTTAAGCATGCTTGACAAAAATACAAATCATATACAAAAAAGATTAGATAACTAATGGCAATAAGAATAGAGGCTTACCTTCCTCACCAAAGCTCTAAGACCACAATAGCTACATTATGATGCTCCATCAAGCTTCAATTCTTTAGCC
Organism: Pseudoscleropodium purum; assembly: GCA_963969395.1. Classification (NCBI taxonomy): domain Eukaryota; kingdom Viridiplantae; phylum Streptophyta; class Bryopsida; order Hypnales; family Brachytheciaceae; genus Pseudoscleropodium; species Pseudoscleropodium purum. Next base: position 19,208,452 of record OZ017795.1, on the reverse strand, counting down.
CCACCACTAAACTCCAATAGATAGGTCCATTTGACACCACAATTGTAGAATGGAGATAGTTTATACTACCTTACTTTGAGAAATGTATAGGAGGAGTGAAATGGGAACCCTTACTCTCTTAGAGACCACAAGGCTCAATACCATTGATGAGTGTAAGGATTTAACTAGGGTGTCCAAGTGCAAATTGATTGGGAGCTAAAATGTATAAGCTTAATACAATGTAGATTGCAAGAAATGGAATTGTACCTATTAGTGAGTGCATAGGAAAGCCTTTTCTTCCTTGCCTTCCATGCCTTTATTTTGTTTTTGGCTTTTGTAAGCAATTAGATTTTGAGTTTATTTTCTGCTCATTTCTATTTCCAATATACCCAATTTGATTCATCCATTCATATTTTATGTATATATAACCTAAATTATTGAACATGAAGTTTAAAAAAATTCTATAATTGAATTTTTTAATCATTTTAAATTAAAGATAACATTTATTAATTAAAAAATATTTCAAAGTTATGCTTTGTCTTTCAAAATTGAGACGATTTTTTATGAATTGATTATTGAATTTTGGCATCATACATATGATATCAAAAAATAGTGAAGAGGAATACAAAATATTCATTTGATAGGACCTTTGGCATTATCCTTCCAATACACAACATGATGGTCATCTTGAATGGAGAATGATTTTGTACTCAATGAAACATTCCAAGATTTTGTAAATGGACTTAATTACTTATTGGAATTTGAAAAGTGGCATATGCTTGGGCATATGAAGATGCAATGTGATGAAACTTGTCACTGGTCACTCCGATGATCAAATGGTAGTTATATAAAATAGTCAATGACATTGTAGTCAATTAGACATTTTGGCATCATGCATAACTGGATATCAAAAAATAGAGAAGTGTTGTTTAAAGTAGAAATGTGATGTGATCCTTGTCAAAATCTCACAATGGAAGATATTATCTGTAATGGATAAGGATCTTGCAATTGATGGGACTCTCCAAAAATTTGCTCAATGTAAAACAATTCCTATAAAATGAATGATGGTATATTGTATCAAACATAAAACTAAGGCTCTTGTGATGAGACTTTTCAAACGCTTGATGAAGGAATATAAATTTGGTTGTGGTTGTTTTATAGTAGAGAATGTTCAAATTATTCAAATAAATTTCAAACTTTGTCATAGAAAGAACTTATTTTGTACTTTATACAATTAATAAAATGAAATACTTGATTCTTATATCTTTTAGACTAGAAGCATCATGCATTCATATTGCATTATTTTCTAGAAATCAAGTAGGCAAAATATCTATTTTATATTTAATTAAATAATTTTTATAGAAATCTGAGGTTCAAAGTTTAAGCTCGTAAATTATTACATAAGAAATTTTTTCATGAGTACTCATGTACTATCCTAAACTTCCAAGAGATCTAGTTTGATAGATTTTTTTAACCCCTAAAATTTAAAGAGTCCCTTCAAGGAACTTTTAAAGTTTTGAAAGTATCTATGGTCTCAACTTTGGCACAATTTCTTGATTTTTTTAAGATAAAAAAATTCATTAGCTTTTTAGGAATATTATTTTTATTTCAATTGGTGCCTACAAACAAAAGTTATGTCACTACAAGCCCCGAAGGCCCACATAGGCAAGGGTGGGCAACAAAAAGAACAAAAAATAAACTTGAAAATTTTTCAATTTTTTTTTTTTAATATATTATATTTTTGTTTATGTGGAAAGATTTGATTCATTTCATTTGGATAAGTGATGTGAAAGTTAATGATATTTTTGATTGCCTTTAAGTTGATTTTATATTTGAGATATCTTTGTTTATACATATACAAACAATATTTGTAACATATGCATGATTGCAATCATATATTATTTTTGATGATTTTGAATGTATTTTTTTTTTGAATGTGCAAGCAAAATAAAAATCAATTTTTCAATAAAGTAAGACAAAAAAAAAAAAAATTTAGAAATTTTACAAAGACCAAACTCGCCTTTTTCTTTTGACAACAAAAATTTCATACTCTTTTCAAGACCTTTAGGCAATCTGATAGCTTCAATTTTCAAACATTCTTGTGTAGCAATTTGTGTATTATCCAAAACTTGTATATGAGCCCAAGTACTCTTTCTACTTGCTTTTTTCCACCCATCTTCATGTGCACTATTACTGCAATTGCAATGGTTTGGAATCATCAAAATTTCATAAAAAATAGTTCAATCATTAAATAGTATATTGATGTCCAAATAATGTAAGATATATCTACTATTTATTTTGGTCAACTTAAATTTGCTAGACCTATCACACATTTTTAACAATTAGATGTCAAATGGTGGATACAAATTAAATAATTTAAGAACATGATGGAATGTAGGAACATGCCCAACATTTAATTTGAAAGTTGATCGACTCCCCTAATTGTCTCATTGCATTTAGACCATATTCATGTTAGTTGATATGGGTTGAATTCTTCAAGTATCCAAAGCTTTGTATGTCGCTTGGTCCTATGATTGATATATATATATATATTGCAAAACATAAAATTCATAAATAAATAGTTGGATATTCATTTATAAAATGTAATTGGTTCTGGAAGGGTACTACTAAGTTTGGTTTTTAAGTCAATTATCTCACATATTCATTGTCTAATTAGAATAATCTTTAAACTTGCATTTGTTGGAAGTTCTTAGATTTATAGAAATATAAACATTATATTTTCAATTTATTTGAAATAAAACCTAGTGATCTTGTAAAGCTAAAGATTTTAAATGTTTTGTTGCATTTGGGAAAAAATGAGATTGCTTTAAAATCCTAAATCTATAAATAATTATGAATGGAATGAATGGAATAATTATGAATGGGTATAGTGTGTGGAGGATCTTGCATCCAATGTTTTAATTTGTTGCATTTGGAAGAAAATTGAGGTTAAGATTGTGAGTATTACAATTATTATGGTCAATTTTAACAAAAATAATGTATCCACTTCTTCTTTTTTTGTCAATTCTAGCATCCCATATCTTCTATAAGGTTGAAAAACATTCACTTTATGACTATCACTATTGATTTTTGTCAAAATCAACAAAAAATTGATCCAGATCAATGCGACCAAAACAAAATAAAAAATTGAATTTTCTATTAGTAATATATGGACCATTGAGGCACACCTCATAATACTATGGGAGTATAAGGTCTAATTTAAAAAATATATATTGAAATATTCTACATCATTAATAAATAGAAGCATGGAAAGAAATGAATATAAAAAATATGTCATTACTAAAAAGTTCCCCAAGTTAGGATTTCACCAAAGAAGTGCCACACATATGTACTTTCAAGGGAGATTTTTTTGTGCTTTTGAGTAGATCATTGAATTTTTTGCTTTTTTGCTTCCCTTGCAAATGGATTTGAACCAACTAAAGAAGTGTACCTCCAAAGGGTCACCTTTGGATCATTAGTTTAGATTTTTGTAAGTGCAAATATCAATTGAGATTTAAAAAAAACATGAAAACCTCAAATGTCACAAATTAATTTATAATTGTCTTTCAAATTAAAAAAAAAATAATAATAATAATAATAATAATAATAATATTGTAGGTAATATGGATCTCAAAATAAATTTTAGATGTTTCTATTTAATATATTAAAATTTATTATAAACAATATGTTGGACTCACAATATGGGAGTGCAACAAAGAAAAGTGTTTTTTATAACCCTCATAGGAAGTTCAAAACACTTACATTGTGTGAATAAACCTATTTGTTAAATTAATACAAGTAGTTGGCATATCCAATACTCACAAGATTGAAGGGGAAATAGTTGGTCTTTTTGATTCTTATGCCTTAATTGTACCTAAATCTAGTTCAAACTTATATTTTTGCCATTGCTTCCGCTTGGGTCTTGGAGATTCATCTTGATCATTTGATTCATCTACATCACTCATTTTTGTACCTGTAGATGGAATTTCTTTAATTGTATTATAAATTTTGGTAGGAAATTGTAATGGGGTGCTAAGAGATGCTTGACAACTTCTAGTTAGCCGATGGAGCTCTCCATGTATGGCATTGTGCTCTAATTTAGGGGGCAAGTCTCCTCCATTAAAGGCATTACTCCTATACTCAAGCTCTTGTTGAACCTTCTTTACTAATTTCATAATAGTAGCCCCACCAATTTTAGGATCAATCTTCAAGTATAGTTCTACAAATAGAAATTTAGTGTTAGTGCTAATGTTCAACTAGTTGCTAATTTGCAATGAATGTTCATCCTTGCTCTCCATGTGGTATTGCTTTACCAACACTATATTTCTAAAACTAGTTTAGGTTGCTTTTGCTCATCTAGCTATGGTATAGAAGAATTCCATAGTCATTTGACCCACAAGCACAAACTTTAATAGTCATAATAATTGAATAACCTTTGAACTCATGGATAGTTAATTACTTCATAATTAAAGAAATATATCTATTCAATTTTCTTCTAATGTTTAATTTGCATACCAGATAGACAACCCAACATCCAACCAAGGGTAGCTTTATGTCGAAGCTCTCGATTCTCAAGCTCCCATCGTTTCTTAGATTGATCCATTCTTTTCTTTCGTTGTAGAGCCATTTCTTCAGCTCTTTGGAGCTCAATTTGTAAGTCATCTACATATGCTTTTAATTCCTGAATGAACACAAATGAGGTTAGTAATTTGAAACATCTACATGTCTATTAAGATAGAAAAATGCTTTTGTTGACTATATTTATTAAATTACATAAAATTAGTAAGATATTCCCAATTACAAGAATTATACAAGATTTGTAGTGTCAACATCCTATTGCTTTGCCTATTTCTAATAAAAAAAAAAGAAGACTTCAATAGCCTAATAGCTCATTGAAAAAATGTTGAGTGCCATGTTACTTCATGCATACCCCCTTGAAACCTCTTCCACAAATTCAAGCTCAAAATATAGCACAATTGACATAATATTATTATTTTTATTTTTGTTAATGCCTTCGTTAAAGTTTAAGTGTGTTTGATATACATAAATTTGAATTAGTATACAAAAATAAAACTAGAATCTAGAGATATACAAAGCTTTGACCTTAGCCGTATTATGCTCTATTTGATAGTTCCACTCATATTGTCTTGTTTCATCCTTTAGGATGTTAATTGCATTATTGTCAATGCCTTTGCCAATTTCTTTTTCATACTTGTGAGTCTTTGTTGACAAAATCTGCTTTGCTACTATTGACCCTCGAGCCAACTGATCCTTCAGAGCTATGTTTTCATGTCGCAAAATGGCTTCGCGTTGTTCATATTTTTGTTGTTGATGCTCAAATTCAGCTTCTATGTTGTTGAGGTACTCCAATAGTTCCTTGCTTTTCTCTTCATATTCATCAATAATTTCTTGACGTAAACATGCTACTTGATGTCTCTTTTGGTCAAGTGTTGACGCTTTCAAATAAACTTCCTTCTACAGTTAATGGATCAATCTTTGATTAGGAGCTTGATATTTTTGTACCAAATATGCAAACTAATGTGCCAAGTCTCTAGTAGAAAGGCAATGTAGAAAGAATTTTTATAACAATTGATGGAAGAATGCAAATATGTGATCTTTTAGTAATTAAATACATTAGAAAATGACATATGCCATTAATTTTTACATAAAGTATATAGTTGGATGGATGTAGCTAGTACAATGAGATTTTTGGATGTACCATGTTACTAGGAGTTGGCTTTGTCAAGGGGCCTAAATCTTTCATGTTTTCTATGCTCAATAGTCTTTCATAAACGAGATCAAATGCTCATAATTAATCCTGCACTCTTCAAAGTATACACAATTAGTGTATCTATTGTCAATATTGAAAACCAAACTATCTATAGAACTCATTTAGAATTTGGATAGAAATGATTAGTGCTACTACAATATATGATTATTTTCAAGTATAAGCATCAATCTCATTGAAGTTAAGGTTATAATATCTATTGTGCAATGAAAAATCTAGCTAAATTTTGTCAAATCAATGTAGGCTAGGGTTTAAGGGTTATGGAATTTCAACAACCACCACCAAGGATTACTCTAGAATTTCCTAGCAAGCTAGTGCCTCTACAAAAATGGTATCACTAAAAAGAGATAGAGAATTTTGTAATCATTTAATTTGTAATTTGAACCAAATCTTTTTCATTTGCAATAAAATTACAAACTCCAAAATTTTAAAGAATCTAAGATATAATAGTCTTTCTTACTTGTTATGCCTTGTTCACAAAAATGATGACCATCAATAAGAGACCATTAATAGACTTCAAGACAAATTAAAGCCACATCATTCCTACTTCTCAAAAATCAAGATTCTCAATTGAGGTGTAATTCTTTTGCAATTTCTCTCAAAATTAAACCCTAATTTAAAAATAAATGAGATGCAAAATGAAGTTAAGATGATAGTATTTGATAGTAAGAACTCACATGATCCTGTCTTTAGGCAATGCAAATTCATATTTGTTGCAACAATGTTGGTAACCTTGTTAATTCTATATGGAAAAAAAATCTCAAGAGCTAATTTCTTGTTCACATGGATCCAATGCATTGATCTCATATTACACTACAAGACCTCCGAAGTCTCTTTGCTATAGAATTTGGCATTCTTCTCAATCCATACATCCATTCTTTTCCCTTCAAAACAAGGTTGTCCTATTCTATCATTAAAGAATAATGCTTGGGAATTAAAAAAATTCAATCTCAAACTCTTACATAGAGTCTTAATTTCTTTATGATGTCTAAAATCACTAAGGATAACAATTCTTGAATAAAATAACACAATTGATTTTCTATGTCAACAAATAATTGATGGTCATTCCCTAGTTTTTCTATGAAGAGACATTCTAAAGATTGAGACCTCCCGAATGTAAGTGAACATTTTTGTAAAGTGCATGAAACTCCTCGTCTTCCTCCCGAATGTCTTTTGGATTAAGCTTGCCCTTTGGAGAGTGTAGACTATTGAGGTCGTTCAAATCTAGAATAAATGAAAGTTGATCATGCTCCTCTTCAATTCAATTACATGATGAATCCTTAGTCATCCACTACAAGAAAAACCTGTCTGGCACAACCGACTAAACTATGACTGGATGTCCTAAATGACTACACTATGACTAGAGCTCTGTTATTTCACATTTTACACGACGTTTTTGTAAGGTAGTCATTTTATAGTCATTTTGTAGACGTAGGGATGAAGACTGTTGGAACTGTGACCAAACAATGCGTTCATCTGCTGGTTTTCTGTGAGCGCATTGTTCAATGGCATGATGTGGGCGGATGACGACTTTCGGTTGACATACTCAGTTGTATGGTAGTCCGTTAATGACTGTGTTTTGCCTGCATGAATGACTTCTTCCTACTAAGGAATGACTGATCTGTACTAGGAGATGACTGTGACGTCCACAGTCAACATACTCAAACTTGAAATTATATTCTTTCCCATGAGATTAGTGGAAATCAAGGCATCCTACGGTCTTGAAAATGAATTTCAAAAAAACTCACATGCACTGAAACAAAATTATAGTCATCCACATGTGGAAGACCTCTTTCATTTTGTTGTGTAAGGCAAATGGAAGGGTGTGAGCATAATTCCTAGAGAAAAAGAATGCTTATCAACCTAGTATATTGCATGTGCTAACAAATTGTCCTCAGGTGACAAATCAATGGCCCCAATTAGAGACGGTACTTGTGAAGGTGTTGACACCACTTCTGGAGCTGTAAGACCAGGAGTTTCTACAGTGGTACTTATGAATACATTAGGACTATCCAACATCTCCCTTTTAGCTCGTGCTTCTTTTTGCAAAACTATTTTCCATCCTGGTTTGTGTGGCACATCAGAGAAGAAGACTTGTGTTGCTTGGTTGGAAAAAATAAAGGGCTCTGACATGCGTGGTAGTTTGTGCTTGAAGTTGACCATCAGAAAGCCAGCATCATCGCGGACATACGTTGCATTGCCTCTATTATCTGTAGTCTTCATCCATTGGCATCGGAAAAGAATGATTGGTGTATGCAGTGGCCCATAGTCAAGCTTCAATATGTCCTTTAGAACTCCGACGTAGTTCACGGACACATCCGTTGCATCTGCAGTCGGTACTTCAAAAACCGAAGCTACTCTGGAATTATATGTTTGGAAACGATGTGTATCTCCATCATCTACTCTGAAATGGCTACCGAATGATTTCATCTTCGTATATCTTGCTGCCTTCTGTGATGGTTTTCTGATGAGCATCAATCGATCCTTGTCGTCAGGGTTTGTCACATCGAATGCCGAGTTCTATACTACATTCGGGAGCCAGTCCTCAAATGCTGGAATAGTCGCATCTTGCTGAACTTCGGCCTTCCAATTCCTATAGTTGAAGGTAGAAATGTGAACCTCCAATACATAGAACTCAAAATAGAGACCACTTCCTACAAGATTTCAACTACAGCAAAAGGAATTCACGGTTTAGGTGATCAGTGGTTTCTTCTGATCAGTGACTCGGTTACAACTACACTTAGTCATTTTATAGTAAGAGCCGTCATCCAATGACTAGCTGTGACTCACAGTTGACTACACAACAACTCACACTTGACTTTGTCATTGCTACTAACATAGAGTATTTCAGCATTGTTCATCTTGGTATTGCACATTCTTTTCCATTGGAAGACATAGAAAATAAAATAAAAAAACTAGTACATCTGTGCCTAACGTACATATGCATAGAAAACAAATAAGGTATACAGTCTACTTACAAATAATATTGTTGTAAACAAGACACATTGGCCAAAACGTACTGATGTGCCACATCCCGGAGTGTAGGAGTCATCATGTACGGTCTTCCTCTGCCCTGTAGCACCTCCTCTGCATCGCCATACTCTTCGTCAGCATCCCATACACGCCTCTCTGTGAACTGAAAGCTCTGTAGGTACTCCGTTACAAATCCAATGCATTCATCTTTGAGGTATCCCTCAGCCATACATGCTTCAGGGCGAGCCAAATTCCTCACATGATTTTTCAGTGTTTTCATGTACCGTTCTATTGGGTACATCTACCTTGCGCTGACTGGACCACATAAGTCCAGCTCTTGAACCAAATGATATGGGTGGTGTGTCATTATGTCAAAGAATGACGGTGGGAATTCCATCTCCAACAAAGCCATGGTCTTCGCCACATCGGCTTCCAAGGAAGAGAATTCAGCGGGATTGTATGCTTTAGTACAAATTCTTCTGAAAACCTTACTCATCCTCATGATAGCCATCCTGGGACCTGGTTCCATCAAACCTCTCAAAGCCAATGGTAATATTTGTTGCATTAAGACATGATAATCATGAGACTTCAGTCCACCAAAGTTTTTCTTACGTAAGTGCTTGCCCAAGTCGGAGGAATAGCCTGTTGGTGTCTTCAAAGACTCAATGCATGTTAAGAATACTTCAAGCTCTGCATTTCTCAATACATATGGTGCTGCAGATTTCACCATCTTCATTGGATTCCTCGGGTGCGCAGTTAGCCACAAATGTGGTCGTATATTCCGCCTCTGTAAGTCTCGCCTTACTTTCACAGTGTCTTTCTTCCCAGTGATGGTTTTCAAAAAGTTCTTTGCCAAGTTCATTTCGCAATGCATGACATCCAAAGTGTAGCGAATAAGCAATTTCTGCATGCACTCAGGAGACGGTATAAGAATTCAATCGTGAATTGTTGTCTGCGCTGGAGCAATGAATAACTATAATTTCACTGCATGACTATGGCACGTCTGAGAAATGACTAATTAGTAGGACAGACACAGTTGAAAGAGAGTCACTGCTAAGTCACTACTGTCCACCTCACAACTAAGTAACACCTATCCTATTGTCTCATTATTGTACTTGTAGTCTGCGACCACCACACTGGAACATCGGCACCTCAATTAACAAGTTCTTTATATGCATAGTTTGTAGGCCAATACCATAGACAGATAATCTAAAGTGGTTTGACAATAGGCCACTAGATCAGTAAATTGCATTAACTTGTTCGTGGAAATCAGAATTGAACTCTAGAAAGTCTTCAATACTTAATTTGACACATATTACCATCGTCTGAAGACAACATTACCTTCCAGTAAGGCAACCTGTACAGGATGCTCAATCGTTTGACACCATGCACTTTAGATGGGTCCCTTGATCTTGCTTCTCGATTTGGCACTGCTTTCCATGCTTCATAGTCGGCTGCATGCTGTAGCCGTTCCTCGACCGTCACTCGTGGAGGCTTCAGTCGATTCTCCATACAACCATCAAATAAGTCTTTCATGTGAGCTGACTTGTAATTGTATCTTTCTGGCAACCAACGCCTAGTCCCACCATATGTCTGCTTCCCCAGCTCCATAGAGTGCTGTGCACCCAAGTTTGAACCACACCAAGGACAAGCAGCAAATCCTTGATGGGAAAATCCACCAACCACCCCATAGCCGGGAAAATCATGAATCGTCCATAGGAGCATGGCCCGCAATGTGAATGCTCTTGCTGAGACTTCCTTTGCTATGTCATAAGCTGGAACACCTTCCCACAATTGCAATAACTCTTCTACTAGTGGCTCTAAGTACACATCAAAATTTTCACAGGTGACAGATTACCTCCTCGGGATCAATAAAGACAACATGATGAAGAACTTCTTTGTGCTCAACCAAGGTGGCAAATTATAATTCAGTAGAAGCACCGGCCAAGTAGACCAGTTGGACCGATTCTGCTTATACGGATTCACCCCATCTACGGCTAGAGCGAAATGGATATTTCTAGGGTCGTTGCTAAAAGTGGGGTCAACATTTTTGTGAAAATGCCACCATGCCTTTGAGTCATAGGGATGCCGGACCAAACCATCCCCGCCTTCCCGATCGCTCCTATTCTCAAAATGCCAGAGCATCAGTTTTGAAATGCTGGGGCTCTTGAACATTCTTTGTAGTCTTGGTATGATGGGGAAGTGCCTCAAAACCTTCACAGGTAACATCTTCCTTTCCTCATCTCTATACCTAGGCCCATCACATTGAGGGCACCGCATTGCATCTGCATGTAAGCCTCTGAAAAGGATGCAACCTGTTTGACAAGTATGTATGCTTGTGTAGGCAAGTCCCAATGTCTGTATCAAAGAACGTGCTACGTGGTAGTTCTTCGGCAAACAATTCCTGTCAGGCAATATGTGACCATGCAAGATATTGAACAACTCGTCCGCAAAGGTATTACTGACTCCATGCACTATGCACAAGTTCATAAGCAAAATTGTGGCTGCTAGCTTTGTGCACTTGGCGCCACTAAAAAGATCTTGAATTGCCTCTTGTAAGTGGTGAGGATCAAACTGTCGGTCCTCCCAAGCGGCTTCTCCAATTTCACCGGCAGGCACCCCATCAGCAAGACCTTCGTCATTCTCTGGTGGGCCTTGCATTGACCCAATGCTGCACTCATCGTGTAGTGAATCGACGGTCATAAAGGCTTGTGCCACTTCTTCAAGAACTCTGTCTTCAATATCATTTGTCCCATCGTCATGAGTGAATGCATTCTCAAAGATCCCTCACGTATCCACTTGGGCATCCACACCCACGCTACAGTTGTCATGGGAGCCCCAGAATTCGTCCTCCCATTTATTGTCGGACAAGTCTCGAGTGCTAGGCCCTCTCTACACCCTGAACCGTGGATGCCGTCCATTTTGCATGAGGTGTTCCCGCACATTTTTTATGAGCAGCTTGCATTGACCTTGGCAATCCATACACGGGCAATGGATTTTGGAAGCATTGAGTTGACGAGTTCGTTGAAACTCGCGAATCCATAATCTCTCATTGCGGAGACGTTGCCTTTGTGGATTTGAAAGGGGCAAGCGTGCTGGTAGCATTTTGATCGTACACTTCTGAACTTCAACAACTACACAAGGATGTCATTTTCAAATGTGAGTTCCAAAATTTTTCTGAGTACTAACCTTGACAATAGAATTATGGAATGCCAGAAAATTTCCAAGTAGACCACACTTAAATTTCTTCACATGCAATGAAAACAGACTATGATATGACTATTGTGAACTCATAGCCAACTTCATGAAAGTACAAAATGACTGAAGAGCCCGAAGGTCAATTGAGTGACAACTACATACAACTACAGAATGACTTCAACGAGTTAATACCTAATCATTTACCAACGTCTCTCATTCTCAAACAAAGTAATGACTTCGCAAGGTTCACGTTGAGTCCTTACCTTGTCTACTTCATTGCACAATGACGTAGTCCATATAATTTCAAGGGGAAGTCCACACTTGAATACAATTTTCCTGACATGTACATAGCATCCCCTTCATTTCACATGGCTTCTCAACACAACAAGAAACTAAAGGAGAATGTACATGGGCAACGTAGCATATGCACAAGGAACCACAGCATGGCATGTAAGGGAAAATAGAAGAACTTTTGAAAGCATAGTAATTCAAATTAAGACTGTCGGATCATCTTGCAGAGCATCGTGAAGTACAACATTTAGTGCTTGAGGTAAGTTCGGCATAATTCTGAAGACGTATGAGCAGTTTAGGGTTGAAAGCACTTAAGAAATTCAGGGTTCATTAAAAGGCAATTTCTACAATAAAAGGCTAACACTCCATGCCCTCAAAGGCAATCCCACAAAATTATCACCGACGCAGAGCACGGACATTGCTCTCATGATTGACGTCCACAAGAAAAGGACCAAATTCAGTGGACATTTATTACCGTATCAAGAGGTGATTCTCTGCCGTCGTTCTATAGCGACACAGAGTATTGGCTACTATAGGCTTCTTCGTTATTCACTTTAGCGGAATTTCTTCAACGACGCTAGGAAGGCAGCAAAATCAAGATTCACGACAAAGCCAGCTCTTTTGCATTCTGCTATTTGATCGCAACTGCGGCACGCGGTCATCACTTCTCTTCCTGTGACAGACGTCCGATCACTTAGGCGCCTGCAAGATAGTGACGAGCAGGAAAAAGGTGTGCATACCCTTGTTTCTTGGTAATGCATTGCTTGTGAACGTCAATCCCTATAGTACTATTGTTGGGCACTACGGGCATTTCACTAACCTAATTCAGAAGCAGATGGAGGAAGAGAAGACGGCAACAAGAGACGAGGGAAAGTCTGCCTACGAATTAGAATGAGACAAGCGTGTGCAGCTCTTACGGCAAAAACTGAAGCCTATGGAAGTGGCCATCCAAAGAATGTAAGTCCTCAGCCTTCTGTTCTTCATGCACTGGAGTTCTTGTGCAATTTCTGTCCGCTTTTCTTGTTTCTTGCTCAACTGCTACATTAATTGGTCTCGGAAGCCGAGTCCAGTCATTGTATAGTAGACTTCCAGTTGTAGCGTACTACTCATGTATGACTGCGTTTGTTATTCTAGTAGCGCTCGAGTCATTGTAGAGTCATACATTAGTTTAGTGGGCATAAACTAGTTGAATAAGTTCAGGAGTACTAGAAAACCGCCACGTTGCACACGTTTGGCGGTTGTATGGCGACGTACGGAGGCTGCAAAGGCTAGCGAAACCCTAAACCCATTCTAAGGCACGGACTTTGGAGTAGAGAGTTTGTCGATATTCACGGTAGCATGCGCTCTTGTATTTTGTTTGACCTACCTCGTAGCGACGTATTGGACTGTAGTAAGCTGTGAATTCATGTGTGTAGGACAAAGGATTTGAATCCCCAGAAAGAAGTATTGCTTGAGGCAACCAATGCGGGAAGGGGTCACATTACAAGAGAAAACTTTGGATTGCCCAGACGAAGTCATCCGATGTTGTCAGTGAGGGGAAATGCACGACGCAGGAGCAAGCGCGTGTAGAGGAGGGGCAAAATGAGTGTAGATGTGGCTTCCTCTTCCGACGAAACCAAAACAGACGACGAAGGTATTGCCGCAGGTATGATGACTCTAGCAATTGTGTGTGCACATGTTCAGAGCAAGGCGACCTCGGAGGTCCCGCCTACAGGTAATTTGCCCTTCTCGCGGTGTGGGCCTCCTCGTACGCTGAGTAGGGTTTGTAAACGTCATCGTAGTGGAGAATGGTACGTATAGAAGTTGCATTCTGTGACGGCTATAGTGTGATTTGTTTTGTTAGAAAAGATGGCGGTTTTTACTTCACTGTATACACGTTGTAGTTCAAGTAAAACTCTTGGATAGAGAAGCAGATTTGACTCACAATTGTACTTCTTCTTTACTTGCAAGATGGAAGAGCAATGCCACACAAAGAAGGACTTGAGCGGTTTAGGGTTGCTGATGAAAATATTATTGGACGTGGATGCAGGTAAAGCTAGTACGATGCAAGTGTTTGACTCAGAGGACGATGACTTGGACGCTGAGGAGAACCTCATCGACAAAAGGCAGAAGCGCAAGAGAGTCGACGTGCAAATGCGGTCCCCTATACAAATTCACCGATTGCGGTCTCCAATTGCACAACGCGCCTCAGAAGTACCATCGCAAGCAGGGCTTCCATATGCTGGGAATTGGCAATGGGTGCCTAACGGCCAATGGATGCAGCCACCGCAGTGGGGTGCTGGGCCACAACCTTCCTCAGCTCCCTCTTCGGATAGGTGGGTGGGAAATTCTCTAGGACAAGACTTTAGCAATGCAGGCGAAATGTCTGCAGATAGCATGGGGAGGGCATCGCGACGTCTGAAACGTAGCATCTATGACGAGGGAAGGAGGGAGTGGAGCAGGGTTGGCAAAAACCCCCACAGCATCACAGTCACTAATGACGGAGAAATTGATGCTGGTTGTGTGGGGAAAAATGCTTGGGACAGCTCAATGAGGACATATGTGCCACGTATTCTTGACATGAGTATCATAGATTGGGAAAAACAGAAGCATGAGAGCGTGCAAAAGTTGAGGAATACCCTGGACAATGACTTCGAGTACTTAGGCAACAAGTTGAGCATGTTGGGCTTCAGGAATGCCATCAAGAGGTACTTGAAGACAGAGCGCTCTAGGTTGAAGGCTCATTTCCTAAGCAGCGCAGAAGATGAATGCCCATCTCATGTGAATCCAGATCAGTGGAGTAGGCTGCAGGATTATTGGAGTATAGAGACGCAACACAAGAAAGCGGCGACAATGGCCCATGCAAGGAGGCAAGTGAAGAATTTCTTTGTTGTGGACCGAAAAGGGAAAGCCGGAAAGGAGGCAGAGTTGGTGAGATTAGGGTTCTCCATTTTCCACGTTCGGAAGATAGTATTACCTTTGTTCTTGCTTGTTCTGTGCTTTCACTTGTAAAGAATATGTGCAAATGAATATGCCGCGTTTGAATGCTATTACCATGTTGGATGCAGAAGGAGGGAAGGCCTACCAGCTCAGGACTAATGGACATTGCAGATGGAATGCAGTTATCTGCAGGCCATGTTGGACGTGGATCGGTGAGGCCCTTTGAACTTCTCTCACATTTTATGTTTTCATGTTGCTAAACAATGAGTGGCGTCATCTCTACAGTGGTTGTAGCGTAGTCATGACCCAGTCGCATTTTCTGTTGTACGTAGGTGGACAAGTCAAAACGTAGTCATTCAGCAGTAGGCAAGTCATTGATCAGTGACTCCATTGGTAGAAACTTGATAATTGACTAACTCTGGAGTTTCCCTTGTTTGAATGGCGGTTGAGAATTTTAGGGTCTCACTGCAGGAGATTCATCAAGAATATGTGCTATAGAGAAGTCTCAGACAAACTTGAAGGGTGAGTTCTCGAAAGTTCTTGTGAGTACAGCAGCTACGAACAGCGCAGTAGAAGAGCTGAAGTCAATGTTCAGCACTTTCATGGGGAAAATGAAGGACACTTCCCATGGAAGCCCCTCAGCATCTAAGTCTCCTGTGGAGATTCAAACGTCTATTTTGCTTCAAGGAGACAGAGCCGACTTAATGACCGATCCTTGTCGAAAAAAAGTGCCCAGGTCTGAGTCACTTCCTCCTCCCGCCCCGTCGCAGACGACTAGTGCGGCTGAAGAACCGCTGCACTTGGAAGTGCAATCACCCTCTGGAGAAGAAGGCAAGAAACAGGCACCCTGTGCCAAAGAGAAAGAGAAATCATCCCCGACCCCAATATGTCAAACTATGAGTCCAAAGCCGAAAACAACATTGAATCCGCGTATGAAGACTAGCATTCCGATGTGCAATGTGGACGAGACTATTTCGAAATGCACACAGGGAATTCCAAAGGTTGTACAAGGCAATGATTTCTTGGCCAACGCGAGCGACATCCCTGTGGATGGAATTGGCCAATGTCCTCCATCGGAAGTGCAGGATCGAGAGTTTGTGAATGAGGACACCAGCAAAGTGGACTCCGACACGCATATTACTGGCGATGATGCAAGTAATATCGTGGATCTTGAAGAGGATGGAGAGAACAAAGTGGAGGACCCCAGAGAACTTGTGGAACCAATTGCTGCTCCAACCAAGTCTTCCCTCCTAAGCAGAAGAAGGCAACAAAAGTAGTGGATGTGGTCCAAGCTGGGAAAAACATGGTGGACAACTCAGAGAAGGCAGTGGAAGCAAGTGGTGCTCCAACGAAATCTTCTCCAAAGAAGCAGAAGAAGCTAGCGAAAGCATCCACTGAGGTAAATGCAAAGGCAACACTCCCTGATTCTGGGTCAAATCAGGTGAGAGCTACTTCGAATTTATGCATTGTACCCATCGAAAATGCAAAAGCTAAATTGCTAATTTTCAACATTCATGGGACCTTGCTGGATTGTAGTCTGGCTGAGGAGAAGAATCCAAACTCTAGAATTAGGCCCACGTTGAGAACGAAGAGCAGGAGGGTATTTTTAAGACCATGGTTGCAACCCTTTTTGGCACGGTGCTTCTTTAATTTCACAGTGGGATTTTGGGGCAGTAAGAGTCAGTCTTACATGGAAGACATTGTGCCCACAATGATAGAAAGGCAAGGACATTGTGACTTCAGTCCTCTCTTTGTGTGGGGTGGGAAGAAATGTGAGGCTGTACAGTTTGAGGGCGGCAAACCAATAGCTTGGGGGAAGCCTTTGTCAAAAGTTTACAGTGAATGGCCTCAATTTAGCCCCTCAAACACTGTGGTCGTTGACAACAATGCATCAAGAGTGTCATGCAATCCACAAGCCAATGTCGTCATCACTAGTGCGTTCTATGTTGCTGATTTGGCAAAACTAGCTGATGACAACAATTACTTGAAGTCCACATTGTGGCCACTTTTGAAAGCTCTGTATGTCGCTACAGATGTGAAGGAGTTCCATGCACAGAATGCTTCACATGTGCAGAACAATGCAGTTCAAGGGCATGATTTGACACAAAATTCAGATCTCAGTGACAATGCGCTTACAGAGGAAGGTGAGGGGACTTGTGGACCACAAGGTTCAAGCTCATTCGTGTACCCTCACCTTCTAATTGTTTTCAATTCTAACAAAAAATTTGTGTGTATTTGTTGAAGGCACGGAAAAGAGAGACAAGGGCAAAGATGACAGCGACAGAGGACAAGAACCGTGACTCTTCCAAAAAAAAGGTGAGATGTTGAAGCCTGAATGTGTTGGAGTACACAAATTTCATTCGGGGAATTAGAAGGCTGAGGTCAATGTTGTTTCAATTGTATGACTCAGGAATGACTGCCTAGTCATTTGGTAGTTGCATTATCCTCATCCAGTCCTCATATGTGACTCAACTAGGGAAGTTGTTAGTCAATTTTCAGTTATTTATTGTATGAGTGACTACATTGGCAATGAGAAGTATGTTTTGAAGGTCCCACGGGCAGGAGTACTTCCTGTATCTAACAAAACAAATCTATCTTTCAGCTTAGCTTGTATGACAATGTGTACCTCGTCAATCCACGATCCACTCGGCAGAAGGTGACTTTGGGAAGAATTAGCGGTATAGGAGGGATAGATAAGTTCCATGGCATGCTCATTCCGGATGGTTGGTTTAGAGTGGACGTGCGGGAGGTTTCACAACCGAAGGTGTCGTTGATGTTTCCCAAGCCGGAGGCTGACTAAGAAGTAATGCACGACGTTCAAGGTGGAAACGTCATTTGGGATTCCAAGTACATAAAGTTGAATCCATGAGATTACTTCGCTGCTGGTGTAAGTGTAGTGTAACATTTGCATGCAAGACTGATAGCCCTCTATAGTACAGAATTGTCGTACTTCTAAAGGAAGAGGGCACGTATTTTGATTTTAGAGTGGTCAATGCCTTGAATTCTCACAAAACCTTGTGTGTAATAATTCAGAGAAATGCAATCATGGATGTAGACATTGACAAAATGCTTTAGTTGTCTTCCATTTTGTAATGGTATGTACATCCATTGCTTGTACAACTATTTTTCTTCTCAATAGTTCTCATGTTGGTTGGCTTACTTGGCTATCAATTTTCTATCATTTTCATGAAAGCAAATGCTGAGCTATACAACCACATCGTACTAAAACAGCTTCTAAGCTTCATTACATTGTCAACCCTAGTATTGAAATATAACTAAGATGCAACTCAGGTGCAACTGCAGTAGCACTTAAGCATAGGAGACTGACTACTGTTTAACTACCACTTCACTAAGCTGCAGTTGCAACAATACACAATGACATGACTATAGTTCAACTGAATCCCTATTAGGGAATAACTACACCAGAACTTGTTGTCCATCTGAACGTCTGAACATTGGATTGAACCGCCTACCAGCAATTGCCATGTGGACTAAGTGGGGCCCACCATCAAAACTCGACTATATTGGGACTAAAAAATGACTACACTATGACTAACGAACTCAAGTGCCACGTCATGCAGACCTGAACACGTCAGAGGCCACGTAGGAATAATTCATCCAAAACTTTCCTTGTACGATGATGGATGGTGATATTAAGAATGTAGTCATGTCCTAAAGGACTCGTCCACAATGACTACAGAGCCCCATTTTCACAAGTAGTCATATATGTCCGAAATGACTGAAAACATAGTCATTTACGTAGTCATAGAATGCCTATATTCTTGTAGTGATCCCATAACACAAATTTTGTGTAGTTGAAAAAGATCCACATGGAGAATGCATGTGTTGTCTTGGATCTATAAGGAGGATGTAGAGTAGAAGGACATCACCGGACCAATATGGCCTCTATCTATACCAATCACACTTAGTGCTTAAATTGGGTCTAAATTCTCTAGCAACATGGGCAACCACAAGGGGTGCCCATGTTGCTTTGTATATGCCTTCAAGAGCTCAAGGTCCAATAGTTGTATGGAAGTTTGGATTTTTAATTCATTAATTTCTCTTATTTCCTTTTATACATTGCAAAATGCTATCTTTGTTTGTTATCTTTGTTCACATTCATAGATGTGGATGTTATATCTAAGATATGCTTGAATACTAATTTCCTTTATCTTCAAAGAGCGATATTATCTCCAATTTTTGTAGCAATTTTATCCATTGAGGGAAAAATGTTATGTTTAATGTCTAAAAAGAAAATCAATGCTTTTTTATTGTATTATCATTAAAAAGGAATTCATGCTCATAATACATATATAATTTGAACATATACATTGTTCAAATTCAAATACACTAAACCATTGAATAACAATTTGCATCATTATATCACCATTTTGAATTACATAATGTTTTTGACTTTTTCACTAAACAAGTTATTGAATTAATCTTAGTTAAACATCATTACTCTAGTTTGCATTTTAATTTACATTAATATAGGTAGAAATAGAGTTATGAAAAATTGTTATAAACTTAAACCTAAATACCTCATACATTGTAAACAAAAGGAATTGATTGTTAACATTGATTTTCTACTTTCTATATTTATTTGATGTCCCAATTGGTTTGAAAATTCACTAATATTATATGAATTCATTTGTTTAGTTATTGTTTCTTTAATCATTCCAATACATACTACAATCCCCAAAGGCTCCAGGGCCTTTCTAAAATTCAAAAACCACTCAAAATTGCCATTTCAATTGCAAAGAGCAAAAAGCTTCAAAAATTATGTTTTCTGCATGATTCATCCACAGAATCTTGCACTGCACTATTAAAAGACTGTATTGAAGAAATTTCTGAAACTTTGACCTTCTTTCAAATTGCAAGATTTTTGCGTTTACAGTGAAACAAAACAATATTTGATGCACCTTCAGTTGTGACTACATTATCAATGATGCCTTGAATTTTCTTAGCTTACAATTTTTCTCACTACAATTTTCACGGTAGATGCCAAGCCAATAGCTTCCAGAGCAACATACTTCAAAAACTTCAGCGATCATTCAGGAGAAACGCAAATCTAACACATACTAAATTGAAGAAGAATGCTTCTTTGCTGAATCTGTTCAAAGATTCAAGGAGGAGCCGAGACTCACTGCTCAAGATTTTCTGTTTGAACACAAGATATTATATTCTCGCTTGAATTGAAGTCGCTCTCGATCAAAACTGCACTCACTCGATCTTCACCGACGGAAATGGAGAACTCAAGCTTCTCGAAATGCACAAAGTGTACGCTTACTGCAAAAGCCGATCGAGAAGGCATACAGTAGGTGAAGTGAATCGAAGGGATCCATTGTTTGTCTAACTTCTGGAGATCGATTGCTCCAAAGCAAGGAAATTGATGGAAGTATGAATCCTTGCAAGAGTACGAGTTCGGGATCTTTTTCTAAACAGCAATGTGAAAGAAGATCGAACTCAAAGCCTATCCTTCGATCTGGCGCCCGTTAAATTGAAAGCACTGGCTATCTTAGCGCGCTACGGCATGCATGCCTATCAACCACATCGTACCCAGCTAGAGCACGATGCAGAAACACAAGCGCCATTATGGAGATAGTGGCACGAATCGAGGTTATAAGGCACCCGGCGTCGTGCTGGAAGACGGAAGACACGACCTGACTCCCGAGTCATTCACTTTGTAGACCCTCGCCGCGTTTTCCTGCTATGAAGTACGAACGAGAACCACGATTGCGGTAAAAATCGTGAGTTGGGTTTTCGTGGAAATTGTATAGTATTATTGTGCACATCGTGAGTAACGGCTGGAAAGACGGACTTGCTGAAAGCTGGCTCAGCAAGAAGCGATCAAAAAGTAGAGACTGGAGCGTTTTTCATCATGCAGATGATGAACACTAGCTGCAGCTAAATGTTCCAGTACATCATGAAAACTTACAGACAGCTGCATCAAGGCTTGGCACATACCACGAGATTTTGCAAGCAACGATCAATGAACTCTGGAGCTTAGTACAGAGCAGGAACTCACGAAGCTTTGATGGCAAAAAGCCGTTTCACGATGTTGTCTTCCCGTAATTTACGCCACGGACTCGAGCAAGTCTTGATCATTGGCGGACATGGATGTTGATCAATCTTGTTTGGATTAGGCTGTAACGACTGCAGCGGCATCGAATTTCCTTCCACCAATATCACATACTTCTGTGTAAAATCTCCGTCGAGGGTTTTCCTTAGCTGTTCTCATGAGCGCTCTTGAAACCAGGAGTGAGGTTCAAAATGGCATTTAGTGCATCTGTAGAGAGGTTATTTCGAACGCTTTACTGAAAGAAGTTTTTCATGCACGCATTGCAATATAAAATTATGCTAAACACATCCTGCTCTGAAGGTGCACGGCGCCGCCTTTTCCTCGGACATTGAAGAGCATTGCAAATCGGGGATCCGGTTGTGGCGGTGCTGAGACTGGACATGACAGAATGCAGAGGAACGGCAAGAGTCACAATGATGGCTACGCTGACGTTGCTTCTTGCGATTGAGCGGCTACGGTCATCAGCGTCTGCAGCCTGAAGCCAAGGCATGGAGCTTTATTATTAGCGATCCCCGCGCCAATTCTTGAATTCTCAGGGACACCTCTAGCACAGTAAGTTCGAGTGCAAAGAATTATGGATATTCGGTGTGTTGACAGCAGAGCTTGACGACAGTGACGCGAGGAGCGGACGCATTGGACGTACGACCACGCAGGGAAGTTCATGCGACGTGGTCGCACCTACGTTGCATGAAGTTCATGCTACGTATGTGGTCGCACCTTACATGCATCGAAGGTGCGACCTCGCGGAGAAGTTCCTTCTTGCAGTCAAGTAACCTAATTAGCCGTTTGGCCGGCGATCTCGGTGACCTCACCTTCGTCGTCCGGAAAGACTGTAGGAGGCGCAGAGATAGAATCTCTTCAATCCTTTTCGTACGAGACATGTGATGATCGCTGCCTTTAATCTGACTCGCGACATAATCGCGCATTCTACCTTGCAGAGGGAACGGCTTATGAGAAAGACTAGGATCCACATCGCGCGATCGCAAAACCTTTCAATTTGATAACCCGGTGATCCGCGGCATTACCTCTCGGATCCTCTTATCTGCTCTTGAAGGCTGTTTGGAGCTCTGTTTTAAAGACTGGCATTCATCAAGATCAAATATTGACCATCTCGAAAGCTTCTCTGAAAATGACGGGCTCACCAAGAAGGTGCATACCGAGCAAGGGTTTTTCAATGCCGATCTCAAAATTCTCCTGCATCGCATTAGCATTTTTGTTCCCCATGGTCGTGATAGCAATATACAGGCAGGACTTGCACGGGCCACTGGTCTACTCAACAATACCGTCGGCGATGGGAATCCTAGCCGCAACAAGTTCCCCAAATACGCTACCCCTGCAACCTTCAATCCGACGCCTCGTCGAATCTTTGCGGAAGGCCATTGACAAAGTGGAACAGAGCACGGGACTGAACTCCAACACCAGCTTCGACCTGGAGGAATGGAGACGCGACATCCGTGCATGAGCAGAAGAGAACTCACAGCTCTCTCAAACTAGGCTCACAAACCAGCGTCGTTGGTGCCAAGCTAGGGAAGGACGATATCCTAGAGCGCAAGAGGAAAGCGAAGAGACAGCGGGTTGTTCACAATCTTCTTCACTGCAAAGACCTCTCTTCGATGAACGTGATACCATACGCGGAGGTGTACATACCTTGGATGCCGCAACAGCTTTAATTTCCCATGCATTTCACATAGAATTTGGTGATAGGGTATGAGCTCATTCCTAAATTTGAACGTGATTCTAGCACACCCACCCACCCAAACTTGGAAATTAAAAAAATAATATATATATATTTTAAAGAAAAATTATTCTATAAAACATTTGAAAATAAAAAATCTGATGTGACACCTCAGATCTCATCGTTTGCAAGAACAATATGCACCTTCAGGACCTTGTTCCAAAGTTTATTACAGAAGGAAGCTTTTCCCAGCCCTCAAAAATGTACCACTGATGTTGAAATTCCTGCAACTGAGATCGATCACGCAGCACTGCTTCAAATTCGAAGCCCACTAAAGTAACTAGAAATCGGAACCGAGTCGAATCACTTCTTCAATTCCAAGAACTGTAATTTAGACTTTCCAGTTGAGCTACTTCTTGTAAGTAATGTTGACGTCCCACTGGTACACGTACAGAGGCTCCTTCGTCGCGTCCAGCACAGGAGTCAGAATCCCATACCCCGAGTACCCCCGCAACGAACCTGTCCCCCCAGCAACGATACACTCATAAGGTGGAGTGGGCGTCAGAATGTTCCCGATCACAGTCAAGCTGCTGCCGTTGTACTCGGAGCCTTGCTGAAAGATGTGCTGCGCGATCATCACTGGGGTGCGCGGGGATGTCACGCTGATGGTCTTGGCTACGGTGCCCGTGATCGAACCCAAGAGGAGGCTGTCGGAGGCACTGCCGGCTTTCATGGGGTTGTCGAAGACGAGGAAGGTGCCCCAACCGACGGCGCTCATGTTGCCTTGGCCGGTGCCTGCGGCGGGGAGGAGGGTCGAGTTGGGGCCGCCGTTGATCTCGTGGGCGAAGTACGTGGGTGGAGGGATCGCTTGTGATGAGATGTCGTTGCTGAAAACACAGTAGGGAACACAACATTTGTATGAAACACAACATCCATCAGCACCACAGTTTCTTACGAAGTGGACAATTGCAGGCCTGTCTGCAACATCAAGTTACATGAATAGGTTTTGACAAATTGCACAATAAACTTGAGTACGTCATAGGCCTGAAATCGATCAAGAGAACTAGATTTGACTCATTAACTACAGGTATGAATGGTGAACGTAACTACAGATTGAAGCTCTAAGCACACTAGAAACTAGTGAAGTTTCTAGCGCCCGGGGCATCTAGCTGCTGCAATCTGTGCCAGAACTCGATATTTGACAGATTGAAGCGCATTCTTCTGCATGAGTATTGTGATCTAAAACACAAACCAAAGCATGAAATCAAGTTCAAAAGCTAATTTAACGATTTAAATCAACTGCCAACTGCATGAAATGACACAAACGTAAGATCAATTATTTCAATTCGTGCTGGAGTTGCAAGGGAAAGTTTTGGTACCAGTGACAACTCCGTGCAGGCTGCACAGGAGAATGTACAAGGTGTAAAACGCCAGAACTCGTGCCGCCATGATTCAGAATGCACTCTGGCTTTGGCAGCGCGCAGTGACACAGATCAGCTGGAGGAGCTCGACAGTGACGAGAAAATTGAGGCGAAGATTGAGATGAGAAGTGGAGTGAGATTTCCAGTCTAATTTATATGAGATCGAGGAGACTAAGCTCCACTTGGGGGGAGCGTCTAATCCTTTAGCCCTGGGCTAAAGGGAGAGGCGGGGGGCTAGGTCAAATGTCTAATAGTTGCATGGAAATTTCCAATATCATCTCCAATTTTTGTAGCAATTTTATCCACCGAGAAAAAAAAGGCTATGTTTCTTAAAAAAAAAGATCAATGCTTCTGATTGTATTATCATTAGAAAGGAATCCATGCTCATAATGCATGCATTATGAATTTTCATAGCTTACAATTTTTCTCACTACAATCTTAACGGTAGAAGTCAAGCCAGTAGCTTCGTATTCAAGAGCAACATACGTAAAAAACTTCAGCGATCATTCAGGAGAAACGCAAATCTAACACAAACTAAATTGAAAAAGAATGCTTCTTTACAAAATCTGTTCAAAGATTGAAGCAGGAACCGAGACTCACTGCTCAAGATTTTCTGCTGGAGCACTAGATATTATATTCTCGCTTGAATTGGAGTTGCTCTCAAAATTAAGTGCACGCACTCTTCACCGAAGAAAATGGAGCACTCAAGCATCTCGAAATGCACAAAGCGTACACTTACTGCAAGAGCCCAGAAGGCATACAGTAATTGAGGGAACCTGGGAATGGATCCATTGTTTGTCTGACTTCTGGAGATCGATTGCTCCAAAACAACGAATTGAAGGAAGTATGAATCCTTTGCAAGAGTACGAGTTCGGGATCTTTCTCTAAACAGCAATGTGAATGAAGATCGCACTCAAAGCTTATCCTTCGATCTGGCGCCCGTTAATTTGAAAGCACTAGCTATCTTAGCTACGGCACGCATGCCTGTCAACCACATCCTACCCAGCTAGAGCACGATGCAGAAACACAAGCGCCATTATGGAGATAGTGGCACGAATCGAGGTTATAAGGCACCCGGCGTCGTGCTGGAAGACGGAAGACACGACCTGACTCACTTCCTACACTGTCGCCGCGTTTTCCTACTATGAAGTACGAACGAGAACCACGATTGCGGTAAAAATCGTGAGTTGAACGAGCTTCGTGGGAATTGTATTATTGTGCACATCGTGAGTAACGGCTTGGAAGACGGACTTGCTGAAGCTAGGTCAGAAGCTGGCTCAGCAAGAAGTGAGAAGCAGAGCTAGGCTGGAGCGTTTTTCATCGTGGAGATGATGAACACTGCAGACAAATATTCCAGTACATCATGAAATCTTACAGACAGCTGCATCAAGGGTTGGCACATGCCACGATATTCTGCAAGCAATGCAACGATAAATGAACTCCGGAGTTTAATTAGTACAGTGCAGGCACTGATGAATTTTTGACGGCAAAAAGTCGTTTTACGATGTTGTCTTTCCCTAATTGACGCCACGGACTGGAGCAAGTCGTGATCATTGGCGGACATGGATGTTGATCAATCTAATTTGGACTAGGCGGTAACGGCTGCAGTGGCATCGAATTTTCTTCCAACAATATCAGATATTTCTGTGTAAAATCTCTGTCGAGGGTTTTCCTTAGCTGTTCTCATGAGCACTCTTGAAACCGGGAGTGAGGTTCAAAACGGCATGTGGTGCAGCTCTAGAGAGGATATTTCGAACGCTTTACCGAAACATGTTGTTCATGCACACATTGAAGTATAAATTATGCTAAATAAATCCTACTCTGAAAGTGCACGGCACCGCCTTTTTCCTCGGACATTGAAGAGCATTGCGATCGGGGATTCGGTCGTGGCGGTAATGAGACTGGACATGACAGACATGCAGAGGAACGGCAAGAGTCACATTAATGGCTACGCTGACTTTGCTTCTAGCGATTGAGCGGCCACAGTGATCAGTGTCTGTAGCCTGAAGCCATGGCATGGAGCTTCTGCTCCCAAACGAAAGTGCGGGTACGAGCTTGTTGATACGATTGACCTCGCATTATTATTAGCGATCTCCGTGCCAAATCTTGAATTCTCAGGGACACCTCTAGCACAGTAAGTTCGAGTGCAAAGAATTATGGATATACGGTGCGCTGACAGCAGAGCTTGACAACAGTGATGCGAGGAGCGGACGCATTGGAGGTGCGACTATGGAGAGAAGTTCATGCTACGTAGTCGCACCTTCCAAGCATCGGAGGTGCGATCTCGCAGAAAAGGTCCTTCTCGCAGCCAAGTAACCTAATTAGCCGTTTGGCGATCTCCGTGACCTTACCTACGTCCGAAAGACTGTAGGAGGCGCAGAGATAGAATCTCTTTAATCCTTTTCGTACGAGACATGTGATGATCGCTGCCTCTAATCTGACTCGCGACATAATCGCGCATTCTACCTTGCAGAGGGAACGACTTATGTGAAAGACTAGGATCCATATCGCGCGATCGCAACACCTTTTCAGTTTGATAAGCAGGTGATCCGCTGCATTGCCTCTCCTCTTATCTGCTCTTGAAGACTGTTTGGAGCTCTGTTTTAAAGACTGGCATTCATCAAGATCAAATATTGACCATCTCGAAAACTTCTCTGAAAATGACGGGCTCACCAAGAAGGTGCATACCGAGCAAGGGTTTTTCAATGCCGATCTCAAAATTCTCCAGCATCGCATTAGCATTTTTGTTTCCCATGGTCGTGATAGCAATATACAGGCAGGACTTGCACGGGCCACTGGTCTACTCAACAATACCGTCGGCGATGGGAATCCCTGCCTCAACGACTTCCCCAAATGCGCTACGCCTGCAACCTCCAATCCGACGCCTCGTCGAATCTTTGCGGAAGGCTATTGACAAAGTGGAACAGAACACGGGACTGAACTCCAACACCAGCTTCGACCTGGAGGAATGGAGACGCGACAATCCGTGCATGAGCAGAAGAGAACTCACACCTCTTTACAGTCGCCTTAGCTACAGCCCGAACAGGAAGCCCATACCAAAGTCTGATTGGAGAATCGTGCTCCATGAATACGCGAAGCTGCACAGCGTCTGCACCCGAGCCGCGGGGAATTTGACCTCATATTTCACCGCGCGGAACATGAGCACTGGGTGCAAATTTATGGTTGCTGACTCTGCAACTGGAATGGGCAACAAGATTCTCATCATGGCGTCCGCAGTTCTCTACTCCATTCTGACGCAGCGAGTAATTCTTCTGCCCGTGTCGACTGGCGTGCCTGATCTCCTGTGCGAACCGTTTGCTGGATCATCGTGGAGGCTTGATAGCGATATTATGCGAGATGACTCTCTGTGGAATCAGAGTCATGAGTTCTTGGAGAATGTTGACAGGGCAAAACGGGAGCATGAAAGCACCCTCCCGATGTATGCTTCCCGTATTGATGATCACTGGCAGCCCATCAGCAGGTTCGTTTTGTTTTGCAACCCTAATTTATGTTGTATTGAGAGTCGATTACATTTTTCATTGGGTTTATCAATTCTCCATTATGGACTCACCAGGTTTGGAATATGTCTTCCTACACTTCAGGAATTGGGGAAAGCGGGAGTTGTCATTTGTCGTTGAAATAATCCTGTATACCTTGCGTACCTCACTAGAAAAACAAAGTGAAACAATCACTATGTTTTCATCTATCGGTGGCTGCAGTGGGTTAATGCACTTTAATTTTCAAATAACCTATGACATTTACAAATAGGGTAGTTAAATTATAGTGAGATAATGCTAAGAAATGCTTGGGTTGCTGTTAGAGGAAAGATAGTTTTCTCACCCATGGGAGATTATGTGCCCAAGGAGGTTTGAAGATGTCATGAAATGGTTGATGAAAGGATGAAATTGGTTGTCATTGGTGATCATTGTAGTTGAGCTTGGAATGGCTTCTTGGTTTCTCGTGCTTTGTAAGAGATCGTTGGTTTCTTGTGCCCTAGGCAAAGAATCAGACAACTACAATGTCATTTCTGTTGCTTTCAATACAAAATCTGTCTAGCAATTTGATATCGGGAACGTTTTGGATTTCTTAATAATGTTGTGTTGATCATTAGAACCAAATTGGGATTTGTGCAACAGATTCTTCTGCGATGTGGAGCAGATGTATTTCAGACAAGTGCCATGGCTAACGGTACATGGGTGCCTCTACTTTTTACCCAAGCTGTTTGCAATTTCGTCTCTTCGCGCAACCTTGGAAGCCTTGTTTCCCGATCCAACCCTGGCGCTCACGCAAATCCTGCGGACCACCTTTCTTCCACGTGATCAAATCTGGGCTAGAGTGAGGAGCGCGGAACAGTTATACACAGACGGTGCGCACACACAGGCATGCGGATTTCCAAACCTCTTGTCCCCGTACACAAATCTGGTCATTGAAAATTGAATGCGAACTCGAAAATAAATTAGCTGATTCATGTTTGGTGTCAACAACATTCTTAAAATGATAGGCGTTCGTCATATTGGATCCATCTTTTAATTCTAGGAAGAATCAGGTTATAATTCAAGAAGTTTCGATCTTCTAACATCTCTTTTCTTTGACACACATCTTCTCTCATCTTGAATTCAAGAAATTTGGAGGAAGAAGCCCCTACCATTAATCAGTCATTTCAATAGCTCCCTGATAGTAATTTTCCCGTTGACATGTTATTAACCAAGCAGAAGAAGTATGCTGGTGCACACCATATTGATTGAATCCAAATCATATTCTGTTTGTTATTGAAATGATGAATAAGAAGGTGGGTCCTCTCAGAGTCTAACAAAGAAAAACTGTTATGCAGGTGGGAATTCAAGCACGGTACTTCAACAACAGTGAATCGAAGCACAAGGTCCTGAACGCGAACGTCGAAGGCTGCATCGTGGAGAACAACCTTCTGGACCTCACCATCCCTACCGAACAGACAACCTTTCACCATCAGACGACCATTTTCGTCGCGTCCCTAACCTCCGACTTGCAAGAGCACCTCCGCGGCGTCTACAACCGAAGCGTATCCTCCTTCCCGAATCTGCATTTCCAACAATTGTCGAGCGAAAAGGAGCAACGGTTTGGTCCCGACGTCTACGATCAAGTGTTGGTGGAGATTCTGTGGCTCAGTCTCTCGCACACACTCTTGATCAGCGGGAAATCCACGTTCGGAGGTCTTGCCCAAGCTTACGGTGCTCTAACACCGTGGTTCATCGAATCCCGCGACGACATCAGAGCGCCGTGCCAGTATGCGCAGACGGTGGATACCTGCTACCAAATCCCGGAAAAAGGTTACCGTTGCCCTTACGACTCTAAAGTGGAAATGTGGAAAAGCATTGCGGAGGTCGTGCCTTACATCAAGGACTGCTTGGCCATCGACGCTGAGCAAGGGCTTCAGCTTGTGCACAACGCAAGCCAAGCAGCCAGGTAGTCGTCACCAACTGTCCATAAACTTTGCGGAGACAAATCCTGAAATAAAGTTCCCATTGATCAGGGAATCTTGCTGCAATTTGTAAACATCTTGCAAGATGAGCTGTTGAGAGCGCCTTGCCTCTCCCTCGAAATGTACAGTTGAGACATTAATCCGTAAGAGAGAGCGGGAAACAGGGTGAAGGATAGGAACATTCGGCTGCCCCACATTGCCGGAAGTGTTGTGGGCCTACTCAGCCATGGCTTCAGGCCATGAGTTAACATGCAGCGTCAAGTGAGAATCAAGCTTCTGAACGTACAGGGTCTTTTCATTATTCTTCATTATAGTTATTTTAATACGATACCTTGAATTTAATATCTACTGGAAAAGTGCAATTTGCAAATATTCTCCTATCTTTTCTGCAATGGCTTTTGCCATGAATTCAAACAAGTTGATGGAATTTTGGAGACAGGTGCAAAATCGTTGGAAGAACGTTGAAGCAATGTGAAACACCGGTAGTGCATCTAATCCTCTTTGCATGTCACCCACCAGTGTACAATTGCAGTTTGACACGAACTTCTTGTCAGTGAAGATGTCATGCTCATACTGCCAGACAAGCTGAAAGCTGCACGCCCTGGGCCATGGCTGACTCAGGAATTCCGTCACTATGATACTTGTCCAGTCACCCCAGAGATAAGCCTCATCAGAGTCACGTTCTCTGGCTACTGCTGCTTTGGTCTTTCACCTCTACATCAACTACCAGGCTCTGCGAAGCATTCACCAAAGGAAACCAACAGAGAGGAAGGATCCAAGCTTGTAGGACTAAGATCGAGTGTCTTTTTGTGAGGATTGATTTCTGGCTTGCTTCTTTTTTTTGCTTTTTTTCTGGTTGCTTTGTGATCAATTGCGGTAGCCAAGTCTGAGGGGGCTTTGTCCAAGTTTTTGACAAATCCAATTGTTTCAGATTATAGGCTTTTCACCTCGAGTAATCGAATGTTGGCGAGCAGCTCAACGTGCAGCTTTATTTCTGCACAAACTTCAATCCCCTTCAATTACCAATTCTTGACAGTTGAGTGAAGTTTGAAGTCAGTGGTGCTTTCCAATGTGGACTGTAGTGCGTCCATTGTTCTGCCAGTGTTACCAGGCAGCAGAGAGAATGAATTACAGCGTGCTGGGCTCCGGGGCCACATTGGTAGGGTCTTCGCATGGCCTGCAGCGACCAGCTGTGTCTGTGCCCCTTGTGTACATGCCGCTCAAAGACTACGAGCTTGTGGGTTTGCAACAGTTGTCGTATTATTAACCCTTGCTGAGTCCGAAAGTGCAAACTGTAATTCTTTATGGAGTGAAGAGATGACACCCAATTCGGAGAGAGTCACTATGTGCATAAATACTTTGCGATTTATTGGATTTTGCGCAAAGTGTGTTCACAAGCTCCACATTCTGCAGAGCGCTACATGAACCGAGTGCTGGTCACAGAGGATATTGATGGATTAGCTTCAAAGAGAAACAGTGGTATATAATCGTCAATGGGCCTCATATTCAGAAATCTCGCTCACCAGATAAGCTTTTCGCAGGACTAGGAGAACAAGAGTTGATTCCAAGCTCACAAGCTCAAAGGAGCCCATTTCTGTACAGAACTACTACCGATGCAACCAAGACCATGGTGTTATCTCCTAATCTTGTCATTGGATTCTTTAGTGTCACGGTGTATTTGTTACGCCTCTTCATTGACAGAGCAGGATTGATCACAATGTAACCATTGAGGTGGTGAGTGTTAATGTGAAAATACAGTGCCATTCTTGCGGCTCTGCAGACAAGTTACCTGCAAGAGATTGCCATGTCCAAATGAAGACTTGCTTCTTTATTGATCATATTCTTGCACTGTGCATGCTTGAATTGTGCATGGGTGACCTTGCTGTCAATTCTTGGTACTCTCTTCTAATGAACTTTGGAAGTGCATTGATCTCTACATTGGTTGGCCAAAATTTTCTACTTTTGATTCAGCATGCCTTCTCTTCAATGTATTTGGTAAGAAATTAGCATTATTTCTTTACCCAAATTCCAGGAAGTGTTTGCTTAGTTGCAATAATGGGCAATTATGGTTGTGCATACCTCATATACAAAGGCAATCATAACATGAACTCAGCTTATCAGTAGGATGTTTTGCTAGGTTGTGCAAGGTCCTCTTTCATTCTATTACGTAGTGTAGTAAATGTTTTGTCCAGAGGAAAAAAACTTGCTGCAATACCACACCCGGGTTAATGGTATCGAGAACCGAATGCACGCTGATACATGAGTAGATACCCGTTTCCGCAATCAGCCCGGTTAGAGGGTATCGAGTCGTGCCCATATCTCGCCCAGGCACAACCATCATCAAATGGCGCTCTATCTCAACCGCTTACCGGCCTTCTTGAGGTGCAATTCCGCGAGTTCTTTGGCCGTTTCGCTCGATTCCGGTGATGGACGCGCAATGGCAGCTCTTCGAAGCCGCATGCGCCGACGTTTCGTTGCTTTTTCACTCTTTTATGGAATTTTTAAACGAGAGTAATGCGTTTGATATCTCAGTTTTAATTTGTCGGACGAGGAGGTCTTGATGGTTTGGTTTTTGCAGCGGGATTTATCACCGCGATGTCAGTGCAAGAAATCAGCTTGACGAATGTTTGATCCCCTGCCGAAGTTTGTTAAGTGACGGGAAATTTTATGAGCGGGAGATACTGACTGGATTATACAAAATCTTTGATCGGGAAGTTACGTAAATTAATATAGTGCGGAACAGCAGGAGATCGATATTTATTGCTTCAATTTACTGTTTAAAAATCTTTAGGGGAACGAAGGACGGTGGATGAGCCATGGCACGCTCAGATCGCTCTCAAATGAGAAGGTAAATTACTGCGCCGCGCTCTGCATTTATGCATTCTTGAAGCAACCGCAAACCTTCATGGCAATGGTAAGGATTAGCTAGAGGTTATCTGTAAAGTCTTGCATTCAGTAAACTTTTACGGTGCTTTTATGCGTCCTGAAATCATATCTCATGCCTTGAGAATTACTGTGAGAAACTGGATCTTCCTAACGAAATCCTTGAGGTGCGTGCCTGTACGGAATTCTTTGTTTTATTTGTTTGTCTTAGACCACCTTTTTCTTTCTTTTGAATATTTAACATTGCATTTCTAATTTGAGAATGAATTCCAGCTCAACAATTTCATTTTGACATGCTCAACAGTGCCTAGCAGGTTAATTTGGAAGTCTTTCGCTCTTATCTTTGAATTTGATAGAATGTAATGGTTTTCGAGTGAGGAATCTCTAACCTGCAAATTACTACAGGTCGACTCTTCAACAAGATTTCTTCATCAGCTTCATGAAGAAGTACCTCTTCGTACTTCTTACAACAAGCTGCAAAGGTAGGTCTTCATTCCTGGAACAAATGAAAATTGAATACGGACTACGAAGATCAAAGTATGAACTGCATGAAAGAAACTTCTACCTTAAGATTCTGGAAGTTTTATTGGTGTTGCTATTGAGCCTGTAGTGAGTATAAATTAAGTTACGATACTATAACTTCTATTGAGCTTTCACTTATCAGAGGTAGAAATTGTTCGCCATATCAGATATGTTGGGAGAAGCATCAATCTATCCAGCACTGTTCACTTTCGGTGACTCCCTTGTTGACAACGGGAACAACAACTATTTGGCATCGCTTGCTCGAGCCAACTTTCCACCAAATGGATGCGATTTTGGAAGTGGTATACCTACCGGTCGATTTTGCAACGGGAACACACTTTCTGACTACATTGGTACATCTTGACCATATGTTTCATTTGCATAATCTGAAAACGAGAGAGAGAGAGAGAGAGAGAGAGAGAGAGAGAAGCATGTTTGAACTCAACTCAACTGGATTAGAAATTTGTAAAATTTGTATACCCTAATGTCTAATCTGAAAGTTTGTGAAGTTACAATGGCCTCTATTACAAGTTTTAATTGTCAAGAGAAATGATACATCAACATAACCATTTATTCATCATTCTCACCAAAATACTTTAAAGGCAATTTAATTTGAATGTCTATTTTAAAATTCCTCAATTAATCTAAAATGCTAATATGCTAAATTACAGCGTAAGAAGGTCGGCGGAGTAATGAATGGATGGATGGAGATTGAAACTGTAATTGTGAGTACAGCTAAATTTTGAATTTCTTAAAATTATTTAACTATTTTGATGCTGAATGATGAATGAATATTAAATTACGTTAAATTATGTTTTTACCTTTATTTTATTTTTCGTCAACTAAAAGAATGATTTAGATAGGGATTATATTCTCATTGATAAGATTTATCGTGTTAACATTTGAATTTATATTAAAAAATTAATGTATTTATGTAATTGACTTCCAATAGTTTGTTTTTATTTACTGTAATAATGCAAAATTCAATTATAATTTAAGTAGCAAGTAATATAACTATGTTATTTTTCATTACAGGTTATTTTTTGGGTATTGATCCACCACCAGCATACTTTGACTACCTCACTTTCAATCTCAACATACAGAAAGGAGTCAATTTTGCGTCTGGAGCTGGTGGAATTTTAGATGAATCTGGATACAATTATGTATGTACATTAAGATCTTATTATGTGCATGATATATAGATAACATTAAATACTTTTGGAAATCCAAAATTCATTTAATGAATAATTTACAAAATTTAATGTATATTTACCTGAATTTACATATTTTTATAATTATTTAAGAGATATGTATTTTAATATATTGATTGATGAATTTATTTATTTTTTAATTGGATTCTTTTAACATGCTTGAATGTATTTTGTAGTTAGAGAGAATACCCATGTCACAACAGATTGAGTATTTTGCACTTGTAAGACAAACATTCATACGAGATATTGGAAATGCTTCAACGGAAGTAATGCTCAACAAAGCACTAAATGTAATTGTATTGGGATCCAATGACTATATTAACAATTACATGTTAACTAGTTCTCCTTCTCGCTCTATGTATACTCCTGATGAATATGCAGATCTTCTTGTTACTACATATGTTCAACACATAAAGGTACATTTTCTATAAATTTATCTTTGATTTAAATTTTAAAGTTCAATTCATAAATATGAACTTTTTTGAGATACTTGAATAGAATTCATTTATTTTAGATTATATTTCACTTTCAATTATTAGTGTTAAAAAAATTTTAATTAATTTTTAATCATTATGATACTTTTCTATACTAATTTTACTAAAATGATGTATTAAAAAAGTTTAATTATTTGAAGCATTTTACAAACTATATACAATTCATTCAAGCTTTTTTGGTTTTGTTTTTTTTATTTCTTATCACTAAATAAAATTTTGGTTAATATTATTTCAAAGTCTCATTTTAAAATGCATGCAGGATTTGTATGCTCTTGGAGCTAGGAAGATTTTCATAACTTCCACAGGGCCAGTTGGTTGTCTGCCATATGAAATGTGGCAATTTAATATTACTAATGGTACATGTTTTGAAGAGCCAAACAAATGGGTACAAATATACAATACCAAGTTACAAGTAGCCATGCAAAATCTCACCCAAAGTATTTTGGGTCTCTACCTTGTGTATGGAAATGCCTATGACAAAGTATACGCTTATGTTCAAACACCAGAAGATTATGGTATGTAATCCAATATTTATTTATGAATGCCCTTTTTTTATGACCATGTGACACTGAATAATTTGGTGTGCACGTATTTAAAAAAACATTAACAATGATTCTTAGATGCTTACAAATAAGCTAAACAATGACATCAAAGTTCTCTTTATTCATTTAAATTTAAAAAAATACAATGACCAAAAAAATTAATTTCATTCCTCTCATGTTTAAAAGTTCATTATTAAAAATTCATTATAAATGATGTGCAGGTTTTCAATATGGTCTTCTATCGTGTTGTGGGAGAGGGATATATAATGCTGAAGTTCCTTGTATTCCCACATCACCATATTGCAAAGACAGATCTTCATATGTTTTTTGGGACCGATTTCATCCATCTGATCGTTGTAATTTGTTGATAGGTAGTCTTTTTGTCTCAGGTAGTGCTCCAGATGTTACTCCCATGAACCTTCTCCAATTAGCTACCAAATAGATGTAAATACTAAAATAATGTTGCTTTTAGAGCTCAAGAATATATAGATCAAAATAGGAGAAAATGTAAGCCATTTTATTTTAGAGCTAGCAAGATTCAAGACCCTTGATCAAGGTTTAAGTTAGAAACACATTTGATATAATCTAACAAATTGTAAACTTTATGACATGGCATTGCCTAACTTTATTTTACATTCTCATAAAACAACAAATCATGTCAAATTCAAGATAGTACTTTCAGGATGAAATATGTAATAGCAACAACATCAAGAAAATTTGCAAATTCAATTCGTGACTTCCGCTTGATTTCCAAGTAGTTGACTTCCAAATGTCAAAAAAACACATTTATTATTATTCAAATCCTATATGTACAAAGTACTCCATATTTTTTTGTCGCTAAGACATTCATTATCATGCAAACTTAAGTTCTCCAATAGTTGTGTACAAACTTTGAAAAACTATGGATTTGGGTGCTATTAAAATCAAAGGTTTCCTTGAAGACAATTAAAATTAGAGTTTAGGTCACTCAAGGCATTCTAGTGCCAAATTGCTTGATTTTACCATGTCTATAAAAAATCTCTTTTTTTTTGTAGAATCTCCTCCATTCTCATGATGCCCAAGATTGATTTGAGTTTTCATAGAATTTGTACATGGAGCTTTCTCTATTGAAATAGTAACAAGTGACCTTTGATATTGTTAAGGTGGTTACAATGTCATGGGACATATGTTTGATGTATCACTAATTTAATTAGATTATGTCTATATAAATTCATACCTAAAAATGGCATAATTCAATGACATTAATTCTCTACTCTATGCCCCTACTTTACAATCCAACAATTTTCAGATTGTACATTCACTACAAGAAGATTTGAAAATCATTACCAATTGATTGATGAACAAAATTCCCACTAACTTCCTTTTAAAGTGATCAACCTTGTTTGGTTCAATACTGCCAAATTGTATCATTTCAAAGTAATTCTTTACTTTAGGCACTCAAAAAGTTTTCTTTAATTAACATATCTTGCATTTCATTTTCTATAAGTGATAAGAATGAAATCACAAAATGTGGATGGAAAAGTGTATGATTATAACTTAAAAGTGACTATTGTTTCAAAGAAAATTGAATTTAGAAATACATTGCTTCACCAAAACATTCGTGGTAGCCATCTTGAACTTCTTCAAAAATGACAAAAAGGGCTCTATACTGAATATGGAATGCCCAACAGTACATGGATCACTGTCCATCCCACTTATATCCTACGTCCACCTCTAAATCCTATTGCACCCTCAAAATATGTGTGTGGACCACTTCATATCTCTGCAGTATCAATTCGATAGTTCTACATTGTCAATCTAAAAGCTATTTATAGGAGCGATAATGGTCTAAGCTGTTTTCGGACCTCCTAACTTACAATCAATTGTTTCTGTAAAGTTTGAGGAGGGCTGACTGGGAGAGCAGTAGGTGTGATCCGGCGATGCTTCAGTGGTCGAGGACAGATAGCAGGACTCTGTTCATCGTCCTTAGAAGGTTCAGAAATTAGTGAGACCGTTGAGATATCAATCAAAGATTGTTCAGATTTTGCTAATAAGCTCTCTGGAAGATATTTTGCAATATCGGCAGGCACTTCTGCAGACACACATATCAAGGGATCAGAAACATCAAGAAAGGAAAAATGAGTCAACATAGCACTGAGCCTTAATGTGATAATACAACCGAGGGAGGGCAATTTCCTTGAAAC
Organism: Pseudoscleropodium purum; assembly: GCA_963969395.1. NCBI lineage: Eukaryota > Viridiplantae > Streptophyta > Bryopsida > Hypnales > Brachytheciaceae > Pseudoscleropodium > Pseudoscleropodium purum. The sequence goes on along the minus strand of OZ017795.1, from coordinate 19,170,833 downwards.
AATCGGGTTCATGTGATCTGCATGCCACTGCACGTTCCTACAACGCACAAGGTGCCTCAGGCGGAAGAGGTATGGAGAAACATGAGTTCAGCAAGTAGAGTAGATTACCACTAGTAGAAAGCCTTGTCCCAAGCTCATCTTTACTGAAAGCCAATAAACTGCAATAACCGTCCTGTGACGACACAGCAACATACTGTGCATCTGCAGACCTGCCACCAGACCAAAATTGCACGGATTTCAGCACATAATGAATCTCTAATTGGATTACAACTGTATGCTCAAGCCCAGTCGAACTCCCAAATAGCACAGCAATGAAATTTTCCAAATTCAGGTTAGATATTCACTGGGCCCGCATCATTACAAGAAGTCAGAAGCACTGAGTAGTACGCGTACCATGCAATATCCGTTATAGCAGCGTAGTGGATCCCAGCGAATATGATGATCGGACCACAACGCTGTGTGTCATAAATAATGAGGGAATCAAGAGTAGCAACGGCAAATACCAGTCGATATGGCAGCGAGAAGCCTAGAAGTCAAAACCGATGAGGAATATGTTATTAACAGAAACGACTTCCCAGAAAGGTGACCACAATGAATCTCGTAAATCATTTCAAACGTGAACTATATTTTGAAGACTTCTGCACTATGGGCTCACATCACTGTTAAAAGAAAGAAAGAACAAGGGGAGTTCAAAACGCAACGAGCTAGAAGAATTCGACTCACCAGAATTCGGTTCTTTCTCTGTCACATTTTCCACAAGAGAAAATATAGCAGGACAGAATCGAACAGCTACTACCGGCTTACTCGGAGCTGGCAGATGGATGCACGGTCTGCATAATTGTACGCAAGAAAATAACCACTTTCAAAAGCAGGACTTGAATAATCACGACCTTGCTGCTCAAAATATCAATTGCCTCGCTTGGGAGATCACATTTTTCGTTGTCTGTCATTGAACTACACCAGCTAAGCAGGTTATTGATCTAGTTGCGGAATTTGTGAATTAGATATCTGTACCTTGATAGGTCTTTCCTGGAGTAGATGTACGACATATTAAATGAGGGAGCGCCCTGGACCATTTTGTGCAGACCTGCCACACCAAGTGGGACGGTTACAGTTACTGTAGCAGCCAATGCACTCCTAAAAGATCAGGACATGAACTTCATCTCTGTTCTAAGTTGAAAATGAAGAACCTGAATTATAGGAGTAACGTTAAAGAGCAATACCAGAGGGCACTATCAAGAAGGATGAATCAGGAGACCACGCAAGCCTTCGGAAAAATGATGGCAAAGTTTCGTCATGAAACAAGTGCTGGGCCTGCCGCAACCAGAGAGAAACAAAGATCAATGCAACAATACATCCAAAAACATGCGGTTTCTGTGACATTACCCATATTCAACAACGGTTCAGGACATTTTCACTCGAACATGACAATTTCTCACAGGTTCGGAATAGTTAACCGTCAGATGGAAAAGTAAGAACTAAGTCAACTAACCTTGATTGTTTTTCCCTCAGCATCTGCGGTGGTAGTAGATTTGGATGCTTCAACCTCTGCCTTTGCTAAAACTTGTCGGCATGTGAACATGTTCTCAACAACAGTGATTTTTCTTTTCTTACTCTTCTTGGGAGCTGGCTGGCTGGAATAGATCCGACAAGTGCGATCCGAACTTATAGATGCTAAAAATTCCCCGGCTGGATCCCAGGCAACACCTTGAACGAAGTGCTGATGATCGTTTAAAATCTGCACAACCTTACCTGCATAGCAAAAGCTCACTTCAGTCTCATACAGCACATTACATAATCTCAACCCAAGAAAATTACACCTAACAAACTGCTATGCCTGTATCGTGGTGGTATCTGTGCTTTGCCTGTACTGGTGGACACGCCTTTGCTTTGAAATTACACCAGATTCGAGCATATTTCCAATCCCAGTAATCAATTTCCATAGTAGAGCAACATCAGCATCACTAGAGTATAAGGAGCACATCTTAACAAAATCGATAATTTGTGTTACAAGATTTCTCCTACCTCTATCTTTTGCACGAAAACTCTTATTCTGAAGCAAACACATTCAGACCACAAGGACTTTCGTGTGCATATAAAGAGGTTGTGACCAAATGATCTGCCCCACTATGGTAATGAATGAAAGGCTATTGCTGGATTACCTGTCGCTACGTCCCATATCATGCATTGATTGTCCACAGACCCGGACATCAACAACGAGCTGTCCGGTGACCATGCAAGATCCAGAACATCTCTCACATGCAATCTGCACAAGTAATCGAAGACGTGAGATCACTTGACGGCGCTGCAGAGTTGACCCAAACAATCATTGAACATGCCATGTACCACATAGTTCCATTTCTCTATGTGTATTCTAGCCACTTGGATTCATTGGATCAGTTGAGTTACACAGATTCACTCTACCACAAGAACGCAAATGGAATTTCGAAACATTGAACTCACTGGAGTGTCTTCAGGACCTTCCAGCTGGGCTTCTCGTCAGAACTCTCAACTGGTTTCCAAATTAGAATCTCGCCACCTGCACGGTCAGGGTTTGAATTATAAACTTTCATAGGCTTCGTGAACGCGTCAAACTGAAAACTAGAGAGCCAGAAAATCATTCAGTACGACCTACTCCAAGAAATGAAGGCAGTTCATTAGAAGTCAATTATCAATTGAAAATCATCGACAAAGGAAGCACATCTGTGCGAGAGTAGGCAAAGATTCAAGAGAGCTAGCCGCGAACCCTGCAGTTGCACAGCATCTCTCTCATTGATTAAATCTCTGCAAATGTTCGGAAAGCCTCAGCACTTACCATCACCCCCTGATGCGAGCAATTGACCTGCACTCATCAATTGAAAGTGGTCAATAATTCATTACGTGCCACTTCAACATCTACATAATTCAAAGTATTAGGTGATTTTCCTAGAGGGAGCGATAACGTACTGTCCAAGCCAAGGAGTAGCGTATAGTGGAAAACAAAACAATTCACACTCTAGAATCCACACCTGATGGGGCAAAGCGTACAATATTCACTGCCTTCGAGTGATAGCAAAGGTCCGCCTCGAAAGTCACCGTTGGCGCGCCATTTTCCTTCTGCTGTACAGACCAGAGCTGCAATACAGCATCCCAATCGAGTAATTAGGTCACAACCTTATCTCGATACATCATCTTGATGATATTCGCAAAACCTAATCTACAAATGTGCGTTCATTTTCTAATGTTCGACGCTACTACAGACAGATGCAGAGTTCACATCCGAATTTGAACTAGAAATGTGCTAACCTCTATCGTCTAAAGTGCTCTTACCACGTAGACGACCTTGCTTTTTTACGACGACTTACATAGAATATTGAGCACATCTTAATGTACCGAGTCACACTAGGAATTAAGCGACAACGAAATCCTTGAATCGTGGATGTTGATATCATCAAGGAAGTATACATACTCTAAGTGACAGCATTGCAACGTAACCGATTTGCTTCCGTAATTGGAATTAGAAATGAGCTAATCTCAATCGTCGAAGGAGCTGTTCCTACATAGGCGACCTCACTAGTGCACGATGACATGCGTAGAATGAAATGCACATCTCAATGGCCGAAACGTACTACTGAGCAGCAACGAGTTCCTCAAATCATGTGAGATGAAATCATTCAGGGAATAGATAAGTTACCTTAATATCATGGTCTGCACCTGCAGTGGCCAGTAGGCCAGATTGACTGTGGAAATCGAGAGACAGGACAGGCTCGGAGCCATGCCAGGCAATTTGCACCGTCGCTCCTTTCATGCTTCCGCACCTACAGAACACTCCTCAATTCCTGGACTACTCGTTTCCTTCTCTCCTCCCTCCGGTTAAACACAGTTACTGTTCCTCGTCCTAAGCACAAACGGACAATCCACTAACCTCGACAAACATTACCACCAGATCACCACTACACTCTCCTCTTCACCTCACGACAGATCAAGAAGCTCGGCCACTCGCACAGCAGCTTCACGCAAGCCTGGACGGCGTCTTACTCCGCCAAGACATAGCACTACGCTCTAAATTACAACCACACTACAAATACCATTTGCTGCACCAAAATGAGCAATTCCTGGACCAAATTGAGCGATTCTTTCTGGAGAGTGGCGCTACAAACGTGCTGAATCTAAACTTTAGAACTTGCCTGTCAACAAATGCAGCACACGAAGAGATTAGGGCGGATGGTCAGGGGGGTGGAGAGTGGAGAAGAGCCGTTCTGGGGGAGAGAAGAGATGGAAGGAGCGGGAAAATATGGCGGGAGTAAGTGCTCCGTCATCAGCCGAGCGCCGGAGAAGGTGCCGATTTGGAAAAAAAAAAGGACGACGTGGCTTCCACGTGGAATACGGCCCTTGACCTGACCACTGATTTCTGTCCATCACTCTGTTTGCTGCCATTTTGCAGCTAGATATCAATGAAAAATTTTGTATTTATTTTCTTAGATTAAATATGGTAGTCTGTCCACTACATTTCATCAAATTTCCAAATTTTATTGGGAAGATCTAAAATTATTGTGAATTTTTTAAGAAAAAAAAAAGAAAAAAAACATAATATCTTCGAAATATCAGAAATAGAGGTATATTATCATGCATAACATCATGGTATAAACCAAAGTTACAGTGTCACTCTAAAATTAGAAAACGAACTAACAATGGTTATAGGCCTAAAGTTCATATTGCTATAATATATTGAAATTTCCGAATTTTTAATATTTCCAATTGAAGTAGAAACTAAAATTGATAAGCTTCATTTCATTAATTGAACTCAAATTCAAAAAATATGATTTTTATCACTAAAATTCACATCAAGCATAAATGGCCAACATTCAACTATGAATGTCATGGATTAAGCATCTTCTTCTTTAGAAGAGTTAATAACACTATAATGAGTGAATTTGCAATATTTTTCTTTAAAAATGTACTCAAGCAAATTCAAAAAGAAATTGGGACAAATTTTTTTTCCATCCTACAAAATTGGGTGAAGTCATCTAGAAGACATTTTGGAACCTTTGCAACATTTTAGGTTATTTATCCCTTGAAGGATGCTTAGAACCAAGAGTGTCCAATGGATGACTTCATTGTTCAATGTAGAAAAAAATGCACCTATCAATCCAATAATCAAGAGCATTTTTCCAACTCTCTTGATCATAAATGGTTGTGTCCTTTAAGAGTTAATTGTAGAATTATATATGTCCTCTTGTCACCATTGTAGTCAAGCTAATAATGATCAGATTTCTAGATTAATAAGTGCTTTTTTTATTTCTAAATTTTCTTAGAAAGTCATTCCTCAAATACTTTGTCCTTTGTAATTGTCCTCCATAGATTAATCATTTAATATATGAGGGTTTAGGGGAAAATCTAGATGTACTATAATACTATCTATGGTAGATATTTTCTTCAATTTTTTAAAATTTTGCTTTGATAGAAGAAACCTATGTTAATTATAAATTAAAAATAATAATCTATATAGTCAAATTTGAAATACCTTTTCAAGGACTTGGTAAAACAATTTTGATGTATTCAATCCAAAAATTCACCAAAAATTCAATTTTTATTCTTAGCGTGCTAATTTTGTCATGACTAGTTTGACCAATGATGATATCATGGCATAATATGAGCATCAAATTGTTTATTATTTGTATTTGAAGCATTACAATTTTTCTATATAATAAGTTATTTAAAAGAAAAACTTGGACCTTTGATTGATTTTTATGAAATATAATGCACATCTATAGAAAAAACAATCAACATTTCATAATAGATAGTGTTTTTGTGCATCCAACAATGTCCATAAGACCTTTCTAACAATTTCTAATTTGATGAAAACTAATTTTGGATAACATATGAATGGTATCAAGATATCTATCACTAGGAATTAACTTTGCTGAATATAATGAATCATGTAAATATGTAGCATTAGAAATTTAGGATTGCATATTAGATTCTCTATCTTTTTACCAAATAAAAATAAATTATTTCATCCACTCTAGAGATTGCTTAAAGCAATATTCACCACAACAATAAAACTATTTATAACCATAAACATAGATGTTAACCATTGGTTCATTCCAAAATGTAAATTTGTCCCAATACAAGGAATACCATACTAAGATTTTATATTACCACTTTTCAGTGCATTGTGGCACTTTGTGGCACAATACACTGAAATTTCAAAATTTCAGATTTTAAAATTTTAAAATTTTAATTTCCAACCACCCCTCTTCCCTCTTGTAATTTTAGAAACCAACTTGTTTCACAATCAATATGGAACAATTCATCCCGTATCCATATCTAATAATGTATCCATATTTCGTATTTCATATGTAATTTGTATGCAATATTGTATCCATATCCATATTCAATATTTAATATTCAGTACATATTTGTATGCAATATTATATCCATATCTGTATCTATATCCATATGTAGTATTTAGTACATATTTGTATGCAATATTGTATCCATATCTAGTATTTCATATTTGGATAGCTCAGATTAAATCTCACAAGATCAATGACTTGTCATTTTTTTGGGAAATCAATGGCAATTTCGAGGGTAAGCATTTTTTTTTTTACAAAAATCAATAGCTTGTAAATTTTTTGAGAGAGGGGGGGCAACTATTGCAAACGAGGGTGGTACGCTTCTTTTCAGTGCATTGTGATTAGAAAGATGTCATCTTCTAAAAAAGGAAGAATCTATTATCAAATATTCTTTCAAATTTCTTTCAATGCTTTTGAGTAGTAGAGGAATGTTTTCATCAATTTATTAAGCTTAATTATCAAGTATAGGGATTCTATATCATTGCAATTGATCTATTGGATGAAAAGTGAAAAAGAGATGAGGTTTAATGGATGCAAAGCCCTTAATAAATTAGTTTTTTCTTCCATTGAGCTTGAAGTGACTTCTTCAACTTGAGTTCACAAATTTTCAAAGTGACTAAAACAAATTTAAGAGAAATTGCTTCTAGGCTCTCATGAATAGAATTAGTATAGCACAATCAAGTCCAATAAATCTTACAAATATTGCTTTGAGGTAGATTCAACAAAAAGTTCATGCATTTCAAGAAGCTCTAGCATACTAAAAATGAGTATTAGATTTCTAAATTGCATTGGAATTGTAGTGAAAGGTACTTAGTTATGATAACAAGTATACATGTGAAATTCAAAATCATACAACATTTTGAACCTTTTTTACATACTATCTACCAACCTTTTTTTATTACTTTTTGAGAAAGTGCCACGATGACAATCACTTAAAATTTGGTGAAGCATTGTATTTCTACATTCATCCATCTTTGAAACCAAAAAGCACTTTTCAATCCTATACATGTACTTTTTCATCCAAATTTGGCAACTTTATCTACATTTAAAATAGAAGTGGAATTATTTGGCAAAAAAAGATTACTTTTATTTGGTGAAAAGTAGGAATTTATTTTGAAATGGTACAATCTGGCCTTGTTGTGCCTTCCAAAAGGGCTACTATCTACCATCTAATGTTGCTATCCTTTGTTTAAATTACTACATGCATTCTATTGGGTATATTGGAAATGAGCATTTGCAATTGTTGTCGAGAAATTTTATTCCCCTACTCCATGAATTGTTTGTATCATTTCTTACTTGTTCTTAGGCTAGCTTTGTTGTCACAACTACTCTTTGACTATCTTCCGAAGGTTCTCTACGTTGAAGTAGGAGGTCAAACTAACTTCTCCCTACCATGAGCTTGCCTCCTCTTCTCTGAAAGTTTCTGTATGATATTCAAGTACACTTTACTGCAATTCTCAACACAATTTGCAATTTGAAAATCTTTGCATTTTTGAGCATGTAAGAGCATCTTGAAGTTCATGGACTTTTTGCTAGCTGAATCAGCCTGATAAAAGATATTTGTAAGATTATTGGACCCAACTGTTCAATGAATCTGTATGGGTTGGTTTCAAAAACAGGTTACAATCCTGAGTTGCCATCTAAATCGATTCCGCAGGATCCTACTGCCAGAAATCCCAACTCAGAAATCTCAGATTACGAATTCTCCTCTCGGTTCTGCCATCTGAATGAATTCCAAAAATCCGCAATCGATTCGCACATCGACCTTGAAATTTACGAAAAAGGAAAGCAACAGAATTCAGTTTGAAAGATTTAAGGTGACGACGAGAAGAAGAGCAAATCCTGTGCAAACCCACATTGGCAAGAACATCAAACAAGAGCTTGAAGTGACAATGCAGTGAATGCACTAACCGAGGGACAGAACTGAATCCACCATGCAAAACTTCAAAACTTAAGATGGGACAATCGGCGGAGTGAAGACTAGCAAACCTTGTGCACACCCACATTGGCAAGAACACCAAACTAGAGCTTGAAGTGATAATCCTGTGAATGCACTAACTGAGGGGCGGAACAGAATTCACTATCCGAGATCTTCAGAACTTAAGGTGGAATAGTCGGCGAAGAGGACAGAAGAACAAAGCCCTTGCGCAGCCACATTGGCAAGATCATCAAACAAAAGATCTTGAAGTAACAATTCGGTGCATGTAATAACCGAGGAGAGGAACTAAGCTCACTGTCGAAGAATTTAAAGCGAAACAGTCGGCTAAGATAAATGAAAAGAGAAAGCAACGCCTCTGCCAAACTACACTAGCAAGTGCATCAAACAAGTGACTGAAGAGAACTGTACGTGGAACATTTGGCGAAGAGAAAAGGGGAACAATGTCTTCGCACACCCACATTGGCAAGAACATCAGCAAGAGCTTGAAGAAGCAATCGGGGGAATGCGCAATCGGAGTCTCCGAATTGGCAATATGCATTCAAAAGAGGGGGCCTAGAATTTGAAAACAGAAAAGCGCAGTCCACCAACAACGGTAGGCTTTAGCCCGCTGGCGGTAGGAATAAATCCAGTTGGAAGCAGAGACCTGCGATGACGTCGACGCCTTGGTGGTGCACTGGGAGCCACAAGAGTTTCGCCACCTGCATTGGCGCCACCTTTTTCCTTAAATTGCCTCTCCTTTTCCCTCATCAATGCTCACTCTTCAGTTGCACTCTTGAGGACTCAAATGGATGACACGAGTCAGCTTAATCAGGGTTAAAGCCAATCGATCGGGAACACATCCAGGGGATACGACAGATGTAATTTTGGCGGGTCGATTGAATGGGGAAGCGCACTGGTGGCAAGATTTGAGCGGGCATACTTCAAGGTTCCGCGCTCGCTGTTTGGGAAGTGTCAGAATAGGTTTGGTTTTGGTACCACTCAATAGTCTCAAGAACTTGCGCTTCTAGAGCAGAGGAAGCATATGAAAAATTTTGAGCATAGTATACTATCGTAAGCTCGATTTGACCTGTTTTCTGAAGACGTAACTTAGTACATCCCGGAAGCAGCAGGTCAGTGCCTTAATCTTGAACCTTGAGCCAGAGATTCCGATTGTTCTCAGTGCTCGAGCTTTTTCGCATTTCTCAGTGCCAGAGAGGCCGTCATGGGCATTGCTTTCTGATGTTCATGCGCCATGTACATTGGGTGTGTTAGTTTACCCCACAAATGGAATGTAGCAGTCACCATAGGGAAGCTAAGGAACACTTTGCTTACTGAGCCATGCTCTGTACGGTCGCTCGCAACTTACGCAAGCGGATTCCAGTCTGTTGGTTTCAGGGCGGAGGGTGTGCGTTTCTTTGCAGCTGGAAAATCGTCGATTATGCCTCCCAAGAAGAAACTGAAGCAATCTTCCCTTGTGAAGGAAGAAAATCAGAGAAAGTCGAAGACCATAGCTGGGGCTGAAGATCAACCCCCCAGAGTGCGGAAATCGAAGGCATCAGACGATGAGTTTACAGAAGCGAGACCTGAAGGAAGGCCGCCTTTGAGCCAAGGTGTGCATCCTGGTACGTTGCCCTAAACCCTGAACCCCCACATTTCTTTCTTACGCATTTGCATGAAGAAGAGGGTAATGTTGCCATCTTCCGCAAACCTCTCATAATTGTTTTGATTTATCTGAAACTTTTGGAACTTTTGACGATTGAGTCTAGAAAAGTGGTGCAAGGATCAATTTATCGTTTGAATTATGATGCATTTAGTGATAAGCGTCCAGAATTTCATCTTAAACAAGTCGCAGAGCGAATGTAATAGATTTTTTCCGCAGTTTAAGATGGTTGGTTTCCTTTTGGGGGGATTCTGTGCACATTACCATCGATTATAGAATTGCAAGAAGCTTTCTTGTATGACCCAACTTTTGCTATGTGGGAATAACAATTGATATCCAGTGAAGGGAAGGGAGGCACTTATTTATCGTGGAATTTTGGACATGTATCACTACATGCATTTTAAATGCCAAGATTACTGAAATCATTTTGCTTAAGGTTGGCTCACTCATCAATTGTTGCAGTAAGTTTCTAATATTTTGAATTTCTTGAGCCACATGAAACTTGGGGTTTGCGGTCAACAATATGCCCACCATACTATTCTAGGTTTAGGGATCCAGTGATAGGGAGTAACTCTCTTCATTTGCAGGGAGGATTCAGACTTTGAAGCCTGGAGGGAACAGGCATGCGCCGGTGGTGTATTGGATGTCAAGGGACCATCGATCATGTGACAATTGGGCCCTTCTGCACGCTGTGCATCAGGCTCGCGAGAAAGGTGTTGCCGTTGCAGTGGCGTTCAACTTGGTGGAGAGCTTCTTAGAGGCGAAGGCGCGCCATTTCGGCTTCATGTTGCGTGGACTGCGCGTCGTCGAACAAAACTTGAAGGCTGTCAATATTCCTTTCTTCCTCTTCCGGGTAGGTCCACTTTTTCGGGGTCATGTCTTTTAGCACTTTTGAGTGGTTCATATGAGGCTTTCTTTTGTTCAATTTCACTTATCCTTTTGACCAATACATGAAATGTTCTTCCCTGATCCTGGTGATTTATGATTATGTCCTGGTTGAATGTATGTTTTTCACCAATCAAATTTATTTGTGTGTCAGTCGAACTGGTCGTTTTGAAATCGTGAATTTTGGTTCTTTTAGGATTCCCGTGGATATCAGAGGGGGTGAGTTTTATGTTTTGATGTTACATACCTTGGGTTTGTCATGTCTGTGACCAAATCTTGATAATGTCAGGTAAGCTGTTTGTTACGGAAGCCAGAGGAAAGCATTTTGTTGTTTATAAGGGTTGAGGGTTTAAGGTGGATGTCAGATTGTGAGCTTCCTGAGCTGGTTTTATATTCCATGAGTATATCATGTGACCAGAAGACTTGATTGTGTGCTGCTGCTCTTCAGGGTAAGGCAGAAGAAACCATCCCAGCATTTGTAAGGAGGTGCAATGCTTCACTTTTGGTAATGGACTTCTCGTCACTGCGAATTGGGCGGCAGTGGAGGAATGAAATTTGCGACAACGTACCGGATTCCGTTGCTGTAGCCGAGGTGGATGCTCACAATGTCGTCCCTATTTGGTGCGCTTCTGACAAAATGGAGTACGGTGCACGCACGATTCGAACGAAGATCACGAGGCAGCTCCCTGATTTCTTGAACGAGTACCCTGTGCTGGAAAACCCTGGAAATTCATGGGAGCTTGATGCACCTGATGTTATTGATTGGGACGCTCTCATAGCTGACGTTGTAAGGTACGTCGATATCCACCGGTCCTCACGGGATAAGTTCTTACAGTTGGGAGTCTTTCTTTCGTTGCTTTCCTAACCTGTGAGTAGTCATCTAAGGTATGTACACCCTTAATCAACACTGCACCAAATGCAACAACTACAGTTGAAGCCCGAAGCATCACTTTTCCTTGATATTGATATTGTTTCCACATTTTAGAAAATGGGACACAAGATGTACACAATCAAAACACGAAAGCCTACTGCTGGGTTTTGGTACACCTAGAAAGAATACTTTTTAAAATTGATAATTTATTCATATGGTGTCCAAATACTGCATGTTGGAATGCAGAAAGTGAAATGAAATCCTCTTTCCGTTGTCAATAAGATCAATAAAAAATATTTGTGTTAACAATAGTAACTATGCTTAGTTGTAATTAGTGACGATTATAGATGTGCATGCCTTACAAAGTATTCTCATGGTTTTAAAACGACCATTTTTGACGGTTTTAATGAAACGGTTGTTCCTAACCACGAATCTTTGGTCCTTTAGGGGTTAAATCGGTGCGTACTGGAGTTATTTTTTTACAGTAGGGAGTCCATTTTTTTGTTTTCATAAGCTGCGAGTCTGTCTTCAAGGTATTGCTTAACAATTTGGTTGGCAAATTTTAATGATAAAGCGCATGGCTCCTGGAATTTAGAGACTTCGTTATGTCTACGGAGTTCTGTTATCTGTGCATAGCTTATTACATGCCTGTTGCAAATATTCTGTTGAGGTTGTGCTGAGGATTAGACTTTGCTTTCCAGGATCGGTGCTGAGGTTCCTGAGGTAACTTGGCTGGAACCAGGAGAGGATGCCGCTTTGGAGGCACTTGCAGGGAAGGCAAAAGGCTTCGTCAACACGTAATTCTTTACCTTAACCTGGATGATATATGGATAGTCTATTTCTTTAAATGCATTTTTTCCCAGTTGAATCCACTTTCAGATCCCGTTTTAGATGCTGACACAGGGTCATCAATTAGTTATAATGCACATCAAACCAGGTCAGTTTGTTGTGACATACAAACCAGCAACTATCGACCTGAACATCATGCACAAGTTCATGACTTGCATGCTTCTGTCAAACTAAGAAATCGTCTACCCCTAGGTGTTCAAGCTGAAAAATGAAAGTCCACTCTGGACTCTAATAATAGAGAAAAGTAACATACTCCATTGGTCATTAATGCAGGGTATGATTTTTTCATTTTATTGGTACATTCTGTTTCCTTCCTTGCAGCTTCTTAAATGATATGTCTTTAACTCATAAATGTATGGAAGTGGTCAATTTTGAGCATTTGGACACGAAGGGGTTAATTCACTACGTAGTTTCTTAACTTCTTGGTGTGCCATTGTTTGACTCTTGAGCTGAGGAGAATGTTATAAGTCAAAAATAGATTTATTTCAGGTTTCATGTACTCAGAATTCATTTTTGTTTAGGGGTTTGTATGTCATGTTCTGTTTTTGTATTTGACAGCCGGATGAAGAATTACGAACAACGTAACGATCCCTCGAAGCCAACGGGTCTGTCCGGTCTTTCTCCTTACTTGCACTTCGGCCAGATCTCAGCACAGAGGTGTGCTCTTGAGGCAAGGAAGTTTCGAAAGGCTCACATAACGGTCAGTTTGTGCAGCGCCTTGCATTCTTAATATACAACCTTCTTGTGTATTTATTTTGTCTCTTCCTCAAGGGGAGAGACTATGCAATGGGTTGAAAATGTAGAAAAATGTAGAAAGTTTTGGTGTCCCATAAAAACGAGACATGTTTTAATGTCATGATAGCATGTTGGAGCCCATCATTTCAGAGAACTTGTTCTTTTTCTCTTTAGTGGATCTGTGACATGTAGTGAAAGGAATAGTAACAGTCTAAGATTACCAAATGAGGGTTTTAATTGAGCACATTAAGATAGCAAAGAATTGTTTTACCAAGTATTATATGGAAGGTAACATTTGAAAAATTACACTGTGTTGGGATAGACATTTGCGACTAGCTTCCTGTTTGTCTCTAAATCCGGCCAATTATTCAGCATCTTATGTTTGATTTTGTATCTTGTTGTGATGCAGTCGGTGGATGCATTCTTGGAGGAGTTGATTGTACGTGGTGGTTTAGCAGAAAACTATTGTTATTACCAGCCCAACTATGACAATTTAAAAGGTGCCTGGAGTTGGGCTCAAGAGTCGTTGAGAATCCACGCAAGTGACAAACGGGAGTATACTTATTCGTACGTTTTACCGAACAGCCTTATCGAGACCTTTGGATAGTTTCACTTGGCATGGTCTTTGTCTGTTGATGTGATCTCAGCTAGTAGATAACTCCTGCTTTATGCATAATGTTTTGATTGCAGTGAAAATGAGTTGGAAGCTGGTAAGACTCACGACGAGGTATGACACATCACCGCAGAATTTTAGTTTTGCATGTTTGTGTCTGTTCATGCATATTTAACCCTTTCTTGCTTCTTGCTTTTCATCATTCTTAACATCGTTTTATTTAGATTACTTCAAAAAATTTGTGGAATTCATGTTTTATAGCATAGTTATCATTATTTGGTAAGCATTTAGAGCAGTCTTTCCACTCGTGTCCAGATTAGCTGCTGTGGTTGAGCTCAGCTTTGTGTTGATCGTGTCGTGGTTTCTGTTGCTGTGGTCTTCGGTGATGCAGCTGTGGAATGCTGCCCAGCTCGAGATGGTTTACTATGGCAAAATGCATGGCTTCATGAGGTAGACATCTGAATTCCTCCAGGTCTTGCATAGTTCCTGAGCGAGTAATTGGATGTTTACTATGGACGTTTACATAACTTCTGTTAAATCATTCGAGTTTCAGAGTCATTTCAAGTTTATTGTGGTGATAATTCTTCAAAATGATGGTTGTGAGCAGAATGTACTGGGCGAAGAAGATCCTGGAGTGGACTGAGTCTCCTGAGGAAGCTCTTCGCATAGCTATTTACCTTAATGACAAGGTACGCTTGAAACTGCTGACCGCTGATGTGTACGTTGGCCTGATGGTTCCTTTGAGAAGTATGCGCTTTTGGCCTATTCCAAATTCCTTTGTAATCTCTATTATATTATTATCCAGTTCTAGTGTCATTTTTAATTAAAAGCCATCCCCGAGATTCTTGGCGTGGGATATTTCATCCTCAAGATTCTTAGGGATGGATAATTTGATCCTCTGGTGAAGTGTTACAGAATGCTATGGGAGGAAATCTCTCGTTACAGAATGTTACGTCCAAGGGAAGCTCTACTTTTGCTTTCAATGAGAAGCATAGGTGTTCTTCGTTTTTTATAAAGATCTTGCACAAAGCTGGCAACATGCTACTGTGCACCTAACCCTTGTTTATATGTTTCTGAATTGAGCAGTATGAGTTAGACGGAAGGGATCCGAATGGCTACGTTGGCTGCATGTGGTCAATATGTGGAATCCATGACCAGGTTTGGTTTCTGCCATTGTTTCTACTTTCCTTATTTAAAGAAAGAAGTTCAGTGTGGAAGCTTACAGTCGTTTATAGTTTACATATTTCTATCTTTCAAAAACGTAGGACTTGATTTCTTCTTTTTATGATACATTTTGTAAGCTTTCTTGAAGCTTCCTAAACGATTTTTTTCAACTCGTATAAGTCCAGGAAGTTGTTACGTTTTGACCATTTGGGCACGTCATTTTGAAACTTCAGCTACGGTTTCTGTACATGATTTTAAGAGTTTGGACAGTCTAGGATTAGTTTCCATGTATTGCTAGACTACCTGAATGATGTCAATCTAGCCGAGGGATTGATTTGAATCTTGATATGCGGTCTAGCGATTCTTAAAAACTTGCCCTCTTTGCAACTAGAGAAAATTTCTCCTTTCTGTGGTTTATATATTCTGTCCGTTGGGGTCCTTGTGGACGTGCAAAAAGCATGACTCCTCATTTTGCAGGGCTGGAAGGAGCGTCCTGTGTTCGGCAAAATTAGGTACATGAACTACAATGGTTGCAAACGAAAGTTCAATGTGGATGGATACATCATGAATGTCAATCAGATGGTAGCCAAGACAAAGAAACAGCTGAAAGAGGGCACTGCTGGTACTTCGGCCTCCAAGCCAGCAGGCAGCAAGTTGTAATATAACATTCATTTAGTTCATGAATCCCTCTTCTGTGTATAAGTGGTTTGTGCCAAGGACTCTAGAAACATAGCATTATTCAGCATCAGAGTGGGGGTGTCATTTCAGTTCATGCAAGAGAAAGATAATTTTAAGTTGGCCCATGTTTCAAGATTTGGTTCCATCCTCTGCCAGTTTGTAATTTTATTTTATTTTAGTTGAATTTTCTTGACAATGCTAGTTTCTGTTTCTGTTTCATTTTGGACTTGTTCAATGAATTTTCAGAATTTGACAATGACTATATACTTTTCCTTTTAGATTGTACTGTCATGGAACTTCTAGACCAGTCTTGCTGAGAAGGACTCTACCACTGTATGCCCGACACATTACAATGTGCTTTGTTTCTTGATTTTAAAGTTCTCGAGTGAAGGAAATAAAATACCATTGGTGATGCAACTTCTTTGTATTACATAACCAAAGACATAATTTTAGACTCTGATTTGACAAATGTGTGCTTAATAATCAATGGAGTATATTCTACCGTTTTTAACAAATTGTTTCCCTGGAAACTAAATTTCTTAAACAATCTGAATATTTGGGCTATTACATAAGAGATACTTTGCATAAAGAATGTTTTTTTAAGTAAGTGTAATTTGGTACAAATATGAAGCTAAATTCTTTCTTAAAACCCTCACCTAGTAAGAACATACCTTCTATAGGAGCAAACCTTTTCTTATCATCCTCCATTTCCAACCTATAGATTGATATCTTTCTGCAAAGTTGTACAGATCTTAGAGTAGTTGTGGCACATTATGATTGGTTTTTAGGCTTTCAATATTCCAATCAACCCTTGGTTGATTCTGCAACTAGCCTATAGTTGAAAATAGAAAATTCTATACCCAAGACAAGTTATACATTACACTCAGATAAACCTGCACTCCACATACTTGTAATTGTTGAAGTGGTTGGCATTGTAGCATTCTTAACAAGACCTGTGACCAAAAGAAGATTAAAAGAAAGACAACAAAAAATTGCCAAGAATACAAGAACATGAAATCCATTTATTTATTTCTTTTTAGATTTAATTGGATTGCCAATCAATTCCTTGACATGTGAGGCCAAGTAACATCTAAAATTGTCCAAATAATCATGTGGCCATGATTTCCATTAAATTTGTCAAGTCTTGTTGGCAATTCAAAGAGGATCCTAAATTCTCTTAACAAGCATTTTTTGTACAACCATATCTATAAACTAGGAATACACAAAGAGTTGTTTAAAACCGACCCTATCACAATCAGTTTTCATGTTTAGAAAATGAACATTTTAGGAAAGAATATACGTGGATCTGCATTAGGTGCTAAAAGCAACCTTTGAAGGGCTCACACATCTCCACACGTTTCAGTAAATGCTCCCTCAAAGTTAAAATGAAGCCACATCTATGTATCTTACCCAAATTTAGTCGTATTTTTAGGGTATTTGCGGTTGTGGTCATGGATATTTGAAGTTGGAAGCTCATAAGGCTCAAAAAGATTTCCCACCCTGATATGTTCAGGGTTGGTACATTGAGAATGTCAGGTTGGGGAAGCTTTTTGAGTCTTATGAACAGAAAGCTTTTCAAGCCTGAACTATTTTAGGACCTACCTAACCTTATTAGTCAGTCATCGTCATCGGAGACATTCAGCACATCATCTGAGGGGAGGGTATGACAAAACTAAGATATCACTCACCACTTCAAAATACTCACCCGAAAAGAAACAAAATTATAACCACTGCAATCAGGTTCAGTAGAAGATTTGAACCAAACAGGATGAACCTCCTGGTAGACAACGCAAATGAACGGCGTTGACATGAAAATTTGATTCCCTAAGAAGTTACAAAATTTCAAGCGCTCCAATAATGTCACTTACCACTAGTAAACTATGTTGTCTACAGAGTATCAAAGGGTAAAGCAATCCAATAGAAGTAATTCCTACCATGCCACTGAGCACAGGAATAACCAACTGTAAACATACCTACCTAATAAGAAGCAGTAGAGAGGGACTGGAAACATTGACATCTAGCTGTCTGCTGATAGTTTATCATCTCCATTAGTTGTTTCGGCCGCAAGCTCGACCTCAGTTTCAACAATTTGTCCAGAGTCTTCCAAGCCTTCCCCTTGCATATCGTCTTGTACATCCTCTTGTACATCCTCTTGTACATCCTCCTCAACATATTCCACGTCCTGAACGGACAAACAATATCAATTACAAAACAGAGTTAGTTCTCCAAATTCAAAAAATTACCCCAATGTGAACAAAATAAGCTTGGCATCCACAGCAAAGGAACGACTTCACTGGTCGTATCTCTCCTTTCATCCAACTTGTTAGCAACAAATGCAAAATACAGTTACTTGAATATTTTTACTAAATGACAATCCTTAACAGTCAAGGATGATAGCATAACAGTATTATGTCTATATTGAACGACTACTACGTAACAAACAGGACACCAGAGTCAAAGTTCTGAGTACCTCCTGTAAACCATGCCCATTTTCTGACGGCTCGTCGCCATTGATGTCCAGCCCATGTAACTCTTCTGTCAACTCTTCATCATCACCATTGATGTAGCTCAAGAACTTCGTTGCAGGAATATAGTTGGTCCTGATACACAGTAACCAAATTCAAGTACGGTCATCACATTTTATCCGTGATCTCATATCTCATGGTTGCACAACAGCAATGCTCGTTTATGAGGCAGATTGAGTATGACGCCATTCTAAAATTGTTCTGCAACTGACGATAGAAATCTCATTACCTTTGCTCTCTCAGTTTGACCTCAGCAGCTAATGCAGCTTCCCAGTCTGGAAACAGGTTAGGATATTCTTCTGGATCTGCCAAAGATTCTGCAGCTTTCTGATTGATCTGAAAGCACATGTCAAAACATCTCAGTAATAGCCTATCAATGATAAACTTAATCATTTGTACATGAATTTTAAAATGAGGTGGGCAGCTACGAGCCTTGTGAATAGTAAAAGCTTCTGGACTGGCAGAAAAAATATAGAAATACCTTCTTCAGATCATTGCGCCAAAGAGCAACTATTCTGGACACTTGGCTAGGTAAATAAGTGCGTGCCATAAACGCAGCTTCAGGAATTCGATTGCTACACAACACGAAAAAAAATTACACGTTAGAAGAAGTGGTACATAGGCAACAGTTGCTAAGATATGAAAACAAATAATATGATGGGCTCTGAAAGTACCGCATAAGGACCTATTCTATTCACGTACCTTTCTATAAGCAGTTCAACGCACTCTTCAATCTTTCCAAGCAAGAACAAAGATACAAAAGCAACGTTGTTCTTGCCGTTATCCCGTGCAGACACTGAAAGCTTTTCCAGTCCCTGAGCATCGCCTACAGCTGAATAGAGTAGGAGTAACCCGCTTAGATCCTTGGCATGCCCCAGGCATTCCTCTGCAACATCCAACTGCAAATTCACATGCAAGTCACTTAATTAGTTATGAATTACACTTGAAAACAATGCCAATTTCATTTTGTAGATTCCAATGAGCTTTGAAGGATACAAATCATACATCACAAACAGACTATTACCTTTCCAGCAGACATTGCCAATTCTCCCAACTGCTTCCACTTGGACTCGCTATGTGATTCCTCAGCAATAGCCTGCATTATGAAATAAAGACAAGTGTACTTAGTTGATGTAAAACAGAAGTCAATCAGAGACATATCTCGAGAAATCAAATTATCCTGCTGACCCCTACAATATGGATCGATATCCCACAACATCATTTCTTTCAATCTAACTTGAACTATGCTTTGAGCAGAATCCTTCAATAATAATAATCATGATAATAATGACACTCGAAAATATGACCTTTGCCATTTCAAGCTTGCCGAGCTGCACAGCGAGGTCAAACTTGTAATCAGGGTCTGTTGCAACGTTGAGAGCATCCTCCAGCATTCCACGTGATTCCAAAAAGCGTGCAACACTGTCATTCAAGTTCTTTATGAGTAAATGTAAAGAAGAGATAGAAGACATTTGAAGGGCTGCCTAGAAGTGCCGACAATAAATGGCTTGATAAATCACTGATTAAATTGCATAAGACACAGATCCACAAACACCTGTTCATGTGCTCCTTTGGAATTGTCGGGAGCACTTCTTCTGCTCGCTCATAGTCCTCTCGCAATATTAGAGTCTTGTACTCAATCAAACTAAGCAGCAAAGTATAGCTCATGATACTGCAAGTTCCAAGGACAAAAAAATTATTAAATAAATAACTCATTATGTTTCCGAGCAAGTTTATAATGTGATATTCTGATCGATGGACACTCTATGCATTATCCTTCGCAGATGGCAGTTGTTAAAATAGGACCTAAACCAAGCAAAACAATGCAGAAATTCCTCATTTCAAAAGTAGAAACCGATTTCAATTCAGCATGGTAAGAAAATAGCAAAATTAACTTACTTGAACTCCTTGTCAATCAGGTACACTCGACTTTGGTTTGCCAAGTACCCAAGCAGGTACATTGGACGGTCGAGGTGAAACATTGTGGTAACCTATCAAATCGAATCCCAAAACAAGATGAGATCAG
The DNA here is from genome assembly GCA_963969395.1 of Pseudoscleropodium purum. NCBI lineage: Eukaryota > Viridiplantae > Streptophyta > Bryopsida > Hypnales > Brachytheciaceae > Pseudoscleropodium > Pseudoscleropodium purum. Next base: position 19,150,571 of record OZ017795.1, on the reverse strand, counting down.
TGACTCGCTTAGAAAGCCCTGCATGTCAAAAATGAGATATGGCATTCAATGTAAATTGGATAATATAAATAAACACCTACCTCTCCACCAACACAGTAATTCAGACGCCAGGCTGAATTGTTGTAGATGAAACAATCGCCCACCCAAATGCCAGTCCGAACACGTTCTGAGATTTCATGAAGCAGTTCAAAGGCATCCTCCACACCTTGCTCGTCCACAGGTTTTCCACTTTCCAAATATGAAGATACAACATCCCTCTGAAAGAACAACACATTCACGTTAATTTACCACATATAATACCCATCAATATGAGAATAATACCCATCATCGAATGTTATTGAATAGGGAGGGAACATGAAATTACGACCCCTCACAACTCCCAAGCTGAGTAGAATACGTCCTTGAAAAGCATTATGAACGTCAGTGGACGCATAATCACGACCGATAATTCACCTCCAGATTCATATCAGTACATATGAAACAGTTGAAAGACATGATGCAAAAGCACGTAAAAAGCCTCTAGCTCGCACCTAAACAAATCCGACTGCAAACAAAGGGTGAATTCAACATTCTGAAAACACAACCAGAGTATGGCGGCATGACTTATATGATTAATACCCTACTAGCAATCACATAAGTAGACAAGTCACTTACATTGTACTTGAGGATATAAAACGAGTTGTCACTGGCAATAGTAACCAGATCTCCACCGTCAGACCAGTAGACGTCCTGGATTCAGAAAACATGTCAGAAGGATATGTCCCCATCTTGCTGATGTTTCAACCTCAATGCCAGATAAAAGTTGAAAATACCTAAAGCATAATGTCTATACAAAATTTTAACAGTAAACATATTTCTAAGAAGTAATCACCTTCACAACAACATCAATCCGCCGAACCACTCTGCCTTCCGCCCAATCGTAGAAACATATAAATTCATTTGTTCGCATGGCAAGTAAAGTCCCGCCGTAAATGCCTTCAGCAGAGAAGGTGGGTCGGATGCTTTTTCTTTCCTGCAAACAGATACGTGCCGAACACATGTTCACACTGCTAAAGTTAACAGTGACTAACATCCTTTACAAAAAAAATTCCACCAAGCAACAGAGACATCCAACGAAAAAACAAAGCACAGAAGAAACTTACGTGAACAGAAAATACTTGAATCGGCCCCACAGTAAAGCTTAGACCACATCCGCCATACTAATGATTACAGCTACAATTTGTTATTTCACAGGAAAAGGGAAAAGAGTTGCTGCAATTTATAGCTTTGACTACACACCTGGAATGATTTGCTGAAGATTTTTATCTTTGAAGTACTTTCTCGCACAGCAAATTCACCATCATTGGACCACACTAACTCCAGAGCAGTGCCAAAAGACCTGTTTCTCCATGCAAGGGCGGTGTAGATAATATATTCCCCATCACCGCACACAACAACAAACCTGCCATTTGGATTGTGTTTCAAGTTCTGCATGGCAGAGACATAAACATGTACAGTTATTAAGGAAGATCTGCAAAATGAAGATACAAGAACTAATAAGTTACTTGGACCCATAGTACTTCAGAGTATCGGTGTCAGCACAGGCCTTATAATTCTACCGCCCTCAAATCTTTAACATTCAAGCAATCCAGAGAATGAGAGGTTACATTACACTGGACCCCGTAACCTGAAGATAGAAATGTCGAGATTCAGTACATTTTCAAGCTCACAACTCCCCGAATGATATAGTAAACTACCTGCGATTCAAAAGACATACGCAGATCAGCTTGAAGCAAAGACTCACCTGTGGATAGAGATCGCAACTTCCGAGCTCTTTAACTGCCAAAGGGAGTCGCTCTCCATCTGTGATCTGTGGAATCGAAGGTGAGCTCTTAGTGGAGTTCAGATTCAAAGACATGCAATGAACACTAAACTGCGATGTAAAATACCCTACTCACTTCTACAAAAATAGAAAGATCAAGTCTCCAAATCTGATGGATACCTCAAAATCTGATGGAACCGCTTTGATGTTCACAGTCTGAATTTCGTTTTGTTTCGCCCAGATGATCTTGCCACTGTTATCCATGCTTGCAACCGGTTCCTCGCGTCCAAGTTTGATCATGATGGTACCTTCATCGTACCCAATAGCAACCCTACCTCAAGAACAGAAAAACACAGTCAAGTAGGGACGGCAATGCATCGTCATACATTCCACACCAGTGGTAGGAGACTGGAGAAGGACAAGTAAATCCCTACCTCCTGGAAAGAACGAAAAGTTGAACACGATAGACGTAACATGTGCAGCGCATAAACCGTAGAATTGCTTAATCACATTGATGCAATGACTTACCTGTTGGAGCCCTTGATATAACCGATGGTCCAAACTCGCTCCAGGCCATAATTTAAAGTATTCTCCAACCTGTGATACACAAACACAGACAAAATCACTAACTGTGACACCGGAGCTTGCATAAGAAGGATATCAAACCTCAAAAAACTATACCATTTCCCAGATAGTCAATTGGTGCAGGCAGCGGTGAAGGCAACATCCCAAAGCAAACTATGAATCTTGAATATCAAAGCTGTACGAAGAGAAGAAAATGGCACAATTATAAAATTGCTATAGCACTGACCTGTACGTGGTGGAGTGCCAAACACGAACTGTCCCATCTTCTGACCCCGTGAGAATAATTGGAAGATCCGGGTGGAATGCAACTGCCGATACATTGTGTGTATGCCCCTCTAGAGTTTGAACGCAGCTCTTTGTCTGATAATCCCAAACCTGCTCGAGAACAAAGATTGGAATAACCTCTTGGTTACTCACGGAAATGAAATCCATAATTTACAGTATGACGAGCCATGTTGAGTCCAAAACGGGAAACCTTGTTCAAATTGTGCAATAAATCTTAAAAAGTAAAAGTTGAGGTGTTCTCTGGTCTGAGAGCGAAATGCAGAACCAAATCAAGGGCAGACCAGGTGATAGGATTACCTTGGCAGTTTGATCGTCTGATCCAGTTAGTAGATATGGTCGGTCACCACCGCTGAAGTATTCCACGCAATTCACACCTTTCTGATGAGCTTCTAGGGTGAAGTTGGGTTCAGGTGAACCCAAATTCCAGACCTGTTTGCATTACAAATTTAAGGTCAAATTCATCACTTTCTGTGCACACTAAAGGGTTGGACGGTTGAAAGCATGAACTTAGATATTAATATTGAATATTCTGACCAACAATGGTATCAGAATGTGCAGTAGTGTCTAAAATCAAAACTGATCTGAGTATACACTCTTAGAACTCTCCATGGAGCACCGAACCATTTAAGCAGTACCTTAATTGTGCGGTCTAAAGAAGCACTTGCAAAGGTGTTGTTATCCTTGGGGTTGATGGTCACTTGCATAACATAATGAGAATGGCCTTCAAATATTTGAGAGCATGTCCATCCCTTGTCCCAGTCCCATAGCTTAATGAGCATATCATCGGATGAAGACAGGACATATGGCAAAGTAGGATGGACTGCAATACTACGAATGTAGTCCGAGTGAGCTTCGAAATGTTTCACTTTGTCCATCGTATTGTAGTTGTAGACTCGGATGAACATATCGTCTGCACCGGCCACAATCCATTGCTTGCGGGATATGAACTTTGCCGACCGTACTGCCGCATGCAAACAAGAAAATAACATCAGCACACCACAACTGCAGTGAAATAAATAAAAAAATTCAGCAACTGCCAGCACCTATAAGTGTAATCCGAAATCTGAAAATCCAAAGCACCACTTGATATGTTACAGGATTAGATTTAGTTTACTAAGTACTGCCGAATTTCCAGGAAAAATAAAAATAAAAAATAAAAAATTGATTATAATGTTACGCTTATCAAATGCAGAAAGGGATAATGATCTAGAGGTGAGATGCCTGATAGAATGTACCTGGCAACTCTGTAACTTCGAAAGATTTCACAAGAGTCTGTAACACAAAAGAAAATTATGTGAATAACACAGCGAGAAGAAACAAGCGTACTCGGGACATTGCGATAAATCATGGAACAGTGCGAAATGTTACTAAAGCCATTCAGTGTGTTCATTTTACAATTCATGTAAATTCCGGAGAAATGATTTGGAAAAAGTGAATTGCAGAACTATCAGCCCATACACTAAAAGCAGTAGCAATTGAGATGATAGCAGTCATAGCTTGCTTTAATTGGTCTAGAAAGACCAATCGAAGCACTAAAAACAGAATAAAATAGGCGTCCTCACAACGTTAACGACATTGCGTAAAAATAGAAGCTTAATTTGTGCAAGAAAACAAATGAATCACCTGGTTTTGATGGTTCCAGATGCAGACAGTGCCTGTATACAGAGCAGAAAGTATCCTGCACCAAGTGATACAACAAAGTCAACCAATAAAAGCCTTCATGCTAGAGTGAAAAGGATGTTTAAGCCCAGTCATAATACAACATGCACAGGTCGACCAATTGATCTTTCGAAGTTACAGAGAAGCAGTTCTACTTATAATGCAACAATAACGGTAAATGAACACAAGTCGAATATCACATAGCAACCCATGCTAAAGGAACGTCAAACATACACTATGCCGGAACAGACGCTAAAAAAACACAGGCTAACCATGTCTTGGTCCCAAATTCGCACAAAAGATTGACAAAGAGGACAGTAACACTCGATATTCAAACCAGAGACACCAGTGCATTTTAATAAACTGCTACTGCATTTAACTAGTTACAAAGGACCAAAACTGTGTACAAAATATAGGCCAAATAAGCGAACATAATATGTGAAGTGGTAGCTTCAAAATAAATCTCCCCAACCTTCATAGATTATCACACATGATTGTGCCCCTCTGCAGACTTCAAAGAAGATAGAAATTACCATGGTTCTGTTGGATGAATATCCACGCACTTCACCCGGTCGGACCTTTGCGCAAGTTTACGCTGTTATGAGCAGAACCAAGATCAGACAAGACATTCTTTTGAATACCACGACCAGTTCCTCCAACGTGAAATGAATTAAGCTAAAAATATGTGCCTTTCAGCATACCATCTACAATAAGACATAATACCATTACAGCTTGATTAAAGACTCACCGTGGTATAACAGACCTAGGCTCTGTTGCACTTGATTAGATTTTCATTTGCAAAATTTTGCAAAATACACTAGAAGCACTCAATAAAAGAGATGAGACGTAGGTTGAAGAGTACCTTGATCTCAAGACGGAGCGGCTGTATCACAACACAAGTCCAGAAATTTATCAGTGACCAGAATGGGAAGTTCTCAGCAAATACGGATGCAAGGATTAGCTTCCGGAGAATGAGACCTAAGAGTGTGAATAAGCAAGTTAAACAGCGAGTGACTTCACCAATTGCTGACACATATGTTGAAAATCTCATATTTGATATAGGGTAAATATAGTTCAACAAAAAAAGACGGGAACGCTTTAGTCGTAACCTACGAAAACAGTATTCCGGCAAATTCCTGTATCAATCTGAAGAAGAAGGGAAGCTACCGCAATCGCTCAATCTTATTACAACATCGAGCTTTGCGATGAATTCTAACTTATGGAGCCACCAATGTTAAAGTGAGAAGCAAGAGTCCTAGGAGTATTCTAGGCTGCACAAGAGGCTACAATTCTAGACCAGACAAGAACCCACACTCCTCGAGTACAATCAATGGCAGTGACCCTAGAGGAAGCTGTTATTCGCTGCATATTCGCAGTATATCCCTCTGTTCCACACTTTCTCACTTGACTGCCACTAAACAATGCGCAAGACAGAAATTCACCTTTGAACTCACTCCAAGAGATTCAAATCGTCTCAAATTTTATTACCATGGCATAGATCGACATTTCCAGACTAATGTCTTATAAACATCACGATAGTCAACTAATGCAGCTTTTCCTCTGTTCCAAAATCCCCATGGGTACCGATACTGTTCTGAGGAGAGTAGGAGACCATGCAACACCAAGCACACTCAATGCACCATACGTTCCCCCCTACAAAAATCAGTTCCACCTACCTGAATTCTGTTTCTCAGAACCTAGCTGCTCCTAATGCATTGACGTCCGACACAATCCCTAGCTCACCAAATCACTCCAACTCTCGCCATTTTCCACTCACATTCCCCAAAGGACAATCCATCTTCCATACCCGAAAACCCTAACGAAACGATCTCCTAGTCCGCGCAACCTCTTTCCCAAATGCTACTTGAAAACATCAACCACAACATTTCACAGACGATTTCACGAACTTTGGGAGGCAGATCAACAAACGCACTGGATCTGAACCTACACAACAAAAAAAGGCACTAAAGACACACGAAAACACCGTAAGCACAAACTCGGTCAACCAACAGCAAGCGAACACCTCCGATCACGGAAACCTATTGCCCAAGGAAGGGGAAAAAACAAGATGCGCATACCATGATTGGAACCGGAGCTGCGTAATGTAGTCTGGTGCAGCGGAGGCGAGCAAAATCACGGAAATAGGAAAATCCCTAACAACACGAGCGATCGAACGCGCCTGGATCGAAGCAACAAAACGCTAGAGAAGTGCGTTTCTAGCTTTGGTCGTGCTTGCGGAGAAGATGAAGCTCCGTCCGGATGAATGGCCATCGGATGATTCTTCATTCATCTCTTTTCTGTTCATTCGATGAGTGTCCAATAATTCGAGCTCTGTGATCCTTGCCCAATTGTTTGGTAACCGTATGTATCATTAGAGTACATTTGAAAGTTTGAAATTTACATTATCAATGTATAGTGCCATAAATAGGGTGGCTTAAGATCGAATTGTAATACAAATAGGATCTCCAACCCTAACCCCTTGACTTGTTGTGGTTACCTCATTGTGTTTGCCACTCTAGAAATGGCCCCATTATGTACAGTACAAGGTGAAGATTGATTTTTATGGGGATTCTAAAACTAAACCATGATGTGTAGGGAGTCAAATTTTTTTTTTTTAAATCTATAAGAAATCAACCTTCACCATAAACATATACTTGGTTGCAAAAAAATTAGTTGAATTATTAAAGAATTAATGAATGGCTTGGATGAATTATAGAAAAATAATTGTGAGAAGGAATTATGTGGAATTTCCTTGTTTCAATGATTTTTCCATAATGTTCAATGCAATGAACCTCAAAATGTAAATATACCTAGAGATGTTGTCTTTTTGGTTGTGTAATGAGCTTACAAAAAATTGTTTCAATAAATGAGATAATGTGCATTTTGAGATGTAACAATGGCACTTTTGTTTGTATAAGTGACTATTTAGTGCCCACTATGAAGTCATATATTTCTTTGGATGTAAACTATCAAACAAATGTGACCTTTTATAGGGCCTTGATATTTTGACCAAGTAGAATAATATTATTCACTCTAATTGTAAGAGATGACCATTACAGATTTACTTTCTATTGTTTTTGGACATTACCTTCTATAATGTGATTGTATGTTGGAATCTTTTTCTAGCAAACTAATTATTTATTGAAAAAATTGAAGTTTTCCAAAGGTGAATATATTCATTCAATATTTTATTTTATTATTTTTTAATTACCAAAAGAATTTCCATAAATTAAATAATATGAATTAGATGAACAATTCAACTTCATTTTTGTTAAAGAATTTTTAATCTAACTCAATGATGTTCTACTTTAATCCTAGCCCTAATACCTTTCAAATATTATTTGATATTTGTCCCTAGACATTCATCATTGCTTCTCTTTTGCATCAATTTGTTGAAGTTTGAGATACAACTTGCTTCAATGTCACAATAATAAAAATTTCATCTCTATTTGGTAAATAGAGAGTTAGAGAAGAAAAAAACAAGTGCTTAACTCCTATCGTGAGTTCTTTGTAATAATTAGTTCTTTGTAATTTGACTTTAACCCTTTAATGGCAAACAATTCATCAATTTGAAATGCCTATTTTGATTGGTCATATTGTAGAAAGTATAAATAAAATGGAAAATTATTTATATCATTACATTAAGTGAGTAATTTTACACGTGTTGGTTCAAAAAAAATTATTTGTTCAAGTAAAGATTGCCAATAGAACTCTTCATCAAAACTACTAAAAAACATGTAACCAAAATATGGTCTTTTCACTTAAAATTAAGATGTTGCAAACTCACTTAAAACTAAGATCACGTTGCAATGACAACACAATTATTAGTGTAGTTTTGGGATGTGGAGAATTGTTGGGCATGGATTGTATTTATGACTAAGCTTGAGATATATCTATGAAATGATATACTAACAAGTCAAATGCAACAATATAGGACCATCTATCCTTATCCATTCTTGCACCATTTGTACTATCTTTACAATCTAAAACTCCTTCATAACATTGCTAATAAGTTACTAACTTAGAGTATCCTCAATGCTATGCTGACAACTAGGCACTACAATGGGATATATCATTTGCATTCACATACCCTTTTTGTAACTATGTCTCTTCCCGTTGCATGCACCTCAACTCAATAATAGTACTTGAAACCCTAAACAACTTGGCAACAATGTAGAAGTTATTGATATGATAGTAGGAGATGAAACATGATGGAGCAATGGCAAAATGAGCTCTCACACCCTTTGAGACTCCATCAACACTATAATACTTTTTGACCAAGGAGACCAAGCAATGCCATTGTGCTTGGAGGGCACAACAAAAGACCAATTCTTGCCATGCCAAAGCCAAGAAGTACCATGCTTGGAAAGGTAATGTGGAAAGTGCTATTAGCATTGGGTCAAGTTTCTATTACAATTTTGGGACCCACGCAAAACTTACCATTGTTGTACTCCATAATTCTAGATTGAAACTAGATTGAGGATGCTCTTACTCCCTATGTCTCAAAATAAATTAATGGTTTCTAATAGGAAACTATGGGTATAGAAGATGGCTATCAAGGCACTGCAACTCCTACATCAACTCCTACATCTGCATGCATTTCATGGAGGCAATTGAGCTTCATAGTAGAGCATCTGGAAGAAGCCCATCAGAAATGAATAATCAAGTTCATGATCTCAATTCCATTCTCTCACTGAGTTGTGCGGCAGAAAGAACTAGCCTGATCTGCAAAAATCACAAATAGCAGCGTCAAAAATCTGCAGAAGTGACTTTTCCATCAAGATACACGAGATATCTTACAGCAGGAAACTCATTCTCATGGGGGGTCCCTTTCTCCTTGAATCATCTCCTTGATTACAATGGTAAGAAATGAGACAATCAACAATGCATTCCATGAAACAGCTCACAGATGCAAATGAATAGTCATAGTCAAAAGCTGGTCTACACTCATGATTGGGAACTACTACTTCAAACGTCAACAATTGATAATTTTTTCTTACAGTATCCAAATAATACCGGTACATATTTTAGTGCATTTGAACCCTCGAAAAATGGGACAAGACCCACAAGAGAAGACCTCCGTTCCAATATAAACTACTTAAAACAGTGGAAAGCCCCGAGGATGGGCTCCAGAGACCGAAGGTGAAGATGCCAGGATCGAGAGGTTCGGAAATCGCTCCGATCACATGCATGTCTGCGAATTTCCAAACCTAAACCCTAAATAAGAGATCAACCAACTTCTAAAAGACCCAAAATACAAACGCATACACAAGGTTCAGGCCCAACTGAGTTGCCTGAATTCTACAGCTGCAGATGACCTAATCCTCCAGACTCTTGTCTCCTTCCAAATATAATATTAAGCATGAGCTCATTTCGACTGCCAGCAGTAACGAAATCTCCAGAAAAATGTTTCAACTGCACATCTCCGAGTCCAATCCACCTTCACTAAACCCTGTTTGTAAACCCTAGTACCTGATCAAGCCGGACCAGGATGTGCATCACACAATATCGAGAGTGCAATACTACGAGTAAAGAAGCTTCCTTTACTTACATATAGAAGAGAACTGAATGCCAAACAATGGGGCCTGCCGCCGATTCACAGGCAGATAGATGACTACGTCATGAGGCTGAGTGCAATACATACACAGAACAAGGAGAGACTTCGAAGAGAGGATCCTACATTCCTAAGACCAGTAGCAGTTCTATGACGACGACGACGACGACTCGGCCGCAGGCTGAATTTCAACAGGCAGAGCTTGTTGGCCTCCTGCCTGCGCAATGCTCTCCACTTCCGAGGCCTCAAACTGCCACGGCTTGAAAGGGATGGCCTTGAGCGCTTCCACGTCCAAGGGCTTCTCTGCAGCTGCTTCCATCTCTTCCTGCTTGCGAAACTCCTCGTACTTGCCATTGTATTCATAAATCTCCAGATCCCCCCATGGAGTAGGAGCGATGTCACCTGTTAGCTTGAACCAGCGAGGAACAAACTCCTCCTGCTTCGTTTCCCGCAATCGCTTCTCCGCCCTTTGCCTCTCCTCCAGGACCGTCTTCTCAGACCCCGCTTTGCTCATATCCCCCGATTCCAACGCGGACCGGTCCGGCCTGAGACGCGAATCAGACGCCAGAAGATTGCGTGGAGCCGTTTTGAAGCTGTTGATCTCATGCGCAAAGTAGGTATACTGAAACCTGTCACCCTTGGGAACATCCTTACACTTCCAAACCTCCTTGAGCTCTGTCCCTTCGAGAGGCTCGCCTTCCGCATCACAGGGTTGGCAACTGAGGGAGGTGTTCCACTTGCCAGTTATCATGATCTTGGGATTCTCGTCTTTATCGTAGACGTAACCATCAACCTCATACCGGCCCTTGCCGAACCAGCCGCAAGGCTGGAAATACAGAATCACTTTATCCCCCGTGGTGAGATTCTCCATCACCATGTCCCCAGGTGAGTCCACCCAAGTGCGCCCGAAGATGAGGTTGTGCACTTTCGTCGGCGGAGGCGTCAAGCTGAGAACCATGTTCGATTTCTTGAGCAAGACGCGCGTCCGGCCGACGGGATAGACATCCGCTGAGTTTCCCAGAAACTTGGTCCTTAGTTTTGACGTCATGTCATAGGAGAAGTGCTCATTCTCGGCGTGGGCGGTGCCCATGGGCGGGTGGTGGCTCACCTGCTCGGCCAGAAACGTGATGCCGTTGTGGTTCACCATCTCGTAAGTCTCCCCGAGAATAGGGTTAAACGGCTTCCAGGTGCGAAGATACGCAGGGTAGACTGACACTGCCCAGATGCAGGCGTACACCATCTTCATGTACGTGTCTTCACACTCGTCCGCCAAGTCAAGCAGATGCGTATACTCCATGAGCTCCGCCATCTTTTGAAGATTCGTCATGGGCTCGAAGATGATCACGGGGAGGGTGACCATGGAGGAGATGTCGGAGCCGATGTACTTGTGCATCATCTTCCAGTAATTTTCCCGATCCTCCGCCTTGAACCGGCCCCTGACTGCCTCCTCTTCGACATCTTCTTGTCCGCCTTCAGGGTTCACAACCTCCAAACCCTCGCGACCCAATAAGCTGTTGGCTTTGCTGTAGGCGGCCGTGCTTAGGTTGGCAAAAGTGTTGGTGAGGGAGGAGAGGAAGCCCCCTCGCTTCGCCGGGGCACTCATGGCGCCTGCAGACGGGGCCGACAAACACTTTCCGCAGCAAACTCCTAAACCTCCAACCACAGCGAACCCAAAACGCAAATCGTCCCTAAATTTCTCCCAATCGCAGAAACCCAAAATTCCTTGCAATACAAAAAAGAAATCCCCTTGGGCAGCAGCACCACCACCACCAACTCCCAAACCCGAAATCAGCGACACTTACAGACCTCTTGCCGGCCTCAAACCCTAGATCCGGACGATTGCACGACACAATCGCGCGGAACTCCAAAGCCAAGGTCCTTCACCTTCCCCCTTCGATTTGCTGCCTCCAAGGACGCTTTTGCATAATTGTTGACAAATGTCGGTGTTTCCTTGCAATCCCGAACTGATTCCTCGCGATCCCAAGAAATTAACTTAGATGCGATTCCTCTGCAACAACTGAACGGCGGCTGCTGCAGCAGCAACTACCGAAACCCCCAAAACTGACCTCCAGACGTCTCGCCACCCGCAAGCTCAGATCCGCCCTTCCCGACAAAACAACAACGCTGGCCGCAACTACGCTCTCGTACACCTTCTCCTTCACTTCTGGAGTTCAGTTCCCCTACTATTCGCTTGTGTTACTCTTTACCCTAATTTTAGAATATTCTAAATAGTGTAAAGGTAAAAATTGCTGTGATAAAGTAATTCTTATTTCATAACACTTTGGCTTAATTTTAGTATTAAAGTGTCCAAGCAATCTAATAAGCCCAATCTGAGAGTCACTACAATAATAGAAACCTTGAATTGGTGGACAACCAGAGAATAAGCCCATCATAGTCTTGAGACCTAATTATGTATTGAATTTGGTAAAGTTTGTTGCATATTAGAATTGATTTTAAAGCTCAATTTTTTTTCACTTTGTTTCATTTCACCTTTCATCAATAAAATGATCTTAATTTGACTACATATATATATATATATATGTGAGAGGAATTAACCTAGCCAAGTGCATTTATAGCATTCGCATCCATACCTTCTTTCACTCCAAGGTAATCTTGATAGACCAACTGAATCTAGAATTAATTCGTTCTTACAAGTGTCAGAACTTCCTCTACTTCAATAAGATTCTAAGACACTTAGTCTTCCTAGGATTTACTCATTTTTACAAATGTCAAAGTTTCCTACACTTCATTAATGTCATGACTTCCTACACTTCATCAATGTCAGAACTTCCTCTTCATCAATATCAAAACTTCCTACACTTCATCAAGATTTTGAGACACTAAGTTTGCTTATTTTTACAAATGTCAACTTCCTACATTCCATCAAGACTCCGAGGCACATAATCTTCACAAACTCTTGCACATCACATATAAATTTTACATTTTTATACCAAATTAGTCCTACGATTAGTTCATTTTTACAAATATTACAACTTCTTATACTTTCCTACCGAGGCTTTGAGGCACCTAATCCTTTCAATTCCTACATACACAACATATGTGAATGTAAATTTTACATTTTTATATACCAGCTATTTCTAAAGTAGCTCAATTTTACAAATGTTTGAATATCCTATACTTCACCAAGGCACTTAGTCCTCACAATTTTGGTACATTACATGTAAACTTTGCATTTTTATACACTAATTAGTTCTAGGATTAATTTATTTTTATAGATGTTAGAATTTCCTACAATTTAGTAAATATATCTTGGATTTTAGAAAAGTGACTTGGTGTATGGATTTGGAATGGTAGAAAAACAAAGATTTTTTATTTCTTTAACCTTGAAGTTTTATAACTATGTTCAATGAAAATTCCCCAAAACTGCCAATTTGACTATAAGTACCAAATTTTTGAAAAAAACTTTTTTTGACGCATATAATTGTAGGATCTTGTAGTATGCTAACTTGAAAACATGTGTTAAGCATTTTAGAAATTTTCACCACATGGATTGCAAGATATAAGCATTCATATTCACTAAAATCATTTTTTTGGCCCTATGAAAAATAGGGTAGTTGCACTTTACAAACTTACTTATTCAAATCATTTGGAATTGTACAACATATAGGAAAAAAATAATAAGTAGACAATAGTGGAGAATATTTTAAAATACTAAATTGTTAAGAATTTAATTATGAAATTGAAAAATGCCAATCCCAATAGTTGCAATTTTTTAATAAACAATTTCCATCCTATGATTTTAATTTTTTCCAAAAATATTGAAAATTGAGTAAGATAAAGGACTTCAATGTTTATTTTAGAGTAGAAAATCCATAATTGTGTGCTATCAAAAAATCCTCATAACTTTTGACTCATTGACCAAAATGGAATGATTCAAAGCTTTCCACCTATACATAACTCTTGAAAACCAATTTCAAATTTTTGTTTATGGAAAAAGTGATTTTTTCTAATCTACTTAGACTACCCATTTGTGAAAAAAATAACATATTAGGCCATAAATTTTGATTTATAATTCCAAATGTCATGGAATATAGTGCATATGAAAGATATTCCTTGTCTCTCCCTTCTATTAAAATTTGGGTCTAAAATATGGAAATCTTCAATCACACATACCTACCCAAAATTGCTATGTAGCCAAAAAATACATGTTAATCCTTTAGGGGATAAATTCAATTTGTTGAATACTAATTGTACTCAAATATCAAGTTGTAAACAATATGTAGTTGAGAATGCAAATAGGACAATGGCTCCTATTTGTGGTATGTGTGAATGTAGAACATCTAAAAAATTAAAAATAAGAAGTCTATTCATAATAAGTCCAAAATTAAATGGGATCTCTATTGAGCCAATTAGAGCCAATTATGAGATTTTAAAATCTATTTTTTACAAACAACATGATTTCTATTACTATAGGAACTAGGGTATTTAGTTCATATATTTTGAATATTATCATGCATCAAATCTCTCACAAGATTATATTTATGACTAATAGAAAATAATGTGATTTAGTTCGTGAAAAGGAAACTAAAAAGATTTATGTTTGAAATGGTGAAATGGAATACATAGAATAAAAGATATAGATTTTGGTTGTACCATTATAGGTTTTGTCCTGTGGATGTTCATTCATAAATAGAAAAAATTCCATTGCAATGCAAGTATGGCACCAAAAAGGTCTCATCAATCTACAAGGTTTCATTGAGAAACTACATGGAAGTCATTAAGGTTTAGTAAGAGCAAATGCAATAAGATTTAGTAAGATCAAATGGATGAAAAACAATGCAGATGAATAATTACATGACACTTTGTACTTAATATTTAATAGATTTTTAGAAATGATACCCTTATTTAAAATGATGTAGATGTCACCTTCCAAAGGATTAACAAATTATTTAGTGAATGCACAAGTAATGTTGCCATTAACTTGAAAGAGAGATATGTATCTAGAAAATAATGTTCTTTTCAAGGATGAAGTGGCTTATATAATCTCTAAGGGGCTCAAATACAAGACTATTTCCTAGACTATTTTTTTTTTGAGCTTATACTTATGGGGCTAGCTATAGCAATACTTTAGACAACCAATATTCTATAGAGTAATAGCTATGCTATGTAACACGTGCTTTAAAAAGACAGCTTCACCTCTGGTTGGTAATCATTTAAGAAGATCCCAAAATGAGTGTGCATTAGGTTTTGTTAAATATAAGATTAATGTTTAGAGAATAAAGGCAATATAATCAAGGTAACTTGAAAGTTCTACAATAAGCCTACTATTCTTAGTAATCATACAAAGTAGATTGAGGGTTCTATAAGGAGTCTAATACTTTGCATAGAATATGACTAGTCTTTCTTGTAGGTATATTGTCCCTTCTAAAACTGTAGTATACTATGATAGAAAACTCTGGGATATAGAATTGCACAAACTTTAGAAAGAACAACAAAATTGTAGAGTTATATTTGTGAATTGCTACATTTTTTTAGTATAGCAATGGAATAAATAAAGAATATACTATATTTTTTAGTGATATAAATATTTTAAAGAAATTTAAATATATAACCATTATTTACGTTGAAGTTTTTAATTCCTTAGTTTTCAAATAATCAAATGTGGATACTTTCATATTTATGGAAATTAGAACAAATCACTCAAGAATTGAAGCCTAATTAAAGAGGTACCAAAATGCATATATAGAAGATATTATACCCCACAAAAAGCATAAAACTGTATATTAAAAAAGTCATTAAAGTTGACTATGTAAAAGCTTCTATAAGAATAAATTTCATTGCAATGCAATAGCACCTAAAATGTTTCATTAATTTGCAAGGTTTCATAACAAAGTTGTAGGAAAGTCATTAGGATCCAACAAAAACAAATAGATGAAAAACAATGAAGAATAAATCATGAAACTTTGGATGATGGATGAAATTGTGACACTCTGCATTTAATAAAATAGTTATAAATCCCCTAATTAAAGATGTATACTAAGTTATTATGAATTTGATGTAGAAATTTTGGTAAAAATCTATTCTAGTTGCATACTTGCTATGTGCCTTTAGATCTAATAGTATGAATGTTGCCCCTATTTTGTGGTTGAGTAGGGTTTTTATTTTTAAACCAAGAAGTTCTATCAAAATTCTTTAATTCCTAAAACTCCTTGCAAGACAAAATGCATTTTGAGATATTTTGGCATAAGAAATGAGGTATGAGATTTTGTCTATATTTTCAATGAAATTAAAGAAGCAAAATTTTTGTAGGGAATCTAATTTTTATGATAGTTCAGTGGTTGAAGAAAAATCAAGGAAAAAAATTATACATTTATTCTTTTGGGCCCCAACTTGGACATGCTGGAGGCAACATCATTTTGCTTTGAAAATTTGCATACTTATTCCTAACATAATGCTCTACACAAATATGAAGTCCCTATATCTTCTTTGTAAACAAAATTTGAGTTATGAAGCTCAAAAGCCCAACAAAGCTACATTGTCAACTGCCCAAGGACTCGTGAAAAAAACATTTTGCTTCATTTAGCAGACTTTCTTCTCACACATATTTTATCCTAAACTTTATGTGATCTTGTATTAATGAAGAATAAGATCCTATGGTTAAAAATTCTAAAAAATTAATAAAACTTGATATATAACCCATTTTAAAGAGAATGTTGATTTTGGGAAATTTTGTGAATATTTAGCCCATGGATCCTTAGAGGTTAATCTCATTTACATGGGCCACAATTCTTTTCCCTATAGTGTAGTTTGGATGTGTTCACTTATTGGTCTACTAATCAAGTTTATTGTTATCATGGCTACTTTAATTTGACCTATATGTGCACATAACATTGATTTATCAAAGTCATGATATTCTAAATTATTGTAGGCTAAAATATTATTGTGGTAATTTCTGCAAGGAATTGTTATCAATTGTAGTTATACTAATGGTGCCTACACAAGTAGGATAAATTAGAATATAGCAAAATGTGGCAAGGTTATAATCAAGAAGTTTGAATGCATATTACACTACACTTGTAATTACATTTAGCACTTATAGTAATCAATTTTAACCCTATAAAGGACTGAGGCCTTTTTTGTGCCAAAAAACACTGAAAACTGCAGTTTCTATAGCAAAGAGTAAAAAAAAATTTCATTGTTTTTTTTCACATCTAACTGTAGGATCTTACACCTCACTAGTATAAAAAAGTGTGGAAAAAATTTCAGAATTTTTCACCGCACAAATTGCAAGATATTTGCGTTTAAAGTAGAAAAAACAAGTTTTTCAGCACATTGGAGGACTAGAGTTTTTGACTTTGAACATTTTTAACTGAAAATTTTTGCACTATAGAGTTTTGAGCTTTAAATCTTTAAAGTGGAGAATTGAGTTGAGAGTCTGGGGAAGAAAAAGAAATTCAAAAAACATTTAATTTTCATTCTTAAAAAAATTGTTCAGTAGAAGTAGGTACGAGATAGAAGGAAAATCTAAAATATTCATATATTTTAGATGGAATTAAAATGCACTAATCCCAATGGTGAGATTGTTCTAGCAAGTAAACTAAACTATGCAAAAAAAAATTTGAAAAATTAAAAAAATTGCATTTAGAAATGAATCCTACAAGTTCTTTTTTTCAAGAAGATGCTCTAACTACCCGAAAAACAAGAATGTCCATAATTTTCTTATAACAAATCCAAATGTAATGAATCAAAGCTTTTCGGATAGACAAAAATATAATCTATGAGGAAAAAAATATTTATAAAAAGAATTCGAATTTTTTCAATTTTTTTTTGCTGCCCGGATTGCCCCCTGTCCCCTCGTTTGAGCTTATTTGGTCATAACTATTGTTCCTAGGCATTGATTGTGAAAAAAATTATATTCTCATACAGCTTATCAGTTTTTCTATCTTCAAAAAAAGTATAAAAAAATCATGACAAAAATTCAGCGCGTAGGTACCTGCCCAAAATCCCATTTGTCTCCCGAAGGGACAATGGTCCTTTAAGGGTTAAAAATCTCTAAATTTTTGCTCTTCACAAATTTTGTTACTTAGAGTATATAGATGTAAATCCTATTCAATGAAGATCTTGATAAGTGTAGTTGATAATATTTTTCTAAAAGAGTAGAAATTTACAATATTTCTAAACCAAATACACTGATTTCTTTTATAAATGAGGAGGAAGAACTAGAGTTGGTCACCTAATAAATGAGTGTTACCTTAAGATTTTACTTTTGCAAAAATAAAATGTAATAGAATAAAATTTCAACTTGCACTAATTAGAATAGTGTGACTTTGATAAATTAGTGTCTCATGCACTACTAGAACAAATCAATATAGTGTAAATGACACTAAATATTAGGACAAACCAGTAGTGTAAGTAACACTAAATATTATTATTAATGTACTGCATTTGAATAAGACCTACAGGTATCGGAAAGGTGATAATTTCATCCACTGAGAACCAATCACCGAATTCTAGCTTCATCCATCCAAATCCCGTTCATTTCGACAGTGGGGTTTCTTTACGCCTTGACGTCGCTGAATTTGCTTAGACTGCCTTGAGCTCCTCAGCGAAGCCTTACCATCCGGCTGCTCCAGGTTGAGTGCGCATTTGCTGGAGCACTTCCACTTGTGCAACTCTGGATTTGTCTCGACTTCCTCAATCCGAATGCTGTCTGGATCTCGCTATCAATTCTGTCTGGAGAAATGCGCCGCTCCTTTCCATCCAATTGACGTATTGATCAACTTGCAGTGACATTTTCAAATTGCAACTTGATGCTTTTGGTTTTGTTTATCTGTTTCTAGCTCGAAGGCAGTATTTAATAATTCTCAACTGGATTCAGAACTTTTAGACTTTACGATCGCAACCGAGTGTGAAGTTAATGATCGTGAAATCGCGCGCTGGCACTGACAGCTGATGCTGATTATTTAGCGGCGATATTTTCTTTAAATTTTTGGCGTAGGTTTCATCGAATTCTCGAATTCGCACGAGGTGGTTGTGGTGGTGGAAATTGTGTCTTGTATCTGTGGCATGGGAGTTGTAGCTTCGCGCTGAAGCTACGGAGTAGTTTCTCTGGTTCGGTAAGATTTTTCGCTCTCTTTCTGTCGAAGGAAGTGGTGGTTAGGGTTTAAGAATTGGTTCGGTAGGGGCATTAAGGTTGTGGATGTTCGCGGCCTTCAATTCCAGTTCTTATGTGATTGCGTCTTGAATTTTTACTTGAATTTGGAGAAGGATTCGATACGAGTTTTTTTGGTTTGAGTGCCTGTGATGTCCTTTCTGCTTTTGCATGGGTGCGGATTATGTTAGGTTGCGACGGGTTCTTGTTTGGACGAGGATTCTGAGGTTCTAGTTATTTCTGGTGTGGTTTTTAGAAGTTGGTAAAAATAGGAAATTCTGTCTTGTGTATGTGACATGAATATTTTAGCTTCGCGCTGATGTTACAGAGTACAGAGGGATTTTTTTCTGTTCCAGTACGATATGTCGCTCTCTTTTCTGTCGAAGCAGGTGATGATTAGGGTTTAAGAGTTGATTCAGTAGGCACAATGTCTTTGGGGATGTTTGCAGTCTTCAAATTCCATTTTTACTATGGTTGTGTCGTTCCTTTCAGAGTTGAATTTGGAGAAGATTTAGATTAGAATTTTTTTGTATTCGAGTGCCTATGACTTATCTGATGCTTTCGCATGGTCGCGGATTATGCTGAATTGCGAAGAGTTTCTTCATATGCTGAGGGATTTATTTATTTCTAGTGTGGTGTCGGAGAGCTGGTTAACCCCATGAGGACCAGCTCAACCGCCACACAGACTTCATTTTTAAGCTCAATTTGGCCTTTTAAATTAGATACGAATTTCCATTTTGAATGTTTACTACATTGGACTGTGTTGTCTATTAATGTGAACACTTCCGAATTAGTTTGAGGAAAGATTCGATTTGAATGGTTTTCATATTGCAAGATGAAAATAAATTGGTAAATGTGAATGGAAAGTTCAATTTAATTGAAATTTGTCCTTGAGGCCAAGGTGCAAGAAGTCATGAAGAAGAAGCGATAAAGTTTTTGAAGCAATTATTTTTATGTTTTTAACCCGAAACATCTTTAGTTCTTATTTTCAAGGCAAATTACTATTGTCTATTTAAATTTAGCCTTGAATAATAAAAGTTGATTTCTCAATAGGTATTAAAAAGTTTTTTTTACTAATGCTGATTTTTTCAGAGTTTTTGATTTGAAAATAAAGTTGTTGTGACTGTTTAAAGTATAATGTGCCTTGTAAAGAAAATTATGTCAATTGTATTGTGTATTAGAATACTTTGAACTTTGTATAAAACACGAAATTTACAATGTGGGTATAGTATTTGTAATTTTACTTAGTAATTAATAAAATATAAAATCTAGATTACAATCCTTGATGGTAGGATTAGTTGTATACTATATAAAGAATGGTGGGCAATGATTTGTTCATTTCCTTTGGGCAAAAATTCATAGTACACGTACACATGATATTGAACGTCAATACTACGTATAATTTATCATATTTGAAGAACAAAAAGATCGGTATGAAAGGATATATAGTATTGAACGTCAATACTACGTGTGTATGGATCTTTATTTTTTTTGAGGGGTAATAGGTTCATGTGATCTTAGCTTGTTGGGTATTCCAGATGCTGCATGTCGGGGTTGGGTTTCTTATGCGCTTGGTTTTGAATGTTATTGCAGTCGCATGGCGAAACGGAAGCAAGCCAGGCCTTCTAGACCTGGGGGATCCGCTGCGCTTTCGAGTGATAATGTCTTAGACGGACATGTTGAGAATGAGGAGAATGGTGAGCTGACTGCGGTTCTTGAGGATGATGAAGTAATCCCTGGTGTTTTAAACGGGTTGGAGCAGACCAATTATCGCAAGAGACGAGGTTTGGTTACCTCTTTACATGGGGTTGTCATGCATGCTGCGATTTGCAAACAATTACAAGTGTTCAAAATTGCAATGCATCTTTTAGGAGATTGAAAGATTGAAAGCATTGGAATCGCTTTTTTGGAATCTGCATCTAAGGTGATACTGCGTCTGAGACTGATTTAGCAAAATAAGTTTAGCAGAGTTTAGGACTCCGTGTGAAGTCTGCTTATGGCTGCTTTTAAGAGTAAATCTGTAGCATTTTTCGTGGATAAATAATGGTCAAGATAAAATGAAATCATCGTTGAAGTGTAACTTGGTCTTTTTTCCCCTTCAAACAGGTCAGGAGAACTCTGCTGATGAAACTGGCATTGAGGTGGTCACAGTGGAAGTTCCTTTGCCAGAATCAGGTGAGAGAGGCATTGATTTTGCTGAGTTTACGCTGCTTCATCCTCGTGTTCTGGTGAATGATCAAGGCAATGGCAAGGAGAAAGACGAACAAATTCAGGAGCTCGGAATTAGGAGATCACCTTGTCGGATTGTATTCAAATTTCCCGCTGGGAAGAAATCCATAAATGGTGGTTATCAGTATCTATCAGCAGAGGATGTTTCTGTCGAGGTCATGTCGCACTCTGAGGATGACTCTTCTCGACTTCACTTGTCCGGTAAAATTGATGGTTCAGACTCTGCAGTATCTGGACTGGTGTATTTGATCAAGCAGTCTATGATACATCTGGAAGCAAGGCCTTACGAACGGGATTCGGCTTGCAATTTCCTGACTTTCATCAACAAAAAAGCTTTTGATTCTTGTGCTTTGCACTTGGAAAACAGCAACCGGAAACCTCTGGGGAAGGCGATTCAGAGTATATTTGAATGGCTAAGGCCAGAGCTGAGTGCTGAATCGATAAGTACGTATGGTTTAACTGGTTCACTAACTCAAGTATCGGATATGTTGGCTATCGCCGGTGAAAAGCATGATCGACAAGTTGAAGCATTGCACAACACTGAGGACAAACAACACGTTGGTTTCGATCCTACTGCACTCTATGAAGCAGTGATGCCAAGCAGGTAGATATTCGCCTCAGTTGAGCTAGTTGGATTCTCTGTGAAGGAGACAGGAATTTTCTGTGCGTTGCTGTGTACCATGGCTGAGACTTGACTGTGATTCTAGCTGCTTAAGAAGTGTTTGGTAACAAATGGCGAATATTTCTAGATTGTCGTTCCTCTATTTTAAACTCTTCTATGATGTCTCATTCTTGACTTAATGTCGTCGATATATATTACATTTAAACAGAAACCGTACTAGATGCTTTGCTTATAATTTCATTGTTGGAGTTGCTTGTAATGTAGGGCTGAACCAGAGATGGGTTTGGATTTCCCAGAGCTCATCCCTGAGCTTAGACCTTATCAGCGGCGTGCAGCATATTGGATGGTGCAGCGCGAAAAGGGTCCTGTAGTGGTTGACAAGAGCCTTGATGATTCGGGCAGTGCGTCCTCAAGCGGGGTGAAAAGTACAAGACTTGATGAACATCCTTTGTGGGTTCCTGTTGATTCATTAGATGGTCAATCGAGGTTCTTTTTCAATCCCTACAGGTACTTGACCACTTGAATGTTCTCAATGTTTGCACCGTGGTACGGAATGCCAAGTACTCGTTTTCTGAAATACTCATTTTTCCTGTGTTTTACTTGAGTTTTTTAATATTCATGCTCGATAACAGTCGAAATTGGATATGCTTCACTGACGAATTTTGATTGGAAAGGCATCGTCTGATGATGCTGACCATTTGATTCTCCTCCAACGTCTTGTCACAAGCTTGAAACTTGTAGAAAATTCCAAAGGCATTAATTAAGGTGGTCGGATTTGCAAATAATTGATTTACCCCGACATCCTGATTCCAATGTTTCTGAACTCTCCCGTAGTGGATATGTCTCTGTGGATCCTCACGACTTCCAAGCATATGTGCGTGGTGGTATACTTGCGGGTATGTTCCTTTATCTAGTAGTCGCCTTTATGATGTTTTTATGACCACCATGTCAGTAAATTTGTAATTTGCCGCCTTCACTGGCAACAGAACCTTTCAATTCTCACATACTGCAACTTATGAAAGGTTTTACGAAATCAAATATGTCGGAAGACTTCGAACTTCCATGTTTAGGCTTAATTATAATATTGAGGATTACATGTTATTGGTTTTGTAAGTACTGTTATGGGGGCTAATGTAAGGAATCTTCTTCTGAGACCTTTCTTGCTAATTGGAACTGAAGAAAGTACAATCCATCTTGGAGTCAAAAAGGTGTATGACAATTTTTTTTAATTTTTCAGACGAGATGGGTTTGGGGAAGACGGTAGAGGTTTTGGCTTGTATCCTTGCACATCGGGCTAGCAAGGAGTCAATGTCAAAGGTGATGGACTCAGCAAATCGAACACGGGAGAGGCTGATGAAGTACAAACGGGATCGTGTTGAATGCAGTTGTGGTGCCACGCAAGAGGATGATTTCTACCAGGGTTCTTGGGTTCAATGTGATCATTGTGATGCATGGCAACATGCTTTGTGTGTCGGTTATGCTACTCCTGTTGACATAGAGGCAAACTTGAGACGTATTGCAGCTCAAGCGCAGCAGGTGAAGAAGGATGAGAAAGTTCGTCTGGGTAAGTAGTTGTGTTCACCTTCATTTTTCTGTTTTCTTATTTTAACAGCAGGTTGTAATATTGATGTTTCTCTATTCAGAGTAGCCTATTACGGGTCTGGTTTGTTGGTTATCTTGTGAGGAAGCATCGCATGTTGATAGTGACCTTAAGTAATTTATGAAACACATATCCATGTGGGAGGCTAGAGAATGACAGTTTGTCCTGAGTGGTACAGAACACTCTTTTCAAGTGTGGGTTCTTTTGCAGTTTGGGTGGTTGATGTAAGTGGCTCAAATTTCTAACAGGAAAGAGAGTTCGGGAAGTTCATGCTATGCCTGTTAACATTTTTACAAAGGATAAATCGGGAAAGAGAGGCAAGAATGTTTACGGAGCAAGGGTGCAGAGAGGTGACGTGAAATCTTCTGTTGCCAAGGATGATGAAGAGACGTTTGTATGCGGCACTTGTGCTGACATGATTGGCCGAGTGGAGATCAAAGGAGAGTGTGGAGCAACTTTGGTTGTGTGTCCTGCACCTATTCTGCGACAGTGGCAGGATGAAATTTCTCGGTCTTTATCTACCCCTTATCAATTGCTTTGACTTGACAGCTTCTTAGGCATTGTCGACGTCTTTGATGCTGATCAATCTTCGTGCATTGAAATTTTGTTATTTTGAAAGCATCGTGCATTCTCATCAGATATTTTGCTTCAAGAGTGCTAAAATATTTTCTCCCTTTCTTTTGGTTTGATTGCTTGTCTTTTCCTTGTTCTTGCCGTGGTGTCTAATGGTTCAATGGGTGTGCTACCCTGATATTTTCTGTGTGAAGGCACGTGAGAGCTGGAACCTTGCGAGTTTTGGTTTATGAGGGAGTGCAGAAAGGTGCTACTGTGGTGTCAGGATCACTTGAAAATTCTAAAATGCAAAAGATCAAAGTAGTTGGTGCTCACGATCTGGCTACTGCGGATCTCGTGCTCACATCCTATGACACGCTCAGAGCCGATGTGTCTCACCTTGCAACTTCAACCCATAAGATTGAGAGATCTTTTCGTCAACCTAAAAGGTACGAACTGAAAGCTGACCAGCCTTTATGCATGGTCCTGAGATCAGTCGCCAATGCAATGAGGATATAGTTTACGCGCAGTTTTCTTTGCTGATGAGACGTGTGATACAACAGGTATCCAGTCATCGCAACACCCTTGACGAGATTACAATGGTGGAGGCTGTGCTTGGATGAAGCACAGATGGTTGAAAGCGAAAAAACACGAGCTACAGAGATGGCCATGACACTCCGAGCAACCCACCGTTGGTGTGTCACGGGAACACCCATTCAACGTGGCTTGGATGATTTGTATGGCTTGTTGCGTTTTTTGGGTGCAGAGCCTTTTGATACTAAACGCTGGTGGACGATAGTTTTAAAGGAACCTTATGAGGTACAGGATTCACTTTGGAGTTTTTCTGACGCCAATACGTTCGCATTTTCAACCACTGATAGCTTAGTCGTGGATTATTCTGTTGTTAAATTCTCAGCATCTTATTTTCGTATCCTATTCTCTGAATATCAGCACTTTTTGTCGAGTTAGCTTTTGAAGTGATCACATTTACAGTATAATTTTTTTTAAGGATAGTCAAGTCGTCTTTTTTTGAAGACTTCTTCAGATGAATTCTATACGTGTCCATTACCGGTTTCGTTTGCTGGGCATGTTCTAGCTGTTTTGTGATTTGGAGGACATTTGCTTGCTGTTGTGGATGGGGGACGTGTTCATATTATAAATCAACTTGTATAGAATGAGATTATCTTCATTGATTATCATCAATTGACTAACCACTTAAGAGGTGCAAGATAGGTTAGGGAGGGGATCGTTAAGGATGGGATGGTTTTGGTTTAAAGTTTATTAACTCATCTTGTTTTGAACTGAACAGGAAGGGAAATATGGTGCCGTTCGTGCCATGCATGATCTTTTCCGAGGGTTGATGTGGCGCTCCACGAAAGCTCAAGTAGCTGATGAGCTTGGATTGCCTCCCCAAGATGAGCGGTTTGCGTGGCTAAGATTTTCTCCGATTGAAGCACATTTCTATAGACAACAGCATGATCGTTGTGCTGTGAGAGCGCGTGAAGTCATCGCAAATTATAGAAAGTTTGTATCATCAACACGGTCCTCTTCTGTGAGGAGACCAGGAGCACGAAAGGAAGTTCACACGAATGCAAATACCAGAATGTTACCCTCTGTCACTTCTGGTGTAGGTTCAGCTATAAGTGATTCAGCCAATTTGGAGCATGTACAAAATGGAGACTTGGGAATGAATGCAGCTCCAGCTGATCTTGAAAATAGACTTCTCTCAAACAAAGAAGCAGAGAAGCTTTTGGATCAACTTCGTTGTCTCCGACAAGCCTGTGTTCACCCTCAAGTGGGCAGTGCTGGAATACGGGCATTGCAAAGGTCACCTATGACGATGGACGAAATCCTGGAGGTTTTAGACAATCTTACCCCTTTTCTCCTGGCTGTGTTCAAGCAATGGTGCTGTTTAGGCTTCTGTGATATCCACTATCTAATTAATGAACCATCTTCGAACCGTGCAGAACTTTCATCTGACAACAATCTGCAGTTTTACGTAGTGAAGGAGCTGATAGTTGATAAATATGTGTATTCATGGTGATCTTTGCTTACAATTGGACGAATTAAAAATGTTCGTTGCAACTTTTATTCATTATCCAACTGTGCTGATAGCATTATGGTTGACAGAAACAACCCAGTATGCTTTGGCAGAAAAGATTACCTACGTGATAGTCTGTTGAAGATATGCACTGATGGAAAAGGCTAGGGATAAGAATATTCTGAGCTCATACTTAAACACTATGGGGTAATAAAGATGTTCCTTAAAATTAACATTTCAATGGGCAGGTTCTGGTGGACAAAGCCAAACTTGAGGCCGAGGATTCCCAGCGTGATTTGTTTGGAGCTCTTAATGGCCTGGCCGCATTGGCTATTATTGAAGGCGACATACCCCTTGCAGTTCAAATATATCGGGAGGTTCTTTCACATACTGAAGAAAATGCTCAAGATGTCCGTGTTGACCCGCTTCAAAAATTGCATACACTCCATAATTTGGCTGAGGTAATTTGGCTGACGACGACTAAATTGAAAGACATTGATCCCTTTCAGCTGACGTTCAGCCTTTGAAGGGTGTAACTGATATGAGTTTACAGGGTGTGACTGTTCCATTTGTTCTGCAATTTTTTCAATACTACACTCTGAACCTTGATTCAGTTTGTGCTGAACTTACTTTTACTTGGCTGATTTCTTTCAGATTCTCAAAGGCAAGTCTCAAACAGATGGAGTCGATGGTGAAGTTCATGCTACTATTAATAATTCTGGTAGACTACAAGCCGGTGAAAACATGTACAGACCTGATGTACCCAGAACATTACGTGACGACCTCCTTCTGAAGCAATGTGAGGATATTAAGTCGAAATATCTTGCGCCATTTTATGCAAAGCTTGCGGCAGTGCAAGCTGACTTTCAAAGTACAAGAAAGCAAGTATGATTTCTTCACTTTGGGAATACACATTTTGAAAGTCAGTCTTTTAATTATTTCATCGTGTGCATCTTGAGATTTAATATACTTTCAACCTGGATATCTCTCGATCTATTTTCCCTCAGACCAGTCTGTTCAAGAGCTGCTGAAGATCTAAAATGTCTGCATGTGAATAATGAATTTCGGAACCTAATTTTCACATTTTCTCATTCATATTTTTGGAGCTACTCCTTTCGTTTCAATTTCTGTGCTCCTTTTAATTTCTCATGGAATGATAGAATCTTGATAGATGTTCGAGGGATACTATAGGATCTTGAATCTTTGTGATTGAGATTGATTCTGATTTGAATGCTTAAACCTCGGAGAGTGTTTAAACTCTGTTTTGGAATGTAATATATGCAGGTACAGGAGGCAAAGTCAGATTTAAGCGATGGTGGAAGCGCTTGGTGGATGGAGGTGCTGAGTAGCTTGGAGCAGCAACCTGATCGTGGCAAGGATTTTGTTAGAAAGCTTCGTGATCAATTACTTGAAAGCGATCACTTGGGTGAAGCTGGAAAACATCAGAACATATCCAGTATCGCTTTGAGGTGAGGCTTGGAACTTGATACAGCGATTGCAGATGCTGTTGAATGGTAGATATTGAATGTCCACATTTTACTTGAGATGAGAGCGCAATCTCGTGGTTTACTGCTTGACAATTCGACAGTGGAGGACTTTGACGTTGTACCGGATTTTTTCTAATTTTAGTCTTTTGCTGGGATGCTACAAATGATTGACGTCGTTTCTGGTACGACTTTTTCTTTCTGCAACTTCCAACGAAGTGCCACTTAACCATTCAAAGAAACCGATCTAATTGATCAACCAAATTTGCTTCACGTTTCAGTAATAATTTGGGTATTCAAGCATCGGCTCTTATGTCTAAGTTTTATATGCTATGGGCGAATTTCAGGTTCCAAGACATTTCCGGGTTGAAATTCGTGCTGCATAGGGAACTTGAAGCCCTGGAGGAAGGGCGCAAAGAATTACTACGACGATTATCAGAACTGGGTGCCAAGATGGAAAGCCCTAGTATGGATGATGCTGAACGTGCTGGTAATTGCTCCCGTTGTCAGCCTGACATGAAGGGCCCTTCATGCGCTCACTGTGAAGCAGAGGAGCTCTTCCAGGTGATACGATGGAGCCTATTGCTGAGCCTTTGCTTTTCGATCCGGGTGTAGTGGGAGTCTATGATTGTTTGATTCGATTCACGTTTGGTAAACCGAAATACATAACGTCGAGAACATCTTCAAGTTAGTACATAACATGTTTCTAGCTTCAAATATACGTTACTATAGGTTTTTGACCTTTAAAATTTCTTCCGAATGTACGATCAGAAGCTCAGATTCTGTTCGGTGGTGGTTGGACGTTGAAGCGCAGGCATACGAGAACAGATTGTTTTTCTTGAAGGTTACAGGAGCAGGAGATGTGGCTGTGTCTGCAGAGGATGCTTTGATTGCACAACATGCTAGCCTCGCTCTCAAGCGCCGAGAAGCAAGCAGTGCAGGACTTGGCAACAAAGAAGCTGCTGTAGAAGTCTTAGATCGCAGAGCGCGAAATAGAGGAGTAACTTCAGCTCAGGTTAGCATGCTGAGATCAGCTGTTTCTTCTCGTTCTAGTTTCTTTATTCGGACTGAGATTTCTCAACCTTTGAATGTCACGGGACAGATTTTACCCCCTCTATCCAGATTTTAATTATCCTCTAGGTGTGATATCCTTTACTTACAAGGTGAAGTATTTGAAAGGTTATGGAATGGAGAGATCGTGAACATCACCATATGTTCCGGTTTATGCTGAATGATTGACAGGTGTCAAGAGCACCATCAGGAACAGAACGGATTTTGACAATCTTGAGAGGGCAACTAACAATCTTGAGAGGGCAACCTCAAGATCTTGGTCTGGGAAGAGATAAGCTACCAGCAGCTAGGAAACATCTTCAGTTGCTAGAGGTTGACTCAATTTCCTATTTCAATAAGCTTAATGACTTTTTCTTGCCTTTCTTATACTCTCTATTTCACTCTGCGTTCACTTGAGACTTTTGGACCTTCTTCTAAATCTATGCTGAGACTATGTTGTTCTATACTATATAGTAGATGCGTGTCAATCTTGGGGTTTATCTGTTGCAGTCCATTTTTAAAATGCTAGTGATTTGCCGAACTGCTTCCTCACCTAGTTTATTTTCTGTTTGCAAGTTCTTCAGCTGATCGTTTATTGTGATCTGATACTGTTGCAGAATATGCGGAAAGAGTTTGCTCAAGCCAGAGTGTTAGCTTTGGCACAGCGGGAGGTGCTTTTTGAAGTCCATGAGCTAAGCATGGCTACTACACGTCTACGACTAAGGTTTCCTGGAGAAAAAATATCCAACATCTCTGTGCTACATCCTGAACAGGTACCACAACAGAATGTTCGCCTCACAATGGAGAAGTTTTCTGCTCTTGACGAACTGAGGCGAGTGAAGGGACAACTTCGTTACTTGAATGTAAGTTTGAGTATTGAGTGATTTGATACTTTATTATGATTGATGGCTTTTTCTCATTTCGTGCATTTTGTGAACATGTATTTGAGCTGAAAAACATTTAGCTGCATCGTTCGATCCTCAATCACAATAGGAAGGGTACACGCTATTGTTGATGAGCTGAAAATTTATTTATTGGCTACAGGGTGTCAAATCAGCTAGACAAAAAATGCAGCCAGATGCACTAGTAGACAAGATAGCATCATCGGGTTCAAACATTGCAAGTAAAGCAGTTGAATCAAGCGAGGAAGAATGCCCTATATGTCACGAGCCTCTGGGATATCGATTTATGGTTCTTCCTTGTGGTCATGTTCTCTGTTGCAAATGTAAGTATCTCATCATGGATCATTTCTAGTTGACCTCATCAGGTTCGTCATCGTGCAAATCTCTGAAATGTGAATCAATTGAACAAATACTGGAATGTTGTTCTACGTACTACTAATGTTCTCTCTTGCTTTCGGTTGTTCATTGTGCTTTGTGCTTTGTACTGTACAACTGATCTAGGTATTGGACGACAGATGTATGCTTCATCCTGCACGTTTAGATCTTTAAAAGATAAATTGTGTTCATGGAATACCAGGTATGCTGAATTTGGTGGAGCGGTCAACGTTGCCTCAGGGACAGAAAAAGATAAATTGCCCTACGTGCAGGCGCCGAGCGAATGTAAGTGAAGTAGCTTATGTCATCAATGCGTCTGAAAAGGAGGAGCTTGACCCCTTTAAGAAGGAACTGCAGGGAGGAGAAAACGAAAAGGAAGACAGTGACCTTCCGTTGTCAGTGAAGGGTTCTTATGGAACGAAGGTTTGTTTGTGCCTTTTTTTATTTCAAACTATGTCGCTGTGTGAAGTGGAGAGCATTGGTCTGAACAAGGAAAGATTTATTGTGCTTTGACTTCTGCAAAACCATAATGACAGTCTTTCAGAATTAATGAAGTTGATGATTTTGTCATTTGCTTGTCGGGTTTTGCAGTTCTGTGAAGGTGTTGACCTTAGCTCACGTTAAGATGTGCATATGCTTATGTGCAGTTAGAGGCAGTGCTCAGGCGATTACTACGGCTGAAATTGGAGGATCCAGAAGTGAAGGTTCTCTTGTTCTCAGAGTGGAATGGTGTGCTTGACGTCGTGGAGCATGCACTGACGACCAACCATATCACCTATGCTCGAGTGAAGGCCGGAGGGTATGTCTCCAGTGCGTGTTCACCTTTTTTCTAATTGTTTTGAAATGCCAAAGAAGCTGTGAATGGATTTAATCATCTGGTTACGATTCTGAAAGAGTTAAGGGTGTCAGGTTCATTTACGCTTCGAAACTTGAAAATGTGCTCAGACCTTCACTTGGAGACCTAATGGAAAATACTAAGGATGTTATTAGAACATATTATTAATTTAGAGAATCTGTGAGTGTGAGAAAGAGCATGGGGATTAATCGATCACAATCACGACATTTGCGGTTTGACGAAAGAGAAGATTTGGGGCCATGTTCTTTTTTGGATAGACAGTTGCATCAAAGATTTTAAACTTTTTTTGGCTTTGATTTTCAACAAATATGTATCGTTCCCAAAAATGAAGCGTCGAAGATTGTTACCTGTGTCTAATTTCTGTGAAGGGTCTCCTTCTATCCAGGCAAGCGCGAATGAATGCTGCACTTGATCGGTTCAGAGGTGTTGAAGAGAGCATTGGCTCCAAGAAGAACGGAAAGAAATCGGTAAAGGTGGATGAAGCGAAAGGCCCCGTGCAAGTGCTCCTAATGCCAGTGAGGCTTGGGGCAAATGGCCTAAACTTGGTCGAAGCTCAACATGTCGTGCTATTGGAACCACTTCTCAACCCTTCCATGGAGGCTCAAGCCATTAACCGTGTGCATCGGATTGGCCAGACCCGTCCGACATTTGTTCACCGTTTCATTGTAACTAACATCCACTAGCACTTCTGTTTTCAATTCCTGTTGCAAGTTCACTGCGTATCTCGATTACTCACATTGCGTACGATTAGAATGTCATCGAGTATTCTATCAAGTGGAATATGATTGATCAATCAGAATTTTTGGAAATTCTTTCAGGTGAACGACACGGTGGAGGAGAGCATATACGGTTTGAGGAGACAGAAGGCAGCCAACGTACCAGGAGCTGCCAGACGCATGTCTGATGCGTACAACCTTACTCTCAAGGATCTGAGCTCTCTGTTCGCAATTCAGACTGGAGATACCGGTAACTCAGACCAGGTAGAGGATTTGATACCAGCAAGAGCAGCAGCGGCTGCCGCTGAAGCGAGACTTCTGAACGAGATATATGGATAATGGCTGGCAGATTGTCTTAGTTAATTCTTTCACCCTTGTCGCAGGTTCGTTCAGAGCCCTTAATGAGGCGTCACTTAGTTGATGGGATTGATCAAAGGTTTCATTTAATTCAGTTACAGTTTCTTGTTGGCATTGCTCATGTACTCAATTCTTGACCTTTGTGGCAATGATGGGTAGAAGACCCCATTGACCTCTTTAATTCATGTGTAAAAAAATTCTTGAAAAGTTGGAATGTGTTTGCAGATGTGATGAAACAGGTGTTTTGCATAGTTTGGAGACTTGTCATTCCAGCTGCTTAATCAATATTTATGTATGTTGCTAAGATGATATTATCATCATCACAATGATAATCTCCACGTCTTAGTGTGCCTGTTGTCAATGGATCAGGTTATCTATCATGTGCAATTGCAATGAATTTCTTGAAAGCAAAATGCATGTATGATGATTTCTGAAGTTGAAAGTTCCTGTAGTCACCACTTGTGCAAGCTGGTCATGGGCTGGGTGGTAAGGTGCAACTGTTGTGCAGTTGAAGGGGTTGGTGTGGCACATTGCTAGAATCTAAGGTAGGAATACCATAAATGGATAAATGCATTTCAGCCTGTAGGACTATGGGGAATTCATTGAGAAATTGAGCTCAATGTGTGAAAATAAGGATGAGGAAGAGTGTAAAATTGAAAAAGAATTTTTTTTCTCAAGAATGAGTATTTTATTCAATATAAATGTGGATTTTTCATTTGGATCCATCCTTGTCTCATAGTTTCACCTAAAATGGCTACTTTTGGAACTTGTTTCTAATCAAGTGTGAGCAAATTGAAATTTTTTTCAAACAACAATAGAGTCAATTATTGTCTATTTTATGACACCATAATATGCCATTTGAGAAAGTCTCTACATTTATGATATTCCTACATTAATCCTTAAATTTTTAGGCCATTTTGAAGGTGTTTTGGATCTTGATTTTGTAAGTTACAAAGGTTTGAAGGTTAGAGTATGATGAGTCATTTTTAAACAATATTAACTATAGGATCTTGTAGAAAGTCAAATTTTCATTATCTTTACAAAGTTTGGTTTCAATCCAAGATTGGAAGATTATAATATAAAAATGAAGGGTACTACAAGAAAATTAATGTTTTATAGTAGTTGAAATTGTGCTTTGATTAGCTCTTTTGGACACATAACAATTTAAAAAGTTGACATCCTATGTTCATTCTCAAGGTTTCCAAGTTCCACATGCATGGAAACAAGTCTTGTATTTTTAGAACAAAAAAATGAGTGAGAAAATGGTCTTGCTATAGGGCCCACTTGATTGTTAAATTTCAAAAATTATGAGAGAAAAAGAAGATTTATCACAAATTTGGAGCCAAAATTCAAGATCAAATATAGTAGAGTGAAGGAATACAAGAAAAGACATACATTAGGGATTTTTTTTTTCTTAAAACGGCTCAAATCTGAGTACAAAACATATATTCCAAAGGTTATTTGTACCTATAGACCAATCAAAGTTAAAAAAACGAAGAGGGCAAGTCTAATCTTCTATTGGATAGCTCATTGAAAAAGGATCATGAACGGTTCATGCTAGAAACTCATTAGAATTCCAAGTGTCATCATTGTCCAACCACCTCTCTCCTATTTTAAAGGTTAGACCTAGTTTTGCAAATACTGGAAGGTATAATTTTGACCATGCCCGCTCATGAACAAATGCTTCCACCTCATTGGCTAAAGTTTCCTTACACAATGACTCTTTGCTACAACCCTTAGACCACTGATACTTTGAATTTTTTTATAAATTTAGTAGTGACTCTTTTTCTAAATATGAAAACACCACTAGATAGCTCACTTGATTTTCTTGAGAATAAGCCCAAGTTCAAGTGATTCTTTACATTAAGTTCAGAAATGGCTATTCTAAAAATTGGATTGACCTATTTTGGGTCGTTGAAAAATTTAAGGATTAAAGGCCATAAGCTATTAGTATAGACTTGATGAGCATGCTTGTCACATAAAATGTTGTCATATTATTTTCTTTTTTTGAAAAGCACATTGTAAATTGTAGATTGGAATTAAGTGAAGATGCCTCAAAACATCAATAGAAGAATTGCAATATGGCAAGGCTCTAAGGGTATTGCAA
The DNA here is from genome assembly GCA_963969395.1 of Pseudoscleropodium purum. NCBI lineage: Eukaryota > Viridiplantae > Streptophyta > Bryopsida > Hypnales > Brachytheciaceae > Pseudoscleropodium > Pseudoscleropodium purum. The sequence continues at coordinate 19,116,684 of OZ017795.1, read as the reverse complement.
GAAAAATTTATATCATATATTGTGGGCCAATTGGGTTTATATCCTTAATTTTTGGAGTTCTATTTGGATTTCCATGAAATTTTTGCAAAGGTTGAAAAAAGAGAATATAGTTCCACTATATTTGGGGAATATTTTCATAAATAGAATGATTGTATAATAGAAATCTTCTAGGTTTATCACATTTGGTATTTGGTGGGTTTTCAATACTTTTGGATATGTCTTGGAGGGGATTTACAACTTTAAACTTTTACAACCTCATCTCATAACCCATCACTTTTTCTTATAGAAGGATTTTGAAAAATTATACTACAATGCCTTAAACTCTTGTTTGAAGAGGCTTGCAATCTAAAGATTCTAGTGAAATCATGAATGACTACATTTGAATTTCCTTCATCATATGCCTTCTTGGAAAAATTCACAACAATAGTCATGAATTTCTTGGTAAATAATAGCCCCATTTTTTTTTTAAATTGTGAATAGGAGCACATTGTCGTGAAAATTTCAGCTCTTCCTCAAAAATAGTAATAAAGTGCTATTTAAAGTACTTTGAAGAGCTCATCAATATTCACTAGCACTGTCCTAAAAAAAAGGAAGGTTGAAAAATGAATTTCATTTGTTTCTATAGACAAATGAAGAAAAGATAGTTGCCTAAATTGTAAAAAATCAAGGGGTGAATAGATTGTCTAGATGTTCCAACTCAACCAAGAAACAATATTCAAATGTAGTTATAGCACCAATTTCTAGAAATAGAAAACACAAAAATCAATACAAATATTTCTTGCAATGATCTTCTAAAGATGAAAGTACAAAACACGTCTTGATTTTTTTGCATTTGACCATTTTGGAAGGGATAATTGGGAGTACTATGAGCATTTGCAAAAACAAATTAAAAATTTCAAATGCGTAAATAGAAGAAGACTATAAATATTCTATATTCAAAATTTTAGGCATAAGAAAAATAGTCTACACAAGTTATAAGCAAAACTAAACAAAAAAATTTATGCAAAAAGATGCTTTAATGCTTATATTTTTTGAAAATAGTAAAAATATTTTAAAAATAAAACAAAGATAGGCTATTTCTAAAAAACTTCATGAAGATGAGATGCAACCAGTGAAATTATAGAAAAGTCTTTTTGAGTGGCTAGAAATGTGCACACAAGACAACCTTCTTTCAAATTCATTTTAAAAAAAAATCCATGGACAAACAATTGTAACCCTATTGGAAGAATATTTTCTCTCAATTTCCAAGGAAGATTCATTATTTTAGATACTTTAGAGTACTTAAAGTCTAAAATTCATCAAAATTTTGAATCTCTATAAAATAAGAAAAATATTTTCTTAACAACATTTGATTTTTTAATTTGAAAAAAATGGAATACAATTGAGATTGCGTAAGACACTTCTAGTATTAATTTCAAATATATTGATTCAATGCTCCAAAAGTTATGCTTGCATTTGAATTAGACACACAAAAAATTACACAAATTAGTACAAGTGCTTCTTGCTTTTATCCCTGATGCTTCTCACTTCCTACCTTGTATGATTTTGGACAACTTTTGCAAATTGCTCATATATAATTCAAATGAGAAACATGGTTCTCAACATTACATAATTTTGAAAAAAATAGATTACACAGCATAGGGAGATTGATCATGATACTTAATCCCTAAATGCCCAAGGCCTATTTTGAGCCTCTAGAAATTTGCTCTAAATTGAACAAAAAGCCAACATTTTGATAAGTTGTATCAATTTTTTTTAGATTGTAATTGTACAAATTCAAGCTAGACATGTTAGAGATCACATAGGAAGAAAAAACACAACAATATCACTTATGAGTTGGAAGATTATAATGTTTGACCATGAGGGTGTTAAAACTATGAAAAATTTTCAATTCACTTTTCACAAGTCAAACCTAAAAAGTTGGTGATCAAAAAAATATGAGGTTTTGAGGGCCTAACATGAATAATCCCAATCAATTTATGGTTTCTCAAAATCTACTTTACAATTTTTTTAAATGAGTTTCAAATGTGATTTTTTCTTGAAGTACTGGTGTATTTGAGGCTCATTTACAAGAGCTCTCAACACTATGGGAAGTCAAGATTGCAATGGGTACCCTTGCATAAAACCTTGAATAGAAAAATCACTATCATTTATTTTCAAGATCAGATTTTTGATGCTAAAACTAGACTTCAAGAAGAACTTTAAAAAAATATAAACTACTAAAAATAACAAATTGGTTAGGTTTTATTTAACTTCAAAGTTTTGCAAACACTAGATTCTAATGCGTTGGGCAGTTAGGGGTTAAAGGTAAAAAAAGCACAATGCAATTTTTGTCAAAACTTCCAAACTACCATTGAGATTGTATGTGAAGGTCTAATTCAACATTTAGGTGACAAAATTGAATTTCCACATCAAATTCTAAGGGGTCTACATCACCTCACACCAATCACAAGATGATATGTGACACTTCTTTTTTTTCTCCAAAAAATGACATAATTTATGCCAAATTCAACCTTCACATAGGATATCCATATTTCAAAGGCCTACAAAAAAAATGCAAAAATGTGAGTTTCATCCCCAATTGAGGAAAAGATTCAGCATAGCACATCCAAATTCAGGATTCAATGACCAAGATCAGCCCAAAATTGCATTGGCCAAATTTTGGTTTCAATGAATTTTCTTTAGAGGTATTGGAAAGAGATTTAACCCTATAACGCTACTGCAGACACTAAATGTCCGATGGATGACAAAAAAATCTCCTCTATAGAACAGAAGTGCAACTATTCATCCTCGGTATTTTGTTGTGAAAAGGGAACATCTTCTACAGCAATTTGACTTCCAATGAATACTTTTCCACTTTTTTAAGCAATTGATTCCCACGGTATTAGAAAATGATGATTTCTTGGGAGACCAGTCTGTCCTTACAGGTTTAAATGAGGTGTATCGAAATTCTTGTTTTGTGCAGGGAAAAGAAAAGCTTGAGAGAAGGGAACGGATACCAATCAGAGCCCTGTTTATTAGTAATAAATTGTTTGCATCAGGATACACCCTGGAACTGCAGAAAAATTGTATAAAAGTATACCATAACTTGGCTTCTGCAAATGACCCCAGCTCCATATCTACAGCCTGAACAGGCTCAACAAATTTCACGAATTTGATAGCACTCGTCCAAGCAAAACGAAGCTTAAGAATTCTCATAAAATAATGTTTGCCACTCCAATTCATATGTCTCTAGCAAAGGTTCGGCTGGAATCTAAGTATCTAAGTCCTAGTTTTAGAAGTTTGTTCTGACTGCTGCCACAGAAAGAGAGTGAGTTCACACATAAGTTAGCCAGCGATGCCGGCAACAAGTGCTTGTTTCAGGTGTGCATTCGATGATGCAATGCGGCGTGCCATCAAGTCAAAGTCTCCTCCAGACCTGCACTCGAAGTATTTCAAAAATCAGAACTTACATTACTTCCTATTTTTTGAATGCAGAATAATCCATCAATATTAGCATGGAGCAGAAACGTTTTGACAATATGAACTTATTACCAGGCCCGATAATTCAAAAGTCTTGGGGTTCTTCTATTAATTAAGTCACAAGACAATTTGTCACCACAAGGCTGTGAGTGAGGTGCTCACGGATCAAAGACGTGTCCACCAGCCTCTTGTACAATCAAAGCTCCTCCAGCCACATCCCTGCATAGTTTACCATAACCGAAGCTAATTAGTTGTGTTACACTAATTGAATCTTGAAGTGTAGAATCTTGATGCACTGGAGAAGCTGAAGTTAAGGTAAACATGCCTATTAGCAAGCCGATTTGCTATCTAGTTAGTTACCTTGGGAGAAGCTATTTGTTCACTCACGTATCTTTCAGAGATTGAGAAGTTTGAGAGAAGGCATTTGCAAGAAGAATCAAGACATTCCAACAAGAAATGAATTTTTCTACAATTTCTCAAAGTTTGCTGGGACGAAATTGGTAAAGCATGACTAGGTAGACCCATGCTAAACTGCACTCTGACATGTCCCCTTCCCAAGTGCATTGTGAAGATGCTAAAGGTTGCTAAAATCATGGTAATGGGTGAGTGATGGACGCAAATAGGAGGGTCCATTAGATGTCAAAATTGGGTCACTTAGAGCATTGGGTTGTTCTAGCTACGTACTTGTATTGCCCATGGGCAGCCAATTAGGGTTGTGCTTACCAGGGACCACCAAATCCAATCTCGTAGAACATGTCAAGCCTCCCACACGCAACACCACACAAGTTCATAGCACATGAACCACTCATACGCACCGATCGCACCTACAAAATGGGGAAAAAACAAAACAAAACAAACAACGTTTGAGTTAGCCATCAAACAAACCCTAAATTCACCAGAAACGGCAGAATTCAAAGATGAGCATTCAAACAGATTGATAGCTGGAAAGGAATTGATTGCATAGTTACCCTCGAAACATTGTTTATTAATACCTGGAATAGCAGATTGTTGATCGTATTGGTGGTCCGATCCACGGTCTTCTTGTCGCGGATGGTTCCTACCTCCGTCGCCAGAATTGCAGTTCCAATCTTCTCTTGGCTTGAAGCTGCAAATCAGCCATCCTCAAACTAAGTCTACATGATGAATGGCTTGCAAAAGAAAGACATGGTTCCTTCATCACCGTTCCAGTTTCCTTCATCTTGTACGTTTCTAGCGATCGAGGGCTAGAGAGAGCCTTTTGCAGCATAGCTGCTTGAATGCCTCTAACGCACACCAGATGAATGTGGAGAATGCCGCAAGCACAAGTTAAAGCACAAATCGCAAGTTAGACGTACCTCGGATTCGCAGTCCATTCAGGTGAGCGCCCTTTCCTTTGACAGCCGTGAAAAGCTCGCCCATGATGGGGTTGTAGACGACTCCCACCACCGGGACTTTGTTGATGACGAGGCCAATGGAAACACACACAAACGGGAACTTGTGGACAAAGTTGGTGGTGCCGTCCAAGGGATCCACCACCCATGTGGGCGCATCGGTCAACACCGGGGTTCCGTTCTCTGCAGATGTCTCTTCTCCTATTAACTGCAGTAGTCGAAACAGCATCAAAAACAACAACAACCCATAAGTTCTTAACTTAAATTCCTTGTCCAACCATGTCATTTCATGCCGAAAGAATGAACGAAAATGACGGTGCAAACTTACAAATCAATATTACAAATCGTGTGGCTTCTGTGAATTCGGGTAAGTCAGTGTTGATTGGAATGCATTCATCGAATGAATATATGATGCAAGACAGTAGTGGTATTATCCAATGGTGCTAGTTTTTGTGGTTACCATGGTTAAGTACTTCTACAGCAACTACACCTTAAATCACACAAAATAATAGCAATTTAGCAAAGTTTCCATTGTTCTATTGAAAAACTGTTTGTGGGGTCTTGTTGGTAGTCAAAAGGGGATTCAAGATTCTCTTGGAATGCATGTTCTGGACACCATATGAATAGACTGAAAATTTTCAAAGTTGGCTGCAAAATCAGTGTTTTTAAAATCAAGCATAAACTCTCATGATTAGTGGGAGTACATTTTAAGCAAGAATTTGTAGTGGTCAACTTTAGTGGTCGATTTTAGACAGCAATCAAAATTACTTGTGGTTAGTCAGTTACATGATCACATAGACTGATGATGCAAATGGTAGAAAAAGCCAATGGTACGAAGCTTTACCTCGTGGGATGGGAAGGTCAATTTGAGTTGCGTGAAGATCAAATTCTCGCAGGTTTTGTCTGTCTCCGTCACCAGGTCCACCTGCCAAATATCCAACACTTAGTCACGGATACAAAACTCTTTAGCCAGTACTTGAAACGAAGCTTGCACCTTTTACTTTGAGAATTAAGGTAAACATGCCTATTAATTATGAAGCAAATTACCTATCTAGGTACCTTGGAAAAGCTATTTGTCAACTCACATATTTTCCAGAGATTGAGAAGTTTGAGAGAAGCTATTTGCAAGTAGAATCAAAGACATTCCAACATGAATTGAATTTTCTGTGTTTTTTCAAAGGTTTGTTGGCAAACTAAATTGATAAAGTGTGACTAGGTAGACCCATGCTAAACCACACACTGACACGTCCCCTCCCCAAGTGCATTGTCACGATGCTAAAGGGTTGCTAAGATTGTGATAATGGATGAATGACTGAACACAAATGGGAGGGTCCATTAAATGTCTGAATTGGGTGACTGATAGCATTGGGTTGTTCAAAATGACCTTAGCTGTTTCACATTGGGATGGGAGGACATTTCATTTCCATCCTCTTCTTTTGGACATGACTAGCCGACTATTAATTATTTAGCTTTCTGAACTTGAATTTTATGAGACATTCTCACTTACTCTCATAAAATTCCTAACCACCTCTAACTTTAAGGATAAGAACCACCTGCATTACATTTGACATAACTAGTCCAAGATTAACTAACATTCTGAACTTGAAATTTTATTAGACACTCTTTAACTCTAATAAAACTTAGTTGCAGTTAAACATCGTTATGAACACTCATGGCTGGTGTGGAAAGCCCATTGTGCTTACCATGCCCTTGTGCTCCACATGTTTCGCACTATGGAAGTTGTTCAAAATCACCTGAAAATTCCCACAAAAAAAAAAAAGCAAGTGTAAATCTACCACAGACAAGGATTCAATTCAACTCCAAGTCATTCAACAAGCATCCAATAATAATAATAATAATAATAAATAAAATAAAAAAAGGCACACAGTTCCCAAATGAATGGAAGGCCAAATGCGGGAACATGTGACTGTACGTTACCTGTCCTGCCTTTTGGGCAGCATCAATTGCAACAGCTAAACAGGTCTCCAAATCCTCTGCAAAAGTGACTCCATTGCCTAAAAAATCTGGCTAACTTCATGAACTCAATTGCCTGAGCAACTCCATCACACCGATCGAGGCGTCGGTACAAACACTTGATAAAGCGCAAAGAAAAATTTGAGAATTATCGCTTAATTGTTGGCCAATTGATCTCAGTTTCAAAACGTACCATATTGCTGAAGAACCATGGTGGCGAAGAAACTCCGATTGCGACTGTGTTGGAACGTAGCCTGCAACAGTCGAACACAGACACCCAAAATCCTTAAACTTAATTACAGTCTCGATCAATTCCCCAGTTCAATAATTAACACGCGCCAACTACAATCTCTGCGATCCAAGGACAAAGTTTCAAATGACTCCAACGAGAAATTAATGCAATCCGTGAAGTCCTGCGAGTATTTATTTATACTATTCGGGCTCTCTTTCTACTAACCTACCAACGAGAAGCAATCGATCGATCGCAGTGATTGGAAAACAAAAAAAGGGGAGCTAGCAAATGCACAATACGATGCAAAAGAGATTGACTCCACAGGGGAATTCTATATCCGCCTCTGGTTCCCAGATTGCCGTTCCCGGTTTACAGAGAAAATTGATTTGCCGCTAAATTTTTCCTGAAGGACACTTTCCCTGATTACCCCCATCCCTAGTGCAAATTATCATCTGAAAATTTCTACTGATCTCGAAAGAGAAACACTCAAGCATAATCTACACATTCCATTTCGATTAGAACTGGACAGCAAATTTGGCTACCTGAGTTAAGTAGACTGGGGAATGGGTGAGCACTTGATCTGTAACAAGTCTCTGTTTCAGAGCTGCAACGAGATTCACACGCACTGCCGAAACCAAAAATTTAACACCAATTGCAATGTTAATTAATTTAAGAAAAGAACGACCACAAGGGAACTGATCCACTCCCCCTCCCCAAATTGGACTGAAGCTGAAGACTGGCCCGTGCAGCTCGTGCTTCCAATTCAGCACATCGGAGGGACTGATTTATAAATAACCACCAATTATGTACATCAAAGCGGTGGCGAACTGAAGATCATTCACACAAAACACCGTAAAACCACTTTACGCCGTAGTAAAGTAAAAGAAACACCCCCAAAATAGCAACCAGGCAGTACTGTAGTGAACTCACGGCTCAAGTAGCACTCACTCCTCTAGACAAAGAAGGAAAAAGAAGAAAAAAAGAAAAAAGGGAGAGAGGGAGGGAAAGTTGAAAAAGGGGAGAAACAACCACCACCACAACAACAACAGCAAATGATCAAGTAATACTCACGGAGTTTCCAAACACCACGCAAACATGAAACCAAATACGGCTTAAGCTAAGCAGATCGATCTCACGCTCTACCCAAACTTGCATCAACTAGAACTGTCCTGCATCAAAATATTAACTTGCATCATTAAATGATTCCGAAATTCTCAGCTGGTGTTGAGAGAGGTTCCGGAACCTGAAAACGTGTGAGAATGGAAGGGAATGGAAGGGAAGGGATTGACCAAGGTGGTGATGAATTACATGGAACTGGAGAAGCGCAGAGAAGTGCAGAGGGCGACTCACTAGCACGGGCGACTAGCTGGTGGTTGTTGCGTATACAGTGAAGTTCAATCTAAGCTTATTGACACCACTGAAGGAGATCAACTGTAGTGTAGTGCAGTGTATGTTCCCTGGTGTAGAGGTCTCCTAGAGAATATGCGACGGAATGATACTGCTCTCAGAAAAAGCTTCCTTTCGTTTTTCATGAGTTGAGGTTTTTTATAATTGAGTTGCTCAACGCTTCCAATTCTGGCCGGAATTAGGCAAAATACTGTAGGTAGGTAGGGAAGTAGGTAGGTATTGTGGTGATTGACAATAAAATTGCTATTAAATCTGGCCAAATAATCACATTAATGTTTTTAATCTTAGAAGGATGTTGCCCTATCACCAAGGTAGGTAGCCCAAAAAACATTGTGCTTTTTAGATGAAGTGCATTTTTTTGGCTTTACCGTTTCTTAAAAAGTCATTCAATTTGTACATTGGTGGTGCAATGAGAAAGCAAAATGTACCTCTTTGTTAGAAGACATTTTTAGAACCCAAGTGCTTTATGGTTCTCCTACTTTATATATGAGTAGTATATTGAGATTTCTAAGGATATTGCTCATACAATTTGCAAAATAAATTAAAGGTGCATATCTCCAAGTTTTTCAACAAGATATAAAAATATGCCCTTGTTTTGTGGTCAATTAACCTTGAAAGACCAAGCTCATCACCTTGTGAATCATTTATTTAAAAATATCCAAGAGCACTCATTAGGGAGGTCAAACTATTGTGCAAGATCTCTCCTTTTCACCCAAAATTTCAAGGATGAACATCTGCACTTCAATCTACCTTACATAGAAGATTCTCTATCATCCATCAAACACTTTTAGGTCATGGCTTTGTTAAAGACTTAATTTCTTTTTTTCCAAATCTCTATTTTTCAGGTATAATATTGTAGGTGAAAAATTTGGAGCATCCACAAATGTACCACTAACTCAAAACCACCATCATCACTTTTGTGTACATCTCCAAAATCATTACATATGCATGTTGAAGAAACAATTTTACACCATCCATCACAAAAACTTTGACCCTTCATAACTTTTGCATACACTATCCAAATGTCATGTTTTTTTTGTGCGTTGGAACTCCTTTCACTTGCCAACTAAAAAATATCAATGAACATTGGACCAATCTAATAATAGTAACCAGGCACAGTACCAAAAAGTGTCGGATTGGGGGAGTGCCCACCATATGAACCGAATCTGCAGAGGCAGCAACTCTTTGTCTGGCATCTTTGAGTGATTCTAGTATCATTTTGGATTCACTATTTTCATCACTTTTGAAGGGCTTTACGGCACTCGTGCTGAGTCGCAAGAAGTGCTTGGTGCTTGGTGATGCCGGCGTTGCATCCATGTGTCAGGTTTTCAGTCCAATGGCGCTTGGAATGTGGCTGGCCATGGAGAACTGATCCAGAGTAAGTTACGGCGCATTTTGTCCGGGAGTTTTGGAGTCGTTGTGTATTTGTTTCGGAAGGATCAACGGTTGATGCCAAATGGCATTAGAAGATTTTTGGGGCCTCTAGATGCCTGCGAGTTATCATAGCCTTTGAATGCAGGAAATAGGTTCGGCACAGTGGTCTGACATGGTCGAGACCCTGCCACGTCATTGACCAAAAAAAAAAAAAAAAAAAAAAAAAATTTATGAAAAAAAAATTCTGACAGCGGACCGTTCCCCTCACTACGGGGAACAGCTGAAGGGGAACAGGCCCGAAATAGGCTTCTGGACCCTCCAAAACTCTTCTAATGAGTTTTTGCCTCTACAGTGAATCCTGGAAGCAGAGCCTTTAACCCTTGAACGCCAAGGTGGATGTTTTGTGTTCGATGGATGCCAAGGAATCAAACTGTATAGGATAAAAGTGCAACTATTCATCCTTAAAATTTATTTTTGAAAAGAGAATATCTCTTAGAGTAGTTTGATTTGCAATGACTACTTTTTGCAATTTTGAAGGCTAGTGATTCTCACTATAATAAAAAAAGAATGATTTTGAGGGTCACCCCTTTGACATTTAAGGGTTAACTTCTAAATGTCCAAGACCTTTTTTGCTCTAAATTCAACAAAAAGCTAACATTTTGATAAGTTGTATCAGTTTTTTTTAGAATTGCAACTATACAAATTCAAACTAAATATATTTGAGATCACGTAGGAAAAGAAAACACAACAATATCACTTATGCATTGAAATATTATAATGTTTGAGCATGAGGGTGCTAGAAATGTGAAAGTGATTTCAAGTCTTTCAATCCTCTTTTCATGTATTAAAACAAATAAATTGATCACCAAAAAAATATGTGGTTAAAGGACATAACATGCATAGCCTAATGAATTTATAGCATCTCAAAAATTTCATCTACAATTCTTTAAAATGAATTTCTAATGTGAATTTTTCTCTAAAATTTAGTGTATTTGAGGCTCATTTCCAAGAGCTCTCAACACTATGGAAAGTCAAGATTGCAATAGACCCCCTTGCACAAAATCTTGAATAGAAAAATCATAATCAATCATTTTCAAAATCGGATTTATGATGCTAAAACTAGACTTCAAAAAGATATTTTCTATATTGTAAAATACTAAAAATAGAAACTTGGTTAGGTTTTATTTAACTTCAAAGTATTGTCAATACTAAAATTTGGTAACTTGGGCATTTAGGATTAATGTTCATTGACAAAGGCTCTATCTATTAGAAATGTGAAGAAGGTTGAGTAAGTAAGTTGTTATTTGAAAAGCAAATGAGTGGTCAACATTTGTTCAAGAATTAAATGATGATTTATTTTTTGAATCCAACTTTACAAACATAGAGACACTTGTAATGTCCACCTTCTTACTCCACTCATAATCATCAATGACACAAGTGATTTTTATTTTAAAATTTAGGATAAAATGAACTAGGATTCTATTCTCGACTCTATTGCTCTTTGCACTATTGGTTTTGGCTTTGAGTGGAAATCTTGGAGGTAGAAATTCCAAAAATTAGCCCTCACATGGATGTAAAAATCCAGAAAGAGTAGATGTTAAGACTAGCCTTGGAGAATGGTGTGAACTTCTTGTCATTGATGCACTTCCGCACATATGCCTTCATCATCGAGATGAAAGAAATTGACGTCTCTAAGGTCATGTAGTTTCTTTGCAAGAGAAATCTTACACTTGATGACTTGATCTTCACTTAAATTACAACTATTCATGGGCAACAAAATTAATGCATCACATGCGCATCTTTAAGCAATTCCCGATGATTGGTAAGAACATTTTTGTACACACATCTACTTGGCTTCAACATCTAGCGCCCATCTTATTTCTATGATTTGAACAAGATGCATGCCAAACCCTAAATCCTAAATCCCTCATAAATAATACATTAGGCCACCATACAGTGTTCACCTTCTAATAATTGTTGATCATTTCAAACCATATACTCTATGTATTGTACTTTAGGATTTGATACATGTATGTTTGCATGCTTGCATATACAAACAATTAATAAATAAATTTTTACTTTAAATAGTTCTTCAACTTTTAGAAGTCAAATTACATAAATTTTCAAAGTGAACGTGTTCAAATGTTATTTTCTTGAGTTGATGTTGTGTTGAAAATAAATATATTCAAATGCGACCTATACAACTATGCTTTCATGATCTCTTAAAACATCGTCACTATAGGCAATAAAATACCACAATCACATGAAACAAATTTATAAATAAATTTGTGCCTAAAATAATACTTCAACCACTCTAAAATACAATGTAAGAGCAAGTCCCACAGGCCCATTCAGGCACTAGTTTGGTGCCCAAATGGGCCTCTAGAACCATACTCTCTCACTACAGTTTAATTCTCCAAGACTCCACCTTTCTAACAATAAACTCTCAAAGGTCAATTTTTTAATGAACTTATTTTATTAAAATAATGCAATTATAAGTGAAGGCACACAAAAATTATTTGAAGTAATAGTTTTGGCTACACAAATGTGAATTCATTTCATGGCTTTAATTGTGTAGCCTCTAAATTCTTTTGCCAAGTTGTGTCTATTTGTGCACCCTATATTTGTCAATACATAAATATATTATTTCACCAAATATCTCCTAAATTAGTTCCAACTTCGTGAATCTTTTATAAGACTACTAATGCTACATATGTATATTTGTGCAATTTTATATGTTGATGTCAACATCATTCTATACATTGTCAAGAATTCTAAATTCTCATTATACCAATGGTAGATCAGCCTATTTTTTTGCACACCTAGTGGCGTTTCATGGTTGTAAAGTAACAAAGCTATTAGTGAATGGAATTTTGTGTCCTTTCTCAAGAGGCTTCAAATAGGCACCTATGGAACACTTTGAGATTTCTTCCCATCTTGACTTTGAAAATTCAAAAAATACCCAAAAACTCTCCATATTTTTTTAATTTCTTCAGAATGTTAATGGTTTCCATTTATCTCGAGACCCAAAATGACACCTAATTGTGATTTTCACTCCATCTATACACATCAGTTTAAAAGAACAGTAATAGATGTTAATCTTCTATTGAATAGCTCACTAGTCCTCGGGTTTTGAGTCTGCCAATGCAGTTTTCTGAGATTTAGGGTTTGGGATTTAGGTTTTGTGTAGGAATTTCTTATTGGAGCGTTGAGTTCCAATTCGGAGAAACTCTGCAATCATCTGATTTGAATCTGAAGTCGAATCTGTTTTCGCTGTATTCGCTGTGGGTTTGTTAGTGTCGATTGGTAGCGTCGTTGGAACCACCAGAAAACAATTGGAGATCTTCTTCTCCATCATGAACCCCTGTGGAATTTAATTTTATGGATTTGAAACGAAGTTCAACGAGAGAGCTCACAATTTGATCTGGTACGTTGGCAGTGATGTTTCCTTGAGAATTTGCAAGCATCGTTTCTTGTAATCCTTTGGCGCCATGGCCGCTCGGCAGCCCTGTTCATGTGACCTTCTGACCTCGGCGCTGGAGATGACGATGACCACAGGCGACGAGTTTGATCTCCGGAGGTTCGATCCTTCTACGTATGGCTACCACCCGGAAGCAGTTCCAGATGAAGTTCTCCATTCAAACCCTAATTTTACTTCTCTGGTCCATGTCAAGGACGGGATCAACCTATTCTCTTTCGCCTTGTACGCAGACGGAGCATGCTGGGGCAATGGCACGCCTCAATCGCGAGCCAGTGTAGGCGTTTTCGGCTATCATGGTGCATACTATAACCACGGGTGTGTGTTGCCTTGGGATGTGCCGCAGACAAACCAGAGTGCCGAAATCCACTCCGCCATTGCGGCATTGGATGTCGCCACCAAGCTTTTAAAGAACAGATGGAAAAATGAGAAATGTCCCGAGAACAGCGTTTCACACGATTCAAGACACATTTTCTATATCGTTCTCCTGGTGATGGACTCCAATTACGTGGTTAAAGCAATGACAGAGTGGATTCGGAAGTGGCGAGGCAATGGGTTTCGCAACTATCGTGGATTTCACGTAGCCAACATGAGGGCATTGCTGACTCTGGACAATTTAGTCAGAAGCCTGCTTGAAGAGCACCTCGTCATTGTTCGCTTCTGGCATGTCCCTCGCCTTCACAACTTCGGTGCTGAAGCATTGGCAGCGAATGCACTGCGTGGCCATCATGTTGGTAATTTTCACTTGCGCTTTGAAGCAGATGAAATAGTTGCAAGACTGGACCGCGCAAGATTACGCGACTAGGCGGGGATGTCATTTCAAAGGTACCATTATCAGTAACGACATTTGAATGCTAGTTGTGTTACGACCAATGTGTTTCTGGGTGAAGTGATTTCTCGGAGTGAACAAACAAGGGCATGTACACAATCCTTCTGAAGCTCAGGAGCATCACAAACAAGGGCATTTACAGAATTTCTCTGAAGCTCAGGAGCATTGCAAACAAGGGCACGTACAGAATCCTTCTGAAGCTCAGGAGCATCACAAACAAGGGCATTTACAGAATTTCTCTGAAGCTCAGGAGCATTGCAAACAAGGGCACGTACAGGATCCTTCTGAAGAATATTTTTGCTGAAAAATCAAGTTTCATGAGAGTTCAAAGTCCAAATGGGCTACCTAAAATAAAATAGCAATTATAAACTAGTTGATTTGGTCTTTAAGAGCTAATTAATATTTATTGGCAAGCTATAAATTCGAAAATTCAAACTCCTTAAAAAATTGATTGTAAATTGCATATAGTTGAAGTGTTTATATTGTAAAATTCTAATCATTGTCACATTTAAAGATTTTTATATCATTGATTTATTGAATCCACATTTGTAAGGTCATTATTTTTAACAAAAGAAGGTAGATTTGAGATGAAACTCTTGATTTATAAAATACTGCAAATAAGTATTTTGAAAATCCATACCATACAAATTGAAGGAAACTAATATAAGAATCTTAGAAGAAAGATAATGGGTGAATAAGCAAACTATGAGAAAAAGACAATATTGTCTACAAATACGGGAAACATCCAAACTTGTTGAATTGGCAATCCACAATTAGCTTCATAGTTTTGTAAACACCAAAATGTGATGCAATAGGATTCTTCTTTAGATTTTGGTGGAGTAGTTCAAATGTTTTCTTCTATAGTAACTTTTTAGTAATTTATTATAAAAGTGGCTTATGGTATGAGAGGCAATCTTTGTAGCACACTATTTTGTTTTTGAATAAGTTCATATTCAAACTTCTTCACATTTAACTTTCATCAAAGCAAAGCTTCCTCCTTTGAATCAAAACATTATCTTTAAATGTTTAGGAAGCCCAATTGTACCCCCGATTGTAGTGTTTTTTGTGTATTTGATATAGAAGGTGCATAAATAGAAGAATGCATTAGAGACAAAAGCTTGTTCCCATAACACATGACTCTCCTAATTTGGATCAATATTGCACCTACCACATGTCTAAAAAGCTTCAAAATGGTTACAAATTCTACATGTAGGGGGACATATTCCAACACGACAAATTGTAGACATTAAAATGACAACCAAATGAAAGAAACTAACAATTGCAAGATGTAAAATTCTCTACAAATCTTTAAAGCATACTAAAAAAAATCCTTTTAAGTTTACCAATCAACAAATGGAGTGAAATGACACATTTAGATGAAGCTTGAGATGTGATTAAATGTGGGCCCCATTTGGAAAAAAACTTGAGCTACACCAATTAATATTTGATTTTGTCTTTTATTACTTGATTATTCATTCATATGTTTAATTATTCATTTTTTTTTTAAACTTAAAATAGAATTTTTTTTAATACATATTTAATAATTTGCCTAACACAACATTCTTTTCTAACATAGCATAGGCTCCTAGCATACTTTGAATACCTAAAAATATAAGTTAAAAAAAATAGTCATTACTATTAGTCAATGAGTGTGGCCACCTCATCATTTATAAGAAAAAATTTCCTAAATAATTTGGTTTGTTCTCTAGATACCTCAATTCTTTGAAGGTTAAACCCCCAAACACTCCAACATCCATATTATAGATGATAGACAAAATACTTCCCACCAATGTCTTGTCCAAATTCCTTCTCATTCAATCATCCAAAGCAATTTTTGGATCTTTAAAAGATGACCTTTCTTTAAGACCAAGTTGATGAAATTGATAAAAGTAATAATATATTTTCAAAAGTATTTAAACCTCAGTGTACTAAAAGCAAAAACAAAAATTCAAACAATAACAAGTTAATCCTATAAAGATGGGCTAGTCTCTATGGAAATCATTCTTTTTCATACAATATGCATCATCTACTTTAAGAAAAACCAAAAGCACTCATTTGAGGACAAGCTATTATAGAAGGTCTTCCCTTTTTGTACAAAATTCCAAGGATGAAGAATGGCACTTTTGTCCTACATGCAAAGATTCTTTGTCATTCATCTAACACTTAGTGTTTGTGGCAGCGTTACAAGGTTAAACAGGAGGCTATCAACTTAATTGAAGATGTTATGGATATGGTCATTATTTTTGGAAAAATAAGTCATCTCACCTGTCACTAAATGCAGTTTCAAGCCCGGCACCTTAATTTGGTGCCCACGGTACATGAAACAAAAGCAAAAAAAATGGTTGTCAGGACACCATTCTCAATTTGATCCAGTGGGGTGGCAACTGGCAAGTGCTTCTCTTGGCCACTTCAATATGTATGGCAAATTTCGTTAAATTGGCAGTATTCCAAATGCCATTTTTACATCTTGACATCTAGGACAAGTATACATTGCTAACATATAGGTTAGCTTTAGATTTTAGAAATCTAAGACAAACATAGATATTAGACCACGTAGTCTTGAAAATCTCGGATTGGTATAGATTTCAGATATTTAGGAGACATGTAGATTTCAAAAATTTGGAACTAGTATAGATTCTAGTATAGAAAAAACACTTCAAGATGCATGGTCTAAACTGTTTAAACCACCAAATTAATGAAATACTATTGTTTTAATGAAATTCACCATATATATATATATATATATATATATATATATAATGATAGCCAAAACTAAGTACGAGATAGCTTAGTCTACCTTTAGTCATTCATATTTTATAATCTACTACATTTAATGCCAAATCAGTTGATAGCTCATATATACATTCAAGTAAATGATGTGGCTACCAATTTACAAGTCCAACTATGCAAAATAATTTGAAAAAGATATAGATCAAAATAAATTAGCTCTAAAACTTAGTTATGTTCACATTTGGATTATGCAATAAATGCTACAAATTTGACATGCACATGTGGTTTTGTGGGTTTGATTTTTTGAATGGGCATGTTCTTGAACTTCATATTTATAATTGTGTCCCTATTCAGTGCACATCATGTATGCAAATTGGGCAAAATAGTTTCATTAAGGTCTGTCTTTGTTGCTGATAGAAAGTAAATAGAAGAAGCTACTTTAGAAAAGTTGAAGAGGGGTGAAAGTACTAGAAATGTTGCTAGAGACTTACAAGTATTCCAAAGTTGGATTGCACAATTTCGTAAGCAATATTTGAGTGAGTTGAGTGATGTGAATCGCAATTTTGGTGGCAAGCTACAAGTGTACAGTGCAGTTGATTGCAAGGCTTGTGTGAGAGAAATCACTATAGGTGGTTTAGAAACTACACACAAAGTTGGAAATTATCTAAGAGAAAAGCTTCATGTTGGTATGAGTGATAGTATTGTGAGGAGAGTGTTACATAAAGCAAGTTTGAAATATAAAGTGAAGTAGAAGAAACCAAAGCTCACACCTTGTCAAATTAAAGAACGATTAGAATTTGCTAGACGTCATTGCCATTGGATTGATGATGATTGAGATTGTATAGTAGTCTCTGATGAAACAAAATCAACTGATTTTGTTCTGATGGTCGCAATTGGTGTTGGTTTTGTGATGGACAGACACTAGAAGGAACTTGTGTTTTTTTTTAATTTTTGAATGTTTAAGTTGACAGATTGTTTTAGACATCTAATATAACAAGTGGTGTTTTTATTTCAACAATTACGTTTACTATAACATGAAGATGTTACAATGGATGTAATTGTTGACATAAAAACATGGCTTGTTGTATTAAATGTCTAGAAATATCCATGAACTTAGACACAGGTTTCTTTTAGTGAGAGTAGAAGTGCTAGAATGGTGCAACAAATTGTCAAGTTTGGAGATGGGGGAGTGATGATGTTGGGTTGCATGACTCCGAGTGGCCCTAGTATGATGTGCAGGATTGAGAAAAGAATGGATCAATACATGTATAGAGAAATTTTAGAACGAAAACTGATTCATACACTACATGCACATAGTTTAAATCTTGCCAATTTGATTTTTCAATAGGATAATGATCCAAAGCATACATCCAAGAGTATACGCCATTGATTGAATTCACAAGAATTCACTCTTTTGAAGTGGCCTGCACAATCTCCAAACTTGAATCCGACCGAACACTTGTGAGCAACTTTAAAACGTTGATTGAACCAATATGAGAGACCTCCTAAGGGAATGTTAGAATTGTGGGAGCGCGTTGAGGATTGTTGGGCTTCAATTACTCCCAATGAGTGTAAGAACTTGTATAGAAGCATGCCAAAGTGCATTGTGGCTGTTATAGTTGCTAAGGGTAGGTGGACAAATTTTTAACTTTGTTCCAGCTAGTGTGAGCAAAACTGAATTTTAGACTGAACTTCACTTTACTTCTTTTTTTTTTGTACATGCATACTTGTGTGTAATAGACCTCAATCCCCATGAAAGTATGACTAATTGTAATGGTAATCCTGTACAATTTATGTTTTTATTTTTGATGCATCCAATTTCCCTACATTGTTTGTTGAATTTCAGTATGTTGTGTTCATACTCAGTTTTGGCAATCACTATAATTAAGCTTAGGTTGAAGATTGTTTCTCATCAGTGGAGTTGCATTCTTCCCATCAGAAGAAGTTGCCCATCCGTGAGTTCTGCTACTGTTTCCTGATAATAATTATATCGATGCTTTGTCGATTGACAACTGATCGATCGATCGATCGATGTCCTGGAAACAGTAGCTGGGATGCAATCGATCCAAACGTGGAACGTACAAAACATTTCCAAGTAATGCCATTTCAGTGTGATTCGGTAGTTGAACTAGGATCGATCTTAATATCCCCAGCTCCACAGCACTTTCGGCTGGCAATTCCTTGGACTGGACTGGCCAGACCTTTCCGGATTCGAAAGCTAGGTTTGTAATCCCGAAACCACTCCATGTTGTGCTTCGTGTGAGTTCAACCCTATATCCATGCACTATATGTCACCTAGAGTAAGTTAGAATCTTCAGGATGAAAAGGACTTCATGTATTCTGTTGCAATACTGTTTCAATGCTGTTTCACTCTTTTCACAGTATAATATTGAAAGTGTATTGTTGCAGTCTAAAAGCAGTGCTACAACAATATAAATCCAGTGGGAACAATGCATTCCCATTGAAACTACATTGTTGCAGTACTGCTTTTGTACTGCAACAATACACTTTCAATACTATATTTTTAACCATTTGCAGCAATATTGTTTCAATAGGGGGTTACTTTCCTGATGTGAACTACACTATCATTGGTATCATCGTCATCTTCAGTAGACTGTAGCTCTGAGTTAGTATATTCAATATTCGTCGATACATGCTCTGGAAATTCTGAAACGAGATCTTGATGGAAGAGCGGATTCTGGATATATTCAATTGAAGTGCCAATGCGAGCTCTTGGATCGATGATCTAAGGAGATTCTTCTTGCACAGGTCTTGAATCATGCAATAAATAAGTATTGATGTTGGTTTCCATATAAATTGTCTTCATCTGAATAAGGGAATTCTTCCCACTACATTGATTACATCAAATTTTGGCTTTTAAATCAGCAATTTCTTAGAGTCCTTCAATTCGAGATGCTGTGTGCATCTGTCTAAGTCTTGGTAACATCAAAGGTGGTCACAAGAATGTTTTGGAATCAAGTTGACCGAAATTACATGCTCCTACAAGCACAGACGGTTTACGATTTGGTACCATAGATCTGAGGCTTTAAAAATGCTCTGGTGCCAGGTGAACTCTCTTCTCGTTGCCGTTTGTTGACCTCATCTTCTTCTTTCAAGTAATCTAAAAAAAAGTTGAGGGAGCATTCGTTCAGCTGTTTGGTGTACTAGGCCAAGAGGTTGTGAAATGGTCAAAAAAACTGCCTGCAGTGAGACTTATAACATCGATATTTTTGCTTCATCGTCAAACGAGTTATCACTAAGATCCCTACGCTCGCTTACAAAATGTTGGTGATCTACGAACTTGATTATCATTAGCCATGATTCAAATCTGGTGTTAAAGAATTGACGCTTAAGCTCATGGACATCTGTGCTTGACTTCTCAAACATTATGAAAATAGATGTCCATATTCCCAGTGCTCTGTGGTCCCAGTTTTCCGAACGGTAGTTTCCTCTAAATACCTTCATATTAGACGAGAAGCTTCTTGTGACGCAGTAAGGCCTTCCAGATGAGGAAGTCATCATCCCTGTACTGGGCTACTCCACTCAAATCCTTTTCTAGAGACATGCTGAAATACACTGATAACTTCCAACGAATTTTAAAAGGAGACAAATAGACATCTACGAAAAAGTGTCTATTGTATTTCATTGAAAGGACTCAACTGAAAAAGAAAAGATATTGAGAGCGCACACTGCTAGTACCGTATAAGGAGAAGACTAAAAAGATAACAGACTAAAAAGTCCTTAAAGGATGCACGAATAGTATAGGGAGAACTAAAAGCTGAAAGGACACAAACTAAAAAGGAAGATTCTAAAAAGATTTGATAGAAATACTAAACGTCTTAAATTGAAATACAGAAAAAATACAAGAGAACTTTATATTGCAATCACTACACTTCCGCTTATTGGTTTTGCTTTGATCTTAGTTAAAGCAATGAAGCCCATAACCTTCTGTTTCCTTCCATACCTGTAGAAATCTGGCAGCATATATTCACATTTCTATCAAGATCTCTTCTCTCATTCTTAATAAAATACAGTAGTACTGAATGAATCACGCCCAATCGGGAAGAGGACCAAGTACTTGGGATTTTCATTATCAGAAGTCATTCACTGGACGAAACCCTAAGTCCGATATGACATATAACAGCTGGTTGAAAGAGCGCAAACTTCCACATGATTGCATTTCTCATGTACCTAGGATTTTTATCCAAGGTTCCAAGATAACTGTTCCTATTTTTCTTTAGTACTTAAAGATTCACTGACGCAATATAGCAAAGACCTCACGTGCAAGCACCGATGTCGTATCCCAGCTGGCGTTTCACTAATATCATTTCAAAGGATCTCAAGGAAGATGTTCATGCAGCAAAAGAAGTACATTCATCATTTTTCCATAAAAAAACCCAAGCAGATATAATATGACTGCAAGCAATGAATCTACAACAACACTTTTCCGCATAATGAAAGCATTAGTGAATATAAAGATCAAACACACTTTTCGCCCCACAGAACCTGAAATGACTTTCATAAAGAGCTTACACGGCGCTTCACGTTAATAGAAAAATGTACCCAATGAAGTCAGCAGCACCAGAATCTAATCGACTTCCTGAAGAGGAGGAGCAACGTCCGCATCGGTAAACTTGCCCTTGCCCTTGTCAGCAGAACGACCCTTACCCTTCCTTTCAAGAAGGGCCTTACGATCCTTGTCTAACTTGAGCTTCGTAATCACCACCTTTGATGTATCAATGCCGACATTCACGGTGGCACCTGTAAAAATTTAGTTGAAATTTTCAGTCGACAAAGTCTAAATTTGATTATACCCTAAGTGCAGAACGAGGAAAGTACAGAAAAAGAGTGATGGAAGGAAATGCACACCAAATCAATCAAATACTCTTAGATAATTGGCAGAGTGTCCTATTACTGCACGTACCATTGACCTTCTCACGCGTGATGCGTTCAACGTGGATCACCCACTTGCGCCTGTATACTTGGACAACCTTTCCTTCCCGGCCCTTGTATGTGCCTCGCACAACCATGACCTCGTCATCCTTCCTTACGGGAACAGAGCGTACCTGAAATGAAAAACGATGCTGATCAGTTGACTTCCAACCACGTAGTCCTGATTAGTCGTAGCTAACATCATAACCTAAACTAGTCCTGATTAGCATACATGTTGCATGTTTGATGGATCGATTAGATGAAGGTACTCAACTAGACAAAGAGATTGATGTCGTGCGAACTAAACCAGTAAAATCGTAATACATACATTGTACTTGTTCTTCAGGTCTGACGACAGGGCAGCACTCATAAGAATGCGGCGCTCGCTGGAAGGGGCACTAAAGTGTGCCTTCCGCGACTTGCGCCTAGAGCTGCTCACACCTGCACAATGAGCCGAAAAAAATATGAAGCAATTGGTATTTCTCAACTGGGATGTAATCACAAAAGTAAGCAATATAGGGATCAGCAGAATAATTCGAATTCTTAAGGCTGGTTGACGTTCATAATATCAAGAGCCATATCGAACTACGTTAACGACTAAGCTGATACCGTCAAACACGCTGATCCCAGCTAGTCTTCTCCCAAAGATTTCAGGGTTAACCTTAGGTTTAGGGTCTCCGAACACCAAAATACCATTACGCAACAGCCCTCATGTCAAGAAACCATGAAGTCAACACACACACTCACCATTCCTTAAACATTGATTTCAATTACCGGCATTCATATGAACATAATATGAACATCAGTCACTGCAGCATCCCAATCCGAAATTAGGTCACAAGAATTAGAGGTGCATTTTGGTAAAACAAAGCATCAATAGGGTTTCCGTCATCACCTCAACCCTAATAGAAACCCTAATGACAATTTCTTATCCCTACAACCATGGAAATTGTTTTTAGACAGATTATGAGCTCTCACAACCGAAAGGAAGAATCAAACAAGCCACGAACAAACTAGGTATCAAAACCCTACAAAGGTTCCCATGAACAAGGTCCGCGTGAACAGAAACTGCAAAGACTATGCGGTGGTTAATTAGAAGGAGCACTTGCGAACGCAGTAACACGCCGTAGAAACACGCCCACGAAGCTCATGCGAACGTAATCACTAAGAAGCAAGCACAGTGAGCCCGTTCGTAGGCTCGCTCCAGCAAATAAATGTTCAGGAAACGTATTCAAGGCATCGATTCAAGCACGGGAAAAATAATCACTTACGCGAAGAGAACTTCATGGTGGCTGGTGACGGCAACGTTGCTCCTCTGCTCCAGATGCAGACCCTGGTTACGGCGGAAAAGAACGAGCATGAGCAACAGCCGCAGGTTTAGGTTTCTGGGAGGACGACCAGCGAACCTATAGGTTCGGCACGAACCTGTCGGCTTCGGTGGGGAACTCGCCGAAGACCTAAGGTCTCAGCGGCGCCGCAGTAATGATATATTAATTTGAAGTTCAAACAAGATGAAAGGTGGTTTAGTAGATGAAAGTCTACTCAAATGGAATGAAAAATGGTTACCTCCTTAAGAGAGAGATTTTAACTTTAACCGCATGTTTTACAATTGGAGTACATTAAGAGGTTGTTCATTTAAGGTCCTATATATAATTCTAAGTCAAGGTTCTAAAGGTTTTTAAGGGGGTTATTAAGGGTTCTTAGGACTAAAAAATCTAATGAATATGTTTTTGTAATGCATCTCTCTTGCACAAAATCTTCAATTGAAAATTCATATACAAAAATCCTTTGAAATCAAATTTCATACTAAAAATAGACATAAAACTTAGTATTTTGGTAAGATTTTATTCATTTCGAAGTTTTGTTTACATCAAAATGTAGAGCCTTAAGAGGTTAATCATGCAAGAGTCAAATAATTTATGTACTTATATATAGGTTTGAAATTTGATTGGTATTATCCATTTGTACATCAAAATGATTATAAGATATGAATTGTACTTTTTGGCTTCTTTTTTCATTATGAATGCTAGAATTTGTAATTCTTTGGGTAATACTTCTTAAAATGTAAGAATATAATGTGAGAGTCCAAATAATAGAGGTAGAAAAAAATTAAAACATATTTTCTTTTAAATCCTTCAAAACTATTCTAAGGTTCTAAATTTGATAGTGAAATATAAAAACTCAAAATTTTTTAATAACTAAGTGAATATAAAAAAGACAATTCATGCAATTGTAATGACCTGTGCTAATTTTTGTTGAAATTGATGTCAATTGTTATCAACAAGATTTCTAAATTTGGTGTGAATTATATATTCATGACAAAACACTATTTAGTATAAATTCATTTACTTAAACCATGTGGATAATTCTTCATAAAGAATTCCAATGTATCTTTTATGTCTATATCAAGGATACGGAATAAATTTTATAGAAGATTCTTTCAATGACAACTTTACACTTTGAAAGTTTTATTTAGGCTATTGCAAGTGAAGGGTAGTGTTTACACATTTTTGTTGAAATCTTTTTTGACAAATTCCAACTTTAACAAATGCTAATTTTTTTTGCAATATTTTTTTTTCTCCTAACAATGATTTCTTTCTTGAAAAAATAATATTGAAATTTTTTGTCTTCTATTTCTATAATTATGTTCCATCAAACTTTCCCTTCAACAACAATAGTATTTTTCATTGTTTTCTAACTATTTGTGTCACAATATAGTCAATTTGTTGAATCCATGGCCCAAATTTGTTATAAAGATATATTTATATTTGTTTAATTCATTTGATTTTGAATATCTCGCTTGAAAGAAATGAATAGAAAAATTGGAGAGGAATTATAGTGAGAATTGCACTTTTGATAGACTTGTTGTGCTTTAAAGACTTTTAGAGCACAAGTATAGAAGAAGAAAAAATTTATTTAGAAATCTTCCAATAAAAACATGTTTAAAGTTCAAGAGATCAAAATCTCTAAACATCAACTCCTAATTCTAAGAAAATAGTATAAAAAAATACTATAGACTTTTGAAATAACAAATGTGACATGTATTCAAAAATCATTTTTCAAAAATATAAAAAATGTCATAGTAGGCTCATATTTTTCATATCCAAATTAGATTCAAATTTCATACTAAATTGAGTAGTAATGCAAAAATTATACTCAATAATCTACTAGGCAAGGAAAGTGTGACGAAAAACAATATAAGTGTTTCTTGCAATAACCTTCTATAGCACATTCTCTATAGCATTTTGGAATTAGGATTAAATCCCCCCTGGACATTTCAGACTATTATTAGTCACATAATTATGATTGAAAATAATAGTAATAGTTTTGATATGAGTAATATATATAGTCATTGACTTTGGTTCATAGACTTGCAACTTTTGTTCATTATACATAGTCATTTCATTACTAGTAGTTTTTTGTTTGGAAGAATTGACTATGTATAATCATAATTCTTTTATTCATATTCTTAAATATGTATAAATATCTGTAAATATATATAAATATAGATATATAGATATATAGGTATATGTATATGTGTCTTCTTAATATATTAGAAATTAACTAGAGAGCCTAAGTTTGAAATTTATATCTATATTATTTGCATATTAAAATTTTAAAGTAAAGCAATTGCAAGATACAATTATATTATTGCTTCTATTTGCTCCTATACTTAAGATTTTTTAAGAATATTTTAAAATTAGAAAAATATTCTTAAGAAAATATAAAATATAAAAATTTAGGGAGATTTAAAAAGTTTAG
The DNA here is from genome assembly GCA_963969395.1 of Pseudoscleropodium purum. Taxonomy (NCBI): domain Eukaryota; kingdom Viridiplantae; phylum Streptophyta; class Bryopsida; order Hypnales; family Brachytheciaceae; genus Pseudoscleropodium; species Pseudoscleropodium purum. The sequence goes on along the minus strand of OZ017795.1, from coordinate 19,091,134 downwards.
ACACTGATAATATCAAATAGAGAATAATTCTCTAAATAAGAAAATAAAAAATTGTAAAATCTCAATGAAATAGGTACTTCAATGTTTTGAATTCACAATAGGTAGGAAAATAATTTAAAGTATAGAATAAATTTTTCCATTTGTATAGAGTCTAAAAAAATTTCATTCATTGAAAAAAAAATATTTTTCTATTTCATGTTTCAAAATTCATGCAAAAAAAGTTTATATTGTAGAGTTGTATACAAAATAGAAATAACTATTTTTAAATTGTTTTTCTTCACAATATATTTGCTAATCTACTACAAGACCATCTTCTTCTAATTTTTACATTTAGAATCCTTCCTAAGCTCTTCAACAAATATTTTTCATTTCACACTTTGGACTTATTTGTAGAAGGTGGATATTTGATCCTTACAATTTCTATTTGACCAATGATAAGCTACAATTATTGAGCTACCTATAATGAGTGAAATCTACTTGTGCTTATAAAATGTCACCTAGATTTAGAATAAAATATTTTCTCTCAATTTTTTTGTATCAATTATCAAAGTATCAATGGAAAACATTACCTATAGAAGATTTGATATATGAACAAAATAGACAAAAATACCTTATGCTCTTGAAAATACCTATTGAGGCCAAAATCATAATGTTCTCCTATAACAATAGTCTAAATGGCTTCAATGTGGGACATGGAGCAAAGAGACTCTAAATTCTCAATAATTCAAAAAGATAATGATTTCTTTTTTCCTTTTAGTTTCATTTACCACTAAATTTTTCTTTGTTTTGAGGCCCAAAATTGCTTCAAAATACTCATATCCAAAACTAGGTTAAAATATTCATTTTTATATGTTCTTCAACAAATCTAACAATAGGATCTTTTATTTAACTTATTTAAGTATATCCTCCTAAACTTATAGAGTGAAAATCCCCATTGATTTTAAGTTTTATGTGCCTAAACATTTTTTTAAATTGCCCTTTTCAAAAGTGAAACTTTGGCTTTAAGCATTTTTAGAAGAAAATTCATTTCTCCCAAAACTTATGCATTTTAGTCAAAATATTGAAGAATGGATTGAAAAAAATGAAACCTAAAGGACTTTCATAATCACCTCTTAAAATTTTGTTAAATAGATGGTGGTATTAGCTAGATGAAAAAAATACCTAAATTGTGAATAATTTTGACAAGGGATTGACAACTATTAATCCCATTAACGATCTCAAATGTTTTAGTAAGCAATACACATCCAATGATTTATTTGTTTTGGAGTTTAAAAATAATTGAGTTCAACTTTAAATATTTTTCTTTCCTTCATTGCTTACAAAATAGAACTCCTCAAACTTTCATTTCATTATTAAGAACACAATGTTTTAAAGTTTTAGAATGTATGTTAGGAGTTATGAATGTATATTATTAAATGAAATCAATCAATATACTTTAGAATACATTTTTAAATGCCTAATTTTTCATAGAAATAAAAAAAAAACATATAATTTTAGCAATACTTATTGAAATGACAAGATCAAAGCTTTAGATGTAGAGTATGATGAAACTAAAGTACAATCCTTAGTCTGTTAGGGGTTAATCTCCAAATTTGTTTTGAATCTTTCCATAGTTTTTAGCTTCTATCTCTATACAAATAGAATATTTACTTCAATTTCATCAAATAGGTAAAAAAAGGAGGTTGTTTTTTGAATATCTTAACATTAATTGTATGAATGGGAAGTTATTTAGATGGAGTCCTTTAATGTTGTCATTTTTTGACTAAGTGTAGGATGAGCATTGCATAGAGGGATGCATAAAAATGGAAAAAAAAAATTCTTCAAAAAATCCATAAAAAAATTCAAACATATAAAAAATTGTTGGTGTTGATGTGACCTGGTAGTTATTGTAGCATGATTTGCACTATTTGTAATCATATTGTCTTATGTGGCTAAAAGAACATAGTCATAGTTAGGTTGAATAATGAATATATTCCCCATGAAGTTTTTGTCAAGGTCCCATTTTCAAGGCAACATTTGGAACTAGAATATTACTAAACCCTTGCAATTCAAGAACAGTCAATGTGACTTCATCAATGTTGATGTGACTAGCTAGTCACATTGACTTATTACATTTGTCTACTTTTCTTGTAGTGAAACAAGGCAAACCTGAAGCCTAGTAAGTCAAACAAGTGACTACAAGCAAAAGCAACCACACCTTGCAATGTATAAGGACATTAAAGAAAAGGAGCAATATGAAAGAATTAATCATAAAGTGACTTTTCAGATTTTATCTATTTTTTTAGATGTAAAAATGTACTTCACTCCAACAATACTGCCTATACTTTCTATATTGCCTATAATAAATGAAAATAATAACCTTGACAAAATAGCATTTAGGATATTTTTTGAGTTTTATCAATTAGTTTCCTTTGCTTTCCACTACAAATAGAACTATTTATTCAAGTCCATCATTTTCTCTACTTTCAACTCAAAATATAAATCTTATAGATTTTTCACTGATCCCTTTACTGATGTTACCAGTTTTTTTTTCCCAATTCCACCGGCTGACAATGAATGAATTTAACCTGCAATTCTCCCCGAACATTGGTCAGTTCATCACGGACAGCTGGCAGGCAGGGAGCCGCTGAGATTCCACCGAAAGTTGTGACGGAATCGGATGGATGACTCCGTCCGTCCATTTTTCACTCGACGGCCGATCGACGGACTGACGGAAGTCCAATTTTGGACGAAGGCCTCGGTCTTCACACCCGCCCGGGAGCGCGCCAATGATTCCGGCGCGGGTTATTTATAACCTAGGTCGCCATAAAGTCTAACTTACCGCTGCACTTTCGCCCCAGAATGGCGTGTCCCGGCTCCCGGTTCGAGCATCCGCACCGGCACTGACCAAACTGGATGCGCTAAACGCTTACCGAATTGATGTAAAGGTCTGATTCATCACTCCGGCGCTGAAATGGAATTTCTATGTCAGATTCTTAGGGGTTCAGGTCACCTCACACCATTCCCAAGATGACATGTAGCCCTTTTTTTCACAAAAATAAGTAACTTGATTTATGTTGAATTTGACCTTTATGTAAGATATATCTATTATTGAAGAGTCTTTTAAATTTTTTGTCTTCCACCGACACTTGTCAAATGTGAGGGTTCATAAATAGTTGATTAATCAATCACCAAGTGAAACATAGGATAAAGCGCACTATGGGTGGACTTTGGCGTGACTTGAATCAGAAAACTTTCAAGAAGACAAATTGTTTTCCAATTTCGATACATGGAAGTGAGAAATATTTGTAGGGGGGATCGAAATAGTTTGCTAGCATGATTTTAGAAAGAAGTACTTGAAAAAGAGGTGAGCAAGTTTTTGACTTCTAGAAAACTTATTTTAATATGATTTTGTTTTGGAATTGAGGAGTCTCTCTTACAAGCACGTGAGTTAGATAGAATTGTAAGAATAACTTGCCACAATTTTGTCAAGTAGGTTGATAACACCCAATATTGTTGACATTTAAAGAATAGGTTGTTCATTATTCATGTATTTTTAAATCAACACACAAGATTTGGACCATATTTACAAAGTCAAAGTTCCGATTTCAATCTATGGGTATCCAAAATATCCAATCCAAGTATACAAAAAATTTCAATAAAATTTGAAGCCATAATTGAACATAACAGTATCATGCAATGGCACCTTGCCACCTACCTCTGATCAAATGGTGGTTATGGGCAATACACCCAATCACATGAAATATTGGCACTTGATGGGAGGCAAGACAACAAAGCAACTGCCGAAAGGCAAAAACCCTAACTATATTCCAAAGGCTAAAATTTAGATTGGCCTAATTCACCTCATCAAGGTAGCTATACCTACTAGAGCTATATCTACTTGGAATGTGGCTTTCCTAGGCCACCAACAAATATTTTTATTGATTAGATACAAGGGACAACATATAATAATTTTGATTGTCAACTTACATTAATTTTTTGTTGTTGCTAGGCTAAGGCAACTTCCCTCACAAAGTGAATGTCAAAATACAACGAAAACATAAAGTGACAATCCACATGTTATCAAATTTTTGTCATGTGGTATAGAATATTGGATTTTGTAAGTATTGTATTTGGTGAATATTGTATTTTGGTAGTACTATATTTGGGGAGTCTATATTGTCTTTTTTGTTCAAAGTAACTTCTCGATAGTTTGTATTGTATTTTTTGTTCTAAGCAACCTTTCAGTTGAAAAGCAAAACTTTCTTATGATGATATGATCTAAGGTAGGTACTTCCAATGTACCAATGACCTTAAACTGCCATCTACACTATGTGTACATTTCCAAACTCAGTTCTGTAAATATCTATGTGAAAAAAACGCTTTTAGAACCAAACTTTGATCTTTGATAACTTTTGCATATAGTATCCAAATGCCATTTTCTCTAGACCTTCAATTACAATGTATAAAAAGAGACTGAGTGTACAATTGTACATTCAATTGATGAAAAAGAGATTTAAAAAAGTGTGATTTTCCAGATTCAAATTTTTCTGAATTGAGTAGGGGATGGGGACCTAATTGCAAGCTTAGGGATTTGTCTACAATACACTAATAATGATATCTTTTAATCTTTAGAACACTAACTCAAAGGTAGACAAGCCTATTATCATGCAAACTAGCCATCTGAGTATCTTGGGGTCAACTCCAAGAATGGGATATATTTTTTTGAGGTGTGTGCTTGTTTCACAAATCAAACCTAAGTAAAATTATAATTTTATGAGTAAAATTATATTTTTTTGGAATTTTCAAAGTGGTCTTTCTTGAAATTACAAAACTATTCCAGTAGAATGGAGTCATGAATACCCTATAAATAACCCATAACTACTCTACTATGTATCGGCAATTGTACTTAAATGTTTACCACTAAAAGATTGACACATTACCCCTTGTTGACATTAATGCAATGATTTTGTCAAGAAATGAGTGGATTTGAATGATTTTTAGGACAAAATTTGGGGTCAAAAGTTAGATAACAATATTAGGTACTAAACAGAAATGGATTCATGTACCTTAATTGCAACTTCGAACACCAAATGCCAACAATGTTTACTAGTGGTACCAATAATAAATGTCACTATGAATGTTATTTGTCAAATATTGTAATTTTTTAACAGAATTCATATTGACATTTAGTATATTGATTTTCACGAATACCACAAATATTATCAATACTAAATGAGAAATTGAATGCTATGGTATTTGTCAACTAAATGAGAATAAGGATGAATTCAAAAATTCGTAAATTTTATCAATTATATATATTATTGCAATTTTTCTAAGATAAAATTTTGGATTGAAGCTCCAAAATTTGCCCTCTTGAAAAAAGTTCTTAGCAATATATTAGTATCGTAAAATCCAAATTGGTCTATGCCCCTAGCTAAATAGTTTTGTCTATGGTACACTAGTGAAGTGGATATAGGTTCAAACTCAAGCATCAATAGGGGGCTTAAGACCATAGTCCATCCAACTATGGTAAGGGGAATCAAATGACCTTGTTGTTATATGGGAATCCAAGAATTCCTTAGGAAAAAAAACATGTTAGCTCTTTATAAGGTCTAACTCCTAACAAAGGCATAATGGATTGAATTCACCATCTAGGTCCATGAGGCTTAAACAATCAATCTATTCTCAACAAATGCTTCTTTCAAGCCAATTTTTCACACCCTCTTCTTGTACCAATATTATTAACCAATGCTAAGGGGTCCCTTTTACTTCCACACAAAGAGAGCACTGAACTTGACAGCTTCCCAACTAGCTAAAGTGATTCTCTTGCTACTTTCCACTTAGTCAATGAAATTAACATTGTAACTTCCCAGCCATCCAATGACTCTTTGTAGATTAAACTAAATTCTTTCTTATGCATATAGAGTGATTATCCCAACTTCCAAAACTGAAGAATGCTTTAGGATGGTTAACAATGTTATGTGGTAGAGTCTTGACTGCTATAGCTGAGGAGCTTGAACTTATTTCTTCATTTGTATGTGCAAGGAACTCTCATTATGTAAAGATTATAACTATGCTTTCTATTTTTGTATAATATTAGTGTTTCTTGTAAAACACAAAAAGAACACTATAATTTCTTAGAATTTTTTTTTGTAAGGATATAATAGACCAAAGTGGTCCAATGGATGACTTCACTATTAATCGTAGAAAAAAAAATGCACCTATTGGTCTAATTAATCAAAGAATTTTGGTGAATATATTAGTTAGCGGTGCTATTTTGTGAGCATGCAAACATGAGCTTGTGAGTAGTGAGCATGGATTATGTGAGCATTGAGCTTAGGAATTTGAAGAATCTTTAAAAAACTTAATAATATTTCTAATTTACATTCCATCTTAAAATTTTGGTCAAAATTTACTATTTTCAATAAATTTTTGTACCTATTACTATGAACCTATTACTCTGAACCTATTACGATGGTTATGTAGAATTCAGATGAAAATTATAATTTTCAATTTTGTGTTCAAAATATTAGAAGTATACATTATGAAAATGATAAACTCAATTGATGCAAAAGATGAATGGAGATGGAAATAAGTTTGCGTAGAATATTAGTTGATCACTATTATATAGCAATGTGGATCTTCTTAGGATTAATAGGAGGCTATCAATAATTTTCTTTTGATGCACTATTATTGAACTTGCTTAGATTTAAAAAAAAATTATTGATAAGAATTATTTTTATATATAATGATCTTTGTCACAGTGAATTTAATTTTGGTTGATAATTGTTTTTTAGTAATAGAAAGGTACCAACATTTCTTTTATGGTTTGCAAGTTAGTGAACTTGTTTAGATTTTAGGAATATAAATTTTTTCAGAGGAATTCATTACTTATGGAAAGAGCTTAGCCACATTGAATTTCATTTTTATTGATCACTATCTTCTAACAACGCGAGTCCTCTTGACGCAAATGGGGGATACTTGTATTTTTATCTTGATGTGTTGGTAATTGAACTTGTTAAGATTTTGGAAGAAAATACTTGGTTGATATGGATTATTTTTGTAAAGAATGAGCTTCATTACACCAAAGTGTTGATTAGTTGATCATTGTCTTTTTGAAGGCCCTTTTGGGAGGTCAATTCTTTCATTTTTGATTAGATGGTTGTTTGGTTAATTACTTCTTGTTGTTTGGAACCTCTTGGTATCGAGAGGAGGATTAAGTACTTGCCATTTTAATGTGCTCCTTATTGAACTTTGCTAGATTTAAAAAAAAATTGGTTACTAATTAAGATTTGTTATAAATCAACTGAGGTTGTTCCAGTAAAAAAATTATTTTTTATTTTTATTTTTTATTTTTTTACTTTCCCCAGTAAGAGAGACTCCTCTCAACGCCTAGAGGTACCCAACAACAAGAGGGGAGTGATTATGAAAATTAAAATCTTGATGGAACAACCTCTATCAATTTCAAACAAATCCCAATTAATCACCAATTTTTTTTCTTCTTGAAATCTAGTAAAGTCCAATAAGTAGCACATCAAGGTTGACTAAGGAACCACGATTGTAGATTCATGATAATAGGTCCATGGAAGTAGGTACTAAAATTTACCAAAAATAATAAAATTTGACCATAATTTTTAGATGAAATCTTTAAAAAATTATATGCTCACACAATAGCAACCTTGCTATCTTAGTCATGGGATCGATGTCCTAACATGGTGAAAACTATTCAAATTGTTTAGCATGAAGAACACTTGTCTGATGATCATACATGATCTGAATCCTTGATTTTTTCATGCATCAATTTGTTTGCTTTATAGTAGAACCACCTATTGTTGACCACTTTAGGGATTCCACATATCTTCTAGAGTAGTGTGAGGCAATGTAAATTTCTATAATTTGATTAGTCCCAACTTTGAAAATGAGGAAAAACACATTCTACACTTTGGTTGAAAATTTGTTCTACCCTTGTTGTAACTATTTTTAGGCCTATAAGTTGGGAATGAGTCCCTAGTCAACAATAGATGGTTCTACCACACATTCTAGAGGCTGGATTGTTGGGATGGTCTAATTGATTATCCAGTGCATGTGAAACTTGTATGATGGCCAATTAATTGATAAAGCTATAAAACATGACTACTATAGGTTAACTCCTAAATGATGAGCAATTTAGAAAAAGACAATGAATGTCTTGAAAAGTGCAATTCATCTAATTAATATTCATTGAAGTACATTATAGAAGAAATGAATATTTAAGTAACAAAGTAGTGAAAGAGATTCATTATGCACCCTATTATGGCCTTGGTTCAATTGGAATCCCTAGTCTTCAATTCAATTTTGCTTTCTTACATCCTAATGTTACAAAAGAGTTGCATTTACCTTGAAATTGGGGTTCAAAGAGGTTAGAATTGGAGCTCAAAGGATTGGAATAGGGTTGAAATGAATTGAATGAAGTGAATGAAGTGGCATGCCAACTTGTATATATGGCAAAGGGATACTTTTGAGGGTACTTTTGGCATGGCATTGAAAATGTGGAGGGTTTAGGAAACAAAATATTAACATCTTAGGACAAGCCCTTTCCCTATGATGATAGGAAGCTATATGATTTTGCTTTGACCACAAACAATGCACTTTTTCCTCTAAAGAATGAATTGACATAAATACAATTAGAATGTATGGCTTGATTTGTTGTTAAGAAATTGTGAATCTAATAAGTTTAACTATATGTTGTGACCAAAGGGTCCAAGAATACTTCAAGCGTTCGTGAGTAATTTCTAATTGATATATATATTTTAGAGGAGTTGCAATCATTTATTATGTATTTTTTAAAGTGATCTTACTATCATTAGTTCAAGTAGAAATGAGCTTTGTATCCCAATTTTGACTTTCAAATTCGTTTTTTTGGGTCGGACATAGTACTATAAAACCCCCTAAAATGGTCAAAGTAGACATCCAATTGGGGGCAGTTTAAAAATAGTAAATAAATTTGAAAAAATTTGAAAAAATTACTCAACACCTAAAACTAATAGATTTATCTTCCCTTCAAATTTCATTGAAAATAGACATATGATGCAAAAGTTATGAATTAAAAACCACCTATCTAAGACCAAGAGGACAAGAAATAGGACCAAGTGTTTCTTGCAATGATCTTTATAGGACTACACTCTTAGGACTACTTAAAACACTCCTTTTTCTCTTGTAGTGTTGGTTGAATGAGAAGTTGCAATGTTGATATCATTGGTTGACTAGAAGTGGAAGCTCCTTTTCCCTAGGGGAGCAAAAGTATCCCCAACATTGATTAATAATATTATGATTTCCACATCTTGTATCAAAATTTGCAAAAAAGTTATAGAACCTGCTTGAACCTGCTTGAACCTGAAAGTAGGGATTTCTTGTCATTGCCTAATAAAAGGTGGATCCGTAGATGTTGTCAAGAGCCTGCCTGCAGGCCAAGTATTTTCTTGACTGCTGTCGATCTGTGGCAGAAACTACAGAAGCAAGTTGCCTGTGACTGTATGTTGTGTCGCCATGGAGCTAAATTCAACTTGCAACGTCACTAGTGGACCGTTATATCTTATATTATGTCACTGAATCATTGCTTGAAATCAACGCTCCGTTGGAATGGAGTGGCTCTAGCAAGCACTATCATTAGAAGATTTTTGGGGCCTTTGGATGCTTGTGAGTTATCATAGCCTATGAACGCATGAAACAGGTTCGGCGCAACGGTTTGACGTGGCTGAGACCTTGGCATGTCATTGACCAAATTTATTTATTTATTTATTTAATTTTTAATTTTTTTGCATTTAGAGATTAAAATTTTTTTTTTTTTATGATTAATTTTTTTTTGATAGCGGGCCGTTCCCTTGACTGCAGGGAACAGCTACAGGGGAACAAGCTCGAAACAGGCTTCTGAACCCCCAAAACTCTTCTAATGGTAAAGACTACTTTAGCAGCCAAGATGAAGTCAGTATTTCAGGTCTCACTTCCAATCGTTGTTGCACTTAGAGAGCAAGAATTCAAAATGATCTCTTCCAAAGTTTACCAAGTGTCCTTGAATAATACAGAGTAAGTAGTTGTAGATCCAATATGTGAACAGGCCCACGATCGAGCAAAGTAAGACAACAAGACCGAGCAACGTGGAACATTGTGGATGATTGGAGTTTAGAATTTGTAACCCTGTTGGTTTCTACCAACTCTTTTCCAACTACTGTGCGAAGTGTAGAGAGTGAGAATTAACTCAAGGAAGAGTAGGAATTGAATTTCCAAGTTAGTTTTGAAGAAGTCTATGTCACCCTAAACCAATCACAAGATGACACTAGGCATTTTGAGGGGACAAAGAAGACCTTATATATGTTGGGTTTGATGCTCATGTAGGGCCATCTACAAGCACCCTCAAAGAAATGGAACTTTCTAGTTGTTCCAACCAAAAAAATATGTAACAATTGCCCTTGTCACACAATATAATGGTTAAAAATCTAAAATTGTAATTTTCAACCACTTGAAAATAATTCCAAACGTGAATTCAAATCTTCCAAATTTTACAATTGATGCCTTAAAGTAACAAGGCTATGATTTTCTTTGGGTGTAAAAAGGAGAAATGGAAAGGGGGTGGAGATAGATTTTTTCTAGACCTTCTTGAAGACTAATGAACTTGAAGTGACTAGACTAATTTGTCCAAATATGAAAGGGGGGGGGGGGGGGGGGAGGGGGAAGGATTAGTGTTCAAGACTAATGAACTTACCCCTTAAAGGACGCAATCCTCCATAATCAAGATAGTCACCAAAATTGCTCTGATTATTAAACTAAGTGTATTCTTTGTTTCTATAATGAACAACAAAGTCATCCATTGGTGGTCACTTTTTGGCCTCAACATCTTTTGCATGCTAAAGAAGCAACCAATAATCCAATTTGTACATCCTAACCACATAGAAAATTAGTGTGATCACAAAATTTCATGTTTGAGTAAATTAGTAGTTAGTACAATCCAATATAATATCAATCTACACTAATTCAAAACAGTGGTAAATACTGAGTGTCACACATACTATTAGGACAGATTAGAGTAGCTTGACCTCCGGACCTTTGGAAGCATCCACACACGTGGCAAAACTAGGCATTGTTCCAGGGGCTGCGGCAAAGATTAATTTCTAGTTTGGCAGAGTACTTCGTGTGGTCGGAGACAGTCTGTCACAAGTGGCCACAGAAACGGGATGCCTGGCAATGTATTTTTAGTCTCAAGTCAACTAAGGACAGTGAGCAGCTTCTCCACATCATCAAAGGAACTTATTAGATGAAACATCTGATAATAACTTCTTTCCTACTCAGTGATGCATTTGGCGCAAATCGTGCTGGAAAATACATACCATTAATTGAAGACCTTTGGATTTAAATGACACCCTCTCATATTCGAGTAAGGAACTGCCTGGAAGTGCTTCTGTCAGAATAATACTGTGCCCGGCAAGTTAAGAGAACTGATCTCACTTTACATACTTAATTAATTACGATTACTGTAGGAGTGGTCTGAAGTCTGCGTTTTGGAGTTGGGTGAAATTAGAAAGCTGGAGACTTACACATGATATATAGCTATATGTTGCTAACTGAGATCATTACTGCCTGGGCTGGGTGAAATCGAAGCGAATTTCATGAAAGTGGGGGACGGATGCAACTGAAGACGTGAGATCCGTTATCGTAAATTCAAATTGTTAGTGAGAAGGTGGTAACATCATACACGCTACAGTAGCTAGCTAACAACGTAACGTGACCGTTACGTCGTACCATTTTATTCAAGCAAGCTTGCGACCTGCAAAAACAGTGAACGGGTGCTTCGTCTCTGGCTCCACTTGTGGTTGTTGTATGGTAAAAGTGACACTTTCTGGAATTGGGTCCCACTCGTGGAGTACTGGTGGTTGGGCGAGCTCAGTCGCAAACGTTCCGGCTCTCGAACTGTTTAATGACTTTCTAGTTCACAGGAGGTCACCTGCTAATCCTTGTTTGAGAAGTGTCTTAGATGATTTTGTACTAGCAACGAGGGGATTCTGGGAAACGCAACAGTAGGAACAATTAGAGGGACAAAGCTTCCTTGCTGGCAACACTGTGACCTGAGAATTGCAATCCGAGAACCTGATACAATTAAACCGATTACCGCAAATCTTGATGTGTAATGCAGATTAATTAAGTGCGGTAATATTACTAGCCACGTGCACTGCTAGTGCGTTCAGAACTTGGACTAGAAAATGGGGGTTTGGCAGACAGAGCAAAAGCTAGGATCCGCACGGTTGTGTGCCGATGGAGTCTCGGTCGAGCCGCTATTCCTGCAGGTAGCTAGCATCGCCGTCAAGCTCACTTTCAAAGGAAATTAATTCAGACAAGCATGCAATTGATATTTCAATCGATAAGGGCCTCTCAACTTGCGCGAGTTTCCTCAGTGAGTGAGGAGCGACTTTCTAGACGGAAGGTACGTGGATCGAATCGAATATCAATAGATGTGAAGCGGCCAATGAAGCAGGTCTAGTGCCTAGTGAAACTAAACCAACGTGAAATTCAAGCCTTTCAACAGGTATTGTCGGTCACTAACCTTGTTGGGAGGAAGGGGGCCGCGTTGTGTGTATTTCAATATTTAGAGCTGGAATTACTCACTCAGAACCCTAATTTGAATTTGCAAGAATCATTTTTTGGCAATAGGTCGAATATACTTGTGATCTAGGGTTGACCGTGTAATCCAAGCCCCAAAGCTGCAAATATACGTGTTGACACGCTTAAAAAATGGACGACAGTACGATACCCAGTTGTTGCACAATAGCGTAGATGTATTCACCTTCTTTTAATCCAATTGATATAATAAATTATATGTAGAGAGAGGGGAAAGTGACAACTAGAGGGGAAAGTGGATCGTTCAGGACTTCAGATGATGCACCAAGTTTCACGCGTTGACAAGGTTTTCTTCCATTACGGATGACTTTCAAGTCCCTCCGCCTACGTCATGTGTGTTACCCCAAAGAGTAGCATTTTTCCAAAATGCAGGCGCCTATGAGTATGCTACTCCATCAGCCATATAGCGACGAATCCAAGATCTGCAAAATCATATTTTTAAAGCCAGAACAATCACCCACTTCATATGCAAGATTGTACCAGAAATGCGCATCACGGGTGAAACTGCAGCATTTACGTGTACAGTTTCTCAAATAAGCATAAAAAAAATCAACGCAAACAACACAAATCTTGAGGCCATTCATTCCTTCATTCCTTCATGCTAATTAGAAAATCAAATGATTTCCACAAACCAGCTTCTGGTCAACTTCGATGTACCTGTTGGTGACCAAGGGGAAGATTGAAGTGACGAGTATAAACTAGAGATGAAAAAAAAATCCTAAATTAAATTCCACAGTTTCTACATTTCCAATTCTGCCCTAAACTCTACTTAATTGCTAGCAAAGACAGCATCTTGCGTTTCTGCACAGGAGCGGCCAGGTCCCTACTCGTCTGTTTCTCAGCTACATTCCCGTTCTCTGTCCGAGTTCCAGCTTTGGGAGACTCCACTTGGGGAGGTCGTTGCTGTTGCTGAGTCTGAAGCTTGGCTAGCTTCCTGTGCTGGGACTCCATCAACCGGCTCAACGTTTGCTGCTCCTTGAGCTTGGCAGCTCGCTTGTTAATCAGATTCTGGTGATGCACACACAAGGAGTATCCGGGTTCTGTGAGCTGTGAGCATTGCCACCCCCGCCCGTCGTAGCGCTTGCACTGTATGGATCCCTTGCCTTTCTGCGACGAGGAAGGCCCCCGTCTTCGTGTGGTCTTCACAACAATCGGAAGCTCAAGTTCTCCATCTGACGATCTACTCTCGTCCTGCAACACAACTGGGGAAGCTTGCGGCTTGGACTCAGGCTTCCGACTAGACCTGGAATGGGAGTTTTTACTTGAAGGTGTTCTGATTCTAGGTTTCTGCTGTGGTGAGACGTCTTCGTTCTTGAATGATTCACGTTTCACGTCTTCGTTGTCGGAGGACTCCTGTTTGCCTGGTGATGCGCTCGCCGGGCTAGGTTTTGGGGGTGGTTGCCGGGAGGACGGCTTTAGGGGAGGCTTAGGACGAGAGACGTCTAAACTGGAGCAGAGAAGGTATTTCTTATCGCCCAGGGATATGAAGGAAGAGGAGGATCGGAGGACATTCGCGACTTGGACTGTGTGCCGGGCTCCGCCTTCTTTGAGACCGGGAAGACACTGGTCCAGCATGTACTTCACGACCTCGCTAGCGGAGAGTCCGTTCTCGCCACACGTGCCGAACACGAAGAAGATGGAGCTAATGAAAGCGTCCTTGGAATTCCCCACGGGCTTGGAGGGGAGCGTTTTCGTCACTTCCGTCGTGGTGGAGTTTTCAGATGCAGCATGTAGTCTGGACAGACATCCATGACAAAAACGTGCTCCATCAGTTACTGAATTTCCAATTTCATGGATATGAATCATGTATCACTCCATGGTATGGTAGTAATAAAAGTCAACAAAACACATGTAATGAGATATTATCGTAAGCTCCATAAACCTCATGAAAGAGATGAATCCCTCCCTACCTTTGACGAACACCATTCGCCAGCTCGTTCACAACTAGGAGCTCTGCAGCAGTCATGGAACCAGAACCCTACCAATTCACACCGTCTCGAGTTAGTTCAGTGAGTCACTGGCAAGTCTTCCACGAGCTTTCACAGCAAAGGTCCAAAACTCACCTAATTTTACAATGTGAGATTCAAAGCTATACAATCCCAGCAGAATTTCCCTGAAATAATGTCATTACCGCTGGGTTGCGATCCGAATGACAAGCATGTCGCTGAATCCTTGCCAAGAAAAAAATTAATGTAATACTTTGCATGACATAACCAGGAGCTCAGTTCGAGTTTTATTGTAGTGAATCTTTAACCAATCCAGAAGTTTCCGAAGGGTTCTAAATCTTGAGTTTCAAAATCGTCGCCAATTACCATATGCACTCAGGATTAAATCGACATTGAGCCATTCAGAGCGATTCCACAATTTAAGCTCGTATTTGATCAAATCCTGCCAGGTGCTGTCAAGTAGCAGTGATGACCTCCCGACATCAGAGTACCCTACAGTGAATCCAGCCAGGCACTACACCTGGCGGGACATGTGTCAGAGTATCCGCCTACAATAGCTGAGTAGCCCCGTCGACAGGTACGCCGTACGCCATCAACGTCGCTTTGGATTCCCGAGAGCAATTTAACCCTAACTCTCTCTACCAATTACGAAAGATGAACCACACGGTCACACAATCCCGACATCCCAGACCGCAAACAAGCAGTCGCTACTCGGAAACCCAACTGAGGATCATATTCGTAGGGACTAGCCAAGCCCAGACAGTAGCCATTTCTGGAACTGAAAAAGGCTGCGCAATCTCAGGATTGTAGCAAGTAAGGAGAGAGGTGCAACTGCTTTCTAGGTTTCGAATGACGAAAGCGCGCCGTGATTGCGTAAGTCGTCCTTCCCCTAGGCACGGTCGAAGATTGCCGGCTAACGCTCATGAGAAAGTGGTACCCTAGCTAGTCAGCTAGCCTGTTGGCAACATTACAGTAACAGCGAACAGCGCTTTGCTAACAAAGCTCACACTAAGTGACGCCACGGTGTTACTGTGTGCCCACGTGAGAACGAAGAGTGGCCCCGGTCTATGCCTGTACGGCTATCCGCTTCAAGCTCATACAACTTTTTTCCACACTTTTTCCACATCCAGTGACTCTTCGCCTCCACGACTGGCGAACGTAGTAAGCGTTGTGAGTCCAGACTCCCGTCAACACAATCTCAAGCATTGCTCTAGGAGCTTTCCCACTTCGAAATCACGGGCACTGCATGTAATCAGTGACGGTCACATCCCCCCTCCCCGGCGGTAAAGACTTCCGGCCCCTTTGACTGATTGATATCAGGTTAAGAAAAGATCCAGAACTCCAGGTGCCTAACTGCATGTAAGTGACGCCATAGAAACCTCGGTGTGGAAACAAGTAAGTACCTCAAACAGAAAGCTGGACTCGTGCTCGATCTTCCGTCTTTTGGGCGAGGCTTGCCTCCGCCGTAGTTTGTCGGGGATGACGGTGTTGTCTTTCAGACGTGGACCTGACAGAGCTCCATCCCGGTCCTCCACGTGCGCATCTGACAGCTGCAAACTGTCCAGGGCCTGCAACACATACAACGCGTTTAAGTCCATATCCAGCAAACCAAAACTGCAGAAAGCAAACCCATCTATCAGTTGCTCAAGAAACTCAAGAAACTCATTGAAGTCAACGTCGTCTTCCGGGGAACTTCCCATGACGGACTGACACAACTGGAATCCCATCCTACAGCAACTTAGGGAAATCAATAACGTCGTTTGCACCCCGATTTTCGGTCTCCATGAATCCAGATCTCATCAGCGTCAATTGTACACCAATGCGGTACCAAGCACCTGCAGTCTAGCAAACTTGATATCATGAAAACTCAAAACTCCACGCTATTTATCAACCCTAAGAAAGCAATTGCATCGTCTCAAAAACCTCCTAGCAAACGACGGAGCACTAACAGCGACTCCGCGAATTCACGCCCACATTCAAATCCAAATTCACATCCAACAAAACGTTCATATGCACTGATTCACTGCAGGCACGACCCGACACTTCCTCCTACACGGCGAAAGTTACTTCCTCCCAGATCAGATCTAAGTCACAACTGCGATCCCAGCACGCGCTTCCGACAAATTATTTGCGACACTGTACTTAACCCTTTCACTTCCACCCCACAAGATTACCATCGAGCTCATCGGTGGCTCCATGTTTACATCGAACCGAGGCGACTCAGCCCCACGCTCTACATGATCCTCCAAGCTTCGATTCGCCTTCGCCTGCATGTTGCTGCATTCAGCAGCCTGGCTGTGATCAATACTTGGGCCTCCGAAGCGTCCCTGCGAGCCCGGAGGCGATAAGTCGGTGTGATACTTGAAGGAAATGGGCCGGGGTAGCGACGTGGTGGCCGCCACCGATGGATTCCCCTTGCGAATCCTCATCTTCTCTATCGACTTTCCACTTCCAACTACAACAACCAAGGTACAGCAAAAAGACAGAAAAGCTCAAGCGCTGAGTTAGAATGAGAGGGTGTGTGGGGACTTGGGAAGATGGAGAAGGCGTGGCTTTCGTTCGAGGGTCCGGGCCAAGCCAAGCCAAGCTGGGTAGGGAAAGTTCTGAGTAATTATCTTAATGCGCTTTTCTCGCATTCCTTTTAAATTAGAACCTCATTGTTGCCTGAAGGTCATACTTTCGTGGCATTCGGCTCCACTGGGAGGCTATTTCCAGGGGGCTACGAGCTAGAGGTTCCAAGGGGGCAGGTGTCATCATTAGCCCCCCCGAATCTCATCTAGAATGCGCCACCCAGTCAATTTCGATGCCGCGAAAATACTTGCCCACTTTCATCGATCGGATCATCCATCCGGACGAAACTACGACAACTAGAACTGACGGACGGAGGAACTCTGCTAACTGGGTTCCGTAACTGTAGTTTCCGCACTGTAGAACGGCAACTAGTACTGCTAAAATTAGCCACCCTTAGATCTGGAACACCCCCACCGGGATGCCAAGTCAACAGGTTGTGGCCATGAGGAGTCAAATTCATACAAACTACAGGGGCGCGTCCCCTGTACGCTCACTGATTTCTCCTAATAATGCGAAGTTTACCAAAGTCACACTATTTTGAAGCAGTGCACGTTCTGTAGTGTTCCGATTTCCACAGAAAGAATAGAAAAGACTGTGGTGACAGTGCTGCTGATTCCTCCCCAGAGAAGTAACGTAAGCAACGTATGCAACGTAAGCACTGTAATTACGAGACGAAATCGAGGTGCAACTGAACTGCGACTCTGCGAGTGACGGAAGATTGGTGTGGATGTTTGGATGGATGGATTAATTTATTACTTGGCACGACGAAAAGACGGACGGATTGACGGGTGGGCTGGTGGAGTGCTTAAAAGTTGCCTACAAGTGGGGCACCTGAATACGGGAGAAATACATGGCCCTGCTTGCATGTGCAAACTAGCTACTAGCTACTCTACTCTTCTTGCCAAATAAGTACTCCCAGCCGCTTGCTTTGCTTGCCTTGCCCACTCCAAACTTCATCTTTACTGCAGACAACAGTGAACGTGCCTTGAAGCTCCGTCGCCACTATACGTGAGCTTGGAATATTCGGGTGCACCCCATCATTGTCAAGGACGGAGTGACGGGATTCCATACTGATCTTTCCTGTTGGAGTCTAGGGCTTTGAATTTCAAGGGCGTCGGAGCCCAGAAATTCGATGATGAGTTGCGAGGAGGAGGACTGGAATTGGACTGGAACTGTCCTGCTGGCCATCTCGGAAAGTCAATTTCTCCCTGCATTTGGGATTTGGGCAGTTCTTTTTTGTTTTTGTTTTTGTTTTTCATTTATTTGGACTGTGCAGAAAGGGATCTTTAGTGGAGTGATGGAGCTATGAAGCTATGAAGAAATGGATGAAACTTGAAACTTGTAGTGAGATTTAAAATCATGTATTCATCCAGAAGAGTGGACATCATCTACACAAAATAGTGAAATTAGGTTGCCCCATGCTAATTTCTTGACAATCCACACTATATAAATATTCTCTACTATTGTACAATGTTGCATTTAATTTGGAGCTATGAAGAAATGGATGAAACTTGAAACTTGTAGTGAGATTTAAAATCATGTACTCATCCAAAAGAGTGTACATCATCTATACAAAATAGTGAAATTAGGTTGCCCCACGCTAATTTCTTGACAATCCACACTATATAAATATTCTTTGCTATTGTACAATGTTGCATTTAATTCAGAGCTATGTGTATGACATAGATTAGTGCACCACTTCAAGGTGCGGTTCACAGGCATTGATCCATGAGATAATTAATCTGAGGTAAGGTAACCTAATTGGAAAGGCAACCTAATTTCACTATTTTGTGTACAGGAAAGCAATATTGTCCCAAGATTTGGTAGCAATTTAGCAATTCCATGCATTGAAAAGGAAAAATATCTTGCCAATTATTCCCCTAAAAAAATTTGTGTTGCTTTTTAGCAAAAATTTGCTTGAAAAAATCCGTAGACTTGGGGTTGTTTTGGGATGGGAGGCAGCTCTTTGGGGGCTCTTTCAAATGGAACTCTGTGGCATTTGGAATTGTATCCAATGATCCAGCTATTGGATAGGAGGAAATGAAAATGTAAAAAATTGACTTTTTTAATTTGTTAGTTAAACCCTAAAGACCCAAAAGTGATTGAAGGATTTGGGACAAAACACAGATATGTTTACTTATGAAATATAAATTTCATTACTTTTTTGAAATTTGCATCTAAGAAAATAATGTGAACCACAAAAAGTAGAAAGTATGAGTATGGTCAAATTTTTAAAACTATTTCTAGATTTGCTTCAAATGAATTTTGAAAAGTTAACTTCAAAAATTCACCAAATATATACAATTTATATGATCTTTAGCATTTGAAAATTATTATGATTGGTCAATATAGGGGCAGTTGCAAAAAACACCTATTGTTTTCGGCTCAAAATAGAATATTGAGACTTTTGGAATAAAATTTGAAGTAAAATAAAAGATGTATAATTTGTAAAGCATTCAAAATATTATTGGTGTGAAAACCCAAGCCTAGGAAAATTTGTTTCTAAAAATTATGCACAAAAAAAGAGTGATGGAAAATGCAAGAAAATAGATACTTTCATTACTTTGGAATTGGATTTTCTATAGTAGTTTAAAAATTCAAATAGTTCAAATAAAAAAAGACATTTTTCCTAACCTAATGATGCTTTCTTTCAACCATTTACATCTTCAAGAAATAAAAATTGTGTTCTCTCTACATGTGCCAGGGTAGTATACATTCAGCACATGTGGAAGGTGGAGTCTTTGCTAATTTTAGAAAATCTCTTTGTAGGTTTGTATAACTTTAGTTTAACTCCATATATCCCAATTTTGACTTTCAAATTTGCTTTTTTGGGCCGGAAACTCTACTAAAATACCTTAAAATGGCCCAGGTAGACATCTAATTGGGGGCACTTTTAAAATAATAAATTATTATTTTTAAATTTAAAAAAAATTGTCTAAAACTACTACATGTATCTTCATTTCAAATTTCATAGAAAACAAACATATGACACAAAAGTTATGAATCAAAAACTACTTGTCCAAGGCCAAGGGGACAAAAATATATATAAATGTTTCTCACAATGTCCCATAGTAGCTTTCAATTGATTTGTGAAAAAGAGCATAAGATTTAGTATTGAGAAGGCAATCATCAACAATTTCTCCATAATTGGAAAGTATCCAATATTGGACAACTAGTGAACACTTTGCGCTAATTTCCTTGTATTTTTTATTGACCATGGTAATCATAGTTCGAATATAAAAGGAGAATGAAAATCCAATAACCCAACCTAGTTTGCACAAAAAGATTAGTTTTTGAATGAAAAAAAATTATGCTAAAAAATGTTGCTTGAAGTTGGGTAGCTAGTATAAAATTGTTGATTGGATCTACAAAGGTTAAATTAATTAAGCCCCCTAGGACCAAGTGTTCATTTATTGAACAACAAATGAACGCAAATACATCATTTCCAAATATACAAAAATGCATTTTTTTCACCCATAATTTTTCTTAATATTCTTGTGTTAGTTCTTTAACATTTGTATAGTACAAATTTTGAAATATTTTTCTTTGCAAATATTCCATAATTCAAAAGTAAGTAGTAATTTTGGCCTCAAAAAGTAACTTTCTCAATTTAGAAAATGACCCTTTAAAATGACTTCAATAAAAACAATAATCTTTAGATATACTTTCATTAGAATTTAAAAAATTTCAATGAAAAAAATCTTATAAAAATCACAAATATTCAATTTATAATCTATTTTTGTAAGAATTTTCAATTTTTGGCTTCAAATATTATTGAAAAATATTGATTTGTACACTAGTTGATCTAATTGTATGTATATAATCTATAGATCATATTTTACAACTATTGTTTAAGAATCATAATGCATCTTTATAATTTTGAAAATCTTAAGACTAATACGGTTCTTTAGAGGCTAGTTAAATTGATTGGAACTTGGTTGAAATTTCAAATAATGTAATTAGAGTACTCTTAAATTATTATGAACTAAAGTAGAAATTGGTTGAAACCCTTCAATGGGTGTAAACAAATCAAATATTTAACTCAACCCATGACCCTAAGTCCTTATGGGTGATTCATGGACATTTCCAAAACAAAAACTCTTATTAATAGTGGGGAGTTATTGTAAAAGAAATTGTTGTTGTATAGTTAATGTACTTACATTTTGCAATGGTTTGATTGAGGCAACTGATTGTATGCACAATTAAAGAAAAATTGAATATAGAAAATGATTTAATAAAGGATCTTTACTTGTGCATTAAATTTAGAAACTCTCTGAGATGGTGAGAAGGGAAATCAATTACAATAAACTTTTCTAGGATTTTGTCCTATTGTTTTGGAGATTCTTTAGTTTCTTTTTGCTAGTTTCTACTAGTTTTTATGTTTCTTGGATTCTTTATGTTATCTACAGGGGATCTTCAAAGAATTTTTATACAAATGAATATCATGGGTTTTATTTACAAGGATTTTTTTAAATTTTCTTTAATCCCCTAATACAATCCAAATTGGTAGACTTTGCAGCACATTGACATTGACACACCTTAAATTTCACAATTGTTTCTACCTAATATTTGGTAGACTTACAAGATGCAATTGTCTTAAGTTGATTGTCAAGGGTACCTTGAGGTTGGACATATAAGATTTGTGAGTTGTCTATTTTCAAGATAATGAAAAATATTCTTAGAATTCTGGCATTTTAAAATTTTGTATAATTTAAAAACCTAAATTTTTTTTATTATATATGAAATTATAAGTTACTTAAACAAATGAAATCTACATAATATTGATATTTTGAACTTTTGAAATCTAGATCAAAAATTTTGAAATGTAAAAGTCAATGACAATGAAATTCAAAATCTACATATGAATTAGATTTGAGCCTCCAAAATCTATAAATTATATTGATTATATGCACTAAAATCTACATTGAAGTTAGATTTTAGAATATTGAATTTCATAAACTAAATTGTTTTGGAGGTAAGGACATTTTCAAATAACACTGAAAGATCTGTCTCATCTTTGCCTCTGATGGCCACATTCCCTATGAACATCAATATGTTACAATTCTATAGAGACCTCAATATTTTTATGAATTCTAATAGGAATCAACAAAATAAACATTTAAGTTTGTTTATTTGAAGTTTGAACCCCATATCAAGGTCTACTAAAAAATTATTGTTGTACATCAACAATTTTCTTGGATTATTGAGTGTTTTAGGTTAAAAAATCAATTTTATGCAATTATTGAATGATTTGGTGAAGTGGAATGTTCCTTAAATTGGCAACTCTTTTATTACTTGAGGCCATTTTTTAAGCATTAAAATTTAGAAGTTCTAATGTTTTTTCAAATTTTTTGTCTTAAAAAATTTTCATTTAATGTTGCTCTAATTCAACAATCTACCATTTCATTAGAAGAGTTTGTGGGGGGAGGGCCATTTTAGGCCTCTATCCCCTACAGTTCCCCCCACAGTTAAAGAACACTACACTGTCAAAATTTAAAATTAAAATTAAAATTAAATTCTTAAAATAAAAAATGAAGTTGAAAAAAATTCAACTTTAATTATTGTTTTTTTTGGGGGGGGGGCGGGGGGGGGGGGGGATGACATGGTAGTCATTTTGCCACGTGAAGCAATAGGCTTGGTGACTTTGCAAAGTTAGAAAATGTCAAGGAACTCACAACCCTCTTGGACCCCTAAAAATCTTCTAATGTAACATTAGAAATAGTGGTTTTTGAAAGTTTTGTAAGCAGAATGATGTTTTGTGTTTTATTTTTTACAAAGGGATAAATAAAATCCATTGTATATATTTCTTTTACAATATAAATTCAAGTTTAAATTTAATGGGTCAATAGTGTCCAATAAATGTATGTAGAATACATCAAATTAAAAGATGCAAACAAAATTCCACAATTTCTAATTGTCATTGAATTTTGAAGTGGAAATATACCCACATACATCGAGGACTATTTTAATAATTGTAATGAATAAGATCCATTTAAGGAAAATATTGAAATCATTTTAGGTAAATAATATTATCAATATAGGTGCACTTTGTATTATTTCATTGAGGATCTAACTATTTCTTTGGACTACTTGATAAGCTAACACTTTGAAAATTTATTATAATTTATATTTATTATTTGTGGTTTGATTGCAAGTTAGGAAAAAAAATCATTTATTCTTAGGGGGAAGGCCCTTGCTTTTCCCTCAATGGACTCATCTCCCTTACTACACCGATTTGTACTACTAACAAGGATAAATGATTGTTGCCTACAAATTTCATGTCCCTATTAAATTCTTTTTGGTGTGGGATTTGGTACGTACAACAAAAGAGTATCTATTCCAACCTTCACTAATTCAAAATCGGAGAGTGACTGTAAGAAATTGATCTCACATCCACTATTAGGACAAGTCAGTTAGTAGTAGTCAAGCACAAATCAATGAACTCCAATGAGAAACCATAAAGCATATTACAAGGTAATACTCCATAACACATAATTGTGACCCCTTTCTAAAACCTCATCTAAAACCACCCCCAGCAAATCCTTGACTAATGTGTACAACTCCAATCTATTCACGAGAGTGCTTTAGTCAATAGCATTTGGATACATCTATTGTGCAGCCAACTTTGAAAATTCATACCATTCTCGTACCGCTTCCAAAAAATGCATTCGAAAGAAAATCTTGATCTCCTTTTGACTTCCAACAAGACCCTCGACACACAAACTTTTTCAATATAAAAAATGGGGAGCCATGACCTTCTTTTGAGGTGTAGCGCCTTTGTTTGTTCTACAGTACCTTTTTCTCAATAAGGCCGTGATCCTACAGAGCTGCACAATCAAGACTTTAGTTCCTGATTCGAAGTCAACATAAGCTTATGATGTAGTGTTGTTACAACTTTGTAAACTGACGCGGCTCACGCAAACTCACATTGGCTTGGTAACAAAGCTTACAATGCAGTCCCTCCCAAACAAAGTGCCTGTTTACAGAGTCCAAAGTAATTGAATCTGAGTATCATTAATTGAACTGAAAATGCAAAAAAAAAAGACAGAGTAATAATAAAAGTTATACTTCAAATGAAAAAAAACAGTCTGTAGTAAGTTATAGTATATTTGATTATTAGATTTTCCTTGTTGAAAGCGTATCGTTTGTAACTTCATGCCGCATTTGCGCTGCGGAAGGCGGACAGAACAATCACGCGCGACGGAACTGACGGAGTTCGGTTGCAACCTGCCTGCGGTGTTTCATCAGTTGCTGATGGATCTGAATTTCAAAGTCAAAGCTGATCTCCGCCATGTGGAACTGTTGTAGCCATAGCTGCTTTTCCAGTGCATTATATTGGAGCAACAGAGATTGAGGAGAGCCCCCACTGCTGAGCAGGCTGATTAACAGTATCAAGATGATCACCCATTTCCGATCACTTAAAAGCAGGGGGAGGTTGGGGAGAAAATTTCTCCCCAAAGTAGAGAAACAGACTTAGGGGCGCTTCACATATGGGCTGACCAAGTTGAGAGGCCGTGGGAGTTCATGGCCAAACTTTGGGCGAGAGTCCAAAGAAATGGGCAATAAATGGACAATTCGACGGCCTCTCGACCATTGCCACCTAGGAGCTTGGGCTTCCATGTAGGCACTTTGGAGGGTGACGGACTTTGGATTGTGCCGCCTTGTGTGAAGGGTTGAGAGGCCAAAGTTGGGGTTTTCTGAAATTTGATTGGTGGAGGCCGATGGACTCTCAACCTTGGGCCCATGTGTGAAGCGGCCCTTAAGAAGGATTTCATAATTTTCGACATTTTTTCACTCAAGAACGAAATTATTATAAATTTTTTTCGTATCCCGTTTTCAATCAATTTCCAACCATAGACTGGTTACAAAAGTGATGTAGGTGATCATTGTGGCTTTCAAAGTACATATTGTGATCATTTCATGGTTTTGATGTATACCTCCCGAACATTCTACTGCTCCTGTTGTACGTGAGCCTGTTGCCTACGGCACACATTTGATCGGAAATGTAGCACTCTAAACTGCGAAAATGGGATGCTGGTTGGAGATGGGTCCGCTCCTTTATCTGAAGTTGGCTTTATCTTCCAAAGGATCCTTCCTGCGCACACAACTTGAGTTGCCGGATTGAAGTGAACTTCCAAGTTCTCATCACATAAGGTAAGGTAAACCAGCCTATGAGTGAGTGACAGACAGGCAGACTGATGACTGACTTTTGCAGTGTTGGAGTTGTTGAAAATTGTGCCTTTGAAATTTTATTTTTTTTGGATAAAGTATGAATTGGTTATGAGTTTTTGAAGTGTGATGTGTGATTGGTTCCAAAGAGTCTTTAGACTTCTCCAAAATCCAACAAAAATTGTATCCATATTAGTCATCTTAAGCACCTATGGTAGTGGCAATATTTCCTAACATGGCGATAGTATGCCAAGGCCTAAAAAAGTCACTTCTTGTGATGAATTTACACTAAAACAATGAAACTTCCAAATGCACTTGCTAATCACTCTGTCACCATCACCCAAGATATTGATTGTGGCCATTAATTCAACCCAATGTATTCGAAATCTCATTTATTGAAAAAAAAATTGTCATAGGTTGATGCAAGATTATAATGGGGCATTTCCTAAGGTGTTTATCGTAGGTGGTTTGCTTGTCATAGGTTGGTTTCCTTGACATAATCTATTTTAAGTGTTCCTCCTTATCAACAATAGTAACATTTGTTGTTAACCAATGGTGGGTTATTTAGGTTTTGGCATTTCTTAGAATGGAAGATTGTCTTTCTGTCATTGGCCCAAACACAAAGAACACACAATACAAACAATTAATTAGAAGGTCTCTTTGGTATTTTGAGGATTAATGTGTCTATTTCCCTTAGTTCAAGGAGTGAGAAAGATAGGTCCCCCCTAGTATTGCAAGGAGTAATGTCTTGTAGAGACATTTGCATCTATAATTATACTGATATATTTGCTTAGAAGGCAAATTTCATTAAAATGGTGGTATTCCATGTGCCATTTTCACATATTGACATCTAAGATAAGTATACATTGCTAACATTTAGGTCACCTTTAGATTTCATAAATTTAAAACTAACATAGATAATAGACCGAGTAATCCAAAAAATCTAAGATTGGTATAGATCTCCAATATCTAAGAGACATGTTGATTTCAAATATCTAGTGCTAGTATACATTCTAGTGTGGAAAAAATAGTTTAGACTGTGAAGTCTGAATTGCTAAAAGTGCCAAATTAACAAAATACCGCCATTTTAATGAGATTGACCATTTAAGTTGAGTACTACTTATTTAGGATTCTCATCTAGTTAAGTTGCATGTACTGTCATCCACTATTTCATTTAGTAATTTCTATTTTATGGATGGATGAACATTTGACGATTTCACCCTATATGAAAGTGACACTGAGTAAAGTTGAGGAAACAGGCATAAATTTGAAGCAAGACTTGGGCCCAAATCTTGCTGGTCCCATCCCCAAAGCATCACTTTTCAGATGCGAACAATGTTTGTTCGTTGCTTTGGTAGGTGTGGTTGTCGTTTTTGGGGAAGAAGCAGGCAACCTCTCGGTGGGTCAAGTAGGTTGGGCTTTCTAAAGCGACCGGGCTTTTAGGGTTTCAGGGTTTAGGGTTTGGATGGTCGTCGTTGTCGTTTCGTGCAATGCTGCAAGCTTTCGTGAAGCTGCATGGTGCACGAGGAACAGGTGTGGCTTTCTTGGCTCGGGAACAGGAGGTCGGGCTTTGGAAGCGATTTAGGGTTTAGGGTTTAGGGTTTTAGGGTTTGGGGATTTGAGAGGTCGTGTTTGTGACCTCTTGCAATGCTGCAAGTGTTTGCAAAACTCCATGGCGCGCCAGGAACAGGAGCGGCCTTCTTGTCTCGTGGCTGTGCCCGCCGCATTCCCCAATCGGCGATCCCGATGCAGAAAACTTTGCAGAATTGCGGTCATGGTGACAATTGGCCGCTGTTAAGTGCACGTCGCGCTTCCACTCCCTCATGCTCCGTGGAAGAGGTTCGTTTCCTTCCCTGGCCAAGAACCATGTGCTTCGACGGGTCGGTTTATATGAGTGATTTTTAGTTTAGTTTTTACTTTTTTCAAATTCTGAAACAAGAGGACATTTTGTTCCACTGGTCGAAACGTAACATCACACTGAAGCGGAGGAATCAAACATCGGCGATAAACACAGCAATATGTGGCAGTATGTAATTGTGACGTTGAATATGATGGTACCAAGATTTGAAAAGCAAAATGAATAAGATTCTTTGATACTTGTTTGCAATTAGGTGAACAGATCTTTGGTCTTAAATTTGATTGCAGGTGGAGTTCCCTTAGGGTTTTAATACACTTGAAAATTTAGTTAAACAACCCCGTCAGTCACTAGTTGCTTGATTGATTTTGAGTTTGTTGTCGTGCTTCGTAGGTGGAGAGTGTGGATGGAGAGGAGGGGAGCGTGGAGTTTAAAGGAACCGTTCCGGAAGGTGTTGTGAAAACCAGACTCGATGCGTGGTTGACGGGGCAATTGCCTCTGGTGAGCAGGGCGCGCGTGCAAAGTAACATTCGGCAAGGGCTTACTCTTGTCAACGGCAAAGCCATCACCAAGGTATGTTGTGCTTCATGGGTGACGATGAAGAAGCTTTCGTTTGTTTTTGTGACCGGGTTTAGAGGTTAGGGTTGTGTTTACCAGTTGCTTCAGGGAGTGTTTGGCGTTAAGCATTGTTACTATTATTAGAGAGACCTGGTTTTTAAAATGTTCTTGTTAGGAAATCGAAGAGGATTCTCGCGCACTGGAGAATGGATTATTTGGATACAATATGCGAAAGTTTTAAGGGTTCAACGCTTTATTGGGAGATTACCCTAAACCAACATGATGGGGAGGGGGGGGGGGGGGGGGGGCGGGTGTGTGTGTGTGTGTGGGGCGTTGCGTTCTCAAAATCCACATGCATTTATCGTGCAAGGTTTTGGGGTGGTGAAATGAGATATGTGTAGCAATTAGGTACCCCTTAACCTTAACTGTCTCCACTGTTCAATTTAGGTCTGCCTTGCAGTTTGGTACCCTTCAGATTAACTCTTGCACTGTTGATTTTCAAGTGCAGGGATCGCATATGGTGCGGCAAGGCGATGTAGTGGAATGTGAACTCACCGGGTGGGCGCCTCTGGATGCCAATCCGGAAGACATCCCTCTAGATATTGTTTATGAAGACAAGCATGTGATAGTCATCAACAAGCCAGCCCACATGGTCTGTGCGTCAGTCCAAGGCAAACACTTACCCCTGCTAGTGGAATGGAGTTGTGGCGTTGAAAACTGAGCTGCAGTGTAGTTTTTACGGTGTTTTAAGAAGATATTGAAAGGCAGACTGCATGTAGATGTAAAGTTGGTATTGAATATTTACTTGAAAAATATTGCAGGTTGTGCATCCAGCTCCGGGTCATTCTGGAGGGACTTTAGTCAATGCTCTTCTGCATCATTGCGGGCTACCAGCTATGAGGTACTCCAGTGGCTCGGCAATCAGGAAAGCTCTTATTGATTCGGAAGAATTGGATGAAGATATGGATGAGGAAGCCCCAGGTGGCGTTTTAACCGCTTGGTCAGGCCCAGCTCCTGTTCTTAGACCTGGAATCGTGCATCGTCTGGATAAAGGCACGAGCGGACTTCTTGTTGTGGCTAAGGTACTTTTGGGGCGCTAGGTTATTTGCAACCTTTTTGAATCGGTTTGTAACGTTCAGTACACACGAATTTTGCCATGTACAGGTCTTATTTGCTGGTTCCATACTTCGTTTGGAGAAGCTCTAGAATGCTCCCTGTTCTCTTCTACTTATTGTTTATCAGCTTCTGATCTGTACTAAGGATGGATCACACTACCCTCTGAAAATGGTTCAAAAGGGTCACACAGTTGTTTCTGAAATTTACTTTTTGGGATAGGTGCATTTTACTATGTAAAAAGAAAGATTCTGTGTCTCAAGTCTTCGATTTGTTGCTGAATTGTGAATCGAAATTACTTAATGTGGAAACAGATGAAAATCATTTATTTTTGTTAACCTCAGTTCTGCCAATACTGAGATGTTGGCTGTCTGTTCTTTCACCCAGGATGAATACACACATGCCCATCTGTGTGATCAATTCAAGGCCCGTAGTGTCCGCCGTTCTTATGTAAGCCTCACTTGTGGGGTGCCATCCTTGCCTTCTGGCCGTGTGGAGATTCCTATAGGTCGGGATCCGCGTGACCGGAAAAAAATGGCAGCAATTCCCATTTCTGGAGGTAGCAGCTCGGGTAGCTCCAGATCTCGGTCAGCTGCCAGCAGGTGCACTATTTTCTACCAGAGTTCATTTGTTTAGTGATCTAGATTTTCCTTGTCTGCTGAGAGAGGAAATGAGCCCCTTATCGATCAAAGGACCTCACTTGGTTCCATATTTTTGTTCGCAGTTTTGCTTAGGGGTCATATGCAGACTTTCTTTAATCCAATTTTTGTTGATTTTTCAACTAGTACATGGAAATTTCTTCGTGTGATATAATTATTTTCCCATCTGGATTATATTTTTCTCAATGTGATCAATTGAATTGGTCTCTTAAAACCATGAATCCTTGGTCCTCGAGGAGTCCTCAAGGGGTAAGGTGTACTATAAGAATATCCTGTTGTGGAAACGAACACTCTTCAAGGGAAATTTGGCCATAGCCTGCTTGTTAAGAGAACCAACATTCAAATCAACGTGATACTTTCTAAAGATATTTTCGTTCGTGTCTTCAGGTTCCGCGTGCTTGAAGTCCTAGCGAATGGCGGATCTGCGTTGGTGGAATGGCGACTAGAAACAGGTCGCACCCATCAGGTACCTACGCTTTGAAGTCTGTCTTCATCCTTATGCTTGTTTTTGAAATGAAAGAGCCGTAGGATGCATGTTGCCATTATGTTTGCATTCAAGGGGTGTATTACAAAATTGATCATATGAGAATCTACAGATTCGAGTGCATGCGCAATATCTTTCCTATCCACTGTTGGGAGATGATACTTACGGGGGCACTCAGGGTGCTGCGTTGAGTCAACTATTACCTAAAACATTGGCAGTAAATCATGGGTCTTTGCGGAAGCTTATATCTGGATTACAGCGACCATGTCTTCATGCTATCACTCTAGGGTATGTGTACTCATGTCAAGTGACGCTGTTGCTCTTATTTCAGTGCTTCTGTTCACATGTCTCTAGTTTATCCATTTTCTTTCCAGAGGACTTAGACGTGGTTCCCTTTTCTCTAGTGGACCTGGTATGGGATGTACTTTCACATTTAATTTATGCAGTAAGGTACTCAAATTGTACGCCGCTACCAGTCTTGTCCTTGCCACGACTACCGTATTGGTTCTTTACGCATGTTAGTGGCCACTTTTTTACGATTTCCGTGCTGCTATGGTTTTTTCTGACTACTTTAAGTGCTGTTCTTGTTGCGTCGTGTCAGGTTTCAGCATCCGAGGACTCTAGAGGAACTTAATTTTAAATGCGCTCCACCGCAAGATTTTGAAGAGATATGGCGCACTCTACGACAATTATCATGAGGAGAGCACGAAAGACAGTCGCTGGCGGCCTTCTCTATTTATGATTTTGGAAAAGTTTGCATGCAAAAGTGCTGTCAAGTCATCATACTTTACCGTGTCTATCAAATTTCCTGAGTCCACAAATTTTGACCCAAAAGTTTTTCATGATGTTACAAATGGATGGAGGAGTTGCGGATACTACTTGTTACAAGTTGGCAAGGTCGTGGATCTTATTGTACAGATTTGCTTGCCGAAGAATTGTGCAGCTCCACCTGAAGATTCGTCTCGAATCACTTTCTGCTAGTTGAAGCTGCACTTGAAGAAGGTCAGAGGCAGAAGCATAATTGTTTAGTGTAGGATAGTGTTGGTATTATTGTCAATGTAATCATAAATAGTCATAAGATTCATACTCTACTTTTTTAGGTGAATGTAAGTCTTGATTTGATGCAATAACTATCAACGCCGGATGTGTTATTTCAAATCTCTTGAAGGTTTAAGAAACGAGATGCAGCCTGTTTGTTGAAGAAACGAGCTCGAATCTTCGGGTGGAACTGCTCAGGTTGAAGAGACGGGTGGAGCTGCAGATAGCATGTTCAATTTGATGGAACATAACGTGCAATGTGCAACGAGAGGTGACTTAGCCAGTAGACCCCTAAAATACTTGCAGTGTTTTGAGACCCAAGACTGAATCAAGGCTAATATCTTCATTTATATCTATTTTGTAACAAATTGAACAGCAAGATCCTTTGATTAACATATTCAAGTATATCCTCCCAAAATTTAATAGAAAATTGTCATTGAGCAAATTCAATGTTCCTAAAATCTAAATAGTAAATTTCTCTAGCCCTTCGGAGAGTAGCCCTTTGGAGAGGAGACGTTCTGACTTTTAACACTTTTAGAAAAAACTTGTATGATCAGAACTTCTGCAATTTAGTCAATATATTGGAAAATTCATAGAAAGAAATTTTAACCCAAAAAACTTTCATATTCATCTTTGAGAAAATTATTAAGTGCAAGATGAAACTTGATGAAAGAAAAATCTAATAACTTTGACAAGAGATTGGGAATTGTAAATCTAAATGGTGTGAATGTTCTAATAAGCAACATATATAATGGATTTCTGTTTTTATTTGGTAATTTTCGAAATTAAGTTCAAAACAATGACTTTATATGTTTTATCTACTTTGATTTTTTGTAAAATAAAACTCTAAATAACTTTCGTTGCATTGTTTCGTATTGAATGGTTCAAGTATTTTTGAGTAGGTATCAATCTATACAATCTAATTTAATTAACTAAGTTTTTTTTCAAATATATTTTTAATTCTCTAATTTGATGTTGAAATTTAAAAATATTATAAATTTTTGCGATATTTATCAAATGAGTGTAGCAAAGCTTCACATGTAGATTAAGATCATTAGTATCTATTATAAAATTAGGTGAAAACTTCAAATCATAAAGACACTAGAACTTGTTTAAGTTCTCAAAAATCTCAAGTTGACCTTTTTAGTCTTAATGGATTTAAGGTATGCAATGGGCATTTATGACCCATGATGATATGGTTGATGTAATAGATGTCTAATTATACAAAGAAGGGAAGAGGCATCTTAAACTTTGTTAATTCAAATGTTTTTAGCATGCCACTTAACACTACAAGAGAAAGGGATATTTTGAGTGAGTTTTTAAGTATAGTCTTAGGCATAAGATTATACATAAGAACCTTTAAAGAGATTTTTAGCAAAATTGTACTAGAAACACATGTATTTCCGGTAAATTTTTATTGAAAATCTCCGTGAGGGTCATTATTTATAATCTTATGTCTAGGACTAATATACCTAAAAACTCATTTAAAATATCCCTTTCTCTTAAAGTGTAGGAGTCATTGAAGTACCTCTTGTTCATCTTCATCTTTATTACTTTGGCGGGGGATATGAAAGAATGGCCTATTTTAGAACCAAGTTTGAACAAGTCATTATAGGTGAATTTCTTCAAATGTGAATTTTAAACTACAAAGGTATATTACAACAAGAAATTTGTATGCAATGGGCATCCTCAAACCTATGTTTAGTACACTCTTCAACCTTCCATGCCATTTGGACTTAATGTGAATGTATAAATGCCCATGGTGTATACAAAAGCATTTCTTTAATTCACCAATTTTTTCAAGCATACCTCAAATAATTCATTTATACCATAATTTAGAGATTGAGAGTTCCAAATAATGATCAAATAATGTTAGTAATTAATGTATTTGTATCCATATACCCATACACATACATCTATGCATCTATATATCGATATTTATAACATAATTGGCATCTTTGGTTGGTGGGGTTGACATTTTTAATTTTTATATTTTGACCCTTGACTTATTGTTTTGAAATGCTACGTAGTTGGTGTTTTTAAGAAGATAGTGTGAATATCCCATTAAGAGTAATTATTGGAATTAGTATTTGGACCACAAGAACTATGAATTTAAAAAAAAAAAAATCAAAGGGGAATAAATAATATTTTACATCCAACACTTAAAAACCACTTTTGCAATTTAAAAAAAATTACACTCTAAAAGTTGTAGGACACTTCAAATTTTATTGATTTTCAAGGATTTGTATTAAAATAATGCTTGAAAAATAAATTTTGTATAATTAATTAGTCCTACTTTAAATCAATATCCAACATAAAAATTAATTGTTAACTAAATGAGATTTAAAAAGAGTTATAAGATAGGATAAATAACACTATAAATACCAGAACACTAAATTCTATTATTAATGTAGTGCAATTGTAGCATACACTATGCCATCTACTTTGAACAGATATTCCACCAAGAAATAGCTTACAAGCTACACTATACTCTAAATCAAGCTTTGATTGAGATACCAACAACTTCTAAGACAACAATTGAATCTAAGATAGACATATAGAAATGATTCATCCTACTTAAATACATATCAATACCAATCCAAGCCACAAACAAAAAATTGAGCCTACTATGCTCTTCAATGCATTAATAATCATGAACATGCACCAATTGTCAAATCATTAGTAAAATCTTGCTATGAAAAAGTAAGTGATTGGCTTAGGCTTTATATCACCATTTGGATTATGGTATGACCAAACAGTACATAGTATTGTTATGGGCTATGTCCATCAAATTGATATATGGACAAAAGCTGGTGACGTGAGTTGAAGAAGTTGTGCCTACATGGCATATGTTGCTTTGGAATGATAGTCTAAAGAAAAAAACCCTTATATTACTATGAACTTGACAATTAAAAGAAGACTAGAGTAAGATAATGACATTGCTATTATATGGACGTGTTGAATGATACAAGGCTTAAAAACAAAGATGGGTTTGATCATAAGCATTGGCTTAACTCTAAACTTATCTAAAATAGAGATTGTGAACTTGTTTATAGTGTCTTGGGTAACCAACTAATATAGTACAATAAGGAAGTTTGCCAAACAATGATGCCACATTTAACTACTTTTGGACTTTTGAAAGTCCAAAATTAATAATGGTCACCAAGATGAAAAAAAATGGTCATCAAGAGATAATTCAAAACATTAGGAGATCTATACAAACACTAGGAGATTTGTACAAATATTGGGAGATCTCCCAATGTGTTTTTTAGAAGATCTGTTGAGGTATAGTTCATAATTCATTAAATAGTCGAAAAATAGTTATATGTGGCATACCGGTTTGGACCTTATGTTGTCAAAGAAGCTAATAACAACTACAGTAGTTGTTTGAGTGAATTTGATGGTATGGAGCTAAAGATTCTAATGAGAGGAACATCAGTATCTTGTTAATTTGCAAAAGAAGTGAAGACCAACTATTTAATGACTATCTCCTATAATGATGCATTCAAATTCAAATTGCAATTAACACCCCCCTCTTTGCAAAAATCGAAAGGCATTGATATCTTAAAACAAAAACCTCCCCTTCCCAAATGTAGTTGATTTTGAAATATAAATAATACAATATCGATACTTTGGGATATGGATACATAAGACAGATACAAAATATAGAATATGTATAACAAATGGTGCAGAGCTCCAATGACGTACTCTTACAATACAAGCACCCTGACTTCATCATACTATCTAACTTATTCACACAGCCTTTCTCAGTTTCCAGGTATGATTGTATGAAGCTCACGTGATATTCTCGAAGGGAAAACGAACGGATGATCGAGCTCCAGGCCTGATTGGAATCCCCCTGCCAGGCACGTGATTTAGCAGAATTTAGCATTTATTGAATTTCAATGGATCCCTCAAATTCCAAGATTGAACTGAATGACGAGTCATCTCAATCCAATCTAAACATGCCAGTGTAAAGTAAACGACCAGAGTCCCTCAATCGTCAGCAGATGGAAAATTCAAATCGTCATTCAAAAGTCATATCCTCACTAAATAATTCTCAAACAAAGTGTGGACTGAATATTCAGAAACATTTACATCACAAACTCATTCAATCAATCAAAAGATGCTCAGACAGGTTATCCCAAAATGAGTGTACTAAGCCGACACCAAATCAACATGGATTGGGAAATGGAACCTCAATTGATGTTCTAGTGACACACTGCAGGTCACCTTAAAAACCAATTATTTACTGCCAGTCTGACTTGTGCAACGAGAAGTAAACCCCGGTTTAGTCTTCAATTTCCAGTGCTGAATGAAGTAACTTCAACTTCCTTCCATTGCTGGGAAGTGAGCATTGGAATGCTGCAGTTCAAATTCGAGCAAACAACATGCTCGGTCTACAATGGCAGGTGTTCCATCATCATTTTTTGGAGAAACGGTGTGAATTAGGAGGAAAGGAGTACAAGTGAGTCCGGTTCAAGCAGACGGTTCAGCCTACGAGGAAGGCTGAGAGAAAGGTGCCATCTAGGATGGTGGAAACTACCAGAGCAAAACACCTCGTTTCTGCACAAGGATTCTAAAAGTCCTGACAAATGAAACTTTGTCCGATCCTCGCTGCAGCGGTGGTAGTAGAGAGAAATGAGGTGGCTCCTATGTGCCATGCCTGCTGCAAGAATGGTATCCCTCCAAGCAAGGGAGCAAATCTCCATCACGTTGGTAGAGGTGTCCTCAAAAATAAGGAAGTTGCAGGCACACCACAGTCTCCAGAGAATGGTCGATCTCAGGATGTCACCCGCAATGTTGAAAGAGTCGCTGGCATGAGTGTAGTTCCTTTGCTGATCGAAGGAGCCAGGGGGAATACCAGTGGCGGCTTCCCTCCATGAGGGGAGCTGCGATTGGCCAAGGGTCTGTCTGACCTGTATGAACTTTCTCTAGATACGTCGAGCGAGCTTGCAGGAGTCCAGAAGGTGCTCCGTGGTTTTGGGGATGTTGTTCTGGCAGCACCGGCAAAGGGGGGGCAAGGTGTTCAATCATCTTGATCTGGAGTGCTTGCGGGAGTGGGAAAAATCACGTTCTGGAATGACGGCTGGTGTGGAACTGACATCAGGTTCACGAGTGCCCGCTGGAGTGCTTACAACTCTGTTCGGAGTGGAAACTTCGTGCTGTCCGAATGGAATCCATTTCTTTCTTGGTAAAGAGAACGCGGAGGGAAACCCATGACGGCTAACCAGGATCTGCCGGTCTTGGTCTGGCTGCCTTGAATAGTATACCAGATGCCTTGAGTCCTTTGTCCGAGGCCTTCGGCTGTCCTTTACCAGATGTCTCCTGTGGTCCCTTGTCAGGACTAGCTTTCTCCGTCACTTATTCTGCAAGTCAGTACATTTCATCTCAAATGAGTTTTCAATCAAAATCTTGTGAACAGAAGAAAATCGTAGTAAGAACCATTCAAATTACATAAAGAACCATTCAAATTACCTGGCGAGAAGTCTGTGGATGAGCACTTGTAGCTTTTTTTCTTAATTGCACAATGAGAACACTCGATCAATCTGCAATTCAAGTGCTCGCAATCAATCATTGTGCAATTCAAGAAATCGATCTGCAATTCAAGCAACCAATCTACAACTCAAGCATTCCATCTACAACTCAAGCATTCCATCTACAACTCAAGCAATCCATCTTCAACTCAAGCTAGCAATCCATCTTCAATCCATCTTCAATTCATCTGCAATTCAAAAAATCGATCATTCTACAATTCAAGTAATTAATTGCAATCCTAACCTGACCTAAGTGATGTATCGAATATGCAGGGAACGTACTTCGATCACCTACGAGAGCTGCAAGCTTCAAGCGGGGCTTCAAGAGAACATGTAGCGAAGAAACGAAGATCTCGTACGTTGAGGGCTAGCAGACAATTGTTAGCAGGGATGAGTTTGAAATGCTGAAATAAAAAAGGGCGGGCTGGAGTAAACTTTGAATTCAGAAAAAGGCGGGGTTGATGGCACGACTGCCCTTGTATGCAATTAGACTCTAATTGTGTTCCAATAAGTTTCTCCATCAAATTGAATATGTGTGGTAGTATGGGAAATTTGGTTAAAATGGCGGTATTCCATAGTTACACCATTTTCCCACTCATTTTCTTCTTTCAACATCCATTTTATTAATATGGCGTATTTCCACAAACTTGGTTCTTTTAAATTTAAATCGTACATTTTGAAATCTATTCCAATCCTATAGACTTTAGAGCTTTGTATAGATGAATCTCGATTTTTGGGTGTCGTGAAATGTGCCAATTCAAAGAAATTGTCCATTTAATTTCACCCTTCCTCTTTTGTGTCATTTTAATGGACTATGGCCATTTTTATTAACAAAATTTGTGGTTGTGTTGTAATGATAATTTCAAACAAGATGGATATGCGTGAAGCCTGTGTATGTGATCTCCATGCACCTTATATCATTTTATTAATC
Organism: Pseudoscleropodium purum; assembly: GCA_963969395.1. NCBI lineage: Eukaryota > Viridiplantae > Streptophyta > Bryopsida > Hypnales > Brachytheciaceae > Pseudoscleropodium > Pseudoscleropodium purum. Next base: position 19,053,646 of record OZ017795.1, on the reverse strand, counting down.
TATGGAACAACAATATTTATATCATTCAAATATGGCATTAGTTTTTTTGGCTTGAAGCAATATCAAATCATATTTACTCCATTAATATCTCCTACAAGGACCTAGAGGTATGCAAGTTAATGTAATAAATGCAAGACCCCAATCATCACTTTAATTTGGATCAATGTGATTTAATTAGTATAAAAATTTGAATGAATTTTAGATGAACTTTGGATGAATGTAGATGAAATTGGATAAAAGTTGAATGACAATCATACTATTTGAAGGTGTACAAAAATAGCACATGCTACATTAATATATTCATTTGATTTAAAATACTATATATGAACTTCCCTAATGATATTAGTCTACCTTACAAATTTGCGTAATTCTAGAATTTGTGTGAGTTTGTGTTATTAGTGTAGAGTACAATAATTGAATTAATTTTTGTAGTTCAAACTTTCAAAAATGTAAAGATGTATTATAAGCTAAACTTAAAAGACAATAGTAAGAAATACTTGTATTATTCCCATCACATGTTCTTTGCTAAAACATTTTTCAAGCACATTCAACTCAAGAAGTAATGATCCAATGTAGTTGAAATTCATAATGAAGGTGGACATGACCACTTAAAATTCACGTCTATTTTTAATTATTTTCTAAAACTAATTTGTTAAAAAAATTCTTTCTTGACAATATGTCATATGTAGATTTTGAAGCCAAAAGTACTATTATGTGCCCATTGTAAAGAATTTGAAGTTGAAATTAAGAAGAGATGTTTTTCTAACAAAGTAGTTGCTACTATTTTGAAAAAACAAATTCTAAAAATAATTGATTCTATATTGTGTAGATGTCCTAAATTTAAGCTACTTTCACCATACATTTTTAAACATGGGATAAAGTATTTTGATTATTTTCTTGGTGCATGATCATCTTCATAGTATTGTTACAAATGGACAAATTCTATTTCATATCTTTGACAAATCAAAATGTCACTGTACTTATTTTTTGAAGATTTTTTATTTTTTCCATTCTCCAACTAAGAGAATTTATTCTATGTTTGATCTTTCAAGGATATACTATCCTTAAAAATCTAATAGTAGGTCATTTTTTTAATTTAAAAATTAAAAGTATTCTAGAAAATAATCATGATTACTAAACAAAACGCAACAATATTCAACAAGTCTTTCTTCCTATCACCTTTAGTGACAAATCTTTAATGATAAATTTCTAGTTGAAACTTATAAAAAAACACCTCACATTACAACATATCTGCATAGTTGGATACACCATTGTACTAATCATTGCATACTTTTTTAAAGTTAGGTTGTTTTGTGACATTTGAACCTATAGTGCAAAAGTCATTGAGTTTTTGAATCTTTTGTGGACTAAAATATTTAAAAATTAACTTTTACTTTTATTTTGATTGTAGCAAGAGCACAAGGTACACTAATATTTATTAAGTAAAAGAAAATGAAAACAAAAATTCAATATTCTTTGCAAAATTGATTTTGAATTGTACAAAAATAATTTTCAGAAGAATGTTTTTTTGCTATTAATAATTTAAAAACTAAAATTCGAATTTGAATGAGTTTTAAGGATTTTCAGTGGAAGGAGAATCGTGCTAGTGCACAATTACACTGTTCCAAAGTTCAAGCTTTTTGTGTATTATGTAAGAGCATACCCACCAATTCTTTTCTATCCTTATCTCTATGTGGATGAAAAAAGACCAATTATAGAGATAGGGAATGCTCTTCTCTAATAGTATTGCTCTACCCTAAGCATATAGGGAAGTTGACTTTAAGTTCCCTAAATCTCTCCCCTAATAAGGAAATAGGCATTGAGTTCTCTAAATATTCAGGGATAGAGAACTTTATTGGAGAGTTTTCTTCCCTATTTGGATGAAATTCATTAAGATAGGGAAGGCCCTTGGTGGGGATGCTCTAAAGTTTACATGCTCTTTATAAATATGTGAATACAAAGATTAATTTTATGACTACCAGAGGGAGAGTTGTAAGGCAATTAATCCTAAAGATTTTGACTATGTTTCACCAAGAACGTTCTAAAACTGCCATTTCTAGAAGTACCAAATTAAAAAAAATTAAAACATTAAAATTGAAAACATGTAACTAGAGGATTTTATAGTACATTGGTTTGAGAAGATGTAGAAAAAAAATCAAAATTTTCCATTGTGTAGATTGCAAGATATTAGTGTTTGAATTGCCAAAAGTCCTTTTTCTAGACTTGTAAAAAAAACAAGCAGTTGCCACTCATAAGGGGTCATATTTGCATGAAAAAATGTTCAAAATGGTGGTTATTCTTTGGTTTCATTCTTCAAAACAAGTTGACTACATGTTTGAAAATTTTTAGACCATTTGGAATTGTACAACATATAGGAAAAAAATAGTAAGTAGAAAGAAGTAGAAAATGATTCAAAACACTAAATTGTTAAGAATTTAATTATGGAATTGAAAAATTCCAATCTCAATGGTGGTAATATTTTAATAAACAATGTACATCCAATTTTTTAAATTTTTTTCAAAAATATTGGAAATTGAGTTAAATTAAGGACTTCAAAGTTTATTTTAGAGTAGACATTCCATAACTACATGCCTACAAACTAAAACTCCTCATACCATTCATCTCATTAATCTAAATAGAAGAATTCAAATCTTTTGGCAAAGATATAATTCTTGGAAAATCAATTTCAAATTTTTATTTCTTCATAAAATTATTCTTAAGAATTTTTTTGAGCTACCCACTTATTGTTGAAAATGACATATCATACAATAACTTTTGAACCATGCAGTCAAAATTTATGAAAATTATTTATTGAGCCTTAAAGCTACTCCTTGGGCACATTTTGTGTGAAAATTTCAAAGAAAAAAAACAAAATTTTTGTTTGTAGTGCACTGCCCCAAAATGCTATTTTCTGAAAAAGTATATTCAAGGCTTTAGGGGTTAATTACTAAATGTCCAAGGCATCAAATTTTAGTGTCAATGATACTTTGAAGTTAAATATAACCTTATCAAATTTCTATTTTTAGTAGTTTAATATTTTTGAAGAATTATTTTTGAAGTTTAATTTTAGCATTAGAACTTTGATTTTGAAAATGATTGATTATGATTTTTCTATTCATGATTTTGATCAAGGGTGTCTAATACAATCTTGACTTTCCATAGTGTTAAGGGCTCTCAAAAATGAGCCTCAAATACACTAGATCTATAAGAAAAATTCACATTAGAAATTCATTTAAAAAAATTGCTGAAGAAATTTTGAAAGGCCGTAAATTGATCAAGGTTATGCATGTTAGGCCCTTTAACAAGATTAGTTAGTGAAATTAGACATGAGTAATTAGATTGTTTCTCTATGAGAGGCTTGGTTGAAGTGCACAGAAGTGTATTTCCAAAAGCACTATGCAAATGACTGTTTTTTAAATATGAAAAATTGGTTACCGAAAGGTGTGCTCAAAGTCAAAGAAAACATGAGTGATGCCCAAAAACTACCTTGAGGGTTTGTTTCTTGATTTAAACCAAACTTTAAATAATTGTACCTTGTATAGAGTTGTAAGCTTCTATGTTTTGACAAGAATTAGGATGTAATTGAATCCAAGCAAATTCTTCTACATAACTTGAACTAGGACTTGTTAAACAACCATGCTTACAAGTGTAGATGACAATAGTCCCCCAATCTAAAGAATTGGATTCATTATCAAGGTCTAAAAAACTAAGGAGTTGGGGCATAATTTGAAAGTCAAATTACCTTTGCTTGCCACAATGGGTGCATGCAGGAATATTAATATCATTTGGTTGTCCTTGTAGAGAAACCCATAAAGGCATTGCTTGTAGAGAATTGGATACCCTCAACACTTGATCTTGTGCCATTGCAATTGTTGCCATGAATTTTTCCCATACTTGTTCATCTGGTGATAGATCTTGAGTTTCCTTGAAGTTTTCACTTTCAAACTCATCATCTGACTCCATTTGCATAGAGCCTTCTAAAGTATCATTTATTGTTGGATTCACTTCCATTATATCATCACTAGAATTTTCATCTTTTGTTGTATTGTTATTGTCATCTTTCTCAATAAAAAGCTCCATCTCTGGGTACAATTTTGTTTTATCTTCTAAGCAATTTGAAGTGTCTATTTGGATTTCATTTTTTAATATAAGGCATATATGAGGTGATTGAATTTGAAACACCTTTATGCTTCGGCTAGGATTTTCCCCCAATTGTTTGTATTGTTGATGTTGGTCTTCTTCCAAGCATGTCATTTTAGAGCATATAAACACAAGTGTTGCTTGAGTCCGTATTCCTCTAAGACCATCTTTGTCATGGAATACTTGCAAAAGAAATTGCAAAGGACCATTACAAATCCCACAAATAGTTTGAGATAAATATGGAAAGTTATTATTTGGATCCACTCCTATTGTTGGGCATCCACCAACCTTGCTAAAAATGGTATGTCCTTCATGGGCTATTTTTCTTGTATACTCAATTGATTCCAAAAAACCTAAACATATTCCTTCATCATTCATATCATCATCACTTTCTGAATTTGATTCAACATCTTTGTTGTCTACATTGTTTGCATAGTTTTGATTTGAAGTACTAGCCATATTGCACAAAGCTCAAATTATTGAAAATATAAATATATAGATATATTTGATATATAAAATTATTGAATATATTAACTTTTTGAATTATGCTATTTATAATAAAATTTTACTTTTACTTTTTTCTATAATTATAAATTTAAATCAATTTTTATAAAAATAATTGATTTTTCTATATTTTCTAATTTATCAATTTTTAATGTAACTTGTTTTAAGATTAAGCAATAAGACTTGCTTAACATTACACTTTATTGCTTTTTTTTTTTTCAAAAGAGGCTTTTGGATAACACATTATGCACATTGCAAACTAATAGATTTCATATTGCTAGAATAACAAAAACTATTATCCTCTAATTGTCCCAAGGGGTATCAACTTTCAATTGAAAAACAATGGAAGACACTGGAAGCCTACGGAGATCGCTTGGACAACCCTGAAAGCTCTGTATTTACTGGTTAGAGTCACAGAAATTTCTGGTTACAGAGTCGAAGTAATTGATTATCTTGTATTCGGTGAGTAAATTCGACCAGCAAGAACCAGCATGTGCAACGAAGAGGTGGAAATTAATGTGGGAATTATAAGTTGTGTGAAGAAGTGGTCTATGTTATCATCCGTAAATGCCCTTAGAAGAGTGTACATAGTTTTATCATCATGTCCAGTTTATCCTGTCCAGTTCATTCAAAATTGAACAAGGTTTGCTTTGGAAACAGAGCATGCACTATATTGTATGGAAATGGGATGTATAGAAAATTATTTTTTCAATTGTAATTTTGTTTCTTATTGCTTATCTACCACGAAACTAATTTTTTCCCACAGAGTAGTTTATCTTATGAGGTAGGGTACAAATTACAAAATGCTTAAATTCTTCCAACTTCAAATGCTAAGACTTCACAATCTTCACTATATAAGTCCTTGCAAAAATTCCATAGATTTCAATAGTAATAATACAATAGTATTCTCTCAGTTTGGTTTAAAAACGCTTTAATTTTCTTCTTCGTTTTTGTTCCGAGGGCTCTAAAAACTGGCAGACCGTTTCAAGGAGCTTTTTTTTTGTGTGAAACTTGGTCATAGTCCTCTTCAGGATCACAGTCCTCTACTCTTCTTCAGGGTTCAGAAAGGGAAATTTCGAACCAGGAGCTCGGAGAATCACGTTATGGTTTGCTCCGAGGGCATGGATGATCGGCTGAAAACAGTGGAAAAAAGCAAAGCTATCTCATTCTCCAAGTGGTCAATCACTTGAACAACCCGGGTGATTCGTCGTCGAATCAGACTTCGATACAGTATGGGTCGAAGGCCCTGCATAAGAATTGATATTGCATGGTTTCCCAGCTGTGTCCTGCAACAAATTAAAAGATCAGGAAAGCTACGAATCCCTTAATCATGTACATATCGATTGACAAAATATATATTATCGAACCAATGTGTGTAACCAATGCCCGAACCAATGCTGTCTGCCAGTTCATTGATAGGGAACATTGCCAGGCCAGCGGAATCGATCATGTACGTCATCTTCATCAGGATGAGAATCGTGACAAAGTTTGAATTGAATATATATACAATAGATCGATATCTAATCTGGAAACTAGAATGAGGTTGTAATTAATTAAGACAGTGCCAACTCACTTGCAAATCTCGCAATCATAAAGCCCTGTCTCAAGAAGCCTTTGAGGGAACCATTTCCTAATACAGGATTCATGTGCAAGGCCGCTGTCCCCTAAACACATGCAACCCAACTGAACAACTGGATCATCGTCGGAGATTTGCTCCTCAAAACACATCCTGCGCCCCAAATCCACACCACCAATTGCAACTCATTAATTTCAGTCTCATTGAACAACATTGTGGACCATATCTCATTAATTTCTTCTAGCTATCAATCAGCGGGTCGGGTCGATCACCAGTGTATTCAATCATGGCATTCTTTCAATACTCAAAATGAAAGACTGGGAGTTATTAAGAATAGCAGACTCTAATTAAGTTTGATCTGAATGAATAAATGTTTTACAGTCTCATAGTCTTCCTAGAACGTCGATTTCGTTAAATTGGTGGCATTCCAGTTCTTTGACACGTTTCAGGATACGCTACCTGTCCTAGTTTGTGGCCCGAAATTAGACCTTTGTGAAAATTGCGCCAATTTAACACAAAATTGACGATCTAGACAGTAGACCACAACATCTTGTACACGGTATAACATGATTTCTAATTTAGGCACTTCATTTCACACAAAAAGATTCTGAAAATGAAATATTCTAAAATGGTTCAGACTCTTTCCAATACTTTATGAATAATTGAGGATTACAGTTGAACTGTTGAACAAAGCACATCTACATCATACGTGTAACTAAAAGGATTTCATGTAGACCCGACAGGTCCAATAAGAACTACTGATTCCAGTTCTGAAGCAACACCTAAAATATGTACATCAGAAAACTAACGAGAAAACATCGTTAAACTTAAGTCCAAGACCTTGGCACTTTTTAAGGCAAATGGACTTTCTGAAACATGAATCTACATAATTCAAATCTTAGCACTTGGTGTTTGCACGGATGACTGTCACAGTTTCTGGATCCCTGAAACTTGCAACCCCAATTATTTTGACTAAAAATATCAACATAAAAGAAGATATTCTTCACGTGCTTGCATCAAGTAACATGCATGAGTACATGACTTACCTGCATTCTTTACATGGGACTAGAGCTGGCAAACTATCAGGCTGGGTCTTCTCCACAACGAGTGAAGCCTCCGTGGGAGAATGGTTCCCGGAATAGTCTTCTTCAGGGTCATCGTCGTGTTGCTGGCAGCTTAGACATGAGCCCATCGTATTGGAAACGGAGAAGGTGCACAAAGGCACACGAGTACTAAAAATATACGAAACTTAATGCAGTTTCTATGCTTCTTCTTCAGTCCAAATTAATTACTAGAAGGGTCTATTCACTCGTTGAATAACAGAGGCCGGACTACAAATGATTATGTTTGGGCTGGAGCTTGGTTTGGGCTTTATACTTCAAGGATCTCCCATCTCCATGCCGAGGCTTTGAACTTTCAAACTTAAACCCAGACCTCGAGGCTTGGAAAACACAATCACTGGGGTGACTATTTGCTGCTTTGACAGGAGCATTTGACAGGAAGATGATCGCCATTAATATTAGTTAGAATTATGGCAGATATTAAAAAACTGGCCCTTTTTCAGAAGTCTCAGACATAGCTATGCAAATCCTATTGGCTGATTTTGCTTATGTATAGTTTTTAGAGCTGTATGCACTTGAATATTCCTATTAACTCACTTCAAAACTCGCCCCTTCACAAATTAAGTAATTAACATGCTCATGAGGCCATAACATTGGCTTCGTTCATCATCTTCGACATTCCTAGGCATCTTTTGGTCCCCATTTAGTTTTATATTGGCAAATCCACTTCATTAAGATTTATGTAATGTGAGGATTATGCAATGTGAGGATTATGTTCCACGAGTGTCATTCAATACCCTTTCAATTTCTCCTAGTGTTGAGCATCGATTCACCTCTGCAATTCGAGAAGGGTGAGATTGATTTCGCTATACTTTCGAAACCCGGTGGATGGTTCTGTGAACTTCTAGCTACGGCCGGTTTGACATGATGATAATATCTTGCAACAATAAAACCGGCCTCAAATGCGACCACATATGCACACTCATGCAAACCTCTCACAAGCACACTACACATGTGTGCATCATAAGTAACCCTCAGTCTCATCGGCTTGCTGCAATACTTCTCTACGATGTTCGTCAGTAGGACTGGACGTACAAACGCTGAAGACAGTTACAAGAAGCCACTCCACCCAAGACAAAGATCAGGAGCTGTAGGAAGCACAACTCGAGTTGCCACGATTTGTATCGTTTGTCTATTCCCCTACCCGACCTCTTGAATTGAACATCATCAAGTCATCAAGATCATTTCGAGATGTGAATTGAAACTATCACTACTAGCTTATTAATCCGTGCATCAGTATTGTGTGCTTGTGAAGAAGTCCTAAAGAACATCTCCGTTTAGAATATAACCATGATACATAAATTAAAATCATTCGTGAACAATAAAATAGAGTCCATACAATAGTAGTATCAAAACACATATATTTGCACACGGTCCATTCATACATGGTGATTGCCTAGTCCTCTAATATGCCTAAATTCCTTACCAACTACTTTGATTACTCCAATCCCAACGTGTCAAAGAACTTACAGTTTCTCTCCTACGAGTCTACGACTTGCTAGTCCGCTAGCTCCAATCCGAGCAAACCTTCTCCAAACTGTGAAATTTATAACAGAGATTGATTCTAACACGAATTTGGTCACAGGAAACAACCTTAGACGCATACTGAAGTAATACTCAGGTCACAAGATGCATGTCAAACAGTGCTCCATACATTTCGAAATTCCAGCTGCATGTGACTGTAATATTTCAAACCTTTATTCGTTTCGGCCATTTGTGCAAGGCCATTCATCCTGTACAAGCCACCAGCTTCCATGTAGCTAGCCAGCACATGCAAGAGCTAGGTCACCGTGAATGAGTCTCAATTGCAACACCAGCTAACCGATTCATCGCTAAAACATATCCTTATTATCCGACCCACCGCTCTAGTTCGATTCGATGACTTAATTAATTAACCTGACACGCAAACTCTCTACATAATTAATTAAGCTGACCGAACCATTGCTTATTCCCTTCCGGAGGTACCCTAACCACAAAATTCATGATCCTTAGATCATCACCAGAGCTACCAATTGCAGGAACGTACACAAAACTTGAATTGGCCGCCATGCCAAAACTACAGATGTACAAGAACTAAGTCATGACTAAAACCACGTACTAGCTACATACTCGTCATGACTGTCGTCAAACCCAAATAGGGACGACGGATTCCTTGCCGTCACACTTAATCCTCACCACCTTCATTCTCTTACCATTACTCGCAGGCGCAAGTCCGTAAGGAGAAACCCCCAAAATCGCCTTTGTCCAATTCTCCGTCTCATCTCCAGCTTGAGCAATGACCGTGGCTGCAGTCCGGCTTGCAGTACGCCGTTCAGCATCGACGACGTCTCCGAGCACCAGTCCTGCAACACGTGTGGTTGGAACTGGACCCCGAACTGCTGGAATCCCTCGAAGCTCGACGGATCTCACGACTGAACTCTGGAATGGACTCTGAACTGGACTCAACCGCTGCTCAGACGTCGGAATGCGAGGCAGTCCGAGAGCTCCAGATGTTGGACGCGCCAAGGTCCCGGCTGCTATGGTCCGCGCTTCCGTCCCAGCGCAGGTTGCTACGGACCATGCTCCCGTCCGTGCGTCGGTTCGAACGCAGGTTGCTGGAGTTTCCGGAGTCTCCCGTGCTCCGGACTGGCGAGTCAAGCGCTGGCTGCGGCGAGGACTGCTTCGTCGGGCTAGTTCTGTGCGGCGATCTGCGGCGACGACTGCAGTCGAAGTTGTGCTTGTTTGCCGCGGCCTCACTACTCGTGGTGCTCGAATCTTGCCTCCGAGGGTGAAGAATTCTCCGCATCCCCGCGGGCCCTTGCACTTGTAGCGCGGCTGATCTATTTTGTAGTTGTTGAGGTACATGAACTTGATGTCGGCTGTGCTGTTGCAGCGAGGGCAGATCTTCCTGATGTTGACGAGGTGCGAGGGCTCCGGCGCCATGGCGGTCGACGGCGAGCTATCTAGCTAGATAACTACAGCAGCTCAAGGAATTCGCACAACCGGAGACGACAGTACGTGCAGGCAGGAAGAGAATGATCGATCGAAGAGAATGGGAAGGAAGAAGTGGGATGAGACGGGGAATTTATCTAGGAATTGGCAAGATTGGTGCCCTAATGTGAACTTGTTGGATAAGATCGAGCCGTGAATGTGCACTTCATCGGGACAGCGCGGGCCACTCTTCCCACAACATTTACCAGTCGTCGGTGGAGAGAACCAACCCCAAAACATTAGAAGAGTTTTTGGGGTCCAGAAGCCTGTTTCCCGCAGCGACGGGAACGGCCCGCTGTCAGAATTTTTTTTTTCATAAAAAAAAAATTTAATCTCCAAATGCAAAAAAATTAAAATTAAAATTTTAAAAAAATTTAAAATTTAAAATTTAAAATTAAAATTGAATCAATGACGTGGCAGGGTCTCGGCCACATTAGACCGCTGAGCTGAATGTGTTTCCTGCGTTTGCAGGTTGTGATAATTCACAGACATCTAGAGGCCCCAAAAGTCTTCTAATGCATCTCTTTCCCTAACCCTACTAGGCTACTAGATAGATACTTCAAGAATATTTTTTGGTAAGAATATATATTAGGAAAATCAATGTGAGGTGTTGCATAATTCTTAGACACTTCAAAATATTCTACAAAGTTGAAAAGTTGAAAATAGAGGACACATAATTACGCTATAAAACTCTTTTTAAACAGACACCTTTGAAATACAAAAATAGTGGTTCAACTCTCACAAAGAAAATGGGGAATGGTTACCTCCAAATTAAGCTTTGGGGTTGTAGCTTAATCCCCCCTCCTCCCAATTTTTTTTTTTAAACAAAAATTTTAGGGTAGTCAAACTACAACCCCCAAGTTTGTATTAGGGGATAACGCCTCTCCGATCTCCCTGTGTCTATCTTACTACCTTAAAGATCTTTTTAGCTTCCATCTTGAGACTAAGCATATTGTACTTTGGGATGAATGAAGGTATCGGTTCAAGGTTCAAATATCATAGATAGAACAAAATGGAAAGTAGAAGCATAGTTGTCATGGTGGACGGATGGACTGCTGGTCCATTCGGTAGAGATGCCACCCGTGTGATGTAGTCATTGTGTAGTTGACTATCTATGAAGATAAAAAAAAGCTAACGTGGACTTACCTTAATGACACATGGCTACCAACTCAAAGTTAGAGAGTGGACGCAAAGTTGGGGTGCGGACGTAGAGTCAAGCGTAGACGTGACTTGAGGTTGGGTGTGGACCTTAGGATGGGTGTAGATGCAAGTCGGGACTAGGTGCGGACATTGGGATGGGCGTGAACACAAGTCAAGGCAGGGCGTGGACGCATAGGCAAGGACTCAAAGGCGGCATGGTTGTCATAACGGGCAAGTTAGGGTCATCGGACTGGACGGTCCGGACGGCTTTAATTTTGTAACTTGTGCAATTTTGCGGAATGACACGTTACCTCATCCACACCCTGATGATCTCGTCCGCGCCCAGCATGTTCCTTAATCCACATGGCATCCACGTGGCCTATTTTTCCGTTATCAGAAAGTCAACTATGTGTTGATTGTATCGGACGGGCGGGACCTCTAACGGACGGGCGAATCGGACGGACGAGTGAACCGGACGTCCGTCCACTATAACAACCATGAAAGGCGGGAATAGAATTTCTTTTTTCATTTTGTAATTGCAATTTGAGGAATTATGAGGCCTATTATACACTATTGGAAAGGTCTTTAAAATACCTTTCCAATGATATACTTCATACCCTTAATCTTTCAAAATTGTCATAAATTTTTTTTTAAAAAATTTGCTTACACAATGGAATATATAAGAACAATTGAAGACATAGCAACAAGAATGCAGGCATGGGCATAGAAGCTTGGACCTGCTTAAGTCCGTGCCCAATCCATTAAAGTCTGTGCCCAACCTACTTAAGTTTGCACCCAACCTTGTTTGAATCTACGCCTAGCCCATTAGTGTCCACGCCCGGCTTGTTTAAGTCCGCGCCCAGCCCATTAGTGTGTGCGCCCAATCTACTTAAGTCTGTGCCCAAACATTCTTAAGTCCCCGCCCAGTTCATTAGTATTTGCTCCCAAATATGCTTAAATCCCCGCCTAGACATAATTGAATCCTCACTTTGTTACTGTGTCCCCCTTTCGATCCAACAAGGTCCACGCCTTTACATCGACGCCCAAGTGTTCTAAAATCTCATAGTTTAAGAAGAGAACTTTGAATCCTTGAGCTCATATCCTTGCATGTGCAACCAAGAGTCCTAAAATCTCATGAGTTTAGAAGTCAACTTGGAGCCTTTAAGTCCCCACCTTTGCATCCGCATCCAAGTGTCATAAAATCTTTTAGTCCTCAAAGTCAACTTAGAGCCTTTAAATCTGCATCTTTGGTTCCAAGCCCAAGAGTCCTACAATCTCATGGTGTGAGGAGTGAACTTGGAGCCCTTGCCTCCATGCCAACACATCACTAGCCCACCCTTACATTTGCACCCATGCATCCATGATGTTCAATGGGTAGATTAAGTCCGCACCTAGTCCATTAGCATTTGCGCCTAACTTGCTTATGTCCATGCCCAGCCCATTAGCATCAATGCTTGACCTGCTTAAATGTATGCCTAGACATTCTTAAGTCCCCGCCCAATTCATTAGTATCCCTGTCCAACATACTTAACTCTCCTCCTACACTTTGAAAGTTCTCGCCTAGACATGACTGAATCCACACCTTCAGTATGAAAGTCCCCTAGATTCACTTTAGTTTCTACCTAGATTTGTTTAAGTCATCTATAGCCTATATGATCCAATTAAATCCCCACTCCATTAAAGCATCTTGGCTAGGACCTTACAGTTGTCATCAATAGTTTCCAAAGTGATTTTAAAGCCCTTATTTTTAGGTCTCAACATTCGTACCTAGACAATAAGCCATCTAGAAGTACATAAAGGTATCCTATTCAACAATGAAATCAAGAAAATATCGTAGTCTTTTCCAAAATTGTTTTATTTTTAATTGTAATTCCAAATCTTGAATAGTATATCTTAAAATCCCAAACTCTAAACCCTCTTTCTTATTTAAATAATTAAATTAGTGTATGATTGTAAAGAAGTGAGCTTTGCTTGAGAAAGAAAATAAATAAATGGTTGAATGGTCCCACAATTAATCCCTTCTTTCCTATTTGAACAATTAAATTGGCTCATGCTTGTAAAGAAATTACCTTTTGTTGTAAAGGAAAATAAATAAATAGTTAAATGGGCCCACAATTAATCCCCTCTTTCCTATTTATACAACTAAACTAGCTCATGCTTGTAAAGAAATTACCTTTGGTTACAAAGGCAAATAAATAAATGGTTGAATGGACTCACAATTAATCCCCTCTTTTCTATTTAAACGATTAAATTAGCTTATGCTTGTAAAAAATTACCTTTGGTTGCAAAATAAATAAATAAATCATTGAATGAACCTACTAATCATTCTCTCTTTTTATTCAAACAATCAAATTGGCGTATGCTTGTAAAGAAACTACCTTTAGTTGCGAAGGAAAATAAATAAATGGTAAATGGACCCACTATTTTTCCCTTTTTTCCTATTTAAACAATTAAATTGGCTCGTGCTTGTAAGGAAATTACCTTTGGTTGTAAAGGAAAATAAATAAATGGTTGAATGAACCCACAAATAATCCCCTCTTTCCTATTTAAACAATTAAATTAGCGTATGCTTATAGAAAAATTACTTTTGGTTGCAAAGGAAAATAAATAAATGGTTGAAGTGCCTCCTTCCTAATCCATGTGTCCAATTCAATAGTTAACTTGGAAAATCTTTATTAGAAAATTAAATTTTTTATTTGGAAATAACCCCATGCTTTAAAGGAAAAAAAAATAACTTGTTCAAGTGCCTCCTTTTTAATGCCTTGTATGCAATTTAACAATTAAATTGATAAATGCTTGTTAGAAAATAAACCCAAGCTCCTTGAAAGGAAAAAAATTATGGTTGATGTGACTCCTTCCTAAATCCTCATGTTGAGTTCAACAATTAATTTGTCAAATCTTTTTTAATAAATGACTTGGATTTCTTACAAAAATTGGTTCAATTGCCTCTTTTTTAATCCCTTAGGTCTAGTTTAATAATGAATTTGACAAATCTTTGTTAAAAAACAACCTCGTGAGCTCTAAAGGAAAAAAAACTAATTATTCAAAGGCCTCCCTTCTAATCCACCTTATCCAATTTGGCAATTAAATTGGCAAATCCTTGTGAAGAAATAATTCAGTCTATTTTAGGCTATGAGAATGTAAATTTTTTCTTCAACTTGTTTACAAACTATATGACATCAAATTTTTAATGTGGCTAATTAATATTCAAGTACATGATGATTTGAAAGCAATGCAGATATGAGCTGCCAACAATAAAATGTAAGCTATTTTGAATGGGAAGGAAGAATCCTATGTCAAATTCAATGTGAAAGGCACAAGCAAATCCTAGGTCTACCTTGAAGTTTGTTGTTTTTGTCCCTCTTGATAGTGTTCTTGCCCCAACCATTAGTGTTTCTGCCCCTCCCAATAAAGTCCCCGCCCTAACTGGACAATGTCCTAAATGTGACTAATTAGCGTCTTTGCCTTGATCAATTAGTGTCCATGCCCTAACCATATAGCGTTTGTACCCTGACCAATTTATATAGCGTCCGTTCCCTGACCGAATTATATAGTGTTTGTACCCTGACTGATTCATATCCGTGCCCTAACCGAATAGCGTCTACGCCTTGACCAAATAGTGTCCGTACCCTGACTAATTAGCATTCATGCCTTGACTCAATAGTGTTTGCACCCTGACTAAGTAGCATCCACGCCCCAACTCCAACATAGACTATCATGTCATGTAGTAAACGTAACTCATGGTAATTTTTTTTTATTTAACAAAATTTGAAGCCCCAAATTCTAAAAGCCGTCCAATAGACCACTCATCTATCTATCTTGTCCGGTGACCCCAACTTGCCTGATGTAACAACCCTGAGTGGAAGGTGGAGCTTTTGGATAGATATTCTTTTATTAGAGAGTGATTTAAAAATTGGGTACATTAATGTTTCACACACATTGATCCTTGATTCTTCACAAACACAAGGAACATTTTTAATGTCTTATGTAGGCACTGTAATGGAAATTCCTTGTGACAACTGCATTTTTTTTAACCTTTTTTAATAAAATGTAGGGAATGTGGCTATTATACGAAAAGATAAGATAGGGAATTTTATTAAGGTCGAAAAAAATTGTGCATTTTTTTGTGTTATTTGAAGAATTCCCACCTCCAATTCAATTCATTCTATGAAATTCAATATTCAAGAGTATAGATTTATGCCTTTGAAATCTAATTTTAATGTAGATCTAATAAAAATATAATCAATACTATTTGTAGATTTTAGAGCCTCAAATCTAATTGGTATGTAGATTTTGAATTTCCAAACTCATTGATTTGTACATTTCAAAAATTAACTAGAATATACAAACTTTAGGAATGATAGATTTTTGTGAATAGAATTCATTGTCTCAAAGATGGACAACTTGCAAGCTTTATATGCCCAACCTCAAGGTACCTTTGACAACCAATATGATGGAATTATTGTATCTTGAAAAATCTACCAAAGATTAGATAGAAATAACATCGACATGTAAGAATGTAAGATGTGTCAATGTTGGTTGTAAAGTCTACCAATTTAGATTGCACATGATGATGGGGGATTTAAGGAGAATTAATAAAAATCATTAGAAGAAATTTGAGGCCTCTACGAGGCCATTTCAGTTCTGTTCTTGATACTACTGGCTGCTATTAGGCCAACAATTACAAAAAAATTCTAAAAAAAAGAAAGTTTGGTCCTAAAATGCAAAAAAAAATTCTAAAAAAATTATTATTCAAAAAAAAAGAATAATAATGATGATGATGTGGCACTCTCTCGACCACGTTGGATTTGCATTTCCGTAGTAGTTTCAGCATTCCTAGAACCTAATAACTCGTAGTCTTTTAGAGGCCCCAAATTTCTTCTAATATCCTTGCACAAAAAATCTGACAACTTTTTTCAAAGAAAATTCCAAACAAGTCTATTGCGAAGGTAAGCCTAAGGGTAAATGCAAGATTGACCAGTCATTTTCGTTGCATTATGATAATACTCACGGGTTTTTTTGGAAGTACTTTATAATTAGAAAAAAACATTGAAAAATTGTGAAAAATATATTTAATGTATACACCTCTAAAGAGAAGCTATTTTAGGAAGGAAATGCATAGAAAAATTCTCTAAATAAGAGACCTAGAAAAGTGCAAAATCTCATGAAAATTAGTACTTCAATGACATTTTAATTTGTAATAAATAGGAAAAAAAAAATTTCAAAGAAACAAAAAATTGGCAATTTAGGAGCACTTCACGGAAAAGAGATTTCAACAAAAGGATGATCTTGAAACCATTTTCTATGTTCATAATTGTGCTCGCAAAGGAGCCCTATTTGCATGAATGTAGGGGACATAAAATAATATTTTTTAAGTTCCTTTTGGTAGGTACATGTCTCCCAACATCTCTCCAGTTTGAAAATAGCCCACACAAATTTCAGCTTTAAATCATTGATTCTAGGTAGTCCCTAGTATTAAGAACCCCTAATCCGCAAAGTGTGACAAATTAGCTAAATTTAAATGAATAGTTGCAAGAAAGGGTGTTCGTTTATTGTAGCGTTTTGCTGAAAATAGACTTTTTGCAGCACAATACTATGAGTACTATGAAACAGAACAATTTCAACCATTGATAAAAAAAATTAACGACTAAAAATATTGTTTTGAATACTATGAGAACTTATAAGTACTGAAATATTATTGTTTGACAAAAAAAATAGATTGTCATAGAAAATGGATACAATGAAGTATAAATTAAAAATAAATAAAAAATCATGAACAAAAAAAATCTAAAAATTTGTCATTTGTAAAGACTTGATGGTAATCAAATTTCATCAAAAAAATGAAGCCAAAACCATCTTCACTATTTAAAAGTACACACACAAGGGACCCCTATTCACATGCATGTAGATGCCATAAAATAATGTTTTCTTACGGGTTTTTTGGTGGGCACATGCCTCTTTAGTGTGGGAACATTCCACTAAAATTTAAGCTCTACATCATTAGTTATGAATACTCCACAATACTAAAAAACCCTAAACTGCAAAGTCGACAAATTAACTAAATTGGAATTTTATTTTTAAGAAATTTTCGGAAATTCTTAAAAAATAAGAATCCTCTTTATGAACAAGTTGGTCATCTTCAATAAAAAATTCAAATATACTGGCTTCATTTCCAAATGTTATGGCCAAACTAAACTCTGCAACTCAAAGTGTGATGGAAAATAGGACCACCCTTTCTTGAAACTACCCAAATATAAAGTTATTTTTGAAAATTTCTAAAATATAAGTGCTCTAATTACTGTCTAGTTATTCATCTTAAAAGAAATTCATGTACATTGGCTTTAATCTACAATTTAGATTATGATTGATGACAACTCGAAAACTACAAGTGCAACACAAAATAGGACTAGTGTTTCTTGCAATCACCCCTAACAAGTAGCATTAGATTCTAAAATTGTATAAAAATATGTTGAAATAGCATTGCACATATTAATGTAAATTTTATCTATGGTGTAAAGGTGTAAAGGTGTTTTTTTGGGTTTTCACATGACTAGTCCAACCAATTGGTAGAGAGTGTGATTTTTAGAATCGGTTGCATAACTCAATACGGTTTTACATAACATTGTAAAACCAACTACTTCCTTCCCTCAAAAATCCTAGGACAAAAAAAAAACTTCTTCTAAGGACAACGAATTCACGATTTAAATTGCTAATTTTGATTGGTCATATTGAAAAAAATATAATTTACATGAAAAATCTTTATATCAATAGATCAAGTGAAGAAAATAACATATTATGGCTCAATTTTTAAATAATTTGAAAAAATAGAAATCCCAATGTTAAAACTTTAAAACTACCATAATGTTACAACTTACAAATATATGTGGCCAGAGACCGGTTTCTTTTGTCTTAAAAGGGTTAATATATGAGCTTTGGGATTTAACCCTATTTTGAGTGATTCCAGTAAAGTCTTCCATTTCATTTATAGAAGAAAGAAAGATCTTTTTTCTCTCTACAAGTTGTAGGCTTATAGTATGTACATCTCTTTTTCCAATTGTCACTTCTGTCCAAGTCAAATGACCCTAAACAATTGTATACCTTTAGAGAAAAATGGGGTCTCAAGAAGGTCGTTAGAGCTAGCTAGCCTAGTAGTGTCTAACATGGCTCGTTAAAATCCAATTTTTTTCAAATAATACTTCTTTCAATTTTTACTCTTGGATCAACTCTAGTAGACCTATACTTCTACAGACTACAGAGTCCCCATTCCTTTTCTAATGCATTGTCATTGTGCATGCGCAAGAAGATAGATGCATATGCTAAATTTTTAAATATAATTCAAAAAACAAAATTCACTCTTCCTTTAAAAAAATCTTATAAATCTTGTTCAAAGAAATTTGATCCAATGAAAAATAAGTTTGAATTTAATTCAAATAATTTGGAACTCAATTCTATGCATTCTATAAAACCGTATTCTATACATGTACTCTAGGTCACTAGATGCAATCATTCTATAAAGATCCATCCTAACCCTCCAAGTGTAACAAGTGTTTAATTTTAGAAATTATAATGCATAGATAATTAATCAAGTTATCAATTGACGTAAAAATGCAATACAAATCAATAATTGTAAATTTTACATCACAATCTATAATATACCAAAAATTAAATAGACATGAATGGATTTTGGTATTCAAAGGGACTAAAACAAGGATATAACATGTGTTGAATTAATAAGCCTAAAGTCTACAAATTATAAAGATTTCTTTGAATCAATATAATATGAAGTAATTTTCACTTATGTACTTTATACTTGATGCAAAAGCTCCATGTATTGCTTATACATAATGCATACCTTTGCTTAATTGTAATGTCCTTTTTTCTATTGATTAGAAACAATAATTATTAAAGTGTACATTTTTTTGAGAGCCATTGGTGTGAGAGGGACATTGAAATATCAAATAATTTATTATTTATGCTATTGAAACTTGACTAAAATCTAAAAAACAATCGATACATGGAATTTTAGTATGAATTAGATTGTGTAACGATGTTTATAAAGGAGTTATTTAAACCTTAAGGAGAAAAATATGAAAAAACTTAGTCAAAATTCATTAGTTAAATTCTATATAATTAATAAATTTCAAGAATTTGGTAGTTTTTCCATATAATAATCTACATTTTTGACTTATTTTCATTTTTAATAATTAAAAATATGAAAATAAATTTTATGAGAGTTTTCCAATGAAGTTCTTTATAGATTTCAAAATTTTGGTAGTTTTTCCATATAATAAAAGTATATAAAAATAGTGAAAATAGCGATGAAGTGAAAAACATCATTATATATTGGAGTACTTTTTGAATTCAAATTACGAAATATTGAATAGGAAAATTTCTAAAGGATTTAATTTTTTCAGTCTATTTCCCTCAAAAGTTTCTAAAGTGTACAAATTTGAATTTTTTGAAAAATTCAAATTAGAACAAAAGGTGGATGATAGGACTACACTCTATTAGTTGCATTTAAAATCAAGACCTATGAGAAAATTTGATATTTTACTTTGAAAAATGACTCAAGCACATTTGCAATGTCTTTTATGGATTAATGTGTCAGTTCATTATACTTATAACAACAAAATAAAGAAATTGAAATGATTAAGAAGAATTAAGAACACAAACAAATTCATTTTGTTTGAACATTGACTATCATATTTTTTTGGGTGATTATTGCACCAACATAGGTATCCTTGTTACTTCTAAACTTTAATAAGGTGGTGTACTCATAGATTTTTTGGCAAATTTTGACCTACACAAGTGAAAGATATTAAATTTTTAAAAGCATTGCCACTTTAAATAATCAAAGAAATTAAGAAAATAGCTAAACATCAGATTTGCACATAATAGGACACATGGCATATAGAATTGTTTCTCATAGTTCATTTCACATGTATCAATATTCTTGTGAGACTAATATGGTGCCAATGAATCTTGTCCTTGCAAAAATTTGTGCTAACAAACTTGTTTCCCATAGTTCATTTTACATGTGTCAATAATGTAACCAAACTCTCCATATCCAAAGACACAAGAAAATGGTTTTAGAAATTCAAATATTCCTTCTCTATACGACATTACAATATTACACTCATAAATGCAAGCAACATCCAAGACAAATTTCTCAATCACATAATCCTCCTTGGCTATACCTTTACAAATGCCCTAATTCAACACATTGCAATTGCAAAGCAAAATTGTACCTAATCCTACTTTGTCTACACAATACCCCTTTCCTAGCAACTCCACTACACTCACCATCTATACAACAACTAATATAGTACATTAAATTTACATAAAATAATGACAACAATCCCTAGATAAAGTTGTACAATAAAGCTCCACAAATACCAATCCCTAATACAAAGGATATGAGACAAATGACAGATTCCTAGATGAAGTTGTTCAACAAAACTCAACAAATACCAATCCCTTAGACAAAATATAAGAGACAAAAAATGAATTACACAACCATTACTAGTTAACAAAACAAAAGCCTAAGAAACCACTCACACCACATCCTTTCAAAACATTGCATACTTTCCAAATATCCAAACATGCAAGAAAAAAACACTCAACACAATAATCCAAATTGCAATAAAATACTCCTCATACTCCTCAAAAGATGGGAAATAAAAAATAACCAACCCCCTCATTTATTTGACAATCCACCCCCCACCCACCATCCGCTCAACCCCTACATCTCTCACTACCCAATAAAGTAAACCTACAAAGAAATACACACCTAATACAAGGATTACCTCCTTTATGCATTACTGGCCAAGTCAAATTATAACTTGGATATAAATCGAAATTTGATTGTACAAATAAATTGTCCATATCCTCAGAGAACCAGGCGAAAATATCACAGGGTTGTCTCCTAAAAGAGAAACTTACAGAACACATATCTTACCAAATGACCACTACCAGAATGCTGCCAACAGTTTGTGTCATATGTTGTCACAAAATTGCCGTTTGTCTGTCCTGCATAAGTGACGTCAGTTGCTTGCAATACGCAGCACTCGTTTGTTTTTGTTTTAATCTTTCTTTTTCTTTTTAGCAAAATGCTAGATTTTGAGGTGACCTCCATAACATTCCCCAACCAAACCCTGCAAGGCAAAAGACAAAGAACTTCCAAATTTTAGTAAACCTGAAAACGTTAAACAATTCAATAGCTCAAAAGACAAAAACCAACAATAGACCATCATGCAGTAGATTCAAAGAAGTTTGGACGGTAACATGATAGGAACTCTAATTAGCAGGTTGTCTACACGGCAGCATTGCCTGAGGGTTAAAAGATACGCAATATACCAAATGCTTCTTTCGTTTCTAGCTCACACATTACATTACAAAGTTCATCTATAGGCCACTGGATGTACCTGAACAAAAGGTGTAGTAAGAGTTTCAACAATCCTCCACAGTTGCGACTTGGCAGCAGCTCTTTTCAGCAAACGCATTACCACACACACTTCCTCCAAGTCGCACGCTATCATTTGTTGAGCATATTGATTAAATAATTCTACACAACTTTGAACAACGTTCTGATTTGCTGGTACTGAACGAATACTTGAAAGCTGAGGGAGAAGCGAAAGCATTATAGCAGAGAATGGCTTGAGTTCACATGCCATGTGCTCCGCTAGCACAGATAAGTTGCTAAACTCTGCAGCAAAATTTTAGGAATTAGCCTTGAAAGGAGAACACGGTAAATAGAATCAAAGATGTACTGCGCAAGAGCAATGCAGTCACAAGCAAGTTGTATTTGTATCAGTTTTGGGGCTCACAAGAAGGGAATGAGGGCCCTCACCTGCACCATTGTAGTCCTTGAACAAGTTTATCCACTTGGGTGGCGAGCCAATCCAAAGATCTTTAAGTGATGTTGCATATCCATTGCATTGTACTTGGGGTTCAGACGCCGGCATTCTAGGGGATTTAGGCTTCACTTCTGATTTTACTTCTGATTTAGGTTTAGGAGTTGGTAGGCCATCGGGCTTCTTCACTTGTCGTTTGTACTCTCGTTCAAGCTCCCTTCGCATCGAAAGTGGTAACGCAGCCATCACCGATGGATCTAACTGCAGCCACATGAACCAAACCATTATTGATGTTTGCTACCAAATGTGATAGGAGATCTGTCGGAATTCCCTCGTCATTACATTCTAACTAGACTCCCTCGTAATTTCAATACCTGTGATGCTGGTGGCAATGCCATTATTTCGGAGTTGACTGGAGGCGGCCTTGATGATTCACCTCGCTCAGTCCGAGTCTCAACAAGCATTACTCCTCCACTTCCACTAGTCCTACAACCGTCTTTTAATATTTCCTCACCCAGAAGTGGTTCTGATGATTTCGTTATGTGTGCAGCTTTGGGGAGGAACCCTACGGAAGAGTGCTCTTCTGCAGATTTTCTTGAGACTAGAGGATGGACAGGGAGCTCCCCATACATCTCTTCGATTTCCGACAGGATTTCTGGTGGAAGTGAAGCCAAAACAGAGGGGTCTAACTCAGAGAGTGCAGGCAAGTCTGTTGTTGGTATTGGTGCACGTTTTTTCATTTTTTGTCCGGCCCTCAAAGAACTCTTTGTACTCAAAGCACTGGGTTCTCTAGAATTGGTTGTCTTTTTTATTTCTGCAGATGCGGATGCTGACGGTCCTGCGCGAGGCGGTTGCGGGAGTGCTACTGCATATCAATTTCAGAGAAATTTAAGGAGATCAAGAATAGGTTACAACAACCACGGTGAAGATTCTCAATCTCACACCTTAGACAGAATTCCATTGATTGGGTACATAAACTCGTCGTTCCAAGTCACTTCAGAAACATTGCAGACAAAATTTATATGATTTTAATCTTACATTTTTGAACAATTTCTTCCTGAAATGTTCCATTCTATCAATGTTGGATAAGTGAAAAAAAAAACACATACCTGCTTGCAGAGCAACATTGCGTTCAGCTGATGCAGCTGGCAACATTTTTGAAGCTCCCAGAGCCGGGGTTTCAAAAGGGACACCTTCTGCAGGTCCTACCTTAAGAGGTCTGCTGCTGTTCGGGGTTGTGTTATGACCGGAATTGTGATCGGGAGTGACGCCTTCATTTAGCATTACCTTCGTGGGCTCAGGGGCCAACCATGACTCTATTGCACGCTGTTGACCTTGCCCACCTGCAGCAAGAACACAATGGTCGGAGTAAATGTGACTTTCTGGGACAGTGAAAGAATTATCAGTGGATTTTCTTCAAGCTTGAAGAGCGATTTGATCCGACGGACAATTCGAGGGCCAAAAAAACTTAAGCGCACCTTTCAGAGACTGGCCAGGACTAACTGCTTCAAGTCTTGTGACTTGCAAGCCCACCCCGCGGACCTCACGAACGTCTGCCAGACAATAAACACGTAAATCATTCCAAAAAAATAGAAATACTTTCCTTGAGAGTGGCCCATGCTGATAGTTAAAGTTCAGACATACCGAATCCAAAAGAGTTGAATAGTTGTTTTGCCACGCGAAACAGAACCTCCTGAGAATCTGTAGCATAAGCAACCTACACAGAACAAGTCAGACATTAAATTCCAAGGATCTGAAAGGACGAATCTTTTGACTATGTATATGAGGTTTAAGTGTGGTACCGTTTCTGAACGACTAAAATTGTCACAGATTCCACAACCCATGAACTTGTAGGGTTCCCCAGAGCCTTCTTTCCGCCTCTTCACCTGAACACAAATACAACCATAATGGTACAGTCTTCAGATGAGCATAATGGTGCATGACATTTGACGCAGCAAAGTGAGATCTATAGGATCGCTGAAAAGTCTTTCACACGCAAGACTAGTACAGTACCTTCAAGGTAATGGTACGGCCTTTAGCAACAGCAGTTTGTAAGCGTGTTGCCACCTCTGTGCTCAATGTCACGAGAAAACGTTGAGCCTGACCATTACAGTTCCATATTCTCGTAAGTGAAATATGACCTTCCATAGATAAATGATACAGCCTGGAATGATCAAGATATACCTGAACTACATATGCATCAACATTCTAACGTAGTTTTTCTCATCAAGAGAAAAAAGAGAAAAAAGAAACGTCCACGAAGTTGGATATTACAGAAACCGATGCGTGAGCCAAGTAGAATAAAACCCTGTGAGAACAGATACGAATATGCAAAATACTTACATCATCAAGCACTAGAAACCGGACACCCCAGTTAACTTCCGCACCAATTGACTTACGTTCCTGCAAGGATGTAGATTGCGAACATTCAGCTACTGCACTAGGCATGAAAATCTCTATGTGAATGTTCTAATGTCAAAGCATAAACAGAAATACATTAAGTAAGAATGTACTACGGAAATATAATGCCGCATCTGTGGGTTTGACTACTATCCCTAACATTTCATGTCCAACATTTTCGGGAAGAGAATCCTGTAAAGAATCAGATAGCATATACAATGGCGTTGCTTGCAACTACGAAGCCTTCGGATTTTATTTTTTGCAAGAGAGGTAAGGGCATAAGTGCACATGAACCTGAGCTGGTTGGACCTCACGGGCATCAATTCCTCGTGCATAAGACCACAGCATGTCTCCTGTTTTCACACCGAACTCCCTTTGCAAAAAGTCCTGGACCAAGACCACCATTTCAATCACCCGTAATCTGCAATGCTAAAATATTCAATGATTACACCAGGGTCAGCAGACATCAACCAGGTCATTTACCTTTGATACCCTTCGCAGATCCGGGCACTTGCGGAGGTTGTGAGAATGTAATTTCTCCTTCAACATCCATCCAACACCTGGAAGGTCCTCCACAGCGAGCTCAGCCAAGAATTCCTCCACCTAAATTGCAACCAAGAGAGCAGTTGCATACATAACTTCATCAGAACTACACGACATAGACTATCTTAATTGAAGACAGTCCCAACCCAACCCAGAATGCTCATTAATGCTTAATATACTAAGAATGTCTTCCATTGAAGAGGAGCATGTGGTACGCACGTGGCAGCGAGGTTGATGGCAAAATATGACACCACTCAGCCTACCTTTGTAGGTGCAAGATAATATTGACCGTTTGGCTTAGCTTTCCGTGTGGCCAGACGTGCTAACAACATGTTTCCAGAGACACCTGCACTAGCGGTGCACCGCGTTGTTTCAAAAATTTGGCTCCTTATTATTGATGCAATTTTGCAAGGGTCTCCTTGGTCTGTAACGTCCAAAAAAGCCTCATCACAGCTTACAGCCTGCACACTAGGACAATATAACCCCAAACTAAAAACTCAAGAACTAAATGCTCGTCCACCTAAGATCTCAAAAAAGAAATTCCTGGCAACACACCAGAGCCAGGGTAAACACCAATCTAGGAAGTATAATGTAGTATGCGGCGATATTTCCCGACTACTCTTACCACATTGTGGCTAAGCTTTATTATGCTCCATTAATGAGATTGATATTCCGAAGTGAAAATTAAGAGTTGAAGCAAATAAGTTTCAAGCCCAACAGGATACAGTATCAACACATCGTGTTGATCCATCGACAATGACCAATACAATGTTAATAATGGGAAGACTTAGCGAATGTCATGCACATGTCACACAAACAGAATCAAGATTCAAATAGTGAAACTTGCCTGTACTCTACCACAGTGGTGGTGCAAGATATCATAGACCTTGTCGGCAACCTGATCATCCAATACATAGTGAAGTCTCTGATTAGACCAGCATACCATTCAATAAGGAAAACCACACCAGCAATTATGCGACCCTTCCACCGTCATTTAATTCTGCAGAAGATAGAAAAGATTCAGGTAAACAAAAACTTGATACTAAGATAGCAGTTGCCAAAGCCTAAAACTTATGGTCAAAAGGTCATTGTTAGATCCATGATGCAATACAGAGATGCGAACCTGCTCATAAGCCTCAAAGTTATAGGGAACTATCTCTAGATCTGGACATTTAGCCTTCGCGTTGCGCACAAACATGCCTGCTCGCACCCCTGCAATTTTCAAGACAATCGTTTGCGCGACTTAAAAGAAGGGATAAAGACATAACTAGTACAAGGCAAGATCTATGCATTCATCAAGCAGAAAATCTCATAGTGCGCAAATATCTCCAAGTGCAAAATCGGAAATAGATGCCCATGAGTTGATGCTATGATATTTAATATGTATTGCGTTGTAACTGCTGACCAAAAGCTCTTGCTGGATAATTTGCAGATGATATCTCTCCAGTGCCACGTGCACTATCAGAATGGCACACAGCCACTGGCTTGCCATTTAGTTCAGGCCGATCCCTGACTACCACAGCTACAAAGAAACAATCCTGCGCATGAAATAAAACCGAGTCACGTTGAATCAAGCGATTTCCTGCGACAAGCTATGATACAGAATGATAGAGATGACTGCTCGTGTAGGCACCATATCAATGTGGATGATAGAAGGATCTCCTCCCGAATGGGCTCTAAAACCTTGATGCTCCGGCCCTTCACTTTTCTCATTCTTGCATGTAGATCCATATCGGCTTTGATATCGGTTCCGCCACGTTCCTATAAAATGTAGTCTGGACGACTGCAGATAAACGCCAATTACAACCACCCTTGTCAATTTTGAAAAAATTCTTACAAAAAAATCGCAAATAATCACATCATACAGCTAACCATCCATTACTAAGAAAATTCTAAAGTGCAAAGAGAATTCATCCCTTGATCCGACATAGTGATGCATGTGACTACAACATTGCACGAATTTGTCCACCACTCACCTTGTAATAATTTTGCACAAAATTCTTGTCCCCTAGCGTTGAATGAGTTGTATTAGCATCTGAATATCCACTACTGATTTTTCTATTGTTTCTCCCTGCAACACTAATGCCGACTTCCTCAACACGCGAGTCGAGCACCGTTCGTTTTACAGTTTCAAGGCATTTTTCAGAACTCTCCTCTTTGTTTATTTTCATTCCCTCTGTGATAGGCGTCGCTTCGACCACCGCTATACCTGTCGAATTTCATTCACAACTATCATGCAAACGAAGAAACCTCATAAATCAACCTTAGCACTATGCTACTAAGCGTTTCGTTAGCAAAAAGGGCCACATCCACATAGCAGTATGTCAGACAAATCAATTCTTCACTTGAGATCTAAGATACGCTTGACTACCGTAAAAATCAACTAACATCCGCCCTCACATTTTCATTACAAACCACACACAATTTCTACTAACCGATAAGATCAAATACTCTCTAGACATTTTGAGAACAGTCTAGAATAGCATAATTCAATAAATCTAACGACACTTTGAAATCTTTTTAGTCGCACTCTTTCTTGAAACAGGCTTGAAATCTTCACGGAATATTAGACATTGTGTCTATATGTGGTTGGAGAATCTCTACCTGCCATGATATGAACTGATGTACATTGGCTGCCTAGGGTAAGATTAACAGTACTTCTGAGTGTACATTTGCGAAAATTACTGGGAAGTAATGCTAAGATTCCTGCGAATCATTGCCAATAGGACTGGAAGCAGATATAATACCTACAACAATGGTCTTAGTATCAAATGTAAAATATAAAACAGACGACATCCCTGGGTATTTTCAAACTAAAATTGCGTGGGTATATTTCAAAATGTTTCACTCAGACGAAGCCTTTAAAGGATCTGATACTAACCTTGTGAAGAAAATGGCCCTGGTTTCTCCGTTGAATATACATTTTCGAGAGGCAATAGCTCCAGTCGAGGTTTTGTATCCCCTTCAATGGCGTTCTCTTGCGTTTGACTACTATCCCTCCAATCAAGAGGAAGAGGATTATGAACAACTTTAGGATTCGAATATGATGATTGTAAAGTACGCTGATTTGGATTTTCTAATGCAATTCTTTGAAGTTGATACGGTGCCCCTGCATTTCGCACAATTATGGAAGTCAAAATCGTGAAAAGACTGATCTTTCACTATTCCCACAAGATAAAGCAATTATGAAACGTAAATGGCAACAACACAATTTCTAATTGTCATTTACGGTTTGAACTCTGCTCGAGCTCAAAAATAGAGATGTGAAACACTAATCAAACGACCTCGAAAACACTATAAAGGGCTCCCTTACAAGATAGAACTCGGCCTGCAGTTATGCTATCCACAACCCATTCTGGTTTTACTATCGGCAATCCTCGACTTAGAGACCTGCGGATCAGATGTCAGACTTGCTCCGTTTGTTGAAAATAGGAAAACAAAGCGAAATTCAGTACAATATATCAGCGCCGTGACTCAAAATTAAACAAGTGAACCTCTTACATACTTACTAAACAGTCACAGGTGCAGATCGAGGACAAATCAGAGGAATTCAACGAGGCAAAGCCTCATAAAATATTACACACCTTGGATTTTTAATTTTACTATCAGGTAGAGTGCTGCATATTATGTGAGTAACAAGGTCCCTTCTAAAGTAATTTTCGAAAACACCCCCATACTGGAGCATCAGATGTCGTAGCTCCTGCAAAGAATACACAGTAAAGTTCCAGTATGGCACATGCCCTGTAGAAATCGAAACAATCAGAAGAAATAATCAGCTGTGTTACTGAACTTGACGACTTTGTCAAACGTTAGTGGGCCGCAATGATAATATTCGGGTAAAGTGGTTCGGAGGAAGTCATAAGATGCACAGAATGAAATACATTCATTATAACATTATTTGTTCATAAGATACACAGACAAATCTGAAGAAAAAACTGGTAGCCAGACATATGCACTCAGGGAATAATATGTACAAGCATGCCAAATGTGGCAGAGGGTGCAGAAGCTCCCAGATTTCAAACCTGATGGGAAGGTATGGTAAAACCATCCACCCAGATAGAGATTCCGTTGAACAAGCGTGACTTGGATGAGATATCACTAACTACGATTTGCCCTTCCTTTGAATGTAGCGCTGCAACTGCAGCTGTTGCACCACTGAAAATTGGCATACCAGAAGGAAAACAGCAAACAAAAGTTTCAATTGGAGTAAGCCAAAGATATAAATTCTTTTGTTACCATACAGCAAGAGTTTTGTTGACACTGTAAAACGTCTCAACCTAACACCATACAGAAATAGTAATACTTCTACCTTCACGAACTTTTAGCATAATCTTTCTTCATAAGAGTTGGAAACAATAAGAGTGGATGAACAAGACCCACAAACATACACTGAATCTAAACCCCATTGAAACAATAGAAATAAGGTAGGGGCAACCTACATACCTGAGGAGTTTATTAGAAGAGTCTCCAATATACTGCACGTTTAGCTTACGGCGCTTCTCAGCCATGTACCTGATTATCATCAATATGAACCGAAGAAAAATCATCGAAACAGTGTTCTCAGATGACATTAAACTACTGACTTTGTTAGCTCTAAATATTCCTAAATCACGAACAAATCAGCCAAATCAGCCAACTACTCGTCGAGATAAACTTTAGCCCTTGCATTTGTTCCTGATAGTTGCCAAAGCAGAAGGAAATCAAAGTTCCAATAGCAAATCCATCATACAAAAAATCCACATCTGACGGGTCAAAAATCAAGGAGAAAATTCTATAAACCTGCCAAAGTCGCTAATGCTCTCGGGATCTTTCTCTCGAATGCTGCTGATTCTTGCAGCAGCGACGGATTGCGCCCCCCATCCCATGCCACGCGGGACATTGTCTACTTTCCTCTTTTTGAGTGATCCGTCTTCCTTCTCATTCGTGTCCTTCACCGTCTCTTCCCCAGCCATATCCGCGCGACTTCCTATCTCACAAACAGGCAATGAGGTTGCCATTTAGGGTTCCAATTACCAAGAGAAGATCGAACTATTTCAACTCGTCCCCCATTTTCCCACTGAACTCGGATTCAATTCTCTGCCAATCGCCACTTCGGATCCAGCACAATCTCACAATCAAAGAATCTCGTCCGCATGTTGTCGCCAGCTAACGTCACCAATTTCAAAATCAAATCTCATCCTGTAATTCATTAGCGACTTCCTCGATTCCTCCCCTACTGCAATGCCATACTATGCAATGTGCAATGCGACTGCTCCACACAAATTCATAGCCGTGGCAGAAAACGCAGCTCAATCAATAGTAAACAAATTTGATCAAGAGCACGTCTGAATAATTCCGCGCACCACTCCTCAACGACCTCAGAACCGGTATTCTCCGTCATTATCAAGAATCAAACGAAAATTTCTTCAAAAAAATCTCATTCGCATATGTCGCTAACCGCAACATCAAAATCTCATCCTCTAACACACAAACGACAATCTCAAATATATTTTATTTCCCCCTTACACTTACCGCAATAGCATAATATGCAATGTCCTTCCAAAGCAACTTCATATCCTGTGGCAGCAGGAGGAGCTCAATCAATACCGGTATTCAATAACTTGATCAAGAGCACATCTGATTCTCAACACAAATCCTCTGCACCTTCAGGTACTTCCGAAAAGTCAACCTCGTCAATAATCAGCGGGTGTTCTCCGTTAATGTCGGGATCAATCTAAAATTTCTTCACTGAACTTGCAAAAACTTTCAGCAGAATGAAAGTGAGCGCATTGCATGAAACTTGTGGAAATCGCGATTGATGCTGCAGAGGTTGAAATCCACCAAACTAGGACAGACTCGGATTTGAAGTCAAGACGCCGAGGCAAGCTTATTAGATCTCTTCACAGAACAAGCCAAGGGCGCTTGTTGTGTTGCTGCGGCAAGAGATGAAGTGTCGGACACGTATGCAAGATTATCGCGGGAGGTTGCGGTGACGAGGATTTCCCGCCAACATAACTGGGCTTCAGTACCTTCGCGACGTCAAGGGGAAGCTTCTCTCAAGGGCCACGGAGGATTGACCCCCTTTATTGCCCCAGCTAAGGGTAAATGTAAAAAAAAATGCCCCCTATTTTGTGCCGCAGAAACTTGTATTGTAGGATGTTAAATCATGTCAGACCAGCAGGCTGAATTTACCTGAGGGAAGACAAAAAAATATTTTTTTTTCACTCAATTTATTTTTTAGAAAATTCTAAATTCATATTTGCAATCAAAGACCCCAAATTAGCTAGAATAGGTCTAAAATGTATCCTAGATAAGGTTCAAATAGGGGGATTTTTTTTACTTTTATCCCTAGTGAACCCCAAATTGTTCTATTGGGTTGGATTTAGTGTCTTGCATTTGTATTTCTCCACTTACTCTAGCTATTTTAGGGCCTTCGACTCCAAATATGAATTCAAAATTTGTAAATTTTATCACAAGTAGGAAATAAAAAATTTTAGTATTTTCTCCAATGATAAATTGTGGAGAAATAAGGGTATCAATCCTTCATGGTCTATCTTTTCTCTCAAGTACCCCCTATATGCTAAAGTAACATCACTTAAAAGCAACACTTTTTTAATCCCACTATTTCAAAGATCAAATGACCAAAAGATTTGATGAGATTATTAGCAAACTCAAGAAAAATGAAACCCAAGTGGTTTCATAATTTTCTAATGCTTTAATATAAATTTCTAGCTCTTGTGTGGTCACCTAAGTATTTGAATGGTTTAGTGGTTGGAACCTTGGACCTCTAAACTTGAGGTCCAATGTTTGATTCCCCTTGGAGGTACCCACCCATGTGGCGGGTTGCCTAGGTGATACCTGTCCACGTGGCAGTCGCTTAGGCAAGAAAAATTTTGGTTTTAAATAGGCACCACCTAAAAAGAAAATTTTGAATTTAAAAAATAATAATTAATTTTTTTTTTAAATTGAATATTTTTTGGATTTGTCCAAAACAACAAAAAAAATCAACAGATTTCAATTTGATTTTGTCCAAAACAACACCCCTAAAATGATTGAATCATTCAACAGATTTGAGTTGAAATTTTGTTGTTTTGGTCATGAATTTTCTAGTAGTGATCATAGAGTCATTACAAAAATTAGAAGATTAACTTTAAATTTATATTTACATAAAAAGTCTATTTAATTCTAATTTTCAAAGACAAATTATCTCAAAGATATAGAATTTTGAAACCTCTTATATAACAACAATTTGTCTATAAAATGCCAATATTTTGAGAGAAAAAGACCCAATTTTAATTCTATATTTTAATTTTTATTATATAGACCACCTAAAAATTTTCAATCATAATGACATTCAAAAATTCAAATCACAAAAAAAATTATTAATATATATATAAATAAATAAAATATTAATTATACAACTTTAAAATAATTCAATTTCTTAAAGATATAAATAAATATACTTAATGGTTTCCTTTAGTCACATATTTTTCCTTTGATAAAATATAGAGCTAATAATTCCAATTGCAACCTATTATTTTTTTTAAGTTTTGAGAATTTGAAGTGAGTTGAGGTAGTATGATAATGTATTAGTTTTTTACTAAATTAACGTCATTTGAACTATGAAAGTTCTTTTATTTTTCAAAATTTTCAATAAATAATGTGAAGATCTATCTATATAACTACACTTTTTCAAAATAGTGCGTGCCCCCATCACCAAATTATTTATCCGTATTCTTGTTCATAATACACCTTCATAAAATTTCAAATTAGAACAAAGTCAATACATTTACAAGTTAATATTGTTTTTCCAAGCTCACTAATTGGCCCTTCAATGTTCTCAATTGTGTTGTTAATAACTTTAAAGTATATTAGCATGCAATTGGATGCTTATCATGTATAAGTGCTTGCATTCAAAGCTAATATGTATGTTGGATTTATGAATTTTTCAACTAAACAATACACTATTAGAAAATTCATGACCAAAACAACATAATTTCAACTCAAATCTATTGAATGATTCAATCATTTTAGGGGTGTTGTTTTGGACAAAATCAAACTGAAATTTGTTGATTTTGTTGTTGTTTTGGACAAAATCAAACTGAAATTTGTTGATTTTGTTGTTGTTTTGGACAAATCCAAAAAATATTCAATTTTAAAATTTATTATGATTATTTTTTTTTAAATTCAAAATTTTCTTTTTAGGTGGTGCCTATTTAAAACCAAAATTTTTCTTGCCTAGGCAACCGCCACGCACGCAGGTACCACCTAAGCAACCCGCCACACGGGTAGGTGCCTCCAAGGGAAATCAAACATTGGACCTCAAGTTTAGAGGTCCAAGGTTCCAACCACTAAACCACTCAAATACTTAGGTGACCACACAAGAGCTAGAAATTTATATATTTAGTTTTTTCATTGTTTTTTCATATGTTTTGTATTTTCAGAGGTCATTTAGTCATAGTAGAACACATTTTTTCAAAAGCTTAGAACTAAGAAAAGTTGTAAATTCAAGCTACCTTTCACCTCCAAATATCTGTTTGTGATTTTGAGTCTCCAATAAAAAGTTATGGACAAAAATCAGAGAGGATGTTTGAAAATGTCAAAATAAATGTTCCTAACTACCCCTCTCTGATTTTTGTCTATAACTTTTGATTGGAGGATTGAAATCACAACTAGATTTCTGAAGGTGAAAGGTAGCTTGAATTTACAACTATTCTCAATTCTATGTTTTTTGAAATTTTTTATTTTACTATGTGAGAATGGACTCCAAAGTCTATTGAATTGAAAAAAGACTAAATTTTATACAATTAATTAATTTTTTAATCACTATACTTAGATTTTCAAATATTCGAATAAGATTCTAAAGATTCCAAAAATACTCTTAAGAGATTCCAAATTCAACAAAAACTTGTTGATTTGGTCATTGCACTATCCAAATCAATAGAAAGAATTTGCCATTTTGTTGATTTTCACAGAAAGTTACAAAATGGTCATTCTACTATCCCAAATAACATAAATCAATTGAATTTTTGTTGTTTTGGTTATGCATTTCTAGTAGTGATATTAGATCTTCCAATACTAGATTTAATTATAATACCTCTAATATATAATTCTTGGTTGCCACCCTTTCAAAGATGGGCCTTAACTAGAGAATTGACATTTTTTTCTTATTCAATATAACACTTTCTAGTGGAAAAAAGTAAGAAGGAATAGTGTTGCCTATGTTCTATCTATGAACAAAATTGGGCAACACATTCTATTTGTGCCTTGTACATGAAGAAATATAACAAAAAAATTGCCAAATTTTCATCAATCAAAGACAGATCTTGTTGAACAAAGTTGTAGCTTCAACCCAAATAATAACATATTTGAAGAAAATGGTTATCATGGCATTGTAGATTTGAATTTCAAGAACCTTTCTGTAGTAAATGGTGTAGGAAAAGAGTTCATATATAATGTACTAGTCAATTACTTTTAGATAGTACATATGCTTTCGAGAGAATAATGTAAGGATGTACATCCAAGGTATTTGAACATTAATGAATTATGTCATTTCAAAAGTTTTGAGGCCTCCAAAGGGCTACCAATTTTTTATTTTCAGCACCCCATGCGATGCAATTATAGAAAAATAAAAAAATATTTTTAAAAGATAAAAAACTTTGGAAAAAAATATTTAAAAAATTAAAAAAAACATTAAAAAAAACTAGTCAATCTTACTAGTGCCACATCATATTTCAAAATTTTAAAAATAAAAAATAATTTTTTGTTTTTATTTTTTTCTATAATTGCACCGCAACAGTGCAAGGCTTACAGCCCTTTTGAAGCCTCAAAGTTTTTGTAATGGCAATTGTGGATGTTAAATGTCATCCAATCCTATAGAAGACCATTGTTATTTGTAATTCCATACTCTACAAACTATAAGAAGTCTTTGCTCCAAAACCACCACTGTAGATTCACCTCAAAAACTACATCCTATGTGTATTTATAAAAGGCAAAGAAGCATCTTGGGGAGACATAAGAGCCAATATGCCATTCTTACTAAGCTCTACAACCCTAACATTTCTTAGATGGAGAACAAAACATTCAAAAATGTTAAATAAAATATCCACTTTATATTTATGGTAGATAATGATATTTTGGAATAAATTTGTTATAACTACACTAGTACTATCATAATGGTGAAGTGCTGCAATTTTATTTAGGAGAAACATTTGTAGTTTTATTAAACCAATACGAGTATGTAAGACAAAAAGATACAATGCAATTCTTTTGAAGTCCAAACCTCCTCAACTTACAACAACCTAACTTCTTCATTTTGCACTCCGTGTCTCTGCTTAGAAGACAAACACCAAGCCTACTAATTTTGTCACTATGGTGGCTAAGAAGGCAAATAATTAAACAATATCAAAAAATATAATTCATGAGGACTCCATCTATGCAAGCCTCTTGCAAATGTAGATACAAGTATTTACATGGTATTTAGAACTACAAGGATATATATTTGTACAAATATATGCATACATGCATGTGGATACAAATACAAATATATTCTTTGATATATGTGCAAATTATCCCATATCATTTAGTACCAATCTCAACTAATGTCATTATTTCAAATCTTGGACTTTAAAATAAAAAATAACGATAAGGTTACTTGGCTTCAGGTTAATCGAAGCTTTGGCACATTGACTCATTGTGCACTCAAAAATACCATTCATATATTTACTATGAAAATAGCTTAAGAAAATGGTTTGATGGATGACTTGAGTATATCTTTCTAAAATGTAAATAATAAGATGATGATACGACATTGTCTAAATCAACAATAAAAAACCAAGTCTTTGAAGTGAATGATCTCATCCACTAGTAAACGGGCCTATGATAAGCAAACCACCATACAATAAACACTTAAGGAATGCAATTTGGACTACATTAGATTGAGTTAGTGGCTTCAATCAATGTCTTGAGTGATGCAGATGGAGGGATTAAGGTAGTCACTACATTAGGAACTTCCACCTTTTTAGTTTAAATTCATCACAAGAAGAGACTATCTTGGACCTTCATATTGTAACCACGTTAAGAAATTTTATGATTGCTTCAGGTAAGTAAGATGAACCATTTAGTCACAAGAAAAATGGGGTCTAAAAAGGGCCATGAAACTAGACAAATAATGAAGTCACATGCTCAATTTGTTTATTTAATAAATAATAATAATAAAATAAAATTTTAATAATTGCACTCAACATCGTTTGACCAACTAGGATTCTCCTTCCTCATTGATTTTTTGTTTTAGTTTTTTTTGTGCAATAGTAACATCACTACTGACCTAGATTTTTCTTGAGCCTCCCTTTCTCTTGTAATGATTGTGAATGCACTTTCAGTTGGTTTGGGGGTCATCTAGAGACTCTTTTGGATCAGTAGGGTACCATATCTTCAAAAATTCATAACAATTTGTATTCTGATCCATTGTCAAAAATTTAAAAAATTTAAAAAAATTTAAAAAATTTCAATATATTTCAGTACTTTATGACCCCCACCCCCCACCCCGATGACACCAAGTCAGAGCCGTCATTCTGCAAGAATAACTTTTGGCCAGTTTTTCACCTGCAGCAGAAGTGCCTCCATTGCTCCAACTGAATCCAGGTCTACAGTCAGCACAGACCCCTACTGGCAATTCAGCATATGTGCAGTATGTATATGGTCACGGAGAAAATTTGCTTGGGTGAAGAAATAGAAATGAGCAATGTTCCATATTTTTTTCAAAATTTTTCATGAAAAATGGAATTTCTGCGAATTATTTTCATGAAGATTCTGTTTCACACATTTCTGTTATGTAGGGCTTCCTATTTCCAACCATAGGATAATTATCAAATAAACAAAGCCTGCAACCAATTGTAATGCGCCACAACTGCATTGGAAATTGTGCCCTCATTAATGTCCTGTTGATCGGAAAGAGTGTAGTCTATAGGCCGGAAATGGGTCCTTGGTCGGGCATAGGTCGGTTCCCTTACGTCAATGAATTCGCTGCCACTGTTTTTCAGATTTCACGGAGATTTCATTGCAAATCGTGAAGATAAAGTTTCATTTTTGTTTTAAATAAAGAAAAAAAAAGTTTCATGTGTTTTAAATAAAGAAAATCAAGGTAATTTCAAAATCTTTATAAAATTCCATTAGAGATTTTTTGAGGCCTCAACAAGATTGTGGGTTCTCCAGCCCTAAAAACGTTGAAAACATTGCTAGTAACGTAGTTTGACGTGGTTGAAAGAGTGCCGCGTCATTTCTAAAAAAATCAACCTTTTTTGCATTTTTATTATTATTATTATTAAAAAAAAATTGACAACTGGTCGTTCCTTCACTGCGGGGAACAATGAAGGGAACAGGCTTGAAACGAGCTGTTGTTGCCTTCAAATCTCCCCCTAATGTGAAACTTAAATGCTTATAGTAGAAGCACCCATTGTTAACCACTTAAGCGATTTGTGCATGTTCTCGAGCAATGTAAGGCATATAAATTTTCTACCATGCAAGAAGATAGAAATTAGGAGAATTGCAATTTTTTGGTAATTTTATGCTTTGAATTGAAATTACTATGAACTCTAGAAGTCAGAAGTTGGTCCAAACTTATAACAGACATGTAGAGTCTTCCAATGTTGATCATTCAAGAATTACTTTCTACTCACTAATTTGAGACATGTATTATGACTTGATTAATCCTAACTTTAAAAAGGAGAAAAATCATAGAAAAACTTTAGTTGAACATTTATTTTAGCCTTAGTTGGAATTAGTGCACCCTAGAAGTTGGGGATGGGGCCCCAGTTGGCAATGGGTGGTTCTACCATATTAGAGATATCTATTGACCTTTAACCCCTAATTCATCTAAGTTAGTGGTTGGGAATGTGGCCCTGGTTGGCAATGGGTGGTTCTACCACATTAGAGATATCCATTGATCTTTAACCCCTAATTCACCCAAGTTAGTGGTTGGAGTTAATTGACCCTCTTGCTCCCCCGAAGTCATTCTAGGGGGGCATGTAAAAAAAAGACACTCTGTTTTGTGCTACAAATTTTTTTAACCTTTTGTACCTCTCCTAGTTAATTTGGAGCCTCTGATTGCAAACATGGATTCAAAAATTTCAAATTTTATCATGCATAGCAAATAAAAAATTTCAATATTTTCCCTTAGAGATGAGTAATACGGTGAGTTCACCTTAGCTAGTTAGCAAGGGGAAAGGGTTACTTCCGAAATGGGCTAAAAATTGCTAAGAATTTGAGCAATTTTTTTTCTCATATTTTATTGAGATTGGATAGAATATAATTGCAAGATCTTGAAGTTTGCATTGAGAAGCAGCACCTCAAAAAAATGTAGATTGTTTGGTAGCATAATTTAGTAGATATTGAAGTTTTAAGTTTTGTTTGGCTCAATGGGAAACTAGGCTAGCACACTTTGAAGGAACATGTCCTATTAGTGAGAATATTTTGAAATCATTAACCTTTTTGTGCAAAAAGGACGACAAGAGAATTGAGATTGCTCATCTAAAATTTAGCAACATTTTGGTTATTTTGTGATTTTTGGTAGAGCTTGCAATGCATGATGGGCAATTGAAATGAAAGTAGTGTTTGTAAGAAAAACAAGGATGGGATATTTGTCTTCAACTACTTGGATTTGTACTTTTTCAAGGTGGATATGACCTTCTTTGATGTGGATAACAATTGCA
This sequence comes from Pseudoscleropodium purum, assembly GCA_963969395.1. Lineage (NCBI taxonomy): Eukaryota > Viridiplantae > Streptophyta > Bryopsida > Hypnales > Brachytheciaceae > Pseudoscleropodium > Pseudoscleropodium purum. The sequence goes on along the minus strand of OZ017795.1, from coordinate 19,014,711 downwards.
TTGTTTGAATGTCCAAACCAAAAGCCCCCAAATGAATTGAGAATTATACTACACCATTCAATTTTAAAAAATTCCACAAAGAGAAGTTTAACTCAAAATTTGATGCATTAGAGAATTTTTTGGCATTTGGGAGGGTTGCGAGTTCCTAGCTGTTCTCTGACCTTGCAAATTGGCCAAAACTTGCTGCCTGACATGGCAAAATGATTGCCACGTTGTTTTCAAAAAATAATTCAAATTTCTTTTTTATTTTAATTAATTTAATTTAATTTTTTTTTCAATTTTTTTTAATAGCGTAGCGTTCACTTCACTATAGAGAGAATTGCGGGGGCCAACTCCTTGAAATGGCCCTCCGGGACCCTAGAAAATCCTCTAATGAAACTACTACCATTAGATTAATAACAAAAATATCTTTTCTATAAATAATTTTTTTTTAAACTCATAACTTGAAGATAGTCATTTCAAAAAAGAGGGGTAGTGCTTAAGAAATGGTTGCTTGGATCATCAGGGATTAACAAATATTGCAATCCAAGAGGCATTTTAGAAGTGAAACCTCAATTTTCACATAGTTTTTGATATTAAATGTTTTAAAATTTAACTAAAAAAATGTAGCTACAATAATCTATTTTTTTATTCTATATTTAGTTTTTTCTGAAAATTCTGAAAATTCTAATTTTTGTAACAATTTGAAGGTTGCATTTTGAAAGCTTAGAATTCATCACTTTTGAACTTTTTTTTGTATAGAATTTTTCTTGATGTGAGTTCAAAGAGCATATCAATTACTCTGTAATGATTGTTTCTATGATCTTTTTTATTTATTTTTAATTTCATACTTTTTTAATCATTTTTGTAACTATTATGATTATACAAATAATTAACTTCAGAAAATATTATAAAATTATTTATAATGATTTTAATTATGAAAAATGGAGTTCAATTTTGGACATCTATTACTATGTGAGAAAAATATCAAATTTTTGAAATGTAAATGTTAACATAGAAAACTAATGAAGTTAGACTATAGAAAAACATGAAAATGTCCTTTAAAGGTTAAATTATGCAAATACAATAGTAAAAATAATAAGAGATTCAAAATTGTGAACCAAATTTATGAATGATCAAATTGTGTTTAACTCCTAATGACCTAAGCAACCATTTTCTAGTAATTGCCCCTCTTTTTGAGCTTTAAAAAATTAAAAAAAAATTATTTAAAAGATTACTTTTAATATTAAAATGTTTTTGAATTCAATGGTGATAGTTTCATCAAATTCCGAGTTAAATTCCACCTTGTGGAATTTTCAAAATTAAGTGGGTGTAGTGTTTGGGCATGGACTAAAAAGTGAGCCAACTTCTGATGTGATTCTTGCCCACCTTAAAAAGGGGAGATCCAAAGATCTCAAGTAGAAGACAAATGTCCCATTCTTTTTTTTCTTTCAAACATTACTCTCATTTCAATGACCACCGTGCATGCACGCTCCATCATAAATTTGAAAAATGCTTGGAATGTTGTGAAATTTTGCATGTACATTCTTAACTATCTCACCTTTCATTGAGCACAAAAAGAACATCATTTTGAAATATTTTGACAAAGATACGTCCCTTCAAAGTGCACTACGTTGTTTTTTCCATTGACCCAAACAAAACTCCAAACTTCAATATCTCCTAAACCATGCACTCAAATAATCTGAATTTTTTTTGTGGTGCTCATTCTCTTTGTGAACTTCAAGTTGTGATGGTCATATTCTATCTAATCTCAAGAAAAAATGAGCAAACAAATTGCTCAAATTCATGGCAATTTCAACCTATTTGAAAGTACATCCTCCCTTGGATCATTAGGTGTTAAAGTGTGAGATTGGTCAAAATCATTGAGTACTTTATGAATATCTCAGTTCAAAACATGAAATTTTTTTGGAGAGAATTTTTTTTTTTTTTTTTTTCATATGTATATAGTGACAAAATGGGATACAAATAATGTGTAGATCATCATATAATTAATTTAAATACCATTCTTTTCCAGGTCTAGTAAAAACAACCCTCTAATAGTGAGTTACTGAGTTCTCGTTGCAAACGGCAGGTCGGTGGAATCCGCAACATCGGCGTCCCTGCCTGGAAGCACAGATGCTCTCCCCCTCTTACGCCCTGCCAGTTTACTTTCGAAGCCTCTTTAGATTCCCCATTGTTTTCCCCATTTTAATTGTCGCAGCTTCTTCTTTTGTTGCCGCAACGCAAATCCACAGACATCACTTTCCTTCCTTTACCAAATTCCTTCGGAGGTCTTTCAGTGATCAAGCTTGTTAGATCCACACTGCCGCCGCTCTTCGCGACAATGTGTTCGACTTCGGTTCGAGGTTGTCATTTGCTGCCATTGGTGAATTTTTCAAACCTTTTCTCGTCATTTTCTTGTGGAGAGCGTTTCTTGAACCCTATGGAGTGGTAAGTTAGTTGAGACTTGAGAGACAGGGGAAGTCGTGGAGAGTTTTTCGGCTATGGCGGATCTCAGGCTTTCCCTCCCGGAGGACGGTAGTCGTGGTCGTGGTCGTGGAAGTGGCGGCAGTGGAGAGATTGTCGGCGAAAGATTCTTGCAGAAACTAGGCGCTGATCTTGAATCTCTCATTGAAACGCCGGACGAGGAGTATAGTGATCTTAGTGTTGTTGTGGAGGGGAAACGAGTGGCGGTGCATCGGTGTATTCTGGGAGCTCGCTGCTCGGGGTTGCGTCAGGCGATTAGGGAATTGGAACAAAGTGGAAACGCGAAGTTGGAGCTGGAGCTTAGCAGTGTTGTGGACCGGGGGAAGATAGGGTATGGTGCTTTCATGGCGGTGATGCGGTATGTTTATGGTGGGAAATTGGAACCCTGGCCGGCGAGAATTGCGTGTTACGACGCCGCGTGTGCGCACTTGACGTGTCGTCCTGCTATTGACTATGTTTTGGAGATTCTGTGCGCTTCTTTGCTGTTGTGTTTACCAGAAGTGAGGACTATTGCGGAGGTATAGCTTTGGCGGACCACATAACATCATTATTGCATTTTCTTGCTTGTGCAATTTTGCTTGAATGTGTTCTACAGGTTTCAGTGTGCTTGGAAGAAGTTTGATTGAGAATTGAGACGTAATGGCAAATCATGAATCTTAGGTCTGGGCCCGTGTGTATTCGAATGAGTTTGAGTAGCAATGCTAGTTTGATATCATCACATGTTAGAATTTCAGAAGACATTCACGATACTTTGAGCTCGGAATGGGAATCCAGCTTAATCAAATACCTAGATTCAAATGCTTATTGTGAGCGAATGCATAGAGATGGAATTTGAATGCTCTATATGCATTACTACAGTGAAAAGAGTACTGATGCGTAATTAGCGTTTTGCAGCAATACCTTATAGATAATATGGGGAAGTTGGAAGTGGAAGATATGCTGCGTGTTCATCGATCAGCTTCTACCAACGAGCGCTCTCAGTTGCAATCGGTATGCTTAGCGGCAATAGCTTCTTCAACACTTGATAATGTAACACTAGACAAGGAGTTCTCTGGAGCTTCTCTGGGGGAAGTGAGAAAGTTGCGAGTGGAGTTGGGACTTAACGTATCTCATCTGGCGCCGTTACAGGAGATGCAATGCAAAAGAATACACAGGCAATGTCATTTTCTTTGGCGCACAATTTGTATATACCCCTGTTAGAACTTCAGTAATAGTCGCACCCTTTATGGAACTTTTTCATGTGGGCATGGTATGTGTTAAGAGATCACAGTTTAAATTGCAATATTGCACATCAATGCTTGATCGTTTCGTAACTGGATCAGATAGTTGGCATGGTAGATTTTTGGTTGCTTTAGGTTTTTATTTACGCAATGCTGTTAGAAGCCCGCGACAAGACGAGAGCCGTAATCAGAATCTAAATTTAGCAGCATTGTCTTCGTCTCTAGAATGAAGAGCTGCCTTCGTTGTCTTGATAGAATGAGCAGCTGCATTTAATATTTTTTCCTTTCATACATCCTTTGCACTTCCTAGAGCTTTTTATTGAGATTGAATATTTTGTAGCAGGGCACTAGACTCGGACGATGTAGAATTGGTGCGGATGTTGGTAGATGAGAAAAAGCTAGATTTAGATGGAGCACATGGGCTCCATTATGCTGCTGCATATTGCCATCCTAGGACTTTGTCTCACTTGCTGGAGCTGAACATTGCAGGTAAAGTATTCTGCATAAATGTAATTGACATTTTGATGATCTTTTGCTAACAAATGTCGAGAATTCTGTAGTGTATCAAGAAAGCACCGTAAATTTTTTAAGAATCGTCGAAGTGGATTCATAATCTCAGCTTTCTGCAGATACAAACGTACGCAATGAGAGGGGTATGACAGTTCTTCATGTGGCTGCTTGGAGGAGGGAGCCACAGGCGATCGCAAATCTCCTGGACAAGGGTGCACAGCTGAAGGCTCTCACGTCGAAGAACCAAACAGCTCTTGATCTCTCGCGACGTCTGGCTAAGAAAAAAAATTCGGATGGGGAGGAGGAAGAAAATGAACGCATCTGCATCACTATCCTGGAACAGGCTGAAAAGAAACACACTTTAATTGTCCCGAAGTCTGCTACAGCCATGCTATCTCTGCCGTCTACTGAGAAGGAATATATGTCACAGTTGCTTTATCTCGAGAATCGAGGTAAACTTTCTGCTCAGATGTTTTTGAAAATGCATGTTTCACCGGTGACCGGAAGAATGCTAGATTACAATAGGTGACAAATCAAGTAATCGGGAAATGTTAGCGATATTTGTTAACGTGGGTGCAATACCCTTCATTTCCTGCAGTGGCGTTAGCGAGGTTGTTGTATCCACGGGAAGCGGATATCGTGATGGGTATCTCCCATCTAGATTCATACGCTGCGTTCACCGGAGTTCATAAGAAACCCCCCGGATCAGGAATTGCAAGCAGAAGAAGAAAACCGTCCGTAGACCTAAACGAAGATCCAGCAAAAAGAATGGCAGGCTTGGTTGGTGTTGCTGCAGGAGATCAATCTAAAGGTCGGTTGGAATCATTACGACAAAGGTGTGATGCTTTGCGGAAAGCTGGTAAGCTACTTTTCCTTTAATATTGTAGCCTTCTTTTTCTGGGGTCTTGCAAAGGTTTTCTGGGTCAATTAAATTTCCTTGTCAAAATCGATAGTACTTCAAAACGGGGTCTTCATGGAATATCTCCTCTTAGTTCTGTTCTTTTGCTTCGGGTTCATTCCATCAGATGTAACGGAAAGTATGACTAAAAGGGGACTTCAGCAACGAAATAATTTGTTTGCTAAGTTTTGATCTGGACTGCGCGTTTAGGGTTATACCTCGTTTTTCTTGCTTATCTTCCCGTCACTTACTCTATCGTGTGTTAACTGTGCAGTTGAAACGGGACGCAAATATTTTCCATGCTACGCGGCAGTCATCGACAAGTATGTGCTTGATGACGATTACGTTGAGCCTAACGATGAGGGTAACATTGAGGAGCAGCTGCTGAAAAAGAGGCATTTTGCGGAGCTCAAGGGTATATTGCAAGATTCTTTTCCAAAAGCCAAGGTTGACGAACATAAGAAGATGGAAAGGCATAAGCGACCTCGTACGCAGGAAGCTCCTTCACCGTCTTCATCCACATCTTCTTCTAGAGGCACTAGCGGCGCGAGCGGCACGAGCGGCAGTTTGGGGACGGGGACGACGTAGTCATTTACAGATATAACATCTCATTTTAGGAGTCTTTTGCGAACGCCAGAATGCTTTTCTCTTTACTAAGAAACAACTGAAGGAATGAAAGATATGAAGTATCACGAAGAACAGGATACTAATCTCTAAGGATCCTCCAGAAAACTGGGAAGAGTCCTGCAGTCCTCAAGGTTTTTTCACGTGAAGAGTGAGCAGGGAAACACAGCCTGGCACACAAGGCAATCATGGATAAGTGGTATGTGTTTCTCAACTGTGGTCAGGTTTTCAAAGGATTCAAACTTGTACACTGAATGACAATTGTCAGTTGTAATATATCTGGAGGAGTGATTTTCTACTTCACGGAGGCTCACCGATTCCATGCATGTGAGCTGGCACTGAACCTCGTCATCGGTAACTCGTCTTTGGCTGTGTTATTCCCGAAGGTGTCGTACATATTTTGCACTCGTCTTTTCATATGAAATTGCTCATCAACCTTGGGTTTGATTTTGTGGGCCATCAGTTTATGTTTGATGAGCCATCGACCGGAGAGTTTCTCAATCAGGCATTTTGATGGTTACATGTCATCGACTCCCACCGATTAGTACTTGAATTTCCACCACTTGGACGACTCAAGTGACTGAACGATGTCAAATTATACGATATGTCGCACCAAACCGTGTGCCCAGGTTAATTCCAGCTGGGCGAAAGGACAATTTGCAGCGTTGAGTTACCCCCCAAACGGGTGAGGTTCCAGAAGCTGCGACGAGCATTAGCTTAATGTCTTTGACTTATCAGCACTGTTGTTGTGTGCCACCGTAATGCCATCTGTGCTGCAAAACTATTCTCCATCTGATTATAATAAGCCACGCACAATTACATTACGGGAGTCAGAGTTGTGAAGCACTCCGAACTTGCATAAAACCTGTATGTGGAAGGTTGCGATTAGGGGGGCGTCCGGGTCATTTTTTTCAAAAGAACTGGGTTTGGGGCCTCCCTTCCAGGAGAGCCACTCACAAGGTCCGCCAACACGTGGGTAGGTAGGATTTTGAGAAAACCCAGGGTTTGGAGGACCCTCTGAGTGGCTCCCCCTTTGACCCCAGCGACCATTTTCTGGTCGCTGTCCCTCTTTTTTGAGCTGCTCATTCTCAAATTTTGATTTTATTGAAATTAAATATTATTTTTAGAAAATGAACTGCGTTATGAATCCAAAAGTGGTAGTTTCATCAAATTCGGAGTTAAACTTGGTCTTGTGGAATTTTTCAAAGTTGAGTAGTGTAGTGTAGTGTAGTTCACAACTCATTTTGGGGGTTCGGTTTGGACATGGACTGAAAAGTCAGCTAGCCAATGCGATTGTTACCCACTCGAAAAGGGCAAACCCAAGGAGCTCAAGGAGAAGACAAGTGTCCTATTCTTGTTTTTCACTTACAAACACTACTCTCATTTCAAGGATCACCATGTATTGCATTATCATTCACAGAGCATGAAAATGTCATCATTTGAAATATTCTTATTGAGATATGCTCATTGAAAGTGCATTGTCCTATTTTTTTTTCCATTGACCCAAACAAAATTTCAAACTTAAATGTCTACTTGACTATGTGGTCAAATAATCTAAATTTTTTTGAAATGTTCACTCCCAATGTGAACTTCAAAATCCTATCATTACATTCTATCTAATCTCAAGAAAAACGAGCAAACAAATTGCTCAAATTCTTGTCAATTTTATCCCATTTTGAAAGTACATCCCCCTTGGTTCAACAAGCTCAGAGCTAGAATCACTTTTAATATGTTCATAGTTAATTATGACTCCTATTGAAGTCAAAGGCACATTACACTTAGAATAAATGGTATAACATTCTTTACAAGAGTAATTCCACTCACATATAATGTTGTATAATTGATGGGTTGCATCCCTTTTATATTCTAGAATAGAAGGTACATCCCTCCCCTAGGTACGTCAAGATGACTTTGGCTTAATTTGCAATGTTTAAGTGGCTTACCAAGTCTTGCAAGTGACTAGGGAGTTGTCCTGCATGTCAAAGAAGGCAAATGAGCCACCACAAGGATTGGAATATGAAGAATGTAATTAAGTTTGAACATGAAATGGAATTTAAACAAAACATTGGTCTGAAGTACTTTGTTATTATCCAAACTCCAAAATATGGATGTTGGACATATAGGTTTTGATACCTATTGAAAAGTAGCTATAGCTTGTAATGTACCTATTGAAATTAAAGTATGCATTGTTTATGCATTTTAGGTTCTTCTATGCTATTTTGAAAATTTAAGAACATTTTATACTAATCACTTATAAATGGTAGATACTTTCAATATTTCAATTGGACCTATATGTTAACCCTTAAAAAAATGAAGAACCTACTTGTTTTTTTTGGAAATTTAGATAGATTCTATTGACTTTATTAGTTGGAATATTTCAAGAAAATCTTTAGAATGAATGCTAATCATCCTAATTTAAATATGAAGCTTTATTTCAAGTTATTCCAATTAATGATGCAAAAGTTACAATGTTTTTAAAAAATTTCAATATCAAAGTAGACAACCAAAAAAGATTCAAAAGAAGTATTGATTTATTTTGTTTTATCGATTTATATCTACACAAAATATTTGAGCCATTCAATTTTTTAAAATGAGATGAAAGTAATGAAGAGTTTTATATTGCAAACAATAAAGGTAGAAAAAACATATCAAGTGATTTTTTGAATTCAATTTGAAAATATTCACTTAAAAAAAAAATACAAGATATATGATGGTTACTAAAATGTAATCACCATTGGGATTTTCAATTTTCAATTTCTAATAAAAGTTATTAATGATTTAGTTTGTTTTTTCATCAAATACCATCTTCTACTTTGTAATTTTTTATAGATGAATTTTTTCGAAACATTATTATTCATGTATTTCAACATATTGACTATAATACACAAGTTATAGAACATACATGTTTTTTTTTCCTAAAAACCGTGAAAGACAAAACTTCACCTTGAGAAAGGGCTAGAAAGACCTACTTTTAGAAGTTTAGGCACGTTAAACTTGCAATGAGTAGAGATTTTCACTCTAAAACTTTGAAAGCATGCACTTGAATAAATTAACTAAAAGACCCTATAGTAGGACCATTAGATTTGTTAAAGAATAAATGTAGATAAATATCTCAAGGAATATCTTAGTCTTGCTTTAGGTACAAGAAGTTTGAAGAAGTTTTTGGCCTCAAAATACCGTAGCCCTTTAGAAGTTAAATAGAAAAACTCAATTTAAAAGGTAGAATCATCAATGACACCCTTATATCAATACATTTTGTCTTTATAGTTGTCATATCTTTTCCTTTTTTTTAGTATTGTCAAGAGATATCAAACCTTATGTTTGTTTCAACATAGGTGAATTTAATTGGACAAAACATTTTTTTTTTCCAAAGTAATTTGATCATAATATTTTTTATTATTTTTAGATAAGATCTTTTTATTTTCTACAAATATTCACCCTAGTGAAATCTCAACAATAACTTTAATTCTTTAAGTTTTATAATTGTTTATCTAAAATCCATTCCTAAATTTCCGTTTCTAATACACAAAACAATAGTGATTTCTTTCTTTTCTTTTACGCAAAAGTAGTTGTATGATTGTGCATTAAATTGTTATGAGAATATGTGGAAATGATTTCAGAAATTTGACCACGCCATATAGATTATGAGGTATTACTTTTGAAATGAAAATAAACACATTTTATTATAGCTTGCCATACACGGCTACCAAACTTTGAAAATCTTTCTATTGTAGAATTAATTAAGAATATTTGAAATAATTTGTTTTAAGAGACTTGATTTCATTCTTAAATTAATTGTTGAGAAGAAAGAAGTTTAATATGAAAGAAGGGAAAAAATGAATTGTTAATAGTTTTAAAATGGATCACTTCAAACATATCCCAGTGGTTACTTTGATTGATCCAGCCAAAAATTAAACATAATAGACTTGATTTTTGAAAAATTCAAAAAGTAAATAAATTCAAAAATGAAATTTCTTTAATAATTTTTTACTGAAGTACTATTTTTTCTTACCAAACAAAAGTCTTTATGATTTATACATTACTAATCCAAATTAATAAATCAAAGCTTTCTACATAGAAATAAATTTAGATATAATCTTTGGAAAATAAAATTTTAACAATTCTATTTCAACAATTTTGAATCTTTTATGAACTACTCAAACTTTAGCATTTTATACCAAAAAGATATAAATTTTGCTTCCAACCACTCATTGAATACTTTGGGATGAGTTAATGAATTTTTTGGCTCCACTTTCTCCATATTTCATCTATGTTGATGGATCAATAGGTAGCTTTGTCACTTTGCATTGATTTATCCACTTGGTGCTTATTACAATAATATATTAACTTTTATTTAAAAAAAATTATAACCCCAAACTTAAAAAATTGTAACCCCAAATTAAGATTTATTGATGGAAAAAAATATCAAATGACATGATTGACTTTAGAATTTTATTCTCACCTTCATGTAGATTGTGTAAAAAAATTTCCCACTCAATTCTTTTATTATTTGTAAGATTTGCATGCACAAACCAACTAAATGCTTAGGTTGTAAACAACTAAGTAGAAAGTTGAAAGTATTTTTCTTTATTAAATACCCATAGATGTATCTCAACTTCAAAGTTCAATGAAATTAGAGGATGTAGAAATTAGTTTGCATCTTTTTGTTCAAAATAAATGCTTAGGTTGTAAACTAGCATACCAAAAATCAAAATTGTTGAAAATGACTTATACCAAGGTCTAGTATATCACGAATCCTTTTGCACAAAAGAAAATGCCAAAAAACATAAATAAATCTACTAAAAGTCCCTAAATGGATTAGTCTAAAATTAAATTTGCACATTCTTGTGTTAAAATAATATAAATTGAGACAATTTTTTTGAATTTTTTTGAATAGAAAATACAATGTCTAGAATTTAAACCATGGATTTTAATGCCATGCCCTTGAATGCCAATTTTAGGTCAAATTACACCTCTTCACTACCAATAGTCACTATACATTTCAAACATTATAGAATACTGATTTTGGCACCAAAATACTCAAGAAAAAAATAATCTCAACTCTCTTTACGGATAAGAGAATAAAAATGAGGTATTAGACAATGGGTAGTAGAAAGGACCACCAAACTATGGTGCAAGAGCATGGTTCCAAAGGCCCATGTGCATTCCTATTCAGTACTCATATAGGCCTTTAGAATTGTGCTCACAATGTAACTTAGTGCAATATGATCTCTTTTCTATTAGTTAATGCAAATTATAATATTCTTAGATTTGTAGCAAAAGTTTGCATCCAAAAATTTAATTTGTATATACAATCCAGTCAAATTTCAATAGTTGATTGTACGTAACTTTGAAAAACACAATTTTTCTTTTAAGGAATTTTAGGAAATAAGGTCACTCTATTTGTAAAATAATAATATTAGATATTATCATAGTCTACCATTGTACTAAACTTAAAAAATAAAAATAAATTGACACAAATATTAAAATCAAGGACACTTATTTGAGCCCCCACTACTCACTAGAATGATTTTCTCTTGATAATGTGTGACATTAATTAATCAAAAGTCATAGGCTATTTATAAAATGATATTATAAATGTAGGCTAGAAATTTAGAATAAGTCTACTAAGTTTTAAGAATTTCTACAAAAATAAATTATTGCAATGATGCTAGTGTTAAAGATGTCATTAATAGCTTACACCTTTATTACACTAAAAATCTATTTTCAGTCATATACCGGTATATGTTACTACTTAATATAGATAATTTTGCAAGTAACACTATTTGTAAAGATTTGTACAAATGATGTCATCTAAATCAACTTTTCTATTATTGATAACATCTGCAATAGTGATACAAAATCTTAATTTAATCTAATCATTTTAATATTTGATAAATATATTGACAAGTACAATGAATTTAGTACCAACGACACTAAATCCAATATGTATGCACTAGTGATTTTTTTGTTTTTGTTTTCTTGGTGGCATGACACTCACCCTTGAATCCAAGTTGGTTATACACATCATCTAATTTTGTTCATCCATTCATCACTTATATACTTTCATCCACAATATTATCTAAAATTACTAAACTTTATCCAAAATCTAGCAAGTTTTACATTTCTTAATGGGTTTTTTTAGCAACATCATTTATTTTCCCACCTCATCTAGTGCAAAAGTGGCTACCAAAAATCTAGGTAAGATTTTGTCAAAAAATTTTAAAGAAGAAAATCCTTGGTCTATAGTAATTTATATAGTTCTACACTAATAATGAGATTTAGTGTCACCACGCCAATTAATTGATTAGAAAACATTGTAAGCTTTTACCCTTTAATTTTTTTACCAAGACTCTAGATATCAGTTCTATTCAAAAAAGAAGATTCCTAAAAATATACTTGACAAAAATATAACTCAGCAAGAGTTAAAAACTTACAAAATTTTTAAATCAATTAGTATGGTTAATACAAAATTTCAATTCAAAGTGTAGGAAGTAACCAATTTTTTGTTTTTTTGGTGCTAAAGCGGCTTGCGCCTTAGAATGTAAACAAGTAGAGAAAAAAGAATAGAATCATCTGCATGTCTACATTCATTTATAAAATTATCTATTATTCATAGCTTTCATTCCAATATTGGATAGAATCATCTACATATTTGTACATTCATTTATAAAATTATCTATTATTCATAGCTTTCATTCCAATATTGGATAGAATCATCTACATATTTGTACATTCATTTATAAAATTATCTATTATTCATAGCTTTCATTCCAATATTGGATAGAATCATCCACATATTTGTACATTCGTTTATAAAATTATCTATTAGTCATAGCTTTCATTCTATCATTGGATAGAATCATCCACTTGTGTACATTCATTAACAAATTTATCTATTTTGAATAGCTTTCATTCCAATATTGGCAAATCTAGAATTTTTGGAGATGGTTTTCCAATTTCTTCTATTTTTTCAACATTCTTTTTGTTAGCAACAAAGAAGTAAATGCTAAAAGAGTTAATTGTAATGGAAACCCAAGTTTGAAATTGGAGTGTGAGAGGAAGGTATAATTAAGAATAGTACAAAAGAAACACAAACACCAAACTCCTTTGGACTTCAGTTTTGGTGCTCCAAGGAGTTTCATCCCGTGTTTTTCCCAAAATGGCAAAATCCAGCTTCTAATAAGTTCTTTACAAACTTTACTTTTAACTCTAACATATAAAATTCTGACAAAATTCCTCCCATAAGATTTTGACAAAAGAATCACCCATAAGATTCTGACAAAATTTCTCCCCTAAAAAATTTGGTTGTGCAATGAAGCCTCAAAGTTAGTGTCACTGCAAAAATTAGTGTCGCTGCCTTATATTAACTTAGAAGCCCCATGTTATGACAGCACTAGGCTTTTATAATAGCAACTGCGTTGAAGCGTTGACTGGAAGCCCGGACCCAGTTCGGAAGCGCGTTCCTCCAGGTGGCCTTCGGACCGTACTCCGCGTTCCCGTCTTCGAGGTCTCACTTCCCGGTTTGGATCGCCGCGTTCCGCTCCTCCCTACCGACGAGCCACCCACTCAGTTCAGTTGACTTCCGTGGATCCCTGGGCTCCTGGTCCGGACCAATTGTCGTCACTCGGCATTCCCATCCCGATGCACGCACTCCCAGCATCCATACGTAAATAGGAACATTCACTCACTCATTCCTCACACATTCGATCGATCTATCAACAGGATGGGATGGATCCCCACATTGGCGGGCAGTCTATCTCCAGCTCCAACTTCGAGAACCATGGCTTAGCTGCTCTGTCTCTGTCTGTCATTCTAGCTTCAGTTATCGATCTGTCTTGCATTGCTCATTCTGTAAATATCAACGTTCACTTGGTGTCTCTTGCGGCCCTGCAGAGGAGTCAGAATGATTGTTATGTCGTTGATTTGGTGTATGTAGTACGCTGGTGTAGTGGTATGAATGTGCCTTGATCAGTTCAAGTTCGTTGGCCAGGCTGCTAGCTAGATCTAGTATGAGAGCTTTAGCTTCCTGTAAATTATGGCTCTGTCTTGTTCATTCTGAAATTGTAAGTTGGTATCTCTTGCCCTGCAGAGGAGTCAGATTGTTATGAAGTTGATTTGGTGTATGTAGTTGGTGTAGTGGTATGAATGTGCCTTGATCAGTTCAAGTTCGTTGGCCAAGCTGCTAGCTAGATCTAGTATGAGAGCTTTAGCTTCCTGTAAATTATGGCTCTGTCTTGTTCATTCTGAAATTGTAAGTTGGTATCTCTTGCCCTGCAGAGGAGTCAGATTGTTATGAAGTTGATTTGGTATATGGAGTTGGTTTAGTGGTATGAATGTGCCTTGATCAGTTCAAGTTCGTTGGCCAGGCTGCTAGCTAGATCTAGTATGAGAGCTTTAGCTTCCTGTAAATTATGGCTCTGTCTTGTTCATTCTGAAATTGTAAGTTGGTATCTCTTGCCCTGCAGAGGAGTCAGATTGTTATGTCGTTGATTTGGTATATGGAGTTGGTTTAGTGGTATGAATGTGCCTTGATCAGTTCAAGTTCGTTGGCCAGGCTGCTAGATAGAGAGCTTTAGCTTCCTGTAAATTAATCATGGCTCTGTCTTGCTCATTTTGTAACTATACGCTGGTATCTCTAGATCTTTCAGAGCATAAGAGTTAGTCAGATTTGTTATTAATGTCGTTCATTTGGTATATATAGTTGGTATAGTGGTATGAATGTGCCCTGATCCAGTCTGTGCTTTGATTGTGTTGTCTTTAGGTTTGCATTGTTCAAATGAAGCACGTTTCAATCGACAAGAAGAGCGAATCTCGATCAAGTCCAAACTTCGCTTCCACTTTCCTTGATGGTGATGTACCTGATTTTTGTTTCGGAGAAGTACTCTTCGAAGGGAGGCTATGATCTGTTCAAATTCATGTGCATCTCCATCAAAGACAGTGGAAGGAAAGTTTGATACGGAAAGGAGACATCGGCGAAAACCGAGATTTTAGTGCAAGCCTGTTTTAGCAAATTCTAAGATGGGAGGATTATCAATTGCAATGTCACAATGCAAGTCCAAACTTCACTTCTACTTTCCTTGATGGTGATGCACCTGGTTTTGTTTCGGAGAAAGCACTCTTCGCTCGAGGCGAGCTAGGCTATGATCTGTTCAAATTCATGTGCATCTCCATCAAAGACAGTGGAAGGAAAGTTTGATATCATGGAAAGCCCGATGGAAAGGAGACAGTCATCCACAAACCGAGATTCAGTGCAAGCCTGCTTTACAAAATTCTAAGATGGGAGAATCAATGTCGATCTCAAGTCCAAACTTCACTTCTACTTTCCTTGATGGTGGTGCATATGAATTTGATATAGAGAAGCACTCTGTGTAACTGAGGAGGCTTTTTGTTCGAATTCATGTGTATCACCATCAAGGACAGTTGAAAGAAAAGTTTGATATAGAAAGAAGACGTGAGCTCAAAGGGCGAGATTCAAGGCAAACGTGGTTCACCGTGCCGTTGTCTTCAAAACGGGCTTCAAAATGGAAGATTCTCAAGTCCGAACTTCTCTTCACCTTCCTTGATGGTAATGCATCTGAATTTGTTGTATGGGAAGCATTCTATAGAAGAAGAAGTCCTATTCCTTCTGAAATTCAGATGCATTACCATCGAGCAAGTTGAAGGAAAGTTTGATATGGAAAGACAACACCTTCAAACCAAGATTGATGTCAGACAAGCATGTTCCAACTTGTAAACTCCGAGATGGAAGATTTCTCAAGTCCAAACTTCACTTCTACTTTCCTTGATGGTGATGCATACGAATTTGTTACATTGAAGCACTCTACCTACATGGGGAGGCTATTTGTTCAATTCATGTGCATCTCCATTGAGAAAAATTGAAGGGATGTTTATATGGAAACAGGTATCAATGGAATCTTTGTGGCAAGCAAGGTAATCTTTGTCTTCTATTACTGAAGATCTTACTAGGAGTATGGTAGGTACACCCAAATGTGCCACTGACCTTACACCGCCATCTATACTATGCGTACATCTCCAAAGTTAGTTTTGTACCTATATGGAAGAAATGCTTTTAGAACTTTGATCCTTAATAACTTTTGCATATTGTATTCAAATGCCATGTTCTCTGGTGTGTTGAAACCTCCTTTCACTTGCCAACAAGAACATATGAAAATTTGACCAATCTAATAATAGAAAATAGGCTCAGTAGTAAAAAGTGGTGGTTTAGGGAGTACATACCTTAGGTGTACATGATGTGATGAGAGGAACTATAGAGCTATGTGATAATATTTAAATTACAATTTGTGGGGTTCAATCCTACAGTCTTAACATATTATTATATATAGATAAATTTAAAAAAAGTTTTCTTACAATTTTTTTAACAATTTTATTCTTTTTGTGGTAAGTTATATTCTAATGTATGTTAATTGTCTTGTATGATTTAGTTCTAAGAAAGCTACAAAAATTTAAATACAAAAATTAAATGCTTCTAAATTGAATATTGGGATAGTAATACATTTTTAGATCATTGCAAGAAACACCTAGTACTTGTTTTCACATCATAATTAGAGTGACTTTCTTGTCATCCACTATGAATTTTGAATTTTAATACCAATGCCAAAAATTAAAATTTTATATTTAGTGAACTTGATTGTAATTATATTTCATATTTTGTAGAAATTTTTAAAAATCATTTTATATTTCAATGTCAATGTCACACTTTTAGATTTAGGAGTTTTTTTATACTAAATATTGATTAGTTTAAATTAATGATTTTTACTTGAAATTTATCTAGTATATATTCCTATAATAGGTAGACATGTCCCTACTAAAGGGCATCTAAAAAAACATTATTTTATGTCCTCCATGTTTGTGCAAACATGCCTCTTTGTGAACACATTTGTAAACATTAAAAATGGTTTGTGAACACATTTTTTTAATCAAATCTCATTACCATGAAGTCTTTTCTAATGTCTAATTTTTAATTTTGTTGAAAATTGATTTTCCTATTTTCTACAAATAAAAATGTTCAAATTGTATTTCTTAGGACAAATTTTTGGACATAAAATCTCGTGAAGACAACACATAGTTGGACATCTTAATTTGTAAAAAATAGGGAAATCAATTCTCAACAAAACTAAAAATTGGAAATTTGGGAGGACTTCTTGGAGATGATATTTGACAAAAAAATGAGGTCAAAATCATTTCTAATGTTTATAAGTGCACATGCATGGGAGGCTTATTTGCATGAATGTAGAGGACATAAAGTAATGTTTTTTTAGATGCCCTTTGTTAGAGACATGTCTACCTACTATGGGAATACACCACATAAATTTCAACCAAAAATCAATAATTTGAACCGGTATTTAGTATAAACAACACCTAAATCTGAAAGCATAACTATTTAATAAAAATGGATTTTTAAATATAAAATGATTTTTTTTAATTTTTGAAAAATAAGGGGTATGATTATAATCAAAATTTAAAAAATGGATTTTTTAGAGGCATTGAGTTCATAATTCAAAAGTTGTAGCATTGGACACAAACCGTTTTTTCAAAATGCTACGCAAAGCAACAAATGTTACTTGCAACGACCATTTTTATGGTAATAAAAAAAAATCTTGTAGGACTATGGGAAATAAAATATTAAGCCATTCTAAGTTATAGACATTTTTTTATATAAGTACAAGATATTTGAAGATCAATAGATATAATCGAACATGCAAGAAAGTTTCCATTTTTGAACAATAGCATCATTCATTGTTCAATGTCAATCATGGTAAAAGTACAACTGTGATTCCAAAATGTAAATTTGATTTTTTATCATCTCTTTTTTCATATGCCTTATATATAAAAAATATTGCAATTGCATCTAGCAATGACGTATGGAAATCTTTAGATTATTTAGGATTTAAAAGAAAGATTGGTTGCATTTAATTCAATGAAATCTTCAAATTTTATTTTTATAAGTATCAAGTGCATTTTTCAAGTTGTAATTATATTTCAATTTTCAAACAAAGGATAGGTCAATTTTTACGAGAATTATGATGGAATATCTTATACAATGTATATAAACATGATAAAGTACATGCATAATTAATTTTGGAGTATTGAAAAAAATTTAATTTGTTTTAGAATTGTTGCAAGAAATACTTGCCATTTTGGCTCAAAATGGTCTATTTCAGTGAGCACTATGATTTTTGAAATAATTTTTTTAAATAAATGAAATATGAATAATTTGTAAAGCATTGAAGATAGTATTCTTTAAAAAATTTATATCTGAAAAAATTTATCTCTAAAAGTTATGCACAAAAAATAGGACAATGGAGAAAACCAAAAATATGGACACTTTGATGTTTCATTTTTTTTAAATAGTAAAAGAATTAAAAGAAAAAACAATTTTTTTAACTTGAAGATTCTCCTTTTCAACCATTTTTATCTCTAGGAAAAAAATTGTGTTCTTTGCTCTTGTGCAAAGAAAGTGTACTTTGAGCACATGTAGAAGGTAGAAAATTTACAATTTTTTGTAAAATCTCATTGTAGACTTGTGTAACTTTAGTAGGAGTCTTTGTATTTCAATTTAGAGCTTCAAATTCACATTTTTGGGACAAAAATAGTACTGCAATACTTCAAATGGCCAAGGTAGATGTTTAGAATCAAGGAATTTTAAAAAATAGTAAAAATGGTTTTCTACATGTAAAAAATTATCCAATGTCTAGAATTACTACAGGTACTTTTCTTTCAAATTCCATGAAAATTGACATACAACACAAAATTTGTAAGCAAAACCCCACTTGTCCGTGGCCAAGAGGACATAAATTAGGAGAAGTGTTTCTTGCAATTGGATCAAACTACATTCAAAGGTACCATTAGAATTACTTTTGTAGGACAAGACTTTAATCCTTTTTTAAACTTATGAAGCTCTCAATTACTTTGATGTTGTTATTATTTTGAAAATTTACATATGAATAGAATAGAAATGCATCTTTTTAAAGGGATGAAGAAGAAATTTCATAAAAAAAATCTTTCAAAAGATGTAAATCACTAGTTTAAAGGCTAAATTTAGTGTCTTTATTACAATATAGCACTTTAAATAGATTTTTTTATCAAAATTTTTTGATCTTCTAAAACATACAACTATGAAAAAGAATTTCTAGTGATTAAATTTTGGACTAAAAATAGTATAATTTTTTTAATCAATTTATTGATTTTTGACAAACTCTTGATTTAATCTTTTTCTTAAAATTAAACATTCAATTCCAAAAATATATTTCATAGAGATTTTTATTTGAATAATACAAACACTTTTTGTTTCATTACAATCATCATTTGGATTAGTTTTTATATTAAAAAGGATGTTCACATGTTTTTACTTTTGAATATTATAGAAAATAAAAAAATATTCAAATTATAGCAAATGAGTCCTTTTCTATTCTATGAATATATATGCACATGATTTTTTTTAATTCAACCACATTATTACTCATTAGAAATTATACCCCTTTTCTACCATTGAAAAAACTGAGAAGCTTACATTTGAACTTCAATTCGAATTTTAGTAGAGAAGTTTAGGTTTTTCTGTGAATAAAAAATATTAGTCTTAACATGACTTGGACTACTAATAGAAAAGGACTCAAATGACTAAATTTAATAAATTAGCCTTAAAAAACAATAGCTACAAAGAAGATACATAGTAGATTTCAAAGTGTCTGACCCCTTTTGTGGTCCATTTGAGTGTGATTTGACCCAATCACCTTTTTGTACTTTTAAAAAAAGGGTAAGAATTTTTTGTAATAGTGACAAATTTCAAATTTCATTCATTTGGAACGATGAAGTTGCATTTTGCTTAAATTTTTTGAAGAAGTGTGTAGTACTTGACATATTACAATTTTGTATTTATACTTTTGCAATTTATTCACTCGCTTTTCTATTACACCTATTTAATACAAATGCCCCAAATTTAGATTTATTTTAGTAAATGTGAAAGTCTTTTAGCTCATCTATAGATATAATGTAAAATTTAAGGTGAGAGAACCAACCATCTTTGAAATTGGGGACAATAAATAAGAAAAGAGTGCTTGCAATCATTTACAAGATTGTAATAAACTCAAGACAAGATTGACATATTATAGTCAAATATTTGTTATTAAACATGAGATTTGGTAGATGTTGAAAATAGAGTTACTCCAAACAGATTTTTTCCTATAAAAAGACATTTGAAAAAAATAGATTGAAGAATTTCTAAAAATTTGACATCTAATTTTAGAAATTATAAATGTTGAACCTATCCCATAGTTACAATAATGTGCCAAAAACTTCATCAAATTAATCTACCTTGAAGAAAGGTCTAGAAAATTCTATAAACAATAATTTTCATCATTTTTGAATAGGGGTTGACTCAAAACAAACTTTTGGTTCTAAAATAAAGGTGATTCATTTTCAAGATTTGAAAATTCTATACACATTCAAAAGTTGTAAGTATGAATTTTGCAACTAGATACACTTATATGGAGTTATAATATTACTAATATTATTTAGTGGTATAATAGTGCATGGACCAATATCAATCTAGCTATCTCAAGAAAAAATAAATTCACCCAACAATGTCACTCAATGCCTTATTATTATACATGTAATGTCTATAAATGTAAGATCCAATTAAAAAATTAAAATATATTGTATTATTTTTCTTAGTTTCAATATGTTTACCTTAGCTATAGTAATTACACCTATTTGTGTCAAGTGGTCAATTCCTCAATAAGGAATTAATTGGAAAATGTTCCTATTATTAAATTATTCATTTAAAAAAATTTAATCTTATTATTGGAAGAAAAAAGGACTATTTTAAGTGTTTTTATGAATTTTTTGGATATTACATGTATAAACTATGAATTTCAAGGTCATGAAATAGACATTCTAAAAAACCACCATAGGCTCTTATAAATAGAGGTAATACATTTAAGTCCTAAAATTTTTTGACCATTTTGAAGGTATTTTGGATCTCCATTTTACAAATCACTTACAAAAGGTTGAAGCTCAAAGTATGATGAATCATTCTTGAGAAAAATGAACTGTAGGATCTTGTAGAAAGCCAAGCCCTTATCATCTTTATTAAGTTTGGTTACAATCCAAGTCATAAATTGAAAGATTATAATATAAAGTGAAGGATACTACAAGGAATTCAATGTTTTTGAATAGACAAAATTGTGCTTTGACTAGCCCTTTTGAACACATAACATTTTAAAAAGTTGGCATCCTACCCTCATTCTAAGTTCTACATGCATGGAAACAAGTCTTCTTAGTAATTTTTGGATTGAAAAATGAGTGAGAAAATAATCTTGCAATAGTGACCACTTCATTGTTAAATTTTAAAAATTATGAGAGAAATAGAAGATTTGTTACAAATTTGAAGCCAAAATTGAAGATCAAATCCAATAGATTGAAGGAACACAAGAAAAAAACACAATAGGAGAATTTTTTTTGAAAAACAACTCAAATCTAAGTGCTAAATGTGTATTCCGATGGTTGTTTATACCCATAGACTAAGTAAAGTTAAAAAAAGGAGAAGGTAGTGAGGCTTTAAATCTAATCTACTATTGGGTAGTTCATTGAAAAGGAGTATGAATGGTCTAGGCTAGGAACCTACTAGAATTCCAAGGGTCATCATTGTCCAACTACCTCTCTCCCATTTCAAAAATTGGGTTTGAGCTTGCTAATATTAGGTTGTATAATTTTGAACACATGCCTCTACCTCATTGGCTAGAGTTTCCTTAAGTGATGACTCTTTGCTATAGCCCCTAGACCACTTATGTTTTGTAAATTTTTGTAAATTCAATAATGGTTCTTTTTCCAAATTTACAAAACACCACTCGATAGCTAACTTGATTTTCTTAAGAATGAACTCAATTTCAAGTCACTCTTTACATTCCTAAGTTCAAAAAATGAATGCTCTAAAAATAAATCGACCTATTTTGAATTGCTGAAAAACTTAATCATTAAATAAAATTTGTAAGGGTCTATTTTAGAATTAAAAGAGTTCATATTAGGTGCAAAAATATTAAAATAACAATACCTAATTGTAACTTGTTTGCAAAACTATCCCATCTAAATTAGTGCCTAAAATGTATAATCTTCACACACGAGGGTTTACAGTCAATTTTAAAAACATCTATTTTCAACACTTTGAAAATTTATAGTTTATTTTTACAAAGTTCAAAAAATGCATCTTAAGAAGAATTTGAATTCTTTTTCAACTACTAACAAAACCCAACAAAAGCTACTAAAATTCAATAATAGGAACCATGTTCAATCCCTCAAAGTTGGCATGCATTTAAGCTTAGGTGGCATCACCCTGCATGAAACTCCGTCAAATCGTAAAGGCACGCACCGGACATATAATCTACGAATTTTGATTGAAAATCATTCTTCAAAAGTACATTTCAGGAAACAACTTTACAATCTATGAACCGGGCTTTACGAATGCACAAGTACGAAGACTCCAGCCTGCGAAGCTCCCCTGTGATGCTCGTAATCAATCGAGCTCCAGTTGCTTGTAAGCAATTGAGGTCAAGGCGCCGCAGGAATTGATTGCAAATCTCAGGAAATGGTTTCAGTTTCCTTTTAGATTTTTTCCGGAGTTCACTTGGTTAGCTCGATTTCGTCTCCTGCTGTGTGGATCGTCATCCAATTTGTGGAAGGAATGCAATTGCTGTGAATGCAATTCGGGAGGATTTTGTGTACATTTCTCGATCTGTGATTGGAAAAGTGTGCGCAGATTTTATTTTTTGGCGCTGCGATGGTGGCGTGGAAGCGATTGGTTCCCGTGCCGTGGAGAGTATGTTGCATAACGGTGTCTACGGTGAGTTCGGGGTTTTGTGTTTGATTCCAAGGTTTTTAGGGTTTACTTCAATTCTGGTTTGGTAAAGTTGCTACAGCCTAACCTTCAGATTATGAGACTCCATAATATGGCGATGTTATTAAGGGATGAACATGTGACAATTCATCAATACATGATTGCCACCTTGAAGTTTAGGCCTTTCAAACAACTCACTATGGAGAGAGACAAAAGTAGCGCCGTCTCGTTGAAGAGTTTTTCACTTTCGTTTTCGTTGGAAGCTAAAGAAGAGTTACCGAGTAGATCAAATACAAAGTATGAAGAAGATTATTAGAGTACCCTGGGAATGTCGAGGAGCAATTTGTGGATCTCGAGAGAGTATAGATTAGTAGCATGAGAGGTTCAGGGTGAGGATAAAAACACTTGAGCTATTCGTTCTGTATGGTCGGGTAGTGAGTTCTATTCTAGAACATTTCAAATTTTCTCTGTTGTCATGCTTAAATGACTTTTTTTCAGAGGATGAAGTGAGCAGAGCTGTTCAAAAAGAGCGATTATCATGCGTGATCTGATTTGTCCATGATTTTTTTTCTCAGGCACACGTAATCGGTGCTGAGAAGTGCCACTATTTCGCAACTTTGCGGAGGTATTCTCAGCAGTGGACGGCTCCCTACGATGCGGGACAGCCGACCTCCAAGTCACATCCCGAGGTATGTGTCCATTTTGAGAAAATGACATATTGTTTTCAAAGTTCAGTATTGATTGCTTGAGTGGAAATGTAAGTAATGTCGTGGATCTGGGCAAGGATGGCAGCTTCTGTCTGGAGATGAGCTTTTTCCAGGCATCGGTCTTCGAGAGTTTGTGGATAGAAGAACAGCACTTCGATCCCGTTTACCGACGGAGAGCATGGTCATACTGTCAGCTGCTACAGTGAAACAAATGACGGACGTTGTTCCTTATCCGTTTCGACAAGATGCTGACTATCTGTATTATACGGGATGTCAGCAGCCAGGGGGAATTGCAGTGCTTGATGATCATGCAGAGTTGTGCATGTTCATGCCTGACCGTGACCTTGAAGTAAGTATTCTTCTATTTAAGAGTATAGATGTACGTAGACTAGATCCTGATGATTTTCTACAAGTTGTGGTACGGGAATTCCTCAACGAGTTGTAAGTGTATGTACACATTTCATTTTTAATTGGCTTACAGGTTTTATGGTTCTGGTATAGACGTTGAAGTAAGGAGTTTGATCTGGATATACTTTGCGATCTGATTACAGCCTTCGCACAGAGGGAAACCTGGGCAGGGAAATTAGCAGGGTCTGAGGAGGCCAGTCGTGTGTTCGGAGCAGTCGACACCCATACATTGCGAACGCTTCCTAAGGTATATGTGTGACAAGCGTGTCATCCAAAAGCTTTCGAGTAATGTACCATCTGTGTACCGGCATTTCTCCGACAGATCATAGCAGCTTATTGATTGCACTGAAAGTAATTTCTAAGGTGGTATTGGGTTGCTTACAGGTCTTACCAGAAATGCTAGGACGCGCTAAAGCAATATTTTGCGACTTAGGATCGCTTACTCCATTGGTGGCAGATCTAGCAGCTTTTCAAACAGCTTTGCAAGAGGGTAGAGTGCGGAGCTTGAACAGGTATTCTCATCAAGTACGTTGGGTTAAGTCGCCTTCAGAGCTCAATCTTATGCGACAAGCGGCATCCATCACTTGCGAGGTCAGCAAAAATTCTGTTCTAGTATTTCACTGATCATCAGATATTATGGGCCACTGTAATTACTAGTCAAGAAACTTCAGATTCAAAATGGTACTGTCCATTTATCAAAACAGGCCACATAGAACCTTTACAGTGGAGATAAATGGTTATTATTCTAGAATGATTTTGCATTCTCTTTGTCTGGTGTTTTCACTTCACCAGTTTTTGGAAATAACATTGAGCTTGATCAATTTTTGTAATCAGTATTCATAGACTGGTTGTGAACTACAGTCTTGATAAGCCGTATGCTTGATTTAAAGTTTGAATAGCCATGAAGGAATGGGGTGCCTGTTTGAGAGAGTTAAGCTGATATCTCTAATTTGGGTGATAGGCAGTGAAGCGGAGCATGCAAGTTTCAAGAGCCTGGCAACACGAACACTTATTGGCAGCTACTGTGGAGTATGAATGCAAACGTCGAGGAGCCCAACAAATGGCGTAAGAAATTTGCACAGTTCAGTGCTTATGTAAATAAAAGAGGATTTATTACGACATAATCTAGGACTTATGGGCACTTAGAATTGAATGCTTAGTTGCAATTGTTTGAACTCATTTTCAATGGAAGCTCTGGTTGATCAACAGGTTCCCATCGGTTGTAGGTGGGGAGCCGAATGGAAGCATTGTCCACTACTCTCGACATGATAAGATGGTGAGTTATTTTTGGCCTATGCTTTTGCAATAGTTGGATGGGTATTTTCGTGATGAGCTTTATAACATATTAAACACTTGCTTAAGCATCAGATAGCTAAAGTTCCACTCAAGTCTTCAGGTTTGCTTTTGGATTATGGATGCTTTGTTGATTACTGATTCCTTTGGGTTGGGTAAACCAGATTGGTAACGAAGTTTTGGTTCTCATGGACGTGGGGTGCGAATACCATGGTTATGTTAGTGACATGACTCGTACTTGGCCTCCTTGTGGCTATTTCACTGCTGCTAGGGTAAAATTTACACTTACTTTTTTCATGCGGACGTGCCTGACATTATTGCTGAGAAATAAAATACCGCTTTGCCATAAGACAATTTTCTTTAAGTGAAACCAAATATTTGGGATAGTCACTGACAGGCATGTATCCTGTCAAGCTCAGAAACAAGTTTACAACATCGTACTCGATGTAATGAAGGAGTGTTTCAAGATGTGCCGGCCTGGCGTGACCTTGTCTCAAATACACAGTCGCTCTGTAAGTTTTATTATGCAGTTGGCCGCAACTTGAAGATGGATTAGAACTGCTCATGGGAACTGTATTCTGTATACAGCGAGAGCTATGTTTTAGAATAATATCATTTAGCTCGTTTTTTGAGGAGTATGTTCTATACAAACAAATTAATTCACAAAATGAGAGTCGGAATTTGACTAAGTATTTTACCTTATTTCCACTGCAGGTGGAGTTGCTCTGGGAAGGTCTATTGCAGTTGGGTCTAGTGAAAGGCCCATTTGATCTTTTCAAGTTCTACGGCTTCAATATAACACATATTGGTAACTTGCTTGCTCTTTTTCAAACTTCTGATCATTTCTGTTCGCATTTTTACTATCTGAAACAGGCGATGGTCAAATTAGGCACGAGTACATTACTAACATTTTATTGCTTGCAGGACACTACCTAGGTATGGATGTACACGATTGCTCCACTGTCAGCATAGATCGACCACTTCAACCTGGTGTAGTGAGTAGCGAAGATTGCAAGCCTTTTTTTCGCTGTTCAACATTGAAAGAGTTTCCCTTGTTTTTCAATTAGCTTGAGCATAATATGAATACCTCTACAATTGCCCGCGAAACCTGACGCAGGGTTGTGGTGTGTACTGGAGTAGGTGATCACCATTGAACCAGGGCTATACATACCTGTGAAGCTGACGATACCTGAAAAGTACGAATTTTTGCGAGCCAGATCAAATTTCTTATTGACAGATTTAAGTATTAAGGCACAAGCGGATCTTTTTGTACTGCAAAATCCATTCAAGCATTTATATTCTATACGAAAATAGAATGGATGGTATTGACTGTAGTTTTGTATATCATTCGTCTTTCAAGCCTCAAAACATTTTGCATGAAGCACGGTCGTAAGACTCATAGCGTCGGTCTTCCGCAGGTATCGAGGCATTGGAATAAGGATAGAAGACGAGGTTTTCATCACAGCAACAGGCCATGAGGTATGTGGCTCCCTGGAAGCATGTCAGTTGACCATTACAATAGTTTAATTCCCTCTGGAGTTAGGCTTGGGATAGCAATAGGACTTGCCTTACTGGAGAATGGAGAAATTGGATTTCAACCCTGCATTGTAAGAAATTTGTAGTCATTTTCACTATTGTTTTCATCGTCCGCACGCTATCTGTTTGCAGGTACTCACGAGGGACGCTCCTAAAGAAGTAGACGAGATTGAGCAATTCTTGGCTGAGGCAACTCCTAATGTGGAAGACATTGAATTCGTCAAGCAACCGCACTTCTGCTGATGCCCAGTCTAATGTTTGCAAAACTCGAGTTGTGAAACTCGTATATAGAAAACTTTCAGCCTGAAATTGACAGGTGCTCGTTGCAGTTCATCGGTGACCGCCAGAACGTGGTGCAAAGTCATCTCGCTCTTAACACAAAGAAAGTTAGCACAATTTTCTCACTTGTAAAATTTGATGGCAATAAAAGGCATGATAGCAATTCAAAGTAAAGTACATTCCTCTATTTGCTTTTTGCTGTTTCATGATTATCTGCCCCATTGCTATATTGTTTAGATCTAGGGCAGAATGGAATGGAATACTATCGTTACAATCATTGACATCATATAAATTTTAACCCTGTAATGATGCAGTGGCCTAAAAGTGTCCAATGGATAACAGTTGAATCCTTCTATGTTATTGAAGATAGAAGTGTACATGGTCATCCTTGAAATTTTGTGTGAAAAGGAGAGGTCTTGCATAGTAGTTTGACCTCCAATCAGTGCTCTTGATTTATTTTAAAGCAAATGATTCACATGGTACCAAAAACAATGATTTCCCTAGTGACCAACCCAACTTTCTAGGGTTAAACAAATGTAGGCTTCAGTGCAATGCTTTTATTCTGATTATTAGATTGGAAGAAGAGTCCTTTAGATGGTGTTTTGGATTGCTATTTAATAAACCATATTTTTCATAATATATACTCAAAACATTTGCAAAATATTTTACTGAGTATTTTTGTGATTAAATAAAAGAATTTGAAATAATTTACCTAATGAAACATGAACCTACAAAATGCACTGCAATGGATAAATGATGGAAAAAAGAGAAGGGCTTGATGTAGTTGCTTCTAATTTCCTAAATTCTATATGGAGAAAGATATTAAGATAAGAAATAAATCCTAAAACTAAAAGGCTATAAAAATAAATGTACTTTAATAAAAGTTGTAAAATGTGAAGAAATACACATAGGGATTTCTTCATTTTCTATGCTTCTAAAATGCATGTAATAATGTAGAATTTATAATATTATGACAATACAATATTGCATTTAAAAGTGACATTTATTTAATGAAATACTTGAAGATTATTAATTAAAGAGAGAAAGATGGTCTAGAATCTCTTTCAAATTTCTATAGTTTCTTTATTATTATATTATTTTGAATAGGACTTTTTTATTAATAGAATGCTTCAACAACCTTGAATTTTGAATTCAATTTTGTCCTTAACTTACTCCTAATGATCAAGGGGAATATACTTTCAAAATAGGCCAAAACTACTAAGAACTTGAATAATTTGTTTGCTCATTTTTTCTTGAGATTAAATAGAATGCAATTGTAGGATCTTATTGTTTACATTGAGGGTGAGCACCTCCAAAAATTTCAGATTATTTGGCCGCACAATTTAGTAGATACCAGTTAAGTTTGAATTTTTAATTAGCTCATTGAAAAAACAAGGTTGTGCACTTGAAGAAGTATATCTTAGAGAAAATATTTTGAAATGATGACTTTTTGGTGCTCAATAAAAGACAAGAGAGTTGAAGATGCTCATCTAAAAATTTCACAATATTCTAATAATTTTACAATTTTGAATGGAGCTTGCATTGTATGGTGGTCATTGAAATGGGAGTAGTGTTAGTACAAAAAACAAGAATGGGCACACTTGTCTTCTCCATGAACTACTTGAATCTATGTTTTTGAGATGGTCAACAATTGCATTGGTTGACTAATTTCCCAATCCATACCCAAACTGAACCAAAAAACATGAGCTATGAACTACACCACCACTCAACCTAAAAAAATTCCACAAGGTAAAGATTAACCTAGAATTTGATGAAACCATTGCCATTGAATTTATAATATAGTCAATTTTTTCTTAAATAATTTTTATGAGAAAAGACTCAAAATTTGAAAACAAGTAGCTCAAAATTAATAAGAGGGGCAACGACCAAAAAATATTTTCTTGAATTATTAGGAGTTAAGAAAAAAATGAGCAAATGATATGAATTAGATAACCAAATGAGGGAAGTTGACCCCTACACTCTTCAATGTCCACATTTGAGATGGCGAACATCTTGCATTAGATGGAGTTTGTCCAAACATTGTCTCATTTATCCCAAGATTTATCCCAGCCAAGCAATGCTTGTATCTTTTGAAAAACCACATTGCCTTTATTTCTAATTTATTGAAATGAACATAAATAATCTATTTTTATGATCCTATATAGAAAATACATTGAAATTCAAATAAAGAATATGGACGTTAATCTTGTAAGGACATGGTAAACCTAAAAATTTGATAGATGACTTCTTTGTTTACTATTGAAACAAATAATGCATGCACCTATTGATTCAATAATTGGAGCATTTTGGTGACTACCTTAGTCATTGGTCAAATGGATGATTTCACTATTAATTGTAGAAACAATCAATGCATCCATGGGCCAATAATTGAAGTATTTTGGTAACTACCTTAGTTATATGGGCAAATCCTTAAAGGGTTAATCCTATAAGGACATTGCAAACCAAAGCAATCTAACAGATGATTTCATTGTTAACTATAGACAAAGAGAATGCACCAGTTGGTTCAATAATTAGAGAATTTTGGTGACTACCTTGGTCATAGGGGCCATGTCCTTACGCAATTAAAAGGCTAACACCTAAATGTTTAAGACTTTTTTTGAGCTTCTCAAAATTTGCATTAAATTAAACAAAAAGACAAAATTTTGATAAGTTATATGAAAATTTTAAAATTATAACTGTACAAATTCAAACTAAATATGTTAGAGATCACATATGAAAAGAAAACACAACAATTTTACTTTTAAATTGAAAGATTATAATGTTTGATCATGAGGGTGTGGGAAAACTCAGAAAGTGACTTGAAGATTTTTAGTCTTCTTTTTGCATGTCAAATCTAAAAATTGGTCACCAAAAAATTATGAGCTTAAAGGACATAATATGCATAACTCCAATCAATTTATTTCTCAAAATCTCTTGTACAATTTTTTAAAATGAATTTCTGAAGTGAATTTTTCTTTGAGATCTAGTGTATTTGAGGCTCATTTCCAAGAGGTCTCAACACTATGAAGAGTCAAGATTGAAGTAGACACTCTTGTACTGTACAAAGCTTTGAATGAAAAAAATCATAATCAGTCATTTTCAAAATTGAATTTTTGATGCTAAAACAAGACTTCAAAAAGAATTTTTCAAAATAGAAACTACTAGAAATAGAAACGTGGTTAGTTTTTATTTAACTTCAAAGTCTTGTTGACACCGGAATTTGATGCCTCGGCCATTTAGGGGTTAACATTGGCCATAAAAGCGACAGGATGATATTACAGAAAGTGATATTAAAGAGGTAATCGTACATACGATATCGCCATTATGCTACAACACGTACGCGGATATTGTAGAGGTACGCGTACAAGGACCGTCGTCTTCCTCCGAAGACAGAGGACCAGGACTGAAAATTGCTGCATTGCAGAGTGCCAGCAGCAGCGATTTTGTAGAGGTACGCGATGGCGGACGTCGTCGAAGAAGAGGGCGCCGGGGACGCTCTGGCCTTCACCTTGCATCTCGACAAGCCTCTCTCCAGCCAGGTACTCTCTTTTCTTTATCTCTCTCCCTTGTCATTCCTTTCTTTTCACCGCATTCCGTCGCTTAAACCCCTAAAACCCTGTGCTGCGATCATAACTGCGTTAACGTCGAGAATCTGTGTTCGCTGTGATTCGCGAGATTTGGAGTTCCTAGTCCGAAATTTCAGTCCTTACGGTGTAATGCGACGTAGCTGTAGGGATGATAATCACGAGTAATTTCGACACTTTTGAGTGCTGAACATAGTTTTTTTTAATTAGAAATGGACAGAATTTCAAATGATTTTGTTAGAAAATCAAAGAGGATTCCAATGCACCAGAAAATGCATGGTTTGGATATTGTATGCAAAAGTTAGAAGCGTTCAAAATTTTGTTGGGAGATGATTTCAACCTACACGAGTGTTGAAGTTGAGCTGGTGTACAGTCTCAAAATTTATATTCATTGGAGTGGTGGATTTAGGTTGGTGTCGCAATTTGGTGTGGTTAGCGTGGTATTGAGAGAAACGTAAGAGGGAAGCTTGCGTTATTAGGTCTACATTCTTGTCTGCACTATTAGATTCAATGTTGCGTAATTGCAATGTTTTATTGAATGCTCTGTGTAGAGAATGCGATCATTTTATGTTGAGCCTGGAATGCTGTAGCAGGTAGTCACACTGAAGTGATTGAAACTAAGAAGCAGTGATTGTTTATTTGATTTTCTTTCGAAGGTTGATAGGGCATCATGGAATCCAGACAAGGATTTACTTGCCATGGCCACGCGAGACCATCAGCTCATTGTGCATCGGTTCAACTGGCAGCGGCTTTGGGCAGTCACTCCAGGTCAGGGGCGTCGACAACTGTTATTCTTCGTTATAGCTTAGGAGATATTGAAATGCTTACTTTTGTCTAGATGAAGTGTGAATTTTTTGCATCGTGTCATGCAATGCCTCACAATGTCTCGTTATGATCGAGAGGTTGGATCACAAAAGACCCCGATTAGATTGCAAAAGTTTTTAATGTTAAATTAATAGGCATTGGATTCATTTAGTCCTCATAGTCAGTTGTGTTGAGTTAATGCTAGGTTAATGTTTGTGTAATGCCAATGGTGTTAATTTAATATTAGTGCGATCGTAGTGTCCTCGACATGAACCTGATATTTTACTGGCAACTATTACGCTAACATTAACTTTAAGACAATACTATGTTGACATCGAAGTAACATTATCTTAATATTGACCTACTGTAATGTTTTATTCCATTAACATTAATTTCTCATAAGTTTGTGAATCTAATAGTGGATCTTTTGAGAGGTGAACCTGTTCTGCATAGTGTCGTAATTGTGTTCGCGGGACCAATCTTTATGCGAGTCTCAGTTTGTTTGTCGCAGTGCTAGTTTCATCCCGGGCAGGGTCATCTTGCATATAATTGTGAATCTCTATCATACTGAAATGCACAAGGCGCAGTCTCTGACACTGATCCAAACTGTTTCAGAGATGCAAGTTACCTCACTTTGCTGGCGTCCTGATGGAAAGGCTTTGGCAGTAGGACACGATGATGGCAGCATCGCAATTCATGACGTTGAGGTGTGATTCATTGTATTACGTTTGCAGCTGAAAAGATTTCGCTTCATGCTGATAGTTTCATCAAATACAGATGGCATCTCTAAATGTAATAATGCCGTGGACTGGTTCCAGAATGGTGATGTGTTGCGACAGCTCGCAACGCACGAGGCGGCGGTCGAATGCCTATATTGGGCTCAGGAGGGCCAGGAATCTGTGGTACGTATTGAGGGACAGTATTCTCTACTGGAAGCTAAGGATGCGCAAACGTATCTCATTTTTTTTGAATGATAAGGAGCTTCTTCTTCTAATTTTTTCTGCACATTTTGTACAGTATTCACGCTAACCCAAAGTTTTTGATAGTACCTGATCCCAAGTTTGTACCAAGGCTTTAAATTCCATATATTCAAAGTCTATGAGTGGGTATCTTAGGGTCATGGAGATGACGTATTCTGCTATGAAGATCGAACCTCAAGATTCTTTCCGTCGCCCCCACATACTCCTCCAATGCCTGGGATGGCCTCGAACTTTGACATGTCTGGAGTATTAGGTCACGTTGCTGAAGACCAAAGCCATGCTAATAGGAAGAATGTACTTCGTGCTGCTCAGCAACGCCTTTATATTCTCTGCAGTGGGGACCGAAATGGCATCATTTGCTTGAGTGCATTTGGTGTGTTTCCGATTGGCAAGTTGGTGAGTGGACTATTGCCGTTTTCTTGAAATTGTCTAACCTAGTTTGAATAATGTGGCGTGAAATTTCGTTCCTACCTAAGATCTGACCTAGAGTGGTGGGGTCGAAATTGGATCACAGGACATCAGAGACCTGGCCATTAGTGGAATGGCTGCAGAGTTCAAGAGTGTGGCAAAGCCAGTTTATCGACTTCTGGATGCCTCAGCTCTACAGGTAAAGTAGCAGGCACACAGCAAGCTTGTTTTTGAAAGTGGGTGTTAGATCTGTGATGTGTTGAATGTCTAAGTGCTTTCTTAGTTTATTCTCATTTTTAGTCGCATGTCGAAACTGGGTATGCTGAACTGAACAATTACTTTGAGCTGGGATGTGGTAGCAGATCTCTTTGTCAAAAGACCTGCGCAAGATGATAGTCATTTGTAGTGGAGCCCAGTCAGTGGAGAGCTTACAAGTTATGGCAGGTGCTGAGTCTCGGGCATCCGGGCTGTATGCAATTTCTGTTGACACATCTCTGCTAGGAGATAGGTAGTTCTTCAACAATGCTTTCACCAACGTCAAATTTCTTGCACGCATTTCGACGCTTTGGTATTCTGTGGTGGATGTGCTCTGACCACTTCGCAAGTAAACAGTGTATGCTAGGGCCTCGCACTAATGTCTTGGACCCTACAGAGCCTTCCTTCATGGTAGAATACTCATTTCCTAGAGACATAATGGTCGCACCTCAATATCTAGCAGCCGATTCACCTTTATCGTCACTGAAATCAGTTGCATGAATACATGGTGGGACAGGAGAAAGGAACTGCGACAATTGGCACTTCAAGCTTCCAGTGTGGAAGAATTGCTGGAAGTTGTGGAGACCACTGTGACAGTGATGCGCAAGCATTGGAGTGAAGCAATTTCCACATTTGAAGACAAATTTCGTTCTCTTTCCACCCTACTCCAGGAGCATGGTAAATTCCATCATCCCCGTTGTATTCTACTTACATCCTTACATTAAATCGCAACTCCGACTCCTGGAAGAATGTATTCGTTCGAGTTGTGACTTTGTGTTGTCTAGCTACACGCGGAGTACAAAGTAACCACTGTGAGCTTTGTAGGCACGAAGTAGTGAACAGTTTTGGAGTGCATGTATCTTCATTGCTAATGACGGTGGTATGTATACTGGCAGGGTCATCTGTTAAGCCTCGTGATGAATTTTTAAGTCTTCTTGCTTGTGGCTCCGCAAGTGCAGCCCTGCACCAATTCCTCGCTGCTTCCTTGGGAGAAGCGGTAATTTTCGAATCAGTGTGTTGGTTGCTGTTGTGTACTGTAGAGTGCAAACATGTGATCTCGCAGTGGCAATAATTGTAGCAATCTGGACTTTGTCAAATTGCACCTAGATTATATTCCACTCTCTTCCAACCGTGGGTGCCATGATAGAGGCAATGATTAAAAAAGAGATACTGGCTTGAGATCAAGCAAAAAATCAGATTGGGAGATTCTGCGTGAGGGAGAGTTTTGCAATCCTTCTGACTACACCTGCGTGCTTTTTCAGGGGCTGAAACGACTGGCAAAGAGTATAGACACTGCTGGAAGGGAACTTCACAACCTTATTGCAGAACACTTGCAGGTAACGATCATAAAATTGTCGCCTTTAGTCTTTGTCTTTCTGCCGAGAACTCAGGATTGAGCACGTCATGGCAGAGTCTATTGTGATGATTATTGAGGAACTTTTTTTGTGATTCTCTTCTCATGTGTCAGTTTGTTCTCTGAGAATATGGGAATGAATTTGGCTTTTACTAGCTTGTCCCCATGTGTTTAATACTGTACTTTGGGACTTGTCTATGAACAGCCAGCAGCTGAGATCATCGCATTCCGAGTCGGAGAATTGCGAGGACTGTCTCGATGGAGGTCACGCTTGCGTAAAATTGGACTGCATGAAACTCTAATGGAGAATGCCATGGAGAACGCTGGCATGCTTCTTGTTCAAGTTGAGCGCCTCCTACGCACTGTATCAGACACGAATGGCCAGGTTTGCGATATACCAATCCGAAACTGAATTAATTATGCAATGCGTTCAGTCTTTCTCTGCATGGTTAGTTCTGTCTTGAAGATGCAAGGTTTGAGCAACTATAGCTGAATTATAACATTGCAACTGTGTTGTGCTTTGTCAGTTTCGGCTCTTTTTTGTATGGTTGACCAAGTCACTTCGTCAGCTTAATGGTGATGCTGGACCACAAGCTAACCAGCTTCCCGCCATTGATAGGTTAGTTCATTACTCGTTTAATGTCTACAATTATCGTGGTTCTTGGTACTTCTGAATTAACGAGATAGTGTTACCTGGTAATAGAGGTGAATTGTAATATTTATCAAGGCGTATACTTTCTATATGACAGTGCAGGGGTGGCAGACTTTTTACGTACTCACTTTGAGAGGGACCCAGTCGGGCCACATCTTGCACCCGCCACAGATGGCCTAGTTATGGATGTCAAACCGTGAGTTATCTCTTTCTAGGCAAACCCATCAATTCATTAGAACGTAATGGTGTATTTTGTTCTTGAACGTTTCCAAATTATTTCTGCTGGGTCATCAAGTGATCATAATTTATTTATTACCTATATTTTGAGTTCAGTTCTCTGCTTCCAACATTCTTTTCTCTTGAATTCTAGAGAGGAGGCGGCCAGGATGGAGGAGCTTGCAATTATGGGTGGCTTTGCGGATACTAAGTTCCTGAGCCGAACTCTATCCTCACAGATCTACCAACTTCGAGCTAGGTTTGCGATTTTCTCAAACATCTTTTTTTGTATCTTGGTGACCTCGGTACTACAGTTTTTCACTTTTTTCAACACGCATGAGATGCGCTATATTTTAGAGGTCTTTGAAGTCGGTATATCCACGCATTTCTTGTAGATTCCTATCGGTTACAATCAATCTTCTCACTGAATTGTGGCAGCTGTCAAGAGGCATTTGCAATGCCAGTCAAAGAGATTTCCCCCAACCTTCAAGCACGTTGCATGCTGCTGTTATGCCCCCTCCCCTCATTACTACCGTCTCTTCCGACAATACCTCTTTCTCTAACCTACTTCGAGGTTCCATTTCCTAATCTTTTTTTGCAAGTTCATAGATCGATCAATCCACCCAGAAATGCTGGTAATGAGTTGCAAGCCATGATTTTAATTCCAGCAAGTGGGACATGCCGTTGACTGATGACCAATCTTTTATTTCTTATCCACTTGTCCTACTGCATTGAAGCAGGTCGATTCCGGAAGCAAAAAAGAGGGAAGCCCTCTTGAGGACTTCATCTGTTTAAGAGTGCAAGATGATGCGAGTGTATCTCATCAGAATGTGGTGATTATACTGCGCAACTTCACAATGTCAGATTTCTCCGTAGCAGGAGGAGCAAAAGCTCCGCAAGTTTTGGCCTTGCGGTTTGAGAGGACTCTGCACTGTATTGACTTGGCCCTTTACAAGGTACTTAATTGTCACATAATTGTCGAATTGTATCAGTACCATGCTTTTCACTAATCTGCTGAACGTCAGTGGTATTTGTGTGTGCTTTTGTATTTTTGTGCAATTTTTGTCTGATTTATTCTTCGCCTTGGTACTGAATTATGTATTTCTGTGAACTTATGATGATGACAGCAAAGACAGGTGGTATTGTTAGTTAGCGAGAAGGATCTTGAGGAGAATGAGAAGACTAGTCAAACATACTTAATGCTGCTGCAATTGGAGGACCTGGAATTTGTGCCGTTGTCCCCCGCCAGTTCTTCTATGAGCCGTTTGCCGCTTTTGCATCTGTGCACGAATCTTGTAAGTCCAAGATTTACAAAATCCTTACATTATTAATGTGATGCGTTGATGCATGTAATCTTGTATGTAACAAACCTTTGTCACTTGCTGAGATCTTGCCCGTGCTATTCTTTTAAGAGATTTTGCAGAGCATGTATATTGGTTTGATTCATTGAAGACAGAGCTTCCTTGTTTTGAATCTTGAATGTATCATTGCCAACCGAAAAAGTAACGAGTGATGATTTCGTGACTAAATCGTAATGGAGTTTCTGACCAGGGGGCAGTTGCGGACGTGGGCTTGAAAAGTGGAAAAGTGAGGGCTATTGCACAGCTTGATGTTGTTCCTCCCTTGGCTGTCAGTGGTAAGCTCCCGCCCTGAACCAATATAGGGACTTATGGCCGCTTCAGATTGCACAGCTTGAAGCAACGAGCTTTAGATGACAAGAAATCCTAATCGGTGCAAGTATCATTTTATTTTTGTTTTTCCTAGTTTTCTTCAATGTCAACTTACACGAGTAGAAGTGAATGA
Organism: Pseudoscleropodium purum; assembly: GCA_963969395.1. Lineage (NCBI taxonomy): Eukaryota > Viridiplantae > Streptophyta > Bryopsida > Hypnales > Brachytheciaceae > Pseudoscleropodium > Pseudoscleropodium purum. The sequence continues at coordinate 18,977,862 of OZ017795.1, read as the reverse complement.
TGAAGAGGCTTCAACTTGTGCACTGTAGAGTAACGCAAGTGCTGTCATTCTAGGTCTCGAGGTTGGAGTTCTCTTGTTTGATTCCGAATAAAAATAGTCCAAATTATCCCTGGAAAACTTCTGTTCAGCTAAGACCAATGTGCATTTAATTTTTTTGAGTTTGAAAGAGTTTGAAAGAGTAATTCCAGGTCCTGATTAATGAAGTTCCAATGTATGAAACAGCTTCTCGGGGACTAGCATGTGTTTTTGCTGGACAACGGCGTGCCCTGCTTTACGATCTGGAGGAGGATGAAGAAGGCGAGGATGACGAGATGGAATGAAGCTGAGCTTGTTCTCATATTTGCTCCATGTTGGAGACTCTCTGATTATCACTGGGAACCACACAAAGGTCATCTCTCAAACCACAGTTCGAATCAAGTCAATTCCGATCTGCTGGTAAGTTAGAACAATTCCTGATCAGTAGATAGGGATCCACACTGAACGCATCTCAGTAACCCGACAAGAGACAAATATGCAGTTAGAGAAAGATTTTGGACCGACAGGGAACGTGTAGAAATTATAATTAATTATTTACAGTGATGTGCATCAGTTGCAAAAGATCCTTTTCAGAAGCATTCCAGTCGTCGAGCAGTGAGGGATGTAGACTACATGTCCCTTTTACAGATGACACGAATTTCTCTCCAATTTCTTTTTAAAGTAGTCTTGAATCAAGTTGTATCAACCTTCAGAAGAGGAAAAATCTTTCTCTAGCAGTACCATGTTCGTACCATTTCCAATATCAGAGTACACTGATCTACAATTCTGTAGACTTCAAATTCTCCAAATTTATCCCAAGTATTCTGGAGAAACCGTCCATAACCTAATTTATTCTCCTCACCCTAGTGGAAACTCTCTGATGCTCATACAATGCATATTTTCTTTTTTTTTACATCGTGACATGGTGAATATTACCTGTTGATAAATGTACAGATTCCTCTTCGTAGGCACAGGGTTCTAGGGTTATGATATCAAATATCCCATGGTGAGGAACAGATGACAGATATGATGCTGTTAACCGAAATCATTTAGTTTTTTTCATATTTTTATCAATATCTGTGTAAAGATATATTATTTCCCTCAATTTTATAAAGTGAGTATGATTTTCAAGAGGCAAGCGTTACTTTGGTGGGTGAATGAGAAGTTATTTGGACAAAACATTCAAAATATGAACTCCGAAACACTTACGGTTAAGGTATGTCCACCCATTATTAACCATGCCAATTCTATTTCCAAGAGATGCATGTTACTTCATCTGAATTCCTTGTACTAATTGCTTGCATATAATGGATAAAGCATCAACTCAACGTTGAAAACTCAAAACAATTGCAGAATCCCAGATGATTGCAGGCGCGGATTTCCTCCGCAGATAAATTACCTGGGGACTAACACCTTTGTACAATACAGAGTCTACTAAACCTTTTCATAACCAAACCTAAACACAACTAAATAATCAACACCTCAGTTATACATACAATTCCCGGCAACAATTAGGGTTCACGGTACCAATTAGGGTTTCAGGCCTCTAGTACAACTCAGGAATCGGAGTTGTAAGCAAGCTTAGCTTCAGGACGTCGCGCAGGAATCGCAGCAGCTGCATTAGGCACGGTCGTAGTCCCGGCGTCCACCAAGCCCTTGAACGTTTCCATGACCGACGGCAAGAAGCGCGAGGAGATTGACACAATACCCGGAAGCGCACCGTATTGAAAATGCCGACCGAGATCTAGTTGTACCCAAAGAGCTTTCCCGAGCAAAAACGCGACGAAGATGACCGGGATCCACAGGGGGTTGCGGAGAACAGTCATGAGCTCATTGAATCCCAGGACGAGCATCGCCGCGATGGCCCATGGAGGGGGCATCCAGTTGTTGCCTTGGCGCTTGGCTTCTTGAGCCGAGAGCGCTTGACTGATCGTGTACTCTGTCTCCGCGCGGAATTGTCGCCACAAGGATCGGCATTGCGAGGGGGTGAGCAGTGTGTCTTCGGGTGCAATCCCCGGCCATGTTGACGATGCGAGAGGGTTGGTGGATGAGGACGTCGAGCTCTCCTCGTCCACGAGCGATAACAGGGCGCCTTCAATCGGGTCGTCTTCAGGATTAGGGTTAGGGTTTAGTCGAAGAGCAGCAATCACAGCGAGCATTTTGAGCGCGCCAATGCGTGCGGATTTTGTGATGGCGCGGACGTTGTGCTCCTCGCCCCAGACGCGAGGGAGAGACTCCTCGTCGTGGCCGAAGATGTTGTTGAAGCGATCCTTCATGCGGATGAGTGCCTGGGAAGTTTCCTCGCGCGCTTTCTTCTCAACTATGGTGCGGGAGTATTTGGAGAGGTTGGTGAGGATGGCAGTCTGTTCTTGTTGGCTTGGTTCGAAGCCCTTGAGGGCGGTGGTAATGCCTTCTGAGAGTTTGGAGGTTTCGGAATCCACGAGCTCGCGAATGGAGGGCCAGGCTTCGGAGGGGGCGGCGTCGAGGAGCGCGGAGACGGGCTCCCCGAGATTTTCCTCCATGTGGTGTTGCCACTCGGAGTTCAGCTGCTGCAGGCGATCGGAGCGGAGGGTTTGTGCGTAGGCGTTCATGTCGCGAGTGAGCTTCTCACGGGCCTTGGAGGGCTCCCATGACGCCTGCGAAACTCTCGCATCTGCACGCAGAGGTAGCATTGATTAACCCCTGAAAGATTTATGGTTCGATAACGATGAATGCGATTAATCATGTCGTGAAAGATAACATTTCAGATGTAACCAAATTTTTATCGTTCACTAGAAGCAGCGAAGCAAATTGGATGTGTTGGTCAAAACTACACGAAATTGGATACAAGACAACCCCGAAAGTAAGGTACAAGGCGCAATTTGGCACCGGCTTTAGTGATTCTTTATCCCTAAAGACTAAAGGATTTATGGTTAGATTACGGCGAATGCGATTGATCGTATTACGAAAAATTGCGTTTCAGATGTGGCAAAATTTTTATTGATCTCAAGGATCAGCTCAGCACTACATGAAATTGGACTACGAAAAACTACTAGAATAAGGTACGAGACCCAATTCAGCACTGGCACGATTAGAGATTCTGAAGCCCCCAAATACCTAAGACGATCAATATTGTGACACAACAATAATTCCAATGGGCCGAAATTTTATATCACTAGAATCCGCAAATAACTTTGCATGTAATGGTAGAAAAATAAGTGGAATTGGACAATAGGAAGTCCCTACATGACCTAATCAAAACTGTTAAGGGCAAATCTGTTAAGGGTTAATTTGTTTGAGCATGATGTTATCAATGCGCAACGAATATCTAATTTGAACATTGAGCAGTACGAGATTGTACTTACCAGCGGATGCTTGATCGAACGAAGCCAACGCTCTCTCCGAGCACTGCCTCACCGTCTCCGCGAATTCCCTCTCTTGCGACTCCGCTCCATCTCGCAACTCCTCCTTGAACTTCTCCAGCGCATTCGCCCTCAAATTCGCAACCACCGCATCATACGCCGGTTGAATCATTTCGAGCGCCTCCGAAATTAGATAATTTCTCTTCGCCATCCTCACACTCTCCTCGAAAAAACCCGCCTCCGCATCATACTCGGAAGTATACTTCTCCAGAACAGCACTCGCTTTCTTCCCAAACCCCCCTACCACCCCCACCCCTTTCGCCTCTTTCTCAATTTCTCTCCACCTCTCATCTTTTCTCAAGCTCTCCAGCTTCTCATGCGCAATCTCCTCGCACCTCACCGTCGCCACCATCACTTTATGCGCTGGTAAGTCCAAATCCTTATTCTCCTTAATCACTTTCCACATCTCATGTGCACTAAACGGAAACCCAGTCCCTGGTACCACTGCTCTCCTATCCCCAGCCAACCCACCTGGCGCCACAGAGTTATGAAACCGCTGATTCAGCTGCGCAATCTCCTGTCGAAACTGATCCTCCTTCTCCTCGTAATTCGACAACGCAGTGACTTCCACGTTGAAAAACTCTGTCAAGGGGGTATCCTTGTGCTTCCCTGGTTTCGGTACACTATCCCAAATCTTCTGTACGTCGTCTCTCAGAATGGGCTCAAGAATGTCCATGGGCGTCTTGGTTTTATCCCGAATCACGAACATCATGGTGGTCTTCCTGGGGGAGAATAACCGCATCATGACTTGGAAGACGGTTTTGAGGAGCGGTTTGTTGGAAGCTTGCTCCCGTCCGATGTCGTGACACCACATGTTGATGAGGACAATGTCGGCGACTGCGAGGGAGAAGAGAGCGCTCTGCTTCTCGAAAGCGGTGTCGTCTTCGCCGCGTTCGCGTCCATCTGTGCCTTCGAGATCCATAACGAGAGTGCAAGGGTCGATGCCATCCGCGCGTTGGAACCACACGCCTTTGGTGGTTTGGTTGCGGCCCTCCAAGGCGTCCATCTCACGAAACTTGGTGCCGAAGAGGTGGTTGAGCAATGTGCTCTTGCCGGAGCTTTGGGGACCCATGATGGCCACCACGGCGTAGGAGAGGCCGCAGTTGGCGAGGTTCACCGCTTTGCAGAAATCTACCAAGGCGGCTTCATGGAAAACACCCTTCTCGTCTATCAATTGAATCGCAGGGGCTCCTTCTTGCGCCATAGCTCATGGGAAATTCGCGAGGGAGATGTGCGTGATAGCGAGCAATCTGGACAAGAATTCAAATCGTCTGCTTCGTCTGCTTCATGGGATCTAGGTGGAGTTGGGCGTCACTCAAGCTTGGCCGGGAATTTGTCGCGGCCGGCACTTACACGAAGACAGGTTCTCCTTCCTTTGAGCTAGAGGCGCCAGCTGTGATGGCCACGTCATGGCGAAGGGGGATTTGACCCTTTCTAAGGGTGCCACCTGGGTTGTGAGGACAGTTGGCAACTGATGCCTGGCGACCAGATGTCGAATGGGCTTGGGTTTTGCCAACTCATCCTCTAACCCTTGATGACCCGAGTGACCATTTTCTGGTCGCTGCCTCTCTTTTGTTAGCTTCCTGTTTTCAAATTTTGAGTTTCTTTATTAATAAATTTTTCTCCTAGGAAATAGATTGTGTTAAGAATTCAATGGTCATAGTTTCATCAAATTTTGAGTTAAATTCCGCCTTGTGGAATTTTTTTAAGTTGAATGTTGTGGTATTGAGTGCATGACTCATTTTAGAGGGTTCAATTCAAATGGGTATGAATTGAAAAGTCAACCAACCAATGCAATTATTGCCCACCTCAAAAAGGCCAGATCCAAGGAACTCAAGGAGAAGACAAGCTAGTGCAAGGTTTTTCTTTAGGCAATTAAATGCCCAATTTCCTCAAAAAAAATAGGCAACCTCAAGCCTGTAGAAAAAACGGAGGTAAATGTGTTAAAAAAATGCCAAACTGTAATGATGGCCCTACCCATTGGGGCCACAATGTTTCCAAAACCTCATTTCATCCATCATATGGAGCTAGCATATACAAAAAAAATTGCATATTCAAAATTGTATATTCAATATTGGCTTCCTTCAATTCAAACCCCTAGAATGGAGCCACGAAACTTAGAACCTTCTTGAGAGAAAGGCCACACAACCATTTGTCCCAAAACCAAAAAAAAATCATTGCTAGTGTGCCCATTCTTGTTTTTCTTACAAACACTTCTCTTATTATAGCGACCACTAATCATTGCAAGCTTCACTGCAAACTGCAAAATGATAAGGATTTTGTGAAGTTTTAGATGAGGATTCTCAACTCTCTTTTCTTTCACTAAGCATAAAAGGTCATTATTTGGATCAATGGAACAATGGGGTAGTGTAATTTGAAAGAGCATATCTTAGTTAGAATATTTTGAAATGGTAAATATCTACTAAAATGTGAGATCCTTTTTAGCTCAGACTTGGAGAATTGGGTAGATCTGGAGAAACCACTCCAAGAGGATCACAAATTTGTTGCATGTCCTTTCCTTTACAAAAGTGTGCACTTGGTTGGTTCTTTCAGACATGGTGGAACTATTAATTGTATTATTCTCTAAATCATGTTGTCTGAAGTGTGTTACATTCCTAAACAGGTGTGAGAATTCACCATTCTCCACCTTTGAGTACGAGGACACCCTTGATGGGGCATACTTTGAAGAGAGTTCAACCATTGTCCTGTAACATGGAAGTAAATATTTATGATACGGGTTGCTTGTGCAGAATGTGCGCATGACTTTGTGAAAGGTCTGTTGAATCGGAAGGATTTGGATTTGATTAGTTCTGAGACAAATGCCCATTGTTACCAAGTGCAATGCACTGCTTGGTTATGGGCCCTCCTTGGATTCTATGGTACGCCCTGCCAATATACTGCTGGAGCTATGCAAATTGTTCAAGTTTTATGTGATGAATTCACAGCCAGCTCATATTGAATCTCCGATGCTAAAATCTACATTTTGGATACATGGCCCAACACAAATTGCAAGACCATGTACCAATTGTCCCATTATCCCATTGTCTACGTTTTTCACACTCGATTTAATATGAACTGGATGTTATAGAGTGTGTCTGTGACTAGCAGGCTTCGAGAATTAGTGTTCAATCGAGACCGTCATGCTTATCTTTGAATTCTGTAAGAAGTTGGAGTGCTGACCCTTTGTGTGGAAGAAAAGTCGAAGTCAATGTGAAAATTTTTAGACAAATTGAATCAGCAAGTTATGGCCACCTTTTCTTGAATTAGGTTTGAAAATCGTATGGAATAAACGGTGGGTCTTCGTTAAGTTTTCGTTTGATTGCAGGAGAGAGTGGCCCTCTGGAAACTTTTCCATGCATGCCACATTTGGGTACGAGACGAAGCTTTCTAAGGACTTGCAGAAAGCTCACCATTCGATGAACAAGTTCATGTCCTTCCCTCAACGAAACACAAGCCTCACTGTAAGACTATTCGAAGCCTGGCCTGGAACTCGAAAGCTCAAAACCTATTGGAATTGGAATATTTCACGATGAGATTAGCCACAAGGGTGAAGTTCTTCCCTCTCATCCAGTGTCTGTGGAAGCTGTTTCCTTTGCCACCTTTGCCTCTTTGCTAGATGAGGTGGTCAGTCGCTTGGAGGACGTGGTGGATGTTGTGGATGAGCTCGGTGCAAAAGCTAAGTTTGATGCTGCTGATGACACTCCCCTCGTGGAAACTGAATCTGGGTATCACCGTGGAGGTGAGAAAACTTCAGCAAGACGCCGACGCCACGCTTTCCTCAGAATGTGAATTTCACTAAGGGAACATTAGGAAGGATGAGCTCTAATTGTGCAAGTCTTTCTGCAATCAAACTTGGGTTAGTCGTGATTGTGTGCTACTGCGGTCTGAGTGTGCTCCTAAGCCTTTCTCTAGAAATGTGAATTTTCGTCATGGGACACGTAAGTGTGGATAGACTACTGTCGCATAAATTGTATTAGCTAGCCATGATTGTATACTGGTGAGGTCTGGCATTTTGGTTACAAATTGTTAAGAAGTTCAAGAATGGTGTTTGAATTCGTGGACACCTACTTTCAACGCCCTCGTGTTGAACATTCTGCAATGAGTATTCCATTTTTGGCAAGGGCTCAAAGTAGGTGCCTTCAATAAACGGCATGTCGACCATAACTTCAGAAATTGCAATAGAATATGGTTGAGTTTCACATTTTAATAGCAACAACAGAATAAGAATACCATACTTCTCCATGCCCACACAGGGCAGATTGCAGAAAGCCATGTGAAATTAAACCCTCAAAGATTGCAAATACAGATCCTAGTATAGAACAGAATATAAAAAGTCTGTTTCCTCATGAATGATCAAGAGGCCACTAATTGATTTGAAAATGTTGTTAGACCATAAGACTATAGAAAGCGGGGAATCTCTATAAACATAACTGGTAAAAGTATTCATCAAGAGTAAAAACTTATAGCTTTTTTAAATCATTTAGTGTGATGAACATTAAATTGCATCAGTAGTATAGCGCTTTCTGTCTACGTTCATTGCGAACATTCTGCTCTCTTCAAAACACAAAATTTCATTATTAAAGTACCCAATTTCTCCGGAAAAAGTACCAAAGATGAAAACAAGGCGGAAGAATCAACTAAAGAGCACGCTCTAACTGCCCAGTGCTTCAAAACATCTCCACAACAATCCATGCCGATTTCCAATCACCAGTAGAGCTCCTCTTGTAAGCCGCATTGAATTGCCGGTCAATCACCAGAGCTAGAAGTGGTTTTCAGTGCTCCCATCCAAGCTTCATGAAGGACCCAAATCCATCAGGCTATCTCTCAAAATGAGGAATTTTGACTCTTCTCTTTTGACTCTTGCAAATTAACAATCAATCTGGTTGAATAATGTTATGTATATACTACCGCAATAAATAAAATTGAGAAATTTGTGAAAGAGGGTGAAAGCATTCAAACAAATCATCATCAAACAAGGTGAACAAACTTCGAGCAAACTTCGAGGGTTTAGGGGGTTTGGGCAAAGTCTCGCAGGTTCTGGAAACTCTCGTTAAAGATTTTGCAGATTCCCTTCCTTTAGGCTACACAAAAGGAATGCAAACTTGGATTGTTACAACCGCAGGTTCACTCGAGATGATGGAGCTGTTTAATTTGAAGCTCTTGCTCACGCAGACTTGAGCACTACAGCTTATCTCACAATTCGCAATACTCTTATGGCATTAGAGAACTAAAGAAAATCATAAGACAAGTTGTTTTGTATTTTTCCGACATTGCAATAGTCCTTGAAGCACTCATTGCTCAAAAAACTCTTCAACTTTCATTTGCTTGTTTTGAAAGCTTCTGGTAGTTTTGGAGATTATGTGTGCCTTTTTCAATGCCAAACTCATAGTATCTACAAAACAAAATTTAAACCTAGAATACAAACAAAATACAAGTAACTAAAAAAGTATGAAATCAAAGAACTAATCAAAGAAATGCACAAGCAAGTTTTCAAGTTCAATGTTTTGCATTGTGGTGCAATGCAACATTCCTCCTCCATTCCCCATCCTCTAGTAGTGTCAAAGTTCTCAATGAAGGGAGTGTAAGCATCTTTTACAAGGCCCTTCAAAATATTTGAAACTCTTCTAATCAACAAAAAATTTGTGACCATTTTATTAATTTATGCCAAATCAACAAAAATTTGGTGAATTTTTTGTTGATTCATACATCATTTTTTATTAGTGATTTCATCAAATGATGATTTAAAGAATTGAAGCCTACATAGATTTGAAAACTTGCGTAGAATTAGCAATATTTGAAGATGTAAAACTACTTATATATATAGAAATTTCATTACTTTTAGAATTAGAATCTTTATAGAGTTTAGAATTTTTCAATGTTCAAAATGATACATGATAACAAAGAAACCAGTACAAAATGATAGATTTTACAATCTAATATATCCTCAAATTTTTCTACAAATGTAGATTTCATATCACTTCTGTGTTTAACCCTAAGAGTTTTTGACTATTTTTCACCAAAAAGGATCTAAAACTACCATTTCTAGTACATGTACCAAATTTTAGAAAAGAACAATTTTAGACACATATAACTACGGGAACTTGTAGTATGTTGGTTTGAGAAGATGTGGAAAAAAATTCAGAAATTTCCATTGTGTAGATTGCAAGATATTAGTGTTTGAATTGATAAAAATATTTTTTTTGACCCTTCAAAAACCCGGGCAACTGTACTTTACAAGGTAACATTTGTATGAAAAAATGTCCAAAATAGTGGTGCTTTTTGCGGTTCATTTTTCAAAGCAAGTTGCTACATGCTTGAAAAATTCAAATCATTTGGAATTGTATAGCATGTAGGAAAAATATAGTAATTAAATATTAAAAAATAGATTCAAAATATTAAAATGATTAGAATTTCATTATAGAATTGAAAAATGCCAATTTCAATGGTTGTAATGTTGTAATAAGCAATCCTATAATCTTATAATCCTATAATTTTATTATTTTCAATAAAATAGAAAAATGAGTCAAATAAACAACTTCAAAGTTTAACTCAAAGTAGAGATTCTATAAGTGCTTGCAAACTATAACTCCTTGTAACATTTATCTTATTAATCAAAATGGAATGATTCAAAGTTTTCCACATAGACATAAATCTAGGAAAGGGTTGTGCAAGAATCACTTGTCCTTTTTTTGTCCCCTTGACCTTGAACAAGTGATTTTTTTATCATAACTTTTGCATCATATATCCATTTTCTATGAAATTTGAAATGAAGGTACATGTAATCATTGTAGATATTGAATAAAATTTTCCAATATTTAAAAATGAATTTAATATTTTTAAACATTGGATGTCTACTTTGGCCATTTTGGAAGTTGACAATACTATTCTAACCAAAAAATGGAAATTTGAAGGTCAAAATTGAGATACAAAGACTTCTACTGAAGTTATACAAGTCTATAAAGAGATTTCTTAAAAATAGTTAAGCATCCACCTTCCACATGTGCTCAAAGTGCACTACCTTTGTACACATGTAGTCATGTAGAGATCACAATTTTTAAGGGCCCCTACAAAATACACTTACACTCCTAATGTAGGGAACTTTGGAGAAATCTTAGGAACACGGAATGGAAACGAAATCTCAAAAACAGGAATAGGATTCTTAAGAAATTTAAGATTCCACAACCAACAATGCAACCTTTTATGTTGGTCATATATCGTTGTAAGTTTGACCGCACACATACAAATGTGAAAATTCCAATCATCTATTTGCTTGCAACTTGAGAATATTGTGGGCTTAGATGAATGTGGTCGATGATTATTTTGGGGAAGATTTTTGTCAATTCACTACGCTTGAATCCTTCTACTAAAAATTTGATGAATTTCCAATGAGCTTAAGATACAATTCGTAATTTCCTCCATTGCTGCATCTAATGTAAACCATTTATTACATGAAATTGGAATACGTAGGTTCAATTCCCTTGTCTAATTTCTAGTTCAATAATATGGGAGCTGACCCATTTCTGATCAACCCCCAACCCCCAACCCCCAACCCCCACCCTTTTGGTAGTACATGCTAGCCTATTCTTGTAAAAGCGAAGATGATTAAATGATCAATTCTGACACTTGAAGATTGAAAATATGAATACTACTTGGTAAGGTGGTAGTTGGCAATGAGTACATTTAATTAATTCCGATTAGTGTTTGAAATGGCTACGTTGGTTTTATGGAAAATCAATGGCACATTAGTGAAGTTACCCATTTTAGGTGGCTATTTTTGAACTTTTCATAAATGATTTGTGATTAACTTGTGGTTGGTAAGATTGGTTTTGATTAGCAGATGTATATGGGCGGCATGTCTTATTTTGAAAAATTTGTGGTTGGAAATAAAATGGAGTCCATTATCATGAAATCTTCTCTACATTTGTAGCTCACCTTTTAGTGACGAGCAACAACTTATGAGGGAAAACATTAGTATAAAGGCCGCTTCACACATGGGCCCAAGGTTGAGAGTCCGTCGGCCTCCACCAATCAAATTTTAGGAAACCCCGACTTTGGCCTCTTGACCCTTCACACTAGGCGGCACAATCCAAAGTCCGTCACCCTCCAAAGTGCCAACATGGAAGTCCAAGCTCCTACGTGGCAATGGCCTCACGACAAACTTTGGTTGAGAGTCCGTCGAATTGTTCATTTATTACCTATTTATTACCCATTTTTTTGGACTCTCACCCAAAGTTTGGCCATGAACTCCCACAGCCTCTCGACTTGGTCAGTCCATATGTGAAGCACCCCTAAGGTATCTTGCAATTGCAATTGATGTGATTAATGTCTTGAGAGAAAACATTTCTATTTGCTAATGTGAAATACTCAGTTTGATGTGAAGGACGAAACTTGGATTGTTAGCAAATTTCCTATTGTCGTACTTCTGGACACTTTTTAATTGACCTCAGGGCTTGCATTGACAATAAGTAGAGGACTATCTTTACAGAGTTGCTAAATTCTTAATCATTATCTATGCAATTGCTACACTTGGAATGAACTAGTGTATACTTATGATAAGTGCATAAGCATTGAATTGGCTACAATGTACATCAATTTCTTGCTATCCAAATTGACTTGAATTGTAGTTGCAAACAGAGGGCAGAACCAAGGTATAAAACTCTATATTGAGTTTTTGAAGACTACACACCTATGATTTTTACAGCAAAGACAAAAATTCATTGCTTGCATAAGTTGAGTTCGCAAATTTTTCTCTTTTCCTGCTAAGATCAAAATAGAAAGGTTAAGGACTGAGTTCAATTCCAATGCAAGAACCTCTAGGAAAACTTCTTCCTATTCTAATCCTTTAGCATTTTTTATAATTGTAATATGTATTCTAATATTTACAAGAATCTTTTTGCAACTCAAAGAATGACACAAATTCAATTGCTATATCTTCTATCATTCAAATAATATTAATGCATCGTCTAAAAGGTTCTTGTAGCTATAAGCTTAGGTTATCCATCTACTTCGCTAAAGTCAGTGTTGCACCTAGCCAAAACAAAATTAAAAGAAGAGGACAAACATAGAACATGCATGAATATAAGTGATAAGAATGGTAAGTGTAGAAGAAAAATGCTTCCACATGCATTTAAAAAAATTAGAATCTCTTAATGACTACAATTGCAAGATGTCTTCAATACTTGTTAGGGTTTCCAAATTAGAGCTTGCAATCTCAATAGTTGCATGCATGTACATGATAAATGATCAATAGGGTTTGAAAAGTTGTTTTTGGAGTCATTTCAAATTCTAAAACCTTCTCTAAATTGCCAAATTTATGAATTTCAGTTGTTATTTAAGCATGGCTTCCCTAGAAAAGTGTCTACCAATTGAAATAGAGTAGCCACAATTCAATTTGACTAGTAGCAAAGAGGACCACGACAATGATGAATCAAGGTTTGATTGTAATGCAAATACACCTCATTCTCCCATTCAATCAAACGTTGAAAACTATGAAGTGCTACAAATTTTGCAATCGCAACATGAAGGTAGGCCAAATATTTTGGGTGGGAGAAGAAGTAGGAGAAATGAAAGAATTTACAGTTTTGGTGGCGGAAGTTCTATACATGGTCAGGGAAGAGTGCAACAACGGAAGCGGAGGTCCAAATTTGCTTCACCGGTGGATCGACGACAACGAAGCAAGGAAAGCGGAATGTTACCCTTCACCAACCCTAAAGAATGCATGTGCAGCTTGGATGCATCACCTAGTCCTGTTGAAAACAACAATACAATTCTCAATGTCACTATCTCACAATCCCTACCAACACAACAACAACACCAAAGTTGCTCCATCCAGTCCAAAAAAAATTCCTTCTGGACAGATGATCAAATGCGAGCAGCCTTAGGTGATCATGAGAACAGTACAAGCATGAGGCAAGTTGCTCTAAAGCATTACATTCCTTATACCACTTTTAGAAATTGGTGTTACAATGTACGTAAATCACAGAAGAGAGGGATTAATAGTGTCTTAACTATAGAGGATGAGACTCAACTTGTCCAATACATCCTAAACATGTGTAATGGAAGACTAGGACTCAATCCTATGATGTTGAAAATAAAAGTCTACAAAATTACCAAGAGTCTTGTTACACCGTTCAAGAATGGAATCCCAAGTGATGGTTGGATGTGGTGGTTCAAATATTAACACCCCAAACTAACATTAAGGGTGACAGAGAACCTTTCCTCTTCTAGAGCAAAGGAACTATGCACTGAAAATGTAAAGAGCTTCTATGATAATTTAAGCAACTTATATGCCACCTATAACTATCTTGCACATCGAGTTTGGAATGTTGATGAGATTGGTGTGCAAGTAGGGCAAAATAGTGGAGCGATAGTCATTGCTCGAAAAGGTGCACAACACGTACAAAAAAACATTCCGGATCAAAGAGAGTGGCTTTCTATTTTGGTCACCATCCTTCTATATGTTCAGAGGGAAAAAATCCTACCAAGATTTTATACTACACTATGAGCCTAATGCAACAATGGCCATGCATCCAATGGATGATAGTTGACATGTTCTTTGCATGGTTTTTACACTTTATTCAAAGTATTACAGAAATTGATGATATGTCTTCTATAGAAAGACATACTAGCCATGTTATGCTTGAAATGGCAGGAACAACAACAGAAGCATGAATTGACATTGTTACACTACTGTCTTACACATTGCACGCTCTCCAACCACTTGACATTTGTGTTTTCAGACCATTCAAGGACTATTTTTTACAATACATGATTATTGGGTTTCAAGGCACCTCAATTAGCCAGTACAAAAGCAAACTCTAGCACAATGGGTGTCCCTCAACTTGCATCATGCATTGATTGTCAATAATATAATGCAAGGTTTTAGTTCTATAGGAATTTATCCCCTTAATAGAATTGCTATTGACATTGAATTAGGCTCGAGCCAAACATACACCACAGCAAACCAAGCACAAGATGGTATATACACTACAATAGATGAAGGAGGTGGACCTATATTGGAAAATACTTTGGAAATGCAAGACATACCTCAATTGGTTGATGTTGACTTTGAAGAGGACTTCAACCTACCTCCAAACTTGTCTACCGCACACTACTTCATTGGCATTGACACGTCGGAAGTAGAAAACACAGGAGATGCAAGCAATGCCAATCCTAATAGCAACTTACCATCCCTATCTCGCTTTCTCCAATTGCCTACAATCATAGAGTATTCAAACCCTAAGAAAAAGACTTATCATCCTTTGGTCGATTTCCCAAAATCCAAACTACTTACATTCGATGCATACATGAGGATTGTGGAGCAAATACAAGAAGAGAATCTTCAGCACATGCAAGACAAAGAAACAATGTAGTTTCAATAACATCAAGAAAAATAGAGAAGATTAAAAGAGAAGGAGCAAAGGCATCAACAATGGGAAGCTCACCATTGTTAAGTTGAGGAGGACTACACGAAGAAGACAGAGGTGGAGGATCATGTGCACAAGGTTGCAAGAAAAAGCACAAAACTTACAAATCCGCCAAGACGCCAAGCATTGGTGCACAATCAATGGATTGTGGGGTTGACGCAAGTAGTGCACTCAACGACCCCCAAATGGAATACAATCCATGGAAAAAGGGTGCTACAAGGGTAGTACAACCAATGGGAGAAAACCTTGCCTTCATAGGGACTACAAAAGGGATTTTGACCTCAACACAACATTTTCAATCAACTTACTCATCCAATTCACTCACTCAATCGTAGCTTCTTCAAGGCTCCCATTTCATGTTCGGTAATCTATTTCAAAATTGCGTCACCCCAATGCAATCCATGGCACAAGTGCCCATGATGCCTAACGTTGTACAATTCCAACAATTTTCTATGGTATACCCTATGCAAAGTATGTGGCCTATGCAACAATCCCTCGAAGAGAGACAATGAGGTAGCCATTGGAGGCAGATATAAAAGCTTGTGTGTGAGGAGATTCAAGTTTGAAAATGAGTGACAACATGGATTTCTAACTATCAAAATTAAATAGTAAACTACTTCATTATAGACACCTATGATTGTGCATTCAAATTCCAGTATGACAACATGTGTACATTACTATTCCTACCTACCACGGAATGAGTTGTACTTTCACAACAAATTTTTGTACTACAGTTTATCACTATAGGAGAACGCTTGAAAATCATTCAAGCTTTACAAACCGCTCATCTAAAAGAGTCTGAAATCGTACAGGCCATATTAAAAAAGGAAAAAAAATTGGAATTGTTAGAGGCAACAGTTGATTGTGCTTGGTTTTACAGTACCAAGTAGTAGAAAAGGCAAACATTAATGTTTGGACATATTTACAAATGAGTTTTTTTAAGACACTTTGTAGCCTACAAAACAGAGCCTTAGGTTTTATTTGGTATTTTTTTTGCACTTCAATAAAATGTGACCTCATATGTACAGTTAATTGTTGTTAGTTTGTAGATCACATTGCGCACATGTTTTCAATGTGGATGGCATCATGTAATCCTTCCATTGAACACTTTCTAGACTTTTTAGAGCTATATGAGTATCATTTTCATTGTTATATGGATTGCCTTCATCAATTTAAACAATTGCTTGCTTTGATTATTACTATAACCTATGGTCATAAATACATGGCTATAGACCTTACATTGGCAAAAATTGTTGTTAATTTATTTTGACTAACAAAAATGTAATGAAAATGAAGTGAGCATCCTTCTTCATTTCTCTTATTCTCTAAAATTAAAAAATAATAATTTCACTTAATACATTCCTCCAAATAGGCTTGTTTCTCTTGAAGTGAACAATTTATGCCCTTGTTACCTTATAGTCTTGGAGAATCATCTATTTTGTGTAGAAGATGTGGTTGGAAATAGAGAAGTCTATATGACCGGATTGACCGGTACAGGTCGTACTGTATAGTACAACTAAAAAATTCATGATAATTTTATTTTAAGTTAAAAAATTTTGAAAAATTATGTTACCTTTCCAATGTCTATTTCTATATTAGGGAAAAAATTTAGAGTCCAAATACATTCACTCCACATACCCATAATTGCTTAATTGGTTGGAAATGGGTTGGCTCCCATAATTGCAATGTTTTGAATGTTTTTCAACACGTTCTAAATCCTAGAATTTGTGGTGACATCTTTCTTGAGGATCAAACTTATATACTTGGTTGACAAATTTGGTAAGGTCATTGGTCAAAGTCCTCGCTTGAAGTAGCAAAAAGTAGACAAAATTCCTCTATTGCATTTTTTGAAGCCTAATATTAATTTTCCTTACAATATTGCTACTTCTAATGCAAATAATTGCAAGCCTTTTACTTCTAGAGATTGGAATTAATTGTTATTATTCCTATTTCCGATTACTAGTTTAGTAATAATATGAATGCTTTTCATAAGTACTTAAACCTTTGTGTGTTTGCTTATAGCTTAAGAATGAATGTTTTAAAACGGAAAAAATGCAATTGAAAAATGGCTTGACTTGCTAGAGTTCTTGCAATTGGTTGATTCTTGGTTTTTGTATTTGAATATTAGGTGGAACCCGCGATGAATCTGGAAACATTCATTCTCGTTGTTTCTTTACAAATTCATTGTGTGACAAATATCCTAACCCTCCTTTACAAGAGAAAGAGTTGTTTTAAGTGAATTTTTAAGTATAGTCCTAGACATAAGATTTTAAGTAATGACCTTTAAGGAGATTTTTAGCAAAATGTTACAAAAACACATGTATTTCTAGTAAATTTCAGTATTCCTTAAAAGTCATTACTTAAAATCTTATGTTTAAGACTATATTTAAAAACTCATTGAAAACACCCATTTTTCTTGTAGTGCTCTCATTAAAGCCAACAATAGAGTGAAGATCAACTTGGAGACAAAAAAGGTGGTGCAATTCATCAAGTTTGATATTTTGCTTCCTTTCAGATTTACATAATAGCCCATGTCTGCGAGTGCATTTAGAGACTCTCTATGAGCAGTTTGCGTCAATGACCAGTATAAGCAAGTTCATGTTCATTTAATTGGAACTTTGCATGTTGGTAGCCTGGTACATTTTGTGGTCTTAGGTTTCTCTGGATAATTATTGTGAGTTGTTATATGCATTTTCTTTATATTTTCACAGTTTCGTTTTAAAAGCATTGTATTCCTGCAAATGTAACAGAATTGCAGTTGGAACTTGGAATGTTGGAGGATTGCTTCCTTTAGACAATATCAACCTTGATGGGTTTCTGGACTTCTCTGATAGTGCTGACATTTACGTACTTGGGTGAGTACTGCTAGTTACTTTGTTTTTTTGAGATGGTTAATTGAGTTCTACACTTATTTGCATGCTGGGGGTTAGGCCCCAATAGATAAACAATATGATGTTGTTGAGATGTGTTTCCTATTATGATATTTTGCTATATAGGAGCCGACCCATTTATGATCACCCCCCATTTCCAACCTATAGGTTGTTCCATTTCTGTGAAGTTGTGGCGTGGTTTTCAAAGTAATTGTGGCACATGATGATTGGTTGCGAGGCTCTCAATATTGCAATCAGCCCTTGGTTGATTTGCAACTAGCCTATGGTTGGAAATCGAAAAGCCTATATGACTAATATAGGTCATATAGTATAGTTTGGCTAAAAAATTCATAATAATTATATTTTGAGGTAAAAAATTCTGGAAAATGACATACTCCTTCTAAACTCTATTTCTATGTAAGGGAAAATTTCTGCATTGAGGAAATCTGTACTTCACGTGTCCGTAATTGCTTAAGTGGTTGGAAATGAGTCGGCTCCCCTACTGTCTATTTCTTTTAAGGACCTCAGGTTGCGAGTAGGTTCTTATCGTTATTTGACTTTAATTGGATTTTCAGGTTTCAGGAGATTGTGCCACTCAATGCCAACAATGTGTTGTGTGTCAAAGATGACATTCTGTCTGTCATATGGGGTGGTCTGATTCGGCACGCTCTCAACACCAGGGTGAAGTGTGACGAGGGCTCTCATAGAAGTAATAAGGTAGATGGCTGTAAAAGCGACCCTTTATTGGTGCTCAATAGACTCTTAGTTTAGGACAAAACATTGCTTGTCTAATTGAAAAGTGCAACACTTTTTGTATCCATTTTGCTAATGTTTGTTGTTTTCATGAACTTTTTCTCACCATGTATGGTGTAGGATGTACTTGAGTTTATATTAGCCATAATCAACATCTTGTGGTTTCTTTTTTGACTCCTTTTCTTTAACTTGCGTGGATTTTTTTATAATCTAGCTGGCTAGCTCACATTCTAATGGCACCTTGGGAGGTATAACATGTTGTGTTAGGATTTAGATTTGTTAGGCAATAGCTCTCCCACCTTATATGTGGCAATAGGATTCAAGAGTTCAATCATTTTTAAATCTTTTTTTTCTTCATATAGCACTTCAATGTCAAGCTTTTATCGTTGCAAATGATACATTTTCTATATTATTAAACTATTAGTAGTAGTATAATTCAGGCCAATATTTTGATGATAGACAATGTTTTTAGTTTGTAAGGGCACTAGATTTTTCTTGTATTAGTTTCAAAGGTTTTCACATTTGTAGATTTAGTTTTGGTTTGTATAATAATGGAGGCCAATTTGGTGAAGGGGTACTCCACCAAGTAGTACATAGGGGTTGGTGCAAGAAACACTTGTCCATTTTTTTGTCCCCTTGACTTTGAATAAGTGATTTTTTTTATTATAACTTTTGCATCATATGTCCATTTTCTATGAAATTTGAAATGAAGGTACATATGGTTGTTGTAAATATTGAATAAAATTTTCCAATCTTTTTAAAACTCGTTTAATATTTTTAAACATTGGATGTCTAATTGGCCATTAAGAAGGTTTACAATACTATTCTAACCAAAAAATGGAAATTTGAAGGTCAAAATTGAAATATAAAAACTTCTACTAAAGTTATACAAGTTTATAGAGAGATTTCCTAAAAGTAATTAAGCATTTACTTCCACATGTGCTCAAAGTGCACTACCTTTGCACACATGTAGAGATCACAATTTTTTCCCAAAAAATGAAAATGGTTGAGAAGAAGCATCTTCAAGTTAGAAGAAATAGCTTTTTTTGGTTAATTTTTTTGAAATTTTTTACTTTTTTGTAAAAAAAAATCCTAAAGTATCTATTTTCTTGCATTTTCCATCCTTTTTTTGTGCATAACTTTTAAAGATAAAATTTTTTAAGCTTAAATTTTCACACATACTATTTTTAATGCTTTACAAATTATTAATATTTTATTTCATTTAAAAGAAACTATTTGGAAAGTCGTAGTATTCTAGTACAAAGGCCATTTTGAGCCATAAATGACAAGGGTTTCTTACAACTACCCAAAACCAAGTTCAAATTTTTATTTCTTAAGAAAATAATTTTTTTGAGTTGCCCATTGAGCATTATATATTACATATCATGCAATAACTTTTGAATCATGTAGTCAAAAGTTAAAAAAATTGTGGTGCCTTAAAGCTACTCATCAAGCACATGTTTTGTGAAGATTTCAATGAAAAAATTCCATTTGTAGTCTTTGATTGGGTTAACTTGTCTGAGATAATAGCTTTGATGACTTACATTTAAAGGATATTTATATCAACCACCCTTGAAAGAGTGCGTAATAGCTCACTATGAGCTACAGAAAAATTGCTATATTACCGAAAATTGAATTGAGTGCTTTAGGGGTTAAATAAATTAAAATCTTCCTTTGTGTATATTTGAAATATCTTTCATGAATGTAAATTTACAACATGCATTTTTTATATTAACATCTTAAATTATCATGTGACATCCATATGGAATTTTGTAAAATGATGTAGTATACAACAAGTAAAGTAAAAGCTAATATAGCATGAACCAATACAATTTTGTCAATAGTCAAAGACAACATGTTCAAAACAACAATTTTTTCCAACATCCTTATGTCAAATTTTTATTGATTTGGATATTTATTTTTCTAGTGGTAAAAGACCAATTGTCATAGATTAGGATTTGGACAACCTTAACACCACATGTGACACCAAGTGCAAAAGAGCTACTATTGCAAAGCCCTATTGGATAGTAGCTCACATTTCAAAAACTTATTTTCTAACAAATAAGGTCACAATTGTAGTAATGCTAGCCCAATCAACTTCAAATTATATGCTCATCAAGATATCCTTTCACCACCTACATCATGAACTTGTCATTCATGACATCCATTTCTTATAAATCTTTGCACAAAGCTAGAAGAACTCACTTCTACTCTTTGGATTGAGTACCATATTTGTTGTCTTTCAGAAATGCACTTCCTTGATACCTCCTTAATCTTGTATAAAGTAATGCACGTCATGTCTTGAGGTGACTTTGGATTCAATCCAAAAACCACAAACACCTTTGTTTAACAAGAAAATTAATAGTCTACATTTTCAAACCATTGAAATCTTCTAGCAACTTTGAAACTAATAAAGGATTGTTGAAAAACTTAGGCTCCCTCTCTAAAACACCTTCAATTCTATGGGTAGTTGCATGAAACCCTTATCATTTATAGCTCAAAATGGCCTTAGTACTAGAATATTGTGACTTTCCAAATAGTTTTTTTTAAATGAAATAAAAATATCAATAATTTGTAAAGTATTCAAAATAGTACGTGTGAAAATTCAAGCCTAAAAATTTTTATCTCTAAAAGTTATGTACAAAAAAAGAAGGATGAAAAATACAAGAAAAAAGATACTTTGGAATTTTATTTCAAGAAAAAAGTAAAAAAAACAAAAAAGCTTTTTCTATTTTGAAGATGCTTCTTCTTAACCATTTTCATCTTTGGGAAAACAAGACCCATGGACCCTAAAGAATCACCTATAAAATCATTTATTGAAGAAAGTTGAATTTATTATAAAGATGAATGTTTTAAAAAGAATTTATAGTCTTAATCTCTAAAACATTGAAAATAGCTATGGCTGTAAAAGCGACCCTTTAAGGGCTGATCCACCTTTTTCATAGGTTTGCATGAACAGAAATATTTTTAGCTCATTTTTCAGAGAAAGGAAAATGGATGCTGAACGTAACACAAGTGGTTTCATATTTTTTTGAAGCATTTTTGAATTAGTTATAAATTTTCAAAGATTTCTGTAGTAGGTACCTATTTGTGACCATAGGTGTCCCAAAATCTGTCCCCCTACAACTTCTAAAGTGATTTTTGAACCATGGAGGAAATGATTGGCTCTTGGAATAAAATAAATAATTTTTTCTTGATTCATTCAAGAGCAACAGTGGTCCATTTAAAGATCAGCTCTCATCCATTTTACAACCACCCTATGGGGTGGTTGCAAAGAGAGGGTTGCTTTTACAGCCATCTACCTTAGTGCACCACCATCTCCAGTGCAGCATAAGATGTGATTACTAATGTTCCTGAAGTCTCCGACGTTGAAGGCTTTTTGGGCTCAATTGTCAATGACAAAACCCTTGAATCATCCTTACTTCAAAAACATCCAAATTCAAGTGATAGACAGTGCTTTGTAAGAGAACAAGAGCAAATAATATTGATCAGAGTGAAGGATTCCACCAAAAATGTCAAAACAGTAGAGGATTGGCTTTGTGAGGCAATTAAGGTAGGAGGCTCATAAGTTGACCACTTAAGCACTGGAATTGAATTTTTGGTAGGTGAAACTTTTCAAAATATTTTTCAGGAAATTTTCCTTGAAAGACAAGAGGAATTGGCATCTAATCCAAGTTATTTCATATTTTTTGATTATTTCTGATTTAGTTATGAATTTTCAAACAAGAAGTGTTGTAGGTCCTTATTTATGATCATAGGTCTTTCATAAAGTGTTCACTGCAACTTCTAATGAGAAATGGGAAAAGCAAGAAGATTGATTGGCTCTTGCAATAATGAATAATATTTTTTCTCAATTTTCCAACAATTGTAGAGGTCAATTTCAGAACCACCTCCAATCCATTCCAATGCCATTTATAGAGGCGGTTCAAAATGCCCGAGTAGAGTTCAAGCCTCCTATCTTATGCTTGATGATGATGTTACTGATGAAACCCTACTAATGAATTCTTCTCATATCCTAAGTCAACATTCTTGTAACCAATATTCCTTGGGGTGGCAACTCACATTTATTATAAGGAGATTTATTATGTCTTATTTTACAAAATACTATGACTTAATCACTTATGATTGTGATGTTATACATCCTACAGAAAAGAAGACATTGAGAGCTCTCAAAATATATATTTTGGGTGTAAAAAATGTTTATCTATAATTAGATAAAACACATAATAAGTGAAAAATAAGGCATTTTATTATGCAAAGGTGTGAGGACAAGAAGGTCCTTAAATTGTAGGGCTTATTATAAAATTTATTATAAATATAATAAAAATAAATTTATAATAAGAGCATAATAAGAACCTTCACTGGCATCTATACATCCATTAATTTTTTTGTACATAACTAATAGAATATAAAATATAATTAATCTTTATTTTATTTCTATCTTTTTAAGATCACCTTTGAACTATGATCTCAAAAATTTTGGGTGAATCATTGCATTATGATTTATAAAATGAAACAATTTTTTTTTATAATTATTTCCTTTTTTTATTGGTTTACACATGCATGAAGCTAATTAGCTATAGAATTTAGAGTAATAAAACAACACTACAAAAAGTGAATGACTTCAATGAAGTTTGATTATGTATACCATTAAATAAATAGATGGCTAGGCATTTAAGGATGATAGAATAGAATTATTAAAAATTTATATGTAAAATACCAAGTTGATATAATTATGAAATATACATGTATATTTATATGTATATTTTCAAATTGACATGAATATATATACTTTGGCGAGGCTTCACATTTTGGCAAAGACTCTAACATTTTGATGTTTTACCAATATACATAGTTGGGAAAAGATGTAGTTGCATTTTCACGTTTTTCATTAGCAATGACATGGAACACAAAAGTATAGTGGTTACCTTCCAAATCGCCATTTTTTACTATTGTATCTAGTTACTATTATTATATTGGTCAAATTTTCATATTTTCTTATTAACAAATGAAAGGGAGTTCCCAATGCACCAAATAACACAACATTTGGATACTTTATGCAAAAATTATGAAAGATCACAATTTTTTGGTAGATGCTCTAAAATTGTTTTTTCTACTATTCCACATACAACGGCTCTCTTATATATTCATACACTTCAAAAGTTGTTTTAATTAAGCTTAAATGAGAAATTAGATTATTTTTTCAACAATTTTTGGATAGGTTGAAGTACAAGTTTATGCTAATGTAAAATAATTTTCCAAAATTTCTTAAATATTTTTTTGATTTTGTAAGAATTTAATCAAATTTGTTAGTGAAAAACCTCTTAATATAAGAAATTTTTTCAATATGCTTTAGAAAATGGAATGAGAATTCTATTTGGAATTTTTTTGGTAAGAATTTTTATAATTAAAGTTTTTCATTGAGTGCAATATAATTGTCTAAAATATCACTCTAAATACTTATGTCTCTTATAAGTCATTCCAAAACCCTCAAAAAAATTATAAAATTTCAACAAATAATAATTCATCTTATGCAATTGTGTTATTTATAGTACAACATATCCAAATTTTGTTTAAATCTCTAATTTTTCTATTACCAATGGCAATTTTTATTAGTGTATAAAACATTTTGAGAGCCATTTTATATATTGATTCTGAAGATGTATATAGAGTGATGATAGTGATTTTAGACAAGGTGCACTTTCGGGTGCATCTGCTTTAATTTTAAAATATTTTGAAGTGCTTAGTATAAAAAAATTTAAAATTACATTCAATACAAAAGATATACAAATTTGCAAAAAAACATAGTAATTTTTTTTAAAACACTATTAAAGATATACAAATCTTCCAAAAAAAATTTATAAATTAAAAAAATACAGATTTTCCAACTAGAAAGGATAAACACAATTTGAAATCCTATGGCTTTGCACGTTCAAGATAATGTTGTCAGTGTTTTTATGTACTAAAAAGCATTTACAAGTCTTGCAATCCTATTGGCTAATAGAATAAAAATAGGGAATTTCGTTAAAATGGTGGTATTCTGGTAAAATGGCAAGAAACTATTTTGGTGAAAGGTTGAAAATCTCAAGCAAAAATAGGATTGTTTATGGAAAAAAAAAGGTAGCGGAGTTGAGAATTCTGTTGGTTTTGTGAGTGGTTCGGCATGCCTATACCTTCCATGCGCACATATAGCAATGTTTCATGGCCCCATGTGGTAGAAAGCACTGTACAAATGGCATTTGGAATAAGCCGCCATCACACAAATGGCATCTAGAATACCGCCATTTTAACAAAATTGCCCATA
Source organism: Pseudoscleropodium purum (assembly GCA_963969395.1). NCBI lineage: Eukaryota > Viridiplantae > Streptophyta > Bryopsida > Hypnales > Brachytheciaceae > Pseudoscleropodium > Pseudoscleropodium purum. Next base: position 18,953,093 of record OZ017795.1, on the reverse strand, counting down.
AAAATGATATCCGCATTTTGCAACCCTATTGGTTTAGTACTACAAATAACCCTATCTATTGTATAACCTTATCCATTGGAGTTTTGTGCTTTGTTCTTTCACGCGTTTGTACACATTTGTACTCGTTGAGGAAATTTGATTTGGAGTGTTGCCTTGTGATTGAATTATTGATGTTATTTAAGATCTCGACCTTGGTGTGTTTTGTTCCTGCATAGCATAGACGCATAGTACACTTCTGTGCAGATATTGTTCAATGGTTATTGTTGTGAAATTTGGTTAGGATTTAGCAAAGTCGACGTTGTGAGATCTTGTTATGATTATACAGAGTCTCTTTGTTATATTAAGTATTGTCGTTGTGAGATCATTGGAGATTCAATTAGATTTAGATAGTGTTAGAGAGCTGTATACATCGTTTTAACCATTTTTTTGAAACTAAATTGAAGTGTGTACACCTTCAGTAGAGGGGTTGATTGACTACTAGAGAAGACGCTTTGTTGCAATGGGTGAGTCAATCCGTTATCTTGCTTGCCACAATAACAAGGGTAGAGACAACATTTTTGATGGATGAACAAAGTTTGAACCATCACAAGAAGATCCCCTTCTCTGCGAGTTTTGTGATTGCCGCTGAAATTTCTATGTAGCATTTATAGTAGAAGTGGTCCAATTTGGAGTTGGTGAAAAGATTATTGACTGACAACTAGATGGCTGCCAAGGATTTTTATCTTCGAAGGGCAATGACCGGCGATGTGCATACTACAATTGCCATAAGAATTTTCATTGCCAACCAAGTTGATTTCTTTACTTCTAGATGCTTCTTCGGAAGATTCACAAAAGATATCACTAGTTACTCGGAATCAACTTATCGACTTAACTAAAAGTAGAGAACCTAAATAAAAAAGATTGAAGGTTAATGATGAACATTTTTGTGATATGAAATGTCCACCAACACTCTTTGTAATTTTGGAAGCCATCAAAGTAGAGTCACCTAATGCAATACCTCATCAACAAGCGAAAGAGTGTGGAGAGCTTGGCTTCGACTTCAACAATGCCGATTACATGCTTAGCCTTCCACAAGCATTGAAGAAGAATTGCTTGGACATTCGTTCAAATTTTTCTTTTGAGAAATTTTGGGTGTATTATCTAGGACAAAGCAAAGATGTTATAAAAAGAAGATGTTGGACTATCTTTTGTAAGTTGTGTAAGAAAGAGATCAATGCCAACAAAGGCAATTTCAATCTTGGAAATTTCAAGACTCATCTAGCACCAAGAGCAGTTGGAGGAGTTGGAAAGTCAACTTTCCACAAATTAGCATTGACAAAGATGAATTCCAAAGAAGAGTGAAAGCAAAAGCAGTTGCATCTCAAATTAGAAGAAGAGCTCATCAAATGCAGAAAATGGATGAAAAAATATACTGATGAAGGTTTGTAAATTTCCAAATTGCTTTTTGATCCATGTTTTTGTTACTAGTTTTTAGTAGGTTGATTTATGAACTTTGTTTTGTTCAAAAATTTGAATTTTTTAACTAATACAATAATATATACATTAATCTTCACTAATTCACTAATTCATTAGTTTTGAAGGTTGTTGATATTAAATTAAAATTTTATTTTTAATTACCAGATCAATTGAAATTCACATTTTTAGATCGTAAATCCTTAGTCTTTAATTTAGAGACTACTTTGATAGTGGATCATAGTTAATTTGCTACACTATGCATTCACATCGCACCATTACAATACTAAATCAAAGATTTATTTTTAAGCATATACACATGGTCATTGAATTATGAATTGAATTAGTTTGCTAACTTCACTTAGCTATGGGTAATAATTCATTTTTTTATGGTTGTTTGCAGGTGTAGAAGTCGTTGATGATGATCATTGGAGGTGTTTTGTTTGTTCTTACAATGGTACATTTGGAACTGGTGTTACTATAAAGTCTCACATGCAAGAACAAGATCATTTGCAGGCTCAAAAAAACAAGTTGGCTATGAGTGGAAGCAACAATCGACAAACTATTTTAGAATGTTTTACTTGTGGACAAGTATCCATTATCATACATACCTAAACCATCTGATATTCTTCCAAGAGAATTTATTGCTTTTGAAAAGAAAAGAATGTGCCATGGTTATTATAATAATTTTGTTTATATAGGTGGCATATAATATGATGTTTCTAAGGTGAGGCTTGGTTTAAATCTAGGAGAAGATTGGTATTCTAACTCGCATTACAAGAAGACAATTCGATCTAATACATGGAAAATAATCAATATTCACGGTACTTTTTACCATAAGGAATTCACTAATATAAATTGCAATAAGTGTAGATTGATTTCTGGCTTTCAGGACTTTAGGAAGCGAGTAATTCAAGCTTGTGATGTCAAGAAAAAGAAAAGTGTGGATGATTACATTGGAATTAAATTTAACAATCTTCAACGAGATGGCTTACTGTTGGCATTGCAGAGATGGAAAGGTAGAGCCCAATTAGCATCTAATCAAGTCTACTTATTGAATGTTGATTTGGCAAGAGCCAAAAAATCATCTAATTACTTGCTTTAGAAGACAAAGTTGATTATGGAAGAAGGTTCTTTGACAAAAATTGTAGAGTTGTTTAGGAGAGTAGCTACTACAGGGTCATTGGATCAATGAGCATATTTGTACATGTTTATCAAGGACCTTGCATAGAATTTGTTGAGTGTCCATTGTTAACCTCAAATGATGCCTTGAAAAGTGACAAAATATAGAAAATAGAATTTACTAATCAGCCTATTTCAAACTCCTATAAAGAATTATTAGACTTTTAGAAATGACAGTATACACCTATTTATAGGTAGAATATAGTAGTCTTTAGGAAACAAAAACACTTGTATAAACCAAAAGATTATTATACGAAGACTATTAATTTTTGGATATGAGGAATAATATGGTCCACAGTATTTTTTTAATCATTTCAGGAATTAATTTAACCTTGTGGAACATAAAGACCTGAATGAAATCATACACAAAACTAAAGAGTATACTTCAGAATACAAGATTAAAGAATTAATAATGAATAAAGTTATCTTACTACACAAGTTATTAATTATGCAAAAGACCACTTTAGTACAGACAAAGAAGACCAAAGGCAACGCAACTTACTTAGTACATAGAGTTACTAGGCCAGTTTTAAAAAGGAATTAGGTTAGGAGAAAGTTGTTACAGCGGTTAGGGGATTTTAATTAGAATGTACCTAGACCTATAGCCATAGGATTAGTTCCCCTATGACCGCGGGAAACTATATAAAGCAAATTTTTTATTGTATTAGGACGATTATTACAACTATCAAATGCACAAGATCGACATTTCAAGACTCAAGCAATTCAAGCAAATCCAACTCTCAAGACATTCAAGCCAAACACAACAATGACTACAAAATCAATGTTCCACGAATAAGACTCCAAGACAAAGAATAATAGAAGAGAGAATCAAGTGGATGGAATATAGTCGACATTTAAGAACATTGTAGGATATAAGTACATTAATAGAATTAGGAAAAGAGTGGGAAAAAGTGTGTTTCATTTGGCGACCATGCTGGGGATTGCTCGAAGAAAGACAGTCAGAAATACAGAGTCAAGAACTAAATAGTCCAAAAATGACATTTGAAAATAAAAAGACAAATCAAGATTTCATTTTGTCCTACAAAATTTAAAACACTACAAATTTGGAAAAAAAAAAGAAAGAAGATGAATTTTGACAATGAGCGAAGAAACAAATAATACAATTCATCAAAGAGAAGAAGAAGCCGAAAAAGACCACATCCAAAGAATCCAAAGAGAAGGAAGGAGGAAAGAAAGGAAGAGAAAGAATCAATGGAAAAGATTTGCGGCCGCACAAAGAGGTAGTGACTATGAAGAATCAGAAGATAGTGATTGATACTGATGACGAACTAATCACCAACGAAAGACCTCAGATAGAAGAAACTACGAAAGACCCTACACCTCAACAAACCAATATCATACAAGAAACTAGTGGGTCAGCAACTAAAGAAGGAATCCAACCATACAATCAAGTACTAAAAATGGCAAGAAGAATTAAAACACAATTACCCAAGTTCAAGGGTAAAGGCGACCCCGATATTTTCATCAAGGAATTCAACCACATCTGTTATGCTAACCAAGACAAGGAAGCATGATTGGATCTTTTTCCAGTATGTCTAAAGAAGAAAGCTTTGGAATGGTATGCCCAGTTCCAAGCAGGTCACTTTGAGACATGGGAGGAATTAAAGACCGCATTCATTCACCGATTCCGTGAAAAGAAAACGGACAGAGAAGTAATTGACAGTTTGTCACATCTTAAGCAAAAAAAGTATGAAGATGTAGAAGAATTCTTTGAGAGAGTTATGTTGTCCTCAAGCAAGTTAAATCCGCCACCACCTAACCAGTTCAAGAAAAATTGGTTTCTGAATGGCCTACGGAAGGAATACGCAAAGTACATCCTTATGTTACCCACATATACTTTAGAAGGCGCATTGGCGTCTGCACGAAAATTGGAATTAGGATTCCAAAGAAAAGGGAATAAAGATTCTGAGACCGACTCTGACGAATCTAGTACAAACTCAGAAAATGAGGAAAAGGAGAAAAAGAAGAAAAACAAGAACAAGAAATCCAAAGAAAAAGATATCTTGAAAGAGTTACAATTAGAGATGGCCTTGATTTCGACAGGTCAGAGGAAGTTCCGTGATGGAGTTATTTGTAAGATTTGTCGTAATGAAGGGCATTTACCTACAGAATGTCAAACAAAGTATTGTTCCATTTGCAATACAAACATACACCGCACCAATGAATGCATGTACAATCGTCGAAACCAAGAGGGAAAATCAACAGTTAATCAAATTCAACCTCAATGGAATAATATGAGGGGAGGAGGGAACGTAAGAAAACTTGGAAATCGAAACCAAGAACAAGAACTTCCTAGAAACAGTTACTATGAATCACAAAATTTTAGGCAAGAAAGGTACCCATACCGGGGAGGGTATGGAGGAAGAGGATCCCCATATAATGGAGGAAGGAATGACTATAATAGACAAGCAAGTCAATACGAGGATCGATATAGACCAAGGTTTGAAGATACGAGAAATAGAGAGGAGCCGAGACGTACCTATATAGGTAGGGAAGAAAGAGAAGGTCCTCCCAATGAATGCTATTATTGCCACAAGAAAGGACATATGAAAAGAGAATGTTTCTTGTGGAAACGACACCAAGAGGAGCTTAGAAGGACGCAAGAACCCAGTAAACCAGCAATTGCCACCAATATGGCAGCCCCAGATGTCTATGTAATGACAAGGGCACAAAAACAGCAAATAGAAAATGAAGAAGAATCTATAAGTGGCAAAGAAGAAGATAGTGATAGTGGAAACGAGGCTGGAGGAGGACAGCCAGAAACAGTAGAGTTTGGAGAACTCCGGGAACGAGCATCTAAGGAATGGGAGGATGAACGAAGGGTACACCAACAAGTGATCCAAGATGTCCAAAGGTTACAAGAAGAGTTAGGAGAAACACCTTCAGAAGTACAGACAGAAAAATTAACAAGTAAGGAAGAAGAGCCAAAAAGGGCTAGGGAACTAAAATTGGTCTCGAATGTTACTAAGAGCAAATCCCACATAGATAAGGGGATAAAACAAGCTGGAATTGTACATGAAGTACTAAGGCAAACTAAAGCAAACATCACCATCGGACAGCTCTTGGAGTTGGCTCCATATTGTAAACAACAAGTGATGAATGCATTCCTGTCAGGAAGCATGACACTAGACAAACCAGTAGACGTCGATCATGTCAAAGCACAAGACTTTGACATTGAAATGCCCGTAATAATAGCTCGCATCAAACATTATACCATACATAATGTACTATTAGACGGGGGTTCTGGAGTAAACATCATTACCGAGGAACTCTGTCAAAGATTGGGACACCGAAAATTAGAACCAACGCCATTCACCATTAAAATGGCAGACCAAAGGAAAGTAACGCCCTTAGGAATCATACGAGATCTCCGAATTGAAGTAGGAGGTTTCCGATATAACATCACAGCTACAGTGATGAAGATGGAGTCTAAATCTAGTAGTTATACCATGTTACTCGGTAGACCCTGGCTTAAACAAGCAAATACAAGGCAAGATTGGGCAAAGGATACCATTACATTGGTATATAAAACAAAAGAGAAGAAAATCAACATTAGGTGGATCCCATGTCCACCTCCTTCAAAAAGGCCAGTCCAAGTTGAATGCTACGACTGGACAGGGGGATTAACGGACAAGGAAGAACAAATAGTATACCAAGCCGTACCATCTCTCCAACCTATTGCCGACCTTGAGCTTACTGGGCTCAAAGAAATGTTCTCTTATGATTGTCAAGCAGTTGAACCTGAGTTGCTATCCACGGAAAATCAACCCTCAAGAACAGGAAAAAAAAGGATACCTAAATACGACAAAGTAACAGATACACCCTTCAAGTACCCAACCAATTTCTATGACCAAAAAGAAGGTGTACTCATTATTGATGATACTCCAGCATCAATATCAGTTCAAGGCAAAGACATTGCCAAATGGACTATAGAAGATAAAGACCAAGTACAAGAAGTAAATTTAGGCACAACAAATAAACCTCAGAATGTACGCATCTGCAAGAATCTTGAATTCGAATTCAAGGAGGAACTGGTCAAACTCCTACAAGAATTCAAAGATGTGTTTGCATGGGGTTATGAAGACCTTAAAGGAATACCAGCACACATATGTGAACATCGCATTGAGCTCACGCCTAATGCATATCCAGTGAAACAAGCTATGTATCGAATGAATCCAAAATATGCTGCCAAAGTCAAAGAAGAAATTGATAAGTTGCTAAAAGTAGGATTCATTTATCCAGTCAAGGAAACCGAATGGTTATCATCCATTGTGATAGTGCCCAAGAAAAATGGCAAGCTTCGAGTATGCGTAGATTACCGGAAATTAAATGGAGTCACAAAGATGGATCCCTTTCCACTACCATTCACTGACCAAGTATTGGAAACTGCGGCAGGACATGAAATGTACTCCACACTAAATGGTTTTAGTGGATACAATCAAATCCTCATGGCTGTGCAGGATCAACTCAAGACCTGCTTCATTACGGAGTGGGGACCATTTGCCTACCGCGTAATGCCATTTGGGTTAAAATGTGAGCCGGCAACTTTTCAAAGGGCAATCATGCAAGCATTTGCTGAATTTCTAAATGTATTCATGCAAGTATTCCTAGATGACTTTACTGTGTATGGCAATAAAACCATGCACCTAGAACATCTTCGGAAGTGTTTAGGAAGGTGTCGCGAAACTAGGATTAGTCTAAATCCAGAAAAATGCACATTTGCAGTAAGCTCAAATACATTGCTTGGACATATCATCTGCAAAGAAGGAATACTTGTAGATCCGGGAAAAATTAAAGCCATTCAAACACTTTCACCACCCACAAATATGAAAGGGGTACGTCAGTTCTTGGGATCAACTAGTTACCATCGGAGATTCATTAAAGATTTTCCAAGAATCACACAACCTTTGACTAATCTCACCAAGTCAACTGTCAAGTTTCTTTGGGACAAGAAGTGTCAAGAAGCATTTGAACTGATTAAAAGAAAATTAACTGAAACTCCAATCTTAAGGACTCCTGACTGGGACAAAGAGTTTCATGTGCATTGCGATGCATCTAATGAAGCTATTGGTAGTGTTTTAACACAAAGTATGGATGGAAAAATTGATTCACCCATATTTTATGCAAGTCGATTACTAAATCAAGCTGAAAGAAATTACTCCACGATAGAATGAGAAGCTTTGGCGATGGTCTATTCCTTACATAAATTTCGACATTACTTATTGGCTAACCATTTTAAATTTTACGTAGACCACAAAGCATTACTTCATCTGGTCAACCGAACAATAGTTTCTGGAAGAATAGCAAGATGGATGCTATTGCTTCAAGAATATGATTTTGAAATCATACATAAACCAGGAAGACAACATGTGGTAGCTGATCATCTTTCAAGAATTGATAATGGTGAAGCAGCTATAGGAATACCAGATTCATTCCCAGACACAAATTTATTCATGGTACAAGTTACACCAGAACAAGACGAAATCTTTCCATTCTATGATTGGAGGAAGCCAATAGTTGATTACCTTCGAACTGGAAAAATATCAATGGATATACCACTAAATACTCGTCGGAAAATAGCAATAAGAAGTCGACCTTACCATTTGGATGAAATAGGAAGATTGATGAAAACATGTTCGGATTCATTACCCCGTATCTGTGTAGCAAGACCAATAACCAGGGCAATTATTGCAGAAGCCCATGGAGGTATAGCTGGAGGACGTTTCTCTTCCACTATAACATTACACAAGGTCTTAATGGCTTTGTACTGGTGGCCAGACTTAAGGAAAGATGTGCACAACTATTGCAAACAATGTGACATTTGCCAAAGAAATAGTAGTAAACCTGGAAAGGGGAAAAATCCCTTGCATCCCGTTTTACCACTTGAGATTTTTCAAAGATGGGGGATTGACTTCATCGGTCCAATTCACCCACCAGCCAGAACCACAGCTAACAAATACATAATCACAACCACTGATTATACCTCAAAATGGGTAGAAGCCCAAGCTCTAAAAGACAATAGTGCCCACTCAACGGCTAAATTTTTGTATGAGGAGATAATCACTCGATATGGGTGCCCATTGGAATTAATAAGCGACCAAGGAACTCATTTCCTCAATACAACAATTCAACTTCTTACCACAGAGTTCATGATTCAACATTGAAAATCAACTCCTTATTATCCCCAAGGCAATGGACAAGCGGAATCAACAAACAAAGTATTAAAGGCCGTACTCACGAAAATAGTCAATGCTAATCAGACAGATTGAGATCAAAAGCTATTCTCTACCCAATGGGCGTATCGAACAACATACAAAGTAACTACTCGCCATACACCTTTCTTACTAGTATATGGAACAGAGGCATTACTTCCCATTAAATACTTAGAGACTCAACCACAGGGACCTCAAAGGGTTTTATCAGCGTATGCAATGTTAGCACACAGAATGCAACAACTAGAACAAATGGATTTACGACGAATTGAAGCTGAAAATTACATAACTAAAATGCAATTAATGAGGAAATTTCGCCATGACAACGGCAACCGTCTAAATCGGAAGAACCAACATCAATCTCATAATACATATGAAACAAGAGAATGTTCCAATTCTCAACCTTCAATAAATACCACTCAAAAACAAAAAGTCAACCCAAACATTCAGCGAATGTGGCAAAATATGGAACAATGTCGATCACAATCAATCACACCTTACAAACAAGGCCAAAATGTCCTATGGTTAAAACCCACAATTATAAGGAAAAAAGGGAAGTTCGTAAACAAATGGTTTGGGCCTTACGTAATCAGAACTGTTTATCCTAATGGAACAGTGGACTTATATGAAACCACAGGGTTGACTGTCCGGGTCAATGTCAATAAATTACGACCGTATTCTATTGAAGAAGGAATAACCAAACAGTTTCCAGAGGTTTTCCTATCTATGATACAGGACAATAACATCGAAGACCCGACCCTAGATTTTACAAATCAAACAAGAATTAATACAACATGCCAAAACAAAAACAATGGAGAAAAATTAGGCATAAAGTCATTAGGAGAACAAAAAGTGTGCACATATTGCAATATTCCCTATAAAGGACAAGCATGTTTTCAAAACAGGAATACAAATTCAGGAACACAACCAACCACAAAACCACTTAAAAAAATAGTACAACAAATATTTGCAATAAAAGGTACGAACCACTACAAGAAAGGCCAAAAAGTACTTTGGTTAAAAGTCATGGGAAATGAAAAAGACGATGAATGGATGGGACCTGCTATAGTAAAAGCAATTTGTCCTAATCAAACAATAAAGCTAATAAACACAAATAACAAAGAAATATGTGTATCGGTCCAAAGAATAAAACATTATCACAAAGAAATTACACATATTGGAATAAATCATATACAAATTATGTTACAATCCAATTACCAAATACAAAAGGATGAGGTAAATATTTTTCAACAAAAGCAATTATCAAAAGAAAACAATAGAACAAAGAAAGACAAGAATAGAACCAACGGAGATTTTGGAAAGAATCCAAAACATGGCTATAGAGATAAACAGATAAAAGACGAATTATGGCCTGGGGCACTAAATGTGAATACAACTATAATATTTAAACCTAATTCAAGTGTGAACTCTCTTTTAGGTGTTTAGGATAAAGAGGAAGTTGTAATAACTTCCTTAGGGGAGTTATATTCTTGGAAATGGAGCTTGTTTAAGCTCTCTTTATCTTGTCATTTTCAATTTCCAACAATTTCAAATCCAGTTAACATTTTTATAGTACTGTTTAGAATCATGGAGGGTATAGAATTTGTGTTTCAGCCAATAATTTTACCAAAGAATGGGTTTACAGCCATAGAAAAAGACATTCTAAAACCATAGGATTACTAAACTTTGCAATTCAAGTAGAATGGGACGAAAAACTATTGAAGAAAATAGTCAAACAGGCGCTACTTCAATTACAAGGAGCAAAGACCACTATGTTGCAAGGGCAGATTCATGAAATAATACCACGAAATTACAGGGACGTTTTCTTTAACATCTTTCATCTTAGAAGTATTCCAGCTATGGCTACTAAACCATGTTTTAATCAATTAGCAATTACAAAAACATGTAGTACCAAAACATCCAACATCACATCAACCATGTGTGGGAATCAAGAGACCAAAACAATTCTGAAATTTTTAGGATCTGCTTTTAATCTTAAGCAAAAAACAAGGGAGGTTTCATATTCAATAATTCAATTAGCACAACAAGCAATGCAAGGTACAGCAATAGATTGGCCAGAAATTTTCAAAATTCAATTCCATTATGAATTGCAACGAATAAAATTAGAAATACAAGGGCCAAAACCAGTACTAATTCATACAAGAATAGGAGCACACATGAGTTTACTATTATCAGCCACCAATTCTTTAGCTTTGGCTCAAAACATACAAAATTATACAACTCCTACACTAAGGAAAAGACAACTACTTTCACCACTATCTGAGCAGACTCTACCACAGAATAAGAAATTGAAAATGCTAGAAAATCAGATACCAACACTTCAATTGCCTGAGGTATTGGTTGGTGCGGTAGTAATAGACAAGTCACCTGCAACAAGAAATCTTAGTTTAGGAACAACTAATGAAGAAACAGAAGAGGAGGGATTCGAAATTCAAAAGAGATCCAAAACACTTTAAGGTTACCAAATACAAACAAAGAAAGCTCACCACCAGCAGATAAAGATCAAAGGACTAAAAGAACCTCTAACAACAGCAAACGAATACTCGAGATCAAATGGGGACACCAACAACCACAGAATGGCAACATGCCGAAACCTAGAGGATCACAACAAGAAGATGAGCGACAACAAAGAGGATGAGAACCACGCACCAATACTATTAGAAGATGAAGACGAGGCAACACCCAGCAACATTGCTACCACACCTGCTGCGGTAGCTACCACCACGACTACGGTTGTGGCGTCTCTACGACCAAATCCTCACCCGATTCCGACTCCCACCGCACAGGTAAAGCAGGCAACAACAAAAACTGAGAACAGCATCCGTGCTGACCACAATACAAGAATCCGTAATAGAAATACACAAATGGAAATAAGAATTCAAAAGAAAATACAAAGTACTGACACAAACAAGAAATGCAAAAAGGAAATCCAAAAACGACAACGCAATGAAGAGGACGGAGACAAAGGACACAGAGAATTAGCGGTACGAGGACGAGAAGAAGTGGATCAAGAACAAGAAGGCGTACTTCAAATGGCAGACTGCTGCAACCACGACCAGCATGGCAAGGAACACACCCATGAACAACACTGCAAGGAACAAGATAAGGTTAAAAAACACGATAAAACTGCTACCAAGGGGGATCGCAACGCTGCCAAAGCGACGACGAAGAAAAGGCGACACGACAACCTACACAGCGGGGGACACCAAAACAAGCGAAAGGAAAAAGTGACGGTTGCATACATTCCAAAGCAGCAGGAAGTGAAGGATGTCCAGAAGCTCAAAGAGGAAAACGCCGCGGAGCGCAGTAACAACCAAGACAACCAAGGCGAAAGGGACGGAGAAAATGACAAGAAGGAGCACTTCGTGGGCGCACCGGCGGAAGACGTTGATGGGGTCGAGGCTGCTGCTGACGACACTCAGGTAACTGACAAAGACACCTCCGCGAGCGACGTCAGGACCCTGCTTCAAGAGGGACAACGCCAGAAACGCCAACACAACGAACACCGGAGCAGCAAACCCCAGATCAAGACGGGGGAAATCAACCCGAACGCCGAAATCGCCGGCACCAGCACGAATACAGGACCAACAAAACCCAGCAGGACAAAGGAGAACAAGCCGAACGCCGAAATCGCCAACACCAATATAGGTCCAGCAAAACCCAGCAACAGGACGAAGGAGAACAAAACAAAGGCCAGAAACGCCAGCACCAGGACGAACACCACCATTTGGCTGTGAATGACATACAAACAACGAAGGCGGGACCAAACATGGACGAGGCAAGGGAAGAACCAGTGGCGACAAGGGTGGGAGCTCCTTCAGCGATGGCGAGGCTCCCGGAGGGCGCGGCAGCAATTGGCGCAGCTCCTTCGGCGATGGCGAGACTCCTGGAAGGCGCGGCAACGAGTGGCGCAACCCCTTCGGCGATGACGAGACTACGGGAGGGCGCAGCAGCGACTGGTCCTGGCGGAGCTCCTTCGGCGAGGGTGAGACTCCTCGAGGGTGCTGCGGCGACTGGACCTCACACAGCTCTGTCGGCGATGGCGAGCCAACTACATGGAACGGCAGCAACGGGTCCTGCCACAACAACATGCGCCCAACCAGGAACGACAGGAGACGGAAAATGTCCACCCAACCCTAATGAAGCCGGCGGTAAGGAAATTCGGAAATTCAAGTTGTCAAACCCTAATGTTCAGACAACTGGAAAAGAACACAATACAACGAATCATCATACCAAAGAAGAAAAAGAAAAGGATATGATTATAATCGGCGAAACACAAGGTATAAAACAATCTTGGAAACAAATACCAGAGTTTCTAGAAAGGAAGGGAGCCCAAAAATATGTGGAACACACCACATTATATCTAAAAGAACAAAATAATAGGAAAAGGCAAGATTTGGACTTATTTGAAGAAAATAGACAATTAAAGCTTGAAGTAACGAAATTAAAATTAGCTCTATGTGCTGAAGAAACTGCTCATGAAGTAACCCGTATCACATTACGCCAATTCCAAAATATACTTCAAGAAGAACTCACTTTAAAGAAAAATTCTTTGAAAATCTCGGATGAAGCATCATCACAACCTATGAACCAACCAAAAAGATCTAATAAGGAAGCAAATACTAAAATTTTCAAAGATATACTCCATAGTATCCGGAACTTTACATACCCCCCTATATCTCTAAAACAACATTATGAGATTACTAGTAAACTATTTTTAGGGATGGAGGGGCTATCCCATCTTACACTAAACATATACATTGGAGAAAGTGAATTTAAAGATTTTTGGCTACGGGCAAGCCCGGAACTAAAAGAATTAATTGTATTCATGTGGCACATTGGCGACCTTCAAATTGAAAGGGAATAGTAGAAACGTATACAGCATCCCCGGTGTGCTATATTATACGGTATGTCACTCGCTCATACCAAATGATGATAGGTCATCATAGGAGTTTCTTTACGAACGAATTATTAGTAAAACCCATAAGACCTCAAAGAAGAAATACGGATGCAAATATGCAAATAATAACCCGTTTTTTGTCTAAGAATAAATCAACATTTCAAAACGCTGTTATAGAGTTGAAGGAATTTGACAAAGAATTCTTTTACAAAATCAAAGGCCGTTGGTTGGACTTCTTACAAAAACATTATTCAAATTTTCCAATTACCATAAGGAAAGTTGATTTTATAGAAAGTTTTCAACATATGTATCAAAATACACAAGCTCAAATTTTCACATATAAGGAATTTGATTTTACGGCCAATTACCCAAACCTAAATATCCCACATCATGATCCAAGGAATTTCAGATATTTTACATAAATCATGAGGACATGATTTTCTTACCGGGAGGGAGTAAATGTTAACCTCAAATGATGCCTTGAAAAGTGACAAAATATAGAAAATAGAATTTACTAATCAGCCTATTTCAAACTCCTATAAAGAATTATTAGACTTTTAGAAATGACAGTATACACCTATTTATAGGTAGAATATAGTAGTCTTTAGGAAACAAAAACACTTGTATAAACCAAAAGATTATTATACGAAGACTATTAATTTTTGGATATGAGGAATAATATGGTCCACAGTATTTTTTTAATCATTTCAGGAATTAATTTAACCTTGTGGAACATAAAGACCTGAATGAAATCATACACAAAACTAAAGAGTATACTTCAGAATACAAGATTAAAGAATTAATAATGAATAAAGTTATCTTACTACACAAGTTATTAATTATGCAAAAGACCACTTTAGTACAGACAAAGAAGACCAAAGGCAACGCAACTTACTTAGTACATAGAGTTACTAGGCCAGTTTTAAAAAGGAATTAGGTTAGGAGAAAGTTGTTACAGCGGTTAGGGGATTTTAATTAGAATGTACCTAGACCTATAGCCATAGGATTAGTTCCCCTATGACCGCGGGAAACTATATAAAGCAAATTTTTTATTGTATTAGGACGATTATTACAACTATCAAATGCACAAGATCGACATTTCAAGACTCAAGCAATTCAAGCAAATCCAACTCTCAAGACATTCAAGCCAAACACAACAATGACTACAAAATCAATGTTCCACGAATAAGACTCCAAGACAAAGAATAATAGAAGAGAGAATCAAGTGGATGGAATATAGTCGACATTTAAGAACATTGTAGGATATAAGTACATTAATAGAATTAGGAAAAGAGTGGGAAAAAGTGTGTTTCATCCATAAAACTAGATACTATCCTAGTACACTCAAATTGTTTGAACTTTTGTACAATTATGGTTGAAAAGTTGTTCATAACTTTGTTTCTTTAAATTTTTTAGGTCCAAGTCAAAATACAAGTCTAGCTAATTTTAGGTTAGATGGTTTCATTTATATGCTTGGTTTGAATGAACACATTTAAGTACATTGCATCTATTTTAGTAAAATGTAAACAAAAGTTAGGCATTAATGGTCCCATTCCATTTGAATGTTCGGAAGATGAAACACAATCCATCTCAGTTGCAACATGGAATAGAAAATTAGACACTATTGATGATTTTTGTAGTCTTAAAGCTAGTGAAGGAACTATACACAAGTGTTCATTCAATTCTTCACCCTCAACTCAATCTTTTGATTTGATAAAAATTGCGTTTGAAACCCATGATGTTGGAAGCTTGTGTAGAGTTTTAATAGCAAACTTGCTAGTAAAAGGAATGCCTCGATTAGTATATGCTATGATGTCAACTTACAATAGGTTTGATCATAATCAAATTGCAAATCAATGGAAAGTTATTAGGAGATTTCACAAGAAACATCTTGAAGTTTTGGTTGGGCCTCTTTACGGACATGCATATGATGGAGATGTAAGATGATGGAAGCTAATGTTGGAGAGTATTAGACGGGGAAGCTATGGCTTTAAAGTTGAAGGTTTCTTAATGCTTGGAGAAGTCATTGATGGTCGCCCAATGATTATGATGCAAGACGTATATCACATTAATAAGAAGCTTCAAAATCAGATCCTTGATCCCAATTGCCAATTGTTTTGGGGAAAACATGTTGCTCATAAGAACCATTTGTTACGTGTATTGGAGTTATTTGATAAATCTGACCACGGATTATTGATAGAAGATATAAATGTAAAAGATAAACAAAATGTACCTTCTATTCAGAGAATTGCCTTCCCTAAGGTTCATACATGTCTAGAAAAGTTAGATGTAGGCGTAAGTGTGAATAGTGTACATATACAAGAGCATGTTCGCAGAACCATCATTCACTTAGAGGTATTGTGGGCCTTTCTTGAGTTTTTTTCTGGTAGAATCAGCTTGTTGAAATTAGCTTCCTTTGTTGTTTATATGTTGTACTTAGGATCCTCTTACATTCAAGAGAAGGGTGATGGTCATACTATTGCACAAAATTGGATAACAAGAGACTCACAACTTGATTGTTTAATAGCTTGTTATTCTAGTGTACTCCACATGTAGATGATGAAAGAATTCTTCCCACATTTATCTATAGCTTTAGAAAGAAGTGGATGAGATTGTTGTGAAGATTTTTTTTCCATGCTAAGATAGCAAGTCCTAAATAAGCACAATTTTTCTGTTGGAGAAGCTGCGTCTCAAACATCTTATATATCTAGAAGTGAACAAATTAAACATGAAGAAAATGGGCCAACATTTGTTGGTCCTCATTATAGGAAGAACTTTTGGTGGCTTCAAAATGTTCAATGTTGTGGGGTTGATGAAATTGGACAATATGAGTACTTTACTGAGGCTAAGACTAAAGTAGTTTGGTCTTCAGGCTTAGACTATGCATGTAGTAGGGCCGACTATGTTGGCAAGAAAGAGACACTTGAAAACCACAAAAGTGGTTAACACCATGGCCATTGTCATTTTTGCAAACTATTTGGTTAGCTGATGAATGTACTTTGCAAGATTTTGAAGATGTTGAAGTGTAGGTTGTAGAGGTTGCAAATTTGGAAGTTTGCAACACCACTCTAAACCTTGAAGATAAAAATTCTTTGCTTGATATATCTTTATTATGCATGAGTTCATTGAACCAGGACTTGGAGCAAGAAGGTTTAGAAGGATCAAGTTGTATATCTTCCATGGTTGATGTACCAAGAAAAGGCCTTGTATATAAGATGTAGATAATGATAGAACTTAACCTTACACCTTTTGATAAGCTACTACTTGATTGGTTGAGAAGGGTGTAATACCATGGTCTCATAGAAAATCTAATGTCTATTGGTGATGGACCTAAATTAGGCTTATTTGATGATGTTGCTATATTTTTTGAAGAAAGTAAGGAAATAATATATTATCTTGGTAGAATTCAAAAGTTAGTAAAGATTGTAGGTGAAAGTTCTAAAATTGATTATGTTCGAGCTATGCCTTTGAACTCTAAAAAATATTAAAATATTACCATAGTCCACAGTATTACCAACACATTTCTGGTGTGAGATACCACTATGGTGAATTTGATGGACAAGAGAGAGATATGATAAGTATAGATGCTGTAATATGTTTGGTATTTTTGAGCTATGATGGATATAGTGGAGATTACATATTAGCCAAAAGCGATAAGTGTATATTAGATACTTTTGTGAAGAATGAAATGAAGAAGAGACAAGATGCTTCCAAGAAGTCAAATAGGCCTTTGCAAAATTCATCATCAGAGATTACTTCAAGGAATTGTAGCAAGTGAAAGAGTCTAATTTCTAATTTACTAGAGAAACAAATGCATGTTACTGAAAGCGGTTGGGTTGCATCCCACTTGGTTTCAAGTTAGCTACATATTTAATAGTAATGTATATATACACTTTAGTTTTGTTTAAGGCAAGTGCATTGTTAATCTCCAATTTTAATATGAGATGGTAGTGTATATGTACACTTTATATTTTCATCATTTCTATTATATATGTTGCTATACTTTTGATTTGTACTACTTATAATAAAACATCATGAGATTCTTTTTATTATAAAATTTGATTCTATCACAAGAGCTTATTATAAGTTATTATAAATGAATAAACAAGTCTAAATTAACTTATTATACTACATAGCCCTGCCAATTATAACTAAGTTGCCACCTTGGGCATTTAAATCCCATCGATCCTCAAGAAAAGCTTCATCAGAGCTTTTTAGGGTTTAGGAGAGGTTCAAAAGAAGATGTTTTGACAAAAAAATTGAAAGTTTTGATACAAACAAGAAAATCTTTAGGAATGCAAAATAGAGGTACAAACCTTGATTTGCCTACTGCTTGCTAGGGCTTACGAGAGGTTGAAATCATTAAAAACATTCCAATTCTTACTAAACTAGAAATCAAATAAAGAAATTAAACCTATTCATTTCAATTTCAGATAATAAATGGTTAGAATTGATTCACATTTGATGGAGAAATGGAGCAAAATAAGAATCATGTCATCATTACATTGCAATTCATCAAAAATGTGGTAGAAGCATTCAGGTGCAAAGAATTGACCAATTACCTTAACAAATATATTTGTCAACCACATATTGATGTACGTTCATCTAAGCCCCTTGGATCCACCAGAAAGGAGTCATTGTAGCTTTTAGGGTTTAGAAGAGGTTCAAGAGAAGCTGTTTCGACATTGAAGAATTTCAATACGAATAAGAAAATTAATACTTGGGAAAGCAAAGTCCTAGATTATGGTAATGGGAAAAGTACTACAAATTTTTCCCAATATCTAATTATTATAGGTTCTCTTTACTGGTGCAAATGTATCCTGTACATCTAGTTTAGCTACAAAGATTTTGTAGAAGAGTAGGTAACGCTTTCTCTCATTTGAGGACTTCTTGTTCGTATACCTTCATTTTGGGAGGGTGAACTTAATGTCTACTGTAGTTTTTTAAATAGCGTAATAAAAAATTGCCCCATATTTTGGACACTTCAAGTACTATTTGATATCTATGACATTGACTATCAATAGTACAATAGAAAGCATATTAACTAAGCCACAAGTATAAAAGGCTAATAATTTCTCACAAACTATCATCATTTCAATGAAGCTTATCTATTCAAAAGAGTATTCAACTTACATAATGACAATTGGAATTCAAGGATCTCTAGCTAGCTAAAAGAAGACATTGTAAAGATTCTACCTTGTCCCCAAAAATTTAGATATTAAGCACTCATTATAATAGATTAAATATAGTCTACATTATTGCATCTACATAGCTATTTTCAATGTTTTAGAGATTAAGACTATAAATTCTTTTTAAAACATTCATCTTCATAATAAATTCAACTTTCTTCAATAAATGATTTTATAGGTGATTCTTTAGGGTCCACAAGTCTTGTTTTCCCAAAGATGAAAATGGTTAAGAAGAAGCATCTTCAAAATAGAAAAAGCTTTTTTTGGTTTTTTTACTTTTTTCTTGAAATAAAATTCCAAAGTATCTTGTTTCTTGTATTTTTCATCCTTCTTTTTTTGTACATAACTTTTAGAGATAAAATTTTTTAGGCTTGAATTTTCACACATACTATTTTGAATACTTTACAAATTATTGATATTTTTATTTCATTTAAAGAAAACTATTTGGAAAGTCACAATATTCTAGTACTAAGGCCATTTTGAGCTATAAATGATAAGGGTTTCATGCAACTATCCATAGAGTTGAAGGTGTTTTAGAGAGGGAGCCTAAGTTTTCAACAATCCTTTATTAGTTTCAAAATTGCTGGAAGATTTCAATGGTTTGAAAATGTAGACTATTAATTTTCTTGTTAAACAAAGGTGTTTGTGGTTTTTGGATTGAATCCAAAGTCACCTCAAGACATGACATGCATTACTTTATACAAGATTAAGGAGGTATCAAGGAAATGCATTTCTGAAAGACAACAAATATGGTACTCAATCCAAAGAGTAGAAGTGAGTTCTTCTAGCTTTGTGCAAAGATTTATAAGAAATGGATGTCATGAATGACAAGTTCATCATGTAGGTGGTGAAAGGATATCTTGATGAGCATATAATTTGAAGTTGATTGGGCTAGCATTACTACAATTGTGACCTTATTTGTTAGAAAATAAGTTTTTGAAATGTGAGCTACTATCCAATAGGGCTTTGCAATAGTAGCTCTTTTGCACTTGGTGTCACATGTGGTGTTAAGGCTGTCCAAATCCTAATCTATGACAATTGGTCTTTCACCATTAGAAAAATAAATATCCAAATCAATAAAAATTTGACATAAGGATGTTGGAAAAAATTGTTGTTTTGAACATGTTGTCTTTGACTATTGACAAAATTGTATTGGTTCATGCTATATTAGCTTTCACTTTACTTGTTGTATACTACATCATTTTACAAAATTCTATATGGATGTCACATGATAATTTAAGATGTTAATATAAAAAATGCATGTTGTAAATTTACATTCATGAAAGATATTTCAAATATACACAAATGAAGATTTTAATTTATTTAACCCCTAAAGCACTCAATTCAATTTTCGGTAATATAGCAATTTTTTTGTAGCTCATAGTGAGCTATTACGCACTCTTTCAAGGGTGGTTGATATAAATATCCTTTAAACGTAAGTCATCAAAGCTATTATGTCAGACAAGTTAACCCAATCAAAGACTACAAATGGAATTTTTTCATTGAAATCTTCACAAAACATGTGCTTGATGAGTAGCTTTAAGGCACCACAATTTTTTTAACTTTTGACTACATGATTCAAAAGTTATTGCATGATATGTAATATATAATGCTCAATGGGCAACTCAAAAAAATTATTTTCTTAAGAAATAAAAATTTGAACTTGGTTTTGGGTAGTTGTAAGAAACCCTTGTCATTTATGGCTCAAAATGGCCTTTGTACTAGAATACTACGACTTTCCAAATAGTTTCTTTTAAATGAAATAAAATATCAATAATTTGTAAAGCATTAAAAATAGTATGTGTGAAAATTTAAGCTTAAAAAATTTTATCTTTAAAAGTTATGCACAAAAAAAGAAGGATGGAAAATGCAAGAAAATAGATACTTTAGGATTTTTTTTTACAAAAAAGTAAAAAATTTCAAAAAAATTAACCAAAAAAAGCTATTTCTTCTAACTTGAAGATGCTTCTTCTCAACCATTTTCATTTTTTGGGAAAAAATTGTGATCTCTACATGTGTGCAAAGGTAGTGCACTTTGAGCACATGTGGAAGTGAATGCTTAATTACTTTTAGGAAATCTCTCTATAAACTTGTATAACTTTAGTAGAAGTTTTTATATTTCAATTTTGACCTTCAAATTTCCATTTTTTGGTTAGAATAGTATTGTAAACCTTCAAAATGGCCAATTAGACATCCAATGTTTAAAAATATTAAACGAGTTTTAAAAAGATTGGAAAATTTTATTCAATATTTACAACAACCATATGTACCTTCATTTCAAATTTCATAGAAAATGGACATATGATGCAAAAGTTATAATAAAAGAAATCACTTATTCAAGGTCAAGGGGACAAAAAAATGGACAAGTGTTTCTTGCACCAACCCCTATGTACTACTTGGTGGAGTACCCCTTCACCAAATTGGCCTCCATTATTATACAAACCAAAACTAAATCTACGAATGTGAAAACCTTTGAAACTAATACAAGAAAAATCTAGTGCCCTTACAAACTAAAAACATTGTCTATCATCAAAATATTGGCCTGAATCGTACTACTACTAATAGTTTAATAATATAGAAAATGTATCATTTGCAACAATAAAAGCTTGACATTGAAGTGCTATATGAAGAAAAAAAAGATTTAAAAATGATTGAACTCTTGAATCCTATTGCCACATATAAGGTGGGAGAGCTATTGCCTAACAAATCTAAATCCTAACACAACATGTTGTGCCTCCTAAGGTGCCATTAAAATGTGAGCTAGCCAGCTAGATCATAAAAAAATCCACGCAAGTTAAAGAAAAGGAGTCAAAAAAGAAACCACAAGATGTTGATTATGGCTAATATAAACTCAAGTACATCCTATACCATACATGGTGAGAAAAAGTTCATGAAAACAACAAACATTAGCAAAATGGATACAAAAAGTGTTGCACTTTTCAATTAGACAAGCAATGTTTTGTCCTAAACTAAGAGTCTATTGAGCACCAATACTTGCTGCTTATTATATACCATGTCTATATCTTGACAACCTATAGATAATTCAATTGATACCTTTATTGGTGTGATACTAAAGTCTAGAACTTTATAGATAATAAAAACCTACAAACCAACATGTATGACATTCTATCATATTCATTTTGCACTAAAAACAATATTACCTAGTCATCTACCTTATCATATATCTAAGTAAAGTCGAACTTATAAATTGAAAAAAAAAATTGCATCCAATAGTGTTATACAAATAGATTCTAAAATCATGCCAATAGCTTCTTTAGAGACTATTCAACGAATAAGTACATTTTTAGAGTTCCTTCAAAGATTTAAACCCTCACACACACTCATATATATATAATCCAATTCAATGAGAAAATTCAACTTGTTGATGCTCTCCAAAAGCTCAATCAAGGATCCACATAAATGAAGATCCAACTTGGTAAAACAATTCAAGCCTCCAATGCTTCGAGGAGGTAATTTTAAAGACTTACATCCTTAAAGATTCAACTCAATGATACAGTTCAACTCCCCGATGCTCTCTGAAAGCCCAAATAAGGACTCACACCCTCCAAGATCCAACTTTGTAAGACATTTCAAGCCTCCAATGCTTGGAGGAAGTAATTTCAAAGCGAGACATCCAAAAAGATTCAACTCAATGAGAGAGTTCAACTCCCCAATGCTCACCGGAAGCTCAAGTAAGGTAACACACCTTCCAAGATCCAACTTTGTAAGACATTTCAAGCCTCCAATGCTTGGAGGAAGTAATTTCAAGGCGAGACATCCAAAGAGATCCACTTCAATGAGAGAATTCAACTCCCTGATGCTCTTTGGAGGCTCAACTAAGGCATCACACCTTCGAAGATTCAACTTTGCAAGACATTTCAAGCCTCCAATGCTTCGAGGAAGTAATTCCAAGCCTTCACATCAAAAGAGATTCAATTCAATGAGAGAGTTCCTTTCACGAATGCTCTCCTAAAGCTCAAATAAGGTATCACACCTTCCAAGATCCACCTTTGTAAGACATTTCAAGCCTCTAATGCTTCGAGGAAGTAATTCCAAGCCTTCACATCAAAAGAGATTCAATTCAATGAGAGAGTTCCTTTCATGAATGCTCTCCTAAAGCTCAAATAAGGTATCACACCTTCCAAGATCCACCTTTGTAAGACATTTCAAGCCTCCAATGCTTCGAAGAGGTAATTCCAAGCCTTCACATCAAAAGAGATTCAACTCAATGAGAGAATTCAACTCCCCGATGCTCTCCGGAAGCTCATTGAAGGTATCACACCATAAAAGATTCAACTTTGTAAGACATTTCAAGCCTCCAATGCTTTGAGGAAGGAATTTCAAGGCGAGACATCCAAAGAGATTCAATTCAATGAGAGAGAGTTCAACTCCCCAATGCTCTCCGGAAGCTCAAGTAAGGTAACACACCTTCCAAGATCCAACTTTGTAAGACATTTCAAGCCTCCAATGCTTGGAGGAAGTAATTTCAAGGCGAGACATTCAAAGAGATTCAACTCAATGAGAGAGCTCAACTCCCCAATGCTCTTCGGAAGCTCATTGAAGGTATAACACCATTCAAGATCCAACTTTGTAAGACATTTCAAGCCTCCAATGCTTTGAGGAAGTGATTTCAAGGCTTGACATCCAAAGAGATTTAATTCAATGAGAGAGAGTTCAATTCCCTGATGCTCTCCGGAAGCTCATTGAAGGTATAACACCCTTCAAGATTCAACTTTGTAAGACATTTTAAGCCTCCAATGCTTGGAGGAAGTAATTTCAAGGCTCGACATCCAGAAAGATTCAATTCAATGAGAGAGCTCAACTCCCCGATGCTCTCCGGAAGCTCATTGAAGGTATCACACCCTTCAAGATTCAACTTTGTAAGACATTTTAAGCCTCCAATGCTTTGAGGAAGGAATTTCAAGGCTCGACATCCAGAAAGATTCAATTCAATGAGAGAGCTCAACTCCCCGATGCTCTCTGAAAGCTCATCGAAGGTATAACACCTTCCAAGATTCAACTTTGTAAGACATTTCAAGCCTCCAATGCTTGGAGGAAGTAATTTCAAGGCGAGACATCCAGAAAGATTCAATTCAATGAGAGAGCTCAACTCCCCGATGCTCTTCGGAAGCTCATTGAAGGTATAACACCCTTCAAGATTCAACTTTGTAAGACATTTCAAGCCTCCAATGCTTGGAGGAAGTAATTTCAAGGCGAGACATCCAAAAAGATTCAATTCAATGAGAGAGCTCAACTCCCCGATGCTCTCCGGAAGCTCATTGAAGGTATCACACCTTCCAAGATTCAACTTTGTAAGACATTTCAAGCCTCCAATGCTTTGAGGAAGGAATTTCAAGGCGAGACATCCAAAAAGATTCAATTCAATGAGAGAGCTCAACTCCCCGATGCTTTTCGGAAGCTCATTGAAGGTATCACACCATTCAAGATTCAACTTTGTAAGACATTTCAAGCCTCCAATGCTTTGAGGAAGTAATTTCAAGGCTCGACATCCAGAAAGATTCAATTCAATGAGAGAGCTCAACTCCCCGATGCTCTTCGGAAGCTCATTGAAGGTATAACACCATTCAAGATTCAACTTTGTAAGACATTTCAAGCCTCCAATGCTTTGAGGAAGGAATTTCAAGGCGAGACATCCATAAAGATTCAATTCAATGAGAGAGCTCAGCTCCCCAATGCTCTCCGGAAGCTCAAGTAAGGTAATACACCTTCCAAGATTCAACTTTGTAAGACATTTTAAGCCTCCAATGCTTTGAGGAAGGAATTTCAAGGCTCGACATCCAGAAAGATTCAATTCAATGAGAGAGCTCAACTCCCCGATGCTCTCCGGAAGCTCATTGAAGGTATCACACCCTTCAAGATTCAACTTTGTAAGACATTTCAAGCCTCCAATGCTTTGAGGAAGTAATTTCAAGGCTCGACATCCAGAAAGATTCAATTCAATGAGAGAGCTCAACTCCCCAATGCTCTCCGGAAGCTCATTGAAGGTATAACACCATTCAAGATTCAACTTTGTAAGACATTTCAAGCCTCCAATGCTTTGAGGAAGTAATTTCAAGGCTCGACATCCAGAAAGATTCAATTCAATGAGAGAGCTCAACTCCCCGATGCTCTTCGGAAGCTCATTGAAGGTATAACACCATTCAAGATTCAACTTTGTAAGACATTTCAAGCCTCCAATGCTTTGAGGAAGGAATTTCAAGGCGAGACATCCAGAAAGATTCAATTCAATGAGAGAGCTCAACTCCCCGATGCTCTTCGGAAGCTCATTGAAGGTATAACACCATTCAAGATTCAACTTTGTAAGACATTTCAAGCCTCCAATGCTTGGAGGAAGTAATTTCAAGGCTCGACATCCAGAAAGATTCAATTCAATGAGAGAGCTCAACTCCCCGATACTCTCTGGAAGCTCATTGAAGGTATCACACCTTCCAAGATTCAACTTTGTAAGACATTTCAAGCCTCCAATGCTTTGAGGAAGTAATTTCAAGGCGAGACATCCAGAAAGATTCAATTCAATGAGAGAGCTCAACTCCCCGATGCTCTCCGGAAGCTCATTGAAGGTATCACACCATTCAAGATTCAACTTTGTAAGACATTTCAAGCCTCCAATGCTTTGAGGAAGTAATTTCAAGGCTCGACATCTAGAAAGATTCAATTCAATGAGAGAGCTCAACTCCCCGATGCTCTTCGGAAGCTCATTGAAGGTATCACACCATTCAAGATTCAACTTTGTAAGACATTTTAAGCCTCCAGTGCTTTGAGGAAGGAATTTCAAGGCTCGACATCCAGAAAGATTCAATTCAATGAGAGAGCTCAACTCCCCGATGCTCTCTGGAAGCTCAAGTAAGGTAACACACCTTCCAAGATTCAACTTTGTAAGACATTTCAAGCCTCCAATGCTTTGAGGAAGTAATTTCAAGGCTCGACATCTAGAAAGATTCAATTCAATGAGAGAGCTCAACTCCCCGATGCTCTGCGGAAGCTCAAGTAAGGTATCACACCTTCCAAGATTCAACTTTGTAAGACATTTCAAGCCTCCAATACTTTGAGGAAGTAATTTCAAGGCTCGACATCTAGAAAGATTCAATTCAATGAGGGAGTTCAACTCCCCGATGCTCTCCGGAAGCTCATTGAAGGTATCACACCATAAAAGATTCAACTTTGTAAGACATTTTAAGCCTCCAATGCTTGGAGGAAGGAATTTCAAGGCGAGACATCCAGAAAGATTCAATTCAACGAGAGAGCTCAACTCCCCGATGCTCTCTGGAAGCTCAAGTAAGGTAACACACCTTCCAAGATTCAACTTTGTAAGACATTTCAAGCCTCCAATGCTTTGAGGAAGTAATTTCAAGGCTCGACATCTAGAAAGATTCAATTCAATGAGAGAGCTCAACTCCCCGATGCTCTGCGGAAGCTCAAGTAAGGTATCACACCTTCCAAGATTCAACTTTGTAAGACATTTCAAGCCTCCAATGCTTTGAGGAAGTAATTTCAAGGCTCGACATCTAGAAAGATTCAATTCAATGAGAGAGCTCAACTCCCCGATGCTCTTCGGAAGCTCATTGAAGGTATCACACCATTCAAGATTCAACTTTGTAAGACATTTTAAGCCTCCAGTGCTTTGAGGAAGGAATTTCAAGGCTCGACATCCAGAAAGATTCAATTCAATGAGAGAGCTCAACTCCCCGATGCTCTCCGGAAGCTCATTGAAGGTATCACACCCTTCAAGATTCAACTTTGTAAGACATTTCAAGCCTCCAATGCTTTGAGGAAGTAATTTCAAGGCTCGACATCTAGAAAGATTCAATTCAATGAGAGAGCTCAACTCCCCGATGCTCTTCGGAAGCTCATTGAAGGTATCACACCATTCAAGATTCAACTTTGTAAGACATTTTAAGCCTCCAGTGCTTTGAGGAAGGAATTTCAAGGCTCGACATCCAGAAAGATTCAATTCAATGAGAGAGCTCAACTCCCCGATGCTCTCTGGAAGCTCAAGTAAGGTAACACACCTTCCAAGATTCAACTTTGTAAGACATTTCAAGCCTCCAATGCTTTGAGGAAGTAATTTCAAGGCTCGACATCTAGAAAGATTCAATTCAATGAGAGAGCTCAACTCCCCGATGCTCTGCGGAAGCTCAAGTAAGGTATCACACCTTCCAAGATTCAACTTTGTAAGACATTTCAAGCCTCCAATACTTTGAGGAAGTAATTTCAAGGCTCGACATCTAGAAAGATTCAATTCAATGAGGGAGTTCAACTCCCCGATGCTCTCCGGAAGCTCATTGAAGGTATCACACCCTTCAAGATTCAACTTTGTAAGACATTTCAAGCCTCCAATGCTTTGAGGAAGTAATTTCAAGGCTCGACATCCAGAAAGATTCAATTCAATGAGAGAGCTCAACTCCCCGATGCTCTTCGGAAGCTCATTGAAGGTATAACACCATTCAAGATTCAACTTTGTAAGACATTTCAAGCCTCCAATGCTTTGAGGAAGTAATTTCAAGGCTCGACATCTAGAAAGATTCAATTCAATGAGAGAGCTCAACTCCCCGATGCTCTTCGGAAGCTCATTGAAGGTATCACACCATTCAAGATTCAACTTTGTAAGACATTTTAAGCCTCCAATGCTTGGAGGAAGGAATTTCAAGGCGAGACATCCAGAAAGATTCAATTCAACGAGAGAGCTCAACTCCCCGATGCTCTCTGGAAGCTCAAGTAAGGTAACACACCTTCCAAGATTCAACTTTGTAAGACATTTCAAGCCTCCAATGCTTTGAGGAAGTAATTTCAAGGCTCGACATCTAGAAAGATTCAATTCAATGAGAGAGCTCAACTCCCCGATGCTCTGCGGAAGCTCATTGAAGGTATCACACCTTCCAAGATTCAACTTTGTAAGACATTTCAAGCCTCCA
Source organism: Pseudoscleropodium purum (assembly GCA_963969395.1). Lineage (NCBI taxonomy): Eukaryota > Viridiplantae > Streptophyta > Bryopsida > Hypnales > Brachytheciaceae > Pseudoscleropodium > Pseudoscleropodium purum. The sequence goes on along the minus strand of OZ017795.1, from coordinate 18,925,183 downwards.
ATGCTTTGAGGAAGTAATTTCAAGGCTCGACATCTAGAAAGATTCAATTCAATGAGAGAGCTCAACTCCCCGATGCTCTTCGGAAGCTCATTGAAGGTATCACACCATTCAAGATTCAACTTTGTAAGACATTTTAAGCCTCCAATGCTTTGAGGAAGGAATTTCAAGGCGAGACATCCAGAAAGATTCAATTCAACGAGAGAGCTCAACTCCCCGATGCTCTCTGGAAGCTCAAGTAAGGTAACACACCTTCCAAGATTCAACTTTGTAAGACATTTCAAGCCTCCAATGCTTTGAGGAAGTAATTTCAAGGCTCGACATCTAGAAAGATTCAATTCAATGAGAGAGCTCAACTCCCCGATGCTCTGCGGAAGCTCAAGTAAGGTATCACACCTTCCAAGATTCAACTTTGTAAGACATTTTAAGCCTCCAATACTTTGAGGAAGTAATTTCAAGGCTCGACATCTAGAAAGATTCAATTCAATGAGGGAGTTCAACTCCCCGATGCTCTCCGGAAGCTCAAGTAAGGTATTACACGCTTCAAGATTCAACTTTGTAAGACATTTCAAGCCTCCAATGCTTTGAGGAAGGAATTTCAAAGCAAGACATCCATAAAGATTCAACTCAATGAGAGAGTTCAATTTGTTGATGTTGTCTGGGATCTCTTTCATGGATTCACACCTTTGAAGATCCAAAACCAAAAGTGATTGCAATCCACATATCTCCAAGAGCTCGTTCTTAAAGTGATTTCTTGAAAGGTCTAGGTATTGCAAAGTTGGCAAGTTGGAGAAGAATCTTTTGGAGATATACAATCTTGTATCACTAGTGGACATGGCTTGTAGCAAACACACTTGAAGATGAGGAGCATGAAGTTGGTTTGGCCATTTGAAAATACTACTATGTACAAATGACATCCTTTGTATTCCATTTAATGACTTGTTTTCAAAGGGTGACATCAATACTTTCCCAGATTGAAACCAACATTTGTAAGCACAATCACCTTGTTGAGCTGTATCAATGATATATATTGCAAGATCTCGCAAAATAGAATGTATAGTAATGTATCCAAATTCATAATTCCAATCAATCATGGACCGCTTCACAAGAATTTCAAGATGGGCCATGGCTACATCTTCTGGATTTCTCACATCAAGTACACCAAATAATCCTTCTGTAATCCATATCTTGCATAAATCTCTAATTTGGATCTTGAAGTCTTTGGGGAATGCGGCACAATATAAAAAACATGTCTTCGTTACATCATGTTTTAAATTATTGTAACTCAATTGTAAATGGTGATACAACTCATCATCCACATTAGAATTTGATTTTAACTTCAATTGTTTCAATTCCAATAAGGCGGAATGCCACCCCTTCATTTCATGCTCACGTATCATGGCACCACCAATCAGTTTCAAGGCTAGAGGAAGACCTTGGCATTCTTTACAAACCTCTCTTGCCAAATCTTCTGAAATATTTGGTGGTAGAAGGCCACTTTCAAATGCATGAGCACAAAACAATGTCCAACTATCCTCATCAGACAACAATAACACCACTTCCACCTTAGCATGAACTTCGGAGAGGATCGTCATGCTTTGGGTTGATATCAAAGTAGTAGATCCAGGAGCTAAGGCAATATTCAACCAATACATAATTTCTCCATGAAGACACTGGTTTTCACACACATCATCAAGAATTAAGAACACCTTCTTCTTTGCAAACGCATTCTGCAAATATGTACGTTGCTCTTCTTGGTTGCGATGAATATATTCATCTACAAATACACCATCATTTAAGAACTTCCCCATGGTTTTGTACACGTCTAGAATTCTAGCATCTAAACTAGCTGTAATCCACAAGATTCCTTCTCTCCCATAGATGGCTTTGATGTCTTCATCATTGATCAATTGCCCAACAAGCAAAGTTTTCCCAGCTCCACCTCTTCCTTGCAAACCAAGAAAAATAGGCTTGCCTTTTGTATGGCTTGCCAATATGGATGTCTTTAGTTTGTTGAATGGTTTCTCCATCCCCACAATTAATGGAGTTGATTGTGTTGGAGCTGAATTGGCTGATCAGATGTTCACACCACCATTGCACTCACATTAGGAACTCAAAAACAATATATGGAAAGCTATAATTGTCCCTAATTTTCTACACACCAAAATATAAAACGAAAGTGCTAGTATTGACATGCAAATTCTATAGAGAGTAATAGGTACACATAATATTAGGTCCATGATAAAAAAAAAAAAATGACATAATTAATAACATAACCTAATAAAAGTAGTCAATTTTGTAAATTCTAACACGACCAACCTTTCATAAATTTATCAAATTCTATATTTATCAATGAAATTGACACCTTCAAGTAACACTAAAATCACTTCAAATGAATCTTATGTGCAAGACACATAAACTACTTATTTATGTTTGAAATATGTATTTGTCAAATTATCTTAAGAAAAGAAATGATTGCCTTGCACTCATGGGAAGGATGAATCTTTCAATTATTTTCTTTACAAATAGATAAATGTATGAACTAATGATAGTGATCAAAATTAATATTTTTTAAGAATGTAAAAATTTGTTCTTGAGTTTCAAACATTCTTAGCATGACTAGACCAAAAAGTCTAAGAGTCCCCAAACCAAGTCAATAAGATGTCAAAATATTTGCATCATCAATGTCATCCAACAAGTCTTCAACAACCATAGACAAACTCAACACCAAGTTCTTGAGATCATCATTTTCTTTAATGGTTTCAATATTCCAAAGCTAGAAAAGTTAATTCTGTAATGTAATCATCCAATTCCTTTCACACATCAATAGACTACCGCATCTTAATGCACACCTCAATTACAACTCAATTCTCAAGAAATTTACGTACCTTGGTGTTCAGCAAGCAATGTGTTCAACAAGCAATCTGAAGAGCTTGGAGAAGTCTCTTTGGTAGTTCTTAGAAGTACTTGGAGCTGCACAAGCAAAAGCATAACAACCACCTCTGAAAACTTGATACTTCCATCTAAGCACCTTGTAATGCACTGTGTCAATGATATTGGAATTGCATATCCAAGTCCTTTCCTGATTTTGTCATATTGCTCTTTTGGCTCCTCAGACATCCCCATCACTCTATCCTCAAGCTCCCAATGTAGTGGCTCTGAGGATAGTGCTTCCAAGCATATCAAGCCAAATTGGTAAACATTCTGCTGAGCCATTGATTCAAAATCGTTCTGTGAATAAAACTGAAAGTCACCCAACTTAACCAAGTATTTAGTATCATTCTTGTCCAGCTTGGATCTGTCTGCAGCTTCTTTAAATAAAACATCAGAACTTTTGAGATGAGGATGGGTGAGACCCATGTCATGAAGAAATAGCATAGCTTTGGCAATCTGTAACAGAATATCCAACACCACGTCCATCATAAAAGGCGATTTTTTAACTCTTAAACGCCTTTTCATGAGATCTTTGAGATCTCCCTCCATGAGCTCCATCATCAAAAACAAGAAGCCATTTTCTCTCCAATAGTTCATCAGTTGTACAATATGTGGATGGCACAAATGTGCAATAACAGGCTGCCTCTGGTCCAAATTCTGCACTCTCTTCAAAGCATATTCTGTTCCAGAGTCTTTGCATTTGATGACCAATCCTGAATTACTCATCCCCAAAAAAACTTGCGTGAGATCAACCTTAAGCTCATCTCCCACCCACAATGGTTTCTCAGCGTGTAGCACTGGTACCAACACCTTTCTTTCAATAATGAACCTTTCTGCACTTGCAGAACAAATGTCTCTGGAGGTGTCAAATTTGACCAACGGATTCTCACTCTCCGTCTTCAGCCATGCAACCAAGCTCGATTGTCCTTCAGTTTCTTGCACAAACACCTGAATTCCATATGATGGCAGGTGCCTTGAATAACCATCACACCTACTCCTCCACCATAAGTAAAGTTTTTGCATAAAACTAGGCAATCTTGAAGACGACGGATCCAATACACCCTTGGGTGTCACAAGAAACCTCTCTCTGTGAGATGCAGTCCGTAAGGGAGCATTATATATCAGCACCCATGTCCACCACTGTAAATCCAAGAAAACTTCGAGATAGTGCTCCCCAGACTCATGCTCTCGTCTTCTAGTCGAATCCGTGGACTTGGAACAAACTTCCTTCACTAGGGTTATGGCCCTCCCCAACACACAGACAAGTTCTTGGAGCAACGGCCAGTGAGCTTCCAAGGTTGAGCTAGAAAGGTGACACAAGACCCTCTCTGTGCTCCATAACTGTTGCAGCAAATTCGAGAACTGACTATCGTTCCTTCTTTTATGTTCAATCACAGCGGGCAGAAATTGTTCATTAAAGTAATCCCATTTCAGGTTTCGTATGGAATCGATGGTAGTCTTCAAGTGATCCATAATGCATGATCTTGATATTGGTTTTGATTATGACATAGGTGAAGCTGCTGGAGGTGGCTCAAAAACGACCTTCCCCATCAGAAATTTGGAGATGCAACACATTGAGTCCTTCCAAACTAGCTATCGTACGAGCACTTTCCATTTCGCCTGTAACCTTTCAAGATTGAGTTAACGCTGAAACCCTAACACACACGATCTGTGTCAAAAAGAAATCAGCTCAAGAATCTCTAAACCTTAGTACCGCACAACCACGAACCGGAACGTCATAGTGATCAGGAACTAGAGGAAGACAGAAGCATGCAACTAGTCACTCAAACGATGAAATCCTGTGTGATCAAAGAAACTCAAAACCCACCTTCAATTTCGTGACATTTATGATCCAAATTTTGACGATGATGACTTTCGTCCACCCTGGTATGGCACTCCCCTCCTAAGCGAAGCCCTGCACAACCAAGGCCACCGAGAATGTTGCGCAAAATGTGTCAACCAAGGTTACAGAAAGGGAGTGCAGTAGGCCCAACATATTCAACCACTTACTTCAATCTCTCATCAATCCTTACTCAAATTACACAAGCAGCAAGACCTGGACCAAGAACTGCCTGTGCCAATCTCGCGGTAGTGGCTACACAGTTCGCTTGACGCAGGCTCTTAAATTGACAACTAGGGACCTTCGATCTATGAGAGGAACAGCAAAGCTTCGACCACCGCAAACAGTACCACAATTTAACTGATCTTGCTATTCGACGTACAGATCACACGAAACCCCAGCGGCTCTGGAAACGCAAGTTAACACCTAATTTCCATCGCAACCGCGCACAAAGAGCCTAAACGCAAATGCAACCCCCATCTTTATCAAACTCACCACTGCGGCCGGACTTTCATGCCGCCTTCGGTGTCGCACCCTACCGATTCAAACCACCAATTTACTCGCGCCCTGGAAAGCGATCAAGCTGTTCAAGAAGGTGACCAAACCGACCAGCAGAGAGTGCAACTCTCAAACCCAACATGCTTAAGGAAAATCCGCGACACCAACAAGTCCTGAAAGCTCCTCCTCCTCCGAAGTTCTGTGCTCCTGGAAGCTCGGTATGGCGGGCTGCAAGGTTAGTCGAAAGTCACGAAACCCTGGAAAGTGACGACATTTTCACAAGCATCTACTGTAGCTTTCTGGCTGGCGCCCAGAGACTTCGGACAAGTCAACAATCGGTACAGTAGCATATTCCGTGGCATATTCCGGGAAAGCGTGTCCATCAGTCCATTTATACGCAGACCACTTGTCAAGTATGCTATTCACAACGTGGGACAAACAGTAATTAACTCTGTAAGGCTGCCGCTGACACCAAGTGTCCAATGGATGACAAAGAATTCTTCTGTATAAAATAAAAGTGCAATTATTCATTCTTTGAGTTTTGTTGTCAAAAGGGAACATCTTCAACAGTAGTTTGACTTTCCATGAATATTTTTTCATTTTTTTAAGCGATTAATTGATTCTTCTGGTGGTAGAAAATGATGATTTTAGTGGACACTACAGTAGCCCATCTTTACAAGGTTAAGGTGGAGCCACCCATAACCAATTACTTAAGCAATTTTGGACATACTCTAGAGTAATTCAAGGCAAAGTCAATATTTTTCTATGTACAAAGATAGAAATGACGGGAATTGCAAACACTTTAGTAATTTTATTGATTGAAATTAGTTTACTATAAATTTTAGGAAGCAAAAAGTGCTTCCGACCCTTAGCTAATGTGTAGATTCTTTTAAGATCATTCAAGAACTACTTTTCTACTCATTACTTCCTATTTTTTTGCTCACTACTTTGGGACATGTTTCATGAACTTATTAGTCCTAACCTTGAAAAGGAGAAAAAAATACATTTTAAGCTTCAATTAGAATTCTCTTCCAAGCTTAGTTGGAAATAATTGCACCCTATGGGTTGGGCGTCAGGAAAAATTTGAATCCTATGGAGGGCCATTAACCCTAGAAGGCCCAAGGCCATTTTGGGTTCAAAAACATCATTGCTTTTGAAGTGATATAGATTTAAAAGTCACTAAGCTATAGAGATCTTAACCGTGCAATCTTGTTGTGCATATGTTGTTAATGATGTGTATCAAATTTGAAGTCATTTGACGGCATAGATTGCAAGATTATAATGCTTTAGTGTTGAAAAAGAATGCTGAAATTTTCCTAAAAACACATTTAGAGACGAAATTTGATTTCTAAACCTAATCAAATGAAAAAACTTTACACTACAAATTCATTCAAAACCAACATTGGTGAAAAAAATATCATACATTTGACTCAATGTGTTTGCAAAATGGTTTGCAAATGTCAAAAAATAAGCAAGAAAAGTTGCAAAAAACACATCTAGAGCTAAACCTCTTTTTACTAAAATGCTTTTCAGTAATTCATTACTTTTTGGATTGATATGAAATTTTAACCACACAAACTAGATTGGTATGCGCAACTTTTCCAAAAAAATTTATTGGAAATGGACATTGTATGAAGAAGATACAAGCCACCGAAGTTCACTATAGTCCATAAATGGCGGGATTTTGAATTTCGAATTGCTCCCAAATATTCAAAACAACTTAGATTGACATGAAAATGTTACCACAACAACTAGACTTCAAGAGAAATATAACCCAACAAATTCTATTGAAATCGAACATTGGATGAAGGATATACAAGCCCCCAAAGTTGCAACCATGAAGTGCATTTTGGTGAATCAAATTGAACTTGTGAACTTTGATTGGCTTCTAGAAAACTATTACCTCTTGGATTGATCTGAAAATTTTACCACGCAAACTAGAAAAAAAGGCGCAAATTTTCCAACAAGTTTTATTGAATTTGGACATGGGATGCAAAAGTTACAGTATTTTGAATTTAACTTAAAACTATGTGAAGACACTTTTGTCCTCTTGGGCGGTTTAGGGTTAAGGATTTAGTTTTTGGTGCCCCGTAGCGCAATTACAGAAAAATAAAAAAATAATTAAAAATAATAATAATATTAAAAAAATATTAAAAAAGTATGAAAACCTTACGTGGCATTGATGTGGCATAAGTAGTGCCACGTCAGTAGTTTTCATTAAAAAATAAAAAATAGTTGAATTCCTCTCTAATTGCACCGGGGTAGTTCTAGACAGTTCAAATCTTGCAGCCTTTCCAAGGACTCAAACTTTTTGTAATGTATGGGTTGCTAGTCAAGACTCAAGAATGGGTGTTCCTACCTTAGGCAACCCTTGCAACATGGAAGAAAGTAGAAACATCTAAAAATACAACACTTTTTCTGGGCAATACTAATTGGAAGGTCAAATGATTCAAAAAAATTTGATGTAATTACTTGGGAACCAAAAATAAATGCAACCCAAAAGTGGTTTTCTAATTTTCCAAAGCTATAATAAAATTTATCAAATTTATAAAGTTGTGAATATATAATTGCCTACAAAAAACACTAGACTTTGCGTTGAAGAGACACCCTTAACTCCCAATGATCCAAGCAACCATTTTATGATTGCTCAAACCCCTCTTTTTTGAGTTGCCCAACCTCTAAATTTCAATATTTTTAGAATAAAAAATTATTTTTAAGAAAATAAATTGCATTATGAATCTAATGGTGGTAGTTTCATCAAATTTTTGTAGGATTTTTTTAAGTTGTATATTATAAAGTAATGCATGGTTCATTTATTTTTTCTTGGTTTAGGCATGGACTGAAAAGTTAGCCAACCAATGCAATCATTACCCACTTCAAAAAGGATAGATTCAAAGAGCTCAAAGGGAAGACAAGTGCACCTATTCTTGTTTTTCATACAAACACTATTCTCATTTCAATGACCACCATGCATTGTAAGCTCCATCATGAATTTTAAAATGCTTAGAATTTTGTAAAATTTTAGTTGAGCTTTCTAAACTCTCTTTTCTTTCACTGAGCATAAAAATTTCATCACTTAAAAAAAAATTCACTGAGATATGCTCCTTCAAAGTGCACTCCTTTGTTTTTCCATTGGCCTAAATAAAACTTCAAACTTAAATATCTACTAAACTATACAATCAGATAACCTAAATTTTTTTGAGGTGCTTACTCTCAATGTGAACTTCTAAACCCTATGGTTATATTTTATTTGATCTCAAGAAAAAAGAGCAAACTAATTGCTCAAGTTCATTGAAGTTTTTTTCCATTTTGAAAGTACACATTCCTTAAATTATTAGGATGCATTAGTATATACTTCATGAAAATTGTATCGAAGCTCATAATAGTGAAGCTTTCATTACAAGTGAGTGTCAGATGTTTATTACAATGCATTATACTAGGATTCTAAGCAATTAGATTAGAAGAAATTGTCTTCTGCACTCATTTTGTGAAGCAGGAGCGATCGGTTTCCCTTTCCCCTTTAGTGTTTAGAGTAGGCAGTGAGCACAAGCAATTCCTTTGATGTTCATCGATTCCAACATTAGAAAATTTTAACATTTTGTGTGTTGTGAGATCAAGACCCACCCTAATTGTTACCAAAATTAAATCTCTATTTGGCTTACCCTCGCCCTTGTGCTTCTTTGAAGTACCTAACTCCCCCCTTTTTTTAGACTAAAAAAAATTTCAATTGAGCTTTGACTATTATAAACTTTACATAGAAAGGTGGTTCATGCCAAAACTTTCCACGCACCTCCATGCCTAATCCATTGTTTGATTTCAACAATCAACTTTTTGTGACCTCATGGAATGAACTGGTGGTGGCATCCCAATTGGCAAAAGGTAGGTCTTTAGTTCCATCTTGGAAATCACACTATGGGCACTCAGGGGTTAAAGCACAAAATTACTCAACTTTCATTCATTGATTTCATCCTCACCTTTCATTTGTTGCTTTTGAAAAATTGAGTCACCAAAATGTTCATTTAAGGCCATTTTTTTAATGTTTTAGAACAGAATATGCTACATTTTTGGTATTCAAATTTTCCATATTAATTTTTGGAGATTTTTGAAATAAACTTAAAAACTTAAATATTTTGGAGTCATATTTAGTCAATAATATTTTACACAATAATTAATTAATTAATTTTTTAAATTCCTACTATAGAATTCCAAAAAAGAGTTCTCATTCTGCAACTAAAGAATCTTGAATTTTTCTTTTTGTATTGAAAGTTTTTTTCACTAATAAATTTGATTAATTTTTTTAAAATAAAAAATAGCTCAAAATTTTTTGAGAATATGTTTTATACAAATAGGTTAGTTGTACTACAACATGTCTAAATTTGTGAAAGACACGTATGTGAGTAGAGAGAAACTACATTATAAGAGTAGCTTGGCTTTGTGATCAAATTAGAGCAACCCCAAAGTATAAGTCAAGTGTTGAACATCAATTTTTCCAAAGTCAAAAATTTACCTCTTATGCTTTTCATGAGGCTCTTTTGAAATTTTTGATTGCCATCAATTTTGATTTGCTTCTTGCAAATATTGCACACTTTTCTATATAATTCTATATAATCCTTTGTTTATGTTATAAGATTGATTGATTTTTTATTCTTTAACATCTATTGCACATAAAAATTGGCTAATAAAACTTTGTAGAAAAGATAGAAGAAATTCTACAATTCTTCTATAAAAATATGCAACATTTGCAAACTTTGTTTGAATACCAATTTCGTCATTCAATGTAATGTTTTAATCTTAACCCCTGAGCGTCCAGCCCCAGACTCATGAAACAAGGTTGAAATGGGCCTGCTGCAACTGAGGGTGGCCCCGATGATGGAAAAATAAGATCCAGGCAAGGTGGCCGTTGAAAGTGGAAGACAGGTAGTAAAGGTAGCTTCCCTGAAAGTTTCAAAAGTTTTCACCGTATAATTTTAGATATTATAATGGTCAAATCAGAGTTGACTATGGGAAATAATGTTGTTTTGAAGTGGGTCCATCACTTAGAAAATTCGCCCCAATTCGAGCAAGTGGCATCATACCCTGAAATTTGGAGAGCAAGTAGGGTCAGATGTAAAGTAATGCCCTACCAAATTTCAAAGTTTTATGACACTTGATTCATCGCATCATTAGAAGATTTTCTAGAGTTGTGGAAGGCTGCGAGTTCCCTTGGCTGCCAGCGTTAGAGGAACAGCCTCACAGCTGCTGCTTGACGTGGCATTGTGACTACCACGTCACCCCCCCAATTTTTTTTTTTCTTTTTTCATTCTAAGTTTAAAAAAAATTCCAAATAAATAGAACTGACAACGGGAAGAGGCTTGAAACGGCTTTCTTGAATCCCTCAAAATTTCTTGTAATGATTGTAGCCATAAAGCTGCGAGGTAGGCACCTACGATAGCAAGCAAACCAGCAACAATGTACCACTAGTATTGACATGTTGGAAGGGCTCTAGTAGTACACTCAAGTAACTGCTATCACATCAAAACTCCCGCGTTTTTTACCAATTGCCAGTTTCATTGACTACTAAGGTTGCGGACCTTACTCTTACTAAGGCACAGCTACAACTGAGAATATGAAAAAAGATCTGACTCATCATCTCCATGAAAGGGGGCGATTTTAGAAACGAAAGTGACAATTCAAAATGGGAAAGTACATGTTTTTACATAGCCATATTACTACTTCAATTACACAATAAACTGAAAAGGGAAAAAATAATAAAATGTCGCCTCAATTGCGTCCATGAGTGTCACTACTGCCCCTTTCTGAATTGAATTGCCCCTTAACCTATCACATATTAACCAAAATGATACCAGTGGAAGCCAAACTCTTGTCCAATAAGTACCACAGACACAACCAAAAAACTGCATGTACTACTAGGATTTGAGTGTTTTATGATTGCAAAAATATGACTAGTGACTACTCGCAGTCATATTTTTGAATTCCAAAATGTTTGGAAAAAACATGATTGCAAATATGACTACTAGTCATATTTTGCCTTTGTACTTCATGGGTGTATAGTATACATGCATGAAGAACAACAAAACATTTTTTAGAGAACCGTAGGAAACATATTACGAGAATACCAGTCATATTTGTCAATCATATTTTTGCATATATAACTACATGCAGTCATATTTTATAGTCACATTTTTGTAGGTTCATATTTTTTTTGAGATTTTTTTTTCGGGCAACCTCCTAAAAATTTGGGCAACCTAAAAAAAATGTAAATAAATTATTGCTCAAAATTGTAAATCCTAGTGATTGTTTTTTGAGGATCTTGAAATTCTAACCGTCATTTTTTAGGGTTTTGAAACCCTAGCCACCACTTCATTTGCTTCATCTTTTAAAATTTTTTTTTTTTTAACTCTTGTTTCTTCTTCCTCCTATTGTTTTTTGAAGTTCTAATTGTTGTGTTGTTGTATTTTAATTGTTGTTGCTTTCTAACTCTTGTTTCTTCTTCCTTCTTTTGTTTTTTAAAGTTCTAATTGTTGTATTGTTGTATTTTAGTTTGTTATTGTTTAGTTATTGAGGTTCTAGTTGTTGTTTCTTAGTTGTTACTAATATGTTATTGCTTCTTACATCTTAGTTGTTGTTAGTTTGTGTCATTTTATTGTTGTTGTTGGTTTGTTGTTGCTTTATAGTTGTTGTTAATTTGTTGTTGTTTCCTAGTTGTTGCTTTATGGTTGTTGCTAATTTGTTGATGTTAGTTAGTTGTTGCTTTATATTTGTTGCTAAGTAATTTGTTGATGTTAATTTGTTGTTGTTTCTTAGTTTTTTATTTTTAGTTGTTGTTGGTTTATTGTTGTTTTTTAGTTGTTGTTAGTTTGTCATTGCTTCAAAGTTGCTGTTAGTTTGTTATTGTTTTTTAGTTGTTGTCTCTTAATTATTACTTCAAAATTGTTACTTCAAGGTTGTTGTTTCAATACCATTGCCTCAAGTTGGATCTTAACTCTTGTTTAATTGTTGTCTTTTAGACATTATTTCTTATTGTTTGTTATTTCTTGCCTCTTATTATCTTTTATGGCATCTTAACTTGTCTTATTCTTGCTTCTTATTGGCTTTATTTTGATTTTTTTATTGCCTTTTATTATATCTTAGCTTTTACTTCTTACTATCTTTTAGTACTAACTTGAACAAAAAAATGACTCATTATAGTCATATACTACATCAACCAAAATATGACTCACTACAATCATATCACTTAAAATATAACTCACTATAGTCATATTTCATTATTCTATATCACTTAAAATATGACTCACTGTAGTCATATTTCATATCATTTAAAATATAACTCACTACAGTCATATTTCATTATTCTATATCACTTAAAATATGACTCACCATAGTCATATTTCATATCACTTAAAATATAATTCAAAATATAACTCATCACAGTCATATTCCAAATCACTTAAAATATGACTCACTACAATTATATTTCAAATCACTTAAAATATGACTCACTTCAATCATATTCCATATTACTCAAAATATGACTCATTGTAGTCATACTCCATGTCAGCCAAACTATGACTGCGGTGAGTCATATTCTATGTAGGATTTTTTTATTTTACTCGGGCAACTCATGAAAAAGTCAAGCCTCTGGGAATAGTCAATATATACGCCATGTTGGCAAAAATACGTTTAAAAATGATTTATTATACTCCCAAATCTATATGATTGCAAATATGACTCAGTAGTCATATGACTAAAAGAAAATGACTCATGAATGACTCAGCCTAGTCATATTATGACCATCTACAGTGATTTATGCTTGAGTCACGTTTCTCGATTTTGTGACTTATTGCAATCATATTTTGTAGTCATAAACCAATCATTTTCTTGTAGTGATGAAATTCTAATTCATGATTCAACTCCAATTCGAGCAGGGCGAGTAACTCTCAATGACCATTTCTTTTGCGTGTGCACTTTCAAGAAGCACCTATCCACACACATATAGGTGCCACTACAAGTGATGCATTGAGATTTTTTGCTGTCAAAATGTTGTATTGCACCCCTCTCGAAGACCTTGAGTTAGTGGTTGACCATTCCTCCAACTGTGATATTGTATAAGGCAATGCCCTTGTCATTGGGTGTTTTGGGAAATAACGGGCCAACAAGGAAGGCAGAGCCCTCCTCGTTGGCTTGTTATTTTCCAAAACACTCAATGACGAGGAGCCATTACCTAACATAAATCACAAGTAGAAGGATGAGAAATTAAGGATGAGAAATTGAAGTCGGATGAGTAATCCGTAATGCTCGATTATGCAAGAAAATCCGCGCAATCGAGCAGTATTATGCGTTATGTTGATAAACCCTCCCAAGAAATGAACGGGGAATTTCTTGGGAGTGGTTTACGAAGTAGGTACACCTCCCAGATCAATCCCTTTGGTAGCAAATTTTGACAAGGCTCAACCTTCTCCAATCTTTAAACCCTAACTCACCCCACTTGAAATCGAGCCCCTTTTGCTCACACTAGGGACTCTCAATGACCACAATGCACCCTAATCGAAATCCTCTTTACACAAGCAAAACCTTGCACTCAAAGTCTAAATCCCTTGCGCTTTCTTTCATATGTTGCACACTAACATAGTTGCATCCCAAAATGAAGTCACAGTGTAGCCCTAATTGTGGATGTGGTACCAAATTGCCCAATGACCAAGAACTGGCCCTAGCCGGTGCTCCTGATAGCTAGTCTGGATGCATTTATCCCAAATCTCCAAAAACAATGAGCAATTGGCCAAAATTATGGCCGTTACATGCATGTATGAACCAAAAATACACATCACCAACTACCCATAATCATTCTAGCCCCCCTTCTCAACAATATACTTGACTTTGCGTTAGTACAATCACGACTTGTTGTCCATTTGGTCCTCAAAAGAATTGGGGGAGGCTAAACTTCGGGAGCTAGGGTGCTCAGAGGTTAAGATATGGGGCATTATAGTTGGAAATAAAATACAACATGTAGTAGATGCTTTTAAGTCTCTCTAACAACAATTCAAAGATCGAGTATATGTCAATTTAACCATTTAGATCGCAAGAGTAGTCACTTTGAACATATAATTTTAGATACCAAGAAATTCATTCAAATTAGAATTCCATACAAATTGGAAGGATAACAAAAATCTTATATTGCATCAACTATAGTAAGAATCATTGCATTCCAAATTATTGAAGATTTCCATATATCACAATGTATGCTATAACAGTCTACTACAATGTAATATACTAATATACCATAATGTATGCCAATACTTGATAATATTTTATTGCAATTTGTATGCTTAGTTTTCTAAACATCATAAAGTTGGTGTTTCACTATTTGGATTTACCTTCAGACATTGTAATAAGCACATGAACTACTGCTCTAGGTGTGTTTAAGCCTACACCCAGATTGTCGATCTAAATTGTTGATGCGTACATGGTATGTAACATTCACTGCAACATTACAGGTACTGTGGAATCGTCAGGAAGGTACTGTAAACACTAGTATTACCAAAGTATTTCTCGAATACATTAAATCTACAGCACTCCCAGATATAAAAAATATAAGCTAGCAAATAGCATTGGGTTCCCATCTGACATCCGCCCCATCATTTGTCAGTGACTGAAACATTCTTCAGATATTCACGTCATGTACAGTCAATTTGAAATGATCAGAAGAAAAGATCTGATAATGTACTCAGTTGTGCACTACTTTGACATCAAAGTAAACGTGCCCAAGTCCTCACATGTTGAGGCTCGGGAATGTTTCATGTATAGCCGTTCAGTTGGACTTCTGCCTTTTGAAGATTCCACCAGATAACGTCAAACGAGGGCCGTTCACGGGGATCTAGCTTCAAGCAGCTCTCAACAATGGACTTCACAGGCTCTGGTGTTTCCTTTGGAAGTGGTAGCGATTCTCCCCGCTGAAGTTCTCCATAGAAATCTCTGTAATTTATGCAACGGAGAGCCTCCAGGGGTGGTAATCCTGTCAAAACTTCTCCAAAAACCATACCAAAACTGAAAACATCAGCTTTGACGAGATCGACACCCTCTTTCCTGGCCCACACATCTGGATCCACGTAGCCACTTGTCCCAGGTCTTTCCTGTTTGACGACTATTCCGTCTTCGGCCATCCGAGCATCGCCAAAATCAGCCAGCTTCACGGAGACACCTTCTGGAAGATCCTGTGTCCCTGGCACTCGAGTATATAAAATGTTCTTAGGCTTGAGGTCCAGATGCACGACTCCATTTTCGTGTAGATATTTCATTACCTTAGCCACTGGAAGCACAAGGCCGATAGCGTCCAAAGCAGGAAAACCTCCAGCGCCGCCCCACCACCACCTCCTCTTGTTTCTCGAGATAATACTGCCCAGGTCACACTCCATGGACTCCATTAGAAGAAGCGGTACACATGTCAGCTCAAAAAGAACCTCAGTCCTCGTAAACTCCCAATACCCCAGCAATGCAACTGCATAAGGGTGGCGGCATTTCTTCATAAAAGTTGCCTCCTTCCGCAGTGTAGTGTACTCCTGTTCTTCTGCTTCAAGCTTGTTGAAACGGGCCTTAAGAACAAACTCCTTGTTGCAGAATTTAATTGGGAAGACAGAAATGCCGTTACCTCCACCGTGGCTCCACGGGGCTTTGAGAATATCGAATTGTGTTACATACCTTCCTAGATCGTCAGGGACTATCAAAAGTGGGTTCGCTGTCGGTTCTAACTGGTCTGCAAGCCAACGATCACGTCTGCTCACGCTCTGCAACTTTCTGCTTAAAGCTATCTTATCAGACTTCCAAGCATCATCTAGCTCTGACTCAGTTTTCTTAGATATGTCAATTGATCTGAACTTCGTAGCCATATCGTCAAGTGCTTCACCTCCAGAACCGATTAGATCCCCTAAAATCGGTAACCTATGCAAATCAAGGAGAATCTCAAGAAAATGTCGTTGACAATTGCCAAATTCCACAGCTTTTAGAAGCCAGTTTTCAGAACGACAATCTTCCATCAATTGAAATGCTCTCCTGATCGCACAAAATGACTCTTTCAGAATAGAATGTGGTTGAGGGGGTTTCACCAAACGTAGGCATTCTGAACATAAAAGCAGGCATCGTTCTCTGCTGATCTGCATAGATCCACAATCTTTGGAAAACCTATCGATCGATTTCAAGAGTTCCTCGACACATTTGTGGTATTGTGTCTTATTCGGTGGCTTCAGTGAGACACGCCTTCCACCTGAAACAACAAACCAGGTAAGAAACCAATACTCATGCTCAACCTAGGTAGCAGTAAAGTGCATATCCAGTCCAATGCACTTCTTGTAAGATATTAATAATTCTCATTGCATAATTTGAAGCTTCAAAATTTTACATTTTGCTGCTTTGATTTCCAACAAATGACAAAATTATGGCGTTCCAAATTATCTAACGACAAGTGACAAATGACAAACGCCAGTAACTCATTTGATGACAGGTATTAACTATGGCGGATAATCTAGGCGAGGAAAACTGATAATTAACTTGATTATAACCATGCAAGTGTGAAGGAATTCTTGCCATTGCGTAATCGCTCCAGGATATATATCGTGGCCCGCACTAAAAAATTCGTGAAGAAGAGCACCCACAACTCCATTGACTTCCACATGCCACAGGAAGAAACCTTATTGAAAGGAGTCAAGCAGAGTATCACGTCCTCTGAAAATTTTGAAATAAGTTTGTTAATACGAGCAAGAATGTTAAAGATTCTTTGAGAAAAGTCAAATTAACAATATCAATAATTCTTTGACAATACAAGCACTGCAAGATGGAGCCCGGTATCCAAGAAGACGAACTCGAAGATAAAGCTGGTGACCGAGAGAAATGGTCATCCAGTGAGTCCAAGCCAAATTCATGCAAGATAATTCCACGGAACAAGCTATGCATTGAAGCATGTATGGACATCTAAATCAGAAGCGAAATATGGACAAAAAAGATCCTGAACAAGCTTCGAGTCTAACAACGTTCAACTTTCAAATCTGAATTTTATAGACAAGCAGTTGGTGCGCCAATGGTGAAAAGATTCTGATAACCCCATATCAAGAGTTAACAAGTGCTTCAGGTTGCAACAGGATTTCTACCATATAAAACTATTGCTCAACAATGCGCACAGGGTAAGTGGACTGACCCAGGTCAGCTCCAGACTCTTCTACTCGGTGTTCTCTCAAGAGGAACCTTCAATGTTATCAATTTTGAGAGCAATCTCAAAGGCACCTTCAATGTTATCAAATTTGTGTCGAAATTCCGAGCAGGATAATTCCGTTACATTCCTGAGCAAAGATCTGCGCAACAAAGAGGAACGAGAATGCTGTGTAAAATGTGTACATCCTCTATTAACAATGGAGTGCAAATATGCACACAATAAACGATCTCAACTTTGATCGAGAAGTAACTCACCGTTCTCGCAACTTTCACAAGCAGTGTGAGACTTCGACGAGAAATATCCGCTGCCGATCACGCTGTAGTGACTGCAAACGGAGAGAATCGGAGTACAACAGGGAAAAGGATACGCTTTCACAGTCGGACTTGCTTTCCAGTCTTCAGATGCTCCTCTCTGTTTCGAAAAAACCACGAAGAGAATCAGCCTGTTCTAGAAGCCAAATTGTAGAAGCTGCAAGGATAAAAGGAAACTTCCCGGGAACAAAAACAAAAACAGGACGTGATTCACGGTGTAAATCTTCCCTGTCGCAGGATGCACGATTAGGTCTCTCCTGCCACAGGACGTGTCTTGTAATACCGCACTCCTGAATTCTCTATTGATATAACAAATGCTACGACCTACTCAACGCAGCCTTTCTCATAGAGACCTTCGTTCAGAAAGAAGAATTCGTATTGCAAGCGTTTCCATCTCTGTAAGCACTAATCACCACAGCAGAAACTACACAAAAATTTCAACCAGAACTGCACTAAAAGAGCTTAAACACACAAACTAAGCACCGCTCGACCTTACCGCACCAGCGATCAAGGAATTCAATTCCTTTCGAGACACATCCTCACATTCCAACCACTGGCGATCTCAAATCTGCACCAGAAACTACAATAGTACTTCAGTATGAGCAAGCAAGTGCTGTACCGATTGTTTGCGCAAAGCTCGCCTTACGATGGAACCCTAAGTGACGAGCATCTTGATTCCCGCAAGAGAAAGGAAAATTCAAACTGTCGGTAGCTATGCAAACTTCTATATTATCAAGACAGCTGTCTTTGTTTTTTCTATTTATACTAAATAGTGGAATTAGGCTGCCCACACTAATTTCTTGATATTCTACACCATATGAATTTGTTATTGTAGAAGGATGATCACATTAATGTAGGAACCATGTTTCATAGCCCGAGTTTAAAAAGTGGCAAGCACTTCTATGTCAACAATCATTGAGTCATAAGTTAACTTTTCTAGGTAAGGCAGTGAGTCATAAGTTAACTTTTCTAGGTAAGGCAATGAGTCATAAGTTAACTTTTCTAGGTAAGGCAATGAGTCATAAGTTAACTTTTTTAGGTGAGGTAGTGAGTCATAAGCTAACTTTTTTAGGCAAGGCAACTTAATTGTTAAAATCGCCCAATTTCACTATTTAGTGTGGTTTGTGATACAAGTAGGGATCTCTTTAACTACTAGACTGAAAAGGAGCAGCTTGGTGTCACGGAAAGCCTTTGGCAAGCAACTTGAAGTGAAAATGTGATTTGCCAAGACCACTTTAATTTTTGTTTGTTAGTTAGCTTTCAAAGCAATTTATTTTCATTGTCCAATGTTTAAATTTGTGTTTTCTTCCAATGATAAAAATTTCAATTTCTAATTACAAAGCAGTGAAAATTTAAAATTACATTTAGTGGGGTAGTAGACTAGTTCTATAGAAGACACCCTTAGTGCTACAAGCATTCTACAAGGTAGGTAGCTAGAACCATCCCATTCATTCATTCACTTTAACCCTTGGTAAAAATGTTGAAATCTCTAAAATTTATAAAATGGAAATTTTGAGTTCAAAGACCTCCAATTAGGTGGAAATGTTTACAATAAAATGAAGTTTTGGAACTTTGAAATTGGATAGATTTGATCTAGATTTCGATCTAGACTTCACTGATCCAGACTTCGATCCAGACTTCGATCCAGACTGCATTATTCACTATGTAATTTTGAATTTTGAATTTATTTTGAAATTTTCATAATTTATTTTTCAAAAATCATTAGAAGAAAAATGCCTAATAAGAAATACAAATTTAGTATAAAAATGAGTTTGAAAAAACATTCCAACATTACAAAATATATCATTCATAGACAAAGTTGTCACATTGGGAAGGTTAGGGTCATTGGACAGTATGGATGGACGGACGGGTGGTCCGTCAGATTGCTTTTAATATTTAGTAATTCAAATTTTTCCAAGTAAAAGAAAAATTACCATGAGTTACCTTTGTTGCATGATGTGGCATTCCACGTTGGTGTCCAAGGTTGGTGTGCAAGGCCAAGACGCTATTCAACTAGAGCGAGGGCACTATTCAATTAGGGCGAGGATGCTAATCAGTTAGGGTGGTAAATCTACGTCAATTTTTTTTACCTTCATAGATTGTCAACTACATGTTGACTACATCAAACAGGTGGCACCTTCTACTGGATAGGCGAATCGGACAGACGAATAGATGGTCCATCCGTTCAGTATGACAACTATGTTCATAGATTATTTAAGTTAATGTGGTCTAACTTGAAAATTTAAACACTATAGATTTTTTTTGTATGTTAAAACAAACATGAATAGGGCTCCTCTAAATTTCTTAAATGAACTTTTATTGATGACATGGTAAATGAAGTGGATTTGACATGGTGGATGAAGTGGAAAAAGAAATGAATTCAAAGTTTTTTGATACATACATATTGCCTCCAATATAATGTCATTGCAATCCATATTTAATCCTTATTAAAGTTTTAAAATATGCCTTATATGTACTAAATGATTCTATTATTATTAGCATGTTCAAATATAATTCTTATTCCAATAAACCTATAAAAGACTAGCATACTTTTTTTGGCTAAATAACAATTTGGGGGAGGTATGTGTAATTGGAGATTTCAAATTTTTGGTTAAATTTTAACAGAAAGTGGGGACAAAGAATATCTTTCATATGCACTAAATTTCATGACATTTGGAAATATGAGTAAAAAATTATGGCCTAATATGATATATATATATATATATATATATATATATATATATATATATATATATATATATATATATATATATATATTTATTTATTTATTTATTTATTTATTTATTTATTTATTTATTTATTTATTTATTTATTTATTTATTTATTTATTTATTTATTTATTTATTTATTTATTTATTTATTTATTTATTTATTTATTTATTTATTTATTTATTTATTTATTTATTTATTTATTTATTTATTTATTTATTTATTTATTTATTTATTTATTTATTTATTTATTTATTTATTTATTTATTTATTTATTTATTTATTTATTTATTTATTTATTTATTTATTTATTTATTTATTTATTTATTTATTTATTTATTTATTTATTTATTTATTTATTTATTTATTTATTTATTTATTTATTTATTTATTTATTTATTTATTTATTTATTTATTTATTTATTTATTTATTTATTTATTTATTTATTTATTTATTTATTTATTTATTTATTTATTTATTTATTTATTTATTTATTTGTAAATGGTCAATTTGGGTAGATAAGAAAAAATCACTTTTTTCATAATCAAAAATTTGAAATTGGTTTTCTCAAGTTATACAAACGTCAAAAGCTTTGAATCATTCCATTTTGATCAATGACTCAAAAGTTATGAGGATTTTTAGATTACAAGTAGTTATGGATCCACTACTCTAAAATAAACTTTGAAGTCCTTTATCTTATTCAATTTTCAATATTTTTTTAATGAAATAAAATTATAGAGTATAGATTGTTTATTACAACATTGCAATCATTGGGATTGGTATTTTTCAATTCCATAATTAAATTCTTAACAATTTAGTATTTTGAATCATTCTCTACTACTATTTATTTATTCCTATATGTTGTACAATTCCAAATGATCTAAAAATTTTCAAGCAAGTGCTCAACTTGCCTAGGAAAAAGAAAGCAAAGAAGTACCATCATTTAGGACAATTTCTTATAGATAAGTGAGCTTGTAAAGTGCAACTTAATATGTTTCACATGGCTCCAAAAATGATTTCAGTGCCAATTTGAATGCTTATATCTTACAATCCACATGGTGGAAATTTCTGAAATTTTTACCATATATTTTCAAGTCAGCATACTACAATATCTCATATTACATGTATCAAAAAATTTCAAAATTTTGGTATTTGTATTAAAAATAGCAATTTTTGAACGTTTTTGATAAAAGTATATATAGTCATGGAACTTTAGAGGTTAATGATAGAACTATGAAAAAATTGAATGCAAATACTTTATACAAATGCTAGTAGGAGATATAACAATCCAAATGGGATATGCCAAAAACAAAATAGTTTTGCATTTATTAGAACTTTAGACCTAGTTAAAGTATGGTATATCGGGTGTTTTTCAAATTTTGTCTAACTTAAAAAATGTGATGAATATATTTTAATTTTATCTTCTAAAATCTATTTATAATTTGAAGCCTCAAATAAAAAATTTTGAACAAAGTTAAAAAAAGAAGTTTGAAAAATGTACCTGAAATCCTTCTTTGAACTTTCTCTATAACTTTTTATTGGAGGCTTGAAATTACAAACAAATCTTTTGAACTCCAACGAGTATTTGATTTCCCTCATTTTTTTAGTTTAAAAAAATTAATTTATCATGCTTAATTGAGATCTTTTTTCTTCTTCTAAAAATATACTATTTCAATGTTTTTTTTATTATGAGTAGATAATTGAGCTTCCACCTTGTGTGAGTATTTTTAACGTCACCTTCTAAAGTCAAAACATATACAACAGGTTCTAGTGTGGATTCAAATCAAAATATAAAGAGGGTGTTAGATCTAGTCTAGTTTCTAGCCTCCAAGCAATGAACTTTTTTTTATGTTTTTTAATCAAATTTGAATACTTTCAAACTCACTAATTATAAAAGTTAAAACTTGGTGGTTAAATCAAACTATAAAGGAAAAAACTAAATCTAATCTAATTTTTATGAATTTTTGGAATATAAACTTAACTAAGTCATTCTAATTAATGGATTGGAGGTTGGAATTATAGTCTAAATCGACCAACAAATCAATCAAAATAAAGCGAAACTAACTAGCTAATGTGTTTGGATTGTTTTAGGGATATTTTTTCTAACCAATCTAACGAGTAGATTCTAATCTAAAGTTCCTAGCAAATTCTAAGACAAAGGTTTTGAAAAGAGAGGGATATCAAGAGAGAGTTTAAAGAAGAAAAGGTAAGAATTTAGTGGTATTTGAGATTAGATAGCTTGTAACAAGTCAAAACTTGTTAGGTACTAATTTTTACAAGGTTTAGAGAATAAAGTTAAAGCTTCGCCAAGCGAGGGCAACCCTAGGCTAACTTTGACAAAAATCTTGACTTAAAATATTTTTCTTAAAACCATGTCTTTGCCGTTTTAAGGTTTCATCGTATTTCCAAAAGATTAAAGGCCAAAGCTTCGCCATGCCGGAAGGCCCCCAAGCTAATTCAATTAAAAATTTGTTTGGGTTTTAATTTCTAAAGGAGGTATGCATGACAATGTTTAAATCAAACTTTAGAATTAAAATCAAACCAATTCTTAGTATCCAAGTGTTTAAAACCTAAAGGAGATACGCATGACAACGTTCAAACCAAACTTTAGGATTAAAATCAAACCAATTCTAGTATCCAAGTTTTCAATTCTTAAAGGAGATATGCATAACAGTGTTTAAACCAAACTTTTAGAATTAAAATCAAACCAACTCCATTGTATAATGTGAGTTGATCAAAATTTTTAATTAAAAACCTTTTGGCAAAGACTAACTTCGCCACCTTAAGAATTTTAAATTAAGATACGTGTTTTAATGCCACAACTAATGAGTTTGGGAATCCAATTTTCAATACTCTAAAAAAACCACAATCGAGCAAACTTAATAGCTTCAACAACTTATTTGTGAGGATTGTTAGTTTTAAAGGGAATCCAAAGTCCTTAAAAACTTTCTTCACTAACACAAGAACAAGAATTGAGCACAAATTTGGTCACCCTAACAATAGTGGTGTACCAAGAATGAATGTGTCCAACAATGTGTCAATACACAAGAGCAAGTTTGTTCGACAGAGTGTCGATACAAGAAAACGTGTGCCAAAGCTTTGGGACCAAAGAAAATGGGTTGCAAGAATGGGTTGTGAGAAACAAGGAGGGAAGGCCCTTATATACTCGTGTGGAAGGGCCCACCTCCTCATTTACCACAAGATATTTTTGTATTTTTACCCAAATTTTTTTCTAAACTACCATAATCTACCCCTAAATATTTGTCCAACAAATCTTTGTTTAATCAAAAGGAAGGTCCTCAAGTAGGTTCCTCAAAAGCCCTAAATAGCCTAAGAATAGTATCCAAATCAAATCCGTTGATTTTTCAAAGATTTTGTGGAATCAAATCCTAATTAACTCTAGATATTTTGTGTTTAACTTAAAGTCAATTTCTAAATAATCCTCTTCAAGTCCAAATTGGCTTTAAAAGGCAAGATTTGGAAATCTAACTAAATCAAATCTTAGATAATCTCCAAGATATTTAGGAAACTAATTTAGAATTACCCAAAATTACCTAAAAAAATCAATTTAATGAATTGATCCTTCCTATCTTCTAGAGATCAATTCCAAATCAAAAACTAACTGCACCCTCATGTTCAAAAGACCCCAATTACTTGCAGGGACTCTTCAATTCTATTTTTTTAGCCATTTTTGTAATTAAAATGCGCTCACGATGATTCACGAGGTAAGTAAAAATCCTAACTTTTGGGATTCGAACTTGTTGAAAAAATTGACTAGACAAAGTTGTTGGGATGGTCTACAAAAGTAAGAATAGACTCCTCATTTACTCCAATCAGACTCTGTATGCTCTTGGTTTGTTGGCAACGTGTTGCCATGTTGTAGTTTCTTATGAAATTCAATGTTGTTGCCAATTCTGGTATTTTGTTCATCAAAAAGTCTTCAAACTTGACAAGATGCTTTATTAGCAAATAAAACTCTATTCCAATTTTTAGTGGAATTTTACCACACTCTTGGTAATTTCTACAAATTTACCAACAATTTAAACGCAATTGACTTCCTATGGAGTCATCGTGGAAGTTTGTAAAATCCCAAAACTTTTTGGGCAACCTTTAGAAAGTTCCAAAAAGATTAAGGACAAACCAAATTTTCAATTGCACTATTCATGGAGAGGCTAATATTAACAACTCTGCAATGATTTCTACCTGAGGGGAAAAACATTCTAGTATCAAGGTTTGTTGTGGATGATTGGCTCCTTCGTTAATCTTTTGGCATGCTTTCACTCTAAAGGCACCTCTCTATATGTTCCAATCTTTTCCTCCTTTGTCTACTCTTCATTTTAGTTGATATTTAGCAGTTACTTGCAAGACTAATATAACTAATCCAAATTTTCTATAATTTAGATTCTTCATACTATTGGACTCTTTAGACCTAAAAATAGATTATGATGCTTAGCTAGATTGTCACATGCACTTTGTAGTGGTTAATTGTTACATGGACAAGACATTGGGTTTGATTAACTTTCACATCTTGACTTCATTCAAAACTGCTAATCTACGCTCACAATCTCTCAAGTAAGACTTAAAAATGTGGAAACATATTGATAAGCATTTTTCTTACTTCTGAGAAGACTTCTAACTCAATTGGCAGGAACTGCTACCAATTCCACTCAAATACTGCAATTTATGCATAATTGTATAAATATTTGCTAATATGTTGCAAACATTCACAAAAAATAATCCTAGAGCTCCAAGTAACAACTTCAGGGCTCACACCTTGTTCCATTAAAGTAAAAAGGATTATTACCATGAAAACTAGCAAACTCCAAGAGGGGCACATATTTTTATAGGCTTGTGCTTCTTTTACAAACTCAACCCAAGTAAAATTACAATTATTCAATTAAAATTGTAATTTCTATGAATTTTTGAAGTAGTCTACCTTGATAGAAAACAATTCATAGAGTGAAATTATGAACATCCTATAAAGAGCCCATAATCACTCTCCTACATATCCAATGGTACTTAAGTGTTAACCATAAAACTTAAGAAGGCAAATGATCCTACACCCAACATGCCTCCCTCTCCAATTTGTCAAAATGCAATGTTGTCATTGGCACCAAATCTAGTGTATCTAAGACTATTGCCTAAATCTCTATTAATATACTCTTGCAAGGTAAAAACATTTGAATATTGTCCTATATAAGTTATGCAATCACTATAGTGATTTTTTCAAACAATGAATGGATTTGGATGATTTTTTGAACAGTATTGGGGTCAAAAGTAGCGTGATAGAAATAGGTAGCTAAAGAAAATGGGCTTGTCTACCTTATCCTATATTCTATGAAAATCTCATGATGCATGTTGTTGTCTTGTTGGAGACAATGTTTTTTTTTTATGCTTAACGAATTGTGCCCTATTTGAGACTATTCTTGTTAAAGTCTCATATGCCTTGACATTTATTATATTAGTTGGAATGCAACAACATAACAAATGCAAACATATTCGTATGTCACATTTTGTCAAACAAATGTTGCATTACAGAAAATGAAAGATATAGCATGCCATTATATAGTCATGTTAAATTAGGTGTTAAATCAAAAAATTATAAGCAAAAATTCACTTGTCTAAAGCCAAAGGGACAAATAAAAAGACAAGTGTTTTTTGCAATCACTCTTGATTAAAAGATTTGTAAAAGGTAACTAAAACAAAATGACATAATATTCTTCTTTATTAAGCACTATAGTATTGCCCTCATGAAGTAAAAAGCATGACATATTCCATCATAGAAGAGAGCCCTTATGAAGTGATACCATGGAGAGTGGTATATAGTGTTGCAATTGAACATGATTAGGTTCAAATATTAACTATACGAAGTCAATTGTACCAAGAAATTGCATTTAATTGTTTCAACTCAACAATATTAAATTAAAGATTATAATTCATCATCCAAAATATTTTTTGAGAGTTCTTTGAATGTATTTGTTGCAATTGATGGTGGAAATATCTTCATTGAGGTATTATTGACTATTATATATAAAAAATATTTTTAAAAACAAATTACACAAGTTGTCTTTTGGGAACCTATTGTTTTATATAATTAATCTAAATTTTATTCATAAAAAGATCTATTTTGAATTTGAGCCCAATTAATGAAATGAAGTATATAAAGTCTTCATTTTAATCCAAATTGAGATTTTGAAAAAAATTAAAAATTTATTATACTATATGAAAATTTGAAGTTCTAGCCTTTTACTATAGCCAACTAAATGTCAAGTTAAAGGACAATGCAAAGTCTTGGTTTGCAATCTAATAAAACTACACTATTATATAAATCCGATGGTGAAATTTTTAGTTTTTTCAAGTGAATTTGATAATTGATATGAATTTCAATCCAAATTTTTTTATATTTTCAATTTGTAACAAAAATTTGACAATTTTATAACTCATAGAAAACAAATTCCATATTCTTATCTCTTGGATTATAAAAAATAAAAATTTCCATTGATTTTTTAGTGGCAATTTTGACTATACAAAGCAAAAGATATGAAAGTTAGCTACATAGTCATTGGCTCCATCCTATAAAGGTTAAAATGACATTCAAATGAATGATACTAATTGTTGAATCTATTGCCATGGTTTAAAGTAGATGAACCTATTTTGAATAGCCCCTAATCATGGCTTCTTAGACTAACCTATTGTGGAGAATAACAAGATGCAATGGTCCTTGAAAATAATTCTTTGTTTGTACCTTTTCCTCCACTCATCTCTCTTCCCTCTTGGCCTAGGGAGAAGTGCCAAAGCTAACCACAATAGGTCAATCTATGTGATAGGGATGGGTCAAGGTGAAAAATCCACTTTTATATTCAATAAAATATTCATTTTAGGAGAAAAAATTTCTTTTTTTTTTACATTCTCTCTCAACCTTATTTTTGCACACACTGAACTCAGTTCCTTCATGACTTCCCACATCATACAGGCTGAAATCCGTAAGTTATCCAAAAGAGGTACTTCTACCCTAATGCATAACTTATATTCAAGGGATCATAAATGATGTTGCATAACATACTTAGGATCTCAAGTTGAAGCGAAAAAACTTAGGATATAATTGTATATATCATGAGTACATTGTTGCGAAGTCAGCGTGTCAGGACAGTTGCAAGTGTCTGAACTCATAGCCACTCAAAGTAACTGAGATCTCCAGATGTCGGAAGCTCACCATAACCTCAACTGTAGAAAATAATACAAGAGCAATGACAATAACCAGGCGAGACTGTAAGCCTTCGCAAACTGTCTGCATCCAAACAAGTACTGTTCTGCTTGTCCTGATATTGTACCTTTAGAACCAACTCATTTCTTGACATGCGGCATTGTTCAATAGTCTATACACAATCCTCGAGAGGTCGACAAAGCTTTGAACAAGTTGTCGACGTCAGTCTGCTCAAGGAAGGCATTTTGTCCTCTGCAAAATGACGAACATAAGATTTTCTGACACACGAGGATGGAAATAGAACGAGAAATGTACGTAGAAACTTGCAAACAATATGACCAGCAAGCAATACCATACTTGTAGTTGAATGTCGTTGTTGGCTTCGATCAGGCGTCTTTTCAGAATATCGACCTGTTCCTTACAGCTTACAATCTCGTCGTTGTTCTCCTCGATGTCTGCCAAGCCAACATAATTTTTGGACGAGGAACTTAAGTTTCTGTTAACCACCACAAGGTCAAGAATCTAACGGTGAGACACTAGTCTCCAAATACAAACAAGAAGTTAGACTAACAAGAAAAGTATTTGGAATGTCAACAAAAACAAATCATGAACATCATGGAAAGCTTCAGCCAGGTGCTAACTGTATCCACATACCATAATAATATGTTGACAAGATGGTGATGCGTTGGAGCGGCTGGCCGTGATGAATTCACATGCAGTAAATGGTCCACAAATCATTACAAGTTGAACAAGGAGTGCCCCTTACGTAATTATAACATACAGTAGCTTCATGCTAGGATGGAGTGCTAGCGTGATCATGACGAATTTTTAACTCACCATCACAAAAATGCCTTCTTTGCGAGTTGGCAGTTCCTCAAGCTTTGAAAGAACTTCATCACCTTTAGTAACTTTCCCAAAAACAGCATACTGTCAGCCAACCACCATCCCAATGTTAAAAACAGTGCTTGGTAATATTGCAGACAGCCTTTACAATCCTGAGAATATGTTCGTAATATCTTCTGCACCCTTCAGATTTCAGTCTAATAAGCTTTGAAGTTGCTACTAGGATAATAACAGATCAGTTACGTGATCCTGGAGGGGAGTCCCAACCTGCCCATCAAGATGGGGAGCGTTCCCCAGAAGCATTGAGAATGATGATCCTGCACTGTCAGGATCGCTGTACCTGCACGCCGATCAACACCACGAAGAACTCAGCACGATGGACTAGATCTTCAATATGAAATCCAGAGCACGTAGACTTGATTACGATGAAATAGGACAGGTGACAAAGTGACTGGATCAATGACTGTGACACGGTCTAGACATGATTTATAGCTCAGTCACTGTTTCTCTACCTTGCAAAAAGGGTAAGGGAGTACAAAAACCTTATAGAAGATCAATTAGATATGGCGTCATCCATTCAAAGAAAGTACAAATGAGAACCTAGATATTTAGGGTTTAAGAGGCAAACAATGTTAAGAGTGGATATCCGAGGGCACTAATGCTCACCTCCCCATAGACAAGATGCCACGAACATGCTTTACTTTGGAAAACTCGCCGGGAACAGTTTTCTCCCCTTCAGTCCGTTGCTCAGCGTTCAGTGGGGCCTCACGACCTCCAATCACATCAGCAACCTGAGCTACAAATCCTCTGTCAACCTGCAAACCCGGCCTCATCAGCAACGCAGGTCAATGACACCAGCAGCATATAAAATCGCCCAAACATCAAGATGAGCATATGAAGCCAATCCTGGCTACGGTTTCTTTCCCATCTCTAGAATAACTCTTATTCACACTCAATGTGCACTGAATGTCATTCCCGCAGCCTCAGATTAGGTAGGGGGTGATAACAATGTTAGGGTCACCTATAATGACCCCTGTTAACAGCAGCAACGCATCTATGGTTGGTATTCAATAAGCAACTTAGGTCTAAGAATGACTAAGCTAAGAATCTATGACTACTCATCTTTGAATGGAAAATCTGGTTCTCGACTGCAACCTTCCATTTTGAAATTGCATAAGAAATTCATACTGAGCGATTAAAATTTGATCTCAACAAACAAAACTCTGTACCCACAGTGATCTCTCCAGGGCTCTACACTGTACAATCTCTCAGAAATTACACTCTTACATATTGGTTAAAACGCTAAAAAAGTGACGCTAAAAAGTTTCCCCTGACTTGCCGTTCGAGGAGAAAGTCGGGCCTTACTCGGAAAAAGTGATTGGTGTTGTAACCACCGAGGCGAACTAGCTTCATGATATGCGCCACAGTTTTGGGAGCAACGTCCGGATAGAATCCAAACTCAATATCTCCATACGTGGTCTGCCACAGTGAGAGACTTCACAAGATCAAACTCACAGACTCAGTCCAACAAAAGCTAAAGAGAGTGGTCGATTAGATAAACTCAGTCAATGTATGCGGAACAAAGCTTCTTCGACGATTGCTGCTGTGGAGAGTACTGACCAGAACTACAATCATGTCCACCGGATTCTACATAGAAGCAAGATTAGGACAAAATTGCCAAATTGATGGAAACATTTGTAACACAGTATGAAACGTACCAGTCTCAATTGTGATACCTAATGCGACACCCTAAAATCTTGCAAGAGAACTACACGAGAATACTCTAGAATTGATTTTAAGAAAATACACCAACTTAAAATCAGAACAACGTGTTTTGTGCATTAAAATACCCTAGCAAACAATAAAATTCTCATTCCTTCAACAGTAGGAACTACATTCAGCGCATAAAATACCGCATTCAATCATAAATCCCTCGACTACAATGTTCGCAAGAAGTACGCCTACAAAATTTTCTTCTCTCCAAACGCTTCAATGAAATTCGATCCCGGGAAGCTCAAAGAAGGCGCTCCGAAGGGACGGGAGAGTCCATTACCTGGAAGACGACCCGAGTGTTGCCAAGCTGAGCCTCCGCGTCAGCTTGTACACGACCACTGCCAGTCAAGAGCAGCAAGTAAGGAAAGACTAGCGCGAGGAAAGCGCAAGGAGATGTCATGGCGTTCAATATTTGGAGAGCAGAAAATTTTTGGCAACAGAAGCTCGTGATGTGCAAGGCGAGAGTAGTGGCGACCTCCAGTTGCTGGAAGCTAACCTCGAGCTTCGAAGAATCGTGGAAAGTTACGACATCACACTGTGAAGTCGATTGTTGCAATGAAAGTGCGAAATCGGTAATATGTGCGAAACGGAAGACGACCAGGGTTTGGCACTTTGGCTACTCTGGGAAGTGGGAACTGGGCGACTGGCCATGGTTGGAATCCGTGACGTCAGTCCCGTTTTATTGCAACAACCCCTGACGCTCTCAAGGACAAACAACAGGAAGGTAACTTAGCTGCACCTAATTCTGAGTTTCCAACCCTTTCTAAAATTGAGCCTTAACCCCTTTTGCAGGTAGTAAGCAGAATTGGCCTATGGTTGGGGAACTTTGCTGTTTTAGACTTAGAATTAGGGTTTTGGGGGGGAATACTGAGAACTACAATCTTGTAGAGTCAAAGAAAATTAAGGAGAAAAATAAAACACCAAAAACATGTAACATATGGCACCAGGGGCTTACAGAATGTGTGTTTTGCAGAATTTAACCAGATACTTGGCATTTTCGCAGCTTCTCTGGGTATTCCGCACACTTCAAGGTACGTCTTTTGTTCACCTGACATGAGAAGGGCTTGGGCGGTTGCTAACAGTTAGGGAAAGAGACATTTTTTTGTGGGCCTTAAACTTCACTTGAAGAGGTGAAGTCTCCCTAAACCATTGTGAATTCGTGTTGTAGACTATAATTGGACCACCTTGGCAATTGCACACCTTGTCCTGCCTCTATTGGAATTGTAATACCCAATAAGGCTATCGAATTGTGACCGGGGGACCCAGTTGCGGTCCCAATCCATAGCAGATAGAGACAACTTGCCATGTACAACAATATCCCAGAGATATATAAATAGCAGCTGGTTACAATACTTGGGACCCCATGGCCACTAGACTTCTACATCAAAGTGCTTGCAATTACAAAATTCATACAAAAAATAGTTCCAAGACTTCGGCTACTACAAAGCTTCTGAAATTATGAAGCCTTCATCATCTTCTGTAATGGTGTCTCCAAAATAATTCTCAGCTTTGTGAGACAAAATGCAAGGGACTTTAGGCAACATGTATTTGAGAGCCCCTCCTATACAGTGATAGTATCCAATTCACTAGCTTGCATTAGGGGTTAAGGTAGAGGCACCAATGGCGTCCTTGTACCCAATGGTGTCCCTTTATAGAAAGGGGAGTCATTCTAAAATGCAAATCTAGGTGAATCATGCATGGCTTATCATGTCAGTCAACAATTAGTAAGCTCTATTTGGTATGTCTACATGTATGTTCTGAAATGACTTCCCCTCCTAAAAAGGGACGTAATTAGGTACAAGGATACTTTTAGGTGCCTATATCTTATAGATTTTTCCCTAAAATGTAGTAGGATGTTGAACAAGCTAGGTTTATCCTTGGGAAAACACCAAAAAGTGTTTTTTATTTTCCTCGCACGAAAAAATTTGCAAATTTCGAATTCATGTTTGCAACTAGAGACTTCAAATTAGCTAGGAGTAGTCTTGAATATATCCTAGACATGGCTCAAAACTAGGGGCTTTTTTTTTACTTTTATCTCAAAGAACCCCAAAATTACCATATTGGGCTCACTTCATGCAATGGATTTAGTGTCATATTCATCTAGTACTACACTAATTAATGTCTATCAATAAAAAATTTAACCAAAAATTGAAAATTCTTTCAAAAATATTTGATTGGTTGAATATTTTTTATTTTTTATTTCTTAAAATTTAAAATGTTAAATTCTAATTATAGTAGATTATTAATTTATTTATTTTAACTTGTTCATCCTAGTCAATTTTGAGGGGACATTTTTTGAAGTAGAAAAGTTATTTTTGAAGTCAAACACTTTTGAACTATAGTGCATTTGCAAAATAAAGTCTTAAAAAATCTATAAATTATTTAATGATAGAGAATTAGCTCAATAGAATATTTATGCCAAACCTTATCTATTGTGACAACTTAAGCGTTCAAGATGCTTTTTAATACAAGTAGTTTGAGATAATATTATAATGGCATAGTGAAATATATAAAAATCATATTTGGAATTGCATGAGTAAAAAAAAGAGGTCCTAAATCTACTTTCCAAAATCTTTATTTTCTTATTTATATGTAATTTCTCACAACACAAAACATTGCACTAACATTGTGCAAGTGAGAGCATTGTTAGCATGAGTTAGTTTTGAGTGAGGTCCCCCATGACTATAGAGAATTGACCTTGAAAATTGACTTCTATATTTGTTCTCTTTTTCATCTTGAAATACAACATAAAAACTTATATTTACTTTAGATGATTGAGTTGAAAAACTTGAATTCATATTTAGAATCAAGGATCTCAAATTAGTTAGGATAAGTCACAAAATGCAAAATTTGAATTAATTTTTCAACTATAGAATTGTTTTTTCTTGTTTTTTTTCAACATTTATCTCTAGCTCCAGACACCACCTACATTTAGGTCTTAAATTATACTGCACAAATATCCAAACCACTACAAGCTTTCAAGAAATAATAATGGAAGCTGAAGAGTTTCATGCTTCAAAGATGGCCAATTGTAGTTGAAGAATTTCATGCTTCAAGGGTGTCCAATTAAGGGGAGCCTTGTGACATGTATACATCCTTTATTCTCAACTTAATAAATTCATAAAATATCACCCGAGGGATTAAAATTTATGAAATGCCTTAACTTGAATTTCTCTTTAGTTGAGTTTAATTTTATCTTAAAAAAATTGAATTTCACCGCAACACATTTTAGGACCAGGAAAAGTGGCGGTTTTGGATGCAGCAACCTTACATCCGTTCCGGCGTTCCTTACATTCGTTGCCTGAGCTTGCAAAGAGAACAACAAAGCATGTGATATTAGAGAAGGTGATATTAAAGAGGTCAGTCTTTCTCACTCTGCTAGCTCCAAAACCACGCGAAACCCTTCGAATGGTTTTAGGGCTTGAGAGGAGTCTAGGTTTCGCTTGCTTGCGGTGTTGTTGCGCAGGACGCTGCTCTCAGGATGGTCTCTGACGCCAAGATGGAGCGTCTTTCCTCGGACAGCGAGGACGAGGAGATGGGGGAGGAGGAACTAACTGGCCTTGCCGCCAAGAGTATGTTTCACCTCACTCGAATTTCCATTCAAAATTGTCGAATTAGGTCACGGGGTTTAATTGGATAGATTGAATTGGTTGCTCACATTCACTCGTGAACGATGGGATCATCTCGTTTGTTTTATTGCAGTGGCCCGGCAAGCCAAGTTGATGAAGCAAAGAGTAGGCATGGAGGACGAAGAGGACGAAGAGGAAGACGAGGAGAAACAAAAAGCCGTGTGGGGAAGGGGAAAGAAAATCTATTACGGCGCAGAGAATGTTAACTACGAGGTAAGAAGTTCTCATGTTTGTGAGTCCTAAAAAATGAGTCTTTTTAGACTATCTTCTTGAATTCCACTTCTTGTTGAAATTCTTATGGTAATCTGTCAGGGTTGATAATGTCAGATTGCGAAGCGTCCGGCTTTCGAGAATGCTCTCGCATTCTAGCTCAGCGTCAATCTGAACGTTTTTCCAACGTCTTTTTAATTATATATGGAAGGTTGTAGTGTTAAGAATACAGGATTTGAAAAAGAAAAGAGAAAACGCAAACTAGATAGTTGAAACCTAAATCCAAAAGCTCGAATCTAGAATAACCGACTATAACATTGCCCTGAATTGGTTTGTTTGGTGCCGATCCAGGAGCAGTCTAGCGACGAGGAGGCACCTGCGGAAGAGGAAGAAGCAATACGAGAATTGCAGCAGAACATTGCTGCATCTTTGCGCCCGGAAGATTTTGATTATGACGATTCCGAAGAAGAGGATTCTGTTGGGGAGGACACTTTGGAGGAGGCTGCACGGAAGGAGTCGCATCTTAAAACGGAGAAGAAGAAGAATAAGAAGACTATGGATCAAGTGATCACAGATGGTACAATTGAACTGAAGAAAGACATGACAGCTTTGTCTAAAAAAGAACAGATGGAGGTTTTGATGAGGTTTGTTTTCTTTATTCTATACTTTCTGGATTCCAGTCTCTTACATTCAGGATAACGCAGTTTTTATTTCGAGGTGTGACCTGCAACTTAACTCCTGCAAATGCTAGGGTGCTGATGGGAGGTTTTGTGTCATGGTTGTAATGGTTGCCAGTGATGCTCCAGAGCTGGCAGGGTTAACGCCAGAACTTCGGGATAATCTCAATGAGCTTCGTACAAAGGTGATGCCTTTGCTGGAAAAGGTATGTAGATAGTGAAGGCAAGTTTGAGATTGTCATTCATAAATAGCTTGTATATATTATTGTTCTTCTCCTAAATTCAAGGGCATGTGTTCTGCTTGAATGCTTCCCACTGGAACCGTATTATATCACCAATTAATGGTTATGTGTACTGAAGATGAGACGGGGCAAAGGAGCAACTGAAGATGGAATCAGATATGTAGAGCTTAAGCATATGCTCTTGCTTAGTTATTGCCAAGCAATCGTCTTTTACCTACTGCTAAAGGCTGAGGCACAAGATGTTAAAGATCATCCTGTTGTGGGCCGCTTGGTTGATTTGAAATTATCAATAAAAAGGGTTAGTGTTTTTCTTCCAAACTATCGAATTCAATTTTTGATTCTTTGTTTGAATTTAATGTGTATCGTTTCTCGCTCTGACCCAACTTCCATTGCTATAAAGTATGGTGGTTGACAAGAGTAGGTATTTCTACTAAGTACTCTGCCAGCATGATAAAGATTGATATGATGGTTGTGGCGTCCTTTAATTACAGCTTCAACTAGTTGAGGAGAAAATGCAAAAGCAGATACAGAAACTGCTGACGTTGGACATGACTGATGTCGTTGAGAAAGATACAAGGAGCAAGGTACAGTGTTATACCCCTTTCCTTTTGAGAGCCTCGGCATATTGTCTAGTGATTGAGATTGACTGGAAGGAAGCTGCTCAATTATAAATCCTGTAGGAAAAGAATGGAAATTTTCAAGCTTTGAAGAAACGGAAAGCAGCGAAGCTAGAGGAGAGGTCCAAGAAACGGAAAGCTATGATTGAAAACACTGCTAATGGAGCAGATGACCGGTTAGAGGAGGTAAGATCTTTTCGGTTTATGAAGCATGGGGCTGTTTCACGATTTGATCTTTGTACTTTTCTTTAGGAAAACGCAGGGCACTGTGTGAGTTGTCATGAGCCGTTTGAACTTGATAGTAATCTGGTATTGCGTGCTTTTCGTTTTTCACAATTTGCAATCAGTCTATCGACATGATTGGGTTTGTTTGAGCTCGAGGGAACTTGCCGGTTGATATTAGACAGTCATTTGCCTGGGTATTCGTCTTCCGCTAATCGAATCTTTTCCCTGGGAAATCAGGCAGAGAATGCGTTGGGGATTGAGAGTCAACATATGGTTGACGAGAGGAAGCGCTTGGATGCCCGTGCACAAGGGGAACATGTATCCCATGTACCAACGTCCAACGCGGAACGGAGGAAAGCTAAGCGTCACAAGTCGAGCACTGGGTGAGACATTTTGAATAAACTGAACTGGAATTATCCCTTGTCTTATGCTTGACCTTATTCCAATATTAATATTAGCTGTGTTTGACAGATTATCAAGAATGGCAGATGATCTTGAGGATGATGTGGAGAAGGACGATAACGGTATGAAAACGTCCCAAGGGATATTTGATTTGAAGCCACGTACACTCTCCCAAGTCATAGCCCAAGCTGGTAGACGTCTTAAGAAACCACAGGTACTCAACACATGATGATAATGTGGAGGCTGTGTTTGCTTCAGAACCCTTGAAATTGGCGTTTTAAACACAATGGTTGACTTTTCAAGAGGCTGCATTAATATTTTGCATCTTTTAATCGCTAAATATTCCGAGGGTGATCTAATATGTTTCGTACTGCTGCGCAGATTATTTCTGGTGATACCGATCTACCAGTCAGGGAAGATTTAGGGGACAGAAGGAGGAAGCTTGACATTCAGAAAACTAATCAAAATTTGGATGACACCATTGACTCCGACGACAACATTGATGATTCCATATCCAATGATCCAGAAGAGGATGACTTTTACAAACAAGCCAGACTCCTCAAGGAAGCCAAAGAAGCTACTAAACAAGCAAAATATTCAAGGTAGGCGCAAGCTCTGTTAACTTGACAAATTGTCATACGCTCTTTCAGTTCACAAATTTATTTGCCTATGGTATTTACGGTGTAAGTTGCAACATTTTGTGATTTTAGGATGCTACTTACTCCAGTTGAAGAAGAAGATGCTGAGGGGAAACGCAGCATCACTTGGCAGGTAAATCTCCTCCTGATTTAACAAATTGCTATATTTCAGTATTCTACCACTTGGGCACACTTGAGATCATTCTAAATGATTGCCTACATGGTCTCTCTACAGTATCATGCTTGCTTGCACAAACATTGTTACCTAAACTTTGCTTTATGATGCTTATGCAGATGGAGAAGAACAGAGGGCTTACACCGCATCGCAAGAAGGCCAACAAGAATCCCCGCAAGAAATACAAGGTCAGTATTCCTTAACACACAAGAGTATTTAACAAGCAGGAATTCATGTCTTAGGCTCGGAACAGTGCATCAATTTACTTTAATGGGGCTTAGATTTTCCGTGGAAGTGTAGAATGTTTTTCTGAATTCAAGTGTATGTGCTTGTTTGTCTGTCAGCTTAAGCATGAGAAGGCAGTCATACGGCGGAAAGGCCAAGTGCGTGACATTCGTACTGCAACAACAAACTATGGGGGTGAAGCCTCTGGCATTCGCACCAACATCAGTCGCAGTGTTCGGTTCCGAAATTAAGTTTGTAGATAGATAGATGTTGCAACAACTGCCTTATCTCCAAGGTGAAAATCTTTGTGACCTTTATTCAAACAAGTAGAGTTTTTTCGGCTACTAGTCAGGGACATATTGAGAACATAGTAAATTGTACGATGTAACAGCCAGACTACCAGTACATGACAAATGAAACCTTATTTTGAGCACCATCTTTGCTAGTGCATCACAGTTGATTGCTTTTTTGGTCATTGCAATCTCACGGGGCTAAACGGTAGTAAAAGAAATCAAAACGTATTCTCCCACCCGAATCTATAACCAACAGAAGATATAGTACAAGTTACCTATGCTTGCCGATTGTCACTACCAACCTTGGTTTTTTCTTTCGTTTATCCTCGTCTTCGTCCCAGTCTTCGTCCCGTGAATAATTTGATCCACGCCGCTTGTAGCGTGTCGATCCCTTTGCTTTTGATTGCTTCTTCACTACTTGTGTCTCCTTAATCTTCTCCCAATCTGCTGGCGTCTGTCACTCATTCAAACATTTCTTTTAATTGATTTTATTTCCTTCCGTCAATAC
This sequence comes from Pseudoscleropodium purum, assembly GCA_963969395.1. Classification (NCBI taxonomy): domain Eukaryota; kingdom Viridiplantae; phylum Streptophyta; class Bryopsida; order Hypnales; family Brachytheciaceae; genus Pseudoscleropodium; species Pseudoscleropodium purum. The sequence continues at coordinate 18,887,015 of OZ017795.1, read as the reverse complement.
AGTAAAACACTTCTCTAATTCCAAACAAACAAAACTTCAAATACTCGAATATCTTTAAGTAAAAGTGTCAGAACCTTGTATCTTAGTGAATGCAAAAGCAAACGAACCTGCATTGCGGCAGAAATGTTCCAGCTAGACGAACTCCGGACATAGACTTGGCGAGAGCGAATATCAAAAGCAGCAATTTCGAGATCCTCATATCCTCGGCCGTAGTAGACAAGGTACGTGGCCTTCTTGGCCTTCTTGCGTTTGATGAATCCTATCCACCAGGCTCCTTCGTGCCAAGTCTCCACTGCATCCCTCTCCTTCCATTGTTTGTGGGGAAGCTCGGGAGGCAAGGGTCGTAAGCAATCTTTCTTCACAGTTTCTTGATGTTTCTTGCTGTCAGGCTCATCAGTCTCCGTGAAGTCTAGATGCTCGACAACAACTTGACGGCACACTCGGTTCTTCTTCTTGTGACGAAGCTCCTCGATGAGAAGCTCGATGATTTTGACTGTAAACCAGGCTCCTTGGTAACCTTCTTGCTCTGAACGCATTTCGACTATCATGCCTTCCTGCAACCAATCTGTTTCTTGCATCTCTTCTGCTGCTATCTTCACTCTCAATTTCATCAGAAGAATTGGAGTGCACAAGACAACCAGTTCAAAGCAACACAAAACTGCAAAGCAACACAAATCTATGTCGGAGTCAACCCATCCAAAGAACCCAAAGCAGGACTGATTTTGAGTGGCAAGCTTAAAAACTCAACTAACAAACTCAAGAGACCTCCAGATATAGGATGAGACTCCCATATATAGGATGAGTAGCATAAAAATAGGGTTTAGGGCCATATAAATAGAAAAGCGAATAGAAAGAAGTAAGACTTATGCTTGAGTTACAAAGTAAGCATGAGTGAGAAGTAGGTATGAGTGAATCTTGAGTTTTTAGTAAAATTAGAAGTGAACTAGGAATAAAGTTGAATTCACTTTAACCCCTTTTACGCCAAAAATTCTCCATACTGTGAAGATGTATTGTAAAATGCAACTTAGAGTAATATTTTAATGAAGACTTTGAAACAAAAATTATGAAGTATGATTCATAGATCATGTACAAAAAGTTAGATCTACTATTGCACTAATTGATATTTTATTAGTAAATATTAAGTGACAAATTCAAAATCTCTTTCAAAATTAATTTTAAATTGAATATTATTTTTTAATTTTTTAATTTTTTAATTTAAAAAATAAAAATAATTTTCTAGTTTTATTTTATATTTATTTTATGTCAAAAAATATGACATGAGTTGATACAAAATTTTCTTTTACTTTTCTTTTATGAATATTTCTACTTCTCTAATTTTTAATCCATTAAAACTTCAAAATTCAATATATTTTATGTTATGATTTGGAACACCATGAAACAAAGTCCATGCACCCTTTTTTGTAGAAAGTCTTTTAACAATATCAAGAGAATACAACCAAGGATAGAATGTTTCAAAGATCTCACTATAACTGAGAAATCAAAGAAAATAAACAAACTAATTTAATCTAAGGACTTTTTCTTCAAGTTCAAAGTTTTATTTTAAGATTTTTATTTTACTTATTTATTGAAGTCATTTCCAAAGAATCATTCGTGGTTTTGGAAAGTTGGTTTTGAAGTAAAATATATTGACATCTTTTGAGTTATAGAATATCTATAAAACAACATTTTCAAAATCTACACTATACTATACAAAAGTTAGAGAACCAACATAAGAATCATCAAAACAAAAGAAATGGATGAAAAATCACAATTTTGTGTATTTGGATGTATTTGCATGCATTTATTGTTTGAAATTTAAACCCCTAAAGAGCCAAGGAATTTGAACAAAATACAAATGTGTTCTAAAGAAACATTCTATAACTTTTCTAAAGTTTGCATGAAAGAAGACAATGTGAAGTATGAAAAGAAGAAAATATCTAGATGCTAAAATTTTTAATCTATTTATAGATTTGATTCTAATGAGTTTTGAAGATTTAACCATGGTTGTCATAGTGGACGGACGTCCGATTCGCCTGTCCGTTAGAGGTCCCGCCCGTCTGATACAGTCAACACATAGTTGACTTTCTGATAATGGAAAAATAGGCCACGTGAATGCCATGTGGATTAAGGAACATGCTGGGCGTGGACGAGGTGACGTGTCATTCTACAAAATTGCACAAGTTACAAAATTAAAGCCGTCCGGACCGTCCGTCCATCCGGTCCGGTTTGCTCGTCCGATGACCCTAACTCGCCCGTTATGACAACCATGGATTTAACTTCAAAATTTTATAAAGAATATAATTTCTACCTCTAGTATTGAAAATTTCTATAATTGGTCAAAATTTTGTTTTCAATTGATTTGTGGAAATAGACATACAATTTAGAGATATGAATATCAACACTTTTCCCAAATAGTTTACTTTCCAATACTAATTAAATACTGAACACTTTGTGCTATATTCTTGTAATTTTTGTCCAATGATAATAATGTTAGTTTTGAACATATGAATTGAAAGGCAATCCACTCTAGTTTGCATAAAAAATATTAAAATTTTTCCATCCCAAAATGCTATCCAAAATTAGGCAACAATGATAAAATGGTTGATTGAATCTTTAGGGGTGAAAGACCTAACCCCTATATGTTCCTACATCTATGGTATAAATGATGAAAAGAGTGCTTTAGGTCAATGGCATGTCTAAATACAATCTCATTTATCCCAAGCTAGTCTTGAATCTTTAACCCTTGAAGGACTACAACTCCCTTTCAAGAGACTTTTGAAAGTTTAAGCAATCTCTTATGGTCTCAATTTTTGGTATGATTTAAAAAAAATTCAGCATAGAAGAATATATTAACTTTTTTTATTTCAATTGGTACACATGAGCAAAATTTATACCAATCAAAGCTCAAAAATAAAGGCATGAGGTAATACAAAAACAAATCACAAAATCTCAAAATAAAATAATTTTTTTTCTCAAAGTGAATATTTTGTCTATATGAATAGATTTCATTCATTCTATTTGAACTAACGATGAGAAGTTATGGAGCATCTTGTTTGGGAGCAATCAAAGCATCCTACAAAGCATCTTCTTCAAAGATAGCTCATAGGATTCAATTTTGAATTCAATTTTCACAATTTTCCAAAAAAAATTTTATGCGGTTTAGTTTTCTTGCTAAAACAATCTCACCATTGGAATTAGTGTGTTTCAATTACACTTTAAAACTATTAATGATTTAGATTTTCTTTCTATTTATACCTACTTCTATTTAACAATTTTTTTAATCCCTAAAATTTTTTTATTGGTATTTTTATGCCCAAAACTACTTTAAAGTATTCAAACCCAAAGCAAGGCTATAAACTTCATTTATATTTATTCATTAAAAAATCCAATTGTAGGATCTTTTAGTTAACTTGTTAGAATATATCTTTTTGAAATTTCAAAATAAGAAACCTAACCAATTGCAAAATCAAGTCACTTGAATTTCAAAAAGTATTTTCAATTCTTTCCAAATGATTCATTTTCATCTTTCAAGCTTTTTACATTAAAATGTGTAAATAACCTACAACTTGTTACTCTCTCTAATATGTTGAAGCATCAAGTTGGAAACACCTATAAAAAATTTCAAACAAAAAATATTTTATATTCATGCTTGAAAAAAATAGTTTGTAAAAAAAACTAGAATAAGATTTAAAATACTAAATTGTTAAGAATTTAGATATGGAATTGGAAAACACCAATCTCAATGGTTGTAATGTGTATGTATATATGTATGTATACACACACACACACACACACACACACACACACACAATCTACTCCTTTAAGATTTAGGATTTGGGATATATATATATATTTTTTTCAAAAAAATTGAAAATTGAATTAAATAAAGGACTTCAAAGTTTATCTTAGAGTAGAATTTCCATAACTATTTGCAAACTAAAACTATTCATAACTTTCATTTCATCAATCAAAACGGATTGATTCAAAGCTTTCCATGTATACAAAAATCTAAATACCAATTTCAAAATTTTATTTCTTACAAAACTAATTATTTAAGAATTTATTTGAAATGCTAGAGTTGCCACAAAGTAATGAATAAATACATATCATGTAATAACTTTTTAATTATGTAATCAATCATTATGAAAATCATTGCACCTTAAAGCTATTCCTTGAGTACATATTGTCTAAAGCTTTTGAAGAAAAAAATAAAAATTCCATTCATAGTGAGTTGCCCAATAGCTATATTGCCAAAAACATTGTTTGGTCCCTTAGATGAAAATAATTTGTGTAATCTTTTATTACAAACTCACAACTAAATTCTTTGACATTATTTTTTTTAAATTGAAAATCTATATTGCAAAAATTTTAAGTTAAGAAGATACAAAGCCCTCAAAATCCAGTTGAGTAAGGTATAATAAAAAAAATTTAAATATTTTACAATCTATGTGGTCAAAGTTTTTGAAATTTTTTCAACATAATTTTATATTAGTTAAGTGCAAGATCCAGTGGTTAAATGGCATTTTGGAGTGACATGGGACTTGGGACATAGTCTAAAGCCCCAAGTCCCAATTTCTAACTCTCCACCAATTAGGTTTATAGAATTTAGTGAGACTTAGGACTTGAGACATAGTGTGAAATGATCCTTACTCTAAATGGAGTCAAGTGTATCTTACCAACAATTATTTTATTTTATTTCTTTGTAGTGCTTAACTGCACCAGTAAAAAAAGGATTCGGCTCAAAAATGATTACAAACCATGAAGTTTTTCATTAGAAAACTTCAAATTAAAAAAAAATCTTGGATGAAATTACTAGATTGTGAATGAAAACAAAATTATAGATATGAGATATATGTTAATGTGATATTTTCTATCCAATAAATGGATGAAGGTTGAAATTTGGAGCACCACTATATCATTTATGTCATTTTATACTGCCACTTTGCCACTTCATTAAAAATATAAAAAAGAAAAAGCCTTGTTACCCGCCAGTTGCCGCTGACACTCAACTGAAGCTTAAGTACGGAGGAAGACGCTGACGGTGCCTTGAACCTCCAAAATAACGAAGTGCAGCGAAAGACGAAGAAAGAAAAAGAAAAGGAAGAAGAAGGAACCAAAAGAAGGGCAACTCCACTCTTGAAGGCTGTTGCCCCGATGCTCTGACTGTTGCACGATTGCCGAGGATCGATGGTGCTTCTGCGCTGCGCCTAGGATTCTTCACATTCGTCCGGAATTCGAGAATTAGGGTTGAAGTTTCAACTGATGGAGTGGTGGCGGAGAGCGTTGTGACGATGGTGGGATGGCACGGGATGGACTCGGGGGCTACCGGCGAGAGCTGGATCGATGGCTTGGACTGGACGCCTGTGGAGGTTGGCAACCGCAAATCGCTCAAGGTGTGTGGGACAACTCCATCGTCTTTTCATATTTTTTATATGATTTTTCTGCTTTTTTTTCTCGAGTTTTTGTTTTGGGGGGATTGCGGTGTTAGGGTTTCGTGGTGAGGATTGCGAATTTCGTGCGATTGCAGGACTCAGGGAGATCCTTGATGCACGGCGGGGACGGCTTTCTGCTGCCGGCTGAAACTGTTGTGGAAGAGGTGCGGATTTTGTTTTGATTGCTTTTTTAGTTATTTAATGCTTCATGTCTTTCTTGGAAGAGGTGCGAATTTTGTTTGATGGCGGACGAATTGTTGGAGTTGCACTCTAAGTGTTGTGCAGATTGGATTTTGGCGTTGCAATTCATGAATTTAAGAGCATTCGAGAGATAGAGAGGATCGAATTACTACGGTGTTAAATAGGCTGCAATGTGGAAGGACAAGCTTAATTAATCAGATGTTCCAAGATTGTAACTCACGACTGTGCTTGAACTTCGTAGTTTTGGTACGCAGAAGTTTGTGAACATTGCAATGAATTGTCTAATTGTGAGTAATGAAATTAACTTTCACTTCTGCGCAGGCGAGTGGTGCGGTTCTTGTGAATTTGGAGGTAGCCGGAACTTTATATGTCACAAATTACCGACTAGTTTTCCTGGTATGTCTCATGGCGTCGGAGTACTTTTGATATGAATTCTACGTGATCAACCCTACGTGCATGCGGTTGATATTAGGATGGGAGTTTTGGCGATTTTTTGTTGAATTGGCATATGTACATACACCTGGTTTGGTGAAGATCGTTTTTGAGGTCAGGGCTTTATGGTTGTAAAATCTTTGACGGGTTTCTGTTCTGAAACGCATGTGAAGTAAGGATCCACTCTCGGGTGCATTAGGATGTATTTGTCTGACTCGAAGGTCATTGTTGATGGCGCAGGGAGGGGGTGCCAAGCTGCCGTTACCGCTCGGAACTATTCCCTTGTTAACCATCGAAAACTTTTCTAAGCAGGTGAGAAGTCATGTCCTTGAAACGAGGGGTGCTGGCAAGTGCATACAAGTTTTCACTGACTAATTGGCAGACCCTTTGCAGCCACCAAATTTCGTTGCTGTTTTTCAAAGATAAAACTGTGCCATTTTGTTGCTAAGTCGTATATTGTTCTAGGATTATTCAATGTTTAAAATTGGGGTATCTACTATCAGACCGTACAAAGAACATTTGTTTGTCTTACTAAATTTAGTGAATCGATCTTACGCAAGCTGTGGCCAGAGATAACCGTGATATGTTGACTTTTGAGGTGCAGGTTTCGAAGACATCCACTGGTTCTCAAAGCACAGCCTCAAGGCGTTTGCTTACAGTAGTTGGTGCGTGATGTTCAAGCATCTTCTGTATTTATATTATAAGAATTCCTTAACGAGGATTACATCTTGGACTAAGAGTCATTTTCTATGTTAATTCGATACGTAGTCAATATATATATGTATCCTGCTCAATTCACCTCAATTATGTAAGTCAAGCCGCTGTGTTTATCCATTTCTGTCAATAGAAGAAGGCGAATGCTTCAAACCTATTAATTTACTGTTTGATGATTGAAGGGAAGGATTTGCGAACTGTTACGTTTGGTTTTCTGCATCACACTAAGCAGGTGAATTCTAATTTTCGAGACATGTTTCTGTTCCCGTGTTTAAGATTATTTTACACAGTATTCTCAGTTGTCCGTTATCTGTCAATTTATGATACCGAAGTAATTGTAGGGACTTACCAGAAGGTCTGGCGAACTTGATTTTATCAGAGGAGGAAGGTCCGCGAGGCTTTGGCATATCGAACTAGACCTACGCGACTTTATGATTTGTACGCCTTTTCCGATGCCTTCCATACAAGTGGTGACCCGCGCCAACGACTGCGTGCGGAATATATCCGCCTTATATCAAGGGATAATCATGCCTCTCGAAATACGATGGAACAATCCCAACGTGGCAGTTCTTGGCGACTTTGCGAAGCGAATGCAAAATACAACGTTTGTCCAACATATCCATCGCTTATGGTGATGCCAACCTCTGTCAGGTACTTCAGTAAGCTAACGTTGCTGGAAACTTCCATAATTTTATTAGTAGCATGCTTACAGAGGATAAATATGAAGGCAGGCTGATGGTCTCTTTATTTTTCATGTACAGTGACGACGAAGTCATGCAGGCTGCTCTTTTTCGCTCTAGAGGCAGGCTTGTACACCTTTGCTGGCAGCACCCTGGTGAGTTCTTGCATTTTTCAGTTTGATTTTTTGTTAATTATTCAGGTCCTATGGTATTATATGTTGAGCCTCGCATGTGCATCTATCCTTCGTGCTTCTTTCAACCTTCATGCGTCTCTTAAGATTGGTACTTGCTGCAATGTGCAGATAATGGAGCTGTTCTTGCCCGATCTTCCCAGCCATTCACGGGGTTTGGAATGACACGCAGGTAGGATGTTCTGGGTGTGGTGCAATTGTGTATGAGAATTAGAGTGCTGGAGACTGTTCTTTGAAGTTTCATTACTTTCTGCTTTGACAGTTGATTAGTGCGTTGAGCAAAAGCTCACTCTTGAAGAGCTGCGGTTACTGAATTCGGAGGCCTTAATGTTTTGCAGTCCTGCAGATGAAAAGCTTGTGGCAACTATTTGTAATACTGCAAATCAGCGCAGGTATGTCTTGTGTGTTGACTTCTATTGGCCATAGTATTACGAATATGAACCTGAAAGAATTATGTGCAGTGATAAAGGCTTTATAGAGTTCATAGTTACTGCATTGTCTAGAGTTTCTTTCATCCCAATCATGTAGATTAGAACCGATACTGCTCATGTTAGATTTTGACTCTTAGATTTGGTTTGAAACCTGCAATGCAAGATAGTTCATACGGGTTTGCATTGCAAGTTCATCGACTATTCTACATGGGGCTTGTCGATGAGCGCTTCCTATTTGCACGTATGAAGGCCACTTGTTTGCCGCAGGAAGCTATATATTGCGGATGCTCGACCCAGAAAGAATGCGTTAGCCAATGGTGCAATGGGGGGTGGGTCGGAATCATCTGCTAATTATCTACAATCTGAGGTAAATGTTGTTTAAGTGTTATTTGTGGTACGAAGTGCTGTGCACTGTTTAAACATGCGCTGATGGGGTGTTTTGATACTATTTCCCAGGTGATTTTCTTGGGCATCGATAATATTCATGGGATGCGTGACAGCTTGACTAAGATGAGGGATTTCTTAGATACTCATGGCGCGTGTTCCTCTGATGGATCGTCTTCCTTATTGGTATGCAAAGTTCCTTTTTCAGTAACTACAGATGTAGGTTGTTGGTGTCAGTTGGTATGAGGGAAGATGATTCCCAAACTTGGATTGACTGTTACTCTTTGGAATCCTAGAGACTGTTGGCTTGTCTCGTCCTTGAACTTACGCAGGCAGGGTTTGTGTGCAGCGAAGTGGAGGACGCGCTTGGGTTGGAGGGAATGTTGCCAGTGTAGCTGGAGCAGCGTCAGCGTTGGAGGATAGTGGCTGGCTACTACACTGTCATAAGATTCTGACTAGTGCCGTGTGGATTGCTTCTCGCATTCACCTTGAGGGTGCTTCCGTTTTGGTTCATTGCAGGTGACATATTGAATACTTCCCTACTCTGCCTAAGTTGTCTGATTATGCACCTACATTCAGGATGATCTGAGCGCAGAATATGGATTCGTATGCTTATTCTCTACTTTTCATTTTCATACACCCTCTATCAATTTTGTAGGGATACTATGTAGAAACTAAGAAGTTGCATTGTGGTTTTCCAGTGATGGATGGGATAGAACTGCACAATTGGTCGCTTTGGCAAGCCTCCTCCTCGATCCATATTACCGTACCTTTCAGGGTTTTCAGGTAAAGATGTCTATTTCGGCCATCCTGCATGAACGCATCTCTCTATCGGTATTATTTACTTGCATTTCATGGTAGCGCAATGTTATTATTGTGCTTCTGCTGACAATATTCTGAAAGATTATCAATTGTTTGTAGTCTCTAGGTGACGTTGACTTCTTGAGCTTGTCATCACCTCACTAGTGAAAATGTCTGGTATGAACAGACACTTATAGAGAAGGACTGGCTGGCTTTCGGGCATATGTTTTCGGATAGACTAGGACTTCCCACATTTACTGGGACTCGGAGCTTGGCTGCGACTGATTCAATAATGAGGCAAGCAGGCCAAACTTCCACTTCACCACGGCGAGCGACTGTTGAGAATTCATCTTCGTCCTCCGTCGGTAGTCAGTCTCCGGGTGCACAGTCAAGTCACTACTCACCAATTTTTCTTCAGGTACCTTTTTAACCTGTTGATTTCAAAAAATGTGATATTTGAGCATCTTGGGATTAAAAAATATGAATTATTACGTGACTAATTCATCTGCTGTCACAGTGGATGGATGCTGTGGCACAACTTTTGCGAATCTATCCAAGTGCTTTTGAATTTACTCAGGTACGTTACAATTTTTGTGATTTGACACACTTGTACGTTTATCATCGTCCCGTCAGGTTGTCTTCCACTGTCATTTTCCAGGTCTCGCCAACTTTCAAGTCTTGAAATGAAATGAAATGATTGATGATGAAGGTATTAGAAGTGAATCATGATGGAAACAGAAAGTGGATTGGGAAACTGCTGTATTTGATGAAGTATGAAGTTCAAAGTATGAAGTTCAGAGTATGACTTGCCTATTAATGGATTCCACTTTCGTTTTCACTCAGGCATACCTGGTGGAGCTCATGGATTGCGTGCTTTCAGGTCGATTTGGAAATTTTCTCTGTAACAGGTCCATCCACATCTCTTCCCATTCAAATCCTGGTGTTATGTAACCATGATAACTTTACTTACATTCCCATTTCTGTTGCATAAGATAACTTTGACGACATAGAGCTGTTATGCTTGTGTCGACTGGAACTGCAAGTTCGCTCTTTATTTGGATATGGGAGCTTTGAGAACTGGTGCTATGGTAACTGAGATTTGCAGAAGATTTCTGATGAGGGTGCTGATATTAGTTGAACTTGTTGATGTGCAGTGAGAAGGAAAGGGTTCAGGGAGGAGTTACAGAAACTACTGCTTGTGTGTGGGCATATTTGAAGCGCAAGCGTGAGCCCCGGGGAAAAGATCATGAGCACTACAACCTGTTGTACAATAGCTCTCAAAATGCTGATGTGCTCCTACCACCAGCAGCAGCCTCCGCTCCTAGCTTATGGCGCCAATACTTTTTACGCTGGTCTTGTCCCAGCCTTGCAAATACTGGGGGCAACCCTCCTGTAGGTTGGACTCATGGTGGTGACCTTGAATCAGCTACTCATGGACTTGCTGATACCTTCTCGTCAGTTCGAATGGTGAGCTCTTTATACTCTCCTATTTATCTTTAATCATTCATTTGGCGAACCTAGTCAAACCATCGTATTGACCGTATTCACTTTTACTAACTTCAAGACCATCAATATATAGATCTAGCAATGGTTTCATTTTATTATTGATCTGATACAAAAATGAACAAACAGATAACGAGATCTTGCAGTAGCTCATACCTGCAGCCCTTATCTAACACAATATTATCGTGTCGTAGTTATGGGTTTAATTTTTGTTTGCTGCTGTGCAGGCGAAGGTCAGAGCAGAAGACAAAGTGCAGGAATTATTAGCAGAGAGGAAAGTGCTAATGGAGCAGCTGCGGGAGGAACAACAAGGGCGGTTACAAGCCGAGGCTTCAGTAATGCGTGGGCGGCGGGAAACAGCAGCGTTGAAGCACGTTATCGAGGCTGTTGGTTGCAAGATTCGTATAAATAATTTGACACCACAACTTTTAGATGCCTCAGATGACGAAAGCCCAGAGTCTACCAGTGGACGTGGAGAAAATAGGGGCCAGGCTTCAAGTACAGCAGGAGATGGCACAGTAGAGGAGGATAACAGCGCGGAGCGGCTGTTGTCAGTGTCTGTATCCATGCAACCAGATATGGAATTATCATCCGATGTATTTCGAATACCCAATGTGGCTGACTTCAACAGCAGTTGTAGGCTGCGACCGGGCGAAAGTTGTCGTTGGCCTCAAACCAGCTGTGCTAGAATAGGGAGTGCCTTCATTGGCCTTCGTGCTGACTTTGCTGCGTTGGAACGGCTTGCAATTTTGGAATCCTACTTTGACACAGAGCAGCCAGACTCGGAAGGGAAACGAGATGTGCAGCAACCACCTTTGCAAGCCTCTGGTGTCACCTAAGTCATTTGTGTGATATGAAATGCTACTCCGTCACTGTGGTCTCTCCAGAGTGTCATTTTTGTGTATTGTAAATCAATTGCGGATCAGTTGCCATACTTCATCATTTAAGAGCCTGGAAATAAGACTGCCCCTCTAGTTTTCTCTTTTCAGAGGTGGGCTTTAGATTAGTCGTAGCCTTCTGTGTGGGCTATCATTTGAGCCTAATGTTCCGAAGGGGAATTTAATCAAGTCTTCTGAATAAATTCTTCTCTCATGACAAACTTGAGATTCAAACTGTACACCATTGTAACAGTTTAGTATCTTTGCTGCTTTGATGATTTTTTGGTCTGGATTTTCTAGCCTACTCCCTTTTGATCTTGAAGAGACAGATCTTACCCTCAATTTGATTGTGTAATTGTTTTCTTGAGTTGATGAAACGGGCTTGTTAGCCAACCTCTAACGTCATGTGTTTTCCTCTTTTCTGAGATATCTTTCTTTGTATTTTTGTCTCTTGTTTTTCAAAAATTAATTTGTTTTTTACTCAATACTCCCTCTATCCTGAAATGATTGTACACAATTTTGTTGGTATCTTTCTGAGCCAACTTTATTGACCATACTGTGAAAATCATAATTAAGAAAGGCTCCCAATTTTTTTAGAATCAGTTACAAACATTGCATGCGCAGTCATTGCAACTTGTATAAAATTAGCCATCAGGAAGTACTTTTTTGACCTACTCAAAACAAACTTTAAAAAACATGACATTTAAAGTGGACAATCATTTTGGGACATTATCCACTAGTGCTGGATGTTCCCAGTAGCAAAGGTAGGGACACCCAAAATTTCTACTTTTTTTAATGTTTCTCTTCTTAAACTTGTGAATTTTTATATTTTTCATTGATAGGAGATTTCAATGCAACAAAGAATGCATCATTTGGATATACTATACAAAAGTCATTTGGAACATGTTCTAAAACCATTTCTTCATGAAATAGGTACATGTAGATTTAAGAAATGTATATAGAGTGAGCATTTCTTCAAGTGGCACATGGTGGTACATTTGGATGTTTTTACCTTAATTCCATGCCAATTGATGAAGATTCAACTAGAAGGTTAGGCTTCTTAGAAGCATGGGAATTGATTTCATAAATTGGGTTATAGCAATGCCAAACATCATCTCCTTAACTATACAATCCAATGTCAGGGATACAGGTAGAAATGAAAATCTTCACTACAAAATATCCCCAAATTAGACATTTTCCTTAGGGCACCGTGTAAAAATAGTAGAAAAAGTCTTTGATTCTACTTTCTTATCCAATGGAGGATATATGTAGGATTGATGATTTCCACATTGCTTCAATAAAAGAAGATTTGAAAGCAAAATTGAACTTCATGATCATTTGATTCAATAATGTTTTTTGTTTCATTCTCCAATTTTTAATAAGACATTACATTGACTCAATGAACTATATCATAGTAGTACCAAAATATAATTTTTTAACAATGCATTCTATTGTTGGTAATACATCAAATTTAGAACTTTGACAATAAGATGTCCAAATTTTGCACTAGGTTTCTAGTAAATAGAAAGGGTCTTCAATTCAATATTCTTACCCCTTAGAAGACACAAGAAGAATTGATGATTTCAACATTGCTTTCTTAAGAACCAAAATCAAAATCAATATTGAATCTCAAAATTGAATACAATATTGCATTCTATGATTATTAATTATAGACTGTATGTAGCAACTCTCTAGTTCCTTACTCTTTTGGACATTGGTAGAAATGGAAGATATTTCTAAGGTACAAATTGCACATCCATGTGGGTGTTATTTAGTGTTTAACCCTTAAACGTGCAAGCATCCCAAAAGTAGATGCGCCTTGGTTAACCTCAATTATAACTTTCGAAATAACTATATTTGGAATTTGATTTCAACTAAGAAAACGAAGCTTGACAAATTTTGTTTCTATTCCATTTTAAAATTTTGAGAAATACCCAAAATTGAAAGAGTTATTGCAATTGAAAGCTCCATGTGTTAAAATCCAAATAACACAATATAGTGTGCTTTTCATTCATATATATTTTTTGTAAATGTATTTTGAATTTAAATTACAAAATTATGTTTCTCATTTCACTCTTAATTTACAATAAAAATTATAGATTATTCTAATATATATTATATTTGATATAAATTTATTTCCAGTTTTAGCTTTGAAAAATCACAATAATTTTATTTTTCCTTCAAAATTATTGAAAAAATACAAAATATATAGAAAAAATATTATATTTTTCTACTAGCTAAAATACAAAATTTTTGTATATCAATTAAATAAAAGGATAAATTTGGTTTGATAGTCCAATTTGACTTTAAAGTGTTTGATGTGGCTATTTTGGGTGTAAAAAACAAAATAACCAATTGAAAATTTTTCATGCTAATCTCCATTGCTACTTTTACCTTCCGAGAAAATTTCAGATAATTTGGATTGTTTTTGCTATTTTTATTCATTCATGTTCATTTTTTGCAACAAAAATGATAACAATTGGAAATTTTCACAAAACAAATTGCAATTTCTCAAAGAGATAGAATTCAAAATTTCAAGTAGTAAAAATATGAGATTGTTGCTTGAACACTATTGAAAAGGCTAAAGTTAGCTTAGATAAGAAGTTTGACCATTTTACAATGGATCAAGTCCTTAAGGGGGTAACCTTGAGACATTGGGGAGGTCAAACATTGGCCTTTAGATGATATATTGCCTTCAAGAGATAGGAAAAAAAAAATTCATCCAATTTTTTGAAGGACCTTGATTGAACACGAGGTAGTGATGAAAATCATCTTTTTATGATATTGTTGACTTTTCTATATAGGATCATGCTTAATCCACAAATCACCATGTAAAGAAGCCAACTCATTTTTGACTACTTAAGCAATTTGTGGTATTTGCAAGGCTGATTTTTTCACAAGGTAAATTTTGGCATGTGTAGAAATAGGCATTAGAAGGTATGCATATATAATTTTTCAGATTTTTTTTCCACAACATAGAATCACTATGAATTTTTTAGTAGAAGATGGGCTTGCTTCCATTCTAATGATATAGATCATCCTCTTTCCAACCAAGGGCTAGTTGCAAAATAGAGTCTTCTAAGCCAATTATAATGTACCACAAGTGCATAAGAAATTGTGCCATACTTAATTGTTGCTCATCTCTTGTGCACAAAAAAAGAATAGTCTATACTACCAAAATAGGGTGTCCATAAATGGGTTGCCTTTCATAGTGTTTTTCAGCAACTTCAAACTCTATAACCCTGAAAGGATGGGCACATAACCACAAATTCTAGCTTCAAAATCTTTCACCTTGATTGCTGCCATTTTGCAACTATGCATGAATGAGTTTTTTTACATTTATTCTTCAGAGATGAAGTTACATGTCTTCTACTAGTACTAAAATTTTCAATTTCTTTTGTGAAAATTTGAAATTACTATCAACTTTTTGAAGGAGAAAGAGAAGAAAACTAATATCCAATACAAAATATGCTAAAGAAATTTGAAATTTTCACCATAGGTGCATACCAGTATTATAGTGAAAAACATCATCGTGTAAACTAAAGTTGCCAGTGTCGCTCTAAAATTAGAAAATCAACAAACCATGGTCATATTTGTTCAAAGAGAATTGAACCGTTGAACATTTCTTATTTTGAAAAAATATTTCTGCGCATCTGTCACATTCAGATCTTAGACCGTAGACAGCTCGTAATGACTGGTCTTGTTGGAGTCACCATCTGTGTCCTTTTTTCTGGTCGACTGTAAAGAAGATAGCTCAGGCACAACACAACGCAAAAAGGAGTCACTTGGAACTTCTGACTAATCTATTTGATTCACCTGCCGGAAAGGAGAGCTTGTTACCCAATTCAATGACAACCTCTCGTGAGCACAACACGTTAAACACAACCTACAGTCCCTTGCTTCTCAAAAATGCCTCCTGCGTTGGCTCCCGTCCCAAAAACTCCCGCACAATGACAGCAGCATCTTTAGTAGCTCCGGGAGCAAGAACCTGGCACAGGAGATAACGTCAACAAATCTCAAGTTAACGTTGACTAAAGAAATGTTTCGATTATCCTCTCCGATTGCTGCAAATACAGGGTCTAAGACATAATAACATTCTTTAGTGGTGGCATGGCACCACTTGAGAACAGTGCCAACTAAGAGCTATTTAGAGCAAAGTTGTTCCAAATCAGAGTAAATCAAGTAAAATTAATGCTCTTCACATACTCTCACTTGTGAAGACAGTGGCTCATTGGCGTACGGAGCTCTCAATTGTTCAAACTAAGACCAATTTCACAAAACAAGGTGATAAGGATTCGTTTCAATTCCAATTTACAGGGTGATCAACAAGAGTTCTCTAGAATTATATGGATAACTAACAAGCGTCCTCCTTCCATAGCCAAATCAAAGAAATAGTACCTTGTCTCGATACTCTCTACCGGCTATCTTGCTAAGCACGTTGCCCTTAAACTTGGTTTCAAACATCTCTGCAGAAAATACCTGCATGCAAGAAGATTGTGTTCGATTTCATACACCCAAACTACTAAGAAATGCTCAAAGAATATAGCACAGGATGCAGCAAAAGATCCATCATATATCACAGATTGATATTACTAGTTACTCGGCCAAACTTCAAAAATAGCAATTTGAACTCGAGGTAAGACTCCAAGTAATAGCAGTAGATATTAGGGAAAGACATGCTGGATGGTTGAAGGCACAAATGGATCTCTTGAGAATTTAAAGCCTTTTCAGGGTCCAAAGAAAGCAGATCTAACAATCCAATCTTTCTAAGGATTGGAATAACATTAAAGTAGCGTTATTTACCTCACTCCAAAGATAACCATAGTATGCAGCATCGTAGCCACCCGCCATATGACCAAATGAGGCGCTGAAATTAGTCCCGTCCAGCATAGGGATTCCCTCCATCACCTGCTTATGACGTGGCAGTTAATGGACACAACCTTCATGTGATTGCAGAGGGAGATTACTGGATAACAAATCCTAGGTGATAACAGAGTTGCATACGGTGTATGTATTGCTGGTATCACAAAAATCTTTAATGACAAGTGCAATGTAGGAAGCTGAAACCTTAGGTGTCAGGTCTTTGAGAATGGCAGCTGTGTCCGCTTTGTCTCGCATGTGAATTAACTGGTCAAAAAGCCCTGAGGATCTCGCACAAAAAATATCAGCAAGCATTCCAAAATCAACAATATTTGTATTCTTGACAAGTATGACTCCGCCAGATAAACGTTCTACGATTCTCAAACAATGAAAGTGATAATGATGCCAGCATCTCAAGACTAAGCATTAGAAAAAATATGGAAGTATCTACCAAACAGTAGTTGACGTTTGGTGAGAAGACCAGCGTATGCACGCTTCTTCTTCATCAAAGCTTCACAAATATCCTGTGGTAAAGGTTGATCCACATCCTGCAACAATGTTCCCAACATATGAGGACCTCATGTAGCGGAGAAATTTTGGGTGAAAAAGAAAGCTTTGCACAAACACAAGGCAGAGTCCGTTCCTGGTGAACAATTAGACTTGTCTAACAGTACAAACTGAATAGAGAGAAAGAAGTCTACCTTGTAATGACCACTCATCATCGTCAATGAAGCACTTTCCAAACACCTGCAAGTAAAGAGAGTCAAATCAAGACAATATAAAACTTGCATTCATAATATTTCTGTGGAGAGAGTATAGAACCATGGAAAACAAGAAGGAGAAAGGAGCACTGGAGGAAAACCAAAACAAACATAGAACCACCACACAAAAAAAATTACCAGTTCTCGAGCATCTGGCTGGGAGCCTCCACAAAATCTTCTTCAACACGCAGTCCTGAGAACTTTGCAAACGATGCACGGCTGCAGATATGATGCATCTGTTAACAAGGAAAGCATGGAAAGAGAACACATCAATAAGGGCTGGACTCTATACTGAAACCACACATAACACTTGCCAAGTACGCAGATCAGAGTAGTAACAGCTAAATGCTTACCACATGTCCGAACTCGTGAAAATATGTCTCAACCTCCGCATGCCCCAGCAATGAGGGTTTCTCTGCTGTGGGCTTGGTAAAATTCGCCAGCATCGCTGCCACTGGAACCTGAATCAGAAGGAAGCAGTTAACCACAGTGTCTCTGGATATTGGTTCTAGTTACTATTAATAAATTACTCTTAATAAAAATTTATTATATTCTTGATGATTTCTCCATTGATAAACTAGCTGTTTCAACTGAATACCAGAATGTAGAGTATTACCTGACGAGTGCCATCTTTCTGGACACACCCTGGCTGCAGTGAGCACACACAAGCATGCGTGTATTTCCCCTCCCTGGCCCAGGTTGTCAATGATTACAAATGAGACATTTGGGCAGCTTACAAAGCTTAATACTTATATTCCATAACTTTCAAAGCAACTGGCAGAAAAAAAAGCTACCGCAAAATCATGAAAGGCCAGTCATTATTTCAATCCTGAATGAACATTTCAAGTATTCATCACCTACCGAGGGTGGAGGTCAAGATAAAAGTAGCCCATGCGTTCTCCTGTCTCTGCATCAGTCACAGAATACTGATGAACCTCTGGATGCCACACCGTGGGCTTTGCAACCTCCTTAAATTTCAAACCTGCAGACACGTAACTGGCAACACTTAGAAACCAGGAGTTGGCTGAAAGAAAGTATCAGAATCATTGCTATGTCACTTATGATACTCATGCATCTCGAATAAATGGATTCAAAGGAGAAAAACAATGATATACATAATCTGGAACACGAAGACATCAAGGTTATAGTGTGCTGAGATTTAGATACTGATTCTCACTGCTTTAGATACTGCTAATATAGACACAATATATTCATCACAAGATGAGCATCGAACCTAACAAGTCTTGGTAAATCTGAAGCAGGCCAGCTGTGACGACATTTATAGGGAAGTACTGCTTTACTGTCTCATAGTCTACTTTAAACTCCAACTCTTCAGCTTTTCGAATGTAATACCTAAGATCTTGAAAACCAAAAGGCTCATCACCTTCCTCCTCACTCTGCACAGTGGATTAATGAACATAATCGATTATTCGAGGTGCTAGAGCAGTGTCTCCTAGTCACAATTAAAGACATAACAATATGCTGTAACGTATTCTAACTTTGAAATGCAAACTTCAAAGAGTCACAGTAGCAGTGCCTCATTTTACATCTCAATGAGGAGGTGACACCAGCACGCTGACAAGCACATACCTTCATAGCTTCTAGCTTTGCAAGCTCCTTCTTGGCAAGAGGGGAAATTTTGTTGGATATATTCTCCAGGAAACTTTTCACCTAAATAATAAGACCAAAAATCAAAACCTGATGAGATGACTAATCCCTGTATCAGCTGTAGTCTTCTTGGTCTCTTAGTTTTGCCATAAGACATTCAATGACAAAGAATATAGAAGGAAAAGGGAGTATTACCTTGGCAGGAGATTTGGCCATGCGAGTAGCTATTGCATACTCGGCGTGATTCCTGTGACCTAGCAACTGTGCCATTGCATTTCTCATCGCCACCTGGTAGAAACACAAAATAAGTGACCCAACCCAACTAAGGATAAAATTTGCCTGATAGTCCCAGACCGTGTGAGGAGCAGTACAACGTATTCCCCCGGATCAAGTACATACCACTTTCTCCAAAATAGTCACGTTCTCCTCCATACAGCGCTGATCATAGGCAATGGCCACAGCTTTCCTTGTACTTCCCACCTGCTCAATGAAAATGGTGCAGCCTTAGTGACAAAAGAACAATTATTAAAAAAAATAGACTTCTAGTGTAATAATAACGCCTCGATATACAAGAGGAAGCAATATATATATGCATACGTAACTCTCACCTCAGACAGCGTAGAGTCAACAGCAAAATATATGCAGGATGATTAAACTTCGTAATGATAGGCATTACAACACCAGTAACCATCACGAAGCTTGGAATCTAGCTTCTTCACGCCTACTAGTCAGTCTATATCATCCATCCTCACAAGTGGAGTTGGAACTGGCATACCTTACATCGCTCCATAATAGGAAAGTAATGAGGATACTTCAGGTTGATCTCCAGCTTGCCCTCGCTATCACGGGCAAGTTCCTGAAGAGCGATGTCACAAAGATAAAGGCTTTAGAAACCCCACGGGAACGCAGAACAGGCTACGAAAACGAGTCACACAAGAATAATTGACTATTAAATACTTGATCTTACGACACTAGCTCTGTGCTTGCATTTTTCAAGTCTCACAGAAGTCCCAGGCAAGATTAGATTCCTACAGAAGTACGACCTTAATGAAGTCCGCAGGTAATCCTGCTAGATCACTTTCAGTGAAATAGAGGCGTCGATTCTCTTCATTCATGTTCTGCTGAAATTCGATGCACAGCTCGCCAATGGTGGTCTTCAAAAACTCGACCTTCCTCCTAATGTCTGCAGATAAGTTCAAACCCAATCTCTCGTAATCTCTGACCTGCAGCAAACGAGATGCATAAAAGCGTCTCCACTAGTGAGTAAAGATCATAAATAATGTAAAGTTTTCATTCACAATACAACAAGGGAGAGGTTCCATTCGCACTTCGCACAAATCAAAGGTCACATGTACGGTCAATGGAGTCTCTAATGCACTGTATGGTTAATGGAGCTTCTACTTTATTTTGTTGTTCTTGGAAAACCTTACGCGCAACTGATTTCAAACCGAACAGGTTATAAAGTACAGGATATTAGGGACCTGACCCCGTCTCTTGCACTGACCCATGTTAAATTCGTACACAGAGAGCAAAAAAAATTGATCTCAACAGATTGGCTCTAGTACCCAAAGGGATCTCTCTAAAGCTCCATAGTGGCCTCCAAAGATTCACAGTCCCAAGTATGTTAAATTGCTCATAATGACGAAAATAGCATACTCTACTTTAGAACCTAGTAGCCACCCTAATTACGGGAAAACGCGAAAGGAAGGGACTCACCAAATGGTCCACAAATCGCTGGGCTTGAGGACTCAAAGGATCGGCCTTCTCAGCAAAGGCCTTCACAACACGGTACACATCTTCGCGCATACTGCACATGGCACCAAATAGTAATACATCCCATTACACGACTTCACTTGTGTCCAATAAAACACACCAAGAGTTTCATGCAGCACATAAGACACATTAGAATGCAAACTAACATTGAAATACATATCTACCTGCACTTTACATTGTAGGCATCAATTCTCTTCTCCGCCTCAGAACTGGCATCTCGAACTTCCTTCGAAGTCGACACCAGGGCAGGAAACACACAACTTTGAACCAATGCAAACTCCTCTGACTCTAGATTTGCCAATGGCGCAATCACATTCTCATAGTTCACCTGTAGAAACGCCAATAAAAACAAAAACCTCGTTACCAATACGTTTAAGGACCAGGAAACCGGGTTTAAAACTGCAATCCGTGAAATACGAAAGAAAACATCAATTTATAACCTAAGAGTTAGGGCTGGAGGCAGCATTTTTCTTATTCTTACTTGATCAAGGGGAACAGCAGCAACTGCGTCATGAACACTTGTTGAAGTCGAAATTATCTGGTCCGCTACTCTCAGAATGTCCGATGCCGATAGTTTGAGACGCACCTTAATCCCATCCGAAACATCTACCCGCACACAAACAAGCACAAAACCCTAAACCTCTCAGAACTCCAATCACCAAAACAAAAATTCAGACAATTTCAAAAAATCCCCTAAAATTCTTGCTTCATACCAAATCCATAAAAAAACAAAATCTCCAGCCACCTTAAATTTAGCAAATTACTCCGCAAAATCGATATATTCTTCCCAACACGCAATAAAACGCCGTATTCCTAAACCCTAATTTCCTAAACCCCCCTAAAATCCAATAGTGTCCTCCAGGCCAACAGCTCAATCTCGCCAGATTCTTCACAAAACAAAACTCCAGCCACCTTACTCTCTTAACCCAAACTCAAATTCAGTAAGGTTCCTCTGCAAAATCGCCAATTCCTCTCAACACGCAATCAAACGCCACATTCATAAACCCTAATTTACGCATCCCCCTGAAATTCTGTCAATTTCGAGAAATCACCCTCAAATTCTTGCTTTCTACCAAAAATTTCAGCTACCTTACTCTCTTAACCAAACTCAAATCCACCAAGTTACTCCGCAAAAATCGCTCAATTCTTCCCAACACGTCATAAAACCCCACATTCCTAACCCTAATTTACCGATCCCCCTGAAATCCCCCAAATCCAATCCCCAGAGCTTAATCTCGCCATTCCCCAATCCACCTCCTCACCCGAATGGCTGCGCCGCAACATGCTCATGACCAAGCGGGCAGTGACCGCGAGTCCGGCAGCAGCAACACCAACAACCGCGACTTCCTTGCGTCGCACCATCGCTGCCAATCCTCCGCTCCTCCTGGATACAAATGAAGATGGCCTAGAAGCCCTCAAAGAGTAGGATGAGCGAGGAGGCGATCTTGTTGTTGATAATAGTGTTGTTGTGATTGCGTGAGGTGGGAGGAGGCGTGAAGAAGATGGCAAGGCAGAGGAGGTTCCACCATGGAATGCTTGGTTTGTGACGCCGTGGAAGGTGAGCATTCCTCGCGTGGGCGCGACCAGTGAGACCAACCTCATGCCTGCCTGCCCCGCTCACTAGAGTGAGACTAGAGGTATGGTCTATGTTCAGGTTTTGGAGTGAGAGTGGACGGAAGCTTGTGTTGCGGTTGTTGGGTACTGTACACTTGCATCAAAGCTCGCGTTCTGTGGGAGTGACCTAAAGACAAGCTCGGGCTTCCATCCATGAGGCTTCCTCTGGGAATGAATGCCTTGCCGTTGGGAGCTTGGCCTTGTGCGGCCTAAAAGTGTCCGATGGATGATAGAGAATTCTTCTAAGTACACTATGTAAGTTTAGACTGTAGGAGTATATGTTCATTCTTGAAATCTTGAGTGAAAAGGGGAGGTTTTGCAGAGTAAGGTTGCATACTCATAAAGTGTCCCTTTAAAGGTTAGTCGGCCTTTCTAAAATCTAACACAATTGGTTTCATATTTTTGGAAGCATTTATGAATTATTTATGAATTTCCAAAGAATTCTACCACATGTACCTATTCTTGAATACAGACCTTGCAAAACCCACATGCATGTGGATTGAAAAATGATATGGATTGATCAAAAACAGTCACTACGGCATGCAAAAAGTAATACACAAGATTCCCAAATGTGATAATTACGATACTTAAACAAACCCTAAATTCTTTAGCATTTGTATGAAGGCAATTGGGCAATCAATTTTCATTTAGAAAAATTAAGTGGATACACCTTGGCTTTTAAATGGACACACTATGGTTCTTATTCCATCCATTGGCAAAGTATGAACCAATACTTAACAAATTTAATTATGCTCTTACATTATCAACAATTCATTTCAAATCCACTTACTATCCATTTTCAGAGCTTCTTGTAGGGACTATTTGAAGAAGAGAGTCGCAATAAGAGCCTTCTTCTATAGATTGACCTTCAATGAGTATCTTTGGATATTTTTTAAGCAAATGATTCACATAATACCAAAAAGGATGATTTTTATGGTGACCGACTAGATGTTTTAGGGCTAAAGTAGGAAGTTCATTGTGAACCCTTCGCACATACCGATGACACTTATTGGATTCATAAATTTTTAGTAGCAAAAGAATGGCAATCATAAAGAATATTTCACTAATATTTTGGTCAACTCATTTTTGAAAAAATATAGATATATTATGGCAAGAAAAGCATAAATTGTCTATTTAAGAGCAAATCAAGGCTTCCTATCTTATGTATTGGTTAGAACATTTTCAAGCAAATCTTTAGTGACATGAGAATGGGGGGCCCATCCACTTCATTGGATGGGGATCTTCAATAAAATAGATATGATTTTCCAAACTTTATAGATAGAAGGTGCTATTTCAGCTAGCTCATATGTGGAAGTATGGTAGAACCACCCCATTGTCGACCACATTTGCAATTCTACACATGTTTGGAGTTGTTTAAGGCAATGTAAATTTCTTGCCATATAGAAAGATAGAAATCTTAGCAATTGCAATTTTTTTGGTAATTTTATGCCTTGAATTGAAATTACTATGAATTTTGGAAGTCAATAGCCAATCCAAATCTATAGCCAACATGTAGAGTCCTCCAATTCCAATCATTCAGAACTACTTTCCGCTCACTACTTTGGGACATGTGTCATGACTTGAATAACTTAGTCTTAACTTTGAAAAGAAAAGAAATAACATTAATTTCAAAGCTTTGGTTGAAAATTTATTTCAACCTTGGTTGGAAGTAGTTCACCCTACAAGTTGGGGATGGGTCCTTGGTTGGCAATGGATAATTCTACCATACTTGTCTATGATTGACATAAGAAATGCTCATAATATATGCCAAATTAATTATTAAACAATCTTCAACTTTGCCTTCATTCAAAATTTTGCATATAAAGAGTTGCTATTATGAGATTCAATTTTCATCACATTGGTCAAAAAATGCCCATTGGTATTCTCAAACTTGTACCACTTGCTCTACTATAGATTTTTCTTTGTTATTGTATCAATTTATAGTTTAACTATAGGAACAGTTCTTGAAACATGGGTAGGTCATGTTCATAAGGCTCACTTAATTTTCATGTCTTAGAAACTAAGTGAGTCCAAACATTTGGTGGCTGAAAAACATTAGGACAAATAAATTGAAAATATAATTTTTATCATATGATATCAACAAAGTAATTAAATTGATAATATTTAACATAGGGCTAAGAAAAATAGTGGATGCTTATTGATTTTTGAAAATAACAAAGAATCCCTAATATTAAAAAGTATAACCAAAAATGATCTTATTATAAAGGTGTGTAATTCTAGCTACATTTTGATTATACTAAAAGGGTTCATATAATTTGTGATAGTGGTGCATTCATGTTTCCCGTTTGTAATTTGCCAACCAAATGTTGCACAACAATTGAGCAATAGATCAATAGTATATAATGGCATTCAAAGTTTAGGGTTCTTTCTCAACATACTTCCACTTGCTACCCACTATTTTTTTCTTTTGGTGTTTTCCAAAAATATGCATTTGTTCTCTCATTTCATTCTACAATTTTGTAGCAATATTTTTACTCCAATGTAGGATTTCAAGAATCATACTCCAAAATTTTTGTAGCACAAGCAACAATTAATGTGGGTTTGGTGTCAAAATTGCACTACACTTTGTAGCATCAACCATCCTCTAAACATCACAAGTCCTTTGTCTATGTTAAACTTTACTTTATTGCAATAGATTTTAACATTTATAGGTAATTTTGTTGAAATGGTGCTATTTTGCAACTTTGGTATTTTTTATAATTTAGACTGTGTTGTTTGAAATCTATACTATTTTAGGTGTAGGGCAGGGTTGGTATTATTTTGCCAAATATTTCATTTAAAAAAAAATAAGGTT
The DNA here is from genome assembly GCA_963969395.1 of Pseudoscleropodium purum. Classification (NCBI taxonomy): domain Eukaryota; kingdom Viridiplantae; phylum Streptophyta; class Bryopsida; order Hypnales; family Brachytheciaceae; genus Pseudoscleropodium; species Pseudoscleropodium purum. The sequence goes on along the minus strand of OZ017795.1, from coordinate 18,861,937 downwards.
CTTCAAAGGCTAAAAATATAATATATTGCTAATACTCTTTTTTTCACCATAAAAGAATTTTGGTTTTTGAAAAAAGAATTTCTTTCAAATTTTGTCATCTATTTTTAGAATTATTTTTAAAAACTATTGTCTATCAATCCTCCCTTGTAACTATAGTAGTCTTGGATGTCAATAATCTATGCCAATCTTGGATCTCACTTTTAAAGTTTAGACCACATGGTTTGAAATCTATACTAGTCTTAGATGTCAATAATCTATGCCAATCTTGGATCTCACTTTTAAAGTTTAGACCACATGGTTTGAAATCTATACTAGTCTTAGATGTCTAAAATATATACTTGTTTTAAATGTTTGAAACATTATCAATCTTAGATTGTACTTTTAAAGTTTAGACCGTACAATTTAAAATCTATACTAGACCTAAATGTCTAAAATCTATACTTATCACGAATGTATGAAATCTATACCTAGCCCAAATGTCACTACTTTCATGGTTTAGACTATGTGGTTTGCAAATGGCACATGGAATATTGCCATTTTAATGAAATTCTCTATAAAATGACAATTTAGAGGTTCAATGATCTACTTCACCTTGGATTTTTTTTTCATCTATCACTCAATTGTGTTAGCTCTTTATTGGACCATCATTCTTGTTTATGTTGGTAGATACATGTGGTTGTGAGGTAATACTATAATTTAATTATAACCCCTAATGCTATTTTGCAATTATTCTCCATGTTGATGTTATGTTGTAAATACCCTACTCCTCATACTTATATGCAAGATTCAATATGTAAACCCTAAGATAATTTTTGTGTGTCATATTTTCAAGTGAATTATAGGTGTCTATATTATAAAAACCTTTCATAATGATAGTGTAACTATGTTATGGATACCTATATTATAAGTGTTTATGATATAATTAAATACCTTCAATGGTTGTAGGGTATATACTCAATGTTTACATGCTCACATTTCTATGATCACATACTACTATTGTTGTTGTTGCAAGTAGAGATGCACTTGAAATACTATGTGTTGAGATTATCGATAGGAGATGAATGGATGCCTCCTCATATGATCATGGAGGCATGCAAAACCACTATATTGACTAGCATGCCTTCAATCAACATTGGAAAATTTCAACATATGTACTAAAATACTTTCTAACTTCATCATTTTCATAGCTAGTGGTGATGGAGCTTTGGTACTTGCAAGACATGTACGAGCTGGCCATGTGGTTAAAGACAATGCAAAGAGACTAAAGAATTTGTTGATGAAAATGGTGTTGTTTTGTAGTGCAATTGAGCATGTGGACGAGGTGGATGCATCTAGAGGTTAGGCTCAATTTTGATCTATAACAAAGTTTTTATATTTTGGATTAGCTTACGGTTGTTGTTGTCATTTTTGAATAGTATACTAGTTCATAATGTAATAAAACATGTGTATTCACAAGCCTCTTCTTTAATCCATGGTTGTGTGCAACATACATTCTAAATTCTCCATCTTGCCACAATATTGATACTTAATGAAAATTATGTTATTTCTTCCACACATTTTTATACTTCACTTTTAAAAGACTTCATTTTCGTATGATAAATTTGATGAACTGAGGTAAGATATCCATTTTTATAAAGATATATTAAGCATAAATATAAAAAAATCAAGAAAGGATTCGGGTACTTAATGGATAATGAATAAACCTATTGCTATGTGAATAAGCTACATGGTAGGGTTTATAGAATTGATAAACTTTGTGAATTTTCAACCCATTTCCAACCCTTTGAACCCCAATATATTCCACAATAAATGCCATTTTATTACGTTATTGTAGAATGCAAGAGAGCAAAATTGGGTTCAAGACTAGGCGTCTTGATTGGGCTAGGTCTAATGTGGATCTCCCTACCTTAAGCTAGGCCCAATTGAAATCCTTGCCCAACTCCAACTTGGCCTATGCTAGAACTCATCTAATCTTGTAGTCATTTTTTCTTTTCCTTTGAAAAAAACATATGAATTTATTATTTACTATTAGGTGATCAAATTTCCCAGATTTGAATTCATATTCAAACTCTTCAAAATTGTATTTCTTAGTGACAATTTCTCAAAATACCTAACTAGACACTTCAAAATAGAATATAGGTTTTTTACATATATCTCCAATTCATTTCCATGCTATGAGTAAAACCACAAAACTAGATGAGTTCTAATGTTGGGTCTCAAATTCTCCTCAATTATTCCAAGCACGAGCAAGGCACGATGGCACCGTCTTCTTCCCCACCCCACCTCACCCCCACGATGGCACTGCAACAAAGATCTTCGAGGAAACAAGGAAACCAAGGAATGCATCCCCAAATGTCTGCATGCGATCAGCAACTTCACGCACTGAGCTTCGCCATTCCCACAATGTAGAAAATCCCTTGAAGTAGAATAAGAATCCTCACTGCCGTACGTTACGGACCACAACATCACCTCACCACGGTGGTTTTGAGCTTCTTGTTGTTTGCATTCGGCAATGGGGGTTGTTGCGAAACTGCCCATCTTCGCAATTGTAGAGCATGTTGGTGCGATTATCGAAACGAATGCCGCTTGAAGGAGAATCGTATGCAGCTTGAAGAGATGGGTTTCAGGAATTGGGGATTCAACCGAGGAGCATAGTTGTTGTTTCGATTCCTTGCGTGGGTTGCTTCCGAGCTGCGGTGGGTGGGGTGTTTGGTTTCTGAATCGATCTTCTGGGTGTGGTTTTGGAACTGGTGAGCGCAATTTAGGGTTTCTTCTGTTGGGGTAGCTGATCTCGAGAATTTGAAAATGCGGCCTTGATTGGATGGAATTGTTATTTAGATCTGTTTTTGAATGTTTTGAATTGAAATTCGTTTTAGATGTGCTGATTATGCTGTGCTATTCTTGTTATGCTATGCTGAATTAATCAGGGATTTATTTATTATGTGAACAACTCCCTCCCTGTTATGGAGAATGAATGTCAGAGAGGTGGAGGATGCTATTTTTTGGCGTCGCTGTACCGTTTTAACCATTATATAGGAGTGTGATTTTAGGGAATCACTGTAGAGATCATTATAGAGATCACTTTGGTTACTAAAGAGCCCATTCTGTTGAGATCAAGTTTTTATCGCTATTTATGAAATTCTTATGCAATTGGTCCAAGTGTGAGGTTAGAGACCACTATTACAGTGACAGTAGAGAATCCCGTTTCCATTCAAAATCAGTGACCGTAGACATTGAGCCAAGTCATGATTGCAACAAACTTGCTAATTTGAATTCCAACCAGGTGTGTTAATAGATGAGATGATGTCAGCCAACAGGAGACTCCTAACATTTTTAGTATCCTCAAACTAATTGGGAATTTATTACTCATTGTTTCAGTAGGCAACCGAAATTGCATTACAGTGTTTACGTTGTTGTATGCGATTTCTTCTAATGACACAGACTGTGCTCCAGCTGATTAATTATCAGTGATGGGAATGAGGAAACTTTGGTCGTCATCTGGAGATGCCGTGCTACCGTTCGTGCTCACGGCATGTTTGGCCTCTGTTCTGTTTGGGTATCACCTTGGGTAAGTCACCTCCTTTCAAGTCCATCTCATGTAAGGCCCACGATCTTCTCGTTGGTGGGCTTCGATTTTACTAATGAATGGATTTGTTGCTGCAGCGTGATCAACGGCTCCCTAGAGCACATTGCTGCTGGGCTTGGCTTTGCTGACGATGTCATTCTTCAAGGTAGTCTGTCCATTGGAGTTGAATTAAATTAGCTGTGTAGGCTGTGCCCGCACCAACCGTGTAGCGCCAATTTGGCAACGGGAGTGTTAGGCACACTTGTTCAAGTCGGGGTTTAGGGTTTACTGGTGGAATGAATGCAAGTTGGTTAGCACCAGGTTTATTAGACAGAGGTTGGGCAGTGTGGGCATTTTGTCAGTTTGCTAAATTCGCTACTTGGTTGGTCTGGCGGAGCCTAAGTGAATGGCTTGTGAAGGAAAAAATTGAAATCCACTCATACGTGTGTGCAGGATGGGTAGTGAGTTCTACGTTAGCAGGGGCAGCCGCAGGGTCCTTTTCAGGCGGTGTTTTAGCAGACAAAATAGGCCGGCGCCGGACATTCCAGCTCAATGCAGTGCCTCTGCTTCTGGGTCCTCTATTAAGGTGAAGTTCTTAAATTATTTTAGTTTAACGAAATACAGCGATATTTGTCAATGAAACTTCGGCTCGTGGCACTGAGTATAGATTTTAGGTTTCTTTTCTCAAAAGAATGTGGCATGGCTGGGGCAGTTCCACTTCAGGCGGCTTTGAAAGCATGGTACTTGGACGGATCTTGGCTGGCATTGGGATCGGAATCTCTTCTGCTGTTGTACCGCTGTACATCTCAGAGGTAAATGAATTACTTGAATCCTTGAGTGTCCTTGGTAACCCCTGTTTGATGGCTTTACAATGACCAATTTGAACGATCATATAATTCCAATGGGGCCTAGTGTTATTTCAGATGACCCAGCGATGAACATTACACGTGTTGGTAAAAAATAAATGAAAATCTAACAAATGAAAGTCTCAACATGTCTTACACAAAAGTATTAAAAATTCTTGACGCTGAAGTTGGGCCGCTTGGTCCCTAAAGGGGTAATTCGCTTCCTTATCCTCTGCATTACCTCAAGAAGGTCATTCATTTAGCAATTGTTGTTATCTTGGCAGATTGCTCCCACTGAGGATCGTGGCGCTCTGGGATCATTGAATCAGATCGGCATCAATATTGGCATTCTGCTCGCTCTTGTCGCAGGGCTTCCACTAGCAGATATGCCTAGCTGGTAATAATTGGCTGCCACTTAACACCGATCTTTCATTTTACGTGTTTCAGAAATCAGTCAAGAGGTAGCATTGGAGGGGTGAACGGTGATAGTTCACCCAAGAATGCAATATCTGTGGGTCGAACTGATTCTAATAAGTTTTATTTAACTTTAAGAGTTTGAATTGAAAGTATGATTTTAAACTTAAACAGAATGACTTAGTACCATTTAATCCTAGATATTTTAGAAAATTTGTTACTATTAAATGGTGATGTAAATCCTGTTGTAGCCCGCAGCATATGCACTTTTTGGTACATTGGTGGCTAATAGCTTTCTTGGTTCTGAATTTGTGTAATCTTGTGTCTGTTATTTGAATCAGGTGGCGAGTCATGTTTTTACTGGCAACAGTCCCTGCCGTCCTCCTATTCTTGGGCATGTTTAAGTGCCCAGAGAGCCCACGTTGGCTTGTCAAGGTTGCACCCCTTCTCAAGCAACCTATCTCCATTTATTGCTACTGTCCATCACATTTCTACTCCATGGCTGCTAATCCAGCATTTGAATTGCATGCGTATGGATTGTAAACCGATTTAGCTTGCATTTAGAAATATTCTTTTTCAGTTCAGCATAGGGCTCGACTGGGATATAACTTGGACTTTCACTAAGAGCTTCAGTGTTTGAATTTCGTCCAGCAAGGGAAGTTTGCTGAGGCAGAAATAGCGTCAAGACTACTGTGGGGGAAGGCTAATAAATTTGAGGAGTCTATAGGGGACCTGAATACTGAGAATCCTCAGGCTATCGAGGAAGACGCCACCTGGGGGGAGCTATTGAGCAAGCGTTACCGGAAAGGTATATTTCATTCCTTTCATCGAGTCAGCTTGTCACTAAGGTTGGGAATTTGAATTTTTTGAATTTTCTTCTGTGAGTCTTTTAATCAACTAACTATCTGTTTTCTGTGGTGTGTTTCTCTTTGCAGTTGTTAGTGTAGGGGCTGGCCTCTTCATGATCCAACAATTTTCTGGTATCAATGCGGTTGTTTTCTTCTCAACCGCTGTCTTCCGTGGAGCAGGCATCAAATCTGATGTTGCAGCCAGTGCCCTTGTGGGGTTGGCCAACGTGATAGGTGTATGTCGACGCCTGATGCTTCAAAAATCATGCCTACATCACAAACGCTCTTTATTTATTATCAATTGTTCAGTGCTTCTTCAATTAGTTGATGGTTAATACTAAAATGACAGTGTTTTAGCCCTTTTCAAAATTTCAAGCACACTGAAAACGCACTAAAAAAACACTGAGAAACGACTCTCAAACAATCTCATACGGAGTATAAATATTAATTCTTCAATCAATTGGAGCAGCACTGAAACAGCTGATAATGAGTGGAGAGGGACTTTTGTGATGTAGGCTTATGCTTTCTCTTTGCCTAGCTACGCCAGCACCTGAACCCTTTTCATTGCACATAACTACTATGACTAATGGTTTTTGATGGGGATTTGTTTTGCAGGTTCTGTAGTGGCATCTTCTCAGATGGACAAGCGAGGACGCAAGTACTTGCTTATGGTCAGCTTTTCGGGCATGGTATGTTCAGTAACTAACTAAATCAAGTAACAGGAATGTTTTTGTGGCATAAGCTTAGTACACACCAAAAAAATCTGCTATTCGAAGGCCTCGTGAGACTAAAATTACCTTACATTCCACTAGTTGGGAGGAATTATGATGTGGATAGTGAAAGTGTCTACAAGGCCTTTCATTTCAAATTCTTCATTATTCTTGGTTTTGCAGGCTGTGTCGATGCTAATACTGGCATTGAGTCTAGCCTGGCGTGCACTACAAACTTTCTCAGCAGCCTTGGCTGTCCTTGCAACCGTCTCGTAAGTCTCTGGACTCTGATTATAAGGTAGAGGTATCTAATTGTGACATGTACCTAGATGCGGCATCCTAAAACCTTGCATAATTTTATATACAACCTGAAGAATGTATACTATCTTAGCATTAGAGTTTGTGTTTGTGTTAGGTCATTTACTAGGAAGACTTTGGACTCTTATAACTTTGCATATGGTATCCAGATAACACGTTCCTTGTTACATGGTATCCTCTATTTTTTTCTAACAAGAATGTACTCAAATTTGACCATTCAAATACCGGTAATATGCTCAGCGCTTGTAGTGTCGCTTTTAGGAGTGGTTACCTTATGGCCTAAGCTGCTTTTTCAGACTAATCTCACCTCCTCTTGCTAACGAGTTCAGCTTAGACTCGAGCCATGTCCCCAGGTCATGTCTACAATCCCTAAGACTGCTTTTCCCCTTTTGTAGGTATATGCTGGCCTTCTCATACGGGGCAGGACCAGTACCAGCACTACTACTTTCTGAAATGTTCGCATTGCAAATACGTGCCAAGGCTATGGCCGTATCCCTTGGAGTTCACTGGGTATGTTAGAATTATCACTTCTTATCTCTAGTTCTGTTCGGCTGATTTTCAACAAAGAGGAAGCTAGGCAAAACTACTGCTGGAAGCTTTTGTTTTGTGCATCTTCACTGACTTTTTCCCAATTGTGGTTTGCAGGTCTGCAATGTTGTTATTGGATTGCTGTTCCTGAGTGTGGTAGAGAAAGTGGGAGTTAGTTTGGTGTACCTGGGCTTTGGAGCGGTCTGTTTAATCGGGACTTTGTATGTGTCGAAGAATGTGGTAGAGACCAAAGGTCGCACCCTGGAAGAGATTGAGCGGGAGGTCAGTCCTGTTCTTTATGATGATGCGCCGGGCTTTTTATAAACATGCTGTCGCACTGTACTCGCAAGAATTACAATAGGATTGCAATTGATTTCTTTTTTTATTTCTTCTTTTCTCTTCAGAAATCAACAGATTTAGAAACCTTGGGTCGGGTGCTAGAGAAGGTACTTTACAGTACAACAGTAATAAGCTACATACGTTCATGCGGTGACTTTTTTTAAGACAAATAAGCAAATGCATGGAATGGAGTGTATCATTCAGGTTCTGATCAAGTTCGTCACTCAGTGTTTGTTGTCCGTTTATTAATTGTTTCAGTTCCGAAACTACAGTTAGCACAAGTTTAAGAATTTGTGCTGTCGTGGAATATATTGAACATTGAATTGCTGGTGTTATCGAAGTTCCAGGTATTCTCTAGAGAAAAGTAGAGCTTTTTGTGGATTTAATGGCTATGATCTAGTAACGGTACCAAGTTCATGTGGATCATGCAGAAGCATAGAAAGCCCATCCAATTGTGCAAAGAGCGAGAATCCAATTGATCTTTAATGACATATGTTTGGATGTGGTGGCGGTGAGGTGGATTTACATCATATATCTAATTGCATTCTACATGCTTTGTGGTGTGAACCTGGATTGATTTATTCTATTGGTGTGTGTGACACCAATTTACCAATGTCACACTACTTTAAATTAGTACAGGCTGAAATCCTACTGTATTTTTGATTATTTCCACAAAAGTAAAAATTTGTAGTGATCAAATTAGCAGGTGGCATTTTGCCCCCAGTAATAGAATAAATCAGCGTCATGAGTGAGCCACATGAGATCAGTATCCACAGTGGGGCCAAGTACCCATATTGTCTTCCTCTTTAATATTGCTAAGCAGAAGTACTTCATTCTCACAATTATACTATGACTTCAGAACGTGGTCACGTATGAAACCTAATAATTCCACGTGCAATTTGATATTCAAGATTGAAATTCTCTGAGAAGCATCATAAGTGTGACAACACAGAGCATACTTAGCCTGGGCACACAGAAGCCATCCAGATACAGTGTGATTGGCAACTATGAATTTGTCCACAATGTAGCCATCCAGATATAGATGCCCGATGAATGGCTCTCGAGGATTCTGTGATCAATAGCATGTGGCACCATCATCCTTGCTGAGATGCAGTCAAATAAGAAATATATCACATATATTAAAGCTCCAGCTCGAGTGGTCTAAACCAAAGTTCCATACCGGGTATAACGCTAAGGTAAGCTCCGTGAAAATTATGTTCAAACGTCCCTTTAACGGTAAGCTGAAGCGTGGCCAGATTATTTGCCAAATTTGTATCCCATTGAATGACAACAAACTGTGGCTTCGTGAGCCTCTTGAGCACTCTGAAAGATACTTTGCATCTTTCTTAGTCCCCCCCAGTGAAAGTATCGTCACGACTGTAAATGCCAAACCAAGCATTCCGCATGTGTCAAGTTATATGGCTTAGCAAATGAAAACCAAATCCAGCAACAGGCGGACGTGCATAGCTTGGAACACCTAGGTTCCACTACCTTAAAATCCAATTTGTCTAGACCCAGGGTAATTTCAAAGCGCCAAATTGTCGTCTGAAGCTAACTCGAGTAAGCACGATAGGATAGCTTTCCCGCTTGTTCAATCTTGATATGGAAAATAAACAAGCACAGCCAAAGCAGTTGCCCTCAAGCGGCAAATACGGGTTTCAAGTCTGGTGCAGAAATATCATATCTGCAGAAGCGCCACATCCCAGTCAGTGCACAGAACCACAGATTCTTCATTCCCAACAGCTTGCTTTGTTTCCACAGTTGACTACATCATGCAGTAGCAAAGAAAAGGAAAAAGAGAGGTTACCATGCAGCGCTTTTCCAATCCCATACTTCTTGTACCACCAGATGTTTGTACTAGTGTGGTGTTGACGGCAGGGAGTCTAGGAGGTTGAGGAGTTCGCCAAATAGGAAAGAATAAATCCATCAATTTCACCGTCCAATACTGAACTTGGATCTGAAACCTCGTAGTTTGTGCGTAAGTCCTTCACCATCTGGTAAGGCTGAAATACACCCGGCACAGAATCCGACTTCCATTTAACTCTTTGAAAGAAGCGACACACAAATTTACTGAGCAGAACTGCAGAGAGAAAACTCAACAAAAACAAATGACTAGCCTCTGCCGTTTCAGAATGAGAAATGCTGAGATTAGCCAAAGAACACTCAGACCTGAAGAACATACGAACGAATTTGACTTCCCCACGAGACATCCGCAAGGGCTTGTGTATGTTGAGCATTGGCCTTCGCCCTACGTGTCACCTCTATTTGATAAAGGCGAGACTGCAGCATATTCAGAGCTGTTGCCTTGTTCCGATGTTGTGATCTGCCAGCACACAGAAGTGGACGCATCATACGGCTGCATAAATGGTAAACTTACAAGAGAAGCACATAAATAAAGATAAAAATAAAAATAAATACAGCATTGAGATAATCTACCAGTCCACTTTTTCAAGAAACAAATCTGCAGCATGGCTATCAGAGTTCCATTCAAAGGGGTCTATACCTATCTGCCTGGCATTGTACAACGATGCCCGTGGGAAGGTGGATAATGCGAACAGCACTTTCCGTTTTGTTGACATGCTGACCTCCAGCCCCACCAGCTCGGAATCGCTCTATTCTTAGATCAGTCTCATCAATCTCAATACTCACTTCTGACTCGTCCAATGCAGGAATCACTGCCACTGCTGCAAAGGACGTGTGACGGCGCTTGCCTGCATCAAAAGGAGAAATGCGCACTAGACGATGCACCCCAGCTTCTGTTTTTGCATACCCATATGCATACAACCCATCAACTCGAATAGTTGCCCTCTTGATACCGGCCTCTTCACCAGGCATCTCATCTACCAGTGTCACTTCATAGTCACGATTCTGAGCCCACATTTTATACATCCGCATGATCATCGCGGCCCAGTCCATGCTTTCAGTACCACCTGCCCCTGCCTGGACCTGCGATCAGTATCGTTCTTGCTATCAAATGAATCTTGACATGTTTCCAATAGCAATCAATAACACCTGAGTGGATTGCATAAGATCCAATTACATTTCAGAAATACTGAGGTCTCCATGGTAAACCCGAAAATGCAGAACGGAGCAAAACAGGGAAGGACACTGTGCGGAGACTGCTGAGATGCTCAAAGTTACGATAAGAATTGTTTGAATTGTTAAGGCAACAGATAGACAACTACATACAATGAAGACAAGAAACAAGGACATCATGATCAAGCGATGTAAGGTTCACGGGTCACATCTTGGATGAGAAGCTGAGACGGATCCCTCAAGAATCACCTCTATAAAACAGGAACGTGAGTCGTGTTCACCAGAAAGCAACGCAACCAGCTCTTTCTCGCCAGCAACCTTACGAAGCTCTGCCAATCCAAGGGTTGCATCCTGTGGAAAACATCCAATAAGAACCTGGTGCAGTGGCAAATCTACCAAAGAATCATTCCAAACATTAAGAGTTTACTTGCGCTGATGAGTTCATATTAGTGGTCCATGTTAACACCCATTTGCAAATTGCTGCATATACGTGGTCCGTTACTTACTGAGGCTACTTGTGTATCGTTCTCTTCACAGGCCAGTTCTGCAAGCCCAACGTGCTCCAGCAACTCCTCCTCTATATTAACGACAGACTTCACTTGACCCGCTAGTGCACCCCTCTCGCGGCTGAACTGGCTGGCTTTGGCAGCATCCTCCCATAAGTCGGGCTTTGCCAATTCAGCATCCAGCTCTTCAAGCCTAGAAAGCACATTCTTCCACTGCACAAAGACAACGTCGGTAATGTAAGCGTAGAAACCAAAAGGAACTGGCGCGCTCTGAGACCAAAATTGCTAGACAGTAGACTGACACATATGCATGTCTCAAATCAAATTGTGCAGACGCCGCAAAGACTCATCCGATCGCTGGTGGTATCCCTAAACCCTAAAACCCTAGATCGGCAACCCTAGAGTCTGAATTCCTTTCTTAGTTGATACCAAGGTGTTCAACCAGCTCCTCAAGAATGTCATGAAAATTGGTCACTCAAAATGCGTCACATCTGAGTACAATGTTCCAATTACGGAGCGCGTTAAAAAATGCACAATCTAAATCAAGAGTTCACCCTGCTGCCAATAGGAACAACGTAATAAATGCAAAGAGGTGTTGTCCATAAACCCTAAACCCTACATCAGCAACCCTAGAATCTGAATTTCTTTTCTTGATTGATTCTACGGCATTCAACCAGCTCTTTGAGACTCTCAAGGAAATTGGCCACTCCAAGTGCGTCACAGCTGAGTATAATGTTCCAATTACAAGGCGCATCAAAAAGAATGCAGAACCTACCTCAAGAGTTCACCCTGCTGCCAATAGGGACAACGTAACAAATGCAAGCAGGTATTGTCCATAAGCCCCTAACCTTAAATCAGTAACTCTAGAATAGAATTCCTTTTCTCGATTGATTCCAAGGTGTTTCACCAGCTGCTCAAGAATGTCATGCAAATTGGCCACTCCAATTGCGTCACAGCTGAGTATAATGTTTCAATCACATAGCGCATTAAAATGCATAATCTACCAACAGTAGGAGCAACGTAACAAATGCACGCAAATGTTGTGCATAAACCCTAAACCGTAGACCCGTCACCTCAAAAACAGATAGTAGCAACTATTTGGCGAGCTCCCCAATTGCTTCCACATACACTGTGATTGTGAAATCTCGGGAATTTCGACTGGGCATGCGGTTGCATTCACCTGGATACGTGCTTTAATGAGATCAACTGAGCGAGCCACCGCAGCCGCATGGCTTCGCCAATCGCTTTCGCTCTCGGCGCTGATCTGCCACCCACGCGCAGCCACCTCCGCGGCTCCTCCTCGCCCAGCTCCCGAAGAGATGCTGCTGTCACGGGCCTCCTCGTTCGGCCTCGGCTTGCCGTGCGACCCAGCAGCGAGGGCTCTTTGCGCTTGGATCCAAAAGGATGAGCGCCCCAAAACGACGCCGAGGCGATTTCTCGCAGTGGCCAACCACATTTTCGAAACTCCCCCCGATTTCGAGGCTCGTGTCGGATTGCTTGGTGCGCTTCTTCTTCGTCAACCTCGCCATCGCCAACCTTACTTCTGAAAACTGGCCACAGGTGCTGAACCGGATGAATCTCGCAATCGGAGGGAGGTCGGGCGCGGCTTCGGGCGGCTCGTCGCGGCTTTAGCCGGTTAGACATGGGGCCAAAGTATGTGCTAACGTCCGACTGTCAAACATAGTTATAATGACAAATACGGATTACATTTGAATTCCTTGTACTAATAGTAGAGTGGGACGATTCTTCCACTTCTTTTACTTTATAGAGTGCTTGAGAGTGTTCTTTTTGTATGATCTTTCATTTTTTATTTTTCTATTGAACTACAAAACAAACAGGAAAAGGAATATAGAAATCATTCGTTATATGTTGATTGAACTTGTTATTTGGGTCTCCATTATTGTGCCTTTGTAATTTAAATATTTGTTTATGTATGTATGTTTTATACATTTAGTTTTTGTCATCAATGGATTCTCAAGCTTCACAATCACCTGTAAGTGCATAAGTGATAGCATGAGCTCAAACAATTGACTTGAACTCTGAGCTTGAAGATATAGAGGTGCAGAAGAGAGGTGGCTGCGCGTGGGTGGCAGATCAGCGCCGAGAGCGAGGTTCAAGGGTTGCCTCTTGCACCACATGGTTTTAGTTCTATGTATGGTCTACATGGAGTAGCCTAATACAAATGGGTGTTATAGTATCAAGAGGCAGCCCTATGGTGCATCAAACATCTACTTAGGAATGGGAAAGTTTATCTAAGAGGTGTTATGAATTAGGGATTAGTAGAAGTTCAAACCAAAGTTTTAATAAATGGAGCAAATGCGATCCAATTCTAAAAAAAGTCTACAATTACAAGTCAAACATTCCTAGTGGTAGAACGTCTTTCTAGTCTTATCCCAAAAGTAAAACAAATAAATTGTTTAAACTAAAAACAATAATGAAGAAAGAAGTATATGATCATAAAGAGTCCAAATGTCAAACATAGTTATAAAGGCAAATAGGGATTACATTTGAATTCCTTGTATTAATAATAGAGTAGAACTATTCTTCCATTTTTTTACTTTACAGACTACTTTAAAGTGTTCTTTTTGTATAATCTTTCACTTTTTATCATCTTCACTTGCATCAAGGTTATAAAGAGGTGAGAATGAACTGCTAATTAGAACTCATGCATATACTCAACCCTAATACTTTCTCACTTAACCCTAGTATGTTTACCTTCCTAGTTTTGCATCATCCCTGTTGTAATGCTCTTCAATTGCATCTCAACAAAATCTGAACTTCTTCATCCGATCTCTAACTTGTGCTTCTTGAATCGAAGTACCTCGACGTCAAACTCCGTCTAGTAACCAAGCTACATCTTAGTATTAGCAGTCTAGCACATTCCTCATTGATTTCTTATGGATATCATGCCGACATGCCCACATTTTTGCCAATTATTGGTGGACTAATTTCCACCATGACTTCTTAATCCTTACAATATTAATTTTGACCTCAATAATTCACTGTGAACTATTTGTAACCTACAAGGCCTATTTATTTAATTGATCTAAAGAGCCTACTCCATGACTTTGGAATCTCAATTGGAATTGGAATTTTAGCATAAAAAAACTTCTTCAAAATGCCTCCAAACAAGGTTTTGAAGTTATTTAGATGTCAAATTTTCATGACTACAATACCTATACTTGAAATGAAGTCTTTTCTAAATGAAAGCTAGCAAGTAAAATCTAATATACAAGCCAAAAAAACCTCACAAAACACAATTAAGCCAAGGTCACACCATTCTTAAAGAATGACTACAACTAGAATGAATCGACAAGGCAAATGCCACACATCACCTTGTCTGATACTCAATGTGGATTACGCCCTTCACAAGCCACACGTGACAATTGTTTACTTAAAAATTTAGTTGGTAAAATTGATAGAGGCCTATGAACCACTAGCTAAGGGCAAACTGTTAATTGAAACTCATGCATATACTCAAATCTAATATTTTCTCACTTTTATTCTTAAAGAGGTCTATCTGAGTTAAATAAGATTGAAAATTTGTCTATTTGTTCCCTAAAACAAAAGAAATCTAATAGAGTTAATTGTTAAATCATGCAAAAAATCCATTTGAGAGTTGCTTCTTTCAATACATATTCTGAAAAGTATTCGAATTCTTACACTACTTGATAGTTTTTAGGAATGACAACAAGGCATGGCTTACTTTTGAGTTTGATGCCTTCATTTTTGCAAAGGTAAAACCTTCATTTAGGAGGAAGCCACCACAACATGATTAGAATGCATGCAACATGGCTTGTTGACATTCAAAAAAATCAAATAGAATAAGCCATATCTTGTTGTCACTTCAATAAAATTCAAATGTTGTCTAGAATAAGTATTATGCCACATTTAACTACTTTTGAACTTTTGAAAGTCCAAAATTAATAATAGTGACCACAAGGAAAAAAAATGTTCATTAGGAGATAATCCAAAGCATTGAGAAATGAGTCCAAAACATTCTAAGATCTATACAAGCATCAGGAGATCTATACAATCATCGAGAAATCTCCCGATGTTAACATTAGGAGATTTGTTGATGTATAGTCCATAATTCATTGAATAGTCCAAAAGTAGTTAAATGCAGCATTATTGAACAGGAATTTGAGCATGAGTTTACAATTTGCTCTAATGTCATACAAGTTTTAATTCTAAAAATAGCAAACCTTGAAATCAATGTACTCTACTCGACTACTTGAGGAACCTTGACAATTTCATCTGTTTTAATGTCCACTTCCAACCAATATTGCAACCTATAACTTTTAGTGACTTAGATTGAACCCAGATGTGAGGTATTTGGACATTGCATAGAATTTCATTGCAAGAAGGAAGATGTGCAACTTGTATCCAAAAAGTTCCTTCCTATTTTATAGAAACCATCTATTATTTTGTCAATTAAAAAATCTCTCCATAGATGTTGATACAATTGACAGCATGTTGTCTCAACTTACTAATGTACATGTCAATCCATTTAAACATTGGATTTTTGGTCACAATAATTGTATAGAGTCAAAACACTAGAAGAAAAATATGTTGAAGCCAACAAAAAACATCATCTGAAATTTGTTGAAAATCCTGTTTCCAACGCATTCGAATGTGTTGGAACGTGCTAAAAACAGGGTTTTCAACAAATTTCAGATGACGTTTTTTGTTGGCTCCAACTTGCTTTTCTTCTAGTGAAAATGAGCGTCCCATAGAGTCCTATATAAGTTCAAACGCTCCAAGTTCGTTTCAGCCTTTCAGGAATCAGCTCATTGAGGTGCTAGCTTTAGGGCACCAAAGCTGCCAATATCTTTCAAAGGCGATTGTACAATACGCAGCTCATTCACCTTTTGCTTCTCCTCAACAATTTTTACTTGTCAACCCTAGAGAATGGTTAGATCGGAACTGGTCTTATATAGAAGAACAATGTATGCCAACTAAATGTTATAAAAACCTCAAATTCAACTTGGTCAATAACAATTAGCCTCGATAGGAATTATAAGAAATGAAATTGGACATTTTGTTAAGTAAGTTCTTAGCAAGTTTACCTTAAATTTGTAATCTTCAAGATCTTTATATGTGGATTCAAGGCGAGTTCTTAGCTAACAAAGAGCTTCTAATGCCACGTGTGGTTCTCAATTTCTATTTGGATTCACAACCCCCTAAATCCTGTCCAACAACGTCTTTGGGGTTCGGCAAAATAAACCAAAGTATAACAGGTGACTAACAGCAACAGAAGATGCAAAAGGAGTAGCAAAATGCAAAACCAACTTAGAGACTTTCTCATACATTCAAACGTGATCCCTCCCAAATATTGTTGTAGATGGAATCTTACTATTGTCATAATGCACGATAATTAGTATCTACCTAGATACTTCTGTCAAACTACATGAGAAACACACATTCATTCTCAAGTGTGCAGAATGTACCTCCACAACTCGAGCACAAAAGGCTCCTAGTTTTTGAGACAAGTCGGCCTTCTGCTCTTCTAGGTCTTAAGCACAAAAGAAAGAATAACATAAATATAATGCAACTGGATTTACTATAAATAAGAATTTAGCTAGGCCAATATGTTTATACTACTATTAAAATTTTACAAGTAATTTTTCCACTAGAATATTGCAAAATGAATAACCACATCCGACAATACTCAGATGCTTGAAGATCTTTACTTATACTTTAGAATGGAGACGGTGCTCCTCATCAAAATTTAGGAGTGGTGTTTTTCCTTCTACAATGCAATACATTGCCAGCTCATCGCTAACACGAGCATGAAGGAGTTTTAAACGTCCAAGTTTCCCACTTAGTTCATCATTTTGAATTTACAACAAGCTATTCTCATCCTACAAGGCGAGTGCCAATGAATTTAAACAATATGAAGTTGCAAAGTAAATCAAAATTGGAACAAAGAGGTTACAAGGGAATATAGTAACGTAGGTTTCTTCTGCAATGAAATGGATCAATGACCACCTTGATTTTTGCTTGATGCTTAATACATTGTTGGAGATTTTTTTGTCTTGATAGTTTCTTAACTTCTTGCTCCAAGTCACCTGCCATCTTTTATTGCCTTCTCAATTCATCCTGTATATGTTCAACACCGTGCATTAATTGTATAAAATTTCAAAAGCAGTAGATATCAAAGAAAAAGATTTAAGCCACGAATGTCAAGGCTCAATTCTAAACAAATGTGACATTAAAATATAAAAAATTGAATAGAATATTTGACATCATTTCACAAGACCATCATTGAAGTCCTTGCTCTACTTGCAAAAAACAAGAAAGTTCAAGCAAATAAAAAGAAGTGATCAACTACTTCCAATGGTCTTGATTTTTTTGCATTGGTGGCGCAAGTTCCAAGGTTTTATAGCTAGTTTTAATCAACTTAAGGGAGGTCTAAAGAGACGTCCAAGCAACATACCTTCATACTCTCGATATCTGTACAAAATACTTGTTCTCATAGTTGGTGTTTATCAATGGTACCCTGTGCAGTGAGTAGATCGTAATGCTTCTGGCTGATCTCCTCTAACCAACTGCCATAATTATGCAGGCCATGAATTATCCCGAAATCTAGAAAGGTATGAAAGTATAAAAATAAAAACACAGGATCCAAGAGTAATTTAATAGGGTTCAAAGCAATTCAAGAGTTTATAACAAAGTAGAGACATAGAAGCATGAGGAGATTGGACAAACCTTTCTCACTCTTCAATAAACTCATCAAGTTGCTGCAGAAGGTGTTCAACTTCTTCATCGTGATAAGGAGACGACTAAAAGTCTTTGAGAGCTTGATATTTTAATAAGAACCATGATTGCATTGAGAATGTTTGAACATTCTACCTATTCATATTACAATCCTCGTTTTATCTTGTCCAGGAGACAGAAAGGTAGGCAATGATCCAAATCGCTAATACAAGAAAACACTAAATTTGACAATGAGAATGGTAATGATGAGCATAACTTAAAGCTTTCTCCCATGATGCACTATTCTCTACCAGCTCAAGTTTTCCAGTCAAGATAGAGATCTGCACATAAGAAGTCAATCAAGTGTAGAACAAAGCTAGAAAAGATATTAATTTAGTGCATTCATGGACGTGCTTCAAGATATACCTCGTATTGTTTGTTGCTGAGATCAATTTCCAACTCTTGGATGCGACGCTCATACATTTGCCAACTTGCATTCACTTCAGAATTCATTTGGTAGCCCTTCCCAATGAAAGCAAAAATAGACCATGCCCCTTTGAGTTTGGAACCTTGTGCAATAAAAGGTTGAGAGTGAACCCGTACTCCCAATTTAGTTTCTATTGCTTTTAGCTACTTATCAAAAATAAACACCAAACATTAGATGTAAAAGTAGTGCTTTTCTCTAAGCAATGATCCCTCTTAGAGTTGGGGACTACTACAACTTACAATAAATTTTGCATGATCAGCAAGTGAAAACAATGAAAATTCAAGCAACACATTCTACTGATGCAAAGTTTACCTTCTCGTAATATTCAAATCCTTTTTTTTTAGCCTCAGCAAGAAGTGCTGCAATTCAAATCTTGGAATTTCAGATTTGGAGACAGAAGCAAGCCTTGCCAAAATCAAAAATCTAGTACACACATCTACAAAAGTGTGTCCAACATTACATGAACTCTTGAACTCTACCAAATAGTCTGCTTTGGCACTGCTCTAGAACAATCTTCCACAATCATACCTTCTTAGACTCCATCTCCAAATCTTTCAAAAGAGCTGTCAACTTCATCTGAGCCAATTGCAATTCAACCTCCTTTTCCTCTAACTTCCTACTATTGCCAGGAAGTCATAGAACCAAGAACAAATCAATACAGAAATTCATGTCAGACAACAACCAATTATAAGATGTGTAGGAGCATAAATTACGCAATTATGCAGCTAGTGCAATACAAACAGGTCAATCCAGTACAACCTTTCTACTTCTTGCAATGAAAATTGTGCTTCCAATACATCATTTGCATTTTTTATAGTGGCCTCTTCAAGACCGGCTTGCATTACTGACATGTGGTTATTCAAGCCTTGTAATCATCAATACAATCATTTGACCACATGACAACAAGAGAGATTTTCTGACTCATTGGAAAGAGAAGCCATAGTCAAACAAAGTATTAACCAAAAGGTTTCTACCACTAGAAGAAATTCATGTCTAAGTTGATGGATTTTTCTAGACATCTAATATAACAAACCGTATTTTTATGTCAATAATTAGTTCACCATAACATCTTCATGTATGGTGGACATAATTGTTGACATAAAGACACGGCTTGTTATATTAAATGTCTAGAAAAATTCGTTAACTTAGACATACAAAAATCCAAAAAAACACAGGCTCCTTCTAGTGTACCTACATGTTCAAGTGTCACCTGACACCCAAAATACTACATGGATTTTCCACGTACATGTGCAAGGAAAGAGACGTCCAAATAGAAATTAATGAGTGCAATTCACTAACCTAATTATGGAAAAATTGTGGGACAAATTAAATGAAATAGAATCATTGGTATTTGATGATTAAGACCAGAGTCTATCCAATTAGTACACCACAAACAAATACAAAGAGATAGTGTTCAAACGTTGATACTTTATTAAGTGAGACCAATAAAATACCCATACACACAAACTAAGAATCCAGGTCAATATCCATTGTGAATCTACTTCTTTGCGGTGAGGAGTTGTTTCACATCGTCCTTCACATTGTCCATCTTCGACTACAAGTTCTTGTAATCAATCTTCATCTCCTTCATCTCCAATTGCAAGTTCTTATTTTCCATCTTCATCTCCGTCTGATCCTTCTTTGCATCCGTTACAATCAAAGTCACCGTGAGTACCTTGGTTTCAAGGGCCTCCAGTTTGGTCTGGAGCCTTGCAGTTGCTTCTTCAT
Organism: Pseudoscleropodium purum; assembly: GCA_963969395.1. Taxonomy (NCBI): domain Eukaryota; kingdom Viridiplantae; phylum Streptophyta; class Bryopsida; order Hypnales; family Brachytheciaceae; genus Pseudoscleropodium; species Pseudoscleropodium purum. Next base: position 18,841,914 of record OZ017795.1, on the reverse strand, counting down.
GAAACATTTTGCTAAGGGTAACTGCTATAGTGGCAATTCCTCCGCCAACGCCAAGGAGCTTCAATCCATCCAAATAGTGCTTCTAGATAACAAGCCAAGAAACAACAAAGTTAGATGTAAAAAAGAATTAGATGCAAAGGCAAAATTAAAAAAACTAGCAAAAGGCCACTACTCTAAACCTCCACATCAACAAATTGGGGGTGAAGCTCTACCATTGTTGACAACGTCCTTGCAAATTGCTTTGTCATTTGAAGAGAAAAAAACGTCGAGAGTGAAGAGAAAATTAAGAGAAGCGCAATAGACCTAGCTTGCTTCAACGTGACCTCCACTTCTGTTCTCCATGGTGACCTCCACTCTCAACTCTATGGAGAGCAACCTCCACTCTTAACTCTATTGTGGAGAGTGACCTCCACTCTCAACCAACCATGCGCAGCAATGAACGAACCTAGTAACAACCTCACTATAAGAAACCCATGTTTTAAGTGACAAGCCCTAATTTTTTTGAATGGATTTTAGGTGACGTCTAATCCAACAAACCCATGTTTTTATGTTAACATTGATGTTATGTTGGACATTTTGCTAACATAAAAATATGGGTTTGTTGCATTGAATGTCACTTAAAATCTATTTAAAAAAATTAAGCTTGTCACCTAAAACACGGGTTTCTTATAGTGCATATATGATCTCTTTCCAACCTTGGGGTGCATTATGAAAGTTCTGAGGCCTCCAAAGGGCTGCTAACTTTTGATTTTCAGCCCCCCCCCCCCCCCCCCCCCCGCGATGTAGTTACAAAAAAAAGTAATCAAATCTAGCATGGAGCTGATGTGTCACTACTTATGCCACATCAGATTCCAAATTTTCAAATATAAAAATTATTTTTTATTTTTTATTTTTTTCCTAATTGCATTGCAACAAGCCAACAATGCCAAACTAGTAGCCCTTTGGAGGCCTTAGAATTTTTGTAATGGAAATCAAGCTTGGAATATTTTTTTTGTTTTTTATTGTCTTTTTCAAAGTTGGGACTATGAAAGTTATAAGGTAGAAGCACCCATTATATTTGATTGAAGCAGTTTCAGTATAATAAGAAGCCTCTTTTCCTCAAAAGAATTTTTTGCAATATTAGCAATTGAAAAGCATGAATTTTAAAAAACAAAATTAAAATTTTCAGATACGATATCTATTTTCTATTAATTTTCAAAGTTGGACTTACTAGAGCACCTAAATTTGTAATCCTAGTAAATTTGCCTTGATTCTTACTCCAAAATCTAAAAAAATCAAAGCCCACCAACCACAAGGATGGTTTCAAGGTACTTTTGAAGACATTTTCAAGGGAACTCTAATGTCAAACAATGGATATACTGAAAATAATGGGTGCTCCTACTTTAATACATGTCGAGAAGAAGTGAGTACAAAAGTAGTTCTAGACTGATCAAAGTTGAAAGACTTTAGACATTGGAAACGAATGCAAAGTACTTTCTCGCCCCCAAAATTCACAATAATTTCAATTTTGAGAATAAAATTTTGAAAAATTCTTTATCCCTATATTTCTTGCCTTCTTACATAGAAAAAATTTTCAACAACTTTTGCTTCTCACCATCTACTCCAAATTAGCTTAAATAATCAATTATTGATGCTTCAACCTTAAGTACAAGTCAAATGCAATGCTTCTATACACTCCAGCTACTTACGAAAATCACATTTAATCCTAAAAGACTAGTATGCATTTTTTGGCAACATAGATATTTTAGACATGTACCTATGACTAGAGATTTGCATATATTAGGCTTAAATTTTAAGAAAAGGTGGGGACAAGGAATATCTTTTATATGCACTAAATATCATGACATTTGAAAATACAAATCAAAAGTTATGGCCTAATATGTTACTTTTTACCTCAGCTAGGAAGTCTAGGAAAATTAGAAAAATATCACTTTTTTCAAAAATAAAAATTTGAAATTGGTTTTTAGAGTTACACATTTGTAGAAAGCTTTTAATCATTCCATTTTGATCAATGAGTCAAAAGTTATGAGGAGTTTTAGTTTGTGGGCAATTTTAGAATCTCTACTCTAAAATAAACTTTGAAATCCTTTATTTTACTCAATTTTCAATATTTAAAAAAAATCACAAGATATAGATTGTTTATTACAACATTGTGACCATTGGGATTGACATTTTCCAATTCCATAACAAAATTCTTAATAATTTTGTATTTCGAGTCATTCTCTACTTCTTTCTATTTACTATTTTTTTCCTATATGTTGTACAATTCCATATGTAGTGAATTTTTTTAAGTATGTATCCAACTTATCTAAAAGAAGAATCCAAAGAAGCACCACCATTTTGGAGATTTTTTCATAGAAAAGTGTGCTTACAAAATACAGCTACTCTATTTTTTACAAGGCCAAAAAAATGATTTCAATGAATTTGAATGCTTAGATCTTGCAATCCATGAAATGGTAATTTTTAAAAATTTTAATACATGTTCTCAAGTCAACATACTACAAGATCCTATGGTTACATGTATTCAAAAAAGATTTTTTCCAAAAATTTGGTACTTGTACTAGAAATGGCAATTTTGGAGCATTTTGGGTGAAAATATAGTCAAAAACTTAATGGGTTAACACCGTTGATGTGGAGAGCCATTTTAAGCCCCTTTTGCTACGTAGTGGCTATGCGCTACAAAGCATTGAATTTGCTTTTGATGGGAGCCCTTAACTATAATTGGGGCGCAAATGTAAGGCACAACCACCTATTTCCAACCAAGAACCCGACACCTAACTTATAGAGTGTAGCTATTTTCAACTCGAAGGTTGGAATGTGATTTTTCCTCCTCTTCAAGGTTTAGACTAATAAAGTCATAATACATGTCCCAAAGTGTCATAAAGTGTGTAGGATGTACTAAGCAAGAAACTAGTCTCATAAATGATTAGAATTGGAAAAGTCTAGACATTGGCTATAGGCTTAGAGCACTTTTTGGCTTTAAAAAATCATGGTAATTTTAATTTGGAGAATAAAATTATAAAAAATTTGGAATCCTCATAGTCCCTATCTTTCTACATGAAAAAATATTGCATTGCCTCATATTGCTCATGATCTGTTCCAAAATTGCTTAAGTGATCATTGTGATCAAGTATAGTTGGTTCTACTTTAATGTCACAAAAGACTACTTCATTCTTCAGGTAAATTTGCCCATGACATTGAGAATGAGTGGTTTGTCCTACTAACATTAGCAAAAAATTTCAAATCTTTTCCAACAAAAAGACAAATGTGAGAAATGCAAATGGAAATTGAAAGTGTATTTTTTGGACAAAGTTATGGATTTTTTTATGAATTTTTGAAGTGTGCTACCCAATTGGCCTAAAAAAGTCTCTAGACTACCCCAAATCAACAAAAAAGTGCTTTCATAATGGTCATCTTATCACCTAAAGCAGACACAATATTCTCTAATATGGCTACAAGATTTTCTAAAATGGCCATGACATGAAGGAACAAAAAAATAACATTTTATAACAAGTTTGCACTAGAAAGGTGAAATTTCCTATGATAGTCATTAACAACTCCATGATCATCTTCCAAGGCATCAATTATGGTCACAAATCAACCTTATGTAGTTCTAATTCTATTTTTTAGAAAAGTTTGTGATGACTTGACATAAGACTTCAATGGGTAGTTCTCTAGATGCCTTTCCTAGGTGGTTTGCCTGTCATAGGGAGGTTTATTTTTATGCCTTGTGCTACAAACAAAATAAACGTACATAAAAGTACAAAAACAAAACAAACAAAGTACTTTCTACATAAAAAAATTTGTATAAATTATAATATATGTGTAAATAAATATAAAAATTAAGTCTATACATCTATTTATATACTATTAAGGTTAATAACATCAATAACAAAGTAAAAGATAGCATATAATAAAAAATAATTAAAGCGTAAATTGAAAGCAAAGGGACATGACAAAAGAAATGAACAAAAGATTAGATAATCTAAGATTCAAAAAACCCTCAAATTCCAGAACTTTCACATTGTAGGTCCAAATGCCACAAATCAAAGCAAGTACACCCCTCTTCATTGAAAGCTTTCTGTCAGTAACAAAAATATGACAAGGGACGTATGGTCCATGAGATATCATTGTTACTATGACAAACAAAAAATCAAAGTAAAGTAAACATATTCATTTGAAGTGTATAACTAATGTGTCATGTGTTGTTGTCATAGTCAAAATAAAAGTAAAAGTAATTTTCTAATTTCTTGGTTCATAAAAACTCGAAAATTCAATAATTTCACACTAAAAGTTCAAATGCTACAAAACAAAGTCTATACACCCCTACTTGCAAAGACCTTTCCAACAATACCAAAAACACAATCAGTGGACATACAATGTTAGAAAGCTCAATGTGACTAACAAACAAAACAAAATAAAATAAACAATCTAATTTTAGGTACACAAAAAGAAATAAAGACTAGTAAGTCCTGTATTGTTGCCCCAATCTAAATTAAAAAATTAAAAAAAAGAATTGCATTTTTAAATTCATAAAAACTTCAAAACTTCATAACTTTTACACCATATGTTCAAATGCCACAAAACAAAGTTTGTACCCCTTCCTTGTAGAGAGCTTTCTAATGATACTAAGAACACCATCAAGAGACACAAAATTCAAAAGATTAATATTTTTGGATAATTTAAGATAAAAAATAATTTAAAATCCATAACTTCCACACCTTATGCCCAAATGCCATATAACAAATTTGATGCACTACTCTTTGTAGAAAGCTTTTCAACTAATACCAAGAACATACATCGGAAATGCTTGGTCCAAAGGATCCATAATTTAGGATAATTTAGTATAATTTAAGATCCAAAAAGAATTCAAAAATCCATAACTTTTACATTGTAGGTCCAAATTCCAAGAAAGAAAATTTGTGCATCCTTCCTTACGAAGAGTTTTTCAATTGTACTAAGAACATGGCCAAAGAACTCACGGTTTGGGAGATCTCACTATGACTAACTAATTAACTTAAGGTATAGATTTTGCCCATTTTTAATAGCGCAAATGTTTAAAATAGTCTAGATTAAAGAATTTATTTGCCCTTGGTATAGTATTGAAGTGCTTCTGTTCAAGTGTATGTAAAGTTTCCACAACCTAGGTCCAAACTCCACAAAACTAACATGAATAAAAAAACTCTATGTACAAAGGGGTTAAAGACCTTATTTTGTAGCATTTGGACATATAATGTGAAAGTTATAGATTTTCCACAACAAAACATAATTTAGTTCAATTTTTTTAATTAAAAAAATCAATAACTTTCAAATCTAGGTCCAAACCCCACAAAACAAAGTCCACACATACCTTCTTATAGAAAGCTTTTGAACAATACAAAGAAAGAGGCCAAAAGACTCATGGCTTAGGAAACCTCAATGTAACAAAAAAAATAACTTAATTTAAAGTATAGATAAGACTTGCTAGAATGGCAATCACACTAGGGCTAGATGTAAGGCAAATAACACATTGTGGTCAAATGATCCTATAGTGGACACCTAGAAAAAATCCCTCTATGGGTGGGGGTGGTGGGGGGCAATTTATGAGGTTTCAAGCACAATCAATGTCTAATGTAACAATAATGGAGTAATTAGTGACCACAATAGGAACTTCTAGCTTTTTGTGTAAATTCATTGTCAAAAGTGACCTTTTTAGGCCTTCTACACTAGAAAATATTGTAGTTGCTTTAGGTGAGTAAGTTGAACATCATGGATACAAATTTTGTTGATTTGGAGGTAGTTTAGAGGCTCCTTTGGATAGAACACTTCAAAAACTCATAGCAAATTTCTACTTTGTTGAGAAAATATAATTTCAATTGCCCTCAATATTTACCGCACTTATCTTTGTGTGAAAAAAAAATCAAGAAAATTTAGCAATGACTTGAAGGCAAACTCCTAATTTTGATCACAATAGGTTGTTTTACCTTTTATCGGTTGTAAATGGATGGCAAGGTAATTGCATTGAGTGATGGATGGTTGGGATGAACTGCTCCACTATTGTAAGTCATTCTAGGGGTGGAGGTAAAACAAAAAGCCCCCTATTTTTGTGCTTGATTAGTTTACCTAATACACCATTCCTAGCTAATTTGCAATATGAATTCAAAATTTGCAAATTTGATTGTGTGTGGAAAATATAAAATTTCAGTGTTTTCCCAAGGGGCCAAGTGAGGGACTACAAACCCTTTTCCAAAACTCCAAGAAATTTACCTTATCTATTTACAGCCTCTTTGTGGCAGGTTGTATATATGTTCTAGCCATATTCATGCAATTTAGTTACCAGTGTGCTTGCTTTGGGGGGGCTGGCTAGAAATGCTCATCCATTTTGTAGTACAGCAAGGTATAGCTCATTTATGAATTTTTCAGACCAGGTTCACTAGAAATTTCACCAACTTCAAGCCTACTAAAAAATGAATCAATTTTGAAATTTCAAATTGCATTGGAATCACATTGAAGTCTATTTCAACTCAATGACAAGTGAAAAATGAATAATGTAAAATCATATTACAAGTTGGATTGATTTTACACACTATCTCCCATTTCATAGAAGATAGTAAAAGACTTCTTGCATTAGGGTGAAGAAAAAACAAAAAGTGATACAAAATTTTCAAGTGGCATGTGATCAAGTGTCTCAAAAGCAATTGTGAAGATTCATTTCTAATATGTAACTTAAATTATAAGTTGTAATTTTCACAAATGGTGGTAACACCAAATGGAAGATAGTATATAAAGAACATCAAACTCTTTGTATGATTTTCAATTCCATATGAGCATTTGTAATGGTGGTAAAGTAGACTTTAGTGTGATTCCAAAGCAATTTGAAATTCCATTCATGTTTGAGTGCGTTTGGGCCTCCTAAAGTTATCCAAATTTTCAATAGGATTTAGAATTTGTAAATGAGCTATACCTGAATGTATAACATCTACTAGTAGAAATGTTGTAATAGATTGTATATGCAAAAAGGTGGATACCCCCAAACCAACACTTTTTGGTGCTGTGACTAGTTATTATCATTAGACTAGTCTAATTTTCATATTTTCTTATTGACAAGTGAAAAAAGGTTCCAACGCATTAAAAGATAGGACATTTAGAGTTTTTAGAGCTTCGGGCAATTGAACATGATCACAATTTTGGCCTATAAAACACTATCACTTTAGGGAACATAATCACACTCCTCTGTCATTAATACACAACTGATTGATAATAGGAAGAGCTCTACAAGCATCACAATCTAATAAGATTCTTTTCATGTTGTATAAATATTCTAAACCAATCAAATTTTTTTGAAAAGTTTGTTCAACCTTCAAAGCAAATGCTTCAGTCTACAAATTAGCTACCAATGAGTGACTTAACTTCTAAAGGATCAAGTGTCCATTCAATGTATGCAAGAAATCTTAGGTAGGTTTCTACAAAGTCATTTTTGGTCTAATGTTCATGAAATTTGGAAATAATATGTAACTATGTTTACCTTTGCTGAAAATCTAGTTTTTTTTTCCAAAGGGAGGCCTAGATCAAAAATTATGTTGCCTTGAACTTTGGGGGTAGTTGAAGCAACTTCAAAACAGCATGTGCCAAACTCTTTTTATGATTTTGAAATTTGATGGGTATATAACTTGTATGCCATAAAAGATGCAAATGTCAAAGAAAAACATTTGTAGTGTAAAAAATCTCATTCTAGGAGTTAAAGTTTGCAAGCCCTGTTGGGCAAGGTTGAAATTTTTTTTTTCTAACTTCAAATGCTATAATCTTTCAATCCATACTATCAAAGTTTCTAAAATTAAGAAAAGAGTGAGATTTTAGTTATGTTTTAGAAAACCAAAAAAATTTCACCAAGGTACTTCTTTTGGTTCTATATATAGTTTCTTCTTTTCAATGAAAATTGTCCATATGTTTCCAAAAAAAAAAGGTTTTTGAAATTTTTTCTATACATTCTAAAGAAGTCTAGTTCAAAATGGTAGAGTTGAATTCTAAAAAAACAACTTCTTATGTCATTTTTTTCTTGCTATCGTAAAAAGTGGTAGTTTTGACAATTTTTATCCAAAATATGCCTTGGGTCTTTAGGGGTTAACCCTTAAATGTCAACAAGGAAGTTTTATAGCCAATGAATGACAAAGAATCTTTCTGCTACCAGTTTGATGAGCTGCAAAACCAAGAATGTAGATGCTATCAATAGCAATGTTGACGTTGGCCTTCGCTAAGTCATTAATTGCAACCTTTAGATCTTCATATAATTGCCCCCCACAAAGCGCAAAGTAAAGATCTAAACATTCCTCAATCCAATTAAGGTAGAACCACCTAACCTGATTATTTAAGCGCTTCTATGACAGATCATGAGCAATATGAGGCAATGCAAAATTTTCTCTTATAGAAAGATAAGAAATATTGGGACTGTAAATTTTTCGTAATTTTATTTTGAATTAATTTATTTTGAATTTTAGAAGCCAAAAAGTGCTTAGAACCTATAGCCAATGTCTACAGTCTTCCAACTCAGATCATAGCCAAGACTACTTTACCACTTGGTACTTCCTACACACTTTATGACACTTTGCGACATGTGTCATGACCTTATGAATCCAAACCTTGAAAAAGAGAGAAAAAAAACATTCTAAGGGAGAGGCACCTAAAAGTGTCCCTACATCCAAAGGTGTCCTTTTTTAGGAAGGGGTGTCATTTCAAAACTTAAATGTGCACATACTAAACAAGGCTTATTAATTGTTGATTGACATTGTTAAGCCATGTACGAATCACTAAGATTTGTGTTTTAGAATGGCGCCCCTTCCTAGAAAGGGACGCCATTGGGTGCAAGGACGCTTTCAGGTGCCTCTCCCTTAACCCCTAAATGCCCCAATCCTTTTTTGATTTTTTGCACATTTTGGCTTATATCTTTTTATAGAAATATGATTTATTGCAATTTCAAGGAATTGGTCATTAGGGAAGGTTTTCTCTTCAAGATTCAAGTATGAGATTGGATGAATGAAAAGTTTACTAGACTGACTATACAACACCTGGAAGTGTTCTGTTCATCATCCAGAATATGGACGTCGGAACGCTTCAGGGTTAAGCTTCATCAGACATCCTTGATTCCGACAGGCTTCTGCTTCCACACCCCTCCACCTCTGCCTCTATCGAAAGAGCACCCTGGACTCTCTCCAAAGTTGTCTGCTGGCTACCGGTATGCTTAACTCTTGAATGTCGACACAGACTCCAAACGGCCAATGGATGACAATGAATCTTTGTGTAAGACAAAAGCATCTATTTATCTTTTGAATTGGATTTGGAAAGGGGAGATCTTTTTTTTATTTTATTTTCTTAAACACATGGACCAATTCTATGGACAGAAAAAAAAAGTACATAGAAGCAAAGGACAGAGTCCTCGGCAGCAAATATTTTCATTTTCAACAACATAAAAAACTAATTTTTTCCTACAAGTAGCCAAGAGCAAGAGAAAACAAGCCCAATGCCACAAAACCATAGCAGGCAAAGCTTGCTATATAAGAATCATAGGGCAAAGGAAACCCTTGTCACTTTAATTGAAAGCCTCATAGGGTGAGCTAAGTTCTAGCTCATCGAAAGATAGGTTCTCTTGTCGAAGAAGTTGGACTGAAGTCATATGTTATCAAATCCCTGAAGGAACGTAGCTTCCTTGTTGGGATACTGAATAGTAGTGAGTACTATAGAATAATTGTTGCAAAACGATAAAGTAGTAGCCTTCAATTCTTGAAGGACCAACAAGGTCAACAAATTTTTATTTCATTTATTTCATTTTAAGCAAATGGACAATCACGGCCCACAATTTTAACTGTCTACTGGGTTCAGCTAAGGAGAGTGTCGGCTCTTAGAGTAAGATCATCATGGGGACCTATAACAACTTTATAGGTGGTCTTCTTGTGCAATTTAAGTTAAGGAAGTGCAATATTGTAGTGGTTGGGTCTCGTGCACGGTCCCTTTGGCAGCCACTTGGTGTACAAAGGATAATGCTTCGTTCAAAATATAAACACACTATAGGTGTAGTTCTGTACTATTGTTGACATTGAAGACTTGAAGTCTTGCTACTCAAAGATTAGAAATGTCCAAAAAATATTTTCTTTAATCCCTACTATTTTTTCATTGGAAAAAAGTTATATTTGCTCCCTTTTTCTATTAGGCTACAATTTTTTTTATAAATTTTTAAATTCTTCCCACATTGAAATTTTGAAAATCAGAAAATGCAAAAAGTAAGTAAACTTATTATTCTACAAGTCCCTAGTTTCCAAAATATTGAGATTTGCTTCACTAAACCAAGAATTTGCCTTTGGAAGTTTGAAGAGGATACATTGTGTTCTTTTAGTCCTTGAGGTGTTAAGACAATTCAAGATGAAACTTCATTTGCCAATATCTTTTGATAAAAAGGTCCAAGTATTATGTGGTTTAGTATTCTAAAAAAGAAATCTAATACTCTTTAGCTTATAATAACTAAAATTATTGAAAGTAGCAACTTGAAATTAAAAGTCCTAAATAGAGATCATTAGTTAAGTGTTCCATTAATTTCAATAAAGTTCACTAAAACACAAACTTGAATTCAAGTACTCATAGATAATCTTTAGAGATTTCTAGATCACCTTACACTTTAAAAATAAATTAAAAAGAAAAGAAGATAGAATAGGATGAAGTTTGGTAGTCAAAAATGTTAAAATTGAATGAGAATTTTAAATATTTATCCAAGTAAAAAGTCCAGAAGAAAAATCAAAATTTAAGGTCAATCAAGAACCAAAAGAAAAAAAATCAACTTAGACTAACAAATAAGTGGAAATTGATGGATGAAGTTTTCTAGGACAAATTAGAGTTAAAAACTTCATCCACCTATAACTTTTGCTAAGAAGATCCAAATACATGTTGTACCATTTTGTACAGGGTTGACGAATCTCTACGTCCGCCCGAAAAAGGCGTCCGTAACCTGAACGTTCGAACACACGGACGCCAGCGGACGCAGCGTCCCTCCCGCCGTCGGAAGGCGGACGGGCGGACAGGGGGTGTGGACGGGCGGGGGCGGACGGGGGCGGACGGCGTCCGTGAATGTCAGCGGATGCTGTGGACACAACGTCCGCGTCCGGACGTCCGACCGTCCTGTCAACCCTGATTTTGTAGAAGAAATTTAGTACTCTATAGTATAAACTAAGTTCAATGTTTTTCCCTAGGTTTGTTCAAAAGTCCAAAACGTCTAATTTTTTGGTAGTCTTCCGTAGTTTTAATTGAAATTAGGAACTCATAGAATTTACCATAAGAAAATTCTTGTTCATTTTTTAAAAAGCCAATTGGACAATACTTAAACATCCAAAAAATTAGGATTCAAAACTCAACAACAAAGAACCTTATTGTGCTTGCTCTATTTCAAGGATGGAGATAAAACACTTAGTTATAGACTCATAATAGATGAATAACAACAACAATGATGGAAATACTAGTATGATTTGTGAATAATGTGGATAACAACAAAATATTCAAAATGTTGACAAGGGTAAAGACTAGGGACAACATGGTATAGAAGAAAATTCAATTGACCACAATGCAATACCAAATACTAAGTACCCTCTAATTGTTGAGAATGTTCAATGCAAGATTGATGGTTTTGAAAATGCTAGAATTGTTGGCAAGAACATTGCAATCTCTAATGATACATGACCACTAATCCCAAATGCCATTTGTAACCACTTTTTTATAAAGGCAAGTAAAAATTCATTACCAAGAGCAATTACAAACTCTATTGAATGGAATTTTGAGCAAAGGCTTGGTTTGATGGTCATATTCTAATGAATCTACTTAATGACATGTCTAGAAATACTAGTAGACTTCTTAGTCAACTTGAGGCTCTAGTATTTCCGTAGATTGTACAATGTGGAACATTGTTATTTGAGGGTAGAACATCATTATCATCAACAATGTGTATAATTGAAAAATCTTCAACAAGAAGTCAATTGATTGCAAGCTTTTGACAATAAAATCAAGCTCTAGATCCAAAATGACTTAGAAAGGAGATTAGATGTACTAGACTTAGTGAGGAGTTCTTCCTTTTTGGGTACAATGACTCCGTTCAACACTTTGGAATCCTACTCAAATTTCTCAAGTAAACATCCAATGGCCCTATATATGTGCCATATCTACTAAATCCACTACAAGAAAAATGAGTGTTTTAAATGAATTCTTAGTATAGTCTCAAACATAAGATTATAAGTAATGATCTTTAAAAAGATTTTCAATAAAATTTTGTTAGAAACATATGTATTTCTTGTAAAATTTTATTGAAAACCTCTTTAACTTAGGTCATCACTTATAATATTATGTTTAGGATTATACTTAATCCCTAAAGTTCCAAGGTCATTTCTCTTTAAAAAAAACACTCAAAAGTGTCATTTTTGCTTCATTTATCTAAGAAACAAAAAAGAATCTTTTTTTAGAATCTAATTGTAGGATCTTGTACTTCACTTGTCTTAACTCATGTGGTAAAAATTTCATGAAGTTTGACCGTATAGATTGGAAGATATTAGCATTCAAAGTTGAAAAAGAAAGTTTTTTTGAACACTGGCTTGCACTTTCAAATGACTTTGATTGCCAATTGTGAAATTTTTTTGCATTGCAGACTTTGAATTAAATTTTTTTGATATTGAGTAATTGAGTTGAAATTCTAGGAAAAAAAATTCAACAAAAACACACTTGATTTTCATTCTTTAAAAAATTGTTAAGTAGAAGTAGGTCCAAAATTGAAGAAAACCCGAAATTGTTAATAACTCCAAGATGGAACTAAAAGCCAATAATCTCAATGGTAAGATTTATTTAGCAAGCAAACACAAAATTTTAAGAAAAAAATTGTGAAAAATTGTGAAAATTGCATTCAGAAATGAATCCTACAAGTTATTTTTTCAAGAAGATACTTAAATTGCCCAAAAAATAAGATTGTGCGTAACTTTCTCATTATTAGTCCAAATAGAACGAATTAAAGCTTCACAAGTAGACAAAAATGTAAAATTTCAGAAGAAAAAAAATTAAAATTTATTTTGATTTTTTGCGATTTTTTTTTGTGTTGCCCTATTGAGTTTAGTTTTAGGCTTTTTGCGGTATAACTTTTTTTTCCGGGCACCAATTGAAATAAAAGTATATTCCCACATAGATAATCACTTTTTCTATCTTGTGGAAAAATTTCAAAAAAATTCACCAAAATTTGAGGTCATAGGAACCTGCCCAAAATTTGATTTGTCCTCCAAGGGGACAATGGGACTTTAGGGATTAAAAACTCACTTAAAATACCCCCTTTTCTTGTAGTGATTGTTGCTATGTCACTATAATAAGGCTCTTTCTAATGTTTCACCATCCATAGCATTGGTGCCTAAAGTTCTAGTGTATTGGTCCACATTTGAAACATTACTACTATATTGTACAATAAAGGTAAAGTGTGCCCAACAAAAAAAATTGCCAAAATTGTAAGCCAATGAAAGTCCTAAAAAATTAGGTTTGTCTATTTTAAATGTCTAGATTAGGTGTCCATCTTTGTTCCATGACTCTAAAGTCACCAATAATATGAAAACCTTGATCTGGTGTGAAGTAAAAAGCCCCTTCTTTTGCAAAATTCCATGGAAATCACTTCTTCTACAATACTTGCTTCTTTTTTGCCAGTAAAAGACGAAATGGCTCTTTCTCTTGCACTAACCTTATTTTGATGGTGCCGAGATAGTCAAAGCTTATGGTGCCCCCTTCACCTACTCCAAAGCGGTGTCATTGACATCCAAATGTGTCAATGGAGTCAACATCACCTTTTGGTCTTCTAGAAACAACCTTTGAATAATGAGCTAGTGAAAACTAGTCTTTTGAGGCCTTTGCCAACAAATGCATCAACAATAGCCTTGGTGTCTAGCTTAAGTTAACAAAATCTTGCATCTATTGAGAATCAATAGGATCTAGACTTGCTTGTCTCAAACAAAATTTGGATCATCAATGTATGACCAAGTAATAAAGTTCTTATCTCTGAATACATAGATTTGCATCAAGGCTAGATATTGTATTTGACAACATGCTAAGATTCATTTTTGAAAGAGTGAAGATGATGCAATTGGCAACGTTGTTATCAACAAAGATGCTTTGTAAAGGATGGGAGATTAGAAGGGGGATGAGAAGGGGGGGCTAGAGGGCTAGAGCTTAGGGAGAAACTCGAAAGTTTTGGGAAGAGAAGAAGTGGAGGTGGAGGACTAGAGTTTGGATAGACACAAATGGCTCTAAACTACAATGTTCTTCTAAAGTCCCTCTATTATTCTAAAAGTTGCAAATCAAAAATGAGGAGAAAAACTTAAAAATTAATTTCCATTTCCATTGGTGTTATTTTATACACCTAATATGGAGACAATTTCAAAGTTTTAAGTATATTTTATATTTTATATAAAATATATGAATTTCAAAATATTCATTATAATTTCAAATTAATATTTAAAAACTTCAATTTTTTTCACTTATAGAAAAATTATTTCTTCATCTAAAAAAAGTCATAATACTTACAAAATATCATGTTTATTAAGGATTGTCTAATTTGATGGAACTTTGGGATTTTTTGTCAAGTTATTGTATCTTGTTAAATGTTGGGTTAAATATGTATCTTATATCCTAGACAAACTTTTTCAAATGATTTGAGTGATATATAAATATATTTTAGAGTATTTTCATAGATTTAGGTGTATTCTTGCTTGAAGAATGAGAATCATATTATTGATTTATCATGTCATGTTAGACCACTTGTCTATAGATCTGGCTAAACAATCTTACATTTAATTAGAAGATAGACAATAATAAATGAAATACAACTAATTGATGCCTTAACCCCTAAAGTTTCTTGACTATATTTTCACCCAAAATACTTCACAATTGCCATTATTTGTACAAGTTTCAAATTTTAGAAAAAGAATATTTTGGACACTTTTAATCATAGGATCCTATAGTAAAATGGTTTGAGAAGATGTGGAAAACAAATAAAAAATTTCCACTACATAGATTGCAAGATAATAACATTTGAATTAATAAAAATCCTTTTTTGGCCTTATAAAAAACCAAGTAGTTGCACTTCACAAGGTCACATTTGTATGAAAAAATGTCTAAAATGATGGTCCTTTGGATTAATTCTTCAAAGCAAGTTAGGTACATGTTTGAAAAATTTCAAGTCATTTGGAATTGTAAAACATATAGGAAAAAAATAAAAAGTCAAAAGAAGTAGAGAATGATTCAAAATATAAAATTGTTAAGAATTCAATTATAGAATTGAAAAATGCTAATTCCAATGGTTGTAATGTTGTAATAGACAATCTACATCCTATGATCTAATTTTTTTTCAAAACATATTGTAAATTGAGTTAAATAAAGGACTTCAAAGTTTATTATAGAGTAGAGATTCCATAATTTTCACCTTATTAATCAAAATAGAATGATTCAAAGCTTTCAAAGTAGATATAAATCTAGAAAACCAATTTCAAATTTTTGTTTATGATAAAAGTGATTTTTTTATCTACTCAAGTAGTCCAAATTGAGAAACAAACTAAATATCATACAAAAAAAATTTTAATCATATAATTGAAAGTCATGAAATTTGTTGTGCCTTCAAGAAAAACCTTGTCCCTATATTATAGAAAAATTTCAAAGCCAAAAAATAAAAACTTTATTTGTAATGACCTGCCCAAAATCACTATGTTACCAAAAACATGCAGCTTGGTCCTTTAGAGATTGATAGATAACTATAAAACTTACACAAAAAACAACTCGTCTCAATAGATACAATGAGTTAACTCCTAAAAAACTAAAGATCTCACTTTAGATTTTTTGAAAACTTAAACAAGCTATATGGATTTTATAATTTGGAAAATTTTCTTTAGATTTTTAGTCTAGATAATATAATCATCCTAATTTACATATAAAGCTTTATTTCATGTCAATTCTATAAATATTTTAGAAGTTAGAAATATATATATATACATATATATATATATATATATTGTGTGTGTGTGTATGTGTTGGAACCATTCAATTAAAAATAATGAAATAAGAATTACAAAGAGTTGTATTTTGCAAGCACTAAAGGTAAAAGGATCATAAAACAAAAGAATCACACAATTGCATTGATAGAGAATATACACACAGAGACAAAGATTTTAGCCTTGCTCTGGATACTAGAATTTTGAAGCAAGTTTGAACCTTAAAACACCACAATATTTTTAAGGTAAATTAATTCCTCATATACATTGAAGATTACCAAAGATACTCAAAGATCTTCAACAATTATCAACAATATTAAACTTTTAAAAATGTGGACAAATCTGTCGCAACTAATTGAGATTGCCAAACTCATCACCAATAGTCTTTGCAAGAGCACAAGCCATGAATCCTCTTATCAACTTCGATCCAGCTGCGCCCAGGTTCCTTGCGTATACCTCTCTCCTGCATCGTAGTGCGCACCGATGAAACCTTCTCCCACTTCTCAGCGGCAGCATAGATGTTGGACATGAGCACGTACGTAGAGGCGTCCGTGGGTCCCAACTTCAAACGCTCTTTAGCCGCGAGTTCACCTAACTCCACATTACCGTAAGATCTACAAGCACCGAGCAAAGCTCCCCAAGTTGATTCACCTAGTTCAACTGGCATATTATCAATCAAGAGCTTTGCTTCTTCCAGGTGCCCAGCCGGCCCAAGAATATCCACCATGCAATTCCAATGCATCACACTAGGAACGATGCCGTAATCTTGCGACATAACTCGAAAGAGTCGACGCCCTTCATCAACAAGGCCCGCATGACTACAAGCCGATAACAATGCCACAAATGAGTACCCATCAGGCTTCACCAGCTGCATTCATATTCCTGAAGACTTCTAGAGCTTCGGCCTCACACCCATGTTGCGCAAGTCCACCAATCATCACGTTCCAAGTAATTACGCCCCGTTCTTCCATTCTGTCAAAAACCAGTCGAGCATCATCGATGCTGTCACTCTTCGCGTACATGTGCACTAGCGCACTGCCCACACGCAAATCCAAATCAATTCCCGCGACACGGGCGTGGCTATAAACCTACCTCACCCACTCTTCAGCCCCTGCGCTAGCACATGAATTCAAGATGCTCACGTAAGTGCTTGCAGTTGGTTTGAAGCCTTCCCGTTTCATTCAGAGAAAAAGTTCAAACGCTTCATGCCCAAACCCATGCTGGGCAAGTCCACCAATCATTACACTCCACGTGACTACATACCGTGACTGCATTCTGCCAAAAATTAGTCGAGCAAAATCAACATTTCCACTCTTCGCATACATGTTGATTAGAGCACTCCCCACACGCACTCCTCTGACTCCAATCCCGCTTCATGGACATGGCTGTGAACCTCCTTCACCCACTCCAGAGACCCTGCGCTAGCGCATGCATTCAGGATATTCACATAAGTGATTGCAGTCGGCTTGAAACCCTCCCGTTTCATTAGGAGAAAAAGTTCAAATGCTTCAGACCCACACCCACTCTGTGCAAGTCCACCAATCATCACTTTCCAAGAAATTACGTCCCGTTCTTCCATTCTGTCAAAAAGCAATCGAGCATCAGCGATACTGCCACACCTCGCGTACATGTGAACCAGCGCATTGCCCACACGGACATCCAACTCACATCCCGCTTCACGTACATGGCTGTGAACCTCCTTCACCCATTCCAAAGCCCCAGGGCTTCCACAAGCATTTAGAATACTCGCATACGTAAATGCATCTGGTTTGAGGCCTTCCCGTTCCATTTGGAGAAGAAGTCGATATGCTTCCTCAGCACATACGCTTTCCGCATATGCTCCAATCATCACATTCCACGAAATTACGTCCCGTTCTTCCATTCTGTTAAAAAACAGTCGCGCATCATCGATGCGGCCACTCTTCGCATACATGTGAACCAGCCCGTTCCCCACACGCGCATCTGACTCCAATCCCGCTTCACGGACATGACTGTGAATCTCCTTCACCCACTCCAGAGACCCTGCGCTAGCGCACGCATTCAGGATATTCACGTAAGTGATTGCAGTCGGCTTGAAGCCTTACCGTTTCATTCGGAGAAAAAGTTCAAATGCTTCGTACCCACACCCACTCTGTGCAAGTCCACCAATCATCACGTTCCAAGTAATCAGACCCGTTCTTCCATTCTGTCAAAAACCAATCGAGCGTCATCCACACTCCCACTCTTCGCATACATGTGGATAAGCGCATTGCCCACTCGCAAATCCAACTCTAATCCCGCTTCACGGGCATGGCTGTGAACCTCCTTCACCTAGTCCAAAGCCCCGGCGCTGGCAGATGCATTCAGAATACTCGCATATGTAAATGCATCTGGTGGAAGGCCTTCCCGTTTCACTTGCAGAGGAAGTCGATATGCTTCCTCACCACATACACTTTCTGAATATGCTCCAATCATCACGTTCCAAGACATGACATCACCATAAGCCAAGTTATCGAATGTTTTCCTTGCCTCCTTTATGCTCCCACACTTTGCATACATTTGAAGAAGCGCAGTCCCCACACGCACATCTGACTCGAACCCACCCTCTCTGATATATGCATGAACTTCCCCGCCACACTTTAAAGCTGATGGACTCGCAAATGCCTTCAGGATGCTCAAGTAAGTCACTGCATCCGGCTGCACACCTTCTTGGCGCATTTGATTGAAAACTTCTATGGCGTCTTTTGCACGACTGCGCTGAGCGTAACCTCCAATCATGACGTTCCAACTAATCACATCCTTCTTCACAAGTTCATCAAACACTCTGCATGCATCCTCCAGTCTCCCAATTCTGATGTAAGCATTCAATAGGCTGTTTGCAACATATATATTCTGCTGCATTCCACTCTCAGTGATGCACTTATGAATTTGCTCGACTGCTCTAAGGTCTTTCTGTCTTACGCACCGCTTCAGAACTTCAACATACATGTACGAGTCTATAGCAATGCCCCGTTGTAGTCGGTTCTTCAAAACATCAATTGCTTCACTCGTGGTAGTTGCGCATTGCATGCGCATGCTGCCACCGACTTGAACAGTTTTCTTGGACTCTCTTGTACGAGTGGGCAAAGTGACTCTTCTTCCAAAACTGCCCTCAGGAGACCTGGTTCATCAATACACTCTTCATGAGAATAACCTTCGTAATGTGAAAAACATTGCCCGATCAATTGACACATACTTAAATGCAAATATGCAGTCTTCATATCTCTTACTTGCACACTATTTCTAAAATTCATTGCACTTTAAAGACAACTAATAAACACTTACACAGAGAATGTCACAAAGCAAACAAAGAGAAAACGTGGCAGAAACTGAATCCTAATAAAACGACCCAACTCAAAAATTCAAAAAACAAATTATAAACCGTCAACATGTCATCCACCGTCAATACGTCTGTCAGTTTCATCTATAGGAAAGTTACTTGCACCTAAAGGAATGTCACAAAGAGAGATGTCGCTCATGCTCATGCCACTACCTATTAGGCTGTCCAATCTCTTGAGAACCACTGGTACGATAACCAACATGAGATGGTAATGTGCTTAAAGTCAGCAATTTAAGCATCGCCTTCACCCCATAGTGGAGTTGACCAGCCATCTACCCAAAGCTCCTTCTTTGTCACCTTGTGTGTATAGTCAGGTGATTTGGGGTTCATCTATGTGCACCACAACCCACGATCCAATATGGAAAACCAGTCAAGGAATATATGTTCTTAAACATTGGAATGATCTCAGTAGCCTTCACTCCACTCCAAAACACACTCACACTGTAACATGAGTCTTGTTTACCAAAGCACCCTAAACCCTTGGAAAAGCAATAAATAAACTTCTCTTTATTTCTTTGCAACTTTCAAACATCAACTGGTAGTCCTAGTGATACCTTGTAGAACCTGTTGTCCCACCACTGCGAAGGATCCGCAAAATACTCCTCCCAATCATGAGCAATTGTCTGTGCTTCGCCTAATCCAAATGAAACGTACTTCACATATGTCAGTCACATTCTTCCTAAGAGGCAAACAGCACCCACTTATTCCCATGAGAACGGCCATCTGATGCACACCTGAAGCACTGGTACTAAGAGACGGTCTCCAAACCGACGACGATGAACACCTAATTTCTCCGCTGCTTCTTCTTCCATGGGAGGCTGATCCCAACAGTAAAGAAGGGTGTATAAGCCACGGAGAGTTCAAGAGTGTGATCACACAGGTATCCTGGTCACACAAATCTCGGACAGTGCGTCAAAAAAAAAATACACTTGGTAGCACTTTGAACATAAGATACTCATCGGCACTAATATGAAATGTTTAAAAAAATCATTAAATAATCAACGAAGTCCACAGCACGTCCAGTCAGGTTGGGGGAAGCGAGGCACCATATATACTTATCAAATATACTTCTGGCGAGCAAACCAAATATGTTGGACACATATGCTGCTAACACGACCACAATGTTTCAGTTGACACAAGTCACGAGCCATCCAAACACTTCTGTAGAACAGGTGCATGACCATAAGTCAACAATCACTCACCTGCGCACCAGCGCCGAGCACCAAAAAGCTTCTCGTTTGCTGCCTATGATGCAATAAAAGGTGCATAAATGCGGTCATTTTGTGGCTCGGTGTCTATAAACTTCTAAGGATTCTTTTGCGACAAGAGTAACACCACGGACATAAATCTTATCCAGAGAAAGGATATAAATGAATCTCCTCAAGAATTAGTCCCCTTTCAAGTGTATGTCCTCTGTCAGCAGAAAAGAGCTCCTTCTCCAAATGCATGCAGTGTCTTAAAGCTTGACTTAAAGTCGAGAAAGTGGTATATAAGTGTCAACCTGCTCCTTTCTGAGTGCGTTTTCTTCTCCGAATTGATAAACCCTCAAGCAGAAAGAGAAACATTCCAATTTGGTTCATCTCAAACGAAGGTCAGTAAACACAACAAGCTTCAAAACTCAGCTTCGGCAGACACAAAGTATCATGCATGACTGTCAATATCTTCAGGTCTGTTCAACTGCGTCCGTTCCTTTTCTGTTCAGCTGTGCTCCTTCTTTGCCTTCAGCATGAATGACTTCCAATGTATGCCGCTTCCGAATTGTTGACTAGACGTTCCCTTCAGTTCACGCACAAAGTTTCATGTCTGAATCCATCTCTTCAAATCTTCCACTCGGCGTCAACTGTGTACGATCTCTTCTTTGAACCCCCCTCCAATTGCTAAGCCCTCGGTGTTCTGAGAGAAAAACACACCCAACAGTTCTCTGCATCAACCACCACCGATGTGTACAGTTTTAATGCTAAGCTTCAGTCATAACAAAAAAGCACATAGCATACGGCCTTCAGCTCCCTCTCAACTGTGTCTTTTGGGTCCTGCACACTGCTCAACCCCGGCCTCTCAGGCCTCCAAGCAGGGAGGAAGAAATAACAGCAGCTCGACACCAGCATGAATAACCTCTACTGTATTCAGATTCCGAAAACTTAACTGGCACTTAGTCCGGAGAAAGTTTCAAATGTGACAGTACATAAGATTCTCCAACTCTTTACACTCCTCTATAAGCAGCAAGAACGCTACAACAAATACTGAAACTTTGTACAGATACAAAATTCTACTGAAATTGCAGAGCAAGAAACCTAAACCTAGGAATTGCGTCTGCTCTACCCTACCAAATTGTCAGGCCCTAACTACAGAGACGAAAACACCCTCAACATCGCGACATGCACAACGCCCGATACATGCAACAAGTTCCGTAACCTAACTTCGCTCTAACCTCAGCTTATCGTATATGAATCAATCTCAGCGAGTTCTTGAGCTACCTTTCAATTAACCTTTCAATGTGTGTCCTCAGCTCCAATTTGCTAAACCCTAACTCCAGTAAGAGAGGCTCCCTCCAAGCAGCAGCTGCATAGGAACAACAGCCCACGCAACCTTGACTTCAATCTGGACACCAAGTATCAAACAAGAATCGTTGAGTTTTTCAGCCACCTTCCAACTCTGCCCGTGCTTGCATCCGCACTGCTAAACCTTTGTCAAGCAATCTCCAACCAGGAAGAGAACGCACAACGCCCACAACTTACAACATATGCAAATAGCTTCAAACTCTTACTATGCCACAGAGAACGGATCAAATGTAGAATTGTGCTCTGAAATTTGCAAAGGTTTACCTGACAGTGGAGCCTCAACGTGCGGACAAATAAAATAATAAATCTGGTGCAGCAAGAGGATGTCGGCGAGGCAACACATGCGTCAGCATCCCGACCGCACCTCAGAACCCGATTTATATACTGGAGGTTGGAGTGATGCCCTTACAACGGTGTTTTAGGGTTTTGATCATCTTGTTCAGAGTCTACGTCCAATGCAGTTGTTGATGAAAGCTGATGAGACAATGTTTTAGAATCCAAGGATCTCTTGAGTGAAAATAGAATTGGAAATTGGAAATTCCACGATCTGGGGAATCCTGATCCCCTCTGAAAATGGTGTCTGTCCCGCTACAACTGCATGGTCCCTTGCTTGAAAATGTTTTCGAGAATCCCCTCGCTCCTCAATGCTCCGTTCTTCAATGCTCCTTCCCGAAGAGGTACAACACGTACCCTCAGTCAAGAGCACCCTCTTGCGGCCAAATTCATGACAGCTGAGAAATGAGATCTGATCGACCGAGCGGTACAAGACCACTTCCTCTTCAACAAAGCGAAGAAATTGGAGTCGAATTCAATGCAACAGATGCTCGATATCTGCCTCTGCTAATGTTTCTTCAAATGTGCCAAGACACAGTACTCTCAGACAGAATTCTTCGAACTACAGTAGCTCTCTCCCAGAATATCGAAGAGGACTCCGGGAATTCTGAAGATGGGAATGCCATGAAAGAAATCAGACACCACGACGAAGCAAGCTGAATTCTGAGCTACAAATTCTAAACCAGGGAATTCGTTTGTCTTTCTCGCCAGCGTCAGGCAAAACCCTCACCTAAACCCAAGGAAAATTTTGGCAGACAATCACAGTTTCGTGGGAAATTGGAAGGTAACAATGCCGGCTACTGTTGCAACCTAAGAGTATATTCTCTATACAATATGGCTAATGCACTTCCATGCTCTCAATTCCAAAAAATTATTTACATTTGGTGAAAACCAACCCATGACCTCAATTAGAAAAATACTTCCATGCTTTCAATTAGAAAAAAAATGCACAATACTTTCAAATTTGGTTTGCCATCCTAAAATTCGAAAATCAACAATTCATGGTTAGAGGTCTAAAGTTCGTATTGCTATAAAATATTGAAAATTTTAAAGTATTCCAATTGAAGTAGAAGTTGTACTTCATAAATTGGTTTCCTAGAGTTATATATAAGTGAAAAGCTTTGAATCATTCCATTTTGATCAATGAGCTTAAAATTATGAGAATTTTTTATTTGTGGGCAATTATAGATTCTCTACTCTAAAATAAACTTTGAAGTCTTTTATCATATTCAATTTTTAATATTTTTGGAAGAAGATAAATTCATAGATTATAGATTGTTTATTACAACATTGCAACCATTGGGATTGGCATTTTTCAATTCTATAATTAAATTCTTAACAATTTAGTATTTTGAATCATTCTCTACTATTATCTACATACTATTTTTTTCCTATATATTGTACAATTTCAAATGAATTGAAATTTGTCAAGTATGTGGCAACCTTGCCTTGAGGAATGAATCCAAAGGAGACCCACAAACATGGACATTTTTTCATAGAAAAGTGAGCTTATAAAGTGTAGCTGCCTGATTTTTCACAAGGCCAAAAAAATGATTTCAGTGAATTTGAATGCTCATATCTTGCAATCCACATATCATGGTGGAAATCAATGAAATTTTTAACGTATGTTTTCAAGTCAACATACTAGAAGATCCTATGGTTACATGTATCACAAAAAAAAAAAATTAAATTAAATTTGGTACTTGTACTAAAAATGATAGTTTCAAGTATCTTAAAAAAAAACATAGTCATGGAACTTTAGGGATTAAGTTGGAACTTTAGGGGTTTTAAGTTGGAACTTTAGAGGTTAAGTTGAAACTTAGCCAAGAATATGAGACTTTTGCAGATAGCACAAGCAAAAAATCCTCAAGCATATAGATCGAATGGTGAAGGAAGCAATAGAGACAATTGAAAACCAAAAAACATATTCATGAGGTAATATTGATCTAACAAAAACAAGGAAAGAGGAGTTACTTGTCAAAATTGATCTTACTATAAATTCTAGAACTTGGGATGATTTAAAAATTTGGACTATCACTATAAGGCACAATGTGGTCACAAGTCTATAAATCTGTGTATAGTTGTAGCATGGTAGTTTGCATACACATTACAACTACGTGTAGGCCAACAATACTTAACAATCTAACAATCTTTAACCCATAATACAATGCAAGGGCAAGGGTACCATTTCATAATCTAATTGTTGTGTTGCAAGTCTATATAATCTATTGATAAAGTAAGTAGAATAATGTTTCAAGGTCTATTCATTTCTAAAAGGCCTCTATTTTATAGGTGTTATTTTGTGGTATATACATTGGATAATTATGTCTAGATTGGGAATGAATTCACATTATCTTTTTCATGCCATTGCACCCTTCATCTTCAACATTCTTGTATGTTTTATTATTCTTGCTTATTTACATTATTCTAGAATTCATACTTGATTCTTCAATTCTTCAAGTGCCCTTGTGCTCCATTTATGGTTGAAGGAAGTAATCATGCTTTCCTCTCCTTTAATTTACTCACAAAATTCAAGCTTCAAAAAGAAAGAGTCTACACTAGCTTGGAATAGAATGGAAGATATCTTAGTCCTTATGTGATTTTCATTTGAAGATGTTTCTAATTATACTTGTACTTTGAAAGACCTGAATGATGGAATTAGATTACATTGATAATGTTGGATGCACCACTAGTTGTACTATGTACACCCTAGTGCTATGAAATTTCTTTATTTTAGGCAAAAATTATGTATAGGATGTTCATGTCACTTGTACCATAGTGGCTTGCAATAATTGCTATCACAATTGAACAACATTAGGAGGGAACTAATTCTCATCCCTTTGTGTAGTTTCAATTTCTATAATAAATAAAAGTATTCCCTACCAATAGAGACAGGAGGTTCCATTTTCTTCCAAACCACTTTGTACGTACATTACTCTCCTTTGACAAGATATTATCCTATTTCAAATTTCTATTTGATTTTGTGAATTGTGGATATCAACTACAATCATTTGTCACTACAAGAGGGAAGAGTGTTTCAAGTGAGTATTTGAATATAGTCCTAAACATATGATTGTGAATAATGATCTTCAAGGAGATTTTCAATAAAAATTTACAAGAAATACATGTGTTTCTAGTAAAATTTTGCTAAAAATCTCCATCAAGGTCATTACTTATACTCTTATGTCTAGGACGTTACTTAAAAACTCACTTAAAGTACCTCCTTTCTTTTGTAGTGTGTGAATCTTCTTTTATTAAAAATTGAGCCACATTCATGTTGAATTTTTTTATAAATGGTCTTGATTGAATGGTGTGGTTGAATTGGTTTCTCTGTGCATCAAAATATCTATCAATCCAAAGAACCCTTATAAAGCTGAGATTTGTTATCATTGTCCAAAATTAGTTAAATAAGGCATATAAGCCACTATACAACGTCAATGACCTTAGGTTAGCCTCAGAAGGACATGACCCTAATCTAAGCTACTTAGCCAAAATTTATGAGATTCATGGAAGAATAGGAATATGCTTTATTTCCATAGTTTTCTTAAAAGTCCTTTATAATTGAATAATTTAATTCTAAAAGTCTTTACTAGTTTAGACTTGTTGTAGAAAAAAAGAACATAGAAAATTTGGGAATAGTAAACAATCCATGTATGATGGTAGTACTAAATAAATGTTGATCATTTAGCATCTTATTTGGTAAACTTTTAAATATTCTACTTGTAGATCATTCAAGGATAGTAATGCTTAGATTTTAAGTAGAATGATGAAATTCTTGACCATGAAAGGGCATTGAGGATTAAAATATGTTGTTTGGATGATCAAACTTCTTTTTGCTTATTGAAGAATGGAAGATTTTTATCCAATTTTTATGTGCAACTTTATTGATGTTATGTCTATACCATTGAGTTAATTTTAGGTCATATTATTTGAATTTTTATTTTATATAGGTAGCTTATTAAAAAAAATAGTACACCTATATAATGTATTTTAATACTTTTAGATATATTTCCTTAAAAATTGATTTTTAATGTTTATTATTATTTCTTTTGCTTCTAAGAAGAAGAAACAAAGTAAGCATTTGCATGGGTAGTTTTCACTCTCCGTGGATTTTTTTTTAAATTCTAAAAACAAAATTTATTGTTAAAATTTCATCCAACTTGAAAATCTTGAAAAACTCCTAATGAATAATTTATTGAAGTTTGAAATTGAGGATCTATTACTATGACTTTATAATTATATAGAATGACATGAAACCTTGTTTTTATATTTGAATGTCCTACACTATAATGTAATTCTATTTTAGAATTTTTTTATCATATTTTTTATTTGATATAGATATCCTTTTTTTTCTTCAAAAAATCATAGCAATTTGAAATTGTCTCCCTCAAAATTGTAATTTTTATGACATTCAAGATATGCAATTTCATCTTTGGAGATTTAAAAAAAAACTCACTCATAAACGGCAAAGAAAAGGAAGATGTAGAATGGAAGATTTTGAAGTTTGACTATATAGTCATAAGCTCTATCCTTTAGGGGTTAATATCACCTAGCATCCAAGTATCTCAAATGAGTGTATAGAAGTTGATGGCAACTAACTCATTCCTTGTTGTTGTTTCAAGATTGAAACATCTAGATTCTTGATTGGAAGCAAATTAATGCCCAACAAACAATGCAAAGAAGTTATTTAAAAACATCAATGAACTAAATTGCTGATGCAATTCCCCAAAACTCAAGGCAATCAATTGCTAAGAATACAGTAATGTCCTTATATGAAGGGAAATCTTTAAGTTCAATTGTTGACAGTATGCCTCACATGAAGGTGCTATTATGCTAGAAAATTCAACATCAAATATCATCAAGGAACTTGTCTTCTTTAACAAAGGAAAGATTATACAACAATTAGTAGGTAGCCATGAAAGATACGTAGGAGTTACATTGTAGTTATACAATAGGGTAGGAATAACTGGAAGGATGTTCGAAGATTATCTTGGAAAGTTCCCAAGAACTTTCTAGTATAAACCACCCCAATATTTAGGCAAAGGAATGAAACCAAATAAGAGATCCAACATCAATCAATGAGAACAGACTTCATGAATAAATATGATGTGATCAACCCCTAAAGGACTATAAGACCACGATGTGGCTTCTACAATTACATTTGTAGAAAATTCAAAATGAATACCTCACTAATAATTTGTATACAACAAAAAGACCCTAGATGATTTTTTCCACTGAATCCATCTGAGTAATGTGATCAAGAAATGATCAAGTGTGTGATTTTTGGCAATTTTTTTGAGAAAAAAGAAGGCACTATGGATTGTCACTTGATATTTTCATATCTATTTTTCTACATGTCTCAAAATGATTTGAAAAAAAATTCCACATCAATATCATGATGATGTGTACTTGTGGGAAAAATTCAGAGTTTTGGGAGCACTTTTGAGCATTCCAATTCTAACATTCTGATTTCAATGTATGGACAAAGCATTGACTAACCAAACATCTTTCATCAATCTTGTTAACCATGGCATTTTCTCAAAAAATGTACAATTTTGTTGATCTTTTCTTTTTAGGAAAGCTACATAAGTCTTCTTTCATTTCAACAGTGACAATCATCAAAATTATTCCACACAAATGAAGAATTATGCTTGTTACAAAAACTAGTCATGAAAATAAGAGCTATGCTCAAACACTCCTGAGTCATTTGAAAATTAAGGTACGTTCGCACTTGCTGTTAATTAAAACTTTGGTGTCATTAAGGGGGGCTGGTTACACACAATGTCCCACTGGGCCTCTTTCGGGGGCAGGGCTGGGATGCGCGCAAATTGGGGGCTGCTCCACTGCCCTATAAAGACCCCTCAACCTGCTTTTCATTTTGCTTTAAAATCGATTTTTTCAACAAAGTAGAAGAGAAGGAATAAGTGAACAAGATGTTCAATAAGAAAACTGCAAAAATAATGTGGGGCTCATGCCACATATTTCTTGTGCCACATATTTCTTGTACCACATATTTCTTATGCCACATATTTCTTGTACCACATATTTCTTGTGCCACTATTTCAATGAATTCCTACAACCGATCTCAGATTATCGTAGGAGTGGAGGAAAAGTCTTTATACTAGTGGAGTAGTGGTAGGAGAAACAAACCGTGTGGGATACGTGAATGAGGACCAAAAAAAGCTCCTCCACTCATGGTTAAGTGGAAACCCAGGAATTGTGATAAATGTCAAATTTCAGACCTCATTTAGACATAGTAAACTATATTTATTCTAAAAATTTCAAACCAAGAAAAGTTGGAGAATCAAGTACACTTTTATCTCCAAAAATCCGAGATGAAAGTGAAGATGATAAAAATTGAAAGATCATACAAAAAGAACACTCTCAAGTAGTCTATAAAGTAAAAGAAGTGGAAGAAAAGTCCTACTCTACTATTAGTACAAGGAATTCAAATGTAATTCCTATTTGCCTTTATAACTACGTTTGACATTTGGACTCCTTATGATCATACACTTCTTTCTTCATTATTGTTTTTAGTTTAAACAATTTCTTTGCTTTACTTTTGGGATAAGACTAGAAAGACATTCTGCTACTAGGAATATTTGACTCACAATCACAGACTTTTTTAAAATTAGACTGTGTTTGTTCCCATTTACTAGAACATCGGTTTGAACTTCTATTGATCCCTAATTCATAACACCTCTTAGACAAACTTTCCCATTTCTGAGTAGATGTTTGATGCGCCACATGGCAGTTGGTACTATGAGGCCCACTAGTATCAAACTACTCCATGTAGGCCACACATAGAACTAACAACTCATCTATGCTCCAAGGTCCTTGGCTATAGATGCAACCAAGAGGCAGCCCTTGAACCTCCCCCTCCTACACCTCTACATCTTTAAGCTCAGAGTTCAAGTCAATTGTTTGAGCTCATGCCTTCACTGATGCACTCATAGGTGATTGTGAAGCTTGAGGATCCATTGATGACAAAAACTAAATGTATAAAACATACATACATAAACAAATACTTAAACTACAAAGATACAATAATGGAGATCCAAATAACAAATTCAATCAACATATAACAAATGACCTCTATATTCCTTCTCCTATTTGTTTTGTAGTTCAGTAGAAAAATAAAAAGTAAAAGATCATACAAAAAGAACACTCTAAAGCACTCTATAAAGTAAAAGAGTGGAAAAATAGTCCTACTCTATTATTAGTACAAGGAATTCAAATGTAATCCCTATTTGCCATTATAACTACATTTGACAATCAGGAAAGTGAGAGACTACCTATTTCCGACCACTTAACCTTGTAATGCTGCCACGGACACTAAGTGTTCGATGGATGATAAAAAATTCTCTTGTATAGGATAGAAGAGCAACTATTCATCTTCAGAGTTTTGTTGTATAAAGGGAACATCTTCTACAGTAGTTTGACTTCCAATCAATACTTTCCCATTTTTTTAATTGATTGATTTCCATGGTATTAAAAAATGATGATTTTTTTCAAGACCAACCCGTCTTTACAGGGTTAAGCAATTGAGCATATTGAGCATATTTGGAATGTGTCTACATTGAAGGAAAAACATTTCCATATGTACAAAAATAGATTTCAAAAGGATTTCATAATTTTTCACAATTTCATTTCCCAAAACAAAATTACCATGAATTTTCTAGGTGAAGATTAAGTTTGTCCCATAGTATAGATATAGATCATCCTATTTCTAACCAACGGCTAGTTGCAAAAACAAAAGTCCTTTGTTATTGTGATAGAAAATTGTAGTACCAATGACAAGAGTGCTTCATCACCAATTGTCACCAATAACTCGTAGTCTTGTTTACAATCATAATGGATCATAATGGAATGGAAATAGACCACCTTACACTTCCAAAATGGAAGGGATGATTATAAACGGGTCAACTCCCATAAAGCATGTCCACTTATCTTGAAAATCAAATGATTTGTTGAATCTTGAAAAACTTGCTTTGAAAAGCGGAGGGCATTTTGACAGGCTAGTCTTAAAAAGGTGACCAAGCTTTAAGAACAAAGCTCATTTTGCAAGCACATATTTGGCTTGAAAATAAGAACATTTGGTTGATTTTTTAGTTGATTCTTTATTGATGTCTTGGTTCCTTCATCATCCAATTCTTGATCTTTCTCTACCATGCTCGGTAGTGATGCTTTTAATGGGAGAACCATAATTAAGATAATCCTTAATCTTGCAAGGATGGGCACGTAACTACTAATTTCAAGCCTCATTGTCCATCATTTTGTTTGTTGTTATTTTACAACTAAGTGTGAATGAAAAATTTAATATTTATTTTCCAGAGGTAAAATCATATGTTCACTATAAGAGTATAAGTCATAAAATTTTCAAATTTTTTCAAATTATTGTAAAATTTTTAAAAAAAATTGAAGAAACTCATATCAAACACAAAATATACTCAAAAAATTTGAATTTTTACCAAAGATGTATAATGTAGTATATCACATTATGGTATAAACCAAAGTTATTATGTCACTTTAAAATGAAAAATCAACAAACCATAATTCTAGGCCCAAAGCTCATATTGCTATAAAATATTGAAATTTATAAATTTATAAAATTTCCTAATTGGTATAGAAACTAAACTTGAAAGGCATCATTTCATTAGTTCAACTCAAATTCAAAAAATATAATTTTTTTAGCTAAAATTCACTTTCAGAGTGAATAGCAAGAAGTGACCAAAATACATTACAAGGATGATCTACAAATCAAGTGTCTTCTTCTTTAGAAAACTCAATGATACCATAATGAGGGAATTTGTGCTACTATTCATTAAAAACAAACTCAAGAAGCTTCCCCCAAATAAAGAGGATGAAAAATATTTTTTCCCATCTTATAATCTTCAATGAAGAAATCCAAACCAACACATAGTGTCCAAAGCTAGATTACAGGGTTAACCCTTTAAGGTGTGCATATTCAAAAAATGGATACACCTTGGTCAACCATGATTGTAACTCTCAAAATATGTATTATCAATATGTGTTTTAAGCTAAAAAATGAAGCTTGACAAGTCTTAGATCTATCCCATTTTAAAATTTTGAAAAAATTGAAGAATTGAAAGAATGATTGTAATTGCAAGCTCCAAGTGTCAAAATCCATATTACACCATATTGTGTATTTTTCATTTGAATTTTCTTTGTTTAAAATATTTTTTCAAATTTGAATTGCAAAATTGTGTTTTTGTTATTAGCTTTAATTGTGGTAAAAATCTTAGATTATTTAAATATATATTATAATTGATATAATTTTATTTCTAAGTTTTATTTTTTAAAATTAATATTTCTTGATTATTCTAACAAAATTTATGAAAGAATTAGTTTTAATAGAAAATACAATTTTTCACATGTAAAAATATCAAGATTGTATAGATCGATTATATAATAGGATAAATTTAGCTTAATAGTGAAATTTGACTTGAAGGTCATTGCCAAGGAGGTTGGGTCTACAAAATATAAAACAACTAATTGAAAATTTTTTGCACTAATCTCTAGTGCTACTTATATCTCTTGGAATGATTTCAAATTAAATAGACAATTTTTGCTATATTTACATATTTATTAAACTTTTTATCACAAAAACTATAACTATGATAATTTTTCATGAAACAAAGTGAATTTTTTTTAAATGATTGACACTTCATAGTGTTATATAATAAAAAATATGAGATCAATGTTTGAACACAATTTGCAAAGGAAAATTTAGCTCAAATATGATGTTTGA
Source organism: Pseudoscleropodium purum (assembly GCA_963969395.1). NCBI lineage: Eukaryota > Viridiplantae > Streptophyta > Bryopsida > Hypnales > Brachytheciaceae > Pseudoscleropodium > Pseudoscleropodium purum. The sequence goes on along the minus strand of OZ017795.1, from coordinate 18,809,880 downwards.
CTATTTAGAGGTTAAAGAACCAAACGTTTTAAATTTTGTACTTTTATTTAGGGAATGAAGTTGGTTTCCAATTCAACATTTGAAAAAGATAATGGATGAAAGAATTCAAAGAATACTTCAATAGATTTCTTAATTAGTATCAAAAATTCTACAATTGTTTAGCACATCAATATTTTTTGCTAAATGTAGACATCAATGAGGTTGTAACCACTTTCAAGAGTGAAAGTTGAGAAGCATATCTTTCAATTTTTAAGAGGGCATCTACTTAGGATGGATTGTAGTTTATCTTAGTTTTAGAGACAATTTGAAAAGTTCATTGAACTTCAGATTTTTTCCATTCAAATCCAAAATTCATGGCCAACAAAATCTAAATTCAAACAATGACACATCAGATGCAAATAACTTGTAATAGCAATGCATAGGCATTTGCAATAATGGTAAACAACATCATTAGTAAATATAAATCCAAGTGGTAACACACAAGTTGTAAGGAATACAATTTGTCTGCCAACATTTGAGGTATGGAAATATAGCAATCTAATTTTCAACCTTTAGATTTTTTGAAATTCTAGGTATAGCGCCTTTCTTTCCCACCCTTGAAATCATTGATAGGTGTATCATTTGTCCTTTCACATTTGCGTCAAGCAAAGTGTTTTTCAATTTTAAAGTAATTCAAAAAAACTCCATAACTTTCACACTATAAATCAAAGTCCATGCACCTTACCTCACAAAGAGCTTTCCAAGAATTCCAAGAATGTGGGTGAGGGACTCTTAAATTCTTAGATCTCACCATATAAGCAAATAAACAAATCAAAATAAACATCCTAAATTATGGTATAGCTTTGTGGAAATGAAGAATGGATAGGTCATTTTTATAATGAAATCCATTGTCCATCATGAATCCTCAAAGGGTATAGAATAATTTGAAGATGAGAGCTTGACCACTCATTGTCGGAATTATATTCAAAGTGGAATTTCAAACCTCATTTCAATATAGTAGAAAAACTTTCTTCAAAAAAATTTGAACTAAGAAAAGTTAGTAATTAAAGCTAAATGTCAATTAAGATTTAGAACTTGCAATCAAAATTTATGGACATATCTAGTTTGAAAATATCAAAGAAAATGTCCCTTTCAACCCTTCTCTAAAACTTCTTTATAAATTTTGATTGGAAGCTTGAAATTTGAAAAGGACTTTTGAAGACAAAATTTAACTTCATCTACCAACTTTTTTTAGTTCAAAGTTTAAAAAAAAGTTACTCTACTATGCCTATATGATGTTTAAAATTCTACTTCAAACACAATTTTTTCTTTTGATTTAACTATGAGCGGTTGAGTTCCAACTAATTTTAATTTAAATACTCCACATGAGTTGTTTTACCTCTTGTCACCCTATATGTATATAAAGAGATTGTCTTCTCAATTATAGACACAAAAAAACTGAATGGTTTTTGAAGCATTGTAAGATAGTTCATGAATTCATGAGTTCAATGCCACACATTTCAACGTTGAATTTAAAAGCATTGAAGTGTATTTTTATACAATAACTAATCCCTAAAGGTCAAAACTGCAATTTGTGACAACATAGCAATTTTGGGCAACTCCCTACAAATGGAATTTTTTTTTTCTTTGAAATTTTCACACAACATGTACTTGAGGAGTAGCTTTAAGGCCCAATAATTTTCTTAAGTTTTGACTACATGGTTAAAAATTTATTGCATGATATAGAATTTTCAATGTCCAACAACCAACCCAAAAATTTCTTAACCACCACTAAGCGCTCGAGCGACCATTTTTTGGTCACTGCCCAACTTTGGATATAATTTTCAGGCACAAAAAAACATTTTTCAATTTTTTTTTTGATAAGAGATTGGGTTGTCTTTTAGCATTTATATTCAAAACTAAGATTGCTATGGTCAATCAAAAATTATTAGAGAAATAGCACAAAGAGAATAGATTTGCCTAGTCTTAAAAAAACTTATTATTGCGGGAAAGTGTTGGTTTTTTATTACTAGATCTTATGCATTTTTTTACAAATCAATAGAAACCGGTACCACAATTTTGGCCAATCAAGAAAAAATTCAAATGCTATAGAGAGAAATTGTATTTTTGGTAAATTTTTGAAGTTATATCTTCAAAATTCATTTGAAGGGAATTTAAAAGTATTCTTATAATTTCAACTATACAGATACTTTCTACTTTTTATACTTCACATGATTTTTGTTGATACAAACTTCAAAAAAGTTATAGAACTTGTATTTTATAACACATTTGTGTTTTGTCCAAATTCCTTGGGCTTGTAGGGGTTAAAATATCACTTTCTTCAAAAATAAAAATTTGAAATTAATATTTTTAAGATTTACACATACGTAGAAAGCTTTGAATCATTCTCTTTTGATTTATTAGATGAAAGTTATGAGGTGTTCTAGTTTGCAAGCAATTATGGATTCCCTACTCTAAAATAAACTTTGGAGTCCTTTATTTAACTCAATCTTCAACATTTTTTGAAAAAAATAAAAGCATATAATGTAGATTGTTTATTATTAGATTACAACCTCTGAAATTGACATTTTTCAATTCCATAATTAAATTCTTAACAATTTAGTGTCTTGAATCATTTTTTATTTTTTTCTACTTACTATTTTTTCCTATATGTTGTGCAATTCCAAATGATCTAAAAATTTTCAAGCATCTAGGTATGTAGGTATGTAGCCAACTTATCTAGAAAAAAATCCAAAGAAGCACCATCATTTTTGACATTTTTTCAGAGAAAAGTGACCTTGTGAAGTGCAGCTACCTGGTTTTCAGCAAGGCTTATAAAAGGATTTTTATCAATTCAAATGCTAACATCTTGCAATCTACATGGTAAAAAATTTTGAAATTTTTTCTGCATCTTCTCAAACTAGCTTACTACAAGATCATATGGTTACATGTGTTTAAAAATATTCTTTTCTAACTTGGTACTTGTATTAGAAATGGTAGTTTTGGAGTGTTGTTAGTGAAAGCATAGTCTCTGATTTTTTAGGGATGAAATATTCATCATTGTAGTGCACAAGCTGTACTAACCAATCTCTTATAGAATGTCACATGTCTCATAATTACTAATGGGTGTGGAATATTTTAATAGCTAATTGCTACTAAATATTAAGGTACCATTTTGAAACACACAATTTTGATTAGAGTAGGCTCGGTCCAAAATTTCAAAAGTGTGTCAAATTTCTACCCTTCATGGTTACCCTACCTGAAGGTCAGATTTAGCACAAATTAAGTCTTTCTTATTTTAAAATAAGTCTTTCTTATATTCATAAAAGTGCCACATGTCATCTTGTGAATGGTGTTAGGTGATGTGGATCCCTGAGAATCTGACGTGGAAAATCAATCTGACCCTCACGCACGGTACAACAGACTCTTCGATTCCCTGGATTTTTTGAGACTCTCTTTTCGAGACCGTGCCGGGATTTTCGATTGATGCCGAGCTCGTACGTTCGCCGACACCCGTCCCCACCCATAAACCCGGGCCACGTCACCGGCTTGTGGAAGATTCCTGGTGAGGGTCCAGAGGGTCCTTCGGTCAAGCACGACAAGCAGTAGCAGGGACTCTCCGCGGTTGAGTGACGGAACTCAATGACCGTCGAATAAACACGAAAGGCGACGACCAGCTGTTGGCAGTCCACATTGGGGTTGTACTGCTCACTCGGAGAGAGTTGAACGAGTATCTCTCGTGCTGATCTTGCAATTATCTTCCCTTGTTATAAGCGTAGTTCTGAATCTCTGAAACGCTTCATTTGGCAATCCATGTGCATGAACGTCCCCACAACACATTCTGGTTCAATTTGAAACTTAGATTCGTCGACAGGCTCGATTTCTGCTGTGTGGGCGGGCCGGCGGTTCTTCATTCAAGGCTTTGAGAGTGTTTTGTGGGTTAGTATTAGAGAATTCAGGTACGTTGCAACTTGCGTTCAATGCACGTTGCAATTTGTGTGTAATTTGGGCAGGATGAATCAGTGGGTGGCGCTTCTACTGATCCTTATCGCAGGATGCCAGAGTGGAGTAGCCGTGAATGTTCTGGTGGGCACGAGACCGAATCTCGTAATGGAACCCAATCAGTATCTCAATCAATCTGGGTACTACTTACTCATGCAGCCCGATTGCAACCTCGTCCTTTATAATTCCAGCCTCCAGCCCGTCCTGGACACGAATTCGAAGCGATCGAACCCGAATTTGCTGAATTGCAGCCTCGTCATGCAAGACGATGGAAACCTCGTCATCTACACTTACACAGGTTCCAGCTGGGAGACTCGAAACACTACGAATACGCTACCCATATGGGCACAGAACTACTACTCGCCGGATGGCAACCAGTCGTCTCTTCTTCTAGGAGGCAATGGCAACCTGGAGTATTACACCACCAACAGCACACTTCGTCCAGACTCGACCTTTAACGGACACGCGAGCGCAGGAACGAATTATCCGGAATTCAATCCGAATTCAAGAGTTTACACGGCATGGACGCCGAACGCTTCCCTGAACGACTTTCCCTACATGCCGGCAGGGTACTTTCTAGATGCCGGCAAGAGATTGCTAGCGAAGAGCGAAATTTTTTCACTGGCGCTTGGGAATGACTGCAACCTGGAATCTAAACAAGTGAAATACGACGGCGGAGTGAAGGTACGGGAATCATGCAATTTCAGTTGAATTCGCAAGCTTCCGAGTGACAAAAATGAAATCTTTGCACCAGCAGCGTTAGATGTGTTTCCTTTCGTAACTACAACAGGTTCTGATTTTAGATGTAAGTTCAAAACTTTGCCATTTCAACTGAAAATTGGTGGAAATTTCCTTAGGTGCTCTGGAACTCCAGTACGGGAAGCACCGAAAATCGTTCCTGTAGCCTGTCGGTGAATCTGGATGGCAGACTTGTTCTTTCCAATCAGACTGGTTTCGTGTACTGGAACAGCAGCGAAGTGGGTAGCACCAGCGTCAGTTGGATCCTGAAGTTGGATCCCGACGACGGCACTTTGAGAGTCAGTGACATTACCAACACTAACAACGTCCTCTGGACGAACGTGAACGTCTCGCTACTTCCCGACAACACAGTTCCAAGCTCGTCGAAGCAGTCTGTTGTATGGATCGTGGTTGGTGTGCTCGGTGGAGTGCTCGTTTTGACCATGGTCGCTTTAGGGTTGTATTTCTACGCCCGACACAGTGAGTCTTTGATCTCTCACCTGTAAGCTAGCTGCCATTTTTTCGATTTCTTGTAACAAGAGTTGCAAGCAGACCAGGACGATCTGTTGTAACTTAAGTACTGATGTTTGTGTATGTTCTCTTGGGTGGTGCGTTTAGGGTATCTTGACCCTGCGGAGAAGGCGTTTCAATTAAAATTACGCGCCACCGGTGGAAACTCCCAAGCGTATTCCGAGACGAAGATCAAACAAGCGACGAAGAATTACGAAAACGTGATCGGACGCGGAGGTTTTGGAGACGTGTACTACGGCAAGTTGTCTGATGGCCAAGAGGTGGCGGCGAAAGTGTTGTCCGCGCAGTCGCATCAAAGCAAGCAGGAGTTTTTCAATGAGGTCAGTGCTGTACTCTTCTCTCTCCAATTCTGATTACAACACTCACTCCCCAAATTTTCCTTTCACTATTGAATCCTTGTGGAGGTCATTTTTACTCAAACTTAGAGCCCAGTTGTGGAGAAAGTACATCCTTCGCCGGTTACACAACGCAGCATGTAGTATTTCCTCAATCAATCTCCAGATTTGAGTTACTGGATACAAAACCCTAGTGAATGTTGCGAATTGTGACTAGTGAAATATTATTGTAGCATGGATTCTGAGATAGCGGGGCGCGATGAGTGTGCAGATTGAGCTTCTATCCAAGGTGCATCACAAGTACCTGGTGTCTCTGCTAGGGTACAGCTGCACACGCAGACATTCGATCTTGATCTACGAGTACATGGGTGGAGGAGACCTTCGCCATCGTCTGCAAGGTTTGTAGGACTGAACTCTAAGCCCACGGATTACCAAAATTTGAATTGCAGTAGCACCTCCATCGTCGAATTAATTACTCGAGAGACTGATCATGCAGCTGGTGGAAGTGCACGAGAGACCGGTGCTGCGAATCCCTTGAGCTGGCAACAGAGAACGAGTGTCATCCTTCAAGTTGCAGAAGGTAGCTAAACTTTCCTTTTGAACTAGGTTATGTGAAAGTAGAGCTTCATGTTGAGTTTGAGAGTGGTGACGGAGTGAAGAGGGATGATACTTCCATAACAGTGTTGTAATAGACATAAGCTGCACGTTAGGATCATGTTCAATCATGCTCTATCAAGGGTCTAAAATCTACACCATAAAAACTAAAGAAGAAAAGGCATATGCGATACAATTATGTCCTTCATGAATATCCAATACTTGGTTAGCACCTCTGCAGAAATAAGCCCCATTGAAGACATGTTCAGACAGCTTGGTATTCTGTGGACGTTCTGGTGTGTTGTTGTCTAGCTAATGCAACCTGTGGTCAATTTGGTGCACGCAGGGTTGGAGTATTTGCATGATAAATGCTCCCCGCCAGTGATCCATCGAGACATCAAAAGCACCAACATCTTACTCACCAACAAGTTGATGGCTAAGGTGGCGGACTTTGGACTGTCGAAACTGAAAACCATTGGGCAGGAAGAAGCCACCCATATTTCCACAGTCGTCAAAGGGACTCCAGGATATCTTGACCCAGAGTAAGACGCTTTTCTTCTTTGCTCGTCTCTATGCCACAGTTTGTTTTTTGGTGGATTTTGAGGTTGCAAGCACGACGACGTCAAGGAACCTCGTGTCCGATTATTTGACGGATTTCAGTTTGCCAAAATGAGATCCAAGCGCTAAAAATTACCACTGTAACAACATAGAGGACAGAAAGTGTCTAATAAATGATTTTTAGCATTTCTGATAACCCTAAACGGGTTAAGACTTTCAATTGCAATCGTGGGTTTAACTTTACCCAACTCAACCCTCACGGCACATAGATCTGAGATTTCAAAATGATAACCCTAAACCAGACCAGTTCCAGATTTGCAGCGTCTTCAATTGAACGAACTTAAACCAGAGGATCCTAGTAGAGAGCCCCGTTCTAAATGGGTCAATGTTGTGAAATTTCGCCGTTGTAACAAACATGACTATGGGGTGTAAACCTAAGATTGGTACGCTGATATTGCGATACTGTGTTATTTCCAATTGGGTTGCAGGTATCACGAAACGGGGCAGCTGACGGAAAAGAGTGATGTGTATGCGTTTGGAGTTGTGCTGATGGAGATCCTCACCGGACGGCATCCTATGCACATTGCTCAAAGGGTAAGCTATCGTGGGCCGGACTTGAACGATTGCTTTTATGAAATGGTGAGGTGCAGCCGGTGTGAAGTTGCATTCGACGTGTCGGCAGACTTCTCTAATGTCCAAAATACATGTGGTTCTATGGAGTTTTGTAACATTGCGACGGTACAGTGTTTCACGTAGATTGGATATGACAGTAAAATCTCTCTATTGAACACACTGTAATTTCACATTTCTTGGATATCCTTAGAATCTGTCAAGCTGTATGCACTTTGAATCGGACAACTTCCACATATCCAGTTCTGAAATGCATGAGAATGTCGATAGAAGCCCGTTTGTGCCTCCGAGGCAGTGTCGTTAGAGAAGGTTGAGTGTTCTTAGGATTGCAAGGATTCCGGATTGTAGTGTGAATTCCTTTCTTTTAATTGCCAAACTCCTTACTACGACATTTACACCTAAGAAATAACAGAGAGGTTCAATTAGATTACATGGGGAGTGCACGTTTGGTGAGAGAACAGAGGATGCGATGTTAGAGAAGGTGGCAATCAGGCCGGTGAAGTTGACAGAGGTTCTAACTGTATCTTCTACTTGGTGATTTGCAGGTAGGCGAGGCTTGGAGGCAGGAGAGGTTTGATAATTTGGCTGACCCCAATTTAGGAGACGATTTTGACAGACAACAGCTTGTGAGTCTGGTGGAGCTCGCTTTGTGGTGTGTGCGACGAAGCAACATGGAGAGGCCCTTCATGCGTCAGATTGTGAGAAGGCTCCATGACATAGGATTAGCTTCCTCGGAGCCACATCAACCTGAGATTGCGTTAGGTGAAGAAGAAGCTACTCAAAGGAATGCCACGGACGTTGAACTGCTGATATTGGATTCAGAAACAATTCCTTTGAGTGAATCAAACTCTTCCAGTGCTATGAGCTTTGAACCTTCGGGCGGTCATCCAGTTCACCAGCTTGGTAGATAATGCAATTACGCCATCACACAGGGTTGCTACTGTAATGTGTGAGAACGGCCTAGGAATCAAAATCAGAAAAATTTGGAACTACGGACCTATGACTACGGAATGATTAGTTTAGGGTATCATTCGATGAAAGAACCCCTATCTCCTCGAAATTTTGGGCTTGAAATCTCTGCAAAGAGGAGAGCCGGGAACGGCAACAGCGTTTCAGAAATCAAATGGGTATTGATGGCGGTGCGATTATTGGGTTTATCATGGTCCGAACCTGACGAATGTGTCGGCTTTCGGCACCGAGAGGCTAAATCCAGCACCCCAGGACACACGGTAGTTGTGCAACGGCAGCTCCCAAAAGAAGTGGTCATCGAAGACAAGATTTTTTTATGTTCCGCCACTCTGGTCGAGGATCGAGGTTGTAGATTAGAGGATCACACTTAACAATTCAAGGTGTTTTGAGTATGTAAAGGATCAGATCAGGTGTGCCTGCTAGAATCAATCCTCTCGACTTACATTGTCTGGCTTAACGGTTCAGAGTAAAGGGAGTAGAATTTAGTGCAACTGAGCTCCAGGGCTTGTGTGTACATGGCCGTTGCTCAACACTCATGTAAACTAAGGTAGACCAGGCCATTGAGGTCAGAAGACTCTTTGGTGGACATTGGACACTCAGGAAATGATCTCATTATGAATTTTTTCAATAAATGAGATTTGGACTACAATCAGTGTCTTACTTGATAGTAATGGAGTGATTCAGTTACTGACCTCATTATAGCATCTCCACTTTTTCTTGCCAAAGTTTTTTTTTTTTCATTTTTTATGAAGTGCCAAACTATTGATATTAAATGTTATAGTGGTGCTTGGAATTTCAACACTCATCCACATATTAGATAGAAAATACCACATTAGCACATATCACATATCCATAATTTTGTTTTCATTCATGTTTTGGTGATTTCATCCAATAAACTTTTATAATTTGAAGGATTTGGGCAATTTCATCCAAAATTTTACTATTTATGTTCTAAGGGCTTGGAGCAAGGTCAATTCTTTTGGTGCAATTTGACAAAAAATTGCCAAAAAAAAAGACATTGCTACTCGTGCAACTTGGTTGGGGTAGGATTGGCAAGGGCCGGGAGATATATGAGTCCCCATTGAAGCATAGAGCACACATTTCCAAGCACCGAGCATGCCTAACTTTGCCTCAGCTTGGCATACATAGGGTATTTTTGAGCGAGCCCAACATCAATGCAACTATGGCAATATTTAGATGGTTGATTCTAGCATATGCTTCAAAGTCATCAACATGGAGGTAATGGGGAAAGAAGGAGGCAACACTTTTCAATGCAGTGAGGAGAAGAAGAGGTTGGCTAACGGTGGGAAGACCAAGAGGCGCAATGCTGGCCAAGCTAGATTTCTCATGGGGATTTCACCGCCCCATGGTGGCAACGCTCTTAGGAACTTCTAGCTTTTCATTGTGATTTCATTACATTGTGGGCAGTGATTTTTTTAGGCCTTCCATGTTAGAATTATTGAAATTGTTTTAGGTGTATAAGATGAGTACTAAGCTTATAGATACAAGTTTCGTTGGTTTAGGGTACTTTAGAGACTTTTGGGGACCATGATGAGCACTAAACTTACAGATACAAGTTTTGTTGGTTTAGGGTACTCTAGAGACTTTTGGGGCCCATGATGAGCTAAACACTTTAAGAATTCATAGCATATTCATAGTTTGTCAAAAAAACATAATTTCAATTGCTCTTGTTGCTTCTCATACTTGTCTTTATACACAAAGAAATTTTATAAATTCCCACAATGAGGACAAACTCCTAATTCTAACCTCAATGGACTATTTTACCTTGCTAGTAGTGAAATGATCCTAGGGCTAAAAAGACTCTTCACAATGCACTACTACACTCTTACAACATCAATTGGGGTCATATTAATTACCAAATTCAATGTGGTAACAAGGATGATGTAGGATTTTTCAAATTGTGTCTTTCTAAAAACAAAGAGCCTGAATACCATACATAAAGGTCTTAGGTGACGAAATTGAATTTCCATGTCAAATTCTCTAGGGTCCACATTACGTCATACCATTCACAAGATGACATGTGGCACTTTTTTTACAAGAATGATTTAAATTATGTTGAATTTGACCATTACAGAGGAAAAAATGAATTTGTAGCTTGATATAATGTGATTGATTTGGTCACAATAATGATGACATCATTCTCTAAGAATTCAAATGTTACTTGAACCATTCAATTCCAAATAATAATGAAGTGAAAGTTATGAGCAATTTTACTTTACACTATAAAAAAAACCTTGTTTTAGGTGATGGATTGGCACGAAAAGGAACAAATTTTAGGTGACATCCAAGGTGACATTAATAAAAACAACCCATGTTTTTATGTCAACAATGATGTCCATTGATGTTATTTTGAACATCATTGTTGACATAAAAACAAGGGTTTTTTTTTTCAATGTCACCTAAAATCCATTCCTTTTGACATCAATAAACTTTGGTTTATTATAGTGTTAAGGGTGATGAAGTTAGAAAAAATGTATAAAGTTGTTTTTTGAACTCAATTTTGAAAATTTACAAAGGAAAGCAAAAATAATGATTGCCTATTGTTTATTTGAACATTCTTACCATTGGAATTAATAATTCACAATTTCTTGTAAAAATTATGAGCGTTTTGGTTTTTCCTTATCTAGTGCTACCTTATTATTTTCTTAAAGATAACTTTGAAAGGTTTTTTTAGTTAAATTTGATTAAATGTATTTTCAGCCCATTTTCCAACTAATTGGCTAAAATTCAAAAGTTATAGGACATACACATTTTTTTCTAAAAAAATTGAAAGATAAAACTTCACTTTTGAGGAAGGGTTAGAAAAAACTACTTTTGGAAGATTAGGCACATTGAACTTATAATAGATGTGGATTTTTACTCTAAAATTTTGGTAGGAAGTACTTGAACAAGTTAACTAAAAGATTCTACACTTGCGTTTGTTAGAGGATAAATATTGATGGAGAATTTAGCCTTGTTTTGTATACATGAGTAATTTGAAGTAATTTTGGCCCTTATAATCGTGCAATATTGTAGGCGTCAATTTGTCCTAACAATGCATGAAACACTAATTTATCAAAGCCACACTCTTTTGAATTAGGACAAGATGAAATGATATTGTATTAAATGTATTTCCTACAAAATTAAATATTGTGGTGACACTAATATTTTAAGTGACATTATCCCTTCTCTCACAACCTCTCACAATTAGGAGCAAGTAGTGTACCTTTGTGATAGGATCATGTTCTATTATATTGAATATAGTCATTAGGTTGCCCTTTTAATTAGATTGCTCAATTTAACCTACTAGTTTATGATGAAAAATTAGATTCCAAAATCTATAATATGAGCATATAATAGAATTTCAAAAAATGTTGTATCCATCATTCTTTTGATTGCATGAATCCTAGTATAAAATGTTGAGAAAATAATGTGGAACTATTCAATGAAAGCATTTGGTATAGGGATAATTTTAAAAGCGGACACATAGAACACTAGTCTAATTGGGCCCCTCCAATATCTTAGGGATCCTCATATAATTGATGCAAGCCTTCTCAAAGGCAAGTGTAGGGTTTGAAGGTAAATTTTTAAGAGTCAATCAAAGGATCTTGAATGAACAAACTTTCATTTACATTGATTATATTTATAGCATTCTTTAGGAATTGGAATTTCTTTCTCTAAAGCAACTTTGAATAATGATATATTTGTATGTTTAAACTCTTCCACATGTATACATATCCATTGATTAGGCACAAAAGTCACAAATAATGTTCAAGAAAAAATAGTAGCTAATTCAAAATTAACCAATGGAATTGGGAAAATTCCTAGTTGCAATTTGAAAATATCTATAAATTCCTTGTGAAAAAATTTGTAAATTTTCTATTAAGAATAGACAATAGAAAATTAAGTAGACTTAATATTTGAAAAAACAATTCAATGTGAAAATTAAAGAAAAATAGCCCAAAAAATAGCTAGTAAAACTCAAAAATGTCCTAAACACTCGTCACAAGCCCCCTACAAACCACTTCCACAAAGCAATGTTTTTTTAATGCACAATTTTTCACCATCTAGATACATCCAAAAGACAATGAGGCTACTATTTGTGAACATAATTTCTATTTTTTTTTGGTAAAAACAATCAAATTACTACTATTCTTTTTAAGACTAATAGTTAAATAGTTAAATTAGGTTGCCCCTCACTAATTTCTTGACATTTTATACTACATAAATATTTATTGCTATTGTACAAGGATAAAGTAATTTTCGTCAATTCAAAACCATGTGTATGGTATGGATTGGTGCACCAGTTTAGAGAGTTGTATACACCTTCATGTAGACAAGCGGTGAGTTCAAAGAAAACTTCTTTGGATAAGTGCCAACCTACTTATTACAGCAATGTAATTTCACTATTCTATGTAGTTTTGATATAGATATGACCAACTATCACCCAAGGAACACATAAGTGTTAATTATAGTGGATGAGGCCCCATACCGAAGGCCTTGCAAATTGTGTGGGCTTTATCACAAAAGTGAAGGCCGGTTCCTAAGCTTGAGGGACTTGGCCCTCACTATCCTCTCAAAAGATGGCTCCCCCATGGTTTGCATTAGTTGCCCCCCCCCCCCCCTTCAAAAAATTTACAATATGTTAATTATTATTTTTTTAAATGCTTACCCTCACAATTGCTGTTGATTTCTCAAAAAATCACAAGCTGTTGATCTAGTAAGATTTAATTTGAGCCATCCAAATCTGAAATATGAAATGAATATCAGATACATATATTGTACCAGATATAGATAAATATTGAATACAGGTACTAGATACAAATACAATATTAGATATGGACATGGAATGCATATTGAAAATAGGTACCGGATACACATACAGTATTGGATATGGATATGGGAGGAATTATTCCATATTGATTGTCATTATATTGGTTTTTGAAAATTACGAGAGGAGGGAGGGGGGAAGGGGGGTTGGAAATGAAAATTTTAAAATCTTTAAAACCCAAAAATGAGCATTGTGAGTCACTTTTGGGTGGATAGTTGGTACCTCTCTTCACTATCCACTCATCCTATGAGGCTTGAGAGAAGGGACTTCCCACCATATTAACCCTATAGCATTATTGCGGACACTAAGCGTTTGATGAATGACTTCACTTGGCATTGTAGGATGGAAATAAATTTTTTTTTGTACAATTTATTTTTATGGAGGGTACTTGAGTACATTTTTAGTGAATATTATTGCAAAGTTCATCATCACTATCTTATTGACTTTTTTAAAGAAGATACTAAATCCACGAATCACCCTTGTAGTGTATTTTGGCCATTTCTTGCTCTTTTCTCTTGATGCAAATTTGAGCCATAAATAAAATGTTTTTTGAATTTGAGTTCAACTGATGAAATGAAGCTTATAAAGTTTAGATTTTACTCCAATTATAAATTTTGAAAAGTTTCTACATTTCTATATTTCATAGCAATATGAACTTGGTACCTATAACTATTGTTTGTTGATTTTCTAATTTTAAAGTGGCAGGGTGATTTCGGCTTATACTATGATGTTTTACACTATGATATACATTTATAGGAAAAAATTTATATTTTTTGAGTATTTTTTGTATTTGATTTGAATTTTGTTCATTTTTTTCTTAAGAAATTCATAATAATTTCAAATTTTTTCAAAAGAATTTGAAAATTTTCCAACTTGTAGTATACACATGATTTCATCTTTGAAAAATCAATTAAATTTTTTTCATTTATACCTAGTTGTAGAATGGCAATAAACAAAGCAATGACAATTCATGCTTGAAAGGAGTGGTAATAGCCCTGTCTTTATAGGATTAAACATTGAGTGGGCTACCACTTCTTGTCCTAGATTCTTCTTGCCCCTAATATTAAGTAATTGTAGAATATAATTGGCATGAATTTTTTGAAGGCATACACCATGAAGTGTCTAGTGGATATTGCACCTTCCCCATGAAATGAAACTTCTATGAAGAGTGTGAAGGTACGGAGTGAAAAAGGAGTCCATAGGAGCTTTGTTTTCATGAAGGAGGTGTACCCTACTTTTTGTATCATCTAGAGAATGAAAATGGAGGGTGGAACAACAACCAAGGTGAAATCAATGGATAGAGTGATAGCAAGAACCACAGTGCTAGAAACTTTTGCACACAGAAACTTCTTCACCTCCATTCTTCACCTCCAGAGGCAAAGAAATCCCAAAAAACTTCTCAATCTCCAAAGAATTGTCCCTCTACTATTTAAAGAGAGAATGCCACATCCTCATTCTTTAAACATTGAGAATGGGGAGAAGATTGAAGATTTAACAACCCCTTACTTCTTTTAAATGTTTTTTAAACCCCCAATTCAATTCCCCATGCTCACATTGTTCTTGATGAGGATGCCCAAGGTGTTTAAGTCCCGTAACAAGCCCGGTTTGCCTTGGGTGTTGTGTCGTGTCAGTCCATGTGTCGGCCCTTGAAGGTCATATGTTTCAAAATTTTAAATTATTTTTAAGAAAAATCTGCCCCCCACGAAGGAAATGCCGTAGTAACGTACAGAAAAAACATTCCCTTAGGCGGGTATTCATTGGAGGAATGGAGGCGGGAGTAGTTCAGTTGGCGGAGGAATAGGCTACAGGAAAACACGCTTCCTGACTGCAGGGAGGGCCGGGCCCAACCCAACCCAACCACTAAGCTTAACTTAACTTAAACTTAACTTAACCTGAGCTTAACTTAACCCGAGTCCCCAATTCAGCAAACAAACAAATCCACCTTGGCGATATGATTCCCTCGGGGACCCATGATCGGCGCCCTATCGAGGACGTCTCGGACAGACCGCCCCTGCATGGCCCTAGATGCGGGGGTTAACTGAAGTTAGGGGTGGGGTAACTTATTAACCTGGGTTAAGGGGGGTTCAGGCCTACTGGGTCAGCTCGAAATTACCGACCCCTTCTTTGCAATGAACTTTGGGGGGCCGATTTTGATCTATTTTTAAATCAGGTCTTAAAATTACTTTACTTTACCCCTGTGTGCTCAAGCCTTTCCCAAGTGTATTTTGGGTATGAAAAAGTACATGGACTTATAGTTATACCCAATGAAGCAATTTTTTTTATTTTTTTATTTTTTTCAAAATCTTACCACATGGATGTTTAACCCTTAAAAGACAAGTTGGTCACCGTTGTTTTGGTATTGTGTGAATTGTTGGTTTAAGAAAAAGTGCAAAAGCATTCATTGGAATCAAACTATTGTAGATGACCTTCCCTTTTCACACAAAATTTAAAAGATGAATCGTTGCACTTCTATCATGCATAGAGAGATTCTTTGTCATTCATCAACTGGAAATTGTCCTTGGCTTGGTTTATGGGTTAAATAGAGCTTGTTTATGAGAGTGCATGTCAAGTTTGAGTGTGAAATTGCATAGGAGTTGTGAGATTATTACGAGAGGAATGCATGTATCCTATTTTTAGTATATGGTTCCTACCCAAAATGTTTGAGAAATTTGCATATAAGATCTTTTGAGGATTAGAGGTGATATAAACATATATGGTCAATTTGAAATCCTAAATGCACCCCTATCTTTTGGATGACTTCACTTAAAAGTGTGAGATGAAAAAAACATTTTTTTCATCCAATTCTTTATTGGGAAGTAATTATGTATAATTTCAGTGAATAGTTTTGCAAATCAATCCCTTATTATGGTATTCTTGACCTTTCTAAAGAAAAAGATGGTTAATCTATGGACCACCTTTGTAATATATTTTAGCCATTTCTTGCTATTTTCTCTTGACATAAATTTTAGCTATAAAAATGATGTTTTTTTAAATTTGAATCCAACCAATAAAATGAAGCTTATGAATTGAAGTTTGCAAAATTTCAAAATTTCATGGCAATATGAACCTTGGGCCTATAACCATAATTTATTGATTTTCTAATTTTAGAGTGATAAGATAATTTTGATTTATACCATGATGTTATACATTATAATATATGTCTATGGTAAAATATTCAGATTTTTTCAAGTATATTTTGTATTCAATATGAATTTTTTAATTTTTTTTACTTAAAAAATTCACCATTTTTTTAAAAAAAATTTGGAAAAATTTGAAAATTTGATGATTTGTAGTAGACATAGGATTTGCAATAGACTTATGATTCATAGTAGACATATGACCATTTTTGAAAAATAAATGTAAAAGATTCATTCATATGTAAATGCAAAGTAGCAACAAACAAAGTGATCGATAGTAAGGCTTAAAATTAGTGGTTATGGGCCCATCTTTTTAGGGTAAACCATAGAAGAATATGGCCGTGCGTGACTAAGGTTGTCACCAAAATATTCCAATTATTAGACCAATAGGTGTATTATTACTTTTTGTGGTTATTAGTGAAGTCATTCCTTGAACCTTTTACATTTGTAGCTTCCTTATATGGTTAATAGCATGGGCACCCAAGCAACATGGTTGCAATGCTTCCTAGAGGGCCCTTGGCAAAGTTTTCACCCTATTGTTGTTCTTCCAACATAATGGTCACTTGAAAAAAAAGACTAGCCACTTGACAATTGAAGGCCTCTTTGGTAATACACAATCATGAATTGAAGATAATCCATTTTCAATTTTTGTTTGAACATGTTGAATACAAGCAAGTAGTGACCTTATTGTTTCTAAATCAACAATCACGTAGAGACAGAACGTCAAATAGTAGGGGTATCAACTCTACTCAACTATAGAGCCCACAACAACCACTATGGCACATCATTTCTGATGCATTTAGAAAGATGTACTCTAACAAGTCCACTCATTAAAATTACCACTATATGAAGCACCTAATGAACGTATATTTTTATGGCAATTTGTCATTCCAAATCAACATGGTTTTGTTAAATGTTAACAACATGGGTATGGGATTTTGGATTGTTTTTTTCTAAAGCATTTCACTAATTCTATCCAATTTGGGGCTAGGAATTCATTAGATTTTGCTTATCACACTAAACCGTATCAACTAAAGTGATATAATGAATTTTTAAATGTTTAAAAATAGCATAAATGAACTTTTCATCTTGCCGACTTGATCTCCACAGGAGCAGTTTGTGAAAATCCAAAAAAATTATGCTATTTCAAATATTTGCAACGTGTAGTATGTTAATTTAAATTTAGTCCTAAAAAAATTTAAATTTGAGCATTGGCTTGCTATTGCTCAATTACTTATCATTCTTTTAAATAATCTTGCAAATAGAACCAAAAAAATCACTTTATTCCAAGAGATTAAAGTTAATAGAGTTAGTTGTAAAGTTATGTTAAAAATCCCATTCAATATTTATTAGTCTAGAAAACAATGTGTAACTTCTTTCAATAGTTATTATTCAAGAAAACATTTGAATTCTATGCCAATTTGAATTTGATTGGAATTATGAAAACAAAGCATGGTTTACACTATTTGATTTTTTGGAAATCACAACAAAGGCTAATTAGGAATCTAGTCACTTTAAGTTGACTTCTCCCTAAATGGAGTTTTAGATCCCCACTTCTACAAAAAGAGGGGATTAAACACAAATTTGCACCACTTGAGGTGTTCTTTGTGTTTCATCTCTTTTTTTTTTGGGAAGGTAGGACCATTGATTTAAAATGTCAATTAAGAAAAAACTTATTCAATGTAATTAGCTACATGCTATCATGCCTTTGTTGTTATTCAAGTACTATAAGCCATGCCAAGTTTTCATTTCTAAAACTTTCAAGTCAAGTGTAACAATTCAAATGCATTCTAGAATAAATGTAAAAAGAAGCACAACATGAATAGGAATTTTGCATGACTTTACAATTAATTATGTTATCCCAATTTTTTTATATGCTTTTCAATTCTTCAATTGTGAGGGTCTAGGATTGTAAGGTAGAAATACCTACAAACATCACTTTTTCTTGGTTCTACTATCTCAAAAGTTAAATGATCCAAAAATTTGATGAGACTATTTACAAACTAAAGAAAAATGTATCCCATGTGGTTTGGACACTTTAATAACAATATTTTATAAATTTTCAATATTGAAAACTTAGGCTATATCCTATATATAAGACTAGACTCACCTAAACCCTTAAATATAAGTTGTCTCAATTTTCAAAGGTTACTTCAAAAACTCCTAACTTTTTATTAGTTTTAAAACCATACTCAGGAAGAACCAATGGCTAGTTCAAAGTTTGCCAATGGAATTGGAAAAAAAGCTATTTAGAATTTGAAAACATTGGCAAGAAAATTTCTATTTTTAGTGGAAATTTGAGAAAATAATTGAACTTGGTACTTGAAAAACTAGTCCAAATTAGGAATTGAAGGCAATTAGCTGATAAAATTGAAAAAAATTCCTAAACATTGGTTTTGAGTGATGAAAATGTTCATTCAAAGTCATGTTTCAAATGTTGGAGAATACAAATTGTTGCAATTAGGCGCTTCTACTTAAGTAAGGTCCAATTTATACTAGGGCCAAATTAACTAAGGGACCAAAAGCACCCCATGGTACCCCATTTTGTTATATGTGACTATACAAAGCAAGAATCTAAGACAAAAAAAATAATGACACTTTGCATGGTCTTTGTATAAACCTAGGAGAGATCATAGTTGAACAATATCAATTTATTATTAGATCCAACATTGTTAACCACAAGATCAACTAAATAGACCATATGGTTGTGAGGTTTAAGCCCATCATGGTCTCCTAAAACTTTGTTAGGCCTCCTTGATAGAAAAAGTCAAGAAAAATGCTCTTAGAAATTGGCAAAACATTATCTACTTTGGCTATAAAAGATTTCAAGTAGACTTCTCATCTATGAAAATTGGCATGGGCCTTGGCCAAAGTGTAACTTCAACTTAGACTAAGCCTATTTCTCCACCAATCTACATTGATAATTTTAGAGGGCCTTTGGTCTAGTCTTGGTGTAAATTGTCCCTAATATCGGCAAGCTTTATGTGTAAACCGAGTGGACAACTTGGTAACTATAGTCTAAACTAAAGACAAAATAGGCTCCATTAATTGTTTTGTTGGGGTGTGCAAACAAAAAATCAAGAGTTGAAGTTTCACCAATATTAGTCGACAATTCTATTGGTAGAGACTACTCAATCTTCAATGAATCTAATACGTATGGATTTCTTATTGTATCCCTCTCCACTCACTAAATCCATTTGTAGCACTTGTAGTACCCCATATGAAGTTTCTCCACCTACTATATATGTAAGGAGGCCTCAAGGTCAAGAGTTGCAATATTTAGAAGTCCATTAGGGATTTGTTTATCAATGAAAACTTGCAAGGAACCAAACCAAGAATTTCTATGAATGTTCTTGACATTTTGTTTTGGATGGATCTAAGTGATTAGTTTGAAACTAGGAGGGTGGTAGGTGGAAGGTGAAAATATGAGGACGATGTATGTGAAGTAAACTTCAGAATAAAATAAGGTAATCCACCCTTCGATAAGCAAATCACCTATGACATGCACCTAGAGAATGATCCATTAGATTCTTATATCAACCCATGATAGACTTTTTTTAATAAATGAAATTAAAACTACATTAGGTTAGTTAGTGAATAAAATCAATGCCTTAAATGATGGTAAGGGTAGTGGAGCAATAAAGTAGCCGACACATTTTAGGTGCATTGGAAGGTGCAATAGTAGTTGCATCTAAGAGCAAGGCAATTTTATCAAGAGCAATTGTCAAGTCTTCAATGTCCATCAGAGCAAAGAAATGTGCCATTAAGGTCTAAATCATAGTAGGTTAGTCAAAACAAGCTAGGGAGAGAATTGTAGGATTAGTGTTTACAATTGGTTTTCTTCAAAAGAACCATTACCTTCATCTTCCATTTTCATACTCATTATCTTTTCTAATGATGCTCTCTCCATCTTTCACATGTAGTGATTAAAAATAGCTTCCTCTTTTTGGTCTAGGGTTTAGTTCATGAGAAAACTTTGTTGTTTGAATCCTTCTATGTCAAAGATTGAAAGGTAGCATATATCGTGTACAAAGAGTTTTTTCACCTTGGGTTCTACAATTTTTAGAGGAAAATTCTTACACTCTTAATATATAAAGGAATTTGTGGTTTATAGACTTGGTGCAAGATTTTGTCATTTGTCATTGAATACTGCATTTTTGCACTTAGAATTGAAGGTAGGAAGTCTATTTCTTCAAGCAAGGGAAGAGTTTGAACACTTAGAAGTATAAGTCATTCATATAGAAATGTTATGAGTCTAGACAAACAAATTGGTGACATTGTGCACGTGGGGGCAAAAGTGACATAGTATAGGAATTTGACAATCTTAATTCAAAGAAAGAAGTTTATGTGCTCCACATGTTGTCAAAAAAGAATGTCATTAGAAATTTTATATATAGTCTATTTTAGATTTTGAAGTCACAAAGTTTTCTTTCTTCTCATGTAGACATTAGTACTATTGTATTCTTGAGTCCTTGTGAACTGGTTGTTTCCTAGTACAAAGTGATTGCACTGTAATTTCAGTTCGATGTCATGTGACATGGTACTTGAATTCACTATTAGCTAAATTCTTGCTTGTTACTCTTACTTTCTCGATCTTTTAATGTTTATAAGTCTTTTACTTTATGAAAACTAGTATAGATTTGCCAATTGAACATGAGGGCTTAGAGTTCAACAAGGGATGAAGAGGGAAGGTCTAGAAGTAGAAATAATGCAAGTTATGGAAGAAGGGGTGAAGAATTTTTAGAAGTTGATGCAATATTAGATGGAGGAATAGAAGGAGAATGGACTAATAGAGAAAAAATTTAATCTAAAGAAAATAGACAGTTCCTCCAAAGTGTTTTGAGGATTTCACAAGATCCAATCATTGGAAATCCATAGAAAGGTAGTGCTTTCCAGAGCAAATTTACCAATACTATAATCAACGCAAACTATGTCATTTTAGGCTCACTAAGTCATATAGTTGAAGAGGGTCTTAATAAGATCTAATGTTGCCAAATTCATTGGTGTACTACAACAATGCTCTAAGTGAAACATCAATGGTGCTAATGCAAGTGATATACCTCAAAAAGCTTTAGAATTGTTAAGATTGAAGACACTAAAGAATGAGGAGTTTGTATACTTACATGTGTAGGAGCTTGTAAAAACATGCCTCAATGAAATTTTGGTTGTATACAAGAGAAGACTGATGGTCCTGTTATGAAGAGAAAAAAGTGTCTTCTAATTTTGTCTACACTTTCTTGTAGTTGGAGAATAGTATTGATGGCGAAGGAGGTTCATTGGCCAGTGGCAATAAACCATGACCACAAGGATCAAAGTAGGCAAAGGAAGAAGTTTGGAGGACAAATTTGTGTGAGAGTGTAGCCTTAGCACAAGCTACAATAAAAAAAAGTCATAGCAAAGGCAATGCTTAGGGAAATTCAAATTACGGAAGATGCCAAATTATTCATGTTGATGATTCATTCCATAGATGGTGTCATTTTTGAATGTGGGTCCAAGTACTTGAAGCTACAATAGGAGGAAGAACTTGAAAAATTGGAGACTTGTCTAATAGAGGCACGTGCATGGAAAGTAAGTGTCTAGTAGACACCTCTATTGATTTGTTTCTAATCTGATGATGTGTTGTGGAGAAGAGTTGCGTAATGAGGCTATCAACCTAGAGTCAACAATTACGACGTTCAACATCCGATCATGGCCATAATAGTGTGTGTATGTATGTGTGTGTGTGTGTGTGGGGGGGGGGGGGGAGGGGCTTGAAGTTGTAAACATTCCAATTCTTTAACAAAAAAATTGTGATTTATAGAGTGTTGTTTTTTCTAAATTGTAGGATAGAAAAGATTCCTATTGCTGGGAAGATAAAACTTCCTCCTACAACCTGTAGGGAAGTTTTCTTCACTTTAGTGAAAGTGTAGGTGCCTTGAAGTGTAGCGTCATGAGCTTAGGACATTATGATGAGGAACATGATGGAAAAAAATTCACTATAATTGATGAAGATGTTAGTGATGAGCTTTCTCCCATCAAAACTCCAATATGATTTTTTAAACAAGAGAAAGAAGGCGACAAATGTGGGCAAGAAAACTAGTATGGCAGCCCTTACACTACTAGAAAATTTGTGACCAAATCAACAAAAATCCAACAAAGAAGTGTTGATATTGTTTGTTTAAAAAGTCCAGTTGATTTAGACAATAATTAACACAAAATTGTTGATTTTTTTGTTAAATTGGTTAAATGAAAATAAAATAAAGTAAAAATTGACCATAGAAAAGTTAGCATGAGGCATCTACCACATCAACACATAATGCCACCTAGGCATTACCATATAAGCGTCCAATAAAGCATTGCCACGTGGCAATACCGTCTAAGTGCTCAACTACTAAAGCACTACCATATGATAACTAGTGACATATAGGCAAACCATCTAAATACCACCAACAAGGCATTGCTATGTAGACAATGCCACCTAGGCATGCCACGTGGCCAACCAATGAGGCCCTGCCACGTGGGTAACCACCTAGAGACGAGTGCAAAAGAGTTTGGACCTTTCATTTTGTGCCGAGAGTGCAACCCTTTTACCATTAAACCACTCATACACTATCATGCTTATAGTGGAATGAAGTTATTATTTAGATAGTTTTTACAATTGTTTGTCATTTGTTTTGTAAGCTCAAGAGGCTTTGGGGGTTGTTTTGGTGTAGTAGAATAACTTTTTTCAAGATACTTTTAACTAAAAACAATAGTTAAATTCAATTTAACTTTCATCTCTAAAAATCTATTTGAAATTTAAAGTCTCCAATCAAAAGTTATGGACAAAATTTAAAGAAGATGTTTTAAAATGTAAAAAAAAATTCTTTCCAATACCTCTCTAAATTTTGTTCATAACTTTTGATTAAAGATTCAAAATTTCAGAAGGATTTTGGAGATGAAAGATTTATTTACAACTTTTGTTGGTTCAAACGTTTTTGAAAAATGTTATTCTACTATGCCTAAATGGTCACCAAAGTTTGTTGATTTTAAAAATCACCAAATTATGAATGAATTAGTTAAAAAAAAGGAACTCCATATATTGTATATAGAATTACGACCATGGTGATTTAGATATTGCTAGAATGACAAAAACTTATTTTAAACTCTTATAAGTCAAAGTGAATAAATAAGCGTTCATTTTTTTGTTGACTTGGATGTTGTACTATTCAAATCAATAAAAATTTCAAGACCATTTTGATAACTTGTGCGGATGCAACAAAAAATTGTGAAAATGGTCGATATAATACCCAATTCAACATAAAATTGTTGGATTTTTTTTTTTGTCTATTTGGACACTATTTTCTAATAGTATCATAGTTATTTCCAACATAGACATAGTGACAAAGACCAACATGAAGACTTAGACTAGGCCAGTTCAATATGAAGGTGATGCTTGTAGCAAAAAAGGTGATGTTGGAGACTCCAACCATAAGCTTGGTTATAACAACTCACTTGCAAACGTTGCCTCAATGACAAGCAAGCTGATTTTCACCATAGGAAAAAATAGTGTCTAAACCAATATAAAAATCATATCATATATATTGGTTAGAATAGTTGGTTAGGTCAATTTTGATTTGGACAAATAATCCACATAAGTATGTTGATTTGATTTCTTGATTTGATTCAATTCAAAAAATTATTATTATTCAAAAATTGCCCATGTAGGATGCCACTTCAACAAACCTCCCATTTAAATAGGACTACTGTGTCAACAAATGCCACCTCAACTACGCTGTTGGTGGGATTTGAACCTATAACTACTCACTCATACAATATATTAATTAAAATTTTAAAGCCAAATTCTACACTTTGAAATTTAATTTCAACAAATTCATTACTACATACATTATAATCCAATGTATTAGGCAACTACTACGTGAATGACACTTAGGTAAATGAAGGAACAAGAAGACAAGATGTTAATACAAGTAGGGTGGTAGTAGGTAGGACAACTCATATGAGATAAATAAATTAGGATTAGTAGGTGCTCATAGTTAAATCAAAAGTAGGAATTGTGGTAAAAAACAAAATTCTAAACCTCATTTAGGCAATGTAGAATAATTTTTTTTTAACTTTGAACTAATTTAATGTAGAAAATCAATTAAAATTTCATCTTCAAAAATCCGTTTGAGATTTCAATGCTCCAATCAAAAGTTATCAATAAATTTCAAAGAAAGGTTGGAAGGGACATTTTTTATGATAATTTTAAACATCTTTTTTGAAATTTGATCATAACTTTTTATTGGAGGATTTAAATCTCAAAAGGATTTTTGGAGATGAAAGTTGGATTGATTTCCCAACTTTATTTAGTTCAAAGTTTTTTGAAAAATTTATTTTACTATATCAAAATGAGATCTGAAATTCTACTTTGTACACAATTACTACGTTTTTACAATGAGCGGTCAAGCTTTTTTTATCTTTAAAGTATCCCATACTCTTGGAGAATTCATGATGTACAAAGGATTTTATTATAAAAACAACCTTGACCATCCATTCTCACTACATGTCTATGAAATAAGTTCTTCACCTTGACATCCAAAAATTTCTTGATAGTCAAAGAGTCATTGAACTTCATTTTGGACTTTTATGATAATATTGAACATTTTTGTCATTTAATTTTTGCTGAATTTTAAAAGTTTTCTTATTCCATTTTTTCATTTTTTTTCTTACTTCTTAATAATTATTGCCAAATCAATTGCCAAATTAATTGAGCAAATTTTTCTTTTGTATCAACACAAGCATGTTGATTGATGTTTAGAGGAATGCCATATTAAAAAAGCCCAAAAGAAAATTGTTGTAATCAACACAAATGCATTAAACTTTTGTTGATTCGGGTCCCATTTTCTTGTAGTGTTTGTTGTAATATCTTTGTAATGAAGAAGTTTCTGATCAAAACTGGTTCGTCTTCACTTTTGCTTCCCAATTTTGTGTCTTCAAGTTTCAACATGTTAATCTTATATTTGAATTCATTAGGAGATTTGATGTGAAAAGCTTTAAAAAGATATGGCTTCATAAAAGCGCCACATGTGTAGGTTCATCATTTGAGAGAGTTTTGGATAATTCGTCACGTCATTGTAGTCAACTTCTCTATAGGTGATGAAGAAGGGGGAGGAGGTGGTAGCTTCATTAATTTGTTAATACCTCATGAATACGAGGGTAATGATGTCAAATTTGTTGGTATAGGGTGTAGCATGTTCCAAACTTCCAATGACAAGGATAGCTTACAAAATTTCTGACCTCTCTTCTATACATATGAGAAGCCAATATGTGTATTTTTATTTTATTTGGCAAAGAACATTGTTGTTTTGCTTTCTTATTCTACCAAGTTTTAAATTAGTGAATGAAGAGAAGCATTAGAAGAGTTTTGAGGGTATGGGAGGGTTGTTTCAAGGCTTGTTCCTTTTATTGTTCCCCATGTAGTGAAAGAATGACTTGTTGTTAGAATATTATATATTTACACATAATTTTAAAATAATTTAAATTAAAAAAGTTGAATTTTTTTATTATATGATGTAGCAAGGCCTTAGCCACATAAGACTGTTGAAGTGGCATTGCAATGGCACAATTCCCTTATTCCCCTCAGTTTGAAAACTTATGAACCTCTACAATTCCAAAATCTCGTCTAATACCTTCTTGAGGATTCAATGCACATCTATAACAATGCATAAGAGTTTTCCAATTACATAAGAAACATTGTATTTCAAATCTATAAATGGTAACCTTCTTAATATTAGGTGAATTGCTTTTAGTATTGTCTATATTATAGTGATGTAGAGTTCTATAACAACAAGCATGGCTCATTAGGATAAATTTGAATCCCTAGGAGGGCCGTTCTCACATTGCAAGTATAGAAAAAATAAAATATATATATATATTTTTTTAAATTAATTAAAAATTAAAAATAGTAAAACTTAAAATGATGCTAATGTGGCTTCAATAGTGCCACACCAAATGCTAAATTAAATCATAATAATGAAATAATTTTATATTTTCTTTAATTGCATTGGGGGAGGAGATTCAAAACTTACAAACCTTACAAACCCCCTAAGGCTTGAAACTTTCCTTATGTATGGGTTCCAAAAGCATGTTCAACAATCCATGATGTCTATTTTTTCCATTCGTGAGGTGGTTAGTACCTTTAAATGACTACAATGTGTCTTAGTGAATCAAATCCTAATGTGGAGCATTAGTACTAGAACTTGACGTTTCTTTATAAAGCATCATTAGAAAGTTGTAGTAGTAGAAAATTATGGTGGTTACATTTACTAAATTAAAATTCAATAGTAAACCTTGACAAATATGTAAGTATGAAAAATAGAAGTAGCAACGCAAATATAAGTTTGAATTTGAATGTTGTATTTTATTTACCTTGATTATATATTGTTCATTTAAGTGTGAGCAGTAGTTCCTTTCAATGTCCACTAACGTTCAATAAGATCTCCTTTTAGACTATATTGTGTGTTTTGATTTTCTATTTGTATTGTTTCCATCTTGATCTAAGTCCTTGTCAGAAAAATCTTAACATACTAGCAAAACTTTGTCAACATCAAACGAGTAATTTAGACATGTTTCTTCTTCATCCTCTAAATTCATATTATGTAAAATACAATATGTGAATATGATGTTCACAATGCAATCGAGACTCCATTGTCTACTAGGATTTTATATAATGTTGAATTGAGCTTACAACACACTAAAATATCTTTAAGAATCTTTTTGAGCATTTTTTTTGTTATTGAATAAAGTAACATTATTTTTCATCATCAAGTGCATGTATTGTCTTGTCTATACAAAACACAACCACTATGAATATATTTCATTTGCAAACAAATAATACTAGTTGTATAGTACATTGTTTACTACAAATTCAATGTCATGAGCTTCAGTGGTAAGCTTGTTGTGTACAAATGAACTTTGATTAAAGATGCTCAGGCCATTGTTCACACTAGGCAAATTTAAGAAAACATGTCATATGTGCAATTCCTTGTGTACTATGGCTTCTTACATAATAGATCTTCTTTCATCTTTGTTTCCATAATCTCCCCATTAAACCATTGGGCAATTCTTTCAATTATAATGTATGCAATCAATCAATGCAAAACATTTTGGGCCAACTTTGCTTTACACTTATGGCCAATTGTTTTTCAAAGTTTACTCTTATTATTTGTTTCAAGTATTAATTGTCAAATTTCACAAGAATAGTAATACAAAATTATTCTTTTGCCACCATAGTGGTGGATTTAGCAAATCCACAATACTCATCAGTGATATCTATTGTAATGCTATTTGCAAACATTTAAATCACTATAGTATACTTTTGAATAAAAGAAAGTCCTAATTTTTTTTACTGCATTATGTTTCTATAGAAAATATCTATCTTTAGCACAAACTTTATTCATGATGGATAGAAATTGTGTCCTTTGCATTTGGAAGTGGCGTAAAAAATGCACTAATCTATATATTAAAGCGTTTAAGAAATAATCAATGAACATTCTCTCGTGTTCTTCTTGCCTCTCTCTAAAAAGCCCCATCATCTTTATCATGACACTCTTGTTGGTATCTTTGGTTCAACAATTAAATCATTACAAATTAAACGTGATTTAAGAAGTTGTTGAAGATGATGTCTCATCATCTTCATGCATCACTTGTATATGGAAGGCTAATCTCATTCTTTATGCCTTCATACTTTTTCAACAACAACATTTGATAATTTCTTTAACACTAAAAATTTGACCCTCCTACCTTGATTCTTTCATAAAATTATGCAAGTATTTGAAAAATTAAAATTAAAAGCAAATGAATTCCTTCTTTCAAATCTCAATGAAACACGATCATTAAGAAAGAGGGGTCATAGTGAACAAAACACTAGCTACTTTGACAAAGCATGTGGCTTTATGAGGTGTGAATCATGTGGCACAAAGCACATGACTTGCAATTCACATGTGGCACATACTAATGAAGCTTCCATTGTGAAGTATTACTAGTGCATGCATTTAGACCAAGACTCTTCATGAACCATGCCAAACATGGACTTGACATCTCCTACTTGATGCTATTGCCATGGGATTGCCCTAATAGAGTTATTTGTAACTACTTTAAGAACTTCTCCCTTTTTAGTGTAAATTCATCATATGGAGTAATTTTCTTTTCTTTCATTTGTTGTGCCATGGCAGAAAATGTTGCAACCATATTAAAAAATATTGTAACTACTTTAGGTGGTAAGATGACCATTATGGATACATTTTTTGTTAGTTTGGGGGTAATCTAAAGACATTTTGGGGCTAATTAGGTAACACTCTTCAAAAGTTCATAACAAATCTGTACTATACTTGTACATATTTCCTTCATTTATCACATTTATCTTTGCATAGAAAAAAATATGAATTTGTTTGCTAATGGCAACAAGGCAAACTACTCGTTTTGCCTATCATAACACTATTAGAAAACCTTGTTTTAGGTGATGGATTGACATGAGAAGGAACGGATTTTAAGTGACATCCGAGGTGACATCAAAAAAACATACTCATATTTTTATGTCAATAATGATTTCCATTGATGTTATATTGAACACCATTGTTGACATAAAAACATTTCTTTTTTCTTTTTTCAATGTCACCTAAAATCCATTCCTTTTGACATCAATGAACTTTGGTTTCTTATAGTGTAAGTTGTTTTTACCTCAAAAGTAGTTAAGAAAGTTAATTTTTGTTGCTATAGTGGATGGTTCATAAGATGATTTTTTTGGGTGAAAATGTTACCATCATTGGAAGAAATTCAATTCAAGTTGATTTTTCATAGTTTGACACTTGTACAACATTCTATGAATTTTCAAAGTTGACAATGCATGGGACCTATAGGGCCACTAGATTCCCCTACAATATCCACCTTTGAAGCACAAAATGCTTCAACTCTCTTTGGTTGCTTCAAAGAACATTTCAACTTTTACAATAGTTGCCCTTGAAACCTTATGTCAATTTAGGAGTAAGCTTGAGTGCAATATAAACGTCTTTCAATCCACCTTTCAACAAAAAATAGTTAGTGGAAGTAGAAAAATGACACTTCTAGGTTCAACCACCTCATGTTAATTTGCAATTCTTACCATCATACCTTTGAGCATTTGACACATAATTGGGACTTTGCATATTTAGAGTAGTTAGGATTAGCTTCAATGTAACTAAAGTAACTTATGATAAAAGCAATTCAAAGAATAAGTCAAGGTGAACAACTATGTAATGGAGGTGTTTCTACCCGATTGTCATTATAAATAGCACAAGAAAGATTTTAAACTTCATTAGTATGATCTCATTAAAGATTTACCAATAGGAAGATAGAGTGTTATATTTTCAAGATTCTCTTTAGTTGAATGTCAAAGAAAGAAAGCCATTGCAACTTCAATTATACTCCATGCTTAGCATCATAGTTTTTCTTGCATTATTACCTCCTAAAAATGACCTAATTCAAACGTTCATTATAGTAGAAACACCCAAACTATCAATTTAAGCAATTCAGTATAGTTAGAGACATTTTTTCTTAGAAATATTATTCATGTAATATTAGTGAGTGAAAATCATGAAAATTAAAAAAGAAATAGATCTTTCAAATATGATATGTAATTTCTATAAATTTTCAAAGTGTTGGTTTTCCAAGACCACCAAAACAATCCCTTAGATGCACTCAGAACCAAAATCTGTAAAAATCAAGTGTTAGCTAATAAAAATTAAATATGTGTCTAACAACTATATTAATAGTTTAAAATCAAATATTTGTATGACACCTTAATAAAAGGCCATGAACAAATTTAGTCACAGTCTAGAGTACAAAAATGGAGATAGGAATAGAAATAGATGTTTCTACCTTAGCAATAAGACAAAAGAGATTTTCAAAGTGTTCATAAACAATATTTTGCCAATTTCATTTGAGTCAAGGCTAGGGACTTGCCAAATTTTTGTTGTTACAATAAATCATGTAACACAAATGAATTAATAAAATAAAAAATATTGTAAATTTGGTGTATTCATATTGGAGTTGATTACTATATGAGTGGTTGTCAAAAATCCAAAAATCCCCAAAAATTATATTACCTCTTGGATATCTTTGGAAGCATATAAATTCTCCATATTAGGCCTACTAAAATTCATGTAAAATTTTAAAATTTGAAAGGTTATAAATATGTTTAAGTGAATGTATGGCAATGTTTAAGATTTAAAAAAAAATTTATTAACTATTTTCTTTCAATTCCCAAATTGAATTGGATTTTTAAGTGTGGCATTAGTTTTTTTTCTATTTTTATTCCAAATAAAAAATTTATAGATTTTTTTACCATTTTTTTGCCAATATTTTCAAATTGCAATTGATTATTTTCAAATTCCATTAACTAACTTTGAACTAGTTTTTTCCAAACATTGATGCATGAATCAATTGATTTCTTCCATTGTCATTCAATTCTTCTAGTCAAGATCAATCCATGACATTGGTTTACAAATCATGAGGTTTGAGAAATGTACGTGTGTAGAAAACTTATAGTATAAATATCTATTGTATTAAATAAAGTATGTCCAATCATTTTTTCATCCATGTAGATGTGCATTCCTCCTTGCTGAGGGTTTTTCAATGGTACCAAGAATGTGACCAACAGATGCGTAAAAGGCTTTGTCGTGGTACGAGAGATTGTGTTTTTGATACAAATAAGGAGCTTTGTGCATGGAGTGCTAGGGCTTTCAATTGTTTTGTAGCATTTGGACATGTAGTGTGAAAATCATGGTTTTTTTCAAAATAAAAGATAGTTTAATTCAATTTTTAATTTAAAAATATTTTTAAAAATCCATAAATTTCACGTTGTAGGTCCAAACGCCACAAAACAAAGACTTTATACAAGATTTCCTAAAGTACTAAAAATGTGGTTGGAAGATTTATAATTTTTTAGATCTTACTATATTAAACAAAATAAAACAACCTAATTTAAGGTATAGACCAATGTGTCTTGTGTTTCTGCCACTACTCAAATGAAAGATAAATTAATTTTTGAATTTGTAAAAACTTTGAAATTCAATATCTTTTAATTTCAACTTTGTTGGAGTGTGAGAGGTAGCATTCTTGATACATATAGAAGCTTTATGCATGAAGGAGTGCAAGGGCATTGTTTTGTAATGTTTCAACATGCAATGTGAAAGTTATGGTTTTCCAAATTAAAAGATAATTTGATTCAATTTTTTAGTTTAAAAATATTTCAAAAATCCATAAATTTCACACTATAAGTCCAAACACCACAAAACAAAGTCTATGCACCCCTCTTTATAGGGAGCTTTCCAATAGTGCTAAGAATGCAACTAGGAGATTTACATTTTTTTTGGATCTCAACATATTAAACAAATAAACAAACACAATAAACAAACAACCTAATTTAAGATATTGACTAGTATGCCCTATGCCATTTTCACAACCAAAATAAAAATAAAAGTGATTTATTAGTTTTTTAATTAAAAAAACTTTGAAATTGAATCATTTTTACACCAAAAGTTCAAATGCCATGAAACAAAGCCCATGCACCCCTCCTCTCATAGAGTTTTTCCATGGAATTAACAATTCAATTAGGGGATATAAAGTCTAAGAAATCTCACTATAACAAACAAACAAAACAAAAAGCTTAACTTAAGGTATAAATTGTAATTACTTCACTAGTGGCAATCTTTTGAAAGGGATACGGAGTCTTTTTTTGGTAGAGGTTTTTGGAATTTTTTTGCAAAAAGGGACAATAGTCCTTTATATAAAGTGTGAATTCTATCACAATTACATCCATCTCCATTTTTGTGTAGTTTTCATCCACAACCATTTTTCATTCATTTGTTCTTCTTAAACCAAATTGATATCTAATAATTTTTTTAATGAAAGCTTAAAGTTAGATGAAACATTTCTGATATTGCATGGAAAAGGTTGTATGCCCTTTGTCCCAAAATTAATTTGTTTTTTCTTAAAATGGCTAGATTAACATGTGAGTTGCTCCAATTTTAAGAAATTGCATAATTATAGTAGCTTCTAATCAAACCCACTAGGTGTGAAAGTCAACAATGAACTACAGTGCATGTTGAAAATAGGTGGTGAAATTGGCAAATTCTCCCTCTTTTGAAATTGCTTCAATGCTATTAATTTGGATTGTTTTCCAAGCAATGTTGGTATAAGGAAGTCTTATGATGTCTTCTATATTCAATTTCAACAATGTTTCCTCATTCAACTCCAAAAAATTCTCAATAAGAAATTTGTTAATAGCAAATACTATAGAATTGTGAGTTGAACTCATGACCTTTATATGGTTAAAGTTTGCATTTCTATTTTTTTTGGCAAGAATTAAATTATTGTATAGATTCTAAAGCATGGTATTTGCTCTAGGGTATTTGAACTAACTTTAGTTGTTGATCAACTTGTGGAGAGTGATTTCAAATTTAATTTAAGACAAATATATTTGGAAGCCTTGAATTTATATTTTGATGGAGGGATTATTGTATTATATAAATTAATGTGTATATCCCTCTTTCTATGAATAAATTATTCCATCACAATATATTGATAATTGTATGTAATCTAGTTTTCAATTACTTGAGCACTCACTTGCACACTTTGATTACAAGCATCTACAATTAAGAATCTTTTAATGATACAAGAGGCCTTGGAACAATACTCAAACATGCTATAAATTGTATCCTTTGTAAAAAGAAACCAAGATATTTACGAACAATGATTATGTTATGCATGGTAAATAGAAATTATTTATATAGTCAAATTTGAAAAAATATTTATAAATATTTTTCAAATCAATTTCAAAACATGTTACTTTGAAAATTCACCAAAAATCCAATCTATATATGTTTTTAGGACATAAATTCTTTTAAGATTGGTTGTGTTTTCATCTTGCAATGATTGTTTTGGAGGAAGACAATTTTTTTATAAATTATAATTATTGTTGTAATATAAAGATTGTAATACTTTATTTGTGATCATTTCTTCATAAGAGAAATTAGAGCATCCCCACTCGTCCTGCAGAATGGATGATTTGCTTATATAGACTAACAAAATAGCCCTACCCGTCCTGCAAAATGGATGATTTGTTAACCATGTGGTTGAAAAAGTCGGAAACAACTTGCAAATGGTAGCATTGCAAATATGCAGTGGTTCTTTCCAATAGATGTTTTTGTGGACACTACAAGAAGTCTATGTCTTAGGTGACATTCAATGCAACAATCTATATTTTTATATCAACAGTGTTGTTCACCATAATATCTTGATGTTATGGCGAACATTATTGTTGACATAATAACATGGATTGTTGCATTGAATGTCATCTAAAATTCATCACCTAAAATATGGATTTCTTATAGTAGGATCTATTTGCTATGGCACCAAATTGGAATAGGACTTCGTTGTTACATTCCTTCTGGAATTTAAATTGAGATGTTTTCGCAAGTTAAATGAATGCTGGTTGGAATCAGAAAATGATAATAGGAGCGGAGATCATCTGTTGTACAATGTCATTGTCTAGTGTTGTGTTCAAGAAAGCAAATTATCCTTTGATCTACTTACCAAATTTGATTGTTTCTTTTTTATACCTTATATTGATTTCTACTTGCAAATTCTCATGAAAGTTGTGGCAATCTTTTTTTTTTTAGGTTTCACATTGCCCAACAAACGCTTTATGTAAACTTCAATTCAACAAGAGAGTGGCTACTTAGAAACTACGTTCTACTTGACTAGGATGAGCTAGTTCAAATGGTAGCCTTGCACTGTGTTGTAGTTGACATGGACAAGTAGATCCCCTTCATGTTCAACGTTGGAATTGATTGGCTCCTAAATCACATGCGGCATGAAGTTCACATCACCATAGGAATTGAGGTTTCAATAGAGTTTACATTCTATGTTAGCGATTCCACAACCCTTGACAAAAAAGTAAATAAACATGCTAAAAAGAATTTAACAATCCAAGATGTCCTCTCCCCAAGGTCTTAAGGATTCAAAGGCTCGACCATTTGACTATTGTCTGATTCAACTTGTTTTGACAAGTATGGGTATTGACTTTTAATGAGGCTATTTTCCATTTGTACCTCAGTTATAGTGGTATTACGACAAATTATATGCTATTCTAGGTCCTGTTAATAGGTCAAACTATATGATTTTAGAAAAAGACATTAGTATCATTCTATTTGAAGTTAGGAGCTTCAAATACTTATTGTCCATTTTTGAGACAAACTACAATATAATGTTTGACAGATTTTAAGGACTATGCAAAATAACTAAACTTAATGTGATTGGATTAAATTTGCAACTTGTTTTTAAAAAAAAAACCTAAACCGCAATTGTAAATGTGAGTGAATACTTAAACAAAAAGAGCTATTATAGCCTTAAAAACTAAGTAGGACTTTGGGTGAATTCAACTATACAGATTCTTGAATTTGCTTGTAGCAAGGAGACTTAGCACTAGTTCAAATGCCTTAACTAGATTACATGTACATCGACAATGAATATTAAACTCGTAATGAAGGCAATATGTGCAAGCAAGAAGTATGGGAGCCTATTTTAATAGTATTTTTTATAGTACCACCATTCTGCTATGCCCTATGCAATAGAAGTAGTCCTTACCTATTGTTTTATACAAGATAGCAACACTTTGGGTACAGTCTTTAGTATCATAGGACATAGCCTTGATTTATTTTAGCTTGCACAAAATGAAGGGCCCTTGGAGGGCCCATTTTCACTCTCATGTGGAGTCATTTTGCCAACCAAAGCTTGGCTTACTCATGGATTGCAAAACACAAAGCGATAAAATTTGGACTCACTTATTGTAGCACTTGCTACGAACAAATCCACTTGCTGTAGCACTTATTTTAGCACTTTGTTGACAAGCTTGCAATTTGTTTGAAATCAAACACCTTTATTGTAGCACTTCCTTGATTCTTAATCTCCATGTATTACATTTACTTGATTCTCAATCTCCACTTATTCAGCTTCATTGGCTTGTTGAAAGTGAATGGGTGCACTATTTAGCTTGCAAAGTGGATAGCTCTGCATTTTGCAAGATGAGAATCCACCCCATTCATAACATTCAGTAGTAAACTCATTGGTTGTCTTCCCTTTGATAGAGTGGTGCCGAATATTCAACACTATATGAGTAGCTAATTGATATGTGCCAAATTCTGTCAAAGTGCTAATTGATTATTGCTGATTGAGGTACTTACATAAATGATGTACAAAATCTATAGACTTACTCAAGGTACAATAAATGTAAACTCAAATACATACAATTCAAACTAAATAATACAAAACATAAAAGGTTTTAACAAAATGGCTACAAAATTATTAAGGAAATCAATATCAAAATTCAAACTAGCTTCATAAAAATGCATTGTTAACCACTTGTGTTGTGTGATGCTATCTGAGAAGACAACTCTTTATATACCTATAGGGTACTAGTTGTTAAAACAAACAATGTGGCATATGTAATTTACAATTTGTAGTTTCTCAATTGCTTATAGTTTAGTCAAATTAAAGCAAAGAATTGTAATTGAAGTAGAATTTTAGACTTCATTCACGTATAGTATAAAAACTTTTTTTTAAAACTTTGAACTGAAAAAAGTTGATAAATGAACTTAAATTTACTCTCCAAAAATCCTTTTAAGATTTAGATCCTCCAATCAAATGTTATGGACAAATTTTAGAGAGGGTTTGGAAGGAAATTTCTTTTTGACATATGCAAACATCTTCTTTGAAATTTGTTCATAACTTTTGATTGGAGAATCTAAATTTCAAACGGATTTTTGAAGATAGTTTGATCTCAATTTAACAACTTTTCATAGCTAAAGTTTGTTTGAAAAAAATTATTATACTATGCCTAAATGAGGTCTAAAATTTTACTTCAATCACAATTCCTACTTTTGATTTTAACTATGAGTGTTTACAAAATTGTAAATCCCAATTTATAAATCTCACAGGGTTTTTTCTACCTCCTACCACCCTATAGGTATATAAAGAGCTTCTCTCCATGTCAAAATTTCAACTAAGTTATTGCAATGGCTAGAGATAAAATTGCTATGGTATGTTATTCAAAGGATTTTAGCTTAAGATTTTAGGCAAACCATTTTTCTTAACAAATCATGTTCATTTGTATATTTAGTCCAAGATTTAGCAAAAGAAAATGGAGCATACTAGAAATTTACTACCACTATTCTTGCTTAGAATATCGATGTTTGAATGAGTTTTATAGATGAAGCCTATGGGAAGGAAAAGGTAGCCTCCCTAAAGGCTATTGAATGTTATGTTTTACAAGACAAGTGGTGACACTTTTAAGCAATAGAGATTTCAATGTCTAATACACCTATTCAAAAATAATCCAATTACATTTGTGCTTAAAAAAATTTGTTTATTGTTGAGAATGGATGTCCAAAGATGTAAGAAAACACAAAATGATTGAACAAGTCATTAGGAATGAAAGGTTACATTATATTTGAAGTCTTTAAGAAAATTAAAAAATTCGAAATACTTCCATCAATAGAGAGTATGGTCCAATAGGTTCTAAAAGGTGAGAAATGATTTGTAAAAAATGGTCTAATAAGAAATGGTCTTATAGGTACTAAGAGAGCAAAATGGTACCTATAGGCATCTGAGCAGTCCCTCTAAATTAGTTTCAAGCATTTAAAGGGAGGTGAAAACATAGGAACTTGTTATTCGCAATCAATTATCTATGTTAAAAGAAATCTTAAGCTTGCACAAGACCATTTGATTGCAAAAGAATATATAAATACAAAAAGAAAACTATTAAATTTTGAAAAAAAAAATTGGCCCATGTGATCATCTAGTGTGCCATTCTAGACTAGGGACTAAAAAATATTTACAAAAGAAAAAAAAAATTTCCCCCTCAATTTGCACATACATTGAAAGCCAAATAATCTTCTATGTTCAAGGGCTAGATTTTCTCTAATGACTTGGAAAAGTCAAATTCATATTTGGAAGCAAGGATCCAAATTAATCAAAAACAATAAAATAAAATTAATCACAAAGTAGTAGACAAATTTTATATATATCTCTTTGCTAGCACTTGAGCTTTAAAGAAATATCTTAGGAATATAGCCTATTTCATTAAAATGGTGGTATTCTGTTAATTTGGCACTTTTAGTAGTTTAGACTACATAGTCCAAACTATTTTTTCTATACCAAAATCTATATCCTCACTAGATTTTTGAAATCTACATATTTCTTAGATATTTGAAATCTATATGAATCATAGATTTTCCAAACTACTCGATATGATATCTATATTAGTCCTAGATTTTTTAAATCTAAAATTGACCTAGATGTTAATAATGCATACTTGTCCTACATGTTAAGGTGTGAAAATGGCACATAGAATACTGCCATTTTAATTAAATTTGCCA
Source organism: Pseudoscleropodium purum (assembly GCA_963969395.1). Lineage (NCBI taxonomy): Eukaryota > Viridiplantae > Streptophyta > Bryopsida > Hypnales > Brachytheciaceae > Pseudoscleropodium > Pseudoscleropodium purum. The sequence continues at coordinate 18,772,142 of OZ017795.1, read as the reverse complement.
TCAACACTTTTAGCAATTTCTATATGATCATAGATTCTATTAGTAATTCTTAAAAGATGAGTTCATCTTCTATCCCTCACTTATAGGTGTGCTAGTAGGTTACTACTACAAACTCACAAAATTTTGAGGATTGTTATAATATGTGGGTTCTTTTTGGCTAGCCCTTCAAAAAGAAAAGATAAGACATAAATATTGTCATAATTGCACATTGACTCTTTTTTACCATATAATTAATCCTCCTACCTTGTTGGTTCCTTTTTTAAGGAATGAAGTGTTGTGGACTTGAGCTCAATTTTAGAAGTTAAATTGCTAATTAGTTTGGAGGGCCACTAAACATCTTCTCAATTGTTCAAAATTTAAAGGATCATAAAAGATGCTCTAATTTACCAATGAAAAAAAATAATGTTCAACAACAATCAATAAAATCAATGTATTAGAGAATTTTCAAAACTAATTCTATCAACTTTTGGTTGAGTATTTAGTACCATTTTGCGCTATGTTTTTAATCCCAAGTCCTACTAAATTCCCAAAATTCAATTAGTGGAGAGTTGAAAATTGGGACTTGAAACTTTATACTATGACCTTAATTTCACATCATTCCAAAATACCTACAAGGCAACACTATTTGGAAGTTTTAGAGCCAAGAAAGTGGGATTTGAAGGCCAAATTGAATCTAGCCAAAATGTAAACCCAACTCAAACTCTAAAATTCAACAATTTTTTGGAATATAAAAGGAAGAAAAAAATACCAAAACAGGCTTTATGCCACATTTCACTACTTTTGAACTATTCACTGAATTTTGGACAAAACATTTGGAGATCTTTGGATATTTTACATAATTTTTCTTGATGTTTTGCATCGATCTCATGATGTTTTGTATTATCTTTTGATGCCCATTTTTTTCTATTAATAATTATGGACCTTTGAAAGTCAAAAAGTAGTTAAATGTGGCATACTTTCGAATAGGCTAAATTTATTCAAATCTGTCTAATGCAAATTTGATGCTGAAAGTGCCCCAAAATGAATTTTTGACTTTTTGGACCATTTTTTGGGCACTCAATTCAGGGTTGACGAATTTGAACATCCGCCCCAAAATAGCGTCCGTTTTCCGGACGTCCGGACGCACGGATGCTAGCGGACGCAGCGTCCCGACCGCCATCGGAAAGTGAACGGGCGGGGCGGACGGCCCGAGGCGGACGCCCAGATCGTGCGGACCAGATCAGTCTGCGTATCGATCGGCCGGCCGTAATCGGGCGGACGGGGGACTGGCGGACGCTGCGTCCGCCAGGACGCGAATGTCAGCGGACGCTACGGACACAGCGTCCGCGTCCTGACAACCCTGACTCAATTGCTATATAATATTATATAAGACATAATTTGGAACTTAGAGTCATAGCTTTGGCCTTCCCATTATGAGTCCAAAGTCCTACATTTATTGTTTTTTTTTCACCTTCTATAATTTAAGAGAGTTGAGATTTGGCCTTAAATTAGGACTTAGAAAGTTGGAACTTGGGATGTAGTGTGATTCCTACCTACTTAGTAATTAACCTTTGAAGGATAAGGGCCATAGTTTTTGAATTAAACTTGAATTTCACATAGTTCTTGATTTTAAACAGGGTTGACGAATTTGAACGTCCGCCCCAAAATAGCGTCCGTTTTCTGGACGTCCGGACGTCCGGACGCTAGCGAACGCAGCATCCCGACCGCCGTCGGAAAGCGGACGGGCGGGGCAGACGGATGGGGCAGACGCCCAGATCGTGCGGACCAGATCAGTCCGCGCGTCGATCGGACAGCCGTAATCGGGCGGACGGACGGGGGACTGGCGGACGCTGCGTCCGCCAGGACGCGAATGTTAGTGAACGCTGCGGACACAGCGTCCGCGTCCGGACGTCTTGTCAACCCTGATTTTAAATGTCTTGGAATTTGACTAAGAAAATAAATTTTTAATAATAATTTATTTCTAAAATTATTAAAATAGTGAATTTTATTACACTTTGAAAATAGCACCTTGAAAGCTTAAAATATACCACTTTTCAACTTTTCTATCAAATTTCCCTTATTGTGAGCTCAAAAAGTTAACTAATTACATTGTGACATTTATCACTATCATCTCCAATTTTTTAGTTGGTAAACTTTTATTTTTTCAACTAAGAGCAATGAAGATAGCTTGAAGAAAAAACTGAAAAAATCATTTCTAATTGTTGAGAAATTGATATTGAATGTAGCACATTTGAAATAAGCTGTTAGAAATCTGCCTCTTGAATGACATGTAGAACATACTTAAAATAAGCTATTAGAAATCTCCCTTTTGAAGAGATGTATTTTCATTAGAAAAACTAGCCTACCAAATTTGACATTATAACTCGTTACATCATAATTGGGTATTCAATAGTACTACCCCTTCCAATTTTCCAAACCACAAGTGTGACATATATTTGAAATCCAATGTCACCTACTAAACTAAATTTGAAAAAATTGTAATAATTCAAGTACATTTTTCTACTGCCATAGGAAGTTTTATTCTAAATTTTATATTCATTGGATCAATCTTGTAATACTTGTAGCACAAAACCACTTTCACATTGAACATATAATGTAAAATAGGACAAATGTTTATTGCAATCATCTAACTAATGAGGTTTGACCAAATGACAACATGGAATATCCTAAGGGCTTCTTGCCATATAAGATCAATGGGCAAATTAAAAAAAACACATTAGAAGACAAGAATTGAGAATACCAATTGTCTTGTTGGCCTCGGTGAGAGGAAAAGGAGGATTTCAAGTTTCATCGAAATTGGCAAACAAACCCATTAGCGGAGATTGGTTTATTTTGAAGGGAATCATTACATGTACTATTCTTACTCAATCTCTCCTCCACCCACTGATCTCACATGGCATGAGGCCCTAAATGTTTGATGGATGACAAAACATCCTTCTATATAAGATAGAAGTGCACATATTCATCTTTAAAATTTGGTATGAAAAAGGAAGGTCTTGCACACTAGTTTGACCTCCAATGAGTGCTCTTTAGGGTTTTATAGTGGTGCTCCAAATTTCAACATTCATCCACATATTGAATAAAAAAGATCACATTCATACACATTGCATGTTCATAATTTTATTTTCATCCACAATTACATGATTTCATCCAAGATTTTTTCATAATTCAAAGTTTTTTGGCAAATAACTTCAAGATTGGTTGCCATTTTTTAGCCAAATTTTTTTTTCTAGTGCAATCTAGCACCAGCAAGCCCAGAAAAAAAAGCCATGTTGCTCTTGAATTTTTTTTTAAGCAAATGTTTCACACAATACCAAAAAAGAATGATCTCCACGGTGACCAACCCCTCCTTCCACGGTCAAGGGTTAAGCTTCCCAACACAATTTCACCCCAATCAATCCATGACTCTGACGCTCTGTCCACTCCAACCAAACCCTAACTGTACACTAAGAGTGTGGTTGTAAATAGGATTTGGAAACTCGGATTCAGAAACCAAAGAGTCTTTCGACGTCATAGCCTCTGTCCCAGGGACACAGCCAACAATCTTGAATAGAAACAAGCAGTAGTTCATCATCTTCACAGAAAATGAAAGAATAGAAGCGCACCTCAACACTCACATGGGCGTTTGTTCGTCGGCAAAAGCTCGCCGCAAGGGACTACAACCACAGGTCCACAACTTAACTGCAAAGCACAAGTTACTAAATTCTCAACAGGCATGCATGCATGTGCTGCATGTGTTAACCCCGGAGGCCTGGACCAGATGTCGAGTTCTAAAACTCCAATAAATCCACCCCCCCTCCCAAAATCCTCCATAACCAATTCAAAGCAAAAGTTACGGCAAAAAGAAAAGAAAAAAGTAATAAGAAAAAGCAAAATCTCTACAGCGAAAGAGAGGGGTATTCAAATCCGGCTTTGGGAGAGGATCCGGATAAAGATAGAGCCTGCCTTTGTCGTGTACCTTGGCAACAGTTGCGGACGGGGATTCAGTGGCAGCGCGATATCAGGACTTGGTTGCTGTTTCTGTCGCTGGTCTGAACAGCTGGGGTGGCGTATTCTTTGGAGCCTCAAGGTTTCCAGTGGACTGTAGTGTGGAAAAAGAAGAAGAATTTAGAAGAAGGGTTCCCTAGTCGATCCCGAGGACAAAGTGGATCCCAGTTAACCTGGCTTTTCTTTACTCGACGGATCAAGAAGTGAGATCTTGTGGACACTGTGCATCCCTGTAGGTGGACTTAGGTAGTTCTAGAGGTCGTCGTTTTGCAACTCGTGGAGTTCAGTTTTGGGCTGATGCCCCGAGTTAGACTTTTGAGTGAATTTTGTCTTTTTCGTTTGGGCGAGATCCTGGTCAGGAGTTTGGAGTTTTCTGGTCTCCCGTGGGAGAGGCGACCTACTCGTAGTGAGGATTCGAACGTGTAGATCTTGATCGACATGGTACTTCAGTTGAGTTGCAGGAGCGTCCGTGCGGGTACTGTATTGAGTTTTAATTTCTAGCTGCGAGAGGGTTTTTGGAGATTGTTTGGTGTCTGGAAAGGGAGCTTTAGGGAGCAGTGAGGCGATTGCTCTGGCGTGGAATTCGGGTTGTTGAGGTACTGGACCAGTTAGTGTATTCTGGTCTACTTGACTTGTTGCAGTTTTAAATTAGTTCGGCCGGTCAAGACTTGCGTTGGAATGTGAGGATTGAATTCGCTGCCTGGCGAATCATGCAAACTTTCATTTCTGGAGTCATTCGTTTTAGTGATTTGGTTACGGTTGCGTGGCGCTCCAGGTTCAATTTTACCGCTTCTGTATCGTAGACGGGATCGTAGATAAGTAAGAACTGATTAGATTAGACCAGTGCACACATTTTGCGTAAGTAAGGTCACTTGCTATTGTGCACCCTGTCAGATATTGTGCACTATTTTTTGCAGAGGGGACCCCCCGGGATAGCGATATCCATGTAGTTGTAATAAACCGTTCCAGTCAACTAACTTGCTATGGGAAGGCAATTGCATTCATGCTCTTCGTAAGAGTGGTCATAACCAGAGTTTGTGTCATACCCTCTGGAACGTGATCTATCGAGCCTAGAAGCCTGGAATCGCTTGCGTAATTTGGTGTTTATTCAAGTTTTTATTGGGATTATGATGGCCCTGAATCAGTGAATCTGTGCTGGAAACGAAATACGTAAGCAGCCAACTCTGTCTTCCCACCTCTAGAAAGCTAGCACAGACAGTCTAGTTGATTGAAGTTCAGTGTTCATTCTCAGCATTTTGCTGCTGCCGGTGCTCTTGTTGTGTACGTAAACGCAATATTTCGATGTGCATGTTTGTGCAGTGATCAGGACTCAGTGGTGTGTACCATTCCACCCCAGTGAAAATGGGGTGACTACTCATTCAACACATATTTTTTAATATGGTTCAAACGAGTTGGAATTTGTCACCAGTACTGATGCGGAAGTCTTCAGAGCCCGAGACTGTGGACAGGTCGGGTGTTGTGCATCTCAAGCCTCAGAAAGCTCCAGAGCAGACAAAGCTGCAAGAGATTTCAAAGAGGATGCGGAGGCTGGGCAACCCTGGAACAGTTCCATTTGGTGACACTGCGCAGCGAGTCAAAGTGGTGGGGGAAACAACAGCTGAAACTATGAGTCTCCTTTCTGCTAGCATAGAAAGTATATGTGCAGACGGTGGCAGTAACAACAACAAGCATAATACTACACTCCAGATAGTAGACCACGGAGGAACCAAACCTGTTTCTGGTGATTTTAGCGGTTTCCAGTACCACATTCTTGCTGTGGATGACAGCCATATTGATCAAATGGTGATTGAGAAGCTTCTCAAGGTCTCGTCTTACAGAGGTTCGTCACTTCCTGTTTCTGTGCTTGCTGTTTTTTTTGGCTGTTTTATGACATGTTTTTTGAAAGCTTCAAAGCCGCTTTGTGAAATTAAAGCTTACTCTTTCACAGGGTTCCCGGATTGCCTTTCCTGGTTTACAGTTTGTCAATAGAGGAAATTTGTGCCCTGTATCCAAAAATCCGCCCATTGCATATTGTGACATGTGCACACTCTTTGGGATGATTTGGGTAACCCACACCATTTTCTCGACATAATTTCACATTAATTTGCGCAACGATAGATTGCGTATGAGTTTTTTATTTATTATTACGGACCTGATTTGAAATTGCAGATACAATCATGCACCCAGAAGTTTGAGAGCTCCAACTAACTGTAGAGGCAACTAGTGAGTATGGAATCTGGAAAGTGTGTATTTCATTGCCGTTTGATGTTTGTTTGTTTGTACCTGTTTGTCATGCAGTAACAACTGTCAACAGTGCTTTGAGGGCCTTAGAGGTACTGGGACTTTCAGAGAGCCCTGCCAGCTCTTTCAAGGTAAATTTTTCATAATTTTTATTGCTTCAGTCTGCCGCTGATTTGTACATGATGTGGAATTAATAATCAACAACGGCGTTTAATTCATCTCAGTCGGAGTTTTTACATCCTCTGTGTGATCATGCAGAAGGTGGACATCGACCTGATAATGACAGATTATTGTATGCCCGAGATGAACGGCTATGACCTCCTCAAACGAGTGAAGGTATTGTTTCTTCTTCTTCCTGATACCCTAGATTTCAATCCATAGATTTTTGTTTAGGGTTAAACTCTACCTTCCCTTGTTGCTCACGAAATTCTCTACGTTTTTGATATCCCTGTTTTATCAGTGTTGAGAAACACCTTAGCTAATCGCCATATTTGCTAAAAAAAGGATGAAATTTCAAGAACTAATAGGCACTTTGCTAAGTCAGTGCCCATCTGGAACCTCAGATAATGCCACTAGTTGTTAGAGCGTAGTGCACTTGAATGTCACAATTTTGCGGGTGCTCTGAATTCTGCCATTTTTACCAAACCTGACCATTTTTTAGAGCTCATTAGGTGCAGTTTTCATTGTCTAGGGCTTAACAAGCACGAAGAAAAAAATGCGGAACAATAGGTTCTGGAATGAAAATGGAAGTCTTGAATGGTTGCTAAGCTCTACAGATGCTGCTGCATGTGCAGGCCAAGACATCAGCATTGAAGGAAATCCCTGTGGTGGTCATGTCTTCTGAAAATGACAGTAATCGCATCAAGAGGTGAATTATGCCGTCAACTTCTCCCAAACATGCTTGATATTGATAATTATTCAGCTTGATACTAGAAGAAATAGTAGAAAATATTCTGTAAATGATTGTCCTAAATGATTGGAAGTTTCCCGTAATGATTGTAAATGAGTCATTGTGGACACTTTTCAGTCATTGTGAACAATCATTCAGGACATGTTTTGTTACTAGTGTGAAAAGGGGATATAGAATGATACTGTTGAAATGACATCACTTGTCATTTGTAGTGTGTTGATTATTTCATGATACTTGGGGGGCAACTATATTTTAGAATCCTAATGAAACAGCACCTCAGGTGACATTAAATAAATTTACACCTCAAAAATGATAAATGATGTTAGTCTATTACCTTCTCTTTCTAGTGGTGGATGTTGCACAAAGTGTAAATTTCTTAAATGCACTAGTTTTTAAAAAGAGAGCTTTTAGGCCTTTGAATACGTCTTTGACTTAGTTTCAATTCATTGATTTTATTTCCTTCCAGATGTCTAGCTGAAGGTGCAGAGGAATTTATCATCAAGCCAGTTCAAATGGCCGATGTGAAGCGTCTACGGGGGCATATAAGGCCCCCAAGCCCAACCTTAAGCTCAGGAACAACAGGGGGAAGTTCAAGTAGTTCCACATGTGGAAAGAGGAAAGAGGTGCCAAATTGTTTCGAATTGTATGAAGTTTCGAGTCCCGAGAGGCGGTCTTTATGGCAAGAGTGATTGATTTCTTCCAAGACTTTCAATTCCATCAATCTTGGGAGGTTTGATTGCTTTGTTGAAGCTCTATCCAACACTTAATTTTTGCACATTTGGAATACGTATGTGATAGCTCTCCATTCTGATTCATTTATCAACAAATTATCATTGAAAAAAAAAAAAACATCAAGCATGAATTATGGGGGGCACAAGTTGCAAACTTGAAGCTGGGATAAGGTCGAAGCACCTAAATTGGACAATGGACCTTGAATGAACCATATGTAGGCTAGTCTTTCCTTGTAGAGTGGATTTTCTAAGATGAATGTAGATGTCTTGAGTCTAAAGGTGAATAACCATCCAGACTCCTAAAGTGAGCTCTTAAAGGTTTGTATAAGAATGGATGCCTAGAATATTCTTGGTTCTTAATAGGTGTATTGTCCAATTTAGGTACTAGTATTTATTTACCATCGACATTCAAAAAAATATCCTAGATTTAGGAATTGCAACATACCAAGGAACAATGTACAAATAGTGCAAGTCTCAATGCATCTTGGAGGTAGTAAAAGCTTATGCTACTTCATTTTTTTGCTGAATAATTGTGCAACAAGCTTCTTGCCCATGTGATCAAATTGATTTTAAAAAGAAAACGTTTTGAAATTTTTTTATTACTTTCAGTATTGGTGGTTTATTTATAAGAAGATTTTGTTACCTATTGATCTTCAATCCAATTCTATATAGATATTGCAACTTTTTTGGTACAAGGTAGAATTTGATATAAGGTAAACTACCCCATTATGGAACATGGTTATTTGATTTACACTATGATGTTTTATATGATTAATATGTACAACTATAGAGAAGGTTTCAGATTTTTAGAGCTAATTTTGTATTTGATATGAAATTTCTTAACTTCTTCATAAATTCCAATTAATTTCGATTTCTCACAAAAAAGATTCAAATTTTTATAAGAGGAATTGAATGCTCATGTAACAAGTCAGTTTCCAGACCCTTGAATGTCACACCACATCAATAGCTTCTTAGAATTTGATTCATTTGTTGAAGGGCATTACATTCAGAAGTTAGTGATTAAAAGATAATCACTCTTGAAGGTCTTGAATTAACATTCAAAATACGGTAGTTCCCAATCAAACAAATGATGCCATAGTTCAGTATGCCGTGCATTATTAAAATCACCCACATGTTACAACTTAACTTCAATTGCTCAGTTGACTCAACTTGGAAGAGATCATTTGGAATTTGCAAAAGTGCTAACATACAAGCAGGCAAGACTTACGCCAATTTGTCTAGAATCTCAGTGTTTAAGAAATTGAGGAACAAAATGCTGAAGAAGAAATTTGAAACTCATGTAGCTGAGCTACCTACTTTATTATAGGAGGATTACAATCCATAACATTCAGCTGTCAAACTGTCAAAAGGACAAATTTGGAAGTTCATAATTTTGACTGTTATAGTCCATTTTCATACTAGGAATAAACTGCAATATATTTGAGTAAAACAAGCCAACATATTCTTCAAGATTTTGCAATTAATAGGTGATGTTATACTGAACTTCTCATTTGCTTTTGTGATAGCAAATTTGCTTGGTAATTGGTATGTTTAGCTTACGTGAGTGTAAGGTGAGGGCACCAAAGTGTCTAGTCAACTCTTGTAGTATGTACTTTTGTACTGCGAACTAGGACCCTCATAATCCAATTGTCCTCAGAATTGTAATCAAGCCCCGGACGATGAGCGGCACTTTGTCGGTACTTAGTGCAACCAACTTCTCATTCATACTTCAATCTTGAAAAGAGAACCAATTTCATGGAATTGTGGTGAATGATATTTCTGTTTAAAGATATAAGCAAAAACATGCAAAGTATTAAAATAGGATAGAGGCATGGAGGGGTTAAGTATAATAGCAAGACACAAATTTATGCACTTCTTAGCCAGTGAAACGAAATTGTAGCTCTCATCACTCTGCCTTAGAATTCGAATTTCTAGAATATTGGTGCATTCCTTAAATTCCCAATTTCGAAAACTCTCATTGTGTAAAAAGGCCTTATGTTCCTGAATTTCACTAACTGGTTCAGGAGAACTTCAGACATGAGGAGATCCGTCCTTCCATGCCATCAGGTGTGAGAAACCTAAGTCTTATTTATCTTTCAGGAAATTGGACAGGTAAGATTCACAATTTGGTCGTTTGCGATTGGGCTGTCGAATGGATATTTCAACTAGAAATGTTTGTTTTCATAAAATTGGATTCATCACGATGTCTTATTCATAGAAGAAATATGCACTTGATGTTTGGAGCTTCTGTCAGCAAAAAATTAGAGTATTTTGCAGCATCATGCATCAGAAGATGTCAAGCAGAAGATTGGTCATCATCCAGAAGCTTATTTAGTGCGAGTGTAATTGACATGACCCAGAATGGAAAGTGTTAGGAAGACCTCAGAAATCCTGTGTCATGAAAACATCATTACTTCATCTTGGAAGTTAAGATGGAGCTCATGAATCTGTCATCACAGGTCACAACGAAAACCTAAATAGCGCTCAGTGGAAGAAGAAGTCGTTTTGATGATTTGCCCACAGTACTCCGTTGAGCACTTCACAAAAGCCTCACGGCATTATCGTCATAGCGCTAACAAAACAAAATTATCACAATCTAATTGTGGTCTCTGCTCAATCGACAGACCAACATAATGAGCTTCAAAGACCCCGCTGGGTCTCTCAAGAACAGCGACACACCCACAGCGCTTTCGCGTTGCGAGCCCATCCGTTTGTGAAGAGTAACTACCGAGGAAAGAGCATCAAATACCTCACCTCTACTCTAATATCTTCAGATCGCGAACACATACAACTGTCTGGAACGCGGTAAGCGATATGCTCATGAAGTGAACACACATCCTTAATGCTCCAACACTTCTCTCGCTACAGCCGTGGAGGCAGAGGAATCACACCCATAGACGAGCGCGCACCTTGAGTACAAATGTAGCAAGGACGAAATAAACCCTAAATGAATGTAAACCCTTGAATAGTAGAGCAAGCGCATGAAATTGCACAAGCACCGTGGAAGGAGTTCTACGGTTGTCTGGCCGCTGCCACAACATGATAAATCAAGATGTGGCGGTCGTTCTGGGCACCACGTCATTGGAAACACCTCACTCTCGAGGCATCTCTAAACAAGACATCGAGCCAACACTCTTTAAGAACAGAAGCAGATGACAAGTACACGTGAAACACAATCAAAAGAGAACAGCGGACAAGAAAATCGAAAACCCTAGACTATGAACACGAATGACAATGACTATGGCGGAGAGCAAACATTATATAGGATTCGGGAACTGGGCAGTATCACTAAGGCGCCGACGGAATTAGGGTTTGGAGATAATAAATTAGGGTTGAGCACAGATGCGTTCTCAGTCCCAGCCTTGAGTTGCCACAGCTAAAAGCTACCGTAATTAAATATTTGTGCCGAGGCTTGTTCCTTTGGTTCTATGTACTTTTTCCTTATCACTGGAATTTGTCCATGTGTTTCAAGAAAAAAAAAAACTACTGTAATTCATAGAGGATGATCAGTTTCTCTCTGGAATGGCCTTTCTGCCTATAAAGCATGGGTAGTCAAAATAAGATGGGACCCCTAAAAACTAACACTTTTTGCTTTTGTGCCTATTTATTATTATTATACCAATCAAATTTTCATAAATTCTTGTTGGCACTTGAAAGGAGGTTCCAATGCATGAAAGAACATGACATTTGAATATTGTATGCAAAAGTTATTAAGGAATAAAGTTGGAATTTCTTCTACATATGTACATAATTGATTTTGGAGATGTATACATAGTGAAGATGGCGGTTTAGAATCAAGGGCACATTTTGGGGGGTCCACCTTATTTCGATTGACTCTTCATTCTAGAATAGTTGGAAGTCTAATATTATTATACTCACATTATTATTATACTTACATTATTATTATTTTTATTTATTATTTTTGCCTTCAAAATTAAACTTCTCGTTTCATATTCTAAATCATAATTTCAACCACTAGAGATCGTGTAGCAAGAATTTTTGCCAATTAGAATGATACCCCATCCATTCTGAATTGAATGTCTGATCATAGGGATTTTTGTAATAAATTAAGTGACCAATGTATTTTACAAGGCCTCATGAGCATATTAAACAATATTTGCATTACAATGGATGTGAGTAGCTATTTCGACACCATGCTCCAATCATCTTTTTCCATATATATTTATACATTCCTAAGCACTCTCTCTAATCTTTCAAACTGTGTTGCTTTAGCAATTAGAAGATGATTATTATTCTAGGAAGTTAGAAATCCTAAATTTTCACCTTTAAATCCTAAGTCTTAAATGATAACCACCTTGAAATGGTAAAATTTAAAGATCTTTCAATAATCTCATGGACTTTCTTGCAATGAGACACTTTATTTGGGATAGACAAAGTATAGTAAAAAGTAAAGATGAATTAGAATCTAAAGTTTTATTTTTAATGCATCCTTGGTAGAAGGTATGGATTGTACTACTTTTCAATGCATCCTTAATACAATGATCAAGAGACAATAAATGAAGAACATAAAAGAATTTAGGAGGTTTGCACCACTTTATCCCTCAAAATCTAACCTTTGTTTTTTTAATATTTGCCCTTCCTTCTATATCTTCTTTCATATGTTTGCACTCACAAAATAGATACCTAATATTGGTCTAGGATTAAACCCCAAATCCTACCTCTATATTATTCCCTAGTTTGCAAAGAATTTATTGCCAAAATATGATGGATTTTATTACTTACAAAGATACTCTCTAAAAACATCCAATATCTTGAATTCTATAGTTATATTTGAGTAGTTCAATGGGTGCAAGTTGTTGAAAATCCCAAAATCCCTTGTATTATTTAAATAAATTTTGTATGTGCATAGTGTAATTAGTTTTAAATTTCAAACATTACTTTGAATAAATAGAAATTTCTTAAAATGAAATATCATCCGAAAGCAATAAATTTGAATTGAAATTAATTTAAGCTCTTTGAATTATAGAACATAGTATTTGATTTTGAAAAACCTACATCATTCTACTATTGAACTAAAACAACAATTCATGAACATTCAAATGTTGAATGAAAAAAGATCATATGTGTATAGAATATATTTTTATTTATTCATTGTTTGAAATTTAAATGTTTAATCATGAAGAGTTAAATCATATATTTTTTGCACGAACTCAAATGATACCCTAATTCATTGTTGAATAATTTACATGAACATTATATATGCTTTGTGCACATTGAATCAATGTTGAAATCATGAAGATAAATTTTCATGATGTGATTCTATTCAATAAGATAACTTACTACAAAACCAACCTTGCTACAAGCCTCCTTTATATAATCTTGCTTAAAATATGTACTTGCTAAACATATGAGTTTATGATTGATTTTAGATGTATCCAAAACTAGACAATTGAAAATTGAAACTCTCTTCTAACAATAGAATAGTAGACTAGAAAGACCTACATTTATGAGCAAAGTTTGGTTTAGGATGATTCAATAGAGGAATTTCTTGTTTTGGACCTTTTGGGCTCATTAATGATTGCTCTTTTAAATTTCTTCACTTGTTGCATCAAATAGTGTTGGGTCCTATGATTTCCTATAGATGCAATGATAAAGATTTTAGAAGTTCAAATTTTCTTCCATCTATAACTTTTGTTGAGACAAATGACTATGGGTGAAAAATGAAGTAGATTAGACTTGCCTAAATCTATTGAATACATGCTAAATGTGGTTGTAAAATATCTACGAGTCTATTTTCTTCCTTAAGGACTAGATGATAGTCTAAATTTCTAAAATTATAAAAATATATTATAAAATACAACTTAGAATAATGATTTAATGATGATTCTCAAATAAAAGTTATAGAATATGATGCATACAATAGATCATATCCATACAATTAGATCTACTAGTACTCAAACCATTGTTTTATAATAAAATTTGAAGTAAAAAAAGTCCTTCTAAAGTTGACTGTATCTAGATTGAATATTTGTGATTTTCAAAAAAAAAATTCCATTTAGTTCAAAATACTAGGTTCTAATCGTAGTGATTTTTAAAAAAGTCTCATCTATAATCTTGAATCAATCAAATTTCTTTTGGATTGTATCCTTTGACAAATTTATACCCCTAAGGCTCTAACCAAGAGTGCTTGAATATTTGCACCTAAAAATAGCTCAATTTTCTAAGCATGCCTCAAAATTGATCGATCCTTGATCAATTGGAATCAATAGGGATAATACAAATAAGAATTACAGATGTACGTGCAAGTTAGAAGTAGGAAGACTTAGATGTCAACTCCATGCCCAATACTCAAAGGTTGTAAGTTCAAAATCCACCAATGCATGGCAACATATATAATATTGTATGTTGTATGTCTAAGGTAAGGTCAACATCTTTGTCAGATAATTATTATTTTTCGAAATATAAATTTTGACCAATATTAAAAATCGAATTTCTTTTGCCGATATTTTTTTCTACCATACAAAAAAATTATTTTAATGAAATTTTTTGTCCACCCTGACCTACAATTGCAATACTATAGAATATGCGGCACCTTCTAGTATTGGTTGTTTGTCTATATATATTCATGTCAATATAGATTCACTTTTCATGTTGAAAATTTAATCCTACCTCAAAAGAGAAAATATGTAGGATGACATGAAAACTCATCAAATTTGTATATTACAAATAGTTTAGTGGCATGTGACAAATTTAACCTATTTCTAGAGATAGATTTGAATACTATCTATCAGTCATTTGTGTAGTCATTTGGTTAGACTATATACCAATAGTCACCATTTCTACTCATGTTACACGATGTTCAAAATAACTACACAAATGGTCCAAAATGACCCTAAACTACCAGGTGATGGTGGTGAGGTATCCAAACCATGGTTGCAGGTTTGATACTTGATGGCAGCAAGTTCTTAACCTTGTGTGAAATTAGCCTCTCTTCCTAACGGAAAACCCTTACAGTGTGTTTCCTTCAATTCCCAACAAGAACCAACAACTAAAACAAGTTCCAAAGACAACTTCCTAAAACAAATTCGTAATAGGAACCATGCTGAAAAGCTTATTTGGTCGCAACTGAGTTATGTGTCAAAAAAAAATCTAATCCTCAAGGAACGAATCAGCTTCCTCGTTGGCAAACTTCGTCAACGGAAAAAATCTACGTCTGCGACTAGCCACTGCCTCTCAGACTCCCAGTTTCCTCGATCACTTCTGCGCCAGTAGTTCTGGATTGGGAAACAGCAGGAATTCGGGCGACGACGAGATGACGACGACGGCTGTGTTTGTCACTCACTTCATCTCAAGTTGGAAGGGAAATGCGGTGTGACGTGTGGGCGAAGAGGTTGCTGAAATCGTCCTGTAGTAGTGGTATTTTTCATTTTGGTTCTCGCAGGGCAATGGGCGATGGAATTTTAGCTTTGGGGAGTCGACTACTGTGTAACTCTCTCCAAATTGGATGCTCGAGACATTCATCTCATTTCCACTTCAGCTTGCTTGGATTTTGGATTGGAGTAAGCTGTTAAATTTTGGTGCCCGGGTTGCAGAATTGTGAGCACGGGAAGCGATGGCCAATTTGCTTCTTATGCAAGCTCATTGCAGGTCAGTTGGATTTCACACGACTGCCGCGGTGAATTTTTCATTGTTGAGGGCAGGAAATTTCCACTGCAGCCAATGTAGATGTGTGCTTGGACCGAAATTTGAAGGGCGATTGTTGCGCTTTGTTGGCGAAGGAAGGAAGAAGAGAGCATCAATATCCATCGTTGCAGCAGCCAAGCGAAAATCCATCGCCCCACCTTCCCCTGTCACTCGCCCCACCACAGAATTCAGAGCTCCCGAAGTCGCAGTGGAGAATAGGATTGACTCAGAATTGCCGAAATTGAGGAAGGTGAAAGAGGATGTTGCGAGAGTGGAAGTGTCGTCCGACCGCACGCTGCAGCGTTACTTTCGCCTATTGGTGCGGCAGCTGGCATCTCTCCCGCTGGCCATCGGGGAGCTTTGCGCCATAGCTGGGTTGTCCGCGGTGGGGACCGTGATCACGCAAGGCGAGCGACCCTCGTGGTACTTCGAGAATTTTCCCGACTCGAATCCCGTGCTGGGATTCCTCTCGTGGCAGTGGGTTTTGGGATTAGGGTTAGATCATGTGTACACTTCACCGATTTACTTGGGGTTGCTGGTGATGCTCGCTGGTTCGCTTATGGCGTGCACTTCCACCACGCAGCTTCCGATTGTCAAAGTCGCGCGCCGGTGGAGTTTTCTGAAAACCACCCAGGCATTCTCCAAATTGGACATCACGGACTCGCTTCCGCAAGCGAGGCTTGCAGACCTGGGCAGTGTGCTGTGCGGGCACGGATACCAAGTGTTTGCACGAGGCGACGCGTTGTACGCTTTCAAAGGACTCCCCGGGCGACTTGCTCCCATCGGCGTTCACGCTGCGCTTCTCCTGATTATGGCAGGTAAATCACAATTCTCTGTGAATTAGTCGTAGAGCCAATGCATAATTGCAGTTAGGATCCCAATTCTCTGTGAAACAATCCCAATTGTATGAGAATTAATCGTAGTGCCAATGCAGGGTTTTGCAGCTTAAGTGGTATGGTTTCAATGGGTGAGAGGAGGAGTAGAATGGGCAATAGTGCTAGCTCTTAGAACTGCATTTACATTTTTAGCGTAGAATCTGATGTAGACGATATGCAACTAATGAAATTCAAGCGTACAGACCTTTCCTTAAAACGTTATTGAATTTTGAGGTCTCAAACATTGGCAAACCTTTTAGCATACTTAGAATTGAACGGCTAAGAGCTTGAAGGAAGCCAAAGACAACCTCATCGTGAAGATCGTATGTTCGAGAACCGATACCAAAAATAAATTTGAGAAGTATCAGATTTTGATTGTAAGTCCGCATTGCCATGACCTAGCCCCAAGACCAATGCACTGAAGGGTTGAATTTGTGCAGGAGGAACACTGAGTGCTGCATGCAGTCTTCGGGGCACAGTGATGGTCCCCCAAGGTCTAGATTTCCGACTCGGCGACGCATTGGGATCAGGAATCCTCGCCCCATCCTCCACAGTCCTCGACTCCCGCGTCGAAGTGAAGAAGTTCTACATCGATTACCGAGAGAATGGCTCGGTGGGGCAGTTCCATTCCGACCTGGCCATCATGACTCCCGAAGACGAGCTCGCGACTTCCAAAACGATCAGCGTGAATGATCCCTTGCGGTTCGGAGGGGTGACGATGTACCAGACAGATTGGGGAATCTCCGCTCTGCAGCTCCGGGTGGACGGCAGCGAGCCTTACAATTTGGCCATGGCGGCGTTGCAGAAAGGGGATAACAAGCTGTTCGGGACTTTTCTGCCGCTGGGGGAGGAAGGGTCGGCGCAGGGTAAGGGCATTTCGATTCTGGCTCGGGACCTGCAAACGGTCGTGTTCTATGATCAGGAAGGGAATTTTGTGGGGGTTCGGCGTCCCGGATCCAGGAAAGCCATCGAAGTCAACAATGTGAGTAAAAATATTAAGAAATAATACTTTAATGTACAAGATTTGAGATTTCAGGACAGTCGTTTTCTATTCTGAGATTTTTTTTGAACGTTATACAGACCGTATTCTTGTCATTTGTTGAATGCAACCAACCTACTTGAGCATTGTGGTGGAGGATTTGTAGTGCACGTGCCTTTAAAATGTTTCTTGGATGCGAAACGTTTTCTTGTACTTTGTTCTGTGCAACGAACCTAGGTGAGCATTGTGGTGGAGGATTTGTATTGCGTGTTTCTTGAGAATGTTTCTTGGATGCGAAACGTGTTCTTGTACTTTGCTCTGTGCAACCAACCTAGGTGTATTGCACGTTCTGAGAGGATGTTTTTCAAGTACATATTGTAATTCTTGTACTTTGCTCTGTGCAATCAATGTAGGTGAGCATTGTGGTGGAGGATTTGATAGGCAGCACGGGTTTGGAGCTCAAGTCCGACCCCGGAGTGCCCGTCGTGTACGCGGGCTTCGGGGGGCTCATGCTCACCACGATCATCAGCTACCTTTCGCACTCGCAGGTGTGGGCACTGCAAGATGGCACTTGGTTGGTTGTGGGTGGCAAAACGAACCGCGCGAAGCTGGACTTTGAAAGGGAGTTGAATGAGCTGCTGGACCTTGTGCCAGAGATCAAGACCCCGGAGCCTGCTGATCAGTCACAACAGTAAAGCTAACCCCCTTTTGAGATTTCAATGAATTCCAATGAATTGTTGAGCATTCTTTTGGTGGCTGTGTGAAATGCATAGCCATGTCGAATTTACAGGGATATACGTATACCCCGTCTCTCATATACCGTGACAAGGGTGAAGCTACCCAGATTGGTTGCAGTAAGAACTAAGTGTTAGTACTGGAGCATGTGGAAAAAGAGCAAAAGACGGAAAGAGAGATACAGACTAGATCCGGGAGGTATAGATAGTTATCAGACGTAACCACTTGGTACGCATTCAATTGTGGATGGACATCGAAACCTCATTTCCTGGTCGACTTGAAGCTGCACAAACAAAGTGGTTAGGTTATTCCATATAACTTGGCAAATCAGAAAGTGACGGTTGAGCACACAGGATATCCAGTTATTGTATCATTCTGCTTTTAACTTAGGCGTGATGAGATACAGTTAGCCTCAAGGGCTATCAGAAACCCACGGAACTAGTTGAGTCTGGTTTAAAGCAAACAGACAGAAAAGGTCTCCGAAATTTGTAATGAAGGCCTGGGAATGACTTTGCTATGCTTGTTCATTCACTATCAGTTGAATGATTGTCAGCCATCACAATGCAATGCAGCTCCGGTGTAAGCCTATTTATAGTTTGATTCATTGAGACTGTTCTGTATTGTGTTGAGATTTGGGGATGAAGCGTAGGAGTCTGTTCAGGACATTGATGCTCTTCGACTGCTGGATCTCAACTTTGATCTGGATGAGTTTCAATTGCTCGACTCCTTCCTGTCTGTGATCTTGAACCATGTTGACATGATTTCAGCAGCTAAAGTAGCACGAAGGTAACAACACCTAATTGTGACTTGTTTTTAAAAGCAACCTCTGTAGTTTTGTGTCTAAAATGTACAAATTCTATTCATAAGAGTCTTGGGTTGAATTTGGGTACTCTTATTTTCTGCACTTTTAAAAATTCTCATTTTATTCATGTGGTGTCTGAAAAATGCATTTTAAGAGAATCAAGAATCCACTTTGAACTACCAACAAGATCTAGCAAACACTGTGTAGTTCAATAATAGGAACCGTTCCCAAAACCTTCTTCAGATGGTTTTAGGTGGTGTTACTTTTACCTTTCAAACCTTTACAATCCTTTTTTGAATCTTTGCGTATTTTGCTCATATCTTTGTACAAATATATCATTTACCACATTTTCATCAAATTGGTGTTACAAGAAATGGGAATTTCATTGTGTGTTATAAACTTTAGTAAGGATGCTAATTATGATGTAGCCAAATGTAAACTCTTAAGTTGAGAAATAAGAGCATCATCAATCTAAGGTTGAAAGAGTTGTCATACAAATGAGAAATGTGCTTGCTAAGTGTGCTTGGTCATAATAGTGTGACTCTTATAAATTAACACTACTAATAGGATAAATCAAAGTGATACATTGCTAACAAGATGAATCAATGTACATCTTCAACATCACTTCTTACATGCAACACACTATTGACCTTAGAAGGACATTGAAGATGTTTTGTATCCTTTGGATGGTCAACTAAACTTTGTGCATATTCAAGAATGAATGATCTCATCCAATTTTTTTGTGTGCAACTTTTTTGGTGCTATGGCCACATCATTGAGTTATATTCAAGACATTTTAGTTTTAATTATTTTTTATATGGGGTAATTTATCAAAAAAATACAATACACTATCCAATGTTTTTCAATACTTTGGGATTCCCCCCTCTTAAAATTTGATGTTAACATTCAAAATAATTTCTTTTGCTTTTGAGCAAAGTTAACAAAACTAAGCTTCTAAAATGCAATTCCTAATCCACTAAGAAATTTTGAAAAATTTATAAGAAAAAAGCATTTTAGTGAAGTTCAAGTTGAAAATCTATAACTACAATTCTAAATGTGGAGTGGCATAGAATTTTTCTTTATATTTTATTTTTTTACACTATTATTTACTTCAATTTATTTTTAACATGATTTGTATTTGATATGAATTTTCTTCATTTTTCTTCAAAAAATCATGATAATTTGAAATTTTCTGTGAAGTTTTCAAGCCAAATATTAGGCATGTGATTTGATAAAAAAAGAACCCAAAAAAAATCACTCATAAATTGAGAAGAAATGAGAAATACAGAATGAAAGATTTTCGAGGTTGACTACACTGTAGGGTCATACTCCATATTAACAAACGCGTTCATATAAGCTTGTATGCTCCGTCGTTTAGGGGTTAACTGTCACAAATGTTAGGGAACTCCATATTAATAAACGTATCCCGCGCGTGACATTAAAGAACTCTGGATGTTGAAACTGACCAGCCTGATATCAAACTCATCCGTCCAGGAACAAAAAAATCATCCACTATCCAACTAATCCATCTGCATGAGGTGGCAGTGGATTTGTCTTTCCAATTCAACAGAGCAGTTTTTCCAGATGAGCTGCTGACGAATCATGGATGAACCCCGTTGAACATCAGTCAACAGCATGGTAGCAGCATGTTACTCGTTCGGAGATGGCTACTACCTGCAAGCTAGATTCTTCGTTCCAACTCAAACAGCAAGTCTAATAATAATGGACGGGTATAGGTGGCGGAAGTACGGATGATGGACTCGAGTTCATCCCAACATTCATCAGTCTGTACCTTACTCGCAGTCCCCTGATCCAGGAACCAAAATTCTCATCGAGTTCATCCGGGGAACTGAACAGTACAACGGGATTCATCCATCCACTTGTGTTTCATTCATTCGTTGCGGGAGCGGCCTCCCCCTTTCGCGTCTTCGTTCCTTTGTCGCTGGACTCGTTTCGACGGTTTCCTGCCTGCTCTCGCCTTTCGCTTGCCCTGGCACGCATGCGGACAGTCCTCCTACACTCCTACCTTGCTTCCACCCCGATGCATCTCGGTTGCTTGGAGTCTTTTGGCTTATGTTAGAAGCGTGCGAAGTTAGTTGCCTACAGTACTAGACGGTTTCGGATTTGGTGCGGTATTGCGATGACAGGGGGTTGTGGAAGAGTCGGGGGCTGCCGGGGTGTGGTTGCGGAAGTCATTGCGGTGTGAGCACGATTTCGCGGTGAGGCCGATGCGGGAATGGTACGGGTGCTAGATCCTATACTGGGAGCGAATTTTGGACTATGGATTGGCGGAGACGAGTTTTTGGTTGTTTTTGTTTTGAAGAAGTGGTGGTTGTTTTTGTGGTTTTGTGAATGTGTCTAGCTGGATATTTGATTTTGATTGCGTGATGGTGGAATCGTGAGAGGAATTCGTGCGGTAGTACGGTGGTATGGTGTCTGTACGACTGCACTTGGCAGTTGGCGGTAGTTTCAATTTTTATTGTATTATATTTTACTCTGTTTGGTGAGCCTTGTTAGTTTTGATGGAAAATTGTGGAGTTGTGTTTGAATTAAAGGTGTGTGGGAATCGTGAAGTTAATGCGGCAGCAATGGCCGATACGGGAAGAGAACGGGTGGTCGCGGAAGGGCTTGCCGACCTTCTGTCCGCCCGAGATTTCAATGCTGGAGCTCCCGTTGTTACCGATTACTCTAAAACTCTAGTATTCGATTCGCCGAAATTAATCCCCTGTGAAACTCCGAAGGAGCAGGTATGTCCTAGATTTCTTTCAAGAAGAATTTTGTTTACATGTTTTCACTTTCTACATGTATTTCTACTTGTCGATAGTCTTTGCTTACTATCTAAAAGGTGCTGTTTAGCTTCTTTGATCACTCTTAATCGTTCAAAACATTTGAGTAATAAAGAAGTGAATGAAAGGATTGAGCAGATTCGATATCAGCTAATTTCAATGATTGGTGCTGTGTTGATCAGGACATGGCTACAATGCGGTCTTGCATAGCAGCTGCGGACAGTATAGGGATGAAGACATTACAACATATTGTACAGTCCCTTGAGACCAGATTACAGAGTGCATTGATGCAAGCGGTACTGCAGATTTTGGAAACTTTAGGGAAAGATGCAGCCGCTCGAGTGAGTGTGGCTGAACGCAAAGCATCAGTAATGGAGCAAGAGCACATCAATACTAAACAGCAGGCTCTTGCGATGATGCTCCGCATTAAACATAGTTCGGATTCCGTGGTATGGCTTTCGTCCTTGATCCGAGTTAACGGATTTACTTTCCTGAACTTTGTCTATTCATCATTTGGCTTTCATTTATTTGGATATGATTATACTTAATTGAAGATCGGAGTAGCTGATGGTTAGGTACCTTTAGGCTCGGGGTTACGTCAGGAACCTCTCGAATAAGAGGTCTTCTCAGCGTCGCTTCAGGGTACCCTGTTGTTTTGTGTAATGAGTAGCTTTTTACCGAATTATTTTAAATTTTAAATAGAAGCATAAGAAAAGAAGCGTTATCTGTAGGAAATACATAGTTTTTTCTTTTCGGGCAATAAGTTCCAAGCAAAGGATCAACTGGTGTTCTTATTACCATATATATGATAGGTCTTGCTCAAGTCTGCGTGATATTATTATGAGTTTAATATTATATTATTGGCGTGTTAGCAGCTTGTTGATGCGGAGAGGAGATTGCTTCTAGAAAAAAGACGTTCGCAAGAGTTAGAATGTAGGGTCGGGAGCTTGCAAGAGACAATTAGAAAGCTGAAAGCAGAGTTAAAGAGAAAGGGGGATATCCTGGAGGAGTTGCAAAAAACTCAATTGGACGCTATTAATAGATCAGGGATGATGAGTCCCAGCGAAGGAGTCTCTAAGAAGCGGAAAGGACATCCTCAAGTGAGACTCTTAGAGGTCAAAACTAGTCAACCAGGGGATTGTCTTGTAGAGGATGAATGTGACGATACTGCCACTCTTTTGGCGACGATGCCTAACAGGTCCCCATCGACCGATCGGCCCAATTCAGTTCTTGGTCGGGGTTTAGTTCCTTCCACTCCTCAGAACTCAGTCGCGCAAGATTATACTCGGGCTGCGCCAACGAATTACAAGCATGGGTCGTTGCGGAGGCATCTTGATGATGGAAGTGCACTTAAATTTCCCAGCCATCGTGACAAGGAATCGAATTTTTCAGCTAGCTGCACTGCAGAGCGAAAGAAGATCTTAGCTGAATCAAAAAGTACTCATGCAAAACCAGCAGAAGTTGAGGAAGAATCAAGTGATCAGCATGACAGCAGTTTAGAAGGACCCTCCCATAATGCTGAAAAGAAGTCCCATTTTCAACATGATTCTTTGGTTAATGGTGAAGACCTGGAAGGCATGGATGATGGTTTTTTGGGACTCATCGCTTTGCAGGGAGCCGCACCAAATCCTTCGACCGCGCAGGAGTTGCAAAATGGTGACAGGGTTCCAGGTATGCTACGAATTAAAACCGTTGTCTCCCTGAGGGTTGGGGTTCCATGTCTGGTCAAGTTTTCGAAGCTTAACAAGCAATGGCTGTTCACCACGAGCTAAGGCTTTTTCTGAATTATTGGGACTGGAGTTGATATTGAGACATGCACAATATGCGCAATGTGAATGTAAGTCGACCTATGATTGAAGATTGCAGTTTCTCAGCCTTAGAAAGGGAGAGGTCACGTCACTTGGAAATGCTTTGCAGGACTAAAGTCGGGGGCAGAAGCAAATAATGAAGAAGTCAGTGATTCCTCTACCGATGACGAAGAGGAATATCAATCTAAGCAGAGAAAAGCAGCTCGCAGCGTACAACGTAATTCTGATGAGGGTACTGTTCGTCGCAGCAAGATTCCGGACACATCAAAGAGTAGTTTAGTTGAACAGACAATGGTACCCAGGCGCAGCTCTGCAGGGAGGAGAAGAGGCAAGCAACATTTGTCACCTGAGAAATCAGAAAATCCTGTCGTGAAGGAAATGGAAGTCAAAGAGTCTGAAGACACTGAAGGTGTGGAAATCAATGCATTGGCAAAATTGAAAGGTGGCGCAGTGGACGCAGTAGATGGATCAAGCTGTTTAGTTGTGGAATCATCGCGCGACAGCAGACGGCTGATGCAGGGTGCTCGTCAGGTGTGTCAAAACCTCTTTTTAGTTCGTTGCCTCGTGATTGGAGATATACAGATTGTCTCTGACGTGTTGCTCCTTTACATTATATATCTGATACACTGGGTGTCCCACTTGTTGAATTGGGACTCGGGAGATGGCATATAGAAATTTGTATTCAAAATTGTACACAGTTGCAAAGGACAATTAGAGAATGGGCTGAGTGGTAATTTCGATTGTGCTGATTACTGGTGTTTTGTGTTTGTGCAGCTACTGTCTCTGAGGAAACTGTGAAAAGCAGGAGAGGCATATTGGCGGGACAATTTTGAATGTTGATAATTAGAAGATGAGTCTTGTGAATATACGAATTGTACATCTTGTGTTTTTAATTATCTACAATAATCCCTAATTTGCCATATAATTCAGTCAAATCTGTCTTTTTTTGTAGATAGGTGATCTAGGGTGTCATTATTCTCATTGTGTTTCACTATAATAATGCCGTGACAGATTGAAAGAGAGCGAGCAGCTGTGTCTTTGAGAGGGAAAGTACTGATAGTATTTTTGTTGTAAGATATCGGTATTTAGAAAGTGACTGTCATCAGTACTTCAAGAACGATGTGTGATATTTTGAATGTGGAGGTATTTCACTTGTTTCATACCTCACAAATGTTGTTTTTGCCTACTTGTGTCTTGGCCTCTTGTTTGTGGCAGCAACTTTCCTGTCATATCATCTAGGCTGCTCTCTTCAGTTTGAAGTCCTGGCGGTATCGAACCAGGGGCTGGAAATTTGATGGACATGATATATTGAACCAAGACTGTTTCTGCAAGAATATGTTAGTTTCAGAGCCGTTTGTTGATGGTTTCTAGCAACTTGAGGGGGGGAGGGGGGGAAGGGGATTATGGCGCTTATTAATCTCTGGATTTCGCAGCAGGTAAGAGTTGCTGTCTCCAACTCGCATTTCTCATTATTTCAGATGTTTTTATCCATAAAAGCATTCTTCATTTATGTGATGTTTTCTTCTACATTCTCCTCTTTGTATGGGTATGATACTTGGTGAAAATTGTGTGGATCTCCTGTTTGGGTACAACTCAAACCCCTCAAATTGCACCGTCTTGGGGGAATAAATGGGCTTCTAAATGCAAATTGACATGTTCACAACTTGACACGTGGAAGCTGCCTGATGAATTTTCTACATATCTTGGGAAACTTTCGGGATATCGATGCAATCAGCAATTACAAAGTATGCAATTATAGGAGTTTTAATGGAATACGGCTACGGGTTTCCCCAAGGCAATTACCGCTTGTTCAATTTTTACTCCAATGCTAGAAGTTTGGTACATTCAACAAACTTAGGTGGTTATAGTCGAATCCATTTTATCTTCTGCTTGGTTTATTACACTTAGACAACAATTGAAGTGGGCTGGTGAGTGTGCAGTATCGTACAGTACTATCAGCAGTGTCTCACCTATTTGTATCGACTTTGAAGCACTACTTCTAACCAGCTTCTAACTTAAAGGTAAAGATACAAGAAGCGGATCAATTTTTCTTCGATGAAATGAGGATTGCCAGCTCCACACTCCGCATGTCAGAGAGGGCTGTTTGTTTTACGTTCTAATAAGTGAACATGGTATGTGTAGACCAAGGACTTGGAATGACCAATAACTGAACATGCACTTACGACATGCACTTAGATCACTTCTTGGTTCACACAGTTGTGGGTCTTTTTGTGAGTAATTCCTTTGATCTATACAAACCATGTTTTCATTTAGTAGGGAGAGTTGATTTCATTGTGGGCACTATGATTGCTTTGTTTCCATGGGATGGTTGAAATTCTTAAAAGAAATTCCCACAAATGGGCAGTTCATATAAGAGAAGGTAATAAAAGGGAATTGTAGTTGCAAATATAATCTTCTATCAAAATATGAAATTGTTATCAATTTTTGAAGTCTACTATCCAATCAACCTAAAAGAGTCACTAGACCTTTCCATTGCATCATCTCCCCCCTTTCTCAAATATAAAGTTAATCTATAATGTTGTTATGTTATAATTCATCTAATATGGTGAAAATGTTTTCTTGAAATAGACACTATTCATTTCAATACAATGGGTTTTATTTAATGGCTTTCTTTTGAAATAGGATAGATCAAGGTTGTATTATAGTTACTAATTTATTCAATCATTGTTCCTTGAAGCTTTCATTATGGCAATTATTCATTTCTTTGTAGTCAAAATCTCAATTATTCAAGAATGTTCACTTTAATTTGAAGACATGATTGTTATGGGCACATTCTTAGTTGCTTGGACTAGATACATTGTGTGAAATGGGTCTTCCTATTTGAATGAAGTGTTAGATAATTACTTTAGAAAAAGATTATATTTATGAATTCAAAGTTATACTTTTTCAAACCATTATTTCTAAAATGCTTTACAAAGCATTGAAAATTGTAATCATTTTGTCAATTGTTACTATTTAAAGGTGCAAAATTGATAGAAAATGAGAATATGTCTAACAATTGTTAACTAAATTCTAATGGAAGAGTTCTAGTGCCATAGGGTTGAACTTTGTTTCTAAGCCAAATTTAGCCATTTAAACCACATTGAAGTGTCAATGTAATATTTTTGTTATATGTGACTATGTGATATCTATCATTGCAAAAAATCTCTATTATGTTTGTAATAAATTATAATTTTTATAGTTTACTAACTAATAAGTGAAAATAAATTGATAACTATATTAAAAAAATTCAATAGATAAAAATAGCCATAAAAAATAGTACAAAAGTTTTTCAAGTGATTGTTTTCTTGTTTGCAATCCAAATACCTTTGGTGATGACCTTCATTCATATTACCAAAATCAAGCTAAAATGAAATTTAATAAATTTGATTGTTAAAATACGAATAATTTTCATACTTGAATATATACTTTTATTTTTATTTTTTATAGATTTTGTTCTTTTAGAAGTCTTGATGGAATAATATTATTGTAATAATTTTTTAAGTATAATATGTATATATAATTATATCATTTGGAATATGTATTAACCCCTAAAGGTTTTTGACTATGTTTTCACCAAAAGCACTCTAAAACTACCATTTCTAGTGCAAGTACCAGATTTTTGAAAAAAAACATTTTTGGATACAAGTAATTGTAAGATCTTATAGTAAACTATTTTGAGAAGATGTGGTAAAAATTTCAGAAATTTTCATTGTGTCAATTGCAAGATATTAGTGTTTGAATTCACAAAAATCCTTTTTTTTCCCTGCAAAAATCCAAGCAATTGCACTTTGCAAGGTCACATTTACATGAAAAATGTCCAAAATGGTAGTAACTCTTTGAATTCATTCTTCAAAGCAAGTTGGCTACACGCTTGAAAATATTTAGATCATTTGGAATTGTACAACATATAGGAAAAAAATAATAAGTAGAATAAAGTAGAAAATGATTCAAAATACTAAGTTGTTAATAATTTCTTTATAGAATTGAAAAGTGCCAATCCCAATGGTTGCAATTTTTTAATAAACAATATACACCTAAGTTGTTGTTTTTCAAAAATATTTAAAATTGAGTAAAATAAAAAACTTCAAAGTTTATTTCAAAGTAGAGATTCTATAACTATCCACAAACTAATCCAAACTAACCCTCTTCATAACTTTTAATTCATCCATCCAAATGGAAGAATTCAAAGCTTTATATATATATATATATATATTTTTTTTTTTTTTTTTTTTTTTTTTAAATTTATTTTATCTTATTTTTTTTTGAAAGAATCAATTTCAAATTTTAATTTTTTGAAAAAAATGATTTTTGAAGAATTTTTTTTGTTGCTTGGATTGCCTACCAAATGCTGAAAATTACATATCATACAATAACTTCTTAGCCATGTAGTCAAAAGTTATAAAAATTGTTGAGCCTTAAAGCTACTCTTTGGAAAAATGTTGTATGAAAATTTCAAAGAAAAAAAAATAAAAACTCCATCCGTTGTGAGCTGCCCCAAATTGCTATGTTGCCAAAAAAATGGAATTTAGGGCTTTTAGGTGTTAAAATAGTTTCACAATAATTATAGATTAATTTTTTATATTGATGAAAAATTAAATTTAAAATGAAAATTCATATCTTTTACTTTAAAATTAAAGATTCACTTAAAGAAGAAAATATGAATGAAATACATACAATGTTGTGTAATTTGGATTTTAACAAATAGAACTTTCAATTGCAATAAATCATTGGATTTATGAATTTTTCAACATTTTGAAACAAATTTGAAAGACAACTTATTATGCTTCTTTTTATGGCCCTAATCTAAAGATGATGTAGTTCACAACTCCTAAATATAGTATAGGAAAAAACAACTCCTAGGTGCTTCAAAGCCATTTTGTCTAACCTTTCACAAAAAGCATTGGAAATTCTTTAATTTATAAGAGAATTATTTGTCATATGTCACATGTCATTATTTGTCACATATCACATGTCATTATTTGTCATATGTCATATGTCACAAACATTCAATGACCTTCCTAACAAATTGATAGTGTTTTAGTACTTTGTAGGACCTTCTATAGTAATCCAAATGCTTCTATGAACTTTTCGAGGCTTTTATAATCCTCTAGAAATTTTCCCAAGAACCTCAATTACACAAGTTTTGGAGTACTTTTCAATGCTACATTGTCTTATATCTTGTCTAATTTTCAATGAAGTTTAGTTTAGTTTCTTGAAATCAACTTTTATTATTTTTATATTTTTTTGTTGTTTAGTTCTCTAGTCCTAGCAATATATTAGTATAATTTTATTTTGTAAAGAAAATGCTCCAATTGTGAATCTTGTGCACTTTACACAATGCAAAAGAACATTCAAATACAATGTGAATAAAACTGTAGAAGACATGAATTGAATAGTGCTCTTTTAATCTCATTCACCTCTAAATGAATTTGACTATGTTTTCACCACTCCAAAGCTGCTATTTCTAGTACATGTACCACATTTTAGAATTTATGTAACCATACAATCTTGTAGTATGCTAGTTTAAAAAGATGTGCAAAAAATTTCAGAAATTACGAGTATGTAAATTGTAAGATATTAGCATTTGAAGTGACAAAAATCTTTTTTTGACCTTGTGAAAATTTGGGTAGCTACACTTCATAAGGTCACATTTGCATGAAAAAATGTCCAAAATGGTTGCAATTCTTTGGATTCATTCTTCAAGGCAAGTTGGCTATATGCTTGAAAATTTTTAGATCATTTGGAATTGTACAACATATAGGAAAAAATAGTAAGTAGAAAAAAATAAAGAATGATTCATAATACTAAATTGTTAACAATTTATTTAATGGAATTGAAAAATGCCAATCCTAGTGGTTGTAATATTGTAATAAACAATCTACACTAAGCATTTTTATTTTTTTCCAAAAATATTGAAAATTGAGTAAAATAAAGGACTTTGAAATTTGTCTTAGAGTTGAGGTTCAATAACAACCCACAAAAATCCCACAAACTAAAACTTCTCATAACTTTTGATTCATTGATCAAAATGGAATGATTCAAAGCTTTTCAAACATATTTAAATCTAGAGAACAAATTCCAAATTTTCATTTCTTAAAAAAATGATTTTTAAAGAAGTTTTCCACTGTCCGTGTAGAATGTTGAGCAATGAAAAGTACATATCATACAATAACTTTTTAACCATGTAATCTAAAGTTATGTAAATTATTGGACCTTAAAGCTACTCTTTGGATACATGTTGTATTAAAATTTTAAAGAAAATAAATAAAAATTCTATTTGTAGTGAGCTACCTAAAATTTCTATGTTGCCAAAAATGCAGTTTAGGCATTTAGAGATTAATTTATAAATATCAAAAGTATACAAATTTCTTGCCTACAAAAACAAGAGTTTCTAGGTATTTGTAGGGTATATATAGATGTTTATGGAGTTCAACTGTGTACACACATTTTCTATTTGTGTCATATACAAATGTTTAATTAAGTGCTTAAATTCTTCATATGTATTGTGAATATGTTTTTTTTAATAAATATGCAACCTAACATTTTCTACATCTCATTTAAAAAAAATTGGTCATCACCTAACACTTTTTGGTTCATTTAATTTGATGTAATTTTTTAATTCCAAAAGTTATCCTCTAAACCATTTTAATGCCGACAATCCATGCATATAATACAAGAGTTACATACCCATGTGTGTTCATTGTCTTCTTTTGAACATGTAATGTGCTTGGTTCAAAAATTGAATGAACCTACTATCAACTACTTGTTCTTTCTTGAAACGAACTTTCAAAGCAAGTACATCTCTTCATTATTGCTAGTTCAAAGTTCTCTACTTCCACTTCTACGTACATGTTTGTTCTTCTATTCACTAAAGTACTCATACAGCTATCCTTTAATCCAAATTACTACCAATTTCAGCTCATTTATTACAATAACTAATGATAATAGGCCCGCTCTCATATATTAAGGTGGAAGCACCTAAAACCAACTTGAAACATAAACCAATTTTGAATTATGTAGATCCAAGTCATCCATAACATTCTAAGTACATAAATGAATGTAGGAAATAGTTTATTTTTATTTATTTATTTATTTTCTTGAAACTCGTGGACAAATTCCATTGATAAGGAAAAAAGTTCAGAGAACTAGAGGAACAAGCGTAAGAAATAGTTTACGATACAATAACATCTTGAACTTTCTTTTAAAAAAATTCATAGTTTATTCATACAACTTCAAAAGCTTACAATGTTTAGGGGGAAATTCATGTTTTTCAAATTGCCATTAGTTTCATTGTGTTGATTCCCCATGCACCTCTGCAGAATATTACTTGATGGTAATAGGCCGCACTTGTTGTCGTTACAGTCGGAGCTCTATGAGAAGCTCAGCTCAAGAATGTGACGGCAGTCGCGGGCGTGACACTGAGCAAGCCTTCGTTTGTCCCAAACAGACAGCAACATGGTCCAAGTCGCAGCGCGCGGGCCTCCACGCCTGCTTTGCTTGGCCGTGCTTTCGATGCTGGCCATGGCGTCTTTCTACATCATCTTCTTGCTCCTCGGGATGCAGGTCTTCCGCAATTATCACGACCCCAGCAGCGTCAGATCCCAAAGTCATCAGCAGATGCCAAGCTCCGTCAGCTTCCTGCGGCAAGAGGCGGAGAGTGGCCAGGTAACGAGAAGTCTGCATTCTCGAATTTGTGTTAATCTCAGGAAGATTCGAGGGGAACTGGTGAGGTTATTGCGATTTTCTTGATCTCTCTATATATTTGTTACGACGGCGAAGGTTAAAGAAGCTGGCACAGGGATTCGATCGGAGGAGTCTTTGGGTTGGAGCTACATAACATTCTTGAACTTCAAGGCAGGGGAACCTTTGCTTTCCATGAATCAATACTCCTTGCACTGTAGAACATCTTGAATGCCCATACGGTATATAGAGTACTTCGAATGCTGAATTTTAATTTAGCGATTATCGTTGTTCTTCCACATGATTTGAGATGAATGTGAGATTATCTAGTAATCGATGAGGAAAATGACTGCAATTCTTAACGATATACTCATTTTGGAAGCCGAAGCCGATCGGCGCTCGTTGTGGTACGTTGGAGGGATGCTTCATCATGTTCGGTGGCTTATGACATCGATGAAAATCTTAACGTAGAGCCATAGCAGTGATCCCGGATTGTTGCGTGAAAAAAGAACTTTTGGATTTATTCATTTTCTTGCGACTTTAATTCCCTTGGATAGCCTTTTTCAAGATTCTATTTTGAAGGAGTCTGTTCTTAAGCTGAACATTGAAAAAGTTCAAATTATTACAGAACAAGAAATCGAATAGCGAGGATTATTTTTTTACCTCGTTTCTGCTGACACTGGAAGACGATCGGGACTCGTTGTCGCTGGTGAGATGCTTAATGATCGTTTAGGTTATGAATGTGGCTTGACTTCGATGAATTGGTGAATGTAGAGCCATTGCAGTGATCTGTAAGGGCGTAATGGCTGTTTATTTCGATATGGTAGATTTTTCGAGTTGGTACTTCGAAGGGAGATACATACAGTAAGAATTAGGAGGATATGAGAAAAGATTGTTTAAGCAGAGTGGTGTTCTGGTTTAGAGTAGAAGAGAATTGCCAGGGACGCTGGATTGAAGCCGAGACTCTTCCTAGCGCTCGAGTGTTGCGTAACGTGGAAGCAGAGATGCTTAGGGTTTCTCGCATCTCGTTTTCTGCATGTGAATTAGGGTAAGCATGGAGGGCCATTCCGGCGGTGGAGTCTCAGTATATTCTTGTTACAGTGCTACCGTTGAAGGACCCCTGGCCTTCCCATTCGAGAATGTCATGTATGTCACGATTTTGGCGAAGCATGGTATTTTTATGAGTATGAGCTGTCTTGGTGATGTGCAGGAGTTGCGGCAGCAGCAGCAGAGTTTGCAGTATGACAGAGTGTGGAGTCCTGTGCAATCTTGGCATCAACTGCTTCCGTATGCTGCTCCTCGTGACGGCTCTTATCGGGGTAGGCTTCTGCTGCTTCGCAATCTTGGGGTGCATGCATGGTAACGTGTTGGGTACAAATTTCGGTAATTCGAGGTTGCTGGTTTGGTATTCAGGATGGGTTCTTGAATTTGGATCGTAGAATATCATGGTGCCGTGTGTTCTAGGGTGCGGTAGCATTCTTTAGACTAGAGCACCTTTAGTACCTGGGAATTAGAATGAGTAAGAAGAGAACGATTGGTAATAGGCAATGAGTGACGAGCCTTTGATAATGCAACAGTCATTATCCATAGTCTCGGACCTATTGGACCTATTGCAATTACTTTTGTTCGCATTGTGCTTTGTCTTCATTTCAAAGCCTCACCCTCTCTACGACCAGCGAATGTTACCTCCTTCATCCGAATCAGAGTCTTCGTACAAGTATCGTAACATTTTTCCCAGGAGGCCGTGTGATACCTTAGAATTGGCTATGATGCGCATTTTTTTATTCTTTATATAAAGTTATAACTATTGGAAGGTTGAGGGGTGTGTAATAGAATACAGTGAAATTATAGACGCAACTGGATTCGATCACAAGAGTGGCTGTAGAATCAAGTTTAGAACAATGCTACTCTATGCCAGTGCAAAACCTGAGAATCTGTAAATACAAAGGATGCAATGCTTCAATGACTTCAGAATGTTGTCATAATTATGAGAACTTTCTTACGCGAAAAATCATATCGATAATAAAATGTCATTCCGAATGTCCTAAAGAATGAGCGTGGGTGTGCTTGCAGCACCAGTGTTTCCCGGCAGTGGCTTCCTGTTTGCCACCATCAAAGGCGAATTGCATGAAATTCATGCTGCCGTGAGTCTCTCACTCCAAAACTCTCATCACATCTGGAAAATTGCTTTGAATGTCATAATTTCCACACAATCCCTTTCTTTACCCCTTGATGTCTAAATTACTAAGTCCGATTTGGAAGTTGATAATTGATTAAAGTAACTTCCAATAACATATTTCTATGTCCAAAATTTTAGGATATGATTTTTGTATTCTATTGATACATCTTGTTTTCTTCCTTATTGACTTATTCTAATGTGGAAGCGATTACTTTTGGTCATTTTGGCACTCAAGAATCAATTATGCAGTAGTGGATGTGGGTGACTCTTTGCTCAGGTATGTGATTTTGTAGTGATCGCCAGACTACTTAATGCGACCATTGTCTTACCCAAGATTCAAGGCACTGCATCTGTGAAAGGAGTCGGGTAAGTTGGGTTTTATGGATTGAGTACAAACTCTGTGGTGCACTTGCATGCAATTAGGGTCAATTCAAATTGTACAGGTTGCACCAACAAGCTTGATAATCATTTTGTTCTTCCTTATTTTGTTCAATGTTGAAATACACTTGTCCAAGTAAACAAGAGCAAGTATGAGGAGGTGACTTTTACGAGATTCCCATGTGGTATGCTAGAATATTTGATGAACAAGGTTTCAAGCTCTCTCTTGAGTTGAATTTTGCACACTTGTCATCTCAAATGAGTTGAGAAGTATCATAAATGTATTGGATTATTTTAACCTTGTTATTTAGGCTTAGGACTTCGACCTTAATAATCTGAAGTTGCCCTCAGTAAGTCATTAGGGGAGTCATGGTTATTTACACTCCCATTTCTTGATCTCAATGAAGAGGGGACATAACAAAGTAGACTCTTTAGATTCCTCCAATTAGCACTTTCAACAAATTGTCCTGTTCCTTGAGCATTGTAGACAAAGAATTTGAGTCGAAGAAGTTTGGATGGTAAATGCACTAGAGCTTGTTACCTAATTCACTAATTTGTGCCAATGGAATGGAGATGAAGTTTAGGATTCACTAATATCTAATACATCTCCCTTGTTGGTTTTAATTTGAAAACTATTGTGATGATTTTTATTTTTATTTTTAAATTTTTGTTCACTTGTGATCACACATTTCATGGGTGTGGTTTCGGGTGGGTGTATTGAGGTTTCCAGCAACTCCAAGGTGGAAGGCTTTAACTACCTTTATGACGAGAACCATTTCATCACTGCATTGAAGGGTGATGTGCGGGTAGTGAAGCACTTACCCAAGCAGTTTCGCTCAAGGGCCCGTTTGCAAAAGCAACTTGTGGAGATGCCTACTAGATTTACTTCGGTTCGGTATTATTTGGACAAGGTTCTTCCAGCTTTGGCAGCTCATGGAGCTTGTGGGCTTGTCTTTTCAGATGGAGGAGGTTTGCAGGTACACTCAACCCTTTCAGATTACACATTCCCTGTATATCCCAAGAATCTCTCATGTTGTGTACCAGTCTAATTGCACAACTTCCACATGTAGTTGAAGTGCACTTAGAAGCCCACTTGTTCCCATGAGATAGTGTAATTAGAGAGAGTTGAGTTGGACGTGTTGAATTAGCTCCAACAATTGTGTTCGTGATCTTGCTTCTATTGTTGAAGAACGCATTCCCTTGTTTGCTGTTGGATAATGCATTCTCATGTAAGAATATGTTATAACTTGAAGTCGCATTCCTCGCTCTATTTGCTTTGGACCTAAGGGAAGGAGTCAACACAGGCTACACGGGAGGCTATATCTTTGAGTAGGTTTTTATGCAGAGTGTCTTTACAACTGAAAACTGAGCTCTAGTCTCTAACATGGAAAACACTACGTCTATAGCACAACTAGATTGTGAAATAAGCTACAAAGCCCCTTGTACCTTTGTAGCAACTATTTGTTTCTTAGGGGTGAGATATGGTTGGTTCGAGCAGAGCTTATTGCCACCAGAGCTCGTTGAATACCAGCGCTTACGATGCAGGGTGGCATTTCAAGTTCTTCGTTTTCGGAGAGAAATTCAGGAATTAGGAGATCAGCTTGTGAGGAGGTACAATATTCCAGTGCGGAAATAAAGCTCTCTTGGTTCTGAATATTTTATAGTGGTTTGGCTAAAGAAGTTGCCGTGTTTGCAACATCACGAAAGTCCCTCCTTAGTAATTATCAAAGTTAATGTTTTTTTGTTTTTTTTCTTATCATGATCTTTGTCATTGGATGGGCTCTGATGTCTGATGTTGGGGTATCTGAACGCCCACGTTCGGATTTTATTACATGAGTGAACAGGTTGGAGGCCCGTGGGCGACCATATGTGGTGGTTCACTTGGGCTTGGAAAGAGATGTTCTTGCATATCACGGCTGTGCTGAGCTCTTTCAAGTGCGGTCTTGCCCATTTTAAACTTATTTTCCTCTTTCTCTTCATGCAAGCACTTGTCAACAAGTAATCACCTCCGGGGACAATCTTGTTCATGCTCAGTAGTTATATAAATTGATGGCGTTCTCCAAAATGTTATCACTTCTATCTCTGGATGAGGTGCTTCAGGATCTCCAGACAGAGAGCATACAGTTGCAGAGAAACCATTTCCTAACTAGTGGAAAGGAAGTGGGTGAGCTTCAAATCGATTCTCAGAAGCAGCGCCACAGGGGGCTCTGTCCTCTCATGCCTGGTGAAGTATGATACAATTCACTGAATGGAAGTCCAGATAATGTGACTATTTTGACCCTTGGATTAAATCGAATCCGGGACTTCATTCTGTATGCAAACTTCTTTGACTTCCATTCTCGTCTCTAATGCTTCAACCAATTTGTTGCAAGTACTAACACATCGAAGGACTCTTGGAGATGGGGAAGGAGAGAGCGCACAACTATGACTCCACCTATTGAAAAAGTGGGCTTTGTGGTGCAGGTGGGTCTTCTATTAGAATCTTATGGATTTTGCAACAACACTCGAATCTACTTGACAGGAACAGAAATCACAGGTGGACAACGGCTTCTACTCCATCTGAGGAGCATGTATGCCAACTTGGAGGATTGCTTCACAATGAGCACAGTGCAAGAACGTGTTGTATTACAACCAAAAAAGATGCACAATAAGATATCAGGTACCGTACATGCGTGTTAGTTTCTGACAGAATTAATTAAAACTGGTATTCCCTAATTTTAAAGTCTCATTTGACATGTTGCCAATGTTTGAGAGTGATATTACGTCCTGTGTGGCATCTTGAAGAAAAATACTGATTTCGTCACTAACAGACACATATGGTAGAGCGTTTGCAAATACCTTGAAGACATTTCTCTTTCGGAGGAGGCGTGGACCATTTGTCAGAACCTCTCGTAAGGGTTGGTGGAGGACAGTTGGGGATTGCGAATCGCATACTGAAGATTATTTTGCATGGACTCATGTGGAAGGAGCAGAAGCGCAAGACATCCCGCTTCTACTTGCAGCTCTAGACTACATCGTTTCTTTGAAAGCGAATACTTATTTTCCTGCATTTGATAAGGACCGACATGGGCTTCCTAACATTGCAAGCTTGATCATGGGCCATCGTCTTTATCAATCCCCTTCTTTGAAGACTTTTCGTCCTGACAGGTAGTATAGGTACACTTCTCTCGCATGTTGCCTTAAAATTCTTGTAAAGAACTCTGAAAATTGTGCAAGTGTATTACCTACCTAGTGGTCAGTTCAACATTCTTTGCCAATAATTATTAAAAGTTGGCATTTGTAATTCAATAGGTGTCTAAAAATAAAATAAAATAAAATATTTTTTTTCATATAATTTTTTTAAAATATCCCAAAAATCTCATCTTCTATTTTAGAAATATGTTTTTTCAACTCTAACCATTGGGGATGGTATGAGATGATGTATATCAAAATTTGATATGCTAATTTACTCACAAAACCTCTTTTCTTGCAAAATTTAATTTGCCACTTCATGCACTTGTATTTTGAGCATTAATATCACCTTTTTGAAGACCAGATCCTTCATCATCTTACCAACCCTTAAGAAATGAAAGTACTTGGTTCAAAACTCATAGATTGTGCATTTGTATTATAACACTCTTATATCACAAGAAGTTGCACTTGAATGTAACAAAAAAGATTTTGACAATTGTAGAATCCAACTTCATGACTTTTGCAACCCAAAGTACTTCTTGACCGAAACTTTTACTTGCAATATTATTGGTAATTACAACATTATAGAACTTCATATCTTTATACACATTTTAGACACCTAGATATGTCATTAATCCCTAAGACCAAGGATTCATGATTATATTTTGATTGATTATAATATTGACTACAATATTAAAAATTGAAGTAATTTGAAGTCAAATTTTTCATCACTAAATTTTGTGAAGAATTCCTAAAAGAATATGTGGTTTGATTTGAACTTTAGGATCTTTTAGGAATTAAAAGATATGAGAATACATCCTTAAGATTGTTATAAGACCAAATGAGTTACTTCTTTTGACAAACAAAGTTCTAAACTATGTTTTGTTTCAACATATATATATATATATATATATATATATATATATATATATATATATATATATATATATATATATATATATATATATATATATATATTGTAGTTTACTAATCCCTCCAATTCACCTCTTTCTAATAATTGTATCAAGTTAAGTAAAGAAGTTGGGCAAGATTGGAAACTAGTTTTTACTACTTAAGCAATCTTTTAAGTGTGACCTTTAATTCCATAGCTTTTTAGAGTCAAATTTGCAACCTTTGGTCCCATAAGAAACCACAAAGTATAGTAGTTATTCTATAAATCAACTTGTTTTATGCAACTTGCTTGCTAAAATTGTTTCATTTTCCCACTTCAAATATTTATAATAATTTATAATTTTTCAAAGAAATAAAACTACTAATTTCTAAATAGTTGAGCAAGGATTTTTTTTAAATTCTATCAATGGTAATAGTATTGTAGCAATTTGAATAGTTCATCACCTTCACATTGCAGATCAACATTAGTGGCACTCTTGGATGACTACCCTTACGAACATCCTTACAATGTGAGTTTTTGGAGACTTTCAATGAAGAAATTATTATCAAAATATCTTATTAGACCACAAGATGCCTCACCAAATGAGAAGTTAAATTTATTCATATCCAATCCCATTCCAGAATGTATATGCTACATTAGTGAGTTTAACAATTCTCAAAAGTTGGAACCATATGAAAGATTAGTTTTGACAAAAATCAAAGCTTGTCCTACTAGAATGGTCAATAAGTATTGATTGGGATATTGATGAACAATTTCCTTAACTTCTTAGGGTATGTTCCTAAGTTAGGCTAATATCATTCAAATCTTGTTAGCATTACAAGATGATAAGCCTTTAAGGCTTCTAAGCAACCATATGTGAACCTTAAAAGATTCAAAAATGTAAGAGGAAATGAACACCAAACAAATATCTTAGATAAACTACTACCTAAGATTTATTTAAAGAATGTCTCATACTATTACAACATTCATATAATTTTACATGGTTTTAGCATGGTTGTTAGAGAGTGGTGTTAGTAAATGAATTTGTTAATAAATATTCATAAATGCAATGTTGGTAAATGCCAAACGTCTTTGGTAGGCAATATAGTAGCTTTTTCAACCTAAAGAGTATTGTATTCTAACTCAACCAAATGTTGGGATACATGGCAATAATTGTTTATTTGCAAAATCAAGATTTCAATAATTTAGCAAGGGTCTTATGTACTATAGTCACTTTTTGAATTTATCAACTTGGCATAATATGATCATTAGGGTATTTGCATTCTATAATATACAATTTTTTTTTGTCAAATGCATTGTTTTGTACTCCCAAAATCACTTGAGTAAAGAGAGTATTTTTAAGAAGTTTGAAAGGGTGATTACAAAAAACACTTGTACTATTTGTTGCATTTTGAGTTTTTGACTATTATATTGAATGAACAAAAAATTTGATATTCTAATTTAAATAAAAATATATATAGAAAATTAGTACAACATTGAAAATAATGTACTTCAAAAAATTTTAGCCCTTCTAAATATTCTCAAAAATTTATGTACAAAATAGAAAGATTGAAAATTTCAAGATAATAGATACTTTCATATATTTATTCTTGGATAATTTTCTTTTTTTGAAATAATTGCTTTTTTCAATCTAGAGGAAGACCTAGTCAATTTGTTATATTCCCATGTAAAGAACTCTATAATCCCTATGTACATTGTAATAAAGATAGTACACTTTGAATATATGAGCAAGATGAAAAATATTATTTTAAGAATACCATTCAATCAATTTACATAATCCTTATAGGTGACTTTAGATTTCAATTTTAGCTTCAAATTTTCAAAATTCAATGATAGTAATTCTGCTGATTTTTTTTTAATATAAATCTTTGTATTCATAGGGATTTTGTAGTTTTGTCTTCACATTTATATAATTTTAAGATTCTTTTTGGCAATTTCATAATTTCTTTGATATTCAACATCTTAGATGAAATTTTTTTAAATTTGAAAAATTTATTTTTTATTATTTTTATTCAAATGTATATTTTATATAATATTGAGGTCAAACTTGTCTTGAAGTTGTCTTGATGAATACCATGAACTAGCAACTTAGCAAACTAGAATAGATTTCAGTAGTCAAATTTTCATACTGAATTGGATATGTATTATAGTTCAAAAGTAGTGAAAATTAAACAATTAATGCATATAATAAGAGTTTGTGTATTACAATGTGTAATTTACTAAGCAATAATATTCAAACTATTAAAATTTTATGTATATTAATAGTGACTAAACAATCAAATTAATTAAATCATTTAATATTTAGATTTAAGAAAATTTGTTCATTGTTTGGAAAGTCAATCAAATGAACACATCACATTCAAATTAGGTTTTATTTGATTTACAAGAAAAAATGTTTAAAAATTTGATTCTACTCTCTTTATTGAAAAAGTAGGGACAGAACATTCTTACCATCTTTTTTTCCACTTCCACATGGTGCTGGGGTGAGCCACATAGGTTCTAGGTAGTGAGATTGTTGTTGAAGCTTCATGTCTACCTTCATAACATTATAGTTTTATTTGTTTTGTTTTACAATCCTTGACAAGGGTTGGATAGTTTTTTATTTTTTTATTAGCTTTCTACTAATGAATTCTACAAAATAAGCTCTAGTAAGTAAATGGGATTACTAAAGGCAAGCCTTGTACAAAGTTATGTACCATTTGAAGCAAGTAGTGCCAAAGGCTCATATTACCACCTCTAAAACTTTAAATATTAATAGAAGTTTTGTTCCACATCTCCAAGATACAATCTAGGTTATTATAGGAGCTAAGTTTTGGAAGTCACCCAAAATTTAAATCTAAAATTAGGGTGGTGAATTAATATTTTAGATACCTAATATATGCAATATTAGCAAATTGTGATTCAATGTGATATAAGAAGTGAAGCACCATAGATATATACTACTAAGCATCTTGGAAAATTGTCACAAGAGATTGTTGATGATTGCAAGAAGCACTTGCACTATTTGTACTTGTTTGAAGGATTGCTATTATATGAGCCTAAAATCATGAGTCCATTAGCCTAAAAGACTTTACAACTATATTCTAGATGTCTATATTATAGAAGTTTTCCATGATTATAGTATAACTATGTTACAAGTGCCTATATTATGGAAGTTTATGATATAAGCACCTTCAATGATTGTAGAATATCTACTTATATATATGCTCAAGGCTCACATGCTCATACACTAGCATTGTTATACTTGTTAGTTTACTTTTTTTGATATAGTTATTGTATTATAACTTTGAATGACTCAAGATTTATAGAAAAGGTCCTCAAGGCTATTTTTCATCTTATGTAATTTTTTATATTTAAAAGATGGCTTACTATTTAAGAACAACCTCAAATTAGATGTTATACTTTCTAAATTTAGAGATTTTTTATATCATTTTAGATTTAAAAAAATTTAGATGTAGAAATCGAGATCTCAAGTCAACTTTGAGAATTCTACAAACTACCATAGAATTCTTTACAAATAACAAGATCTTTGCCTTACATATATACTTTATCTTTGTATAAGTGTAGGGATTCAAAAAACTATATTTTTTAAGATGTAATTATTTGAGAAGATCCTTTCAATTAGAGACAATGAGCAATTTGATTTTGAATTTAGAATTGCTCTGATATTTTATCTTAAGTACAATCATCAAAAAATTTATTAGCTTGAAATTTTATTTCATTTGTTTTTAGTTCATAGTATAAAGAGAATGTTTTTTTACAATATGATTTTTTTACAATATGTTATTTTTAGTAATTAACTAATTTTTCACGATTTTTTTCATTTTGTCCCAAAATCTTACAAGACTCCTAAGATTTGATTAAATGCAACAAATTGACAAGTTTATTTTATAATAATTAAAAAACCTTCATTGCCTATAAAGCCACAAAGTAACTTTTAGATGATTTTGAATGACCTTCAATCTAAATATTTTTGAGAAAACTCATTGAGTGTGTTTTTAATGCACAATGTTGAAAATCCCTTCATTGAGGTATTGTTGACTTTTCTGCATAAGAAGATACTAAAAGAACAAATGATAAAAGATGTTTTATAGTATATTTGGGCAACTTCTATTTTTGCACATCTTGACAACTTTTGGCAACTTCTATATCTTGCTCTTAATCAAAATTTAGGCATGAAAATTATCTTTTTTGAATTTGAATTTAACTAATGAAATAAAGCTTTCTTGGTCCAACTACTCTCTTTTGAAATTCATAAAATTCATAAAATTCAACATTTTAATATAACTTGAGCATTAGGCCTAATTATAACCACAATTTTCTATTTTTTAAATTTCACAATGATACAAAAATTTGGCTTACACCATAATATTCTATACTATAATATATTCTAGTGGAAAAAAATTATATTTTTCAAGCATGTTAAATATTTGATATGAATTTTTTTCATTTTTCATTAAAAAATTCACAAGAATATTTTATTTTTATGTAAAATTTGAATATTTTCAGATTTCTAGAGAACATATAATTGCATCTTTAAGAAAATTCTATTCAAATAAATAGAAAACAAAGCTTATAAAGAGATGAATTTTTAGAGGGTTTTCACAGTTATAGGGTTTGTCCTTTAAGAGTTTAAGGGTAGATTTTATATTACCTATAATTGGTTGAAATTTATCTAATAAAGACTAGGTATATGTTATTAATTATTTGTCCTGAATACATTATTATATATGAATTATTTCACAAATTCTTATATAAATATATGTTACAAGAACCAATTTTTGATTTTGTGCCAAGTGCATGTAGTATTTTGAAATACCATAAACTTTGAAAAGTTATTAAAAATTAGAAAAACATCAATAAGAATAGTTTTTTTAATAATTATGCCAAAAAATATATAAATGAAAAATTCAAAAATTAAGATATTTTGAATGTTATATTTAAAAAAATACTAACACTTCTAATATAAGAATATATTAAAAAGTTGATCTTTTCCTCCAATTATACATTATCAAGACTTACAATTAAATAATTATAGATAAAAAAAATAAGAATTCCGAAAGCTTTGAGCTAATACAAAATAAACCACTAAGGTGGTTTGTAAGTTGTAAGAAAATTTCGGAAAATGTGAAAAACTTATTTGAGGTGTAGAATAGTTTTATGTGCCTTAATTTCAGTTTCTTTTAGAGAACTCATTTTTTGAAAGAAATAAAATCCCAACATTTAACATAAATCTTTCTTTATTTTAATCAAGTATGAAAAATTGGGTTAAATACTCTCTTTAAAATTTCATTTACAAATTATTGACCTATACTACTATGAAAATGTGGGGAAAAAAATTCAGCCCATTAAAGTTCATAAATTGTCAAATTATATAAACACTCAAAGCTAATAAAAAAAATTTTAGAGCTTGCCTATAGTGCCTCATAACTTTTGACTAAAGCACCTTATTGAAAAGCTTATAGAAATGTGCACCTTTGATAAGAATTATACTTTCATCCACTCAAAATTGAATTCATTGTAATCTACTCAAATTTCTAGTTGCTTACTCAATGGACAATTGTTCTTTAAGAATTAGGACCAAAATGTGTTACAAATCTTTTTTAGCCAATTTTATATATACAAATACATACACACTTTATGACAAAAAAATTTCATTTACTTCAAAGAAATTGGATATGTTCTGATACAAATGTTATAATGCATAAAACTGAGTTTCAAATTTAAAAAAAATAATAATTCAGAATTTTTAATCTTTAATCAAATACAAATTATGTGCATTGAAATTCTGAATTATTTTCATTAGATAATTATTGTAATAATTCAAATAATAATTTAATATTATAATGCATGAAATGGCTAGTCATGTGTAAGATCAAAAATTAACTCTTGTGCAAAAATGCATTTAAAAATCTTTTTTGGTCATTCAACCCCTCATGGTCCAAAGAGTAGTCCAAATTAATTTCCAAAATAATGAAGATTTATTATACAATGAAGTTTAGAAGTATAATTTAATAATGACTTGAAAATAAACATTGTAAAATATGATGTAGAAATTATATCCTTATGTCTAAATCAATTAGTATTCAAATCA
The DNA here is from genome assembly GCA_963969395.1 of Pseudoscleropodium purum. Classification (NCBI taxonomy): domain Eukaryota; kingdom Viridiplantae; phylum Streptophyta; class Bryopsida; order Hypnales; family Brachytheciaceae; genus Pseudoscleropodium; species Pseudoscleropodium purum. Next base: position 18,728,226 of record OZ017795.1, on the reverse strand, counting down.
ATATTTTTCAATAAAATTTGAAGTCAAAAATTGAAAAGTCTTTCTAAAATCAATTTTAAGTTGAATGTTTTTTATTCAAAAAAATTTCCTTTAAGTTCAAAATTTTAGGTTTTAATCATAATAATATAGGCAGCCTAATAATAGGATAGTCAGGGAATAATTTTTGTACATTTGGCATGTAGCCATTGAACAAAAATCATTTCCAATTCCTACATTGAAACACTCAATCTCCAAATTCACTTCCTTCTTCCTCAGTTGCTTTCTTTGTGCAACAAACCCTAAATTATATTGAAAAATTCAATCTCTCATTTTTTCATTTTATGTAAAACTTTTACATTCAATCCTAAACCCTAATCTTTTCAACATTTTTTCTTTCAATCTCATACTACTAAAATGTGTCTTTTTCATGTTGCTAAAATTCTCTCAAATAAATTAATTTGAATTCATTCTCTAAAAAAAATTAATTTGAATTCATTCTGTGAAGTGAATTAATTTGAATTCATTCTCTAAATCAGATTAATTTGAATTCATTCTCTAAATCAAATTAATTTGAATTCATTCTGTAAAGTGAATTAATTTGAATTCATTCTCTAAAACAAATTAATCTGAATCCATTCTATGAAATGACTTAATTTGAATTCATTCTTTGAAATTCTTTGAAATGAATTCATTTAAATTCATTCTCTAAAATGAATTAATTTGAATGCATTCTCTCAATTGAATTCATTTGAATTCATTCTCTAAATTGAATTAATTTGAATTCATTCTATAAAATGAGTTACTTTAAATTCATTCTATGAAACAAATTAATTTGAATCCTTTTTATGAATTGAATTAATTTGAATTCATTCATTGAAGCAAATTAAATTGGATGCATTCTCTCAATTGAATTCATTTGAATGCATTCTCTCAAATGAATTCATTTGAATCCATTTGAATCCATTCTATGAAATGAGTTGTACAAAAATTTAATTAAATCCTTCAATAAATTTACTTTCAAGTTATTTTTCTATAACCAATTACATTTTTCAAAGTCAATCATAAAATCAAGGACATTGATTAATTTGAATATTTGATTTATATATTACATATTTATATGAAGAAGCATAAAGGAAGTCCTATTGTCACTACCACATACATATATTACATCTAATTGCACCATGGTTGACTTTTCAAAAGGAGTTATTGGTTTCTTTTTGAATCATACGGCTAGTGAGACTTTAATGACATCTTTTTTATTAATTCACATCATACAGTAGGTTGCCTGACAATTCTTAGGAGATAGTGATTTTGGAATATTTTTGTCTTACTTCAAGTTTATTCAAGTTATTTTTGAAGTGTCATTTTTTGAAATAAAAAAGTTACTTTTTAAAGCTCAATGTACTAGTTCATTGGAATTGTAGAATACTTTGCAAAACAAAGTTTCCAAAATCTATACTATCCAAATGTTAAAGAACTAATACAAATTTTTTTTTAAACAATGGATGAAGAAACAAATTTTTGTATGCTTGGGATGTGCTTGCGTTCATTCATTGTTCAAAATTTGAATGTGTAGTCCTTAATGGGTTAACATTTTTAAATTTCCAATCAACTAATTTATGGTGACTATCCTACTTCAAGTAGCCTTTCTATTTGGATTTTTTTTTTAATGTAAACTAAATTGGGTTGTCTTTTTAGTTTCATATTCAAAACTAATATTGCCTTATTCAAGAAAATATTATAAGGAAAATAGCTTAAAATAACTAATATTTTCCTAGTCTTGAAAAGTTTATTATTTGGAAGAAGTATTGATGTCCTAATCATTAAATCTTATGTCATTTTCACAAATAAATTTCAATTTCAATTTTGACAAATTACAAAAACTTCCAAGATGCTATACACCAATAAAAACTACATTTTAATTTGGTGAATTTTTGAAGTTAAGTTTTCAAGAAGAAAAACCACAAATAGTTTTAAACTTTGACCATACTCTTGATGCTTAACATTGTCACCTTTTGATACCGAGATTCCAATGAAATTCAATGGAACTTCTCACAAAAAGAGCTGTCAACGCCCTCCGTCGTCTGCCCTTCCTCGTCTCCTCGATCTTGTGGAAAGATACCTTCCTCGAGACACTTCCCAACCGACTTTTTTTTTTATTCCAAGTGATCATCTTACGGCCAAGGTTGCTCTCAGTCTTCTTCCTCAAGACGTCGGCCTACACAAGCAATGAATCTTCAATTCACTGCCATGTGATTCGTCCCATTACAAAAAAAATTCTGTGCACTTTTATTATACAATTCAGTTGAGTATTAATTAATTTGCACACAAACAAAGACCAGTAACATAGTCATACTGTTTCAAGCAATGCAACTAACTTAGCATCCAAGTCAGTCCACACCCCCTAAAAAAGCATGTGTAACCAATAAGAAGTTAAATCATAATTTTCAAACCTCATGCCCCCAACTCAGTCTACTTGAATTTGTGAAGCTTCTTGTCTTTGCACTGTTGTTCTTGTTTCGATTCTTACAAATCCAACACGCACGCATTCTCATCAACAGTCGATCGATCTTTACGGCGAGCCATCGATCGATCCAAGTTCCAGTTTAGATCGGACTTTGCTCGATCGACTAGCTGGAGATCGATTGAAGCGGCGATTGCTTGTACTAGAATCTAACAGACACGATTCGTCACTTCTTTTCCACCAATTCTAGCTCATACATAAAACATCGCAAGTATATATATATAAAATGCTTTGCAAGGGCTGTGAACCATCAATCGATCGTCCTGCCGTGGAGTGTTGCTTCAGCTGACGTGAACTTTGAATACATGACAAGGCAGAGAAATTGGTTTGTGTACACGGAAATCAATCATTCAATGCTATGGTAGGTCGAGGCAAAATGTAAAACAGTATCTTCTTGGCGAAATTCTGTTCCTTTTAGAGAGATTCTGGAGATACTCCGGTCACGCAACCGCAGCATGACTGTCTGGGATTGACAAAAGGTTCCTTTGCAAGCCTCCAATTCTTGCCGTTTGTATTAGGAAGGTGAAAAGGGCAGCAATTGCAAGAAACACGTGTACTTTTGCATCATTCTTCATGCAAGGACTGTGTGATACATCTTCTCTGTAGCATAATTAGGGTTTGTTACACCTTCTTTGAGGATGAAATTTCTACAATAGTGAAAAGAGGAGCCAACAAGAGCCAATAGGTGAGGCCTTCTCCATGAAGAAGAAGGTCGGTGACTCCCCTTTTCACCATGTGAAGAATGAGAATGGACACCGATACTCAATCTTCACAATTCCTCAATCTTCACGTCCATTCTTTACCTTCCAAGAACAAGAAAATACGACTTATCAATCTTCAAAAAATGGGCCCTTTGCAATTCAAAGAAAGGGTGCCACGTCCTTGTTCTTTGAAGATCGAGATTAGGGAGAAGATGTGATGAGCCCTATAATAGAGGTGTGTAGTCACTACAAGAGAAAGAAATGATTTAAATGAGTTTTTAAGTATAATCCTAGATATAAGATTTTAATTAGGGACACCTTTGTAATCCTAAATCCTAAACCACACTAATTGCTCTAATTTAAACATCATTTATTATTTACAACTTATTATTATATGCTTTTACTTTGTGACTTTTATTTTATTTTTGAAGGGTATAAATGGTTCAAGTTGAGAGTTAGGATTGTTATTTCATTGGTGTTTAGGATTTTAATTGCTTTAATTTAAACGCCATTTATTATTTACAACTTATTATTATATGTTTTTACTTTGGGAATGTCATTTATTATTTACAACTTATTATTATATGCTTTTACTTTGTGACTTATTATTATATACTTTTACTTTGTGACTTTTATTTTATTTTTGAAGGGTATAAATGGTTCAAGTTGAGAGTTAGAATTGTTATTTCATTGGTGTTTAGGATTTTGGCAATTGTATTATTGTATATTGATTACAACCACAATACTACATCTAAAACAAATTTTATTTTGTCAGTATTATATTCATACATACAGTTTACATCTTTAAAAATGATAGGGGTCATCGAGCTTAAAAGCTTGGATGATGAGGCACTGACCTCTCTAGTTAGGCCACTAGTCGCCGTTGAGTGACCATTAGATATTTGAGACAACATTAAAAGGCATTGGGGGATCGACATTGGGCCATTTATTGCTCTAGTTCACCCACCAATTGTTCAAAAGGTCAAGAGGTTTAAGACCGCAATTAGTAGTTCGGACAAGGACGATGACATGCTAGTATGTCCAATTGAATCACCAGTACGTTTAGTGTAGTCAAAGATCCCTACGGTCCCTATTTTGTTGTCGTCAACTATTCTGGTCCGCTTGCTTATTGCTCCAATTCGCTCACTAGCAGTTCAAAGGCCATTGACATCTATTGTGTACCGTCTATACCCCCGTACAGTGCTAGTTGGTGATAGATATATGGGATTTGTTCATTTCCGTCTCCTTAATGGATTGTTCATAGATGATCTAAAGGTGAACGACCCATAGATTTTAGATCTAGATGCAGCTTGTTTTATGATGCTAACGTTGGATTTATTAGCGTTTTTTGGCATTATGGTTTGTCTTGTGAATTACAAGGTCCTGGTTAGGAATCTTTTGAAGTTTGGAGATTGGCTCCATGTCATTTCTGATCCAATTGTAGTTATGGTTTACGCTGGGATCACTAATGAGGACAAAGAAGCTTTTAAGGCCTCTTTAGTGGATATCCTACGCATTCACTTCGCTTTGACATTGACCTGTGCTCCCAATAGCTTCACGTTGTCGAGGAGCCAAGTCAATGTCTCTATCTTGGCCATGTCCAAGGCTCTCTATTTTTTAGGAGCTAGATTGTGTCGAGTTTCTTTCTTTAGTATGAAGTGGTCTATTCCAAATGCCAAGCATGTCATAGATTGCTTTATATGGCAATATTCTGAGTTTATGGACTGTGAGGTTCTGATTGGATTGCCATATAAAGCAATCTATGACATGCTTGGCATTTGGAATAGACCACTTCATACTAAAGAAAGAAACTCGACACAATCTAGCTCCTAAAAAATAGAGAGCCTTGGACATGGCCAAGATAGAGACATTGACTTGGCTCCTCGACAACGTGAAGCTATTGGGAGCACAGGTCAATGTCAAAGCGAAGTGAATGCGTAGGATATCCACTAAAGAGGCCTTAAAAGCTTCTTTGTCCTCATTAGTGATCCCAGCGTAAACCATAACTACAATTGGATCAGAAATGACATGGAGCCAATCTCCAAACTTCAAAAGATTCCTAACCAGGACCTTGTAATTCACAAGACAAACCATAATGCCAAAAAACGCTAATAAATCCAACGTTAGCATCATAAAACAAGCTGCATCTAGATCTAAAATCTATGGGTCGTTCACCTTTAGATCATCTATGAACAATCCATTAAGGAGACGGAAATGAACAAATCCCATATATCTATCACCAACTAGCACTGTACGGGGGTATAGACGGTACACAATAGATGTCAATGGCCTTTGAACTGCTAGTGAGCGAATTGGAGCAATAAGCAAGCGGACCAGAATAGTTGACGACAACAAAATAGGGACCGTAGGGATCTTTGACTACACTAAACGTACTGGTGATTCAATTGGACATACTAGCATGTCATCGTCCTTGTCCGAACTACTAATTGCGGTCTTAAACCTCTTGACCTTTTGAACAATTGGTGGGTGAACTAGAGCAATAAATGGCCCAATGTCGATCCCCCAATGCCTTTTAATGTTGTCTCAAATATCTAATGGTCACTCAACGGCGACTAGTGGCCTAACTAGAGAGGTCAGTGCCTCATCATCCAAGCTTTTAAGCTCGATGACCCCTATCATTTTTAAAGATGTAAACTGTATGTATGAATATAATACTGACAAAATAAAATTTGTTTTAGATGTAGTATTGTGGTTGTAATCAATATACAATAATACAATTGCCAAAATCCTAAACACCAATGAAATAACAATTCTAACTCTCAACTTGAACCATTTATACCCTTCAAAAATAAAATAAAAGTCACAAAGTAAAAGTATATAATAATAAGTCACAAAGTAAAAGCATATAATAATAAGTTGTAAATAATAAATGATGTTTAAATTAGAGCAATTAGTGTGGTTTAGGATTTAGGATTACAAGGGTGTCCCTAATTAAAATCTTATGTCTAGGATTATACTTAAAAACTCACTTAAATCATTTTTTCTCTTGTAGTGATTGATCTATAGATTGATAAATGAATCGAGTAGAAAAAATCATACTACGAAGTGGTTTTTGCAAGCTTGAAAGATCCAGATTTTTAGCAAAAATTTATTAGAAATATATGTGCTTTTAGTAAAATTTTGCTGAAAATCTCCTTAAAGGTCATTACTTAAAATCTTATGTTTAGAATTATGTTTAAAAATTCACGAAAAACACCCCTTTCTCTTGTAGTGAGTATTTGAGACTCATGGGCTTACACTCCTATGTTCATATAGTAACAACCTTTTGTGTCTCAATACTACAGTAATGCAATAGAGATGAAATTCAGAAAGCCAATGAATCTATGTGACTATTTGTTTCTGAAATCATGTTTTTCAAACTCATAAGCACCTCAAAATAATGTTACAAATAATGCAAAAAAATCAAGTAGAAAGTAGTTGTATTTTTGATTGTGACTTCAATCATAATTTCTTAATCATCAACTCAGATTAGTTTTATAAGGCAAAATAAAGGAACCTAGATATTTGGTATATGATGTTCAAAATTATATGAAAGAAGTTCAACTTTGGTTTTGAAAGATGGCATAAATGAAGCATCAATTGGGGATGGCTTAACTATCTAAGCCAATCATGAACGTAATGGTGAATCACAATTGTATAAATTCTATGCATGTTGAGATGGCCAAGGAAAACAAAGCTATAAGCTCATGCAAATTTACTATCTTAAAGAAAATGCAATGCAAGAACTTTTTGTTTTTTACAAATGATCAAAGTTTGGAATGATGTGGATTTGTATTTGGAATTGCCTCTCTTGAATTAAAGATGAGAAGCCAAGGAATAGAAAAGTTTGTGAGCTACAAAATAAAAGGCAAATTTTTATTTTTATCTCTAAATGAATCATTGAAGATGAGCATTTGGGTTGGATCTTTCAAGCTTACAGAAACCACTTTGTAGCATGATTGTTTCTACTAGATTCATTTATCAATCTATAGATCAATCACTACAAGAGAAAGGGATGTTTTAAGTGAATTTTTAAATATAGTCCTAGACATAAGATTTTAAGTAACGGCCTTACTTAAAATCTTATGTCTAGGATTATATTTAAAAATTCACTTAAAACACCCCTTTCTCTTGAATGTAGTGAATCTAGAGTCTCTTTTTTGATAGAAGTAAACAATCATAGAAACATGACATGAGACCTCAAACAAAAAGACTTTTAACCCATGAACACTTTGAAGTCCATCTTCTAATTAAAAAATAAAAATAGTACTTGAGAATGATACCTTTGTCCAAATTATAGCTTTTCATTCAAAAATCCTTAAATGTTTAAAACCTTAAGTAAAGAAGTCTTGAGATACCAAGCTACAATGTAAATTTATAGTTTCACAATCTTCATGTCTATATAGGCCGTTGGAATCATAGGTCAACCTATGATCCAAACACAACTCTCTCCGTTCTTCTATAAATGGCCACCTAAAATCACCCAAGATTCCCTACAAGTTTTAAACAACAATCAATAGGAATTGAAGAGTTTTTGAGGCATCCATTAGGAGATAAAACTCCCACTTTGTACCTTATGGGTATTCGTTAAAGGGAGTTCAATGGCATGTGTTGGAATCTTATAGTTTTAAATTTGAAAACCCATACATTAGTATTTGAGTCTCAAAAATTACGAAACAACTTTAGTTGAATTTTTCTTAAGATCTCTAATAACCTCATTTAAAAAAACTGAAATCTCACCATTAAAAAATTATACTACCAAAAAAGTTATACTTCTAAGAAATTGCATTTTCATCTCACAATATTGTTTAGTGCTTTAAGACCTCCCCAAAGACTTTTTTTTTACTAGAGTTGACTATCTTGGAGATGGAGAATGATAGAAAGGAACAAACTTCTTCCCTTGGCATGTATTAGAAGCCAATGGGTTTTTTTAAAATTCAAAAAAATTACATGAATGCTCTAAAATTATGAAATGACTTAAGTTTCAAAATGAAATAAATATCATATGAGAGATTTAGAGCTTCATAGTGTAGACAAAGTCCCAACTCTATGACCTAAGTTATCTCATTTATATCAATATATGATAAATATATGTTCAAAAATAGATATGAAAGTCAAAATATTCATTTTTGGAGGTATTTTCTATATACAATTTGCAATGAACAAATTTCCAAATAACACCAACCGTCAAGGATGCTTGATATAATATTAGTCTTCTCATATTATATGCAAAACAATATATGAATCTTAAAAACCAAGTTGGATATCCATTTTTGTTAGATCCAATTAGGTTTGCAAGTCCCACTTCCTCAAATTCAAAACCTTCTCCAAATGCTATCATGTAGGCATTTTAAAGTGCATTAGTCCTCGAACATTAGTGTGAAGCCCTAAGTCTCAATTTTCAGCTTTCTACTAATCAAAATTTTGAGAATTCAATAAAACTTGGAATGTTATAAGAAATAGCCCTCAAAGTGGATTTCGAACTCCAAAAATCACAATTTGAGTGTCCATTGAAAACCATGTGTATCTAAATTTTAAACCTCTTATATTATATTATAAAATTTAAAAGAAAAAAATAGAATAGATTTTTCTACTTTGAAATTTTATATTTTGAATTAATAATATTTTTATTTGTTAAATAATAATCACTTACAAATTTTTTAAACAAAATATGCAATCTAAAACTACAAATAACTTTCATCTCATATATATATATATATTTTAAATTATCTAAAAAATGAACCAAAAAAATTCTAAAAATAGCTCTTTATTGAAAATTTGTTTTTCTTTAATATTGATGCAATGGACATATAAATGTGTTCTCTATAAGTATTTGAATTGAAAAATATGACTTTTCAATTCATTTTTCAACATATTCTAAAAGAAATTTATATATTATTTGAGTATGGAATTTTTGGCAATAGAAATGTATTGTCATTATTAAACAAAAATCATGATTATAGGTTGAAATTATAGTTTATTTAAAAATAAAAAAAGGGGTCAAAAAATCACTTGGATACAAAGTGGTTTGTTATAGTCTCTTTGAGACTTCCAATTACAAAAATTAGCAAAACTTTGTAAAAAAATAAATTCAATTCAAGAATTCTATAGAAAAGTGTATCATATTTGTAAGAGGATAATCAAAATTATTTATTGGCCAACAAAATTTAGGAAGAGACTTATATAAAGTAGATGAAGGCAACTTTCCGTGATCTAAAAGTTGCTTTCTTCCATTTTATATAAGTCTCTTCCTAAATTTTGTAAAGGTCCAATTTCATTTCAAAAACTAGGACATGTATGGATTTGTGTTTCAAGTTGTACGTCTTGAAACATGCCAAAGTATTGGAATACTACTAATTTAACAAAATTGACATTAATTAAATTTCATTGAAGTTGACAAAGGCAAAATCAGGCAAAATCTTGACTCTAAAAAAATCCAAACTTTTTTTTTATTCCAACTCAACATAGAAATTTTACTCTTACTCTAGTCCCTAAGAGTCTCTAGTAGGAAGGCGGATGTAGATTTTGAGATTTTTAAACCAAATAAATTATAACATGAATAAAATCTAGACATTTAGATCTTCATTTTTGCAAGATTTCCTTCACTTCCCATCCCTATATGAAATTATTCTAAACCTTGTATAATAATCATGAAACACAGTTAAGTAACCATGCTAATCACATCGGGAAAGTTTAGACAAAAAATAATTTTTCAAAATACTTTGATATAATTCATCCATTTCCAATAACTCCCATAGTAAGTTGTCAAAAACATTTATAGTCTACCACTAGTAGATGCTAGCTCTTTTAAAAGGTAGCATTATAGCAATCGAGGACCTTGTCTCCTTTCTTCTTCCACCATTCTCCTAATGTTGACTAACTTAGCTATAGAATCCCACTCATGCAACATTTACATTTAGACATATTCACTTGTAGTTTAGTCACGACAAAAATGTGCTTGATGTGGCAAGTTGGAACTATAGCCTCTATATTAGGGAGACAAATTTCACATTGACTTTTAAAGGCAAGTGTGATTCAAAACTATCTTCATGAGCCTACAAAGTACCTTTAGGAATCTAGCATAATGACTTTTAAAAGAATATTTTGTTGCATGGGAGATTTCACACTACAAGGCCATATCACAAGGCAAAATAGAGTCTAAAATTTTTCTGTAGAATAGTGTGACCTCAAGTATGACTCATGAGACACAAGCATGTTCAAATGAAGAATAGTGTGACCTCAAGTATGACTCATGAGACACAAGCATGTTCAAATGAAGAATAGTGAAAATATTTGTTGGTCCAAGGTGACTTGACTCACTTTCGAGTACCCCACATGAAGATTAGATTTAACATAAATTAAGTCATTTTGTAAGAAAGTGCCCACATCTCGTTTGTGAATGGTGTGAAGTCACGTGGACCCGTGTGAATCTAACGTGGAAATTCAATGTCGACACCTCAGTGCCGAATCAAACCTTTCAGAGCTCTTCACTTTCGGAGCCACCTTGTCGTCTCCCTCCCGCTGCCAACCATTCGCCATCCACGATCGATCCCAGTCCCGCCCTCGAAGTCAAACCAGAGCGGCAAAACGAAACTCCGTCTCCCAAAAGCAAGTAGAGCTCCATCGTCCATCAGCCATGCGGAGAAACGTGAGACCCACAGAGCCATGCTAAGCTTGCATGCCAAGTGGAAAGAATGCACCACCCACAATCATTTGCAGTCGACAGGCATCGCCAGAGTGGCAGAACGGAACGGAAAGCTAAAGCTAGTAGTGGCCTACTATACCTAATGCATGCGCTTTCATTAGGTTTAGCTTAGCTTCACTAGCTTCGACCTAACTTAAATGGAGTCATCAGAGTCGCAATTGCTGACCTCGGCGTCCGTCGGTCCGTGGCTGGCTATCTTAGGACTGTAGTAGGAGTGGCTAGTGTTGCTCCCCATCAAGCACTGCAGCGATCCTAGCTTCAGTTCCTCTGGCTGGACCTCCATTGGTGTCATGTGAATGTCGCGCTGGCGGCTGAGCCAACGAGGAACTCGCTATCGATGTGGGTTACCCACCAACGCCGCGCCTCGAGTGGCTGGACTGGTGAACACGTTGACCGCTTCGAAGGGCGGAAGAAAGCCACGGAAGCCGCTCATTCGATTCGATCGAACTGATCTCCGGAACTTCTCCGGATCTTGTTATTTAGTAAACTATCTTCACTTAACTGTATTAACTGTAGTTAGACTTCAAGCTCGTCCGTCCGTCCATCTAGCTTAACTGAAGTTGGACTTCAAGCTCTGGAGGAAGAATGCTGTCTGAACCAACACGTGAATCTGATGACGCCGGAGGAGTTCCACATGCCCTCACACCAGCAGGTGTCTGATAATGTTATTTAGAAAGTCTCTCATTGATTGGACTCCAGTGATTTAACCCTTAAATGACGAGCTGGTCACCGTAAAAATCATCTGTTTTGGTACCATTGTGAATTGTGGGCTTAAAAAAATACAAAAGCACTTCAAAAGAATCCAACATCTATTGTTTGAATCATGCTTTATGAAAAAACATAAATTTTATCTAAAATTCTTTCCAAAAAAAATAACAGTTTGGTTTCTTGAAATTGAAATTTGGTATTTTTTATTTTGGTGCTTAAAAAAACAATGGTGTAAGAATTGTATAAATGATTGTGTTTGAAAATGGAGATTGTCAAATTTTTTTTTATTGTACCGTAGAATACATACCATGTATATTTATTTGTTAAAAATACATATGTAAAATATATACCAATTTTTTTAAATGAATAAAAAAGAATCTAAATTAGGTGTTATTATCTCAAGGCATCTGCAAAGCACATAACAAATTAGCTTGACAAATCAAATTTCTTTTATATGATTGATATGCAATTACAACTTGAGTTTAAGAAGAAAAAATCATTGAAATGCCTTAGCGAAATACTTGTATTGTTTGCATATTTTAAGAAGAAAAAAAATTAGATTTGAGTTACTATAGTTTTTGTCTTTCAACTAGCTTTTGATGGACTCTATTTTGGTTGTCCAAAGACCAAATTTAAATATTCCTGTGTCTATTCTATGTGATTTTTGAGTCACTTGCAATGATACTAACGTCAATATCTAGTTCCACACCAATCAAAAATCATACAGAGAAAGCATGGTATTTGCTGTTCCGTTTGCCGTGGTCCATTGATGATGCTCTTCCCAGTGAATCCCCCGGTCCACACTCGCACTAAGAGGGTCGGATCAGTGGCAAATACCCGAGTGCAGAGAAGCGGCCACGTCGTCAGATTAGGCTCTGGCCCAACCAATGGATTGCAGAGCTAGGAAGCGCCTCCTATCCAACCCAGCCACCCCCCACCCGGCCCCACCCGGCCCCGGCCCATGATCGCGTCCCTTCCTGTCCCTTCCCGACCTTCTCCGGTTCCTCTTCTCCTTTTGGTTTTCCCACTCACTTCCCCTGTTCGGGATTGCCAGATGCCGTTGACGCCACAATTGTTTAAGTTACTTCCTCCATGAATCTCGTCACCCGTGATGCTGCCTGGTCGCCAACTCATAGCTTCGATTGACCTGAAAATCGGCATTTACCGTCTTTCCTTTTTGGAGCTGCCACGAGGTGAATTGATTTGATGGAATGGCTGGTGGTGAGTTTCGGGGAACAAGTGTAAAAGCAGCTGGTACGAGAGAGGGGAGAGAGAGAAAGAGAAAGCGAGCGAGCGAGAGGTAGAGATAGTGATAGAGATGGTGCGGCGATTTTCTTGAAGGTTGCCGAAGTTTTTTCCCCCTTCGTTGTGTGGCTGTCAGGGCGCCGCGGAGTTAGGTGGATAGTATTCTGCGTTTTAGTTTTGTAAGCTTTGAGCTTTTCAGGAGTGTTTTCATGCAGGAGCTATTTTGCGCTTGTTCGTGTCCATCATGCACGATGTGATTTGAGTAAGTTGTGGAGTGAACGAGTGAGTGAGTGAGCAGCGATTTCTGGTCGTTTTCATGCGATGTTGGATTGAGTGAATTTATATTTAGTTGTACGCTTTTTGGCGTATGAAGTGAGCTCGTCATTCGGTTGAGTTTTTGTGTTCGGATTGAGTTTCGAAGCTTTTTCGAAGTTTTTTGGTAAGATGGCGGAGCTTGTTGCCAGCGTTGCGAGCAGGAGCATTCAGCCGTGCTTCAGTGTCGCGTGCAACCAGCTTCGCAATGCACCAGCTGGAGTTTACTTGTACAATCCTCTGGGGACCAGGCCGCTATTGGTGAAGATTAGGGGTCGAGCATTTAATGTATCGAGGCTGCGGAGGCCTGTGTGCGTTTTGTCTAATAACTCCTCGCAAGAACCTATTCCACGTCCGGTAGATGCAGAGTTGGAATGTGACGGTGGCAGTGCAGAAGAGGTCATTCCTTCGACATCAGCTATTGATTTTGCGTCGTCGATGGTGTCTGCTGTGAGCTCGGATTCTCCCACCGAAATTCAACTGCCACAGAAGAAGAAAAGGAACAGGAAAGGAGAAAGGAAGGTGTACTTGTTGGCAGCCATTGCCTCCAGCCTTGGTTTTACCGCCTTGGTGGCTGGCGCCGTGTACTATCGGTTCTATTGGCAAATGCAGGTTCGCTTCCGTGACCAATTCTCCATCGCAGTTTTCTGTGAGAAGATAATCTGGTTGCCGAGGTTAGCAGCAATTGGTGTTTTCGTTTGTAGAGTTCAAAGTCTCAAAGTTGAAAAACTACTGCAGGATTTGTGCACCATGCCTACTTGCGAAGCTTGAAGCTATTTCTGTCGGTTATCTTTTTCTTTCCGCATGCAATGCCGACGTCTCCTCATTGCTGATGTGGCACTCAGCTAATATATTCACTGGTTTTCGCAGGGTTCAACAGAGGTGCCTTACGGGGAAATATTCGGAACGTTCTCGTTAGCTGTCGGTGCCGCGGTATAGATCTTTTGTCACAATATGTTATTCGATAGTCCGTCGTAATCTCTCAGCTTTACGTCGAAGTCAGTCTGTCCCACATCTGTGCATGTCTTGCAAAGGCTTCGGGTTCAACATGTACATGGAATTCCGTACTATTTGTCTCTTTTCATGTGGTGTCTTCTAACATTTCCAATCTGTGGTGATCTTTAGGTGGGTATGGAGTATTGGGCACGATGGGCTCACAGAGCTCTCTGGCACGATTCTCTTTGGGACATGCATGAGGTTAGCCACCTCAATTCATGCAACGAATAAACTTTCTATCTATTATCACACTTTTCATGGATGTTTATTTGAATTTCCTAGTCTAAACCTATAGTTTCTTTGCTTTGCAGTCGCACCACAAACCACGAGAAGGACCTTTCGAGTTGAACGACATTTTCGCGATCATCAATGCCATTCCAGCCATATCCCTCATGGCGTATGGTCTTTTCCACAAAGGCGTTGTGCCTGGTCTCTGCTTTGGAGCAGTAAGTCACTTAGATCTCTCACTGTGAGATCACTCGTAGAACTACCGTTGTCGAATTCGAATTGCTCGTGTGAATGCTATTGGCTTTGAAGAGTGTCCAGAATGTCCTCTACACTGTTATCTGTCTGGTTGTATGCATCTGTTGTGACATGACAGGAGTCTCGTTGGTTCGTGCAGGGCCTAGGGATCACAGTGTTTGGTATGGCATATATGTTTGTCCACGATGGGTTAGTTCACCGAAGATTCCCTATCGGGCCCATCGCTGACGTTCCTTACCTCCAAAAAGTTGCAGCTGCACATCAGGTACTTGCAATTCCGTTCCCAGCCCTTCTTTACTTCTTATTCCAAGTGCGCAGCAGTCAACAGGCAATATTCTGATTGCATGTACCAATATGCTTCCACTAGGTGGTTCATGTGCTGATCGTATGCCTCTCTGTGTTCTAGCTACATCATGCAGATCTTTTCGGTGGCATACCGTACGGACTTTTTCTAGGCCCTCAGGTATTTGCCCTTAACGCAAGATCTCTGAATCTACGTGAAGTATACGCTCAATTCTTGTTTTCCCGACGTCTAAATTCTCCAGTTCAGTCTTGTAACATCAGAGTTCATGCGTTTAATGATTCAGGAACTAGAGAATGTTGGAGGTGAGGAAGAGCTTCAAAAGGTGTTGAAAGCGAAATACAAGGCTCGCGAAGAATGAAGAACTACAGTGCGGGCGTCTGTAATTCAATTTGATGCCGTACCTCAGGGACTCAATCCCAATTTTCGTAGTCTCAAGCGCAGGTTAGAACGTAGCACACAAACAAGTAGACAGCACTTTATAGTGCGGTACAAACCAAGACGTTTGTATTAGAGGTGGAGCTGTTTGCTCGAGAGTTGCTGGTACCCATTCTATTCTCCACGCTATTTTTTACGGCTTGAACTGCTGAAGAATTGGAGTGTTCAGCCTTTGGGGTAGGTTAATGTGAACCATCACTTTGTACAACAGGTTATTTGTTACTGCTCAACGGCCGCAAGCCATTTGCAATTGCAAAATTTAACTGCCAATCTGCATCGGGAATGGGATTGTTGCTTCCAGATACTGCCCATTTGTACGGTTTGATACTACGCACTGTGCTGACATACCACGCGAAGAAATACGAGTTCATAAGTCCCAGCAAAGGATGTTTCTGACGGCAACTCTCGTTTTTGCAGTACCTCGCGAACGAAAGCCCCGAGTGCAGCAACCAGGAGGTTCTTTCTTTCTTTCCCTCTCCGAGCAGTAGCACTTCGGTAGTCTGACGGAGTGTTCTGTACTTTCAAATTTATTAGAATTAACCCTTGATAGTTCCGAATGCGTACCAGCTACAGTGATTGTCCATGAATCTCAAGAGCTTGTTCACCTGACACTGTAACAGACGCCCTTCACCACCAAGACGCTTTCTTTCTGGAGGGCTATAACAACCTCAACATAGTAGTGATGAAGGGCTTCTCCCCAAGGGTCAGGTGGGCATGCTCTAAGCACACATTCGCTTTGCTTCGAAATTAGGGTTAATTTTTGAGTGGTGTCTGAATAATCCAAACTGTGCAGGTTTTGGAACACATACCGCACGCCCAACATTAAGTACTGTAGAAGAACAGATCTTGTGTCAACTTTTGAGTGACGGAATCATTGTTCGTATTATCGTGGACACAGGTCGTTCTGGTTTCTCACAAGTTTCGTATAGAACCTTCCCAACTAGCATGTTTGGGACACGGTTTCTCTCGACCTTTGCATGCCTGGCCTTCTCTCCTGCTTCCACGTCCACTCGGATCACCTCAGAGGCCAATTGTAATAGTCTTCCCTAAGCTGACGCAACAAATTGCTTCGTGCAAGCAATCGCCTTAGACGTTCTCTTCCAGTGGCGGTAGGCCCAGTTATTTTACTGCCGCCCAACCGCTCGAACTGTTCGTCTTTTCCTTGATGCAAGGGCCTCGTTCCAATTGAGAATCATTTGCCACTATTCTGCAAGGGCCTATGGCAACTATTAATTTGTATTGCCTGTGACATGTCTCAGCGCCTTTGTCCAATCTTGCGGGTTACTTGCCGTGTGCAATAATTTCCAATTCAGGTAGGTTTGGCTACATGGGTTGTATTTCCATATTTCACAGTTTGTTGAGTGCATAACATTGTTAACCATCGTTAGGAGGGACCCTTTTGCTTCCCCCCAAAGCTGGAACGCCCCCCCCCCCAACGCAGAAACTTCTGAAACACTGTTGAGTGCCACCTCCTAGCCACTCGCACTCCCTTACACTCAGACACAGCCTGCCCAAAGTAACCATGCACCAACCAGTAGTATTCTGCATATTATAACTAAATCCCTCCCAAGCATCCAGTTTTTTGAGCTTCTAAAAATTTGCTCTAAATTAAACAAAAAGCTAACATTTGCATATTATAACTAAATCCCTCCCAAGCATCCAATTTTTTGAGCTTCTAAAAATTTGCTCTAAATTAAACAAAAAGCCAACATTTGCATATTATAACTAAATCCCTCCCAAGCATCCAGTTTTTTGAGCTTCTAAAAATTTGCTATAAATTAAACAAAAAGCCAACATTTTGATAAGTTGCATCAATTTTTTAAGGGAGGGATTATACCTCCTTTAAAGGGGAAGCCATCTCAACAGTTAACAATGTTATGTGTGAGATTGTAGGCTTCACTTCACAAGTAAGACATGAGGTAACTGGACCTAAAAAGGGATACTTTTTTTAGTCCTACTCCCTCAATTCCTGAAAGGTTGAATGGTCAAAAAAAATTGATGAAATTAATAGCAAACTGAAGAGAAATGTAATCCATGTGTTATATTACTTTATAAATTTTCAAAGTTGGGAACAGAGATTGGTGTATACTTCACATTACATTAACATTGGATTCACCAATGGACACGCATGAATTATAAAATGTCAAGAAACTCTTCACCTCTCATTGGTTGCTTTTGAAAGCACTATATGAAATTGGAGTAAAGAAGTTTGCAAGTCATCAAGTTGTGGGAAGAAGGGTGGTTCTGGTGGCTCTAAAAGTCATAGAGGTTTTCATTGAAGGCTATTTTTTAGGTGTCTAATAATAACCGGTGTTGCATTTAGATGTTGGCTAATTTATAGGTACATCTAGTTTTTATTTACTTATAACCATTTGTTAACCTTGAAAGTATGTTGAGGCCCTAAAGTGGTTGATGGATGACTTTTAAGATTACTTTAGAAATAAAGAATGCACCTATTAGTCCAAATTTCATATCATTTTAAAAAAAATACCTTAGTAATAGGTCTTGTCTTTTTAGAGTGAAACATTTTTACTTAGTGCAAGAATTGACATTGTGAGATTATGAAAATTTTCATTTATTCCTAAAGCCTTAAGGTATAATTTCAAGTCACTTTTCACTAAATTGAATTTTCGTGACATAATTTAGATGATAATGTAATAAGAATTTAAGATTGTATTTTTGAATGTTGTTTTAAACAGGGCATATCAATGAAGTACAAATGTAGTCAATTTGTGGCTACACTAATTTTCTAATGAGTGAGGCCCCAAATTAGTATTTCTTGAAATTATTACATATGTGAAATTTATACATTGCAATTATATTTTAGTTTCTAGTTTCTTGAAAATGGTTTGATTTTGGTAAGTAGGTGCTACAAGTACTACAAGGATAAATTCATAAAATTGAACCACTCCTATCATAGTATGAAATTTAAGGCCTCCAAAAGCCTATTTCGGGCCTGTTCCCATCGTTGTTCCCCCACAATGAACAATACCATCGACTCTTCCCAAAAAAAAAAATTTAATTAATTAATTTTTAGAATGCAAAAAAAAGTTGAAATTTTTTTGGGCAATGATGTAGCATTCTCTACATCCTTAGGGCGAGATTACTCACAGTCTCTTGGAGGCCTCAAATTTCATCTAATGAGAATTTTTATTCATGATGATTTGCAGGCAAGCTTTATAATTGTTATTATGTAAGTGTAATTTAGGGTTGCTTTACACTTGAGACTAAGCCAATTTTTTTTAAACTTGAACATTTTCATTTGGACTACTTCTACAATCTTTATTAATAAGAGTACTTAGTTCCAAGTATAAAAGCCAAATGGTGGCCTAGGGAAGCATTATATTGAAATCCAACTACCGAATAAGGTTGCAAGTTCTATAGGTTCCTAGACTATGGAAACTTAGCCATGACAACAATGTTAAGTGGCATAATGATTGCCACATTAGATAATAATCAAAAGTAAATTTTAATTTTTTTTAAATTTCTTCCAAAAAAAAATTATGATTCTTATTTTATAAATTTTCATTATTTATTTATTATTCTTTATTTTGGATAGTAGGGGTTGGTTCACAATATGGGAAATTAGCCTAAAATAGCCCTCCAAATCTCCAATGTCCCCACCCCACATCTAATGAGTACAAGTAGTAATGAAAAATGCACTTGTTGGTTTAAAAATTTATTTATTTTTGTCTATCTACTTTGGTGATAGGTCTTGTCTTTCTACTTTAAACTTGGAAGGACATTGAAGCCAAAAAGTAGGGCCAATGGATGACTTTCAAGATTACTACAAAAATGAGAAAAGCAACTACTAGTTTAAAAATTGAATCATTTTGGCAAAGTTCCTTACTTAGTGATTGGTCTTGTTTTTTTAGGATTAACCCTAAAATGCCTAAAGAAGCTCAATTCCTTCCAAATTCACCCTAAAATTATCATTTTTGAAATGAAAGTATAAGTTTATATAGAATCAATTTCTCAAAAATCTAACCACAAGATCTTGTTCACCATTATCAAATAAGTCTATCCTTTAATTTTCAACGACTTTGACTATACAAATTTTACGATCATTGCCATCAAAGTTTTTTTTTTTGAGCCATCTTTTTCTCAAAGATGGGTATGAATAATTCAAAACACGCATGCCAATTCTCACAAAGATTAGAGCCATGAAAGATTGTTTTTAAAGATTTGCAATCAATTGAAGTCCATTGGCAAAATAAAATTTTAACTTGCCTATGCCTGTTCATTGGAGGCTCCAACTCGAAACCTTGTCTATTTGTACCTACAAATTTTTTCTTTAGATGACCTTTGCTCAACAAAGATTATCTTCCTGAAGACACTTTACAATGAGAATTCCTTTGAGTATTTGAAGGTGGAGATTTTGTTCAAATAAAAAAATTGGCTATTGAAAAATAGCTTGACAAACTATGTAACTATGTAAGAAAATTATAAAATTTTAGAAGCAATATTTTTTAAGGATTCAAACAATTCTTAAGTTGGACAGTAACTATAATATAGTTGATTGGGCACTCACAATTTTTATTGAAATGTCATTGGACAAAGTCAATCAATTGATTCAAGCCCAACAAGTAAGTGTGCAGTAACCACAAACATGGTGCCTAACAAATTGCCAATTGTATAACATTGTTTATGAATGAAGCAAGGGTTTGTTTTGCATCCTTTAAAAGGGGTCTTCTAAAATGAACAAAATTGTCTCATATGTCTCTTCAACCAACTCCAATTGTCAAACTAAGTGTTAAGTCCCTCCTAGGTATCTAACAAAGCATAATATGTTCCTAGCATTGAAAAGACCATTGCATGGTTATACAATGCTATGTTTTAAAATCCGTCTTTTTTTATTTAGAAGAAGAGGGCATGTATCATTTGTTGAAAACACTCTTTCTCTATTCTTCATCCAACATTCATCATCTATGATTGAGAATGATAAGGTATTGTATATATCAATACCTTAACCCCTAAAGGTCAAAATTGCATTTTTTGGCAACATAGCAATTTTGGGCAACTTACTACAAATGGAGTTTTTAATTTTTTTTGCTGAAATTTTTACACAACATGTGCCCAAGGAGTAGCTTTAAGGCCCAACAATCTTCATAACTTTTGACTACATGATTCAAAAGTTATTGCATGATATGTAATTTTCAATACTCGACGAGTAGCCCAAAAATTTCTTAAAAAATCACTTTTTTGAAATAAAAATTTGAAATTGATTATATATATATGTGTGTGGAAAGCTTTGAATCATTCCATTTTGATTTACATAATGAAAGTTATGAGGTGCTTTAGTTTGCGGGTAGTCATGGATTCCCTACTCAAAAATATACTTTGGAGTCTTTTATTTAACTCAATTTTTAATATTTTTTGAAAAAATAAAAAGATATGATGTAAATTGTTTATTACTACATTAGCACCATTAGGATTGGAATTTTTTAATTCCATAATTAAATTCTTAACAATTTAGTATTTTGAATCACTTTGTACTTCTTTCTACTTACTATTTTTTTCCTATATGTTGTGCAATTTCAAATGATCTAAAAATTTTCAAGCATGTATCCAACTTGACTTGAAGAATGAATCCAAGAGATACTATCATTTTGGACATTTTTTTCATACAAATGTGACCTTGTGAAGTGCAGCTGCCCATATTTTCATAGGGTCAAAAAAATGGTTTTTGTCACTTCAAACGTTAATATCTTGCAATCTACAAGGTGAAAAATTCTGAAATTTTTTCCACATCTTTTTAAACTATTTTACTACAAGATCCTACGGTTACATGTGTACAAAAAAAATTTCATCAAAAATTGGATGCTTGTATTAGAAATGGCAATTTTGGAGCATTTTTGGTGAAAACCTAGTCTTCGACCTTTAGAGGTTAAGTGAAGTTGTTTGTTTTGTTTTGTTTGTTATATTGAAATCTCTTGGATTGTATCCTTCTTGGTCATATTCTTGGTATTGTCGGAAAGTTCCATATGAAGAGGGGTGCATAGAATTTGTTTTGTGGCATTCCGACTCATAGTGTAAGAGTTCTAAAAATTTTTAGTTATTTTTTTTATAAAAATTAAAAAATATTTTTTACTTTATATTTCATTTTGACTATGGCAACAACACAAGGTACACTAGTACCATGTAATGTTTGTTTTATTTGTAATGGTGAGATCTCTGAAACCATCTATCTCTTAGTTGTATTCTTAATATTGTTGAAAAGCTCTTTGTGAAGAGTATAGACTTTGTTTCATGGTGTTTGAACCTAAAATGTGAAAGTTATGGATTTATGAAGGTTTTCTTAAATTAAAAAATTAGAAAAATACTTTTACTTTTATTTATATACATGCCATACTAAGTTACTTACCATGTAACGAACGATGAAGTTATTCCATGCGCCACGGCAGTCGACCTTCGGTGAGTGGCCTTGAACGATTGTCATCCATCAATAAGCATGAATGATGCCTCAGTGCCCTGACGGAATTCATCCATTTTCGCCTTTCATCCTCATACATATGGGAAACGAATGAAACTCTTGTTCCCATGGTTTTCATCTGTTATGCCCTGCATCTCCCGCCCAGAATTCAAACCTTCCTTCATCGGCTTCTTCCCAATGTCGAATCTTTTGCGCACTCTGTAGATTGTTGCCGTTTTTCGTCGATTTGTGTACCTTTCGTGTTTTTCGATCCGGTGTCAATCCATGTCTGTCGTTGTGGAAGTAACGAAGACTTGATCATCCGTAACTTGTTTGAAAAGAATTGAAAGAGAATGAAAATAATTTAGATGTCCTCTGATTCGAGGAGCGGAAGTCTTGGCGCTGTGCAGGCGAAGCGACCACTGAGATTTCGGCATTCTGGTGTCATTAACGCGGATTTTGTAGCTTCATCTTGGGGTAGCAGAAGATGAAGAAATAGAATCGAAGCTGTTGAAGTTTTTTAGGTTGTTGTGCAACGCGGGTTCCAATTTGCCGATTGGCAGGGTTAGTGGCGACTATATTGGTTAGTACTTGTCAAGAGCGTCGGATTGCACATTTGTCATTTTTTCTGCTTTTTGAAATGCTACTTATTCCTAGTTGATTCAGAGTAATTTTAAAGTTGACCTGATTTAAAGCTTGGGCTTCACGTGAGGTTTTATTGCATCGTCAGACGTAATGTGCCAAGGGGCGTCTGGGAAGCGCCGTGCTTCCCAGCCTAGCGAACTTCCCGAAGTCCTGATCCCCAGGACACTGAATGAATGCCAACACACACAGACTGCGCACCTACGCATGATTAGGGAGCTCGTGAAATGCCGTTCAGAGCATTGTGAGAATTTCTTCACCATTTTATGCGACTCCCTGCGCCCGATTTTCCTCGTTCAGGAGAAGGAACCACGCGTGGAGAGGGTAGTGAGGTATGTGGCCGCTTTTGCTGCATACCGTGACGAGGAGCATGCGGAGGAGTGCAATTCATTCGTGGAGGATTTTTTGAAGCATTTGTTGGCATTTGTGGACGCGGCTAACAAGACTGTTCGATATCGGGCTTGCCAGCTGATTGCAGAGGTGACGTTTCTCTTCTGTACATGGTCTAGATTAGGTCTATTCATTTTCGGACATTTCAGGATAGATTACATTATCGCGGCACCTGCATTTTAAGAATCATATCGCTACGTCCTTGTTGATGAATGCCTACCATTAGCCTACAATTTTGCGTTAGGTAGTGAGTGGTGCATGAAATCCACCTTTAATTTCGTGTACGAAGATACTGATAGTGTGAGATGACTTGACGTATTCGAGAACATTTTAGCTGTCTTTGTGGGATTAACGATACTTAGCATCGTATCCCCATGTGGTAATGCGATTCTTTGGTTGTGGCGTGTAAGCATTCTGATGCCAAATTTTCTCCCTTATATTGGAGAAGCATTGAATTCACACTGTGAACTTATACAGGTTATGACACGGTTGGTAGAGGATGTGGAGGTAAGCGATGAGCTATGGGAGGAATTGATTGGAAGCATGCAAACGCGCATGGACGACAAAGTGCCTGCAGTGCGTGTGAATGCAGCTCGGACCCTGGCCCGTTTGGTATCTGGTGATGAGAATGACTCCACTGTGGCTGTTTATCGTCGAGCTTTAGAGACGGACCGCAGTGCGGTAACAGTCTCTCTCCTCACGCACTTGTGTCTTCTGTCTCACGCACCCTTGCTCTCTATTTGCTTGTCAAGGCCTGGAGAAAGCGAGAAGAGGCTTTCAGTTCACTTTATGAGCACTAACAACCACGTGCTGTGTGCAGGATGTTCGCAAAATGGTGATTCTGTCCATTCCTGTCATTAATTCCACGATTCCACAAATTTTTGACCACACTATGGACGTCAGTGACAGTGTACGGAGATCTGCCTACTCGGTTATTGGAAGCAAGCTGCCTATTAACACGCTCAGGTCAAATGCCTTTTCTTCTCTTCATTCATGATCTTATTGGTTGTGAGGAACGTTTTGATGTTAACATTGAGTTGCATGCAAAAGACAGATTTCAATCGTTAGGAATTAAATCATCTAACAAGTTGGCACGATTTGACACTGTTTGCAGCATCATGCAAAGAGCAAAGATCCTCCAACGCGGTTTGGCTGATCGCGTACCAGCAGTTCAAGCTGAATGCGTGAACATGCTTAAAACGTCATGGTTGAATCGGGATTGTGATGGAGATGTCATCGCTCTGCTTCGCTATCTGGACGTTGAGACGAATGAGAAGGTGGGCGAGTCAGTCTTGAACGAGCTTCTAAAGCATGGCATATTCAATACCAATGAAGAACAGGGGCTTCGGCAATTCCTCCTACCTTTGACTTCGGATAGTGCAGGTCTGTCTCAAGCAAATTTTCAATCTTATGCTACAAGAACTTACATCTGTTAAAAAACGACAATGTCTTAGGTTGTTAACTCCTGCGTTATTGCAGAAAATGAAGAGTACGAAGCACAACTTTTGGGGGCAGAGCAAGCTCTGTATTGGCGTATTGTATGCACCAATTTGCATGCAGAGGCACAGGTATTTAACAGCACATTTGTTGCTATGGCTGGAGCCCGCTCTGTCTCTCAGCCCAGTCTATGTTGTCTTGTACATATTCTGTTGTGCAAGATATTTGTCCATGTCTATTTTAACGGCGTCGCACTGCCTTTATCGTGTGAATCGGATATGAATGTTTGGGCTGATTATTGTCCCCACGTCCAAATAATGGAATTTTGGTGATGCCCTTGCAGGCCAAGGGAAATGAAGCAGCTAACACGGGAGGCGCACAGTCTGTGCTCAATGCTGCAGCAGCTGCTAACGCCAATGAAGTACTCGACTCCATCTTACCTCCAACTGTTAAATCATACGTTGAACTGGTCAAAGTACAGTTGAATGCAGGTAGATTATCTTCTACAACACATCTTTACATGCACTGTAGAGTCTTTGCCCGTCTGCCCTCATATAGCACCGCAGCTGAGGTTTGTGAATGCTGGAAAATTCAGCTGGTCTTGCAGTTCTTCCGCAATTAATGAACAGCGACACGCTCTTCAGAATTGGCGGTTCTGGACTTCTGCTCTAATGAACACATATCTGGTTGCTCTGTTGTTTACTATAGGACCAAAACACCGTTTCGCGGCACGGCAGCTCGTACTTTTGGCCTCAGTGTTGGACTTCACTGACAGTGCTAACCGGAAAGTTGCCGGAATCCTTGTGAAGACCCTCCTGCTTGCTGAGGCTCCTGATAGTCAACAGGATTCAGCTCTTGAAATTAACCCTGAAGTGTTTGTAGGTGACGGGCTGAGCCTTGGAGGTGACCAAGGTAGCTTTCCTAAATTTTTGAACCAATATGCCGTACAATAGCTAATCCAACCAGTTCAGTGGTCAGTGGGAATCAGTGAAAATCACCAGGAGAAGGTTATAGTTTCTAATATTAGAAACATCCTTTGAAATTTTATCGATGTTCAGCATCACTCATGATGTATATATTGACTTTAAGATGTTGCTTCTGTCTCGATACTCAGACTGGGCTGCAGCAGTTGCGGAATTCGCGGGGAGAGTCTACTCTGAACAAGGAGAGTATGAGAAAGTACTGGCTGACGCTATTTCCAGATTGGGACAACCTTGTCGTGATGGAGGAGCTGAGGCTAGTCAGTGGTTGCATTGTCTTGCCGTGACAAGCCTTTTGCTTGAAAAGATTATGTCGTTACGTCAACTAGCAGGATGTGCCATCGAAAGTCAGGAGATCTTGGATGCTCTTCTCCTACCATCTGTGAGTACACTAACTCTTTGATTTTTATATCATAAAATCCAGTTTCTCCCAACACTTCATAAATCTGATGCTTACTTCCGTTCCGGAATGCTGCAGTATCTTGCGACGTAGCAATCAGTGCTGCGACTGTGGTAGCTTTCGTCACCCTGAACCTTCACAGCTAATTGCGTGTGGTGTATCACTTTCAGGTCAAGCATGTCCACCCTGAGGTTCGAAAATCTGGCATTCGGTGCTTGGGACTGTTTGGTCAGTTGGCAACAAAACCGACCTCATCAGTCATTCGGCAACTACGGCTGTCTATGTCGAGTGGTAATTCAATCGTGCAGAACATGGCGGTTAAGGCCGTCTTCGATCTGATCCTTTGCCACGGAGCCAGCAGTTTGGATCGAGCCGTTGGAATTGACCCTGATCTGGGACTTCCTGAGCCTTGCCCCCTCGGGTCTCAGGTATTCGTGCGTGTCTCTCTCTTTCTCCCCCACTTCAGCTGGCCTCTTCTTTTCGAACGTCCTATTTGTCTGCCTGATCTCCTAACCAGTGGCTTCGTGTCGTCTGCAGGCTCCCGCAGAGAACTGTGCATATGGTGTCGAAGGAGATTTGGTCCTTGCAATGCGTCGGCCTTTGCTGGAGCTCCTGGTTTCATTGTTAGACTGTGGAACTATCTATGAGGAACTGGGTGATGATTTAGTCGAGGAGCCTGAAACTCCCCGAAGTCTGGTTGCCGAAGGATTTGCGAAACTATTGCTGCAGAGTAAGCTCTTCCAAGAAATTCAGTCCATTGAAGACGTTATCCTCTCCAAGCTTTTGCGTTTGTACTTCAACGATGATTTGGAGATTTCTCCCAGGTTGGTTGTCGAATCTGAAAACCGTGTTCCCGTGTGCGTTGTCCGTGCCTACTGACCACTTGAGATTCGAAGCTGTCCACCCTTTTCCCAGCTGTTTTTTCTCGGGCCTGTATAAGTCCGTGTTTTAGTGTGATTCAGCATCTTGTTGAATATTTTCTGTTTTTCTGGAGCTCTAGTCTTCCTCTCTGTTGGACTATGTCGTCCTGTCTTCAGTTGTCTCCGATGTCGTTTGTTTTTTATCGGCAATCTTTTACTCTTCCAGATGTGCATGGTCCTGTTTGGACGTTTCACGGTGCTTGCTGTGCTGCTGCAATGTCGTTCCCTATATCTCGATGTATGTATTGAAGTGTTCAATGCAAACCGAGTAAATTTTGCCTCACCTGGTGTTGCAGGTTGCAGCAATGCTTGTCGGTGTTCTTCAACAATTATTCTGTGTTGTCCGCTGCAAATAAGGTCCGTTCGTTTTTTGCCTTGATTTTCAGTGGTGGTGATGTTGTGAGTTTGTTCTTCATGTTGGTGAAGGACTCTTTTTTTGCCCTGACCTGGGTTCCTTTTCCAGAAATGTGTTTCGAAGGCTTTCATTCCAGTGATGCGGTCCGAGTGGCCTGGAATCTATGGCAACAGAGGCTTATCAGCGGCTATGATTTCGGCTAAGAAGAGAGCAACCCAATTATCTCGGTTCATGTTGCAGCTTTTGCAAAATCCGTTGCTGGCGACTTCCCAGCAGATAGCTGGGGCTAGTGATAGTAGCTCTCCGGACATTGGCCACGAAAGTCTTGCTATTAAAATTGCCTTGGAGGTATGGATGTGTTAACAGAGCCATTCAGTTGTATTATCAGAGTGGCATGGAGGTTAAAACAGAACATTGTTCTCTACTTACCGAGTGGAAACTTACCGTGAAATGTTCCTAGCAGTTGGAGTGAAGTCGCTTGATCTCACCATGTTCTGTGAACAGGTCAAACGATTCAGAAGAAGTAGTAGCACCTCTGCCAAAGCTTATGTGCTGGCAATGGCACGGATTGCTACTGCCTTGGAGTTTCGATCGTCAGCTCAGGACGAAATTAAGTGCATGCTTCAACTTCTTGGCCCGTAAGCCATCTTGTCTTGAGTTCTGTCTTTGTGACGTATCAATAACTTGTTACATTGCTCGTCCATTTGGTATTTATCCATCTTCTTAGTCGATCATGAAGTGAATGCTTCCATGACTGCAGTATGATGGATGCGGTCGCTGGTGACAAGTTACTGCTGAAAGATCTGAAGGAAGTGGATGGCTACTTGAAATCTATGGATAACAGCCCTGAAGAATTGCTTTCAGAGGAGCAGTTGCAAATCCTCCTCGGTGAGCTACCTTTGTCTCGTCTATTGATCCTTAGTGCAGCATTTAACTTCTCTATTCGTTTTTAGTTTGGGCGGGGGCTCTGGTTCGAGGGGTCTCGATCAGCACTCTGGCAGGTTTTGCTTTCTCTAGTCAGAACCATTTCAAAGCATATTGATGTGAATGCGCTCTTTAATTCACTCACAACTACTTAAGCTTATTGAAATCGTTAAATACGTTGTTTGTAATGTGTAGGTTTTTGTTTGCCAGAGTTTTATCCTCGTGGAATGATTTACTCAAACGTTGTTGATACTGATTAGTTAGGGGGTATTGATGTGTGCAGATAAGTGTGGGCTGAAACTTCCAGCCGGAGAACGTGAGGGCGAAGAGCTAGACGTCACTCCAGCACCAAAGCCCAAAAAAACTCCGAGGAAACAATCGACCACTAAAAGTGAGTGTCTTCTAATTTGGGCAGCAAGAGTTGTAGACTCTTAAGTATCTGGCAGTTTTACCTCGGTGCTGCTTGTGTCTATCTTGTCATTTCGTGCTAGGCAATCCGTAAGCACCTTGCGGAACTACGTGGAAATGAGCAATGAAGTAGGAAGCAATACCAGAATGATCACCCTGTGCCTCGGGCAACGGTTTAGTAACGCCTTCGATACTTGAGAAACTAATCTGCCTTTTTCCATAAGCAGACTCTTTAACATTCAGTCCACGCCATTTTGAAAGATTATGCTGGTCTAGAAAATAATTTGAAGGGCTGTTGTGCTTCTTACTCTTCAAGCGAGCTAGAGTGTCTCACGCTCGCATATCTGGGTTGGTCAATTCTGCTTCCATTTTGGAACGAGACTGCAACGTCAGGAAACTAAGCATCTTAATTTGCAGGCACGAAAAAACCTGCTGCAGTTGCAGAATCTCCCGTGACTGTTGGTGTCACGCGTTCTCAGCGGAAGAGCAAATCTGAAGCTTTGCGATTGCTCTCTCTCTCAGCTGCAAAGCAGCGAATAGTCGATTCCGATGATTCCATGGACGAATCCACGGATGATATTCGTGGAAACACAAGTGAATTAGCCGAGTATGCTGGCGCTGGCAGTGAGATGCTTGCATCGATACCAAACATTAGCTCTGATACAGAGCAATCGATGGACCGGATGAGCCCTTCTCCAACATCTGCCCAAGTGGAATCAGTTCCTCGAGCTGCTGTCGGAATCTCGAAAGGTGAACTCCGCAGTGCTACTCCGAAGATGGTACTAGTACCAAGCTCGGTTTGATTTTAGCTCTATTCATTTTTAGGCAAACTCCTTTCAAATGTTTCATGCATTCATAGATCAGCACTGAGGAAAATCCAAATCTGTACCCTAAAACGCTAAAAAACGCTAAACCATCAATATTCTACACCAAATACACCATATCCTGTGGACCACAGTAATTAGGAGAGACTGCAATAATATCCTTTTTTCAAATTTAGTTTGGCACACTCGACCACCTTGGACATAATTGTTAATAGCCACAATAATTTTCACCCACTGCAATTGCACACCCACAGTACATGGTGTATAGCATCAGAAACTGGAATTGCCTACGAGCACGTCCTTACTATCTTCTTTTTGGTGGTCGCAGATGATGTATCAAGTGTAGAACTAGATGATGATGATGACGATGACGACGACGATCATAATGGCAAAGCAAACCTAGAGCCGATTCGTTCTGCACCAAGCACTCGTACGGCGAGAGTAGTGGAAACCGTTTCGAAGAAAACGACTAAGAAGAAGACGGTGGGCAAAAGCACAGATGGAGTCTCGATGCCTGCCCGACCTCGAACTAGACGGCAAACCACAGAGAGTTCCAGCGTTAGCAGTGAATTCCCAAGCAATGTAACGGACGATGAGGCTGATTCCGCTAACCCTGAAGGAGCCTCATCTCAGACGGTCGTTGTACTGGAGGGCTGTGACAGCGATCGTGAAGTTCAACGGCTTCCTAAAATGAATGTGAAGAAGGTCGCTCCATCTTTGGCCAAGCGACCAACGACGCGCGGACGCACGGCATGGAAGTGATTTGTCAACAACGTCACAATGAACAGAAATCTGATCTGATTCAAAGTTCAAACCACTGTGATTATGTCACTGTATGTCAGGTATACCCCACACACCCCACACCCCGAACTCTGCTGACACAATCGTGTCTAATTGTAGCTCTTTGGAATTTAATAATGTAACTCTTTGCTAGGATTGATGTGACCTTTGGAGTTTGGAGTAAACAAACATTAGAATTAGCATTGTAACAGAGTAAAAGCTTTGAAGCCACTCTGCCAACTTTGAAAATGACGCGCTCATTACAAAATCCTGTGTCCTGTGGACTTCTTGTTTGCTGTCCAAATCTCTGTCTGATCAGTAGCACGAAATTTACAACTTGCTGTAGATCTGAACATTCAAATCTGTTAGCAACTACTTGAAATGTCAGCGTTCAAAAATGAAAACCCTAATTTGTCTAAACTATTACCATGAATGATCCTGCTGTTACCTAAATGTCAAGTAAAATGACTGCAAAGATTGTGCAAAGATTTGACTATCCTGTCGTGAAGTTAAATCAATTCTCTGCAATGGTTGTGATACATTAAGCAAACGAACGAACAATTCCCCCTAAAACCTCAAATTCTGTCCCGAGACTGCTGACGTCAGGTTATTACTCCACGCCAAAGGTCAACAAAATCACAATTTGCGCCTTGAAATCACCGCCTGAACTGACTGGGGTTTTCACGAAGAAAACCTGTGAACGCCTGTTCACACCAGAAACTTCATTTATCAAGCTTCACGGGCCTACTCACGTACACCGGAGTGGATTGAATTTCAAAACCATATTTTTTTTTTCATTTTTGCTGATGCATTACAAATTGGTAGATTTTTGATCAATTCTGCCTGAAAGATACTTCGTTCTTTTTAACCCCTAAATACCCATCTAATTGTGTTACCACTTGTGGAATTAGATAAACACAAGTTTTAGATGATATTTTGTTGTTCAAGAATGAAATCCTTTTTTCCATATCATAAGATGTGTAATCTTGCATCTATAACTATTATATTTAGAATCCATACAATTGGATTAACACACAATTGAAATATTAATTATTATGTTTTTAATTTATTTGTAAACACATAGTAATCTAAATTTAAAGATATTAATTCAAGGTAAATTTAGAGAATCTCAAATATCCTAAGGTCAAATACAAAGTTGAAGCTAGAACTTTGACTTAAATTAGAATGATGTACCTTAGAGATCACCAAAAAAATCTTCTAAAATCTTATTTGAAATTACTAAGGCAATTATGTATATATTTTGTTAACATTAAAAAAATAGGCAATGAAAGGTTCTTTGCAAACTTTCAATACTAAAAGTATGTCGCTAAAGCAATAAATAAAAATCCTAGCAAGAATATAATTATTCCTTTCATTATTATTTTTAGATTAAACCCTTTCTATACTTTCTATAAAGTTTGAATTTAGGATTTTTTCTTTCAAATTTTCATTTACAACCTTATCATTGGGATGCATTTTCAACAATTTTAATGTGCATATATTTGGCAAAGGTCAAACTATTATAGTCTAAGGTCACTTTTGGTACATTTTTGACAAATAGTTATTTAAAATTGGAAGAGATGGAAGAACAATTCATTTTTTACTAAGAAATTATTTGAAATTTATAATATATTTTTCCTTCAATTTTGGCAACCCTTCAAATAAACTTAGAGTTGAACAATTTTCTTCACTACAAAAGAAAGTAATAGTCATGGCATTCAATGAACTCATTATTTTTTTATAGTGTTCCTACTTGGTTGTTAAGTTAGAAGAAAGAACTTGGATTTTATATTATTTAGTAGACATGTTTTGAGATCAAGCTTGTTTAGGTATCTTTTCTAACATTTTGACCATCTTAACCATTGTTATGTTCTATTTTTTTTGTATTTAGCAAAGTTACTTATTAATATTCAAAACTATTCAACTTCAAAATTTTCAATTATTTTTTGTAAAAAGTAACCTCAAACTACAATAATCTTAGGCAATGGTCGCATATTGATTAAGATTGAAGATATCGACTATTTAAACATCTTTTCAACAATAAGTAAAATCAAATCATCTACAAAATACAACTCTAAATGTTTATAGCTTTTAGATAGAATATTCCAAAAATCTATTCCTTGGTTCATTGGAGTTTCCATTCATATGACAAAAAATATGTATTCTACCCTAAAAGTCCTTAGGTTTTTTTTTTCATAAAAAACACTCAGAACTACCATTTCTGTTGCAAGACAAAAAAAATTAATTTTATTTTCTATATCTATCCACATGATCTTACATTACCCTATTTCAAAAATGTTTGAATTTTTTTTTAAAAACTTTAACCATATAGATTGCAAGATATTTGTAGTTAAAGTGAACAAAACAAGTTTTCTTTTTACCTTGCTAGACTAGATTTTTTGACTTTGAATCTTTTTAACTTAAAATTTTTGAACTATAGATTTTCAATTTCTAATTTTTATGTTGAAGAATTAAGTTGAAAGTTAGAGAAAAAAAATACAAAACGCACACTTGATTTTCATTCTTGAAAAAATTGTTTAGAGGAAGTAAATTCTAAAGATTGAAGGAAAAACTAAATTGTGAATAGTTCTAAGATAGAATTCAAAGACACTACCCTCTACAATGAGATTGTTCTAGCAAGCAAATTCTACTATGTAGAACTTCTATTTTTTAAATTGTAAAAATTGAGTTTACAAAATAAAGAATCCTACAAGTTATTTTCTCAAATGATGTATTGATTGTTTGTAAAATAAAAATTCCATAACTTTCACATCACTAATCCAAATAGAGTAAATCAAAGCTTTATATGTAGACAAAAATTTAGTCTTTGTAAATAAAATTAAGAATTAAAAAAATTCAATTTTTTCTGATTTTTTTGTGTTGCTTAGTGAATTGCTTTTTGGACTTAGGGTGGCCTAACTTTTACTCTTGGTCATTGATTGAAATAAAACATTAGAAGAGTTTTGGAGGGTCCAGAAGCCTATTTCGGGCCTGTTCCCTCGTAGCTATTCCTCGTAGCGAGGGGAACGGCCCGCTATTAGAATATTTTTTTTCATAAAAAAAAAAAAAAAGGCTCCAAATGCAAAAAAAAATTATAAAAAATTAAAAAAATTAAAAAAAATTGGTCAATGATGTGGCAGAGTCTCAGCAACTTCAGACTGCTGCGTCGAATCTGTTTCTTGCGTTTGCAGGTTGTGATAACTTGCAGGCATCCAGAGGCTTCAAAAATCTTCTAATGTCATATTTTTACAAAGCTAATGTGATTTCGTATCTTCAAAAATATATTTAGAAAATCATGTCAAAAATTGAATTGATACAAGTCTATCCAAAATCTTAAAAGTCTCCTTGAGGGGACTTTGGGAGTTTATATTTGATATGAATTTTTTTCATTTAAAAATTTCACAATAATTTCAAATTTATCCCAAAAAATTTGAAAATTTTATGACTTGTATAAGATACATTGTTTCATCTTTGAAAAATAAATATAAAAATTTTCATTCACATCTAGTTGCAAAACAACAACAAACAAAGTGATGGACAATGAAACTTAAAATTAGTGGTCATAGGCCTATCCTTCTAAGGTTCACCCTAAAAGGACATTGAGGATATTTTTTGTTTTTTGGATGGTCAACCAAGCTTTGTGTGTATTGAAATATGGATGATTTTCATCCAATTTTGGATGTACCCCCCTATTGATGCTCTAGCTACATTAGTAAGTTAAATTCAAGATATTTTATTTATATTTTGATTTTACATGGGATGTTTTATTAAAAAATGGTACACTATTCTACATATTTCTCTACTTTGAGTTATTTTCCCCTCAAAACTTAATTTTGACATTCAAAACAATTTCTTTTGCTTTTGAGCAAAACTAACAAAATGAAGCTTTTGAACTATTGTTTCTTTTCCACTTGCAAATTTTCCAAATTTCATTAAAATAGCATTTTAATGAAGTTCAGAGTTGAAGATCTATTATCACTTTTTCAAAATATGGAGTGTCACAAAAAAATTCTTTAAACCACAATGTTATGCACAATAATTTACTTCTATATTAGAAATTTTAGATTTTTTGAACATGATTTGTATTTAATATGAATTTTTAAAATTTTTTCTTCAAAAATTCATGATAATTTGAAATTTTGTATAACAAATATCAAAGACGTTATTTCATCCCCAACAAATAAAACCAAAAAGTTTAACTCATAAATAGCAAAAGAGTGAGGGACACCCAAGTTTGACTGCACGGGCATGGGCTCCAGTCCTTTAGGGTTAAGTACACGGTGAAAGGGCTCTTCCACCTAATTGCGTGCTCTTGAACACATATGGCGATTTTTGGTTCACAGAAGAAGGCGGTGAAAGGCACGAGGCCCACTTTTGGATGAGACTGAAAGCCCATTGATTCAGCTTCCGCTTTGGTCTGGTTGGGTCTTTGTTTCGCTTGCTTTGCTTGCTTTGCTTTTGTTTTACTGGGTGTTTTTGTAGAGTAGGCTGGTAGGGTTTCTTTCCAAGAGCAGATCTCTCGTCGTCCATACCAAAGTCGTGCTAAGCTTAACGTAGTCAGTCCCCTGGAGCTTGCTTGTTGCATGTCCTCCTCTTCTTTTCGACATCGATTTCGACGTGGGATTGCGGGAGACAGCCTTGAATTTCTGTGAGTTTTGTTCTTCTCCACTCTCTTGCTTTGGAAAGCGGCTGTTCTACACCGACTCTGCGTTTTGGTGACCTTTCTTTTGACGCACGCAAGAAGAAGGTACATGATTCTATTACTGTAGGTACCATTTGTGAATTGTGATTGAACTGCTCTTGGGTTGTCGAGAAGCGCCAATTGCTATTGAAAAAAGGCACCGTTTCTTGTTTAAACTTTTGTACATCAGCAGATGTCACGTCGGTTGCATGCACCGACATATGTTGCACTTACAGATGGAGATGAGCTCCTAGCATTGAATTTATGTGATCCCACAGTGCGGAGAATTGAATTGAGGAGGGTGTGTCGAAGATTCTGTCAGTCTTTTTTTTTCACTGTTTTCTAAGAGGTTGGGTATAGATGGGAGGTTGTGTGCATGAAAGCGGTTTGTCTAATTAGCCAGTTGTTTTTTTCTCCTTCGATTCTATGGAGGAAAATGGTATTGAATTGGTATAGAATGTCACTGTGATCCTCTTATAGAGCTGTATCTGTGGAGAAAGTGGGCTATGGGGTATTTTGGGGAAGAACCAGTGACGTGATCTGATGAAATTTGTTTTGGAACCATTGTTGATGTACGCCACTCGACTTTTTCGTGTGCGCTTTGTGAGGGTCTTTGAAATAGTGCAGTCACAGGGTTCATGAATGGCTGCACCATGTTTTGTCGATGTGATTTTATCTGAAAATTGTATGTACATGGTCGTGTGTACGTGCTCGACTAATTTTTGTTGGATCTTTCAACAGACTGAGGGCGTATATCTCGAATTTGGTCTTGTTTGTGTTCGTCATGTTTGTCGTATTTCCAATTTTATGTCGTAGTCTTACAGGGATGTAAAATTTTGTGCAGGTGATGCATTTTGTCTGTCTACAACAGTGATTTCGAATTCACACCCAAGAGAGATATTGGTTTTTCCTTGTGGCGCTGAGATGGATCTGTGCGATGCCGACGCTGCTGGGCTGATTAGGGATTAGGGCATTAGGAAGGGCGGAACTAGAAGGGTGCAACATCTTAGCTTCATCTGGGTGAAATTCCTGTTTGTGAAGCTATTTTGCAGATGTTGCGATTTTAGAAGTGCTCCAACGTCTTTGAGGTGTGCATCACGTTCTGAGAGTTATTGGAACATGGAAGTCTTACAGTTACAAGTGACATAGAAAACTTGTTTAGAGGTTCTAGATCGTGTTACAAGAGCTTGCGGATTTGACAGCAGAAAAAATGGAGTTGGAGCGACATTATCTTGGAGCCTTGGATGATGTGAAGAGGCAAGGACAAGGCGTTTTGGATTGTCTCACAGCAGTGGCTGAGGGCCTGAAAGGCAGTCTTCAAAGTCATATACCTCAGCATATCCCTTCTCTTCCTACCCTCCCTTTCCCATCCGATTTGTCATTCTTGATGCCTGCACCTTCCCCTCAGATCCAGCTTTCGTCTTTGCCAAGTCCATGGCCTTGGTCCTCTTCATTCGACCATTTTACACATCCGGCAGGTTCCCGCTTTGGTTCAGATATGAAGCTTGCACATCCCTTGAACATTGGTGCTGGTTTCCCTGAATCGTTTGCAATTCAACATTTGGGTCAAGATGTGAGCACTCATGTTGGACAAGCTGGAGCTGTCATAGGATCCTATTTGTCTGATCTGGCTGGAAGTTTAATGCAAGGATTTTCTGGTCCCATGGAGAAGGCTGATGACTCTTCGTTACATTCCTTCGAGGCCGCTTCATTGATGTCTTCAAATTCACGTACAGGTCCTAGTCATGCGTTTTCTGAGGGCCAGGATCCGGATGTTCGCTCATGGACTGAGAGGGAATTGAGCGCACGATCTGCATCCAGGAAAGAAAGTGGTGGTCATTATGATGATTCGTCAACATTTCGGAAAGTTCAGGACATGGAAGAGGTTGTTGATGAGGAGGTCATGTCGATACTCGCGCAGAACGCAGGTTCTACTGGCAGTCGTAGCAGTGCGTTTGTGAGCACAGCGTTTTCAAGCCGTACTCAAGACATTGAAACTTCTGTTGTTGCCCGAGGTGATCTTTGGCGGGTGGAAGCTACACAGGGTGGGACATCTACACCACTGTTTCTGTTGCAATTGGGACCAATTTTATTCGTCCGAGCCTCAACTCTTTTGTTACCAGTCCATTTATCCAAACGACATTGCTTGTGGTATGGCTTTGATCGAAAGGAGGGGCTACACTCGCTTTGTCCAGCAGTGTGGTCAAAGCATCGGCGATGGTTAGCCATGGCTATGCTCTCTGTGAATCCTATTTCCTGCTCCTTTTTGGATCTGCAGTTTCCAAATGGGCAGATGACCTATGTGGCTGGGGATGGACTAGCCGGGAGCGCTTTTACCACAGCAAAAGGGGGGCTCCTACAGGTGCAAGGCCGATTTCCTGGAGACACCAAGATCAGCTACTCCTACAAGAACAAATGGGGGACACGGTTCACTTTAGCTGTACTATCACCTGAGAAATCAGCTTCATTTGAGATGGTACAGCCATTGGCATGGGCACCGGTTGGTGTCCTAGTTCAGCCAACTCTAGAACTTAGTGTAACCCCCACTATTGGTGGCAGAAACCCAGGGACGAAAGTGGAAGTAATTCACTCGCCGTTGGAGAAGTTCAGTTGGGGGTGTGGCTTTGTGGAGTCATTAGATTCAAAAGGTTTCGCTTCTGTTTCACTGGGGCGGTCCAAAAGAAATGGAGAACAAGTTGGAAGTTGCGGGCTGACAATGCAAGCGGAGTTCCCTGTATCTAATTTCAGGCGTCTATCTTACACTGTTCAGCTCAACAGTTGCATAGAGATCTAAGGTGGATGACCTTGCTCAAAGATATGTTGTTACAGGTGCGGTGTTCTGAGCGTCTCAAGAATGTCCAATTTCCTACTCTGCTCTTTTGAGTCATCATGAACATGAATTGAATTGTGTTCTCGGAACTGGCAATTTCTGAGAGTATATCTTGAGTTTCATATCTCAAGTTAGAGGTTCTTGCCGACTACAGGGATGTGCATAAACTATTTCATGCCTCTCTTGTTTTTCTTGTTTTTTCTTCTTTAACCATACAGGTTTCCCCAACACCTCAAAAATCTGGCGCTTTCGTTACGTTCCGGCATTGCTGCATTTTTTTCGCGATGTAGCAATTAGTGCTGCGACTGTGGTAGCTTTCGTCACCCTGAACCTTCACAGCTAATTGCGTGTGGTGTATCACTTTCAGGTCAAACATGTCCACCCTGAGGTTCGAAAATCTGGCATTCGGTGCTTGGGACTGTTTGGTCAGTTGGCAACAACACCGACCTCATCAGTCATTCGGCAACTACGGCTGTCTATGTCGAGTGGTAATTCAATCGTGCAGAACATGGCGGTTAAGGCCGTCTTCGATCTGATCCTTTGCCACGGAGCCAGCAGTTTGGATCGAGCCGTTGGAATTGACCCTGATCTGGGACTTCCTGAGCCTTGCCCCCTCGGGTCCCAGGTATTCGTGCGTGTCTCACTCTTTCTCCCCCACACCAGCTGACCTGTCCTTTTCGAACGTCCTATTTGTCTGCCTGATCTCCTAACCAGTGGCTTCGTGTCGTCTGCAGGCACCCGCAGAGAACTGTGCATATGGTGTCGAAGGAGATTTGGTCCTTGCAATGCGTCGGCCTTTGCTGGAGCTCCTGGTTTCGTTGTTGGATTGTGGAACTATCTGGGTGATGATTTAGTTGAGGAGCCTGAAACTCCCCGAAGTCTGGTTGCCGAAGGATTTGCGAAACTATTGCTGCAGAGTAAGCTTTTCCAAGAAATTCAGTCCATTGAAGACGTTATCCTCTCCAAGCTTTTGCGTTTGTACTTCAACGATGATTTGGAGATTTCTCCCAGGTTGGTTGTCGAATCTGGAAACCTTGTTCAGCCTGTACTTCGTGCGAATGTTTGACTTCATGTGTCGCCCGTGCCTACTGACCTCTTCGCTTGACCTCCGAAATCCCTCTTCAAATTCGAAGCCGTTCACCATTTTCCCAGTATGTGTTTTTCTCGGGCCTGTATGTGTCCGTGTTTTAGTGTGATTTACCGTCTTGTTGAATATTTTCTATTTTTCTGGAGTTCGATTCTTCCTCTCTGTTGGATTATGTCGTCCTATCTTCAGTTCTCTCCGATGTTGTTTGTTTGTTTTTTATCGGCAATCCTTTACTCTTCCAGATGTGCATGGTCCTGTTTGGACGTTTCACGGCGCTTGCTGTGCTGCTGCAATGTCGTTCCCTATATCTCGATGTATGTGTTGAAGTGTTCAATGCAAAGTGAGTAAATTTTGCCTCACCTAGTGTTGCAGGTTGCAGCAATGCTTGTCGGTGTTCTTCAACAATTATTCTGTGTTGTCCGCTGCAAATAAGGTCCGTTCGTGTTTTGCCTTGATTTTCAGTGGTGGTGATGTTGTTAGTTTGTTCTTCATGTTGGTGAAGGACTCTTTTTTTGCGCTGACCTGTGTTCCTTTTCCAGAAATGTGTTTCTAAGGCCTTCATTCCAGTGATGCGGTCCGAGTGGCCTGGAATCTATGGCAACAGAGGCTTATCAGCGGCCATGATTTCGGCTAAGAAGAGAGCAACCCAATTATCTCGATTCATGTTGCAGCTTTTTGCAAAATCCGTTGCTGGCGACTTCCCAGCAGATAGCTGGGGCCAGTGATAGGACTCCGGCCATTCCTAAAATGAATGTAAAGTACCACTGATTTGTGTCCCTGTATGTCAGGTATTCACCACCACCACCACAAACTCTTCTGACACAATCGTGTCTATTTGTAGCCACTTTGGAATTGAATATTGTAATTCAACTCATCTTTCTGAGGCTGAATTTACTTTCCTGAATTTCCATCCTCGTACATGAATATTTTACTATGTGTTAATTCTTTCGTGATCCATCATCAGTGTAGAACGATTTCTGCCAGTCACAGCCCGATTGTTCTCACTATTTTTCCTCGGAAGACCCATCTCCAGTACTTTATTTACCGGATTAGACTATCAACATTTGATGAATTCCAGTAAGCAGTCACGATTGCAAGCAAGTGTTAATCTGCCACCAAAATCTAAGGTCCGATTTGAGATGCCGCCCAGGTAGATTTGCTGTCGGAATGCGAATAGATAGTCTGCAGGATCAGAAAATATGAGTTGGAGGTAACGTAGAATCTTTCGACTGGTTGACTGACTATGCGAGCTCCCAGTAGCCAGGGCACATTGGGGATGTCAGAATTGGCCCTCACATGACGGCGATTTCAGACTGACTTTCGAAAACTCTAGAGGGGAGCTAGTCTTTTGAAGAAAGAATTTTTGTTCAAATTGGTAACGACTAACGACCCTGCAAAGCGTGGAGCGTGGAGCGTGGAGCAGGAATCACGAGTTCTGACACCCATATTGGATTTGGCCCATGTTTTGCTTGCCGGTTCAGTTGTAAGGTTTGTTTTGTAGCCTTTTTAGACTGAACATTTTTGGTTCATTGTGTCTATCCGTGTAGTTACTCGTTCTGTATGTTGTGAGGATCGGATTGATGTGACTTTTGGAGTTTGGAGTAAACAAAAATTAGAATTAGCATTGTAGCAGAGTAGGAACAGGAAACCCACGCTGCAACTTTGAAATTCACGCGCTCATGACAAAATCATGTGTCTTGTGGACTTCTTTTTTGTAATCTCTGTCTGGCAGCAATACAGATCTACAGCAGATGGTAATTGTTTTGAACATTCAAACCTGATGACATATCAGCACTTAAAAATGAAAATCCTTATTTGAATTACCTATCATTTATGAATGATTTCTGTTATTTATTGTGTGTCGAATAAAGTAGCTGTAAAGATAGTAAAGATTGCACATGTCGAATAATATAACTGAAAAGAATGTAAGGATTGCGCAGATGATTGCATACCATTCTTGAGCTTCATGGCAGAGAACTCATTGCTACCCATGAATGGAGGTGGAGTCTCCTTTAAATGTACAACATCTTGAATTGAAGCTTGCTGTAAATTGTGGGCCAGTGTACCAAGGAATTAGTTCTTGGTACAGAGACGGTGGAGAAAGACCCTCCCTCACTATTGAACAATGTTATTAATCCTGTGATAAAGTAGTTGGCACTCAGGTGCCAAAATTGAATTTCTAAGGGTCAAATTCTCAAGGGTCCATGTCACCTCACACCAATCACAAGATGACATGTGGTACTTATTTTTTACAAAAATGACTTAATTTATGTCGAATCTAACCTTCAAGTAGGATATGTCAATTTGTGATAACTATAAACTTCCAAGTAAATCTGTCTCAAATAATCATATTTTGTACCTAAAGTGTTGATGCCACTATTAGTTGAGGTTGTATGAAAGCCCTACAAAATCATGATTTTCTTCAAGCTTCCTTTCTACCCTGAGAAATGTCATCATCCTATAAACTCTAATCATTCTTGAAGATTTAGTGAATGGATAACAACTTCCTTGAAATACTTAGAAACAATTTGAAATAACATTATTTCACACCTTAATCTTGACTTGGGAATTTTTTAAATAGACTGAAACATACAACTTTTATTCAATAAAGTCTTCCTCAAATTCTTAACCACTTGAAGACAATTGGTTGTTCTATTGGGTAGATTTTTATGAAGTTAATTTTGAATGAATCTTTTTGAAATTTTGTCAGAAGGTGTGGATATGTATTACCTTGTTGAGAATATCACTCAAGAATATCATTTTTTTTCAATCGAGTGCCCAAATCTAAAGTTATCTTGCCCAAAGTTTTCTAACCAAGATAAGTAGCTTCAAGCAATAAAGGTAAAATACCTTTGAAATTTGGTAGGC
The DNA here is from genome assembly GCA_963969395.1 of Pseudoscleropodium purum. NCBI lineage: Eukaryota > Viridiplantae > Streptophyta > Bryopsida > Hypnales > Brachytheciaceae > Pseudoscleropodium > Pseudoscleropodium purum. The sequence continues at coordinate 18,686,896 of OZ017795.1, read as the reverse complement.
ATGTAATTAGTATAGTACATAATGCAATTGTCAAAAAAATCTCATATGCAATGCAAGAATCTCTCTAGGAAGAATTAAAGTCTATTGACCCTATTAAACAAGGTTGGATAAAAAATCTTCTAACTTCAAACACTATGATCTTTTAATCTATATAGGCAAAGTTTTTCCACTCATTTCCTTACTAGTCTACAATAAGTTATAGAGTTGAGTTTCAAAAAATAGTTCTTTTTCATTTTTTTCTTACAATCCTAAAAAGAAGCAATTTTTGACAATTTATACTCAAAATGTGTCTTGGGCCTTTAGGAATTAACAAAGTAGATGGGACTCCAAAAAATTATTGAAGATCCAAATATACAGGCTCAAAATTTTTAAATCATTTTTTCTATGAGCATAGGAGATTTAGCCACCTCAACTTTCAAAAGACCATTTCTAGATTTTTTTTTTTTCCTTTGCTTTTAAGTTACAAAGGCAGATATAAACTTTGTGAACAATGTTATACCAAGGTAATTTGAAGTATCTTTTCTTGAATAATTTGAAAATTCATATTTTATTCTTCTAGTGTCCCAAAAATGCATTAATGCTATAAGAATCTAGAATCTCTTTTTCTAATTAGATCTGACAACACTTGGATTGTTTAATGATAGGAAAAACACTCAAATGATTTTTTAGATGATTCAAGGTGTAGTATACTTTGTTTTAATATAGTTACAATAATATGAAATTATTCAAAAAAGCATTTAAGCAATGTATCCATTGTTAGCCCTCAAACATCCTCACATATTTTCGAATTTCCTCTCTATTGAATGTCAACAAAGTCATCCCTTGTTCCATCTTCTAGTTAACATTTAAGTCCCAAAGGTGTATATTTGAAATTTTATGAATTATTTCTACTTTCATAAAGTAATTACACATTTTTGAATTCAAATCTTCAACCAAATCAATTATATTTACACAATGAGAGGTATAGAAGTTCACTTGAAAGATGAAACTAATTGATGGTTTGATAGACCTTATGTTTTCTTACAATTGTGAGGGTGTATTTACACCAAAGATGGAAAAAGGTGGATTGTAAATTTTAACCACATATAATTGACAAAAGCTCAGAATACAACTTGTATCGAAATAAATATTCCTCACAAGTGAAAATCGGTTCATACAACAGTAGAAATGCTAGCTTCAAGGGATGACCAAGGAACAAATTAAAAAGATTCCACTACACCCATAGGGTTTAAATATCTTCACCATTCCCTTTCAACAATTAATTGTTTTAAAAATTGTAATCCCATATGTACAAATATTACCTCTAAGAGTTTCAAATATAACCCTCCACCATCTAATTGGATAACAATAAAGATTTGTTCTTCTAGTGCTAAGAGTTTAATCAAGTTTGAGACCTTAACCTCTTTCATTTCATGTTTCTAGCCTTGGTATGAGTATACATTGAGAAGTGAGTAACATTGTGATCAATGGAGTGAAAACCCACCTCCAATAGTCTAATTGCACCTTTAATTAAACCAAGCAATAGAATTATTAAATAAGAGATATGAAGATTGAAGGAAGACAAAAACATATGCACAATTCATACTTGATCTTCAAAGTTGCAAATTTGAACAAATCTAGGAATGTGAATAGTACAAAGTTGGAAGGTTGTTACTTTCAAGGATGGCACATTGTCTTATTGATTATGTGGCATAAAATTGACAATAATCAAAATAATGATATAAACACATATGTAAAACTTTATTTTACATAATGATTCTATTGACCATTTTAAAAAAGTACTCCAAGACAATCAATTCACAAAATCACCAATAAAGAAAGACTATTTAGCTTAATTTTGCTTAGTTATTTTTTCTAAGTCTTTCTATCTTGGCTTTTGGGTTCTAAATAGCCAAAGGATTTTGGCATTTCTTTTTTATACTCAACTCTTCCTAACGATACAAATGTTCTTGCATATCTCCAAAATGTCAAGTTGTGTATAGAAGCCATAATTGAATAGTTTTCACAAATCAAAGTACAATAATGTGTGAGAGTGCATCACATTGCTCTTTAAATCAAGTGGAAGACTAGCAATAATTTTGAAAAAGTCTCAAATAAGTTTATATGAAAAAGAATTTTTTTATTATCTATTATTTTTCTAAAATAAACAAAGAAAAAATTTAGTCAAGCCTTAGTATATCCAACCTTCTAAAATTAGTAAATTGTGGCCATATATAATGCTTAGATATGGCACAAAAACAATTTGATTTGTCAATGCATGTAGATTTACAACCTTAGAGCATCACCTTTTGTCCAAATGATCAAGACTTGCTTCTTGACTATTTTTAGATTTTAGCCAGGCTAAAGTTACAAATAATGAACCTTCTACAACATGTGTATGTGCTCCATCTATACCTACTTCATAGCAAATGCAAAGACTATTATCAAATCCTCCTAGGTTAGTACTCAAGATCCCAAGTGGAGTTTGGTGAACCATCCTTGTTCTTGTATCTTGTTAGTTGAAATTTTACATTTAAGAAGAAGGCAGTTCTTTCATTGTTGGCATGCTATATGTGTGGTTTGGGGATCTATAGAAGTATATTGAAAGTCAATGACAAGTCATTTGGTGAAGAGAGGTGACAGTGTTTTTTAATTGATAATTTATTTGTAAATTTTGGAGCAATTTTCAGAAGAAAAAAATAGAACTTGATTGGTCAATGCTTTGGGATTTATTAGGTAGACAAAATTGTCCATAATTATTTTCAATTGCCATTTGTAGGTGAATTTTTTCCATTTTCAAAATTTTATTTTTTCAATCAATTGTGAAATTTTATCATCTTTCCAATGACACCAACTTTGAGCCATTTGGAACTTCGATGCATTCAAGAATGAAGAAGGTTTTTTGAAACTATTACGATTGTCAATCCATTCAATAATTTAAGCTATTGGAAGATGATCCCTCTTTTGAAAAGACTTTTTGGAGAGTCTTGTCGGTTGAATATGGCTTGTCAAGCACTACATTTAGGCTACAAAGCCACAATACCATTCAATTTTGCATGCCATGACCGAATTTTTTTTTGGCATGCAAACAAGACCCATGCTTGCTTATTTCAAGGAGCATTTTTTAATTCTCCCTTGGACTAATTATCTACCAAACAAAAGGAATGTCATTTGAAGGGTTACATTTGACATGTCAAAGGTACTCCTAAAATCGGTAGTTTCTCCCTTATTACTCATATCCATACATACCTTAAGTTAGACGTGTTTGTTGTGTTTGTTTTTATTTTGTTTGTTACATCGAGATCTCCAAAATCACGCGTCCCTCGGTTGCATTCTTAGTACCATAAAAAAATTCCTTGGCAAGGAGGGACCATACATGAGCTTTGCTTCGTGGCATTCAAACATTTAGTATAGACTACTCATAGATTTTGGAATTATTTTTGGATCTTAAATAGTAGAAAATTACGTTTTTACTTTTTATTTTGACCATGGCGACGATGCAAAGTACACTAGTCGAAGTTTAAAAAAACATCATAGACCTTAGTGAAAGCCAAATTCCTATCCCAAAAAACTTGAAAAAAATGTTGGTTTTGTTTTTTTTCCAATTCCGACACCACATGGAAGTCCACGCCCTCCCTCCCTCCCTCCACGGTCCAACCTGCTCGTGTAAACCCGGCGCTTGGAAAGCCAGAAAGCTGTGGTCAGTGGTCCACACAAGAGTGGCGTGGGTGGAGTGATGGCCCCCAAGCAAAGTCGGTGATTGATGCAATTGCAAGCTTGCCAACATGCCCCACGCGTGGCCCAGCAGCGGCGGTCCAACCTCGCAAATTCCCTGCCCGCCTGCCTCCCTGCCTGCCTGTCTGCCTGGTGGTCGGTAAAATCGGACCACCGACCCACCGTGGGGGGGAGGGGGTGGGACCGGACCGGACCGAGAGGTGGGGGCGGGCAAGGCACGGAAGATGCCGGGAAATCAGGCAGCCCGTGATTGGCGACGTGTTTCCCATGCGCGGTCTGTCCCAGGAACACGTCAGCAAATGAGTGGGACACGGGGCTCCACCACGCCTGGGGCGGTACAGTCAGGTCCTGTTATGTTAACTTCACCCCTGGTAAGGTGCGCCAGGGAGGATTGACCCCTCTGTTGAACCATGTTTTTACCCTTGTAGAAAACACTGGAATTTTTCTATTTTCCACGTATGATAAAAATTTGTAAATTCTGAATTCATATTTGTAATCGAAGACCCCAAATTAGCTCGAGGTCATGAAATACAAAATTTAAGTAGCTCAATATAGGAGACAATTTTGATGTTTATCCTTTAGTGGGGCAATAGAAAGGTCAATCCTCCCTAGCTTGGTGAGGTAGCTAGTTTTTTTATTTATTTTTATTTTTATTTTATTTGAGGTAGTGTAGCCAAAGGGCTAGGAAGATTTGACTCCCTCATTGCCTCCAACCAAAAACAATTGTAAAAAAACTACCTCTATAATTTGTACCGGATTTTTTTTGTAGGATAACTGAACCATTTCTAACTAGGGACCTATTCCCATTATATGGGCTATTCTCTTTCTAATTAGGAGGAGAAAGTAGGAAAAAATAGTTGTTAATTATGGCATAGTTTCAAATGCAATTATGGTGCATTATGATTGAGTGTGGATTTGGTCAATCTTACAATCAATCCATGGTTAGAAATAAGAAGACTTGGATGATAGGAATAGGTTGAACACAATCTTCAATTAAAGAAATTCATAGTAATTATGTTTTGAGGGATAAAGTTTTGAAAAAAGATAATGTGGAATCTTTCTAAATTCTATTTCTATATATGGAAAAATTTCTCCACTTGAGAATTTTTTGCTCTAAATATGCATAATTGCTTAAGTAATTGGAAATGGGTTGGCTACTACTAGCATTTCTTTACTTCTCCTCCTGAACTTGGAACATGTGGCTGCAAATAAGAAATTCTAGTGTCTTTCCTAGAGATAAACTACAGGTCAACAAAGAGATCAATTCGCCTTGGCCTATACAAAGTGATCTTCATTGGAGTGATGAAGCCATTTACATCCATGAAAATGGGGGAAATTTATAATATATCCAAAAAAATGAATGCACATTCATTCAAAATAGAGCGATACCATCTCAAGTATTTTACAATTTCATCTGCTGAGAAAAAATTAATAATAACATCTCGCCAAATATTCCCTATTAAAAATTTGGCATCGGTTATTACCAAAAATTCACTCGAAAAAACACACCTCCCGGTACCTTACCTTTCAGTACCTTATACTGTAATTATGTAATAAGTATCTAGATTTCATTTTTTTCAATTTGGTACTGCAGCCTTTGGAAGGCCTTGTTATTATTATTATTTTTGTTATTATTACCCATCAGTGTACGGGGGTGTAGACCACTTCCTACAGGGCGGTGTATTCGTTATTTTATTCCGTACGGTAATGGGCCCCCGATTTTGTCGCCACCTGCCTTCATTCCCCCTCCTGGACTCGGAATCAGGGTGGATAACCGTCGCCGTCTGACACGTGGCTCTGCGACGTGGTGGGATCTCTGAGTGCAGGAAAGCTCCAGGGTAGGAGGCAAGCCTACGTAGAGTCTGGTCTCAATAGACCATCTAGCGACAGTGTGGCCCTGACCCTATTTTACAAAACCGACATTTGAGATTCTTGTCTAAAGGTTTTTGGAAGTAAGTAAAGGAGTATAGAACTTCTAGATTCCGTTTCACCCCCCCCTCCCCCTTTTTTTCTTTGGTCAAATAGGACTATTAAATGAAGTGTTTATCAGTTTGACCTCAAACTATTTGACGGTGGTGTAAATAGGGGCTTTGTGGTTGTTAATCTGGCAAGGATGTTGCCGACGGGAAAAGGTTCGATAGATGGCTTTCATTGTTAGCTGTGGAAACCAAGAACGCACCTATTGGTCCAATAATCAGAATACAGGGGTAATCACCTTAGTTGTAGAGACCCACGTCGTTCTGGAAGGAAGAAACTCAAAGAAAGTATGTGTTGGACCAATAATTAGAGCATTGGAGTGACTCTACCTTGGTTGTAGAGGGGCCCACGTCCTTCCAAAATGAAGTAACACACTTTTAAGTAAATTATTTTGGGTCTTGTTCTCAAAGCGCTTCAAACATGCACCTATTGAATATTCTTGAAAATGTATAGAAAATATATTTTTTGAATTTTTGAATATTAACGATTATCATTTGTCTATACTAAAAAAATAATTACTAGTTGTATTTTTGATTCCATATATACTTATCAATGTATATTGAATGGTAATAGATGTTTTTATTTTAGGATTCATGGTACTGAATATGACAATTTAGTATTGATTTTTGATACTCATCACTCGTGACCATCACTTTAAGAATTTAAGGTTTGTTTTTTCCTAAGGTGACGAGCTCTAAATAAATTACTCCTAGAGTACATATTTTTAACAAAGATAGATGCAAGATTGTACATTTAAAAAAAAAAGTAGAGTGGACAAAACTATAATTTCTTTTGCAAATTCCATGTATAAGATCTTATACTAAACATGTATTTTTTATTTCTACACTAATTTTCATTGCCTACTTCCTCAACATTGGTAGGAGTGTTATGTTAAAAATTAGATAATAGATTTTTTTCAATACTAGAAAAGGTTAAACTTTCAATACATTTATTTAAAATCCTACTTTCTACAACATAAAAAATATAATGTTATCTTAGAAAATGGAATTAAAAATCAGGGGGGAATCAACAATATGAAATTTGATTTTCATTCTTAAGAAAACCCTTGTATAAATAGATGCACAAGATGACAGAAAAAAATATATGGCTAAAAAATCTAACTATATAAATTCACAAATTACTAATCTAAATTGTAGGAATGTTATAGTGAAACATAAAAACCTTGTACACTTTTTAGTTTTCAAATGTCGTGAAAATTGAATCAAAAAGTGAACATGCTATGATATTTTTCTTGAAGATTTTATGATTGTTTGCAAAAATAAAATTCCTCATAATTTTTCCATTATTCATCAAAACTAAATGAATAAATGCTTACATGTAGGTATAGACATATTCATCAAGAATAACAAGTCCTTCAGGTCTTAAACAATATACTTTCTTTAGAGAAATAAAATGATGATATAAATCACTAAAGACTAACTTGTTTCTTTCGCAAATTGCCTTGTTGGAAATGTAGAAGAATGCCCCACTTTATATAATATTCTTAAGAAAATAGCATCAAAAAATGCATACATAAAGTTGATATCTACAATGGTGTGCATTGAGTTATTACATAATTTTAGTGACTTTCAAAATAAACATTAAAGAGTTAATTTATCACAAATGCATTGGAGATATTTTTGCTAGTATGAATCTTTCTCGAAATGTATTTTGTTATCTCAAATCTGAACACATCATGTATGCCAAGTTTTAAATTTTATAAAAGTGATGCATTATAAAATCTTCCAATTATCTCATGCTTCATCTCACAAGTGTACCCCGTATTGTTGCCATGGTTAAAACAAAAGAGAAAATAATTTTCTAATTTTTTTAATTCATAAAAACTTCAAAATTCAATAATTTTCATGCCTTAGGTCAGATCACCACGAAATCAAGCCCGTGCACCCTTCCTCACTGACGGATTTTTGAAGATACCAAACAAGCGAATGGTAGACGCATGATTCAGGAGATCTCAATGTAACAAACAAAACAAAACAAACAAACAATCTAACTTAATAAAAGGATGTCTAGTGTGCCCCGTGCCGTTGCCACGGTCAAAATAAAAGTAAAAATAATTTAAAAAAATTTAATTCTTAAAAACTTTGAAACTCAATAACTTTCATGCCATATACTAGAATGCTACAAATCCAAGCCCATGCAACCATCCTTGCCAACATGCCAACAAGAGATGCACAATCTAGAAGGTCTCAAAGTACAAAACAAAACAAACGACCTAATTTATTAGAAGGATAGTGAAGTTAAATAAATCTTAATGTCTAAAATTACAAATTACATTCAAATGTGCTTCAATAATGAATGTGAATTCTTGCATAGTGTCAAAAGAATGTATAATAAAGTTTTCATAAGAAATTGAATTTTATATAAGAATTGGATGTAGTATTTGATTTTTAACAACATACAATAATGTACTTAGATTTGAAAATCTATTGATTATTAGAATAAATAAATGATTTTGTTCATCTTCATTCTTATAATTTTTACTTAAAATCTATTTTGTCATTTATATAAGTTGATGGTAACAACAATGTGAATTTTCCAAAACCAATACATAAAATATGATTTAAAAAACTTCAAACATGAAAATTTGAAAAGCTTCAAAATTAATTCTTATTTGAATTTAAATGGCAATCTTATTTTATCTTTAAAATTCCATTTATAGATATGAATATTTTAAAGACTCATAAATTCAATTCTCTTACAAAATTATATTACATTCATATTATTATTATTATTATTATTATTATTGATAGTATTTTATTCTCATATATAGCACTACAATTTTAATGCCTATCTCTAAATGGAGTTCTCAAATTAATACGCGAACAAGCATACTTTGACTCTAGTTGTCAATTTAGCTTTAGTCTTTTTTTTTCTTAAACTTGGTGAGATTCAAAACATGGATGTTTTAAATTTAATCAGACATGATATTTCAATTCAAAATTTAAAAGAATTTTACTTTTATCAAATTTGAATATTTGAATATAAATATCATAATAATTCTATTTTTACAAAATACATTTGGAAGTTTCTATATTTGTTGTCAAATAACATTCAATCTCCTATGTAAGTAATATAGAAATGAATTTTTGTAAAGTTTATTAAAGCAAGGCTAATTTTTTGATATTCGTATTGAAGCATGGATGAGTGAGCAATCCAATTACATTTGAATTTGGGAATTCAAATAAGCTCCAACATGGAGGCCTTCCAATTGGAGTGTACTAATAGAATTAACTGGAGGCGTGGCTGCTATTGCCAATGTGCTTTCAAAGAAGCTACCTCCATTCTAGTCAATAATAGAAATTCTTATCAAATACCAAATTTTATTTTGAAAAAAGATTTGAAATTTTTTCCAAAGGTATACACTATATTATAGAATGTCATGAATTAAATTGATTGCTTATTGTGACTTTTTCTAATTAGCTAATATTAGACCATGGTTGTAGGCTCAAAGTCCAAATTGCAACAAATTATTCGTAGTATTCAATTTTAGGAAGAATGCAAGTTTTGAAGTCAAAGTAGAAACTATACTTCAATAACATCATTCCATTGATTGAACTCAAATTTAGAAAGGTCATTTTTGTGGCTCAAATTCACATCAAGAGGTAGGATCTTGAAGTTTGTAAAATATACCACAAGGTGATTTGTCGATTAAGCTTTTTCCTCATTAAAAATCCACCAATGAATCTTTAAAGAAAGAATTTTAAAGACCTTGCAAAAGTGCTCAATGAAATTCCATGAAATATTTGGATGAAAAATGCTTTTAATTCCATCTTTCAGCAATGCTAAATTTCATCCAAAGGCTACTTTTTGGCCTTCCAAGTGTTTTAGGGTGATCTTAGATCTTGCCTACTTCCCCTCAAATGTTAGAAATGGAGCTATCTTGCTTTTGAAAATGGCTTGGAAAGTATAAAGTCTAATTGAGCAAGATATCAAAGATGTTAATGACAACTAGCACTAGGGGACCCTTTTGCAAATGCACATGCAAGGACATCCTCCAAAGATTGAGATCATTTTTCAAAAGTAAATTTCATTGCATTCATGAATATACATGTATCTATGGGTGTCCATGAAAACTCTTTTGTATGTCTGAAAGTGTGTTCACTTATCTAACAAAGCATTATTATCCTTAGATTTTTTAGTAATTTAACAATCAATTTATTAAAAAATAAAAAAATTTGTCTCCAAATATATAGTCAAAATTTTTTATATAATTTTGAGGTAATTATTTTTCAATATGATTAACAAAATTTATCTTAACACCTAAAAGATCCAAGTCAATTTCCTATGAAAAGCACTCAATATTGTCATATCTATTCCAAAGAGAAAAAAACTTTTAAAACTATTTTTTTTTTCATATCTAATTGTAGGATCCTATACTAGACTAGTATTAGAATAAATGCATGGAAGAAATTTTACAAACTTTGACCAAGTATATTGCAAGATATTTGAATTTAAAGTGAAGAAAACAAGTTTTCTTAGACCTTACTTGATTAAAAATTTTGGCTTTGAATATTTTTAATTAAGAAAATTTGAAATATTGATTTTGATTTTCTAATTATTTATGTTCAAAAATTGAATTGAGAATCTAGGAAAAAAATTCATGAAAAAAACACTTAATTTTCACTCATTAAAAATTTATTAAATAGAAAAAGATTTAAGATTGTAGCAAAAATTAAGCTATTAATAGCTTGAAAATGTTATTGAATCATGATAATTCCAATGGTAGAATTATTCTAACAAGAAAATCTAACCCCATGTCACAATTTGTTTTGAAAATTGCAAAAAATGCATTAAAAAATCATGGTTGTCATAGTGGACGGACGTCCGGTTCGCCCGTCCGTTAGAGGTCCCGCCCATCCAATACAGTCAACACATAGTTGACTTTTTGATAACGGAAAAATAGGCCACGTGGATGCCATGTGGATTAAGGAACATGCTGGGCGCGGACAAGATCGTTAGGGCGCCTTGACCTAAACCCTAAAGACGTTCGCGCCCTGGATTTTGCATTCCGAGGTGACGTGTCATTCCACAAAATTGCACAAGTTACAAAATTAAAGCCGTCCGGACCGTCTGTCCGGTCCGGTTTGCCCGTCTGTCCGTCCCGTCCGATGACCCTAACTCGCCCGTTATGACAACCATGTAAAAAATGAGTTTTATAAGTTATTTTTGCATGAAGATGCTTAGGTTGCTCAAAAATTTGAGATTGTCCATAACTATCTCATTACTAGTCCAAATAGAACAAATCAAAGCTTCACATGTAGGCAAAAATATAACATCTTAGGATATAAATTCAAAAAAGAAATTATTTTTACATGTTGTGAGTTTACGAAGTTTGAGTGTACAAAGTTGCATTGTACTAGGAACCAAACTTTCTTTTCTTCAAACTTCAAATACTATAATCTCACAATGGCTATGGTGCCAAATGGTCTTCATTTTGTTTTCACCAATAAATTCCTATGGAAGCCTAATACAAATTTATATGGTTGAAATTTAAAAAAATGTTTGAATATTTTGTAATGCTCAATGCACTAGAAAGTGATAGTTTTGGACACTATTTGTGAAAAATAGTCAATGAACTTTAGGAATTAAGATAATGAATATAGTAGTCCTATTTTTTTCAAAAAATTGACAAACAAAATAGTTGTTAATTTTGTTTGTATGCATATAATCCTATATTTATCATATAGGATTTAAACTATACAATATTCAAATTTTATGATGTTTACAAAAATGTTGACTCCAAAAAATTCAAACTAAACATAGTAAGATTACTTAAAAATATATATACTAAATAATCATACCTCCATTACTATATCAACATATATTGTTGATTCTTGTAGAGTATTTTTTTTCCATTTCATTAATACTTTGCATGCTTTTCCTTCAAGCTCATTCATTGAATATAAAGTAGATGAAGTTCAAAGCATTTTTCATCCACTCAATGGATAGTTGATCATTTAGGGAACAATAATCATCTTTAGAAAAAATGACCATGACATATGCAAAACTATATGAACTACATTATTTATAACCTCAATTATAACAATGCAATAACTGACTTTCATTCATCCTAGAATTTGAGTCATCAATATAATCATCTTTCGTAACCCCCAATTGTAATGTTGGCATCATTTCAATTGCCTAGTGAAAAATCAATTATAAATTATAAAGAATCTGTTGAATTTTTGAACATCATATCATTTAGAGAAAAATTAGAAGAAGTTTGAGGGCTCCACAAGCCTATGAGTAATCAAGTTGGAAATAGGACTAGTGTAGTGTCGGAACTAGACTGCTGATGTAGCCGAGACCTTGCCATGTCATTGTCCCAATTTTTATTTATTTATTTATTATTTTTTTCAATTTTTTTTCAAATTTGGAGATTATTATTATTTTTTTTTTTTGAAAAGAAGAATTCTGACAACGGGCTGTTCCCCTCACTACAGAGAACAACTGCGAGGGAACAAGCTCCAAATGGGCTTCTGGTGCCCTCAAATTTCTTCTAATGTATGGGATTGTTTTCCATTTTTCTTTGCATTTTGAGAATATTTTTAAAACTAAATTAATTCTTTTCATTTTATCTACCAGCTCATAATTTTATAATCAATTTTAGTTATCAAAAACAATAATACTCTCATATTGTTATGAACTAATTGAAATCATATGCATTGCCACATGCAATATAAATTTTTTATATTCAAAGAATTAAAAAAATTCAAACTCATATGCAATATAAAATTAGAAATTGAACTTGAAAATTAAATCAAACAATATGTCCATTGAATTAGTCTAAAAAGGGTTAGTATAGAAAAATATCCAAATTTCTCTATAATTTGAAAGATAAACAAAATCTTTATAATTTATAAAGTATATAATTATGTCATTTAATTTTGCCCAATGTTCTATTATCTTTTTATTGTTGATATTTTATTTGATGTATGCAATATTTGATTGGAGTTTCAGCTTGTGAAAATGTTTACTAAAAGTCTTAGCTATAAAATTATAGAAAAACAATTTATTAAAGGTTGTTTTTACAACCTAAAGACAAATTAAGATTTCTAGAATTAATTTACATTGATTTAAAGCAAGTATCAAGATTATAATGAATGCTATCATAATAACCACTATCAATCAAAAGATTTTGTTTCAAATAATTTTTTTGATTAAATTTTGATATGATTCATACATTAAATAACAATGACTTCTACACACCTAGACATTTTTAGAAATAGTATTAAAAAAATTGTGTTACATTTTTTAATTGCAAAGTAGAAATAAAATTGGTTGTGTACATAATAGAAACAAAATTGGTCACATGATGTAATTTTGTTTTCTTTACTTAGATCACTTTATGAAGTCATTTTTGAAAGATTTTTTCTTTAATTAAAAAATTCAGTTTTGAACTCAAACATATTTTTGCTCTTTAAACTATAGAATATTCATATACAATGGTTTTGAAAAGCTATTATATTAGAATGTTAGGAACTAACTTGAGAATCTATAAACATTTGTATGCATTTATAAGACATGTTTGCATTCATTCATTATTGAAATTTTAAATACTTGATATTATTGGATTGAACACTTTGCACAATCTTATGTAAGTAGTATTCTTTAGCTTGAATTTTACATTTATTTAGTAAGTGTATCAAGGAAGTTGTTTTTATTAGTTACAATAGTTGTGAGCCGTAGGTCAAATAGTGTTTGATTATGTATTTAGTTTTGAATGTTGATGGCTACTATCCATAGGCAATGTTTTGTTTTTATAGAAATTCATTTTCAAAATTCATGAACATTCCAATTCTTATTGATTTTTTCCACCTACATTTATTTACACTAAATTTATCTTTCTTTTAAAAATATGCACGTCTCTTAATAATTTTGTAAAGTATCAAAATCATTCAAATCTACCAAATTTTTTTAATCCCTCATAATTTTTACATGCAATATGATGTAAATGATGTATTCTTTGGTGTATCAAAATCTCCTTTCATTTGCCAAATATAATATAGTTTTTTGACTAGTCTAATAATAAAAAATATGTGTAGTAGATTGAAAGGTACTATTAGGTGTTTGTACCTTAACTATATATGGTAGAACCACTCATTGTTGACCATTTAAGCGATCTATGCATGTTCTTGAGTAGTAGAAGGCAATGTAAATTCTTTGGCATATAAGAAGATAGATATTATGGGTATTGACAAATTTTTGTGATTTTATTTCTTCAAATCAAATTACTTTGAATTTTGGAAGTCAACAATTGGTCTAGAGCTATAGCCAATATATAGAGTCTTCCAACCCTGATCATTCAAGAACTTCTTCCCACTTACTACTTTGGAACATATGTACTAACTTGAAGTCTTAACTTTTAAAAAACAAAACATACAAGGCTTTGGTTGAACATTTATTCCAACCTTGATTGGATATAGTGCACCCTATGGGTTGGAGATGGGTTCCTAGTTAATATGAGGTGGTTCTACCATATATGTAGGTCAATAAAATTTTCATAATTTGCAATTCTCCATTGTCTACTACTACTACAAATCTACAAACCTTAGAATGAAAACCATTCCTTAGCCTTTCAAAGTCACCCTCTCTTCATGAAACTTAATAGGATACATATACTATATTTTAGTTTCAAAAAAGAAAAATTCCATTTAGAGGTGAAATTTTTCATTTCATTTTCATTTTTTTACATAATAATTTATTGAAAAACATTAGTAATTACAATAAAGAGATACATCTATTTTTCAAAATTAGGACATTGTCCCCTCAATTTTGAAATATCTATAGAAAGAATTTTGAAAATTTTCTAGAAAAACTTGAAAAGGAAAAGATATGCATATGGATGTTTCCTACATATTTCCGAAATCAAATTAAAAAAATCATCACCAATGACTTTTCAATGAATTATCAAATAAAACCATCAAAATTAAATGAAAATATTTGCCAAACATAGAATTTTGCTTTTTTGAAACTAAAATTTGGTATGCTTAATTAGAATTGTGTAAGAATTGAATGTTAATTATGTGAGATGAAAAATGACAATTGTATTGTATATTATGTAAAAAAAACTAAATGGTACAAATTGCAATTGAATCAACAAAAACTCTTTAAATCTATATATACAAGACCATACGTTGGAGTCAAGATTCATTAGATCCTATATAGTGTCATTTCTTTTTCTAATTCATTTCCCTTAGTTAACTTGATTGAAAAGTTCTAGAAGTTCATTTTATAAGATTGAGAATATTTCTTGACCTTTAGCATAGTTGAAATATTCTATGATTTTTAGTAGTTTCATGGTTTCATTCATACTTAGGGCTTTATAAATATCTATGACTTTATTGATATTCATGTCTTTCTCTTTGTGATTTTTTTTAGGATTTAGAATTTTTTATTAATGTTTTTTCACTATATAATTATGCCATGTTATAGTAATTTTTGAAATGTTTGTTAGGTGACATAACTCTTTATATTTTGAATGAATCTTTAACAAATTTGATTCTAGTATAGGGTATTATAGGTAAGGTTGGCAAAAATGCACCACTCAAAATAAACTTAAAAAAACAACCTTGCACCTGGTAAATATATACAACTTGGGTTTTTAGTGAATAGTATCAAGCTAGCTTGTCACGATGAAAGTGATGTGGACATACAATGTCGACAAATACCCTAGGCCTTTCTCTGTTCATTCCTAACGAAGTGACCGGATACATCTGGTCGTCATTCACCCCAAGTAGTGACACCTCTTCCCCCTTGTACTCTTGTGCCAATGCTTCCCTCTCATCTTCCTTTTCAATCATTCCAAGCTCAAGCTCCCCCTTCACATTCTTGCTCGCTTGCTTCGCTTCCACCACCTTCGCTTCATCGCTTCATTGCTTCATCATGGCGTCTTCTATTTTTTGGTAAGCGAGTGCCATCTCCATGTTCAAAGTTTCCAAAGGATTTCAAGATCACATTTTTAGTCTCGGAAATCAACGGAGTGAGTGAGAGATAGAGGGAGGATTTTGGTTCCTATAACCCTAGAGGTTGTGTTTGTGCTACTAAGTGTCTACTTGCTTCCCATTAAACCTTAAATTAGGGAACGTTCTTTTGTGTTTCAAGGGGATAGCTTTGTTTTCGAGGGACGATTAGGAATGGCAAGATCTTGAGATCTTGAAGGCAGTTGAATGAAATTTGGAGAAGATCATATTATGGAACCTGTGACTGGGATTTAGGAATGTTTGATATATTGGATTGTTGTAATAAGGAATTTGCCTCAATTTGGGTGTTTCCATGTGAGAAGTGAATGGAAGTGGAGATTACACCGGAATGATGGGTATTACATCCTTGTTGGCGGTATTGAAACTTTAGCTAGTAAACTTTGCTATAATTGAAAATTTAGAATATTGATAATATTAGAAGCGTGTCGTTGTCTGCTTTCCAACAAGCTATCACTTGCATGATTTCAACTAGATATGAGAAAGACTTCTCAACAAAATGAGCTAGTTGTTGACTCTTTGTATAGTCTACTGGTATATATGTTATACACCTTTAATTGCTCATGTGATCTCAACGCTTTGAATTGGATGGCGTATTTTAGCTCAGTAGAAGCACATTTGTAGTTGCTTTCAAATAGATATTGCTCAATATGATTTGGTTGATAATTGAGCATGAAATCTCAATTTGAAGTTTTCGAGTGCAAGTGTTGAATGCTATCAAAGTCTTTTATTTTGTCTATTTGGGTTTGGGTTTAGGGTTTTAGAGTGAAGCTAACATGAATGTGTGTTTTTGTTGCTTATTGTGGTCATACTGTACTTGGCAAATCCCTAGAGTTGGGGTTTCAGGGCTTTTGTGATGTGCGGTTGTTTGGAGTTATTTGTAGATCTACCCGGAATGATTGTCGAATTGGGTATTTTGGAACTTTGATTCAATTTGCCTTATGTTGTTTAATTTTCTAGCGTTGAATTGATTTCTCTTCCATGAATGGATTTTTCTTCTTTCAAACAAAAGGACAACCTCCAAGTGAATATCAAAGCTATGTTCTTGATTATTTTCAAGGTACATCCATCTTTCCAAACTCATGTGGAGCATTTTGTGAATACTTAGGTAGTGGATTAAGTGCATTGGCTCAGAGTAGTTTCACCATACAATGAATGTCAATTTCATTAAAATATAATGGTGCGTTTCACAACTTTGGCCTTTTCATGATGCTCGGCTTGAAATGTAATTCAGTACGCACGTGTCTTAAGTTTTAGAGTTTGTGTGGATCTGGGACCTAATTAATGTGTTAGAATTGTTGTTACAATGTTCATCAAAATATTGACACCTCTTCCCCTTCGTACTTTTGGGCCGATGCTTCCCTTGCATCCTCCTTTTCAATCATCCTAAGCTTGAGCTTGCCTTTGATGTCCTCACTCGCTCGCTTTGCTTTGCTTCCACCACCTTCACTTTGTCGCTTCTTTACGGTGTCTTCTATTTCTGGTAAGTAGGTGCCATCTCCACTGTTGTTTTGGTATGGTGCTTTTGCCCAATGTATGTTTTTGTCACTTATTGTGGTTGTGTTGAAATTGTTGTTATAGTGTTCACCCTGTATTAGGTCAAAGTTGTAGTGATGACTACAGTGGTTGGAATTTGAATATTAGAATTTGAATGTTGTAGTATTGTGTTTATATGTTCATTGTTTGGTGTGGTGTTGTTATTGCATGTTTGTGTTTTTTTGTTTAATTTGAAGTGTGAGGTTTATCCTAGTTTTGGGTTGTTTATTCATGTAGATGAGTAGTTGATAGGGGTTTTCTAGTTCAAAGAAATGCAACATTGTCGATTTTAGTATGTATTTTTTAAGGTCAATGTTAAGTAATGCAATTGTAACTGATCTTTGAGCTTCACATGTGAGGGCAATGGTTTGGTTTTGAGTTTTAGGAAATTGTCGAGAACATGTGGTTCTAATGTAATTGTGTGTTATTTCCTTATTGCAGTGGACTACCAAAATGCCACCTTCAAAGAAGAAAAAGAATTGGTCCAAGCGTGGGCAAGGTAGTAGCAATGGGGTGGACAATGGGGGAATTTTTGGCAATGCGAGTGTGGATACTATAAGAAATCCATGTTGTAGGTGATGGATTTTAAGTGACATCCAATTTAGCAACTCATGTTTTTACGTCAACGATAATGTCTGTCATAATATCTCAATGTTATGGCGGACATTATTGTTGTCGTAAAAGCATGAGTTGTTAAATTGGATGTTGCCTAAAATCTGTCACCTAAAACATGGATTTCTTATAGTGGGATTTCAACAACTTGGAGATTATTGATATAGACCCTTATTGTTGCATGGAGACATCTCACGTTGAGGTTGTCTACGTGGAGAAGCATCTCAAGAGGCATCAGGACATACCTTTGTATGGGCTGATTCATCATGGTTGGTTGGAACAGTGTACTAGGGATTTGCTACGGCATTAGAGTCCTGATTTAGTCGGCATGGATGAAGATGATTTGGTTGCGAGGGTAGTGCCACCATTATAAGAAACCTATGTTATATATGACAAAATCTAGGTGACATCTAATGCAACAACCTAGGTTTTTATGTCAAGAACAATTTCTATTATAACATTTTGACGTTATGGTGGACATTATTGTTGACATAATAACATGGGTTGTTTCATTGAATGTCACCTAAAATCTGTCACCTAAAACATAGGTTTCTTATAGTAAGAAGTCACTCATGCAGAGGACATACATATAGAGATGCAGGAGGAATTGAGAGAGACATGGGAGGAGTTGCATGAGGTTCAGGATCAGTTTGATCAGGCTGAGGAGTTACACATAGCAAAGCAGACGATAATACAATTGGCAATTGAGGAGTTATAAGGGCACAATCATAGTTCACCTTGTTTCCTTGAGTTCTCTCATAAAGAAGGGCATAGACCTTTCCAACAAGGTGAAGAAATGTGTGGCATTGATTTTGGTGCGAAATGCCATAGAGACTACAGTTGGGAGGGTGAAGGGATTTGGAGAGACATAGTCTACATACTTTGATCATTTCACAGGTGAAGATTGGGTAGGAGTTCAAAAATAGTTAGTGAAGAGGTTACTTGCAGATGGAGCTCATGCGTTCAATGACTCCATCTATGAAATACCTATAGAGGAGGTAGTTGAAACTGTTGCTTGCATGCCACTTGGTTCTTTATGGAGTGCGTGTGAGGAGATTAATCAACCCCCCTAAATCCTTATAAAGCATGTTGAAAGAATATAAGAGCCTTCTTATATGTTGCCCGGGTAGGTGGAAAAGAACAAAAAGTGGTATAAGATAAATTCACAATCATTATAAAAGAAATTGGAGTCTGAAAAAGGCCTCATCTAGACAGCAACTAGCCAAATCTGTAGACAATGGTGGTAGATAAGCTGAAGAGTTATCAAGGGTGCTATAACACGATCTAGGAAGACCTTTGAGGATTTTAGCCAATGAGACGAGGTTCTAATTTAGGAAAGGGATTTTATTTACCAATAATATATTTGGCTTTAGGACATTAACATTCACTTGGGTTCGACTTTCATAGTATCCCTATGTGAAAATGAAACCTTTCTAAATTTGAGTGCAACTATATTATAATCCATAAGAATGTTTTTTTACTTCTCGAGAGGGACCTATATGTTTAGAAAGTGTGTTGATTTTACAAAACAAGGATCAATAGTCATCTTCTGCCAAAGAATGTCAACATTTGGTATTTGATTGTAGCTTGAAGTGGTCATTGTCACAAGCCTAGCAGTGTCTCTACCATCCTCTTCATCTTGTCTTGTAGTTTTTTTTATAAGTACTTGTGCTTCTTTTTTATTCTACTTGTAATTTTTCAACTTGCTCTCCCATCTCTCGTGGAGTCGATATTTTGCTAAAGTACTCTCAACTCATTGCATGTGATCTCTAAAGCCTTAACATGGGCCTTCAAGTGACTACACTCTTCTCTATGCCAAATTTAGCTTCAAACATACTACCTCATTTTTAAACACCATCTACCTTCTTCATCAATATTTCCATCAATCGTATAAGCAAGATTTTTGATATAACCCATCATGCTGCTCTCTCCCTCATATATAAATTCCAAACATTATTTTAAGGTGCGGAAGCTTAGTGGTAATTTGGAAATTGAATCTATGTGATGTATCTTGCCATTGACCCGCAAATCAATGTGCGTCTCATCAACAAGCCTCCTTGCTAGAAAGCTTTTTGGATGAACTTGGTCATCTTCCATAAATCCACTTAGGTGCCAATTAATGCTAGTATATGTAAACTTTTCGATCCAAAATGGCACACGATGGATTTTGTAGTTGCCACTTGAGATGAATTTTCTTAAAATAGAACATGGCACGAAAGAAACCATACCTCATACCTCCTAAGTTATAGAATAGTAACAATTTGTACTCGGAAGTTCTTCCAAATGAATTACCACAATGGATTTTCTAAGTTTAGTTCCGCCATTGAAGAGTTAATAATTTCAGCCAAAGTAAATTGGCATTTAATTGAATAAAATAGACCTAAACACATCCTCAAAGATCTAATGAAAATTTAATCAATAATCAACTCTCAAGCTCTACCTATCTAAGTTATAATACATTTAGGTTAGAAATTAGCTAAGCTGTTGGGAGCTCTAAATGCCCACTTCCAGGTCCTAGACACTACACTACACATTTTCCTGTAGATACTATGGGGAAGAAAATATTGTAGGAGCCTAAATCTAGTGAGGGTTGAAATAGGTCCACAAGCTAGAGATCTATTCACACTTTCAGAAACTTTTGAGCTTGGAAGAAGTCATTAATGAGGCTCACAATGATTGCACTAAAAAGTTTCTCTACTTGGCTACCTTTCATTTACCTTTCCATCATTTCTTTTGAGGCTTCCGCCCTTTGCCTCCCTTAGCAAGGTAGGGCCTTTATTTTTGTTGGCCTTGGCTTTTGTAGCACCCCTTTTGCCTTTGAAGCCTCACCTAGGCTATGAATTTTGGAAGGCAAAATGTGCATTTCATGAGTTGCAAATGTCTAAAGTCTTCTGATTCCAATCATTCAAGTAGGACACCTAAAATACAATGGAAAGTGGAGTTTTAACTCCATTGTAAGAATTATTGCCCCCTATTAGTTGAGCATTGGGCGTGGTTGACTATTGGTGCTTCTACCTCACCTTACCTTCACTTTTTTGCACAAAAGTGTCTATTAATGGTGATGGTCTAATTTACATATTTGTTAAAATGACAAAGAGTTTGTCTCTTTTCTAAAACCTCAATTCTTGCCTCAAATATACAATTGTACAAATTAGTCATTGAAATTTTAGAACTTCGTGCCTTGTATGTGTCAAAGTTGTGGCACTACAAAACACATTATTTTAACAACTATAAACATAATGCCAAGTCCAATTTTCAAGGCAAATTTTGTCACATTCCATTGGATAGTTAGAAATGTATAAAAACTCATAAATGTGGCCCCTCTTTGTATACACTTAGATTTGTGAAAAGTGCAAATTTGGACAATTGTGATGAACAATTAGACTTGGCATTATGTCCCATAATGCTCTCATTCCTCCCTGCTCTTGTCTCTTGAGTATTATCTAGTCCATAATTTTAGTTCTCAAACATTAGTTTTCATGATATTGTATTTGGAAATTTTCATGAAATTGGCACTTGTTTTTCTAAACAAGCATCTCAAAACCTTAATGTTGTTCTTATAATCAAACTAATTGATTATATGCTTGAATTAATGTAAATTGAAATACAAGCTATACCTAATAGCTATGATTGATTACATAGCCACATCTTACATATATATTATTATGATCAATAATATAATAATAATAATGGAGATAATGATTAATATATTAATATTATCAGATTATATATTATTGGTATTATTATTTGATATCAATATTATAGCAATAATTAATTAGCTACTTTGATATGATTTGATTATATCCATTTCACGTTGACCTTATTATTGATGTTGGTTGACCTTTAGGGAGTTAGTTACAAATTTTTGAAGTTAAAACAGAATGGTCATTTAGTATCCCCTAAAAGCCAAGGAACTTGGACAAAATATAAATTTGTTATAAAATATAAGTTTTACAACCATTTTGAAGTTTGTGTTGAAGAAAATAATGCGAAGGAGAAAAAGTAGAAAATATTCATACAACCAAAATTTAAAACTATTTTCGAATGCTCATCAAATGAATGTTGAAGATATAGTTTCAAAAATTCATAAAAAATAAAACTTCTATTTATAGTACTTGAGCCTTTTTTTATTAGTCAAAATTGTGATTTCTATCAATTTGTGAAAAAATTGTATAAGATCTATGAATGAAATCACCAACACTTTTTCCAAAGAATAAGTTTTTCAACACTAAGCAAATTCTAAACACTTTGTGCTATTTCTTTTAAAATTTTGTTTGACCAAAAAGATTTTAGTTTTGAATATCAATATTGAATAACAACCCAATCTATTGTTGTTTTTTAAATTGAAAAAAAATTCTCCCCCAAAATTTTGCCCAATGTCAAGAAGCAACCCAAAATTGGTCCTTTGACTAGTTACAAGTTAGAATTGTCCACTTCTTAAAATGTTCAACACTAGTATATCAATGGTGCCTTGAAGAAAGAAAAATATAATTCTACATTAGAAGACGCTTTTTAAGAGAATGTGGTCTATTTTAAGACCTCTATCTTTAGTGTGGTAATGTGCTAAATTATCTACTCTCTATATGTTTTTTCTAGTTGGAGGAATCCCAATAAGCTTAATTAAAATTGCTTTAGTTGTAGAAAATCTAGTGGTTTCATAGGATAATTGTCTAAAATGAATGTCATGGATTAGATAATTGGTTTGCAACTTCCTACAACAAATAATGAAAGTGAGCTAATATGTGCCAAGCTAAAGGAGTGGCAAAAGAAGGATTGCCTAAGTTATTTTTTCTAATAGCATTAGAAGACATTTGAAGGCATTATAAGCCCACGAATTCACAATGTATTGTACACTACAACATTTGTTGGAAACTCACTACTAATGTGGACGTGATAGTGCTACATCAAAAAATAATAATTTAAAAAAAATTGTTCAAGAATTTTTTTGACTAATTTTTTTAGGAGGGGGCCATAATTGACATGGCTACAATCATTGATCACAATGAACAGCAATAAGAATAAACCTGAAATGGCCCTTCTTTGCCCTCAAATGTCTTCTTAAGAGGATTGCATATCAATTAGTTTTCATTATCGTGATGAACAAATCTTTTGTTATAGTAGTAGTAATAATTGATTGTGCAATGTGACACCATTCATATGTGTTGGAATTCTAACTTGGTGACTTTTAGACAATACATGTAGTGTACTGTAAATCTAAATTTGTAAACCATTGAATTTATCACCATGTCTTGGATTCACCTTAATTGTCATGGTCACCCCCCATAAATAGTTGAATGCCTATTTATCAAGTAGAATAAAGGATATAGCAACCAAATTTATAATGAAAATGATTTCAAAGGCAAATCCTTGACATACTAATGTTGAATATGAAAAAGACATTGTGGAGTGCCGGCGATGCTTTTCATCCACATTCAAAGAATCTCGGACCTTTTGCGTGTACTAGTGGGAATGCTTTTTGAGCATAACCACCGCCACTCATCCAATTTGACATGCTCAAATTTTTCCATTCGATTTGGAAAGGCCCTCAATTTCTTCATTGTTACCGAACACAATCCATAAATAGTCAAATTATCACTCATCAATTATAATAAAGAATAAAACAACCAAACTTAGGATTAATAGTGATTTTTAAGGGCATTTCTTGACATGCTAGGATTAAGTGTAGAGAGGAAATTGTAAAGGGCTTGTAGTGCTTTTCATCCAATTCCATCTTGACTTAGCTTATTACACAAATCCATTCATTTTATTGACAATTTTAGTGTATCAACTTCAATTGAGGCAATGTATCAATCTCTCACTAGTGAACATTTAAATGCCAATAGATATATGGGAGAGTGATTGTGAGTTGTTTAGATGATGTTTAAGCCTCTACTCCACAAACAATTTTGTAATTTTACAATAGCTTACTTCAAAAATTGACAAAATCTACAATTTTGATTAGAAAATTATAATTCCACTAAGATTTAACTTCTGAAACAAGTACACATTTTAGAAAAATATACTTGTCCTCCTCAAAGTTGTCCCAAAATAGTCAGATTGCAAATTAATTAGGGTGGTAAGAAGTGTGTTTAACTCACTACTGGGAATACTCTTTAGTTGAATTAGTTTGTGTATTGTAGCCTACAAAGCTACCTTGAAGGCAACAAAGTCCAATGGAGAGAGTTCAAATGGCCCGTCATTTGAGAAATGTTGCTCTTGCTGTGAACATAATGAAGTAGATCAATACTTGAATGCTCAATATGTTAGTACCTTGGAAACTCCTTGGCAACTTTTTGCAATGGAAATATATGAAGAATGTCCGAATATTGTACGACTTACTTTACATTTACTAGAGATGTATAGAGGGGTATTCAATGAAAATGATGATGCTACAAAAGTTCTTCGAAGAGCAGGCTGCAAGACTACCACATTTATTGGGTTTTTTTCAAGATGTGCTAGAGATGCAAATGCTTGATGGTTTACATATTTGGAGTTTCTCCAACACTATGTGTGGAAGAAAACTACAAAAGAATGGACCCCCAGATGAGTTGGTTTTGCTCTAGGAAGACTTTACTTTACTAATCCAACTACTGGAGAATGATACTATCTACATTTACTTTTGATGATTGTGCATGGACCAATATCATATAAAGACCTATGAACAATGGATGGTCAACTTTTCAATACGTTGAAAGAAGCATGTTTAATAAGAGGATTGTTGGAAAACAATGGAGAGTGGCTTTCATGTCTACAAGAAGCTTTTGTCACACAATCATGATCACAACTTCGAGCTTTATTTGTCACATTATTCATTCATTGCTCACCAAATGAGCTTGCAAATTTGTGGCAGCAATTTCAACATCAATTGTGTGATGATCTAGACATGAGCTCCAAGTACAACAACTTCTAGAGGATCCAAGTGAGCATCAAGTACTCGATTATGGATTGTTCCTTTTTTATGAGACTTTAAGAACTGAGTATAATAAATCTTTAGCCAACGTATCAGGAATGCCGCAATCAATAATCCCATGGAACCTCTATCATCCCAATCTTTTAATTGTTGAACAATGTAATTGTAATAAAAAAGATATCATGTCTATCATCAATGAACGTTTGCCTAAACTAACTAGAGAACAAATCAAACAATTGTAAAATAAAATAATATAGTTGATATAAATTAAATAGCTAATTGATATTAATTAATAATTAGTTATATAATTAATATTAATGTTGATATCAATTAATATCCACATTAATATTATAGATAATATTAATTAATATTAATGTTGATATCAATTAATATCCACATTAATATTATAGATAATATTAATTAATATTATTAATATTAATATCAATGTTAATAATAATTATATATTATTAATATTATCATATTATTATATTGTTACTTAATTTTTATAGTTATAATTTGATTATATCATATGTAAGATGTTTGATTATATGTTTAATCATATTGTGTTGTGTAGTTAATGTTAACAATTGAGCATGAATAGTGTAGAAGGGAAAAAGTAGAATAGAAGGGAAAGGAAGAAGGGGAGGTCTAATTTGTATTAAAGACTACTTTTCAAGCAAAGAGCAAAATATCAAGAAGATTTTGAACATGGCCATCAACAAGGAATTTAAAAATGTACGACTACCTCAACAATGTACTGAAAAGAGGCAAGTAGCCTTTGTGCATGACCCTCTCTGCAACCTGAACCATTGATTATTTTACAAAAAACTAAAATCCCTCCAGTTGTCATTGATCTGATTTTACAAAGTCATCATGAATGGCGATGAATGTAGTCCATCTTTCCTACTAAAAACAACCATCAAATGTTGGATGCCATTCATCCAAATCCAGATCTAGATGTAGATACAAATATAGGTACGGGATATGGGTATGGAATACGAGTATATATGAGATACAAAGAATATACGGGCTATAAATATTGTATGGGATACGGTATGGAGATTTATCCCCCATCAAATGCCACCTCCACCCTTACCTCAAAATTACAAAGTGGAGGGATGGGTTTGAACTTTAGACAAAAATTAAATTAATTTTCAAATAACTTGATACTCAAGACGGATTAATAATCAAAAATTGGATTTGAGTTCCTTGTGATAGTTTTGTCATAATAAGCTCAAAAGAGACAAAGTTGCTTCAACAATGATGCCAATTTTGAGGTAAGTTGCTAATTACACTTATTCCTTTTCAATTATCAAAAATAAAAGTTTAGAATTAGGCCCAAACTACAAGGTCAATTCAGAGTATTTAGAATAGGGTTTTACCAAAAATTAGATAAAATATCATTTTATTTTTATCAATATAAATGTATGAGAAGATTACAAAAAATTACTAACTCGGTCATTTCTAATTGACTAAGATAGAAAATATCTATAGTAGATACCTAGGGAATGATCCTATAATGGATTTTTTTTCAATAAATGAGATTTGAGCCTTAATCAAATAATCAAAGTTTTAAGTGACAATAATAGAGTGATTAGTGACCTTATTATGAAACCTATAAGGTTAAGGTTTTTGTAATTTTTTTTGTCTACATATTATAATACTAGTATTATGCTAGAGTATAACAATTGAATATGCATCTACAAAATTTTTGCATTGTTGTATTAAACAAAGTCATGAAATTTGAGGGGTTGACCTATAAATATGTAAGCAAAAGGTTAATTCCTCAACACCCAAGCGAGAACTAGTTGTCGAACATGTTGTGGAAGCCTACCATGCTTTTTTGTGATCCGTAGAAAGCATAGGTTGAAGTAGAAGAAATCATTGTTGAATTTCATGCACAAGTAAGTTACCAAATCACTTCAAAAAAATTGCAAGTCATTCCATCGTCGTGATGTCGACATTATAATGGAAGAGTGGGCGTTGCTTCAGAGCTCGAGAGACTATTTTTGGCAATGATCAAGACTTTGAGAACCATTGCCACAAGGCCCAATTTGCCAAACCACTTTAAAATTTGGGACGTAGTGGCCTACTAGGTCTCCAATGCATATGACAATTTTTAGCACATTTGACAAAAAACATTAGTGAGTGGGACCGATTGAAGTTCATAGTGCATGTCATGAAGAAGGTGCTTTTGATTGGATTCAACTATCAACACAAAACAACAAAATTGACATGGTGGCAGTTCTCATGAAAGTCCTCAAGAATCTGCTCCACGTTTACGTGACATGTCAATGCAGGTGGTTGGCAGTTAGGGCCTGACCTTACAAGTGGTATGTTGGAGCAACACAAAACTCAAACCACCACTTTGACACGACCAAGTATGCAAACTAACACTTCAAAGACTCATTCAAAATGTTGTGTTTAGATAAATATTTTGTCAATTCAAAAGTTGTGAATCACAAGGCTCAAAAGACCTAAAGTTTGTCACTACACCGCTATTAGCCTACATAGTTACTTGCCTCCCACAAAAACCCATCATTGTTACTGAAAATCGGCATGCAACTACCCTATAGACGGATCTATCATGTTCAAACATCAATCCATGATCAAGAAATCTAGGAGGCATCCGAACTACACTCTCACACGATTCACCATATGAAAAATGGTCCACAAGACCATGCGAGACCTTTGTAGCTTCATCGGAGATCCAACGTTGGACAATGAGTAGAGTGCATCGTTGTCGAGTAGTCCATGCGACGTGGTCTTGAAATTGATCGATTGGTGCTCCCCGGCGAACGACTATAATCAATCTTCGACAACCATGCTACACATGGCATGTAATGTTAACATCAATGTAATCTCATAGCCCACTTCCGTGAGGCATGCACAACCTGAAAACAAAATTCATCACACATGTACAAATTGCCACATTGTTGTCAGATTCTACGTTGCTTCGTTTTGTAGACGACACACTGCTTTGGCCACCATGCTATAGACCTCACAATGTAGTGAATGGAATTGGGGTTTCGATTGAAGCAACTACAAGTTGGTAGCAAAAGGATGCATGGCTCGATCAAAGCCAATGCCACTACATAATGGAATGTCTTCCATCCCAAGTTTGGCATTGCATGTGCCATCATGTGTTTCTGATACAACACCCATGAATTCTGCAACGAAGAGTCTAAGACAAAGAACCAAGGTTTATACCACCATTTTCTGGACCAAAATTGTATTGTATAATCTTTCCGCATTTGGTAAATGAGATCCACTCCTCTTATGTACATTTGGTATTCTTCCTGTTGCGGTGTGGTTGGAATAGGGTCTCGACTACCTTTCACCCACCTATGAACAAATACTCCTTCCCAAATTGGATCTTGGAAGGTGCTCAAGACGGTCACAAGTTTAGCATCATACCATGTCATGGCTACCATGTGCTACATGCAGTGCATTTTCCAAAACAAAGTACCCCTCTCATGTTCCCCCTCATTGAATCCTAATAAGATGGAAGGCATGCCTACTCGACTACCATTCATAGTCCGTGTCGCACAAATTTCCCTGTCTAAAAGTTGATCAAACAACTCAGGGCTTGTGAAGAAATTGTCCACAACCATACAATGCCCCTTATGTGATAGCCCTTACACGAGCTAGTTCACAATACATGCGCCTTGACCATGCTCTAATTTACCATTACTACCTAAGTACATCTGCAAGTTATATATATAATGACAAGGATTTGACACAAGACATCATACTTTTAGGCCATATCTTGTGGGTTTGGCCTTGATGTATTGTCTAATTGGGCTGAAATGCCCTCTATAGGCAATCATAATCTCATCTACAATGACAAACTTCTCAGGATTCCACAACTCATGTGACCGCTCCACAAAATTCTCAATGACCCACCTTACTTTCCCAATTTTATCATAACCTCTCTACTCCTTATCCGTTTCCGGTGTTGTATTATCAACATAATGAAGGCATCTTAGAATGCATTCAAATCTATTGTGACTCATGACACTAGAAACGAAACCGCAATGCCAAAAAACCTCCTTTTTCCAATAATCTTGTATGGTTGGAGTTACTTTGAGCCCTATGAGAATCACTATCTTGAGCCAACTTCTTAATTCAGCAGGAGTTAGGTTGGTCCAGTTTAGGTCACCATTCACAAATTGTGATGCATACTCCATAACATCTTGATGGAGATATTGGTTGATTTCTAGAACCATGCACTCTACACAAGCCTGATTCCAAAACAAATCAAAGAAGTACCTCACATTCTGTTGGTGTTGATGGCATCACTGAGTAGGTCCTCGTATAAGGCTAGTGAACTTTTCACGATCTCCTAATAAAGTGGAAGCATGTTGACCCCGAATGGCATCAACATAACATTCTCTAAAACTCCCTACCGATTCTTCATTCATCTCTTAACCCTTTAAGAACTCTTAGTATCGATCATAATCCAATTCATCATCACTAGACATTCTAGTATTGCGATTGTCAAAGAACTCCCAATAAGAATTAGAATCAGCAAACAAAGTACTTGTAAAATCTCTGAAGTTCGCCATCCACTCTACATCTTTGGAATCCTCTATCCATCCAAATGGCTCAGTGGAGGTGTATCCATGATTGTGGCTCTCTTTGTAGCACTTTCTCCTACTGTGTGTAGTAACTCGAGAAGGTATTCCATTGATTCGGAAGATATAGACATTGAATCCTCCCACACTGCATGTAGCTGGTACAGTTACACGCTTCCATCATGAGGTGGCGACATGTCCCTCCCTTGTGCATGAGAAGGACCTACTAAGGTATATAGTCAAGGCCAATCATCCCTCCACTCCAAAGATTGGCAATCTGTGACAACTACCTTTCTCCACTCAATACTTCCTCTGAATTCAATGCCATACCACTAGATTCCGTCATTCCACCACCTCTATTGCATGTCCCCTAAGAAAGTTTGAAGCCCTCTCCACTAACTAGGTTCAAATCCCAATATATGAAGCGAAACCTATACATGGTCGGAAAGTGTCCCTGTTCCGTTGAGAGGCACATTAGTTGTGGCCAAATCAGAGACATCAGTCATCCAATCTTGCACCCAATTGGCATTTGTGAAATCTGACCCTAGGTGTCAAGCCATGCCTTCCCTTCTTTGTGAATTTTGGACGGTTGCCATTGTTGGTGGATTCACTATAAAAAAAATAGGTAGTTTTGTGACATCAGAGAAAATAGGGGATGGTGTCACCTAAGACACAAAATTCATCAACGTTGACATCACCTAAAATCCGTTATAATTGACTAGCAAAAAACATGCAAAAAAACGTGCCTAATCGTGGCTTGTTTTTTGGTAACATTACAAAAAACATGGTCTTCCAAGCTTTCCAAAATGCAACATCTGGATGCTACATAAGCATCATGTCAATAGTGAGAACCACATAGGATTTTTTTTCATCCAACCTGTCTATGACAGGGTACTTGATGTAGTGGCGATAAAATAATGATGTGGCATGCCTAATTAGCATATTTTAATGTTGTTTGAAAATTTTAATGTTGTTTTTTGAGACATCAATTAGTATATACAATAACCGTAGGGCAAAGCCAACAAAAAATAATTAGTGAAAACAAATTAAATAAATAAAAACAACAAAAATAATTGAAGAATTCACCAAAATTAAAGAAAACTTACCATCTACCATCAAGAGAATTTTTAATGGCATGAAACAAGAATTCTTTCATTGAAAATTAGTAAAATTAAAGATTACAGAGGTCATATTTGTATCTATTCTTTGTCTATGGTGAAATAAAAGATATAGGATAACTAGAATATGAAAACTTGGTCAATGTACTTTTTGACATTGTTTCAAATGTTTAGACGTTGATTTAGACATGATGTTGTTTCAAACATCCCTATGTTGTTTCTGACATCTTGATGATGTTTTCTAAGATATTTTATATTGAACACAATTCTTGATGTATATATTCAATATGATTTGTTCACTTCCTACAACCCTACTTGTATAAAGGTCATCTCTTTTCATCCATTGTGCTCATTCATCAATTTTTTTTTTTTGCAAAGCATGTCATGTGGTTGCCCTTCCTCTAAATTTTTTACAAATGGTCAATATTTTACCATAGACTGAAGTAATTTAATTAACTTACCCACAATGAAAAACAACATAGTTGCTAACGTGGTTGCCTATGTCTTAAAGTATGTTTTTGAAAAACATGCACTTCTCTCTTTTGGCGTCGTTAGAAACATGTATGTCTTGCTTGACATCGAGTTATTTTTCTACATATATGACCATGTTTATAGTGACATTACATGAAATTTAGACTTTCGGGGCTTGAATTGTCTAACATTGTTTGTTTTTAAAAACAAGGCGCGTTTCGATAAAACAACATCAAAAATGCAGTTTTCCTATAGTGATTTATTGCACCCCTTAGTGAAGATATGGTGCCCTACCATCCATTTTGACGCACTCCCCTTATGTCACGCCCCTATCTCCTTGGAGTGCCTCAAGCACTTTAGTGAGCAAAGGGGACCTTGGTGGTAACTCTCCAAGTCTTGCAATAGACTAAGAAGGGAATTTTGAGACACTCTCCAGTAAACAGGGTGCAATAGCACCTTGGATTTGAAGGTTATGGTAAAGTGTCATACATGTTTGGAAAGCTTTTAAGAAGACGTACCTAACCGTCTAAACAATGTGTAATTTGAATTAGTTGGCTAGAAGTTATGGCCATTTGAAATTACAGGTGTCTCGATGGCACCGCGATACTTTAGGCCTAAGAGTAAGGGGTTCCCAAGGAATCCTTTAAGGAAGTATGGCATGTAGTATATTATTAAAAAGATAAGAATACAAAGATGCTAGAATGACAAGCATTACAAGATTTTAAGTTATGAATCAAAAGTTATGGCCAAGAGAAAGGCTGTGGTGAAGGTGTGATGCCTCCCTCGATGGACCCGAATTTTTGAAGGGCCATAACTTTGTGAGAACTTGTCCAAATGAGACAAGAGAACAATCCATCAACATCTATTTGTTGTGTAAATATCTAAAATGGGTTTGTATATTGGATTTAGAGCTTTGAGCATAGAATTAAGCCATTTGGAAGTTCAGAAGTCCAAATGGTGAAGAAACTAAGGGAGTTCAGATTGGATTCAAGTGGTCTTCCAAAACCCAAAGTGGGTTGGGTACTCCCTTTGAAATAGAAGGGGGAAGTCTATCAAATCCTATAGAAAGTACTATAGGAGGAGTTGGTCTGTCTCTTCACTCTCTCTTAAAGCCATGGTGAGTCCTAGTGAACCATTGTAACTCAAGGTTGGTGGTGAGCCTTCACCATTGGCTCCAAGGCACCATGAGGCACTTATGTGAAGTGTCCTATAGCACCGATTGGAATGGAACCCTACCTCAAACTAGCCTACACTCAATATTTCATTAGTTGGGAGTTCTGATTAGCAATGCCAAAGAGTAGCAAATACACTAAGAACTAGTTTGGGATAGAGTGCCTCTCAAGGGCGGTGAGGACCGTGGTGAGTAGTGCCACCACGGGCCTTAGCACTTCAAAATGAAGCTCCATCCTATGTCACCAAGTGATATGCCTGGTGTCATGTAAGAAGTGTGTGCTAGAGCTCTGGTAACTGGGACTTAGCAAAGTGAGTTGGAAATGGGGACTAACACTATAGGTGCATGGCATGTACAGTGTTAGCTAGTTGTGGCTCAAACAAGGTTGGAAACAAGGCGTGGTGAACCCATTGAGCAATGAAGTGTATTTTGGGCTACTACACCTTGTCGCATTGGTGGTCAGAGACGTTGATCTCACTCGCAAATGTGGTCGCCGCGGAGCATGCGATGCCAAGACACTTGGGATGCAATTTGTGTAGTCAGTGTGGAATTGATCCCCACTGCAAGTGCTATTGAATAGTCCCTTCTACAAAGATGTGGCGGTATAAGATTCTTTGAAAAGATGGAGGGCCACCCAATCCAATGGGGCTGCAATCGCTTTGGATTTATGTCCCTTTCTTGTGCCACACCGCCTCCTTTGCATTGGCAACTTAATGTCATGTACTATTGGTGAAATTATTGCCTAACTCTCCTTCAACGCAGAATTCATTGGCTCTTCTTCCACTGCAAGATGTATTGTCGGTCCCTCTGCGCTAGCTCTCCTTCTACCACGGAATGCACTAGCTCTTCTTCTACCATGGAATGCGCTAGCTCTCTATCTAATACAGAATGCGCTAACTCTTTCTCTACTTGGCTCTCCTTGTGCCACGAAATGCGTTGCCATCAAGGGTGTCTATAATTGGTGGTTGACCCTCCTACATTGCCAATGGAACCCCCTTCCTTTCGTGCACTGTCTACATCCTTGTCTCTTGTCTACTGAGAATAGCAGTGTAGTCTCTTGATTCTCAAATTGGATGCGATGTTGCCAAATCGCCTTTGTCTGATGGTAGTCTTGGCAGGGTAGCTCTGGCAGCCAACAGACTCCTCGTGCTGCGACTTCTCTTGGTTGGAGGTCATTGAACTAATCATGTAGTGTCTCATGGTCACCTGGCCCCCTTCATCTGGCTTATCTTGGGATTAAGGCCATTGCTTTACTCTCAAGAATTTGTCAACAATTGTAGGAATTCCGCCCTCTTGTCCCTCACAAATGCAGTCCTTCCACCCAATCAAGTGCCCAATTTGCCATCAACAAAGGAACCTCCAATTCCTCATGCCTGAGTTGTCTAGCCAATAGTGCTTTTCTTGAGGTGATTGCAAGTTCAACAAGAAGGATTCATCAAGACAATTGACGACCCTCTATACTATGTTCTGCCCAACTTCCTTCTCCAATGCCCACGAGTATAGAGTTTCCTGAACGAATTGCACCTTTTCCAAAGTTTCTTGGCCTTTATTGAGACCTGTCATTATGGCACCCTTTCTAGAAATGTGTCCTCGCAAGTACCAACTTGGTCTCAAAAAGAAATCGAAGCTGCTAGTAGAGAGCGCATGATCTCCAAGTTTGTACCCTAGAAACAAAATTTGCTCGTCCTTTGGCAATACTGCTCTTTGATGATGGCATTGCACACCTGTGGAAGTTGAAGCCCTCATTGTTGCCTCCCCACTATGCCGTGCAACCCTAAGCCATCCCTATCGGCAATTGAGATTTGGCAATCAGAGCCGCCTTTTCCCCATCTCCATTCCGTGCACCTCGCGCCTCCGACAAAGAATCCATGAGTGCTTGGGGTGGCCTCCGCGAAGCATATAGAGCGGGTACAATCAAAGCATTGGATCCCTCCCCCGTCCAAAGTGTCCCAACGGCCAAGCACCGGCTATGCCCAATCACTTGAGCCAAACAACCATGTCTGAAAATAGCTTGGTTGGCAATTCTTCAAGCACATCCTAATTTAGAGTTTTGAATGGATATTGCATTGACGTCATTTGGTAGAGGCTGACATGCCTAACAAATTTGGTGTTCAAATTTTGTGAATAACTGCAAATTTAGAACCACACCAAGTCTTTGAAAGATGTGTAAGAGTGTTGTTTGAGCTGCATGGGCGTTGAGGGGTTATCCTTTAAACATGTCATAGATCACATAAGAAAAGAAAACACAACAATATGACTTATGAATTGACAAATTATAATGTTTGATCTAGAGGGTACCTAAACCATAAAAGTGATTTAATCCCTAAAGGACTAAAGCCTTTCTTTTGCCAAAAAACACTCAAAATTGCCATTTCTATAGCAAAATGTAAAAATACTTAATAATTGTTTTTTTTCACATCTAACGGTAGGATTGTATACTTGACTAGTATGAATTATGAAAATGTGCGGAAAAAATTTCAGAATTTTTGATTGTACAAATTGCATGATATTTGCATTTTAAATGGAAAAAACAAGTTTTTTAGTACATTGTGGGATTAGATTTCTTGACTTTGAACATTTTTAACTTTAATTTTTTCACTACAAAGTCTTGAGCTTTTAATCTTTATGGTATAAAATTGAGTTGAGATCCTAAGAAAAATTCAAAATATTAAAAAAAAAACTTAGTTTTATTCTTTTAAAAATTGTTAAGTAAATGAGATTGAAGGAAAATTTAAATTTTCAATGTCTTTAAAATGGAATTAAAATGCACTAATCCCAATGGTGAAATTTTTTTAGCAAGCATGATAAACCATGTGGAACTTTTTTGGGGGGAAAAATTGTAAAAATTGCATTAAAAAATGAATCCTATAAGTTATTTTTTCAAAAAGATGCTCTAATTGTCCAAAAAACAAGATTGTCCATAATTTTCTCACAACAAATCCAAATGGAATGAATCAAAGCTTTATATGTACACAAAAATATAATCTATGAGGAAATTTTTTTTAAATTAAATATTCATTTTATTGCCCCACTTCCCCTCTTTTAAGCTTATTTTGGCACAACTTTTGTTCCCAAGCATCAATTGAAAAAAATAATAATTAAAAATAATAATAATAATAATAATAATAAATAATTAAAATTTTAAAATTTTAAAAATATATATTCCTACAAAGCTATTAAGCTAATAAGTTTTTCTATCTTCAAAAATGTTTCAAAATACAAGGAAAAAAATTTTAGTCCATATATACCTATCCAAAATCCCAGTTGTCCCCTAAAAGAACAATGGTCCTTTAGGGGTTAAAGTCTTCCAATTCTTTTTTTCTTGTTAGATTTAAAATTAAAGTCATGAAAATAATATTGCAAGTTTAAAGGACATAATACATATAACTATAATTAATTTATAGTTTTTCAAAATCTATTCTCTTATTCTTTTAAATGAATTTCAATAAATTTGAGGCTCATCTCTGAGAAAACAAAATATCAAGATTTGCAAAGGACATTATTGGACAAAATCCTCATTAGAAAATTCATAATTTTTTAATGCTTAAAACAAACATCAAAAGATATTGATCCATAAAAAGAATATACTAAAAAAGGGGCTTTGATAAGATTCTTTTGACTTCAAAGTTTAGTCAATACTAAAATATGGTGCCTTAGGTATAAGGAGTGTTATTATGTAAGTCTAGAATTGTAAGTCCATGAGCCTAAAAGACTATGCACTTATGTTGTAAATGTGATATTATAGAAACCTTCCATAATTATAGTAAAACCATATTATAGATAATTATATTATCAGTGTTTATGGTAAAAGCATCTTTGATGGTTGTAGGATATCTACTTATGCATATACTCAAGGCTCACATGCTTGCATTTCTATACTCCTGCAGTAGTATCATTGTCTTAGGCACTTGAAAGTTAAATTCCATCAAAAAAAGATTATGTGCCTTGATTCAATTGTAATTCACTACCTCCGACAATATAAATCGCAAGCATGTACGAGGATTAAGGAGCCATTTAAGTAAGGTAACTACATGTACAATTGATCCAATGAGCAATTCAACATGGTTCCCGTTATCACATTGAAAAACGTTTTGTGAAGTCTTGTTGGTAGTCAAATAGGGATTCTAGATTATTTTAGACTACATTTTTGAGACATAATATGAATAAACTAATGAATGTTCAAAGAGCTGAAAATAGGTATTTGTCTAAAACTAACCCTAGACTCTCGTGAATAGTGGCACTACATTTTAGGCAAAAATCTGCATAAGTGGGGTCTTAGAAAGGGGTTGAAAATTAGGTGTTATTTATTACCTTGATTTACATCCCTCCAATTACTCACATATTGCTCGTCAACATGGACAAAGAAGATTATTGGGTTTTTTTGGAAAAGAAGGGCAAGAGATTTTTTGTTTGAGGCAGTTCCAGTTTGTTCTGGAAAATGCATTGAATGTGCACCTGTTCGTTTTAATTTCTAAGAAAATTAATAAAGAAAAAGTGGGTCCAATAAATAATATTACTAGAACCTTCTTTAGCCAGTCATGTTGATACATCACCAGTCTGTAATTTGCCAAGTTCCCGGTAACATGCCAGGAACGTTCGCTCGCACTTGCGGAATGTGATTCAGGATTCAAAACAAGTCCAAAAGCGAAGTCATGTCTAATTCTTATCCCTACAGTAAACCTACAGTCAGTTGGGTTACCTTCACCACCGCCACTTTTTTTTTCTACTGCTGCGCCTAGTTGCTATTATTATTATTATTATTATTAGAATGCTGAAATATATGTATTTTGGGGGGTAGGGAAGTGAAAGGAAGCTCCAACATACCGAAGAATGCTGTACCAAAGAATGCAACATTTGGATATCATATGCAAAAGTTACAAAGGACCGAAGTTTTTTTTTGTAGAGGTTCTAAAATCGTTTCTTTGACAGAGTGATGATGGCGAATTTAGGTTGGATGTAATTTTGTGTGTGCCCAACTTAACCCCTTAAATGCTTGAATTTTTAGGCACAACCTTCTAATTAACCATGTATTGTAAAATGAGTTTTCTTCAAGTTTTTGGACTTTAAAATTTAAGGAACTACAGCATAGATACCAAAATGTAAATGCAAATTGTGGGAGAAAATTTTCTTTAAATTCTACATGTAATATACATTTGGAAAGGTTTTCAAAACGCACTTCAAATTGTATCAAATAAGCCTTCCAATTTCAAAAGTTGGAAACATGCAAAATCTCTAAAGTATGTTAGTGAGGATATTGTGAATGGTGGGAACAATGTAGAGATTGTAGAAAACATACATGTTGCAAGGAATGAGGGACAATCCCAACCATTACAAAAAATTTCAAGCCTTGAAAAGCCTACAAGTTTTGAACTACCGGCAACTATCCCGGTGCAATTAGAGAGGAATTCCAATGTTTTTTTTATTTTTTAATGGAAGCTATTGATGTGGCACTACTTGTGCCATATTAGCGCCACATCAGGCTTTCATACTTTTTCAATATATATATATATTTTTTTTTTCAATATTTTTTTCAAAAAATATATATTAAATTTTTTTTTCTTCTTGTAATTGCAGTGCAGGGCCCCAAAAATTGAATCTTTAACAGCCCTCCACAGGGTTCAAATTTTTTCTAATGATCATCAACTAATGATGGTGGGTTACCTTTTCTTTTCTCCAAAATGAGGGAAGTCCTTAGTAGCAACATTCCTAACAAAGCTCATTCCATTAGCTCATGAACTAAATTTAACATATAGCCCCAAGTATCCCAAGAAAAAAAATATTTTTTTGTCCTTAAGGCTTGAACCTTAAGGAAAATGAAATAATTTGGTTTTTGGTTTTATGAAGGGATGCAATCCTTAATCCTAAAAAGACAAGACTTACTACACAATACTTTGTCCCAAAATGTTGTGATTTTAGACCAATATTACAAGTGCATTCTTCATTTCTATACTAAGCTTGATAGTCATGCATTGGTTATTTTTTGACCTCAATATCTTCAACCTTTGAAGGATGCTAAGACCAA
This sequence comes from Pseudoscleropodium purum, assembly GCA_963969395.1. NCBI lineage: Eukaryota > Viridiplantae > Streptophyta > Bryopsida > Hypnales > Brachytheciaceae > Pseudoscleropodium > Pseudoscleropodium purum. The sequence continues at coordinate 18,648,787 of OZ017795.1, read as the reverse complement.
AAAGTGGTTGATGGATGACTTCATTGTTAACTATTAAAACAAACCATATATATATTGGTCTAATTAATCAAAGCAATTTTGTTGACTACCTTGGTTAAAGGGGGTCACGTCCTTTTAACCTTTAAAGGATAGACTAATGATTGTAGAAATCATCCTTTTGGATACCGTGAGAATCATTGGCTTAAAAAATGCAAAAGCACTCATTGAAAGTCAAACTATTGTAGAAGACCTCTCCTTTTTTCAAAACCAAATTTCGAAGATGCATATATAGTTGCACTTCTATCCTACATAGAAGGATTCTCAGTCATTCATGGGATACAAAATGTCCAAAATGTCATTTATGGGTTAAAGGTTAACCCTTAAAGAATGAGCTAGTCATCCTAGAAATCATTTGTTTTGATATTGTGTGAATTGTTGATTTCAAAAAAATACATAAGCACTCATTGGAAGTCAAACTACTACAGATAACCTTAATCCCCTTTTCACAACAAAATCCAGAGGATGAATAGTTGCACTTCTATCATGCACGAAGAAATTCTTTTTGTCATGCATCAACCAAAAAACGTCCCTGCCGCCATTTACGGGTTGATCCTTTCCTTCCAAGACTAATTCATGCCCCCCCCCCTCCCCGCCATCCTATGAAACCATGTCCTTGGACCTAGTTATTAATTCCTTATTAGCCTCAGTCCGCGTTTGCAATGACACCCTGCCTCCCAGCCCCTGGATCGACCTCAAACGGAGGGTGCGATGCTTGCTTGTCAGCGAAGATGGAATTGAAGGCGAGGCCGAGGGCCAGGCCTGACCCGAAGTGGAGGTGGGCCGTGCCGTGTCGTGCCGTGTCGCGCCGTGTCGCGCCGTGTCGCGCCGTGGGCGAGGGGCAGGCAGGAAGGAAAATTTTGAGTAAGTTCAGTTAGTCAAGGGCGGTGGGCTGTGGGTTTTGTGGCTGGCTGCTGGCTGCGATTGTGCGGAGATTTGAAACTGGCGGTGGGCATATTGGGAATGCCAGCCCCCTTCTCCTTCTGCTGCTGCGGCGAGTCAGCAGCGCGCAAGCGCAAGTCAAGTCGCAACTGATGAAGGGCCGCAATAATCGCCTCAGTCCCGTCCTGCCATCCGCACTGCACACTCCGTCACCACTCACTCACCAACTGATGACGCTGGATCGCCAAGGCACGACGGACGGCAGCCGCGAGGACCCACTACCTTACCTTACCTTAACTTCACTCCCAGTCGGGGAAGCAGTGCAGGAAATGAGACCCCAAAGCCAAACAAAGTCCCGAAACCACCCCGCCACTACAGGACGTGACCCGAGGTCGGTATCATCCATCCAAGGAATCCGACCGAAAGTAGGTGGACATTCATCCATCCGTGGCCCCGTCCCTCACGACTCCATCCATAAGAACACATCTTGCAGCTCTCCATCCATCCCTCATGCCTTCGAGTCTATTGTAGTGCAAGGAGCCTTATGCGGAGATGGTTTTGATCCCATATTTTACCCCCCCTAAGGAAAATGTAGGAACTTCTTACTTGCCACATGTAAATTTTTTTATTTCAGATTTGCAATTCAGTGGCCCCAAATTCACTAAGCGGTGTTTGCAATGAAATTAGTACGGCATGAAATTGTTTCTTTTTGGGTTTTTTTACATTCACCCTTGGCTGGACCTCCGCATGAGGCTCGTTGCACTACAATAGACTTGACCTCATGGCCCAGGCCCGGCAGCCTGCCTGCAGTGCAGTGTGATAACTCTGTCCATCCGTGTCTCCGTTCCTTCATCCATTCCTCTCCGGTTCCACGCGATAACCGACAGCTCATCCCCCGGGGCAAACCTACCCTAGAATGATGGAAGTTGCCGTCCAGCTGGGGTCTGGAGGGGGGGTGATTGCGAGTCGGCTGGCACAACTTCCATGCTTGCCTTGGAACGGACGGCACCTGGTTACCTCACTATGGTCAAACATGGCAACGTCCACCGCCAATCGGAATGGATGCCCCGCCAGCCACCGCGGCCAGCCCTGCCTGCTGCCGCCCGCCCCGCCCCGGCCTAGCCTTGTCTTCCCCTCCTCTCACCACCCTCGACTCACTTACTTATAGCGCGCCTGCCCTCAGTTTCCGTATTCTTCACTTCCTTCGCCATCGCCACTCCAACGTAGTCTTCCCAATTGGGCACCGACACCAAGTGGAAGAAACTGCACGCCATCGCCGAAAGCTTCACAGCGCTTGGGAGAGAGGGAGGGAAAGTGAGAGAGTGCGAGAGAGAGAGAGAAGCAGTTGAGAGTTGTGGGGTGTGGGTTGTGTGAGGGCGAGAGAGTGGGATGCCTGGAATGGCCCCGGCGTCATGGTGTCGCGGCTTTGTGAAGGTTGAGCGGGGTGATTCCACCGAGCGCAAGGGGATGGCGGTGCCGAGAATACGCAAGGATATGGAGGATCGGGACATCGACTTGAATGTGCCGTATGTGGAGGAGGAGCAGGAGCAGCAGGAGCAGGAGCCACAGGAGTCCATGTCGGCGTCGGGGTCGGCGTCGGCCTCCAGTACGACGTCTGAACATCGGCAGCAGGTGACGAAGCGGAGCGGGCGAGCTTCCTCTTCGGATGAGGTGCATTACCGCGGCTCGGAGGAGGCGATTTATCGCGGCGTGCGACATCGGCCGGAGCTTAACAAGTGGGTGACGGAAATTAGGCCTACGGCGCAGAAGCGCAAGATCTGGTTAGGGACGTACAAGACGCCGGAGGAGGCTGCGCGGGCGTACGATGTCGGCATCCATTACACCAGCAAGAAAATCCCGCTCAATTTCCCCGATTCGATGCCGAATCTGCCTGAGTTACCGCGGGGCACGTGGGAGGAGATTGCGCCGTTCGTCAAGAAACAGGCGGTTTCCGCTGCGAAACGGCACAGAGGGTTTTGAAAAACATTTTTATTGCCTCGACTTTCACTCCCGGCGATCTGCTTTTACATTTTTTCCCGATGAAATTCATGGTCGACAGGAGAGGGAGAGGGGGATTCAAACCTCGCCGTGGTGTGCATGCCAGCCAGAGGAGAACCTTACCACATACCGCACCGCCGATTTTGGACTTGAGGGTGGCAACGGTATCAGCAAAGAAAAGGGTGCGTGCGACGAGGAGGAGGCGCATGAATTCGTTTGTTGCTTCTGTTTGTTTTCTCTCCAGCAATTTTGCCAAGAAACCGGACGACCGGCCGGGCTGCTGCTTACATAATTTTGTATATAGATAGGACCACCGCCGGAGTGCTTACATTTCAATCGCTATTCTTTGGGGTTTCTTTCTGGCTTCCAAGGTCCAGAATGTCCCTAACAGCAATCCTAGGGTTACTTAGCCATCATTGTTGCTAAGGCGTCCCTGGCGCAATGCGCGCACTGAGATTCGAAATAATAAAAAACTCTCGTTACCATGAAAACATTGTTTGTTGCGAATGGGGTTGAACGAGTCATGGGTTTCTGAATGCTCTCATTATTTCTTCTGCTTGATGAGTGTCCTTCACCTTTTGCATTGGAACCTTCGAGATTGTTGGCTATGTCGTCGTGACTGATGAACCTTCTTCCCTTCCCTTGCCTTTTCTTTTCGTCTACACAATCATATTCTCCTGCTTGTGGGTTCATTTTTTGCTTTCAGCAATGGCATTCCAATGTTCTTGTCTTGCAAATGAAATTTGAACTTTTCATCAGATCTGTGGTTTTTGAGCAATTATACGCATGCTGTTTTTTGATGATGCCGACTCCAATAACTGCAATAACTCGTGTAAAGAAACGACCTTGATTACTGTAGTGACTTACCATTGATTTTTCTCATGGTGGGTGGGACACGGGGACGGCTATGGGTGGAGGTTTGGAACCTTCTAGCGGTAGGCGTGATGCATACGGACTGACGTTTCCTCATGACGTGGGGTTCTGAGAAAAAGCAGAGTCGGTGACTTCCCCGACGCGCCAGCGGGATTGGCTAAGTTTGGGAAGAGTTCGGTTTACGAAATGTTCCTTTCACATGCCTTCATGGATTTAAATTCAATTCGGTAGACTAACCAATTTTTTAATTTTCTCATACTTTGATTTTTTGTTTACAAATTTTTTGAAACAGAGAGATGATTCCATCGGTTTATTTTTTCATATATGAAGAAATGATGAGCATCATTGAAGAAAAAATATTCTTTGGATTATAGTGTTTAACAATATTTTTGAAAACAAACTAACTTCAAGAAATTATCATACAAAATCCTCTTGTCAATCTTATTACACTTTTTGTGGCACCGGATGACTTTTATTTTTGACTAGTGGATAGGTGCTTTAACTTCCTCAAGGTAGCTTTGGTTGATATAAGAGATTCGTCTACTATAGTCATATTAATCTTTTGTTATTATTTCATAGTCTAGAGCTTGTAATAAGATTCCACAATGGTAGTTATAAATATATAGATAATGTTTAAAAGTACACTAATTCTAAGAAGAATTTGATTTTTTTTTCTCTCTTTATTAATTTCTAATAAACAATAAACTCTCATAAAGCTTTTTGAAGGCCCAGTTAGGTTTATACAAAGTCATTTTTGAATGGATGAAAATGAATTTATTTATTAGAGATGCTTGTTTGTATTAGCTTTGTGTAAAAATATAATCTAGCTAGGAGTATGTAATTAATTTTTTTTTTGATTGGGTGCCTATGTCAAAAATTATGGGGCTAGAAAGTTTAGGGGCAACTTGGATAGAGTACTAACAAAAAGGGCATTTTCAAGCAATTAGGCAAGTTATAAATATTTTCCTATTCATTTTAAGCACTCATGTCTTGCAATCTATGAAGCTAAATAGGTTGAAATTTTTTCCATACATTTGCATAGTAATATTATAGGTTAATAAATTATTTTATGAAATTGGATTTTTTTTCTTCCAATTTTTATTCTATGTATTGAAAATGGTAGTTTTAGAATAATCTTAGAACCATTACTAGTTCAAATTCTAGTGTAAATTCATGAGATTTATGTATTTTTCTGTTTTAAAATTTGATTTAGATGAAAAAATATTTGTGCTAAGGATTGTGATTTTGGTTCTTTTAAGAATTTGTTCTCCCAAAAAATTAAAATCTTGTTTATGAAGTGTTTGTTTTTGAAAATTGTCTCGATGCAAGATTTTTTGTGTATGTTAGATACTACCTACATTATCTTTGAAAATTGGCATGCAAGGAACTAACACATGTTTCTACCCAATGGTTTGAGTTACAAAGTTTGCATAGTGCTAGGAATCAAACTTTCTTTTCTTCAAACTTCAAATACTAAAATCTTACAATCTATGGTGCCAAATGGTCTTTATTTTTTTTCACCATAAATTTGTAAGGTTGAATGTTTGAAAAATGTTTGAATATTTTGTGATGCTCAAATGCACTAGAAAATAATAGTTTTGGACACTATTTGTGAAAAATAGTCAATGAACTTTAGGAATTAAGAAAATGAAGATAGTAGTCCTATTATTTTCAAAAACTTGGCAAACAATATAGCTGTAAGCTTTGTTTGTATGTATATAATCCTATATTTATCATATAGAATTTAAATTACACAACATTCAAAATTTATGATGTCAACAAAAATGTCAACTCCAAAGAACTCAAATTAAACATAGTAAGATTACTTAAAAAATATGTACTAAATAATCATACCTCCATTACTATGTCTATATTGTTGATTCTTGTAGAGTATTTTTTTTCCATTTCATTCATACTTTGCATGATTTTTCTTCAAGCTCATTCATTGAATATGAAGAAGATGAAGTTCAAAGCATTTTTCTTCCATCCAATGGATAGTTGATCATTTAGAGAATAGTAAACGTCTTTAGAAAAAATGACTATGACATAGCAATGCAAAACTTTGTGAATTACATTATTTGTAACCTCAATTATAACAATACAATAACTAGCTTTCATTCATTGTAGAATTTGAATCATGAATATAATCATGTTACGTAACCCCAATTGTAATGTAGGCATTATTTCAATTGCCTAATGAACAATCAATTATAAATTATAAAGAATCTATTGAATTCTTGAATGTGATATCATTTAGAGTAATATGGAATTATTTTCCATTTTTACTTGCACTTTGAGAATATTTTTAAAACTAAATTAATTCTTTTTATTTTATCTACGACCTCATAATTTTATATTAATTTCTAGTTACCAAAAATAATAATACCCTCGTATTTTGATGAAACTAATTGAGATCATATGCATTGACGAGCAAAAAAAATTTGTATTCAAAGAATATAAAATTCAAACTCATATGCAATATAAAATTCTAAATTGACTTTGAAAATTAAATTTGACAATATTTTCATTGAATTGGTCTAGAAAGGGTTTCCAAAGAAAAAATATTCAAATTTCTCTATAATTTGAAAGATAAAAATCTATATAATTTGTAAAGCGTATAACTATTTCATTTAATTTTGCTCAATATTCTATTATCTTTTCATTGTTGATATTTTGATGTATACAATACTTGATTGGAGTTTTAGCTTGTGAAAATGTTTACTAAAAGTCTTAGTTATCATATTATGATAAAAATTTTCATTCAAGGTTGTGTTTACAATTAAAAAACAAATCAAGATTTTTAGAATCAATTTACATTGATTTAAACCAAGTTTCAAGATTAGAATGACCCCTATTTTAATAACCACTATCAATTAAAAGATTTTTTAAAAATAATTTATTAGTTAAATTTTGATATGATTTGTATACTAAAAATCAATGACTTCTACACACTATGTACCTTCTTAGAAATAGTAATTAAAAAAAATTGTGTTGCATTATTTAATTGCAAAGTAAGAATAAAATTGGTCGTGTACGTAATAGAAACAAAATTGGTCACATAATGTAATTTAGTTTTCTTTACTTAAATCACTTTATGAAGTCATTTTTGAAAAGCTATCTTTTGAACTTGAAAAGTCAGTTTGGAACTCAAACATATTAATGCTTTTTAAATTGTAGAATATTTGTAAAAAATGGTTTTGAAAATCTATTCTATTAGAATGTTAGGAACTAACTTGAGAATCTATAAACATTGGTATGTATTTATAAGACATTTTTGCATTCATTCATTATTGAAAATTTTAAATACTTGGTTCTATTGGATTGAACACTTTGTATAGTACATATTATGTAAGTAGGATACTTTAGCTTGAATTTTTCATTTATTTAATAAGTGTGTCAAGGGAGTTGTTTTTATCAATTACAATAGTTGTGAGTCATAGGTCACATAATATTTGATTATGTATTAATTTTGGAATGCTAATGGCCACTATCTATAGGTAATGTTTTGTTTTTGTAGAAATTTATTTTCAAAATTCATAAACATTCAAAATCCATAAATATTAATTTTTCTATGCCTATATTTATTTACACTAAATTTATCCTTCTTTGACAAATATGCATGACTCTTAACAATTTTGTAAAGTATTGAAATCAATCAAATCTACCAATTTCTTTTAATCCCTCATAATTTTTATATGCAATAATTATCCAAATGATGTATTCTTTGGTGTATCAAAATCTCCTTTCATTTGCCAAATTATAGTATAATTTTTTGACTAGTCTAATAATAGAAACTATATGTAATAGAAAAAAGCACTATTAGGTGTGTGTACTTTAATCATATATAGTAGAACCACCTATTGCCAACCACTTAAATGATCTATACATGTTCTAGAGTAGTAAAAGGTAATGTAAATTCTTTGGCACGTAGGAAGGTAGAAATCATTGGGATTGCCAAATTTTTGTCATTTTATTCCTTCAATTCAAATTACTAAGAATTTTAAAAGTCAACAATTGGTCCAAACCTATAGCCAACATGTAGAGTCTTCCAATCCCGATCATTCAAGAACTTTTTTTTTTCTCCTTTTCAAAGTTAAGACTAATCAAGTCAAGACATATGTCAAAGCTTTGGTTGAATATCTATTCCAACCTTGGTTGAAAATAGTGCACTCACATGGGTTGGAGACAGGTCCTTAGTTGACAACAGGTGGTTCTATCACATATGTAGGTCAATAAAGTTTTCATGGTTTGCAATTCTCCATTGTTTACTACTACCACAACCTTTAGAAGGAAAACCATTCCATAGACTTTCAAAGTCACCCTTCATGAAATTGAATGGGATATGCATACTATATTTGAGTTTCAAAAAAGAAAAATTCTATTTGGGGTGAATTTTTTCATTTCATTTTCATTTTTTTACATGATAATTCATTGAAAAACATTAGTAATTACAATGAAGAGATATATTTATTTTTCAATATTAGGACATTGTCACCCAAACATTGAAATCTATATAGTGAAAATTTTGAAATTTTTCTAGAAATGCTTGTTAATTAAAAGATGTGCATATATATATATATTTCCTGCACATCTCCAAAATCAAATTAAAAAAGTCATCACCAATGATTTTTCAATGAATTATCATGTAAAATCATGAAAAATAAATGAAAAAATTTACCAAACATGGAGTTTTGTTTTTCTAAAACTAAAATTGGTATGCTTAATTGGGATTGTGTAAGAATTAAATGTTAATTATGTGAAATGAAAAATGTCAATTGTATTCTATATTATGTAAAGAAAACTGAATGGTACAAATTGCAACTTGAATCAATGAAATTTTTTTCGATTCATCTATTTAGTACCATATGTCAAGGTCAAGATTCATTAGACCCCATATAAAATCATTCATTCATTTTGTTTATTTTCCTTTAGTTAACTCAATTAAAAATTTGTAGAAGTTCATTTTATAAGATTCGGAATATTTCATGATCTTTATCACAGGTAAAAATGTTCTATGACTTTTAATAGTTTCATGATTTTATTGGTACTTAGAATTTTATCAATACCTATGATTTTACTGATATTCATGGCTTTATCTTCGTGGTTTTTTTTTGAGGATTAAGGATTTTTTTATCAATATATTTTCCACTATTTAGTTGTACCATGACATAATTTTTGAAATGTTTGGTAGATGCCATATTTCTTTATACTTTGAATTAATTTTTAACAAATCTGACCCTAACTAGTGTAGGGTATTATAGATAAGATTGGCAAAAATGCACCGCTCAAAATAAACTTAAAAGAAATCAACCGTGCACCTGGCAGATATACACAACCTGAGTGGGTTTCTAATGAATAGTATCAAGCCAGCCTGTCACGATGAAAGTGACGTGGATGTATGACGTGGATATATAACGTGGACAAATACCCCAGGCCTTCCTCCGGTCACCCCCGACAGAGTGACCGGATACATCCGGTCGTCATCCACCCCAAGCAGTGACGCCTCTTCCCCCTCTTCCTCTTTCGCCGATGCTTCCCTCGCATCCTCCTTTCAATCATCCCAAGCTCAAGCTCCCCCTTCACGTCCCTGCTCGCTCGCTGCGCTTCACTTCCATCACCTTCACTTCATCGCTTCATCACGGCGTCTTCTATTTTCTGGTAAGCGGGTGCCATCTCCACGTTCGAAGTTTCCAGAGGATTTCAGGATCGCATTCTTAGTCTCGGAAATCGATGGAGTGAGTGAGAGATAGAGAGAGAGAGGATCTCGGTTCCCGTAACCCCAGAGGTTGTGTTTGTGCTACTAAGCGTCTACTTGCTTCCGCTGAATGATGTCTTTAAGGCTTATGGCGACGATTTTGGCTGAAGGATGGATTCCCTGAGGTTAGGTTTTCGTGATACGGAATTTCTTTTGTCGGTTGTAGTCGGTTTATGGTGCTCCTTGGTGGAATTTATGCGCGGGGTGCGGGATTTTAATGTTGGTGCTCGTTTCGTGTAATTTGTGTTGCACAATTTGGAGATTGTGATACTGCTTTTGCCGAATGCCGTGTTTTTGTCGTCGGGTTGGAATTGTTGTTAGAGTGTTCATTCTGTGTTAGGTCAGGGTTGTGGTGATGAGTACAGTAGTTGGATTTTGAATATTAAAATTTTGAATGTTGGAATACTGTGCTCATATGTTCACTGTTGGTGTGGTGCTGCTATTGCGTGTTTGTGTTTGTGTTTGTTTGTTTTATTTTGAAGTGTGAGGTTTATCCTAGTTTTTGGGTTGTTTATTTGTGTGGATGAGTGGATGACAGGGTTTCCTAGTTCAAAGAAATGCAGCATTGTCGATTTTGGTGTGTATTTCTTAGGTCGATGTTAAAGTAATGCAATTGCAGCTGATCATTTGAGCTTCACATGCGAGGGCAGCGGTTTGGTTTTGAGTTTTAGGAGATTGTGGAGAGCGTATTTGATGATGGACATGTGACGACCGTCGTTTGGTTTGAGATGAGAGCTTCTGAGATAATATTAGTTGCTTTTTGGAATGGGAAGCCTAAATACGAAATTGCTGATTGCAGATATTTTTAATTTCTGAGGTGGTGGTGGCTAATAAGCTTCGAGGGAGCTCGCAAGAGCTGGTTCATGAGGATTATTGCTGTCCATTGGGAAACTTGGTGATGGGGGCACGAGTGAGTAAGATCTCTGATGAGGCTTTGATAGGGGGCAGCGGTTGATGACGAGACAAAACTGTGACGGAGAGCGAGCAAGCCCAGGGCGGAGAATATGCCCTCGAAGAATGTTTCAGAATCTGTAGACACGGAGTGTGTGGGAGCCTCTGCCGCCCGGAGGAGGCGGGGGGCTCAGCGGGATGAGATTGGGTGGAACCGGGGTATGAACAGGGCGCGCGTCATTGCTCTCACTTTGTGGGTGACGATTGTGTGCGTGTTATTGGGGGTGGCCACTGGCTACCGACCTCTGAAAGAGAAGGTGCCAAGCTTCGATGAATCGCTATGGCACGAGGTGCGAATTACATTCTCGAAGAAGGGTTTTGATCACTGGTCTTGAAACGTTTGGGGTGTCTAATTATTATTTCACTTCTTGCATTTCCGACATTATCAGGGTTGGGAGAGCTGGAACTCAGGGTTTGACGCCTACTTGCTATTTGCTCAATATTTTTACTGGAAGATACATACTTGGAATCCGAACTCATTTTGTGGTTATTGTCTATCTCATTAATTCTTGAATGTGTGGAAGTCCGCGTAGAATTTTACATAATCTGCATGATCTACATTTATGTAGCAAATCTCAATTTAATGTCTATGTCCTATAATATTCGTTACAAGAGACTAATCTGGTTTTCTGTTCGGAAGTGCAGCGTCTTTTTGCAGAGGGAAATGGGGGACAGCTGGGACCGTATTCCATGTTGAACATCTCGGGGACCTACAAAGGTAAGATGAATGACTTCATAATGGCTAGAAGTCGAACGAAGTCGAGCAGTGTATTTGTGCTGACGCGACCTATTATTGCCTCTATTTTAGGGGCATGGTCACTTCGAATCATGTATTTAATGCTGCCTGCATATTCTATTCAAGTGATTAGTTATTTAGAAAGTGAGGTGAATGATTGTTTCTGATTTACTCATATGGGTACTGTTGCAGATTTCTAGCTGAATCTTACACTTTGCAATTGTGAGTCTAATTCCTCGTAGGTTTACTCAGTTCCTGTTCTACTTTAGTGGAAGTTTACAGGAGACATATATTTACCATTTTCTTGTACTCTTTCCTATTCTAGGGACATGGTCACTTCGCAATGGCAACTTTTCATCCAAGTTTCCACGTCTTCTTGAAAAAACTAGTGGAAATGTCGTCTTTGAGCTTACGAGCTCAAAGACAGACATTCGAGGTGTACACTATGTTCAGGTATTGAAGTTCAACACCATTCTGCTATGATCATAAAGTATCGCAGCAGGGGTTTCCCGTCTGTACGTATGATCTATTCTTGATGTTTGTCCGTTCCTATTTTTCCATTCTTTGGTGTATTACAATTATGCTGATCCTGAGCTTTCAGTATTCTTATGTTTGGTTTATAGGGAGAAGTAGTGCTTCGCGATGTAAGCGACCTGCAAATGAAAATGGAAGGGGTGTACGTGTGGCCCTTCCGCCAACTCCGGATGGTTTTGAGCAGGTTTGTTCACAGGATGTGAATGAGTAGTTACTTTAAAATATTTTTTCGTGAATGTTGAACAGTATAATGACGTTGGTGTGCTTTTTCAATGTTTCTGTACGTATCACTGACGTGTTTGTAAGTTCGACAGTTGCTGACATATTTTGTAGATATCTTCAGCTCTTTTTACGTTTTTAAAGTAGTGGTCAAGGCACATGAACGTGTCATTTCCTTCGGTGGTGATTATGTCTTATATCCATTACGTGTTGTCATTCAGTGCGTTGGACAGTGAGATGAACCGGGGTGAAGATTTCATACAATCAAGCCCTTACTACTTGGTGAGAATTCTATTCTATATGCTTTATCCGTTACCAATAACTCTTCATGCTGATAAAGTTTTTGTATTCAGAGATGTAATGTATATTGTTGTGCATCATAGGTAATGCTGGAGATCCCGCTCTGGGATAAGATTTTCTTTGAGCGACTTGATGACTGGGCTGAGGGGTGAGTGGTTAGGTTTCTTTTTAGTTGGAGGAACAGATACTGACTGCGCTAGAGGCATTTGTGTGGGGATTGTGGTCTTGTTGATGAATTGCAGCTCAGCATGTTCTCATCGCAGGTGGCACAAGACTCTCATCGGGACTATGATCGGCGCAAAAGAAAGATTTGTATGTCTCTTGTTTACCGGTATTTTGCATTTATTGGAGACTGTTTGGTTAAGGGTTGTGGCATAAATCGTCTATCACAGGTCTTTTATTATAGCAGTTTTTCCCTGAATATAACAATCAGATGATATGTGGCTGGACGATTCCACCGTCTATTTTATACTCTTATCTTGGCCCGCAATGCAGCAAAGATTATGGAGATGGGAAAGGTGTGCAAGATTCAGCTGGTTACTCAAGTGTCTACCAGTATTCCCGATTACAAAAGTGAGTTTCCCAGGAATCTGATCTCATCCCTTTAGTGTGATTTTATCTGTGATCACGATAATTGATCAGAAGGTCTGTGTTAGCAGGAGATAGTTCCTCCAACTCTATGTGGGCAGTATACAAAATGCAATCGGTTCTGTAGTCGACTTCAGTTCACTGGAGTTCGAGTTTATATCATATTTTCTCAATTGCAAGTGACATTTAAGAGAAAGTAATAATTGGTGAGTAGGGAGACTCTCCTGTATCTGTATTGGAGTGAATGTTAGCTGCAATATGTATGAAGTTTGTACACTGATTGGGGGACTTCTGCAGATGGTGAACATGAACGCCAGGTTTGTGAAATGCAAGGGTTGGTGGAAGGTCCCAGTATGGATGATGACCAAGGCGAATGCTTCTCTCCGATTATTGTTAATGCCACGTCAGTGAATGTGGAGTTGTATTATAATAAAGCTGTCAACTACACGTTGATGGTCACTTTTGTATCCTTTTAATGTCCTTTGGAAAGCTAGTCGTATATTTTCTTGTGAATTATTTTCGTTTGCACTTCCTGCAGCAATTATCGTCGTGCTAAGTTGTCAGAGGATTGTCGAACTTAAACGCTTACTTGTTGACAAGATCACAACAAATTTTGGATACAACCCTCTGTTCAATCCTGGGGAATGTAGCACAACCGTATTTGGGACATTAAGCCGTGATAAGTTGTCTTATAGTGCGCGTCATTCTGTATTGTCATTGCTTTCCCTGCCGGCGTACATGTTGTCTCTGCTATCCTGTTTGGTATCACAAGGTCGGTCCTTAATATTGAAGTCTATGGTTTCTACGCTGAATTAAGTCGACCCACAAGTTGAAGATCCTAGCAAATAGTTTTGGTAACCTTTATTTGCCTAATTAGTGTGTTTATCTGTAATTCTTTCCATTACTAATGCACATTGGGCAACCTTCAGAAGAGTTATCCTTGACGGCATATTTCTCTAGATTTCGTTTCTGCAGGTTCTTTTCTTGATACGTCAAATGGAGCACAGCAACACACAATCGGTACCTTTCGCTGCCTGTATCACACCGCAGACCTGTATTGCTATTTAGCTTCATTAATTGGGTAAGATCGTATAGCTTATATATTGTTTGACATCAAGTGATTGAAGTATCTAATTTGCTGGTCGTTTTGATGATTCAGGGTGCTGCGAAGGTATCACTGCTGATGATAGGGCAGCAAGCCATCATGGATGCGTACCTGTGTCTCTTGCATCTCACAGCCGGCATCCTTGTGGGTATAAATCTAGGCTCACACTCTACTCGTGCCGGTTTATTACAATGACCTGTCTGGGTTGTCTCAGGGCTGGGATCTTGACTTGTATTATGCAAATTTCATTTTTTTTGGGGTGTGTGTGTGACCTGTTTATTGCCAATGAGGATTTAGTTGGTCAGAACTTACCAGAATTAGTTTCTGTCGGTGTGGGATAGTAGTTGATAGGGCCATAGGTTTTTTGAGCATCACTTTTAGACTCTTTGGGCTTAAACAGCACCTGCGTGTAGGTCGGGGCTCATATACTATAGCAGCTTGGAAGCGCAGGGAAGAGATCAATCAAGAAGGTGATGCCTTGTAGTCATAGTGCCCTCTACTTTTCTTTACCTGTTACATGAATGTCTGCTGTTGACGTGGAGTCTTGCTCAACTCTTGCTCAACTCAGATTTCAAGGAAATTTTGTTCTTCTATGAGGAAGTCATAGGTTGACACTGCTTGCAATTTGTTGACATCATTTTCAGAGTCCCTGTTCAACGCATTTGCAACTGCAGCATTTTTCAAGTTTGTAATTTTCTCAATCTTTGAGATGCGATACTTGCTTGCCATCTGGAAATCGCGAAGACCCATCAGCTCAGGAGAAGGATGGGAAACTATGCGTCGCGAGCTCTCAGTTCTCTATTCTCGTTTCTGTAAGCTTCTGCTCTTAACCCATTTTCAACTACCCAGTTTATGGCTGCCATCGTTGTATCAGTTGTATCAGTCATTGAACTCAGATATTACTAGCAGTTTTGAGATTAAGATAACCCAGGTCTATTTGTAGTTGCTACTGTTTGGCCATGTTTGATTTGCTTGATGTGTTTGTTTCTCTTTTGATTCTATGAATTCTAGTATTGTTTCGAGTAGCATGATGTATATTGGTCACGGTCTGTAATTAATATAGTAGATTAATTTTTACTTGTAGCTTCAGATCCTGGTTCAGTGATCCATGTCATATGTGTAGCAGGTTCTGGGGAACGTCCCTGTTATAGACTGACCTTAGGCATTCGTATGAGTGATTGAGTGTGCTTGAGCCTTAAGAAGTTATTGGTCTTGCAAGAAGATCCAGAGGCCTCCCTTTTGAAATATCTGAAACCAAAATTGTATTTTACGTCAAACATTCGCTTACCATGATACGTTTCAAGATGCTTGGTAATAATGGGAAGAATTTTTCCGTGCAGATGGGTTTCTGCTTGGCGGCATATTGATTATGTATGAGCTTCACAACATGCTTCGCTACATCCTTCTATTCTTTTACTCCTTTTGGATTCCCCAAATCGTGGCCAACGTAGTGCGTGATTCGCGAAAGCCTCTTCACCCGCATTATATTGTGGGTATCACGGTGACCCGCCTTGCTATCCCTCTGTACGCGTTTGGATGTCCAAATAATTTCATGCGCATCGAAACCAACCTTGGGTGGTGTCTTGGCCTTACCACATTCTTGGGCGCTCAGGCAGCCGTACTTCTCCTGCAGCACTATTGTGGAGCCCGTTGTTTCATTCCACGTCAGGTATGTATTTACAGTATACAATGATTACATATGCATATACTGATACTGTATAAATCTCGTTGGCGCTTAAGCTAACACTGGATTCTAGGCAAACTCATTCGTTCACGTCATTTTTCCTTTCTTTAGCAAACGTAGTTGTAATGAAAGAAATGTTGGATGGTTGTTCGTGTGCAGCTACTGCCTGAGAAATACAGTTACTTCCGGAGAGTAGACCGTGCTAATGCGCAGCTGGAAGCTGGGGAGGAATCTGCACCGGTTGACTGTGTAATTTGTATGGCTGCTATTGATGTGTCGCAGCGGTGTAATGAGTGCATGGTGAGTATCCTCTCGGCTTAAACAAATCATGTTCTCTTGCAAATTTGAAGTGTAAGCAGATTAAAGATCACCAGAGCACAGATTTATGCGAGCGAGATGACGCAGCTGGAGTGATGTCGAAACTGACAGTAGCTAACAACTCCTACGGGTTTGCATGCACATGAGTAGAGTGTGTTCTCTGTCTACGTTATGCTTACATATGCAAATCACTATACGCATTGACCTATATCTGAGTTTGGATGTTATTGGCAGGTAACTCCGTGCGACCATTTTTTTCATACTGGTTGTTTACAAAGATGGATGGACATCAAAATGGAATGTCCAACGTGCCGACGGCCGCTTCCTCCCATGTAGTTTTAGTTAGGATGTAGTCTGTAGAGTACTTTGGTTTGCCTCACCGTTGTAGCTGTGGCGGATGGAGTGTTGCAATGATTCAGATCGTTGTTTCTACTTTCATCTTACATTCTTTTCACCCATTGAGTTTCCTGTTGGGTGTTGCAAGGGCATGGCATGTATGCCCACAGCATGAGAGGACAGAGAGCTGGTCTTGTTTGTTTGGGTGCTTGCTACCTTCCAGACAACCATGACCGATCGGACATTCTGTTCATTACGGAAGGGTAACAGAATCTTGTATTGTAATCTGGAAAGTAGGTGTATTTCTTTAGTTGGTCTCGTGTTTCATAAGTTAAATATCAAATTACTTGCTCATTATCTTTTTTTGCAGCAGCTCTCCGTTGTTGGACACTGAGGATTTCAGTCACCTTGTGACTCGTTCTCAGTGCTTGGTGTGAATAATGTTGCTTGCTCCTTACATGACTGAGTGGTCGCTTACAGTAGGTTCTTTCTCTTTCGAGACTCGTAAATGATCAGGGCTAAATGTGTCCGACATGAGCGTGTCTTCAGATTCGTTAGCAATCTCCTGAGATGATCCTTCTGACGTCTTGTGGACCCTCTTGCTCTTGATTCGGACTTCACAGACCTTATTTTCCTTGCTCAGAGTGCTTGTTTCTACAAAAAATGCTTGAGTTTTGTTCGTAGACTCTTCATGCTCCTTACTGTGGTAATCGGTTAAATCATTAGAGGTTGTCACACCTTCTCTGACAATCAAACTTCTATGAAGAATGAGAAGGTATGGAGTCACAAGAGGAGCCCTTCTCTATGAAGGTGTGACTCCCCTTTTCATTTTGTGAAGAATGAGAGTGGACATGGCTTGTTAATCTTCTCTAGAGCTTCTCAATCTTCATGGTTTTTCAATCTTAGTCACACCCATTCTTCATTTCCAAAGAAGAAGAAAATAACTTCTCAATCCATTCTTCACTTCCAAAGAAGAAGAAAATAACTTCTCAATCTTTAGAGAATTGTCTCTTTATAAGTCAAGGAGAGAGTGCTATGTCTTTATTCTTTGTATTCAAGTAATGCTTTTATACAATAGGAAATTTGTAAATTTATGTAGGTTGTGAGTTCTTTTTGAGCTTTATGTATATAGTATACATTGAGCATAGTGTATTTGTTATATTGCAAGAGTTTTGCATGTCCAAATTACAATTGGATTCTAACATAAGTTTTTTTTATAGAGTTATGCAAACTTGAATTTCAAAACTAAATCACTAATTTTTTATGGATTCAAAACTACTTTGATGCAATTGATGCCAACTTCTAGTTAATATTTGCACTATTGTTAGTGCACCTTCTAAAGGATGGAATTCATGACTATAGTCAAACTTGAAAGTTTTTGGTTTTATTTTTAAAGATGATATCACTTGTCCAATATGTGTCATAAAAATTTCAATTTTTTTTGTGAAAATATCATATTGCCATGAGTTTTGGAAGAAAAAATGAAGAAAATTTGTAACAAATACACAATATATTTCAAAAATCTGAAAATTTCAAAATAAAAGTACATTATTGTATTTAGTATTGTGAAATAAAGAAGTTTTCCATGTCATTCCACATTTAGAAACATGGCTATAGATCCTCAACTTCAAACTTCAACAAAATGTTGATTTTTAGGAATTTTTAAAAATTTTCAAATGGAGTCTATAGGAACTACACTTTAAAAGCTTCTTCTTTTAATTTTGCTCAAAAGCAAAAGAAATCATTTTGAATGTCAAAATGGAGTTTTAAAGAAAAAAAGCTTAAGCTATTGAAATATATTATATTGTATACCAAATTTTGACAAACTATATTTTTTGAAATTAGAAAACAAATAAAATATCTTGAACTTAGTTCAATGATGTGAATATAGAATCAAAAAAATTTCACAAAATAATTGGATGAGAATCATCCATTTTTTAGTATGTTTGATCTGATCCAAAGGACAATTATTATTCTCGATGTCCTTCCAAGATCAAACTCAAGTGCTGTCTTGGCACTTTGCTTCATTCTTTCCACATTTCTTCTTATTAATGTATATTAACCAAATATGGTCATATGTTAAGTTTGTCTACTAGAAGTCTTGATTTTTTTAATGAAATGATTCCCGCGACTAGTACAAAAAAGGATGATTTCTATATGGTGACCAATTGGACATTTTAAGTTTTAATAATTACTTCACTTTTTCATTTAAGAAATAATTTGAATATATATATTTTGATTTTGTTGTCTACTAGAATCTTTTAATGTACAAGATGGATGATTGCATTCGGTGTTCCAATTGCAACCAACTCAACATGTATAAATATAATCAATTTTTGTTTGTTATATTGATTGGTTCTATCACTCCTCTCTTCAAAGTTGGTGCTATAGACAACCAAAAATTTGTATGGGAAAGTAACACCAACTAATTATAACCTCTTTGCAAAATGGTCCCATATAGATTTTTCCATAAAATGTACAACTTCCATACATGAGAGCTTTAAAGTACATCTTTTTTTTTACATCTATTCATAGTTTATTCATATAGAGTTCAAAAAATATATTTTAAAGGAATTTAGAATCCCCTTCAAACTTCCAACAAGATTTGACAAAAGCATCTGAAGTTTGATGATAGGAACCATATCACTTACAACCTTATTTAAATATATTTAGTTGTTATTACCTTATGCATGGCGAATTTCATTAAAATGGCAATGTTCAATGTGCTATTTTCATACTTTGACATCTTGGACAAGTGTACATTGCTAACATCTAGGTTAGTTTTAGATTTTAAAAATCTAGGACCAACATAGATATCAAAGTGAGCAATCTAAAAAATTTAGGATTGGTATAGATTTCAAATATTGAAAAATATGTAGATTTGAAAAATCTAATACTAGTATAGATTCTAATACAAAAAAAATGGTTCAATCTTTGTAGATTGAATTGCTAAAAGTGCCAAATTAAAGGAATACCGCCACCTTTCTATTAAATTAGGATGTTTGTATGTTTGTTTGTTTGTCACATTGAAATCTCCTAGACCATGCATCTCCTATTTGAGTGTTTAGTATCATCACAAAGCCCTCAACGAGGAAGGGTGCACGGGCTTGGTTTCATGGTGTTCCAACCTATGACATGAAAGTTATTGAATTTTGAAGTTTTTATGAATTAAAAAAATTATTTTATTTTGACCGTAGCAATAGTACAGGGCACACTAGTTTTAATGAAATTGGCCATTTGTACACCTAATAATGCCACATGCAATGTCTGATTGAATTTTTTATTTTCTTAAGGAAAACGGTTCATGTGATTTTTCAAAACCACAAGTGCATAAAAACAACCAATGGGAGTTGAAGCATTTTGTGCTTCAAAGGTGGTTTTTTAAGGGGAGTTTAGTAGCATGAATAGAGAAGCTTATGTTTTCAACTTTGAAAATTCATAGAATACTATATGAGGGTTGTAAAATCAGTAAGAAAAAACTTGGGTTGGTTTTCTCTCTAGAGGCTAACATTCTTACTGAGAAAATCATCATTTTGACCACCAAGCTCTCCAAGGAAAAAGAGAAAAAGAAAAAAGTGGTGTTTTTAGATGCACGTATATTATTAGATAATCAGAATGAGCATCATGAAATTGTGGACAAGTCCCATTTATAGACCCATGAAACATATGTAGCGGTTTGCTTAGAATCTCTGCAACGTGATTGATCTTTTAAGCACCGAAGCAAGAAATTTCCTTTTCATGACACCAAATGCACCACATCCTACATCAAATTTTAGGAGCATGCAAATTTATCCTTGAAATTGGTCGATCTCTATACATGATTTCGTTATAATGGTGCGATTATGGCAAAAATCAAGGTGTGCCCCACTTGAAATTGGTTTCAAGTTCGTAATTTTAGTTTGAACTATTGTCAATTTCATTATAGTGGTGCAATTACGGCATTAAATTTGTGACTTTTAAGTCCACACAAAGCTCTGAAACAAGGATAGATAGAGAATTATGTTTCAGGTCGCGCACCCTGAAACAAAAGTGCCAAAGTTGTGGGATACACCCAATTTAACGAAATTGAAGTTACCTGCAATTGCAATTCTTTCATTTATCTGTACTAACTATGTTTTGCATTTCTTTTTACTGCCAAATCATTCCCTCCTTGAAAAACTGAACATCATCACAAAGCAGCTAATGTGAAGATACAACATGACGATAATAAACATTTGCATTTCAAATTGAGCGTTCTCTAGAAATCCAGATCAAAATCTCAAATCTTTATACTCAGAAGGTGAATCAGTGCAACAATAATCGGAAGACTGCTCTCGAACGATCGATGCCGCATGCCACCAGGTTTAGGCCGGCCATGCAATTGTAGTACTCAGAATTGAATTCTCAATATTGCACCTTGCACGTCATGCTTAATTACACCCAATTCAATCCTTCCATAATGTGTGAGACAATATTATTTGAGACAATACTGTTTGGGATTTATCAGAAATGATGACATTCAAGCACTCTTTATTTATTAATTAAAGATTCTCAGTTGGCTTCATTCCTGAAGCTGCGTCAAAGAGTGTGAGCACTGTCCAATATCATTCTTCTCCTACTCGACTGATCGAGTCACAGAATAATATCACTACTAGAAGCTTCCATGCTTTCTAGATCCATTGAAATATATATTATCTCCAGTGGAGACATCGATCATCTCTTCTCAGATCGATTCAAAACTAAACTAAACAGCAAACAAGCGCCGTTGAAATTAGAGCCAGTCTTAACTAATAGAGATTGACCCTAAGACTGGCTCTAAGATGGCAAGATAGAGCATTCCTAGAACGCATTTGTGATGAACACCCCTTCAACCAAGTCTGAGGAGAAGCTGGTGTCGCCGTTGTCGACAACGAAGTAGCGGCGTCGATCCTTGAGAGGAATCAAGCCGTACGCCCCATTGAGCTCCCTCGCGATTTTCACATTGCTCTGCTGGGCGGGAGTGATGGTGACGGCCTTGCCGTTGGCCAGCAGCTTGTCGAAAACATAAACTTTGCCCTTCGTGGACAAGTTGGTGATGGTGGAGTCTGCCGTGGCCTGCACAAACAGCACAGACAGCAACAACCCCAGTACTAGCACAGAGGAAGCTCTGGCAGCAGCCATGATCGACGTACGAGATCGACTTGGGGTGCAATTCAAGAATAAAACTGAGCGAGCTAGAGATCGAGGAAGACTAACAAGAATCTAGACACAAAACAAGCTGAAGATCGAATGATGAGGATCGAGCGCAGCTAGAGTTGATCGAAGAAGGACTGAATGATCGAGCGATCATTCGATGATTCAAGCTCTGGATAAGAACGCGATCGATCAAGTTGAAGAGGAAGAGAGAACTGGTGTGGGATCCTGGTTTGCACAAGCTGCTATTTATACTAACTGAGATTTGAACTTAACTGGATCTTAATTATTAGCTCGCTCTTCTGCAAAATTAGGAAAACTAATCAAAGTAATGGAACACCACAGATGGAAACATCCATGTGTGGAAACACCCGTGTACTGTACTAGCTGTACTAGCTGTACCGTAGTAGGACCGTAGTAGGACCGTTTCAATTGTTCAAGGCTCCGGAAAGTAGGACTGCTAGCTGTGACTGAAAAAGGCTGCGAAAGTCTCTTAGAAATTCAGAGGCGACTGAGAAAGTCTCTTAGAAACTCAGTGTGGCGACGTTGCGATGAATATTTTATGGTGGTGGTAGCTAGCTAGCTAGCTGGATTGCTTGACTACACACTCGACTGTTGAATTGGGCTGCTTGCACCGAAGTCGTTGAGGATATACTGTAGGTCGATCGATCTGTTAGCAATACAGTGTGCTGGTCTCATTGGTGATTGACTTGGAGAGCCGCCCTCAAACTCCAATCCTCCACTGCGGAGAGTTGACAATTGTGAAGTCAAACTCACCCCTTCAGACACACGTTGGGTCACCGACTCACCGCTGTTGTAATCTGTGTCGTCACTCGATCAGGTGCCTCCGAAATTTAATGTCAATTCACATATATGGGCATTCAAGTTATTGGTGGATTGAGCAATTAAAATCACATTGAACTTTAAGACTTTGATCAAAATTCCACTTGAAATTGCAAATGACAACATTGATGATGTATCAATCTTTGCTTCCAATCCTATTGCATATTTGCATGGTTCCCATTGTTTTTATTGTAGTGTCTTGTTGGTGGTTCAAGAAGGGACTTGAGCAAGATTTTATTACTATGCATATTTTGGACACCTTATAAATAAACTGAAAATATTCAAGTGCTGAAAATAGGTGTATATATCCGAATGTAATCCTAAGCTCTCATAAATAGAGGTGGTTCATTTTATGCAAGTAGAGGGTTATTTTTAGAAAGGAGTGATAATTAGTTGTTATTATGAAGTAACAAGTCAATGAGCCAAGGATGGTCAATGTGTTTGAATATGGTTTCCTAAAAGAATGTTAGAAGATTTGAAGTTCTCAATGCCAAGAATAGTATTTAGGAATAAGCTAGGTTGGAATGGAAATACAATGGATCCCATTTTTTGGTGTCGCTTATAAAAAATGAATAATCTTTTGAAAGTTTGAATCTACCATTAGCATTTTTGATTTTATAAAAAAAAATGTTGTAGAAAAATTGATTGTAAAAAAGAGTAGTGTATAATCATTTGATCCATTTCTTACAACATCCTTGCCTTATATGATTTTGTTGGAAATATCAAATATTCAAAGTCTACTAAACTTGTGAAATTGGTGGAGGTGTGATTAACATGGTCTAAAACATGGTAGATTTTTTAGCCTAGAAATGATGCAGTGACCAATTTATGGTCGATGAATGACAAAGAATCTTATTGTGTACAATGTGTAGGATAGAATTGCAACTATTCATCCTCAAAATTTTGTGGAAAAAGATAAGGTCTTCTACAATAGTTTGACTTGCAATGAATACTTTTAGAATATTTTAACCCAACAATTCACAAGGTAACAAAAAGGGCTGATTTTCAAGGTCACCCCTTCATCATTTAAGGGTTAAAATGAAAATTTCTAATACAAAAATTTATTTGATTTTTGAAATCAAAGTTTAAAGTGCAAAAGGCCTTGGGACTTTTAAGGTTAATCCAATGAGCATCATGAGGATTTTGGACATATGAGGAAATTGATCTAGGCCCAATTTTTTGGTAATATTTTTTTGGTTACTTTTTCTTATATTTTGCTAAGCTTAATTAGTTCCTTTCTTTAATTTTGTCAATAGAATTAACAAGCATTTGTTGCAAAAACTTTGGTAAAGATCTAAAGTTCCAGAACATCACTTGCAAAGTGCCAATCTCTTGAAATTTCCCCATTCTAGCTAAATTGAAATTCGAAATATGATGAGACACAGTCACGCAACCCAGATGTACAGTACAGCACCCCTGAATTTTTTTTTTTGCTTGAGCCTTCGTAACGTATTGCTAAACACCCACAGTTAAACCTGTAACGTTGCTGTGGACTGTCTGATGGATCACAAAGAATCTGTGTAAGACGGCAGTGCAGACATTCATCTTTGAAATTTTGTGTACACAGAGGTTTGACCTCCAAGCAAATGATTCACACAGTACCAAAAAATGGAAAGGATGATTTCCACGGTGACCAGTTGACCACCCCTTCATTCCCATGTGAAAATCAATCCCATACAAATCGTTGCCTCCTATTATCATCACTTTGCAAAATTCATATTTTATTCATATGGGATCCAAAAAATACAACCCAGAGAATCTAAAATCCTCTTTTCCAATGCAAACACGATTCAACAAAATTACGACAATTTAACTATAGGAACCCTGCTAAGATGCTTCTTCTGCCGACAATAGTTGCAGTCATGTAGTTACTACAATTAACTCCGCGATTCAAGTGACTTTCAATGGATGCGCGTCCAATATTGAAGTAATCTCCAGATCGAGGAGACACCACCTGCTCACACGTACCGCAAATGCCCACTTGTAAGAGCCAAATTAGAACCGACACATACATCCTCAAATTCCTTGAAGTTATTGGCGCAATTCAGAGCGCCAAATTGCAACATTCACAGCTCTAAATAACTAGAAGTCTAGAACTTGTACCGATCTCTCTACAAGTGGCATGGGTCAGAGCCAGTTTCGTGAATTTCCGCAAGCTTAACAATTTTGACGTAAGAAGATCGATGAGACATAGTTTCCCCTGCTTCCCAAATGTTACAGGAATCTAATTTTATTGATTTGTCGCGGAAAATCAATTCTCACATCATCAACAACCAGCAAGTCTCACAACCAGTCGATCTCACCCCATCAAAGCATTTGCATTTACAGAACGGACTCTACAAGTACGAGATTTACAAGGCAAGAGCATTACCGGTCACAACTAGAAAGCGTTGGTGATGAACTTCGCTTCCACCAAATCCGAGGGAAAGCTAGTGTCGCCATTGAGATAGCGGCGTCGATCCTTGAGAGGAATCAAGCCGTACGCCCCATTGAGCTCCCTCGCGATTTTCACATTGCTCTGCTGAGCGGGAGTGATGGTGACGGCCTTGCCGTTGGCCAGCAGCTTGTCGAAAACATAAACTTTGCCCTTCGTGGACAAGTTGGTGATGGTGGAGTCTGCCGTGGCCTGCACAAACAGCACAGACAGCAACAACCCCAGTACTAGCACAGAGGAAGCTCTGGCAGCAGCCATGATCGACGTACGAGATCGACTTGGGATGCAATTCAAGAATAAAACTGAGCGAGCTAGAGATCGAGGAAGACTAAGAATATTTGCGGACACAAACAAGCTGAAGATCGAAAGAAGAGGAACTAGAGTTAATTGAAGGACTGAATGATCGATGATTCAAGGTCTGGGCAAAACTGTTTTTTATACTGTCTGGGATTGGAACTGGATCCATGGCAACCGAAGGTGTTGCATACAAACAGGAATAAGGTAGGTGGTGATGAAGCAAAGTCGTACAGGAAGTACGATCTAGTGAATAATAAGAAGGTTCATCTGATACTGGTTTGTGCGGCATCTCGTGCTAGGGTTGACTTTGGCAGTACGGACAAGATTTAGTTCGCCGTTGACTTTGTTTACAAAAACAAGCTTTAATTCGTCATTGGTCTAAAAAACATTTTTGTGATTCCCAGCTTCACTTTTACCCGTAAATCTTGAGCCGGTATTCACTGGGTGGGTTCCGTGGATTAGGAATGTCTTCCAGAGCTTACTGCTGGAGTTACACGAAATGGATATTTACTCCTCAGTCTTAGGTCTTTGGGTAGTGCTTGAATGTCACCCGGGGGAGGATCTCAGTTATAATCGGCAGGGCTGTCCGGCTTAATAAGTCAATTTAGACTTGCTTATTCATTTATAATAACTTATAATAAGGCATTTTGATAGAATTTCTTAATAAAATCTATAAGAATTTATAATAAACCTTATAATAAATCCTAAAATTCAAGGGCCTTCTTGTCCTCACATCCTTGCATAATAAAATGCCTTGTTTTTCACTTATTATGTGTTTTTATCTAATTATAGATTCACAATTTTTACACTCAAAATATATATATTTTGAAAGCTCTCAATGTCCTCTTTCCAATGAAATGTATATTACCACAATCATAAGTGATTAAATCATAGTATTTTGCAAAATAAGACATAATAAGTCTCCTTATAATAAATGGGAGTTGCCACCCCGGGAATGTCACAATATACGAGCTCCGAAACTTGCCAATTTGACGAAATTGAGTATCTTACTGCTCTTCTTAGAAGCTATGTAACAGAATTTGAAACTTCTTCGATGAGATTACCAGTCACAGAAAGACAAAGATTGGTGAAGTTGTAGCCGCACTCAGAAACTGCACTGGCAATTAACCATACATGAGACTTGGAAAGTTGGAAACTGTGACGGTGTCCTTGCTTCAATCTCAGCTACTCCAAATGATGGCCTGCATTACAAAGGAATCTTCCAGCTATTAGAACTTGAGATTCTATTCTATTATCAGCATCCTCCAGAATTGACTTTCGTGGCCCTGAACTTATCCTAAGCATAGTCACGACAGCGTCAACGGACCCACTGCGGTGATGCGGTCTGTGAGCACCGCCGCAATTCATGAAGCTCATGAAGATCTTGCCAAGCAATACCTTGTCGATGTCATGCTGATTGCCGAATTGAAGAAAGGGTGATTACGAGACTTAATTTATGCTTCTGAGGTTCTGTATGATTCCGAGTAGAAGAGACAGAGCAGTTTCCATTGTGGCTTTTAGAAATGTTCGCACTTAGTGTTAGGGATGATGTTTGGAATGTGAATCTGGTCTAGAGGTAGGTCTAAATTCGTTCCTAAGACCTTCAGTAACAACACTCTCTAAGACCAAGTGTAAACATATGTTTTGTAAGTTAGGTAAGTGCAGTTGTGGCTTGGACTCGTAGTTAATTTATGTGCACTATGGCCCTATCAGTGTAGATTAAGAAAAGTCAGCCTTTCATCACACCTGACAAAGCCAAGAGTCTTTGTTTTGATAGAAGCTATCTCAATGAAGTTTGAGTAGCTATCTTACTTACCAAAGGTAGTCAATGCTATAGGACATCACAACATTGTATAACCAAGCAATGGTCCTTTTCATATTGAGAATCATGGTTGTCATAGTGGACGGACGTCCAGTTCGCCCGTCCGTTAGAGGTCCCACCCATCTGATACAATCAACAAATAGTTGACTTTCTGATAATGAAAAAATAGGCCACGTGGATGCCATGTGGATTAAGGAACATGTTGGGCGTGGACAAGATCGTTAGGTTACAAAATTAAAGCCGTCCGGACCATCTGTCCATCCGGTCCAGTTTGCCCGTCCGTCCGCCCCGTCCGATGACCCTAACTCGCCCGTTATGACAACCATGTTGAAAATGTATTATGCTTTACTAGATATATTGGAGGAACTTAAGAGTTAACTTGAAGGATTCGGGTTGGTGAAGAATCCATATAAGATAATTTTGTTCATGTAGAGGTCTACTTTTCAAGGATGCAAAAGGACTCCTTTCTCATTGGTAAACAATGTTATGAAAACCTTCTTCTAGTGTGGTTGCTTATTTTCTTGCCAATAGAGCAATATACATATAGAAATGCACAAAGGTAAGAAAAAAATAGATAGAACCATCTAACGTATATGCTCATGTATAAAACCATCTATCATAAATACCTTTCATCCAAATATATTTTCTTAAATTATAAAAGAATCTATACCAAAGTAAAGTAAGATTTTAGGTAAATTTATAAAGATAAATTTGGCACTTGGTGTCAATCGTAGTGCCTCCATCCATAACCATCAATTGCATAATATATCCTATAGGTTTACAATAGCCCGAAAGGGCAAAGGAAAACTATCCCTTTATTACCATATTTTTCAATCCTAAAAAAAATAATAGAGATTCATTATTTGCCATAGATGATCAAAATTATAAATTGGAATTTATCTAAATTAAAATCAAAGAATCTCAATAATATAAGAGAAGTCAATAAATACAAAATTAACCAACCATGAAATAATGGGCAAATTTTTATATTTTTTTATTGGTTGAAGTACTTTGGATATCAATTCTCCTTGGCTACCTCCATTGAAGTGGTTAAATGATTCATAGCCTATGCTCTTCATCCATTTGGAGGCACTTACTTTTTAACCCCCTATTTGCTCAACCATCTACAATGCAAATGATGAACATTTAAAAAAAATGCACTTCATCTAATTAATGCTTATTGAAAAACCTTCAAGAAAAATTATGTAATTTTCAATGGAAAGAAGAACAAATCTTGCAAATTAATTGATGACAAAGATATTTTGGAGAAATTATAATTTCTTACAATTATTTTTTAAGTTGATCTTATTATCTCTAGATTGAGCATATGCTAAAGGTCAATGGTATATCTAATTATGTAGTTCTTCTAGTAATGTTTTGGGGAGTAAAAGCACAAAATACTTTTTGATTTTGCTACTTGTTAGATGGATGCATGGTTTGGTGTCTCTATATTGTCAATAGTGGATTCACTAAAGAAAGCTTTCATAACAACTATAAGTGGTTAAGCCTTCAAAAATAAATTTTAAGAAAAATATGCCCACTTAGAACTTCAAATACACTACACAAAAGAAAGAATTTCTTTTAATGAAATCTATAAGAAAATGACTTTTAATTTTTAAAGACTAGACCTAATTTTCACTCTATAAAAGTTTGTAATTATATGAAATATAATGATGGTGGCACTCTCAAAGAATTCATTTTTAAGTAAACAATGTTTTCATTTAACTCTTACATGAAAGTTGCTATTATGTGAGCATAGGAGTGTGAACCCATGAGTCTAGAATACTACACACCTATATTATAGGTGTATATAAAATAGAAACCATCTATGATTATATATATGTATGTATGTATGTATGTTACAAATACCCATATTATAGGTGTTTACGATAAATATACTTTCTAAAGTGTGTAGTATATATATTATAGGTACCTATATTGTAGACCCAATGCTCACAAGCTCACATTCTTGGAATCACATACTAACATTGTTGTTGAGATAGTTTATATATTTATCTTTAAGAGTCCATAAATCAATGTTTATAGACATTAGTTGTCAAAAAAATACATAGATGTCTTCTTATTCAAGTTTATATGTTTTTTTAATCCCAAAATAGCATAAAAAACTAAAATATTTTGCATGATATTTTCTTTGAAATACATACCCCTCCTTGAAATCAATGTTGTAATATGGTTATTGCATCCACTTTGTTGAGCTAGTAGAGAGTACACTAGAACAAGAGGGAACAATTTTTAAATAGTAATGCACTACAACTATTGTATTATTGAAAAATCAAGTTCAAGAAAGAATTCTCTGAAAATTACACACAAAAAAAATTTATGAAAAATCTTAGGAATTTTCTTTTTTATGTTTAAATTCTTAAAACATACAAAAAAGTATTTTCAAGAACTTGATGGAATTGAAAATTTGAACCACATCATCATATAAAATTTATTCATCTCATTTGAATTTGAACCTAACTAGACAAATAAACTTAATCACTACAAGTCCCCCTCACATTGGTCAAATGAATTATATATGAATGTTATCAAATTAGTGTAAGCCTTTAGGATGCCTACAAGAAAGACTAGTCAATTAATTTAGTAGCATTTTGGAAAAAATTGGGATCCTAATAGTGAGTATTTTGAATAATATGCTATTACGGACACTATAAACACAAGATAACTAAGAATTTCTCAAGACAAGAAAAGATCTTATATTGCAAGAAAGAGTACAAGAATGTAGCTAGAGCAAGGAGTGCAAAAGATGTGTTGTCGAGACTAAGGATCACGTTAGCCTCGACTTCCTTATATACTCTATTTAGGAAGCTTCTTAAGAGGCTTCATATATCTAAGAAGCTCTTTAAGAAGCTTCATCTATTTAGGAAGCTCTTCAAGAGACTTCCTATTGTCTATTACTTCCTTTTTAAACCTAGGAAGCCTCTTAAGAGGCTTTCTATTAACATATAGAAGGTTCTAAGGTATATATTTGTGACATATGCCACTTGTAACAAGAACAATTGCCAACTTGGATGATCAATGATGATCATCTTCATTTTGTATAACTTGTCGTTAGTAAATGAACATTGAAGTTGGAGATAGAGAAAATCACAATTAGCCAACAACTAATGAATATTACACAATATTATGCAATACTTAGTTGCACCAACTAGTACTATGAAAAGTTGTTTATAGAAAAGAGGTATGTTAAGGTTTTAATTTATAATAAATCTACCATACTTGAAAGAAAGCCCTAAAAATTGGCAATTTATGAGGACTTGATGTTGATGAGATTTCACAAAATAAATAAGCTTGAAACTATCTATAATGATGATAAATGCGCACACCAAAGAGCCCTATTTGCATGAATATGGTAGACATAAAATAATAAACTTTCAAATCCCCTAGTATGGAACAAACCTAACTATTATCGAAGTAGACCATAGAAATTCTTTTCTAACTCATTAAATTCGGGTACTTGAAATTCCCCTAAACCACTAATTAAACTTGAAAGTTTGACAAATTAAAAAAATTTGAGCTCAAATATAAAAGGATTTTTTTAATTTCTAAAAATGAAGTAATATAATTTCAATGCAAACATCCATTGCCAATAAAAAAATTCAAGTTCATTAGGTTCATACTTCAAAAGTTACAGCAAATCAGAAGTCTACCACACTATTTGTAATATAATTAAGAACTTATGTTCTAACAAACGCCTTTTAGATGAAATTTACGATCAATAATGGATAAAATAATTACCTGAAATTTTATGAAAATCACATATATGAGAATTCATCTACATTTCATTTACACCAATTTGGAATTTTGAAAGATATTTAAATTGGAATGTTTTTCTTCCAGATTTTGAAGTTTGAACCTAAGTATAGTTGTAGCCTATTGAATTTCTAAATATAGAATGATATGGAATTATGGTCACTCCTACAAGATTGCAATGTTCTTAAGTCCAAAACTACTTCAAAAATATTTGTATCGAAAATAATGCTGAAATCATCATCTATATTTATTTGTGAGCAAATCCAACTATAGTATCCTTTAGTGAATTTGTTAGAGTACACCCACCTAAAATTTCAAAGTAAGAAACTTTATCAATTGCAAGACCAAGATGCTTGAATTTCCATAAGAAGGATTTTTCATTCTTCCCAAATTGTTAAGTTTCATCTATCAAATTTTTTATCCAAAAATATGGACATCTTACAACCATGTCTACAACTTACATGTCTCTATAACATGGTTAGGAAATAAATTGGAAATACATATAAAAACATTAAAAAAAAAAATTTATATACATGCTTGGAAAAAATAGTAAGTGGAAAGAGATATAAAGTATGATAAGAATACTAAATTGTTAAGAATTTAGTTATAGAATTGAAAATTTTCAATTCCAATTGTTGTAATGATGTAATAAAAAAATCTACATCCTATATTTAATCTTTTCCAAAAACAATTGAAATTTGAGTTGAAAACTAGATTTCAAAGTTCAATAGTACACCACCATGCTTCATGTTGTTGCCACAACCAAAATAAAAGTAAAAAATTTCTAATTTTTTTTATTTGTAAAAACTTTGAAATCCAATATCTTTAATTCACTAAGGATTGCAAGGGCTTTGTTGCCAATGTGAAAGGTTGCATTTGCATTCTTATACAAATAATAAACTTTATGAGTAGGGGAGTGCAAGGACTTTGTTTTGTGGCATTTGGACATGTGATTTGAAATTATGGTTTTTTCAAAATAAAAGGTAATGTAATTCAATTTGAAAATTTGAAAATTATCCAGAATCCATAACTTTCACTTAGGTTTAAACACTACAAAACAAAGTCTATACACCCCTTCTTGTAGAGAGCTTTCTAAAGATACCCAAAACATAACTAGTGTCTCAACATTTCTTAGATCTCAACATATCAATCAAAGAAAAAAATAAAAATAAAGAAATATAACAAACGATTTTAAAGTATAAATTTTAGGGTGGAATATTATAACTTCCATCTTGTTGATTGAAATAGAATGATTTGAAGCTTTCCAATTACATATATAAATATAAAAGACCAAATTCAAATTTTTATTTAAAAAAATAAAAATTCATTCTAAGCTACTGGAGTTGCTCAAACTTTAAAATGAATGACTACTTATTATATAATAATTTTTTTAATCATGTAGTCCAATGTTATGAAAATTGTTGCTCTTTAAAGCTACTCCTCAACCACATGTCATGTGAGAATTTAAAAAGAAAAAAGAAAAAAATCTTTTATAAACGGATGATAAAAAATTCTATATTCTTAAAAAAAAAACTTTAGTATTTTAAGGATTAACACTATAATGCTCTAGACTACATTACATTCCTTTGCAAAAAAAAAGATTTAAAAATCATTTTTTATATTTAATATGAATTTTCTTCACTTTTTCATAGCAATTTCAAATCTTCACTAAAAATTTAAAATTTTATAACTAATAGAAAGCATGTGATTTTGTTTTATAAGTAAAGTGAAATAAAATAAAATTCATTTTCTTATAGTGGCCATATTAGGCTTAGAAATAGAAATACATTTGAGATTACTATTTCATCATAATTATGCTTCATTTTCCTAAGTAATACAAAGTGTGCAGCAAGCAATATGATTTGTATCAATTTTTGCTCACTGTCAATTTTTCAAATTTTCAGAATAGTTGGTTCAAGATTTTTCCAAATTTGAAGGGATGAAATCATCAAGAATCAAAATAGGCTAATATCACCATATTTGAATGAATGTACATAAACCTTGATGAATAAATAATATTTCATCCATAATGTGCATATTTTGGATGTAAATATAGCTTCATTGCCTTAAGTTAGTGAAAACCGCAAGTTACACTACCTTAGAAAATTGAGAATAAAATCCTTGCATAGAAAATTTTGTGAAACAAGTAAAAAAGAATACTCATTCTACATGGGATGAAGAACACTTATGAGGGAATAATACCAAGACAAGCAATGCTAAAAACTTTCAACGAAACATTATTCATCCAATATATAAACCATAATTATACAAAACTTCCATCCCAAATGTGGATGGAGTACAACTTTTGAACTCTATAAGACTTTTTCAAAATGACATATCTTGATGGAATTGAAGATTTTTCTTGCGAGGTTGTCTTCTACGTGTATGCTTTAATTGCATAAATTTGGTAAAATCAAGTACAACAATTGTATTTGCCCATTGGAATTAACAAAACTAAGGTAGACGTACCCAATATTACCAACCGCTAACCTAATACCACCCAAATGTGTGGTTGTCATTGATTCTAAAGTGAGAATCTATGGTGGTACTACATATCTTATCTTTACAGTAAGTGAAGTTAAGGTATATAGTTGTGTTCTAAATTCTCATTCTAAAATCAACAAGTGTCCTACATTTGGGTGGTATTAGGTTAGCGGTTGATATTGGGTATGTCTACCTTACACAACTCCAATGCATGCGCACCTATGTAGAGCACATGCACAATTACACCCCCCTTTTCCTACAAATCCATCACTAACCAATAAATGTACAAGACCTGATTTTCAATCAACCACAAATTAATGACCTTCAATCCAACAATTAAATCATTCACCAAATGAATTCATTGATCTACTGATGCTTACAATCACTTTGGCTTGTCAAGTTGACATACAAAAAACAGGGCTTAGGACTTGCTTCAAAGTGAGAGTGAGAATACCCTTACCCAAAATCAAGGGGGGAAGGCCACATGTCATCACGTGGATGGTGTGAGGTGACATGAACCCCTGAGAATCTGACATGGAAATTCAACTTTGCCAAACCTTCACATAAGAACAGTAGAAGCTTCAGTGAAGGTGAAATAATAGACTGACTGAGCTCTTGCATGCCCCTACTGAACTGAACTGGGTAATTTTTGCTTTGTGTAAACTTGTCCAATCCATTTGGTTGTTGTCTTGTTGAGTCATATATATTTTGTCTCATTTTCAGTCTGCTTGATTTTGCCGTGGCTTGATAGACAAGCATTGATACATCTTATGCCTACTTTTCCTGGAATACATTGGCAGGGCTCAGTCTTTGGGCGAATCCTTCCTAACAAAGTGAACTCAGTTGCCATAATTATCATACCGGTGGTACTCACTCACATGCCCTTATTGAAGAAAAAGAAGAATATTCTGCTCCACAATCATGATACTGGTTTGTTTGTGACACAACCAATAAATTCGTGCATCCGATGTCTTTGCACATCTGGCAGCAGGCTGGCTATGGACGTCGCCTGAATTCACAACAAATGTTAAGATCGAGCATCATCAATCCAACACTAGAGAAGCCTTGAATGAATCAGCAATTCACAACAAACAATAAGAACATCAATCCAACATTGGCGAAGCCTTGAATCAACAATTCATAACAAATATTAAGAGCATCATCAATCCAACATTGATGAGGCCTTAATCAGCAATTCATAACAAATATTAAGAGCATCATCAATTCAACATTGGTGATGCCTTGAATCAACAATTCTTGACAAATAAGAGCATCATTATTCCAAGACTAGTGAACCTTGAACCACCAATTCACAACAAATATTAAGAGCATCATGAATCCAACATTGGTGAAGCACCTTGAAGGAACAACACAAGTGAGAAATCAACTTGTATGTAGGCCTTATTTCTCATTTGTGTTGTTCTTTTTGTAGAATTGGATTGATGATATTTTAAAGGAAGTGCACCCAATTTCAATCTTACTATTCATTTGTGAAAAAAGAGATATTGGATATGCTATGATGGTCTAACTTGCCTTCCCAAATTCATTGAAGATGCTTCAATATTTTGTTGTTGTTTGTTGGTATTCAAACATAAATATTATCACTTGTTAAAAAATGATAAATTCAAATCAAAATTTTAATGTTTTAGAATCTTGACCAGAACTATATGTCTACTATAACATTCATGAACTTTGGGAGGTTTATTAGGTATATTAAAGTAGAGTTGTATATTTGTATCCAATTTGATTCAAATGTGAATGACAATTATTGATAATCTTCAAGATAAATAGCTAAAAAGAATTGTAGACAAACACCAATTAATTGTAGATTCTTAAAGTTTTGGCATATCTATACTATAGTCTCCAACAATAAAAATAGAACATCAAGTATAGCAATCTTTCTTCAAAAGAAGCCTATACCTTAATTTATAAGACACACACCAAAAATTCCAACAAAGTATGACTATGTACCAATGTGAAATTGCTTAACTCTTGATTGATACTATGCCACTAGAATAAATTTGCATTGGTCTCAACAAAACCAAGATGATGTTTTTTTTACAATATCCTAATTTCAAGACAAAATTCTGTATTGAAGAACATAAAATTTTGTGCTAAAAGTAAGAAATCGCAAAAAAAAACATCATCTTGGTTTTGTTGCCACCAACACAATTTTCTTCTAGTATACAAGACATTTATTGTCCAATGAATGACAAACGAAATCCTCCTATGGAAGATAAAGTATACATTATATTCATCTGTAAAATTTGGATGAAAAGTCTTGCACAATAGTTTGACCTCCAATGAGTGCCCTTGTTTTCTTTAAACAAATTAAATAATTCATACAATACCTAAAAGGATGATTTCCATGGTGACCAACCCATCCTTAAGGGCTTAACCCCTAAAGTTCCTTGACTATGTTTTCATTCAAAACGCTCCAAAACTGCCATTTTTAGTACAAGTACCAAATTTTTGGAAAAAAAACGTTTTTGAATGAATTTAACCATAGGATCTTGTATTATATTATTTTAAAAAGATGTGATAAAAGTTTCAGGAGAATTCACCATGTGGGTTGCAAGATCTTAGTGTTTGAACTTGCAAAAGTGCCATTTTTTTTTCCCTGCTGAAATTTGGGCAGCTGTAGTTCAGTAGCTCAATTTGCATGAAATAAAAGACAAAATGATTGTAACTTTGGACTTTTTTTTGTTAATGACAAGTTGGCTACATGCTTGAAAATTTTCAGATCATTTGAAATTGTTTCACATATAGAAAAAAAATAGTAAGTAGAATAAAGTAGGGAATGATGCAAAATATTAAATTGTTAATAATTTATTTATAAAATTGAAAAATGCCGATCCCAATGGTTGAAATGTTGTAATAAACAATCTATATTCTATCAATTTATTTTTTCCAAAAATATTGAAAATTGAATTAAATATAGGACTTCAAAGTTTATTTTAGAGTAGAAAGTTCAAAACTACCTACAAACTAAAAAACCTCATAACTTTTGACTCATTGATCAAAACGGAACTATTCAAAGCTTTTTATGCATATATAAATATAATAAACCAGTTTCAAGTTTTAACTTTTGAAAAAAGTGATTTTTTTAGAGCTGCTTGAACTGCCCGAGTTGACATCTAAACAACATACTACTTAATAACTTTTGACTCATATTTCCAAATGTCTTGAAATTTGACACACTAAAAGATATTCCTTGTCCAGACCTTGTGAAAAACTTTGGGCTAAAATAAATCAAATCTCCGCTCACATGTACCTGCCCAAAAAATTTATAATGCCAAAAACACCATGCTACTCCTTTAAGGGTTTACTAAGTAAAGACACTACAAACCAACTAGTGGTCTAATGAATGACTTCCTTATTTTTCTCTTGAAACAAAGAATGCACTTGTGGTCCAATAATCAAAGTATTTTGGTGACTACATTTGACATGGGGCCTGCATGTGTCTCCA
This sequence comes from Pseudoscleropodium purum, assembly GCA_963969395.1. Lineage (NCBI taxonomy): Eukaryota > Viridiplantae > Streptophyta > Bryopsida > Hypnales > Brachytheciaceae > Pseudoscleropodium > Pseudoscleropodium purum. The sequence goes on along the minus strand of OZ017795.1, from coordinate 18,612,198 downwards.
CTTCTAGAGTGATCAAAAAATTTCCAAATTTAAGGTACATTCCCACCTGGCCTTATGATGGCCTTAAATCAGCAATAAATCTTTGTGCATTCCCACTTGAGTGCTAAGGTATTTACCGAACCTACATGGCAGCCGAGGTGGCATCGACCGGAGAACGTTCCTACGTCTATTTAGCACTTCAGTATCGTTGGCCCACCATAAGGATAGCAGCCCATAATAAAAACTTCAAAATCTTTTGGAAATCAAGATTCCAACTGGTGACAGCCACTCTTACCAAAATGCTGAGGTCGACCTCCCATTACAAAACAACAGCGGCTACCCAAAGCCAAAATTAGCCAAACCCAACTAGAAAAGATCAAAAGTATTGATGTTTTCTTGCAATCACCTCAAACAAATTTGGAATCCCCAATTGGTGTGAGTGTTTAATTGAGTGTAGACAATTTGTTTATACAAGTGGGGTGATGGGAAGTAAAATAATCCATATGGGATATGTAATTTAGGATTAGTAAATGCTCAATTACCCATACCTTGTTACTAATAAGTCAAACACAGGAATTGTGTTCAATGTACAACTTTAGACCTTGTGTAGGTATAGTAGAATAAATTTTTTTCAAAAAAATTTTGAACTAAGAAAATTTGGTAAATTGAGATAAATTTCATCCCCAAAAATCCTTTTGAGATTTCATGCCTTCAATTAAAAGTTAGGAACAAAACTCAAAAAGGAGTTGGAAAGAACATTTTCATTGACTTTGTGCAACAAAAAGTGCATTCCAATTCATTATTTCATCCACAAAGTACACTTACTCAGAATCTTTGATTTTAGAGAGAAGAGACTTATCACCAAGATACTTTTTCAAAAATGATTTAATTTATGAACCAATAGGTGCATTCTTCATTTTGACTGTAATATAGAAAGGATAATGAAAATTGTGATTTGAAATAAGGTTTTATTTATTTATTTTGTATTTTAGATGGAAGTGATGAGACTAGGATTCTATTAGAAAAAGAGAGTACAAAAAAGACTAAAGTAAGAGTATTATATAGTTTTAAGTTAGAAGGAAAGGGAGGGATCAAAAGAATAAATTATAGTACTTGGAAGGTCAAATCCAACATTCTTTGTTGAATAATTATGTAACCCAAAAAAGACCTTTTGTCTCCTTAGGAGATAATTGAGAGTTTGGGTAGGGTGATATGATCTCAATTTTTAATTAGGTTATTTGAAAATTAAAAAAAACACTAGCTTTGTGTGGATGTAATATTTATTTTAATTGGTGAATGGGAGCACAAGTCTAGTGACACTAAGCTCAAAATAGAGTTCATCACGCAAAACAAAAAAAATTAAAATAAAATAAAAATTGGTTCTTGAAGAAAATATTTTAGTGCATGTGGGAAGATTTAATTCATTCTACATAGACTAGTGATGATAAAGTGATGAAGAGCTCATGTTTTGGAGGAAATGAAAGCATTTTCTTTGAAAAAATAGTTGCAAGATTCATTATTTAACTCAAATTTCAAATAAATTCAAAAAAAGTTCCACTTGGTTTAGTTTTTTTGCTAGAACAATGTCACTATTTGGATTAATATCTTCTAATTCATTTGAGAATCCTAAACCAATTAGTTTTTATTCTTATCTACTACCTACTTCTACTTAAACAAACTTTTAAAGGTTGAAAATCAAAGTTGTTGTTTTTCAAATATTTTTTTTTATTCTCAACTCAATTTTTGAATATAAGAAAATATTCAAGGATTAATTTGCAATCTTTGTAATCTTGATTTCTTAGTAGCCTTTTCTCCAATAGTAGAAATATAGGCCACATAAACTAGTTTAAAGCCCCATGAAAAGACCCACTTGACCCACTTTAGTAGATTTGGATCTTTAGAGATATGCTTCTGAAATCTACTTGGCCTACTTTTCTACTAGTGATCTATTTGTTTTTGTTTTTGAAAGAAACCCTATTACTAATTATTGGTGTTCTATCATGATAAACTTTAAAAGTGAATACTTCTCTATTAGTGGAATCAAAGTTCTTTAGATACTTCTACTTCAACATGCTTTTTCTCCTAACCACGAAAAATAATTAGTAAATAAAATTATTTAGTCTTTTCATCCAAATTTCAATTAGTTTTGGCTAAATTGCAAATACATGTCAATTGCAAGTAAATATAGCTCAATGATATTTGATAAATTTTTTTGAAAGTGTACTTTTTGCATCAAAAAATATAATTATTTTGTGCTAGGATGTCACTACAAATCTTGATTTTCTAGTATTGAGGGCTCTCAAATACACTAGATCTTAAAGTAAAAAGTACATGAAAAATTCATTTAAGAAAATAAAAAAGAGATTTTGAAAAATTGTAAATTGATTGGGGTTATGCACATTTTGCCCTTTAACCCTCATATTTTTTGGATGACCAATTGTTTAGATTTGACATGTGAAAAGAGGATTGCAAGACTTCAATTTGATGTCATAGTTTTAATACCCTCATGATCAAACATTACAATCTTTCAATTCATAGATCATACTGTTAACTTCTCTTTTCCTATGTAATACTTAACATATTTGGTTTGAATTTGTATGGATACAATTAAAAAAAATTGATACAAATTATCAAAACGTTGGCTTCTAGTTCAATTTAGAGAAAGTCTCAAGAAGCTCAAAAAAAGCCTTGGGCATTTAGGGGTTAATATGCAATAAGCTATAGGAATTTTTTCCAACCCCTCTTTGAATTATGTTTCAAACTTTTTATTAGAGTCTTGGAATCTCAAATAGATTTTTGGAAATGAAAGCTAGTTTGATTTACCAACTTTCTTTAGTTCAAAGTTTCTTGAAAAGAGTTATTTTACTATGCCTACATGAGGTTTGCAATTCTACATTGCACACAATTCCTACGTTACTTTTGACAATGAGTGCTCAAGCTCTCATCTTCTAATTTGTCCCATACCCTTTGAAGATTCACTTTGGATAATGAATTTCATTATAAAAACAATCCCTCCACTCATTGATCGAAGTACATGTGTTGGCATTGAATTGTAGTGAAATCTTTTCCATAACTTGAATTCTCATTACCATTCCTTGGATTTGGAAAGATAAATTTTTAATTTTCAAAGTCATTCAAATTTTGATTATTTTTGGTTATTAGATTACAATCGGTAATGGGATGTGCGGGGGTAGCTTACACAGCATCAGGTCCCCTGCGACAGCTGAATAAAGTTACCAAATATGTGGGAACTCCACCTCATTAAGAAGCAATCTCTACAGTTCCGAATCTGAACTGCTTGGGAAAAAAAAAATGATTTCTTAGGCGCATGCTGTTTGCAAACGCCAGGTGGGAAACGGCCTTTAGTATATCAATATTGCACTTGAAAGGCATAAGGTAAACCAGCGTATTACCAATGTATGTGGTCTCAAAGGCTGTTTCCAAAGGGCAGTGCTCATTAAAATGAGTATAATATCACCAGGCCTAACGATCTTTTTCTCCCCAGCTGCACGCAGTTGGGGTACCCTCTGGAAGCGACAGCTCTAGCGAGTGTGACAGTCCTTACAGTAATCAATGTCACCTTAACTTACAGTGAGAGCTCATGATCCATTGTGACCAAATCTTTCTTGTAAGCAAATTTCTTGTTATCTACAGTATCAAGTAATGACGCAACACCCTACAGAAGACATTGGAAAACAGAAAGGAGAGAACCCCATAGACCCGAAAGTAATCCCCGCAGATTCTTCCCGAAAGTAATCCCCGCAGATTCTTCCCGAAAGTAATCCCCGCAGATTCTTCCCGAAAGTAATCCCCGCAGATTCTTCCCGAAACTGAAACTCTAAGCAGAGGATCTTAGTTCGGGTAGATTCTGGATGCACCTGCAATCAACAGTAAGAAAATTCGTAGTTAATTTGGTCAGTATTCTGTACCAAACTACCAATACATGCTACAAGGAATTGGAATCAATTTTCAATGCCACCGAAGACCCTACAAGGAAGGCGAAAAACTGATTTGTACCATGACAGGAACCTTGCTCAGATATACACTGATTTGGAAACTTTTTATGCAAACATACATTACAAGCAATTCAACTGAACTGTGATTGAAGGATCACCCTAAAAATTCCAGTGGATAAAACAGGTGCAATCTGATTGCTACAATTGAGCGAGCAGCAATAATTGCAAGCTCTAAAAACGTTGGCAGTATGGAAATGCGGTCATAACCGTATAAACAACAGAGTCCTGCTGACCTCTCACCTAAGAGATTCATTATAACAGAGCTAAGTAAACAGAAGAATGAACGATTCAACTGATACAACGGAAAAGACAAATCACCTTGTTCCTAAACGAGATCAAAACTGCTACGAACGCTCCAGGTGTCGCAATTCATAGGATAACAATCAGCTGAACTAGCTGACCTAGCTGTCGGAAAAGGGTTGAAACCTTAAAGCTAAATCAAAACGGAAGCCCCCAGTAGATGACAGTACCCCAGCAGCTAGGATCAAGATGGAGAGGCTCAAAAGTTCATGGCATGATCCTAACCTCTGTGCACAAGTTGGGCCAAACAAATGCTAGCCTACTAGCACCTGCTGCAAAATGCACTTCACCAGACCATACAAGCACAGCCTGGGAAACCCTTCGTTCCATTTACACATTTCACATTTAGCTTCCGCCGAAAAGATAACCCAAAGATGATCCTCCACCTGGGGCGGCGTGGACCTTGGTTGAAGGTCGGTCCTACAGTCAAAAGCACACCCTCTGATTAGAAAAAAGACCAAACCAAACAACACTCATGCGCTGTGCATGGAAACATGTAAGCACGTTAACCGTCACCATGACAACAAACAGTCTATTAAGACCTTGCACATTAATATTCAGACAAACTTGGAATAGCAACCATTCCATAGGTACCGCAAATACATTCATCCGCTTCCAGCAAAATTCAAGACAGACATCTCACCAACAAATGCTTCAATAGCACAATTAACTAACAGAGTGAAGGATACTGCAGTGAGAACTCATGGAAAAATCGACACTTCCTAAACAACATTTCGTAATGAGCATCTTGGATTTACAAAAAATTCATGAGTATGACTAAAAAACAACTATAATAACATCAAGATTACGAAAACAGTATCGATATTTAGGAACACCAACAACTGCAAACTTAACTTGACTTCACAGAAGCAAAAGTTATAGGGAATGATAAAGAAGATACTCTACAAACTTGATCGACTCAATATAAACGCCAATGCGATAACCCAAACACATCACATGTGGGAACCAAGACCTCATAAACAACTTTTCGTAATCAGCATCTTGGATTCAGAAACACTTCAGAAACACTATTAAGAAACACATACAAGGACATCAAGATTACGACACACAAACAGAAGCTACATTTAGGATCACCAACGATTGCAAACCTAACTAAACTTCACAGAAACAAAAGTCGTAGGGGACGATGAAGAAGAAACTCGACCGATTCTACACGTCCACCAATGCGATAACCCAAGCACAATACATAAGGGAACCAAGACTTCATTAATACTTCATAAACATGCATAAGTAACATAAAAAAGAACATCGAGATTACGAAACACAAACGATAACGGCATTAGGATCACCAACAATTGCAAACCTAACTTCACTTCACAGAAACACAATAGTCGTAGGAGATAAAGAAGACGATTCTAAATATACGCCAATGCGATACCCGAAACACATCACATAGGATAACCAAGCCTTCAACACCAAACCACAAAAGCCATGGGATCTGAACCACGTACAGTGATGAAGTTTCCGTTGTTCTGTCCATCAGCACGGTGATAGTTATTGGAGTTCCTTCCCAACTTGGCAGCTCCCATGTCCAACGAAGTACCCGCGTCCTCTACCTTATGCGCAGGAGCTCCAACAGCAGCAGCCGGCTTCTCCTCGGGTGCGTTGCATCTCGCAAACCCTGCCGCTCGCTGCTCCACAGGCGCAGGGGTCGGCGCAGCAGCCGGCGCCCTGGCGACAACTTTCGGTGGTCCTGCATCGGAGCCGAACAAGTAGCCCAGAGAGCTTTGTCCACCTCCGCTGCTTCCACCGCGCACCATTGCTTCAGCTTCTTCTTCTTCACAACCAAAAACACAAATGCCTTAAGCCACCACCAAGATCGAACAAAATTCCAAATCAGAAAGCTCAGAAAGCAGCACAGAACTCTCTCATAAACACAAACACACATCCACAACTACTGTAACACGAGATCTTGCATCCCTGCATCCTCTAATGTACCATAACAGGCATCCCAAGACATGCATCCCAAACAGAGGCAATACTGAACAGAAATGTACCAGGAAAAAAGGCGCAAGAAGCAGGGGACGAGGGCCAGACGAGTGTATAAGATGAGTGTAGGTGCACCTGTGAGGAGCGTCTGGCAGGAGGAAGCAAGAGAAGGAGAGAAAAGACTGGGGAATGAAGGAGAAAGGCTGGGGCAGGGGAGTGATGAGCTTGGAGCTGGCTGGGGCTGTGCAGTGGGTGCAGTGGAGGGAGACAGAGTGCATCAATACTAGTGCGGGGTGGATATTTTAGTGTGGCTGGCGACACGGGGGGAAACTCACTAAAGTAAGTCACTACTACTTGGTACCTCAATGAGTTCGGCCTCCTCACTAAATTCAAATTTTAGTGTCGTAGGCATCTGAAAAGTCACTACAAGTATTCTTGAACCACAGTGCGAACTTGTTCCCAACCCTGTTCCCAACCATTTAAGAAATTGGCCTCTTCTATTATTAAGAGTCATAACCGGTTGTTGACTTTTCAACACTAACGTGGCACCCCTCCATTGGTTATCTATCATCATTGCTATTACAAGTTGCAATTCATAACCTTCTTTCTTTTCAACTTGACCCTACTTTTGGATCACAAAGATCAAAAATTCTGATTGAAAAATATACAACTGGTTGTTGACTTTTCAATGCTAATGTGGTACCATCCCATTAGAAGAGTCATAATTGGTTGTTGACTTTTTAACTCTAATGTAGTACCATTCCATTAGGAACCTCTTATCATTGCCATTACAAAGTGCAACTCATATTTTTATTTCCTTTCAACTTCCTTCTTACAACCTTGAATCATGAAGATTAAAGGTTGTAATTGAAAAATATACAACCACTAATGTACAATAAGCAATTCGTTGCTAGGGCATCTCATTGGTTATCTAATACATAATTGATGAATTGGTATTGATTAGTCCATTAGAGAAAAAAAAGTTGCATAAGAAAATATGTTCAATTTTTAAAAAATAAAAAATCTATAATCATTTGAAGGGAAAAGAAAAGTCAAGATATACTAAGAAAGTTTTTCAAATAATAGAAATTCAAAGGTTGAGAATCCATCAATATTTCAAAAGGTGAGTGGACTTTAGTGGAATTGAATTAAGAACAAGTTGGTTTTGGGTTAAAAAATAGAGTTTGAAAATGGTGTATTCTACTTTCTTGGTTTGGAATGAAGTAGAACATTCATAAAGCATCTTTCTTAATAAAGGCTTTTTTTAGAAGAATTGGATATTTTGAAACACTTTTTTTCAATGAATTAAAAATTTTAAATTATATTTTAAATTTTAAAATTTAAATTTAATATTTTATTTTATTTTTTTAATAAATATAATTGAATGATTCAATTCTAAAAAAAAGATTGTAATTCTTGAATAAAGTATCAAAAGGATTTTGGAACAATGCAAGGGTTAGGTATTGGTTCTTCAAAGATAATAGCACCAAGTACATCATAGCAAGGATACACATGATCAAATGAATTGTAAACATTTCTTGTAAAATATAACCATTGCCAAATCAAAATGAGATATGTTGCTTCTAATCTACTTCAATTTATATCTTTGGGATTCTTATTGGATTAATTGTGAAAAAAACTTAGTTAGAATTAGGACAAGTTCTACAATTTTTTCCCCTCGAAATGCCAATTGTTGGCACTATCAGAAATTCTATTATGTATTTGGTGCATTTAGGGATAGTTTTAGAGCAAAGTAATTTTAGCACAATTTAGCTTAACTTAGAGAAGTGCACCATGAGGAAGAAATTGATGAAGTCAAAATTCCAATAAAAAAAAAGGTGAAATGTGAGGGAATTATTTGATTATTTCCAATGACAAAGTAATTCCTCAACAAGTGAGATGATTGGAAAAAAAACAAGGTTGCTTGAACAATGAAGTAATAATTCATGGTTGTGAAGGAAACCCTTAGGATTGTATTATAATTATACCTTAAAAACCTTGACAAAAAAGTGACAAAGATGTGTTATATAGGTTTATATAGAGCTATTAAAATTATAGAAGGTGATGGAAGAATCAAATAGTTAGGAGAAGATGGAAGACATATAGGAACTAAAAGGTTATAATTGTCTTAAAGAATGACATCTTTATGTGAGACAATGATTAATATCAAGGATGAATAAAACTATATTGAACAATGTTACAGTGTCCAAGTAATTTCGTAGATTTGTTAATTTCTAAAGTCCCAAAGTCCCTTCAAGGAGACTCTTAAGATTTTGGATATACTTGTGTCAACTCAATTTTTGACATGATTTTCTAAATTTTTTTTGAAGATACAAAATCACATTAACTTTCTAAGAATATGATTTTTATTTCAATTGATGCTCAAGAGTAAAAGTTAGGCTACTCTAAGTCCACAAAGCAATTCACCAAGCAACACAAAAAAATAAAAATGAATTGAATTTTTTTAATTTTTAATTTTTTTCTTTCAAAGACTACATTTTTGTCTAAATATGAAGCTTTGATTCACTCTATTTGAATTAGTGATGTGAAAGTTATAGAACTTTTATTTCACAAGCAATCATTGTAGCATCTAAGAAAATAGCTTGTAGCATTTTTTATTTTCTAAACTCAATGTTTACAATTTTTTTTTTAAATGTTCCACATAGTTGAGTTGGCTTGCTAGAACAATCTCATTGTAGAAATAAGTGTATTTGAATTCCATCTTAGAACTATTCACAATTTAGATTTTCCTTCAATCTTTAGTATTTCCTTCTACTAAACAATTTTTTCAAGAATGAAAACCAAATCTGTGTATCTGTGTGTTTTGTAATTTTTTTTCCTAACTTTCAACTCAATTCTTGAACATAAAAATTAAAAATCAATAGTGCAAAAATATTAAGTTAAAAAGATTCAAAGTCAAAAAATCTAGTCAAGCAAGGTACAAAATAACTTGTTTTCTTCACTTTAACTACAAATATCTAGCAATCTATATGGTCAAAGTTTTTGAAATTTTTTCCAAACAATTAAAAAAAAGTCTTAAGTAAGATCATGTGGATAGCTATGGAAAAAAATTCTCTTTGCAATAGAAATACCAATTTTTTAGTGGTTTTTGATGAATAATAGCCTAAGGACTTTTGGGTAGAATATATTTTTTTATTGTCACATAAATGGAAACTCCAATGAACCAAAAAATGAAATTTGGAGATATTCATCCAAAAGCTATAAACATTTAGAGTTGCATTTGTAGATGACTTGATTTTAACTTCTTGTTGAAAAGATGTTTAAGTAATTGATATCTTCAATCTTAATCAATATGAGCCCATCGCCTAAGATCCTTGTAGCCTAAGGTCACCCTTTTCCAAAAATAATTGAAATTTTTGAAGTTGAATAGTTTTGAATATTAATTAGCCACTTTGATAAATTCCAAAAAAATTAAACATAAAAATGTCAAAATGTTGGAAAGATACCTAGAAAAGCTTGATCCTAAAACATGTCTACTAGATAATCCAAAACTCAAGTTCTTTCTTCTAACTCAACAACCCAATAGAAACAATATAAGAAAGTAACAAGTTCATTGAAAGCCATGACTACCACTTTCCTTTACAATGATGAAAACCATTCAACTTCCAAGATTATTTGAAGGGTTGCCAAAATTGAAGGAAAAATATTTTATAATTTCTAAATAATTTATTAGTAAAAAATGAATCGCTCAAACATCTCTTCCAATTTTAAATACTCATTTGTCAAAAATGCACCAAAAGTAAACTTAGACTATAGTAGTTTGACCTTTGCCAAATATATGCACCTTGGAATAGTTGAAAGTGCATCCCAATGATGAGGTTGTAAATGAAAATTTGAAAAAAAGTCCTAAATTCAAGCTTTATAGAAAGCATAGGAAGGTTTTAATTTTAAAATAATAACAAATGAGATTATTATATTCTTGCTAGGATTTTAAATATTGCTTTAGAGACATGTTTTTAGTATTGAAAGTTTGCTAAGATCATTTCATTGTCTATTTTAAGCAATAGTGAAAATTTCTTTGAAAACCTTTTAATGTTAACAACTATATGAGGAATTGCCTTAGTAGTTTCAAACAAGGTTCTAGAAGATTCTTTTGGTAATTTCCAAGGCACATGATTCTAATCTAAGTAGTGGAGTGCTAGCTTCAACTTTGTATTTGACCTCGTGGCTTATTTGAGATCTCTAAATCTACCTTGAATTAATATCTTCAAATGTAGATTATTGTGTGTATATAAGTAAACAAAAAACACAATAATTCTTATTTTTCAGTGGTATAGATTCAAAATATAATAGTTATAGATGCAAGATTACACATCTTATCATATGAAACAAAAGGATTTCATTCTTGACAACAAAATATCATCCAAAACTTGTGTATAGCTAATTAAACAACTAGTTACACAATTGGATGTTTTTCATCAACTTATGAATGAATATGCAATTCTAGGTCTTCATCTCTAGCATTGTGATAACTACTTTATTCCTATTATGAACAATGAGAACAATTTCAAAGTATAACAATATCTTTCAATACAAAATGTATCACAAATTGATGAAATTTTGTCAAAACATGTCAAGTGTCATCATATAATTGCAAATATAATGAATTAGACCATATTACAAGGTAACATATAAAATTGAAGTATGACAACATGAAAAATAATCAATCCATTAATTATAGTAATAGCTATAGCACATATAAATTTAACGTTTTATTTAGAAACTTTCTTATGTCATCCTAGATTGATTAGACCAAAATGAATACCCGTATGGAAATTAATTTTTAAATGATGTAATGAACCAAATTCACTTATTGTACACTTTATATTGTGCATAAGAATATTATCAAATTCAAATCTAATTGCAAGTAATATAATTGTGGATTTTTTTTGTTTTTTAATGCCTTTTTCACCAAGACTAGATGAATTTTGTTGGTTCTTTTGTTGGACACCATTAGTTAAGTGGAAATCAAATAAAGTTTGAAAAATCAGTTAAGAATAAATTTTATTTTATTCAAAAGAATTGTTTATTTGAGTGATTTATACTCTCAAATTAGTTTACATTTATTTATGAAATCAAAATTTCACAGTAATTGAAACAATAAAGTTTATCTTTTTCATGAAGCACATTAAATTTGAAAAAAAAATACTTAAATAAATATTCAATTTACCACAAAAGTAAGAGATTAGATGTAAAATGTTTGTAGGTGTATAATATATTTATATACCCTTTAGAGTCTTTAGGTTGTTCCACTCTAGTTTCTCAACATTTTACATTAATTTAGGTAGTGATTATGAATAATGGATGAAACAATTTTAAGTACTCATTTTGTCTAAAAATTGAACATATTGAAATGTCAATTCTCTTTTAATATATTCATAATTTATATAAAAAAGGTAACTAAATAAATAATATGACAATCTAAGGAGCCTCATATATTATAATGATATTTGATTTTTGCAATATCATCAAGGGCTTTGCGTTGCATGAGTCTCAGGAATGAATGCATTGAATTGAGGAACAATTGGTATTTGCACAAATAAATCCTTTCAATATTTCCCTTTCTATATCCACTTTGTACATATTGAATTCTAACATTTTAACTTGAATTTATATGTTAACCCTTAAATTTTTCGGCCATTTTGAAGGTGTTTTGGATTTCAATTTTGTAAGTTACAAAAAGTTGAAGCTCAAAGTACAATGCGTCATTTTTAGGCAAAATGAACTGTAAGATATTGTAGAAAGCCAAGTCTATATCATCTCTACAAATTTTGATTTCAATTCAAGTTATAGATTGGAATATTATACTATAAAAGTGAAGGGTACCACAAGAAATTCAATGTTTTTGAGTAGTCAAAATTGTGCTTTGACTTGCTCTCTTGGACACATAACAATTTAAAAAGTTAGCATTCTATTCTCATTTTCAAGGTAACCAAGTTCCACATGTATAGAAATAGGTCTTGTATTTTTAGGACCAAAAATGAGTGAGAAAATGGTCTTGCAATAGCGACCACTTCATTGTTAAATTTTAAAAATTATGAGAGAAATAAAAGGTTTGTCACAAATATGGAGCCAAAATTCAAGATAAGCATGGTAGAAATATAATAAGAAAAGAACATATTAGGGGGAATTTTTTTGAAAAATGGTTCAAATCCAAAGCAAAATGTGTATTAATGGTTGTTCATACCCACAAACCAAACAAAGTTTTAAAAAGGGAGAGGCTCAAGGTCTAATTTACTATTGGCCAGCTTATTGGAAAGAAATATGAATAGTTTATGCTAGGAACTTATTAGAATTCCAAGGGCCATCATTGTCCATCCACCTCTCTCCCATTCCAAAGGTTGGGCCCGGCCTTACTTATACCAGGTGGTAAAATTTTGACCATGTCCATCCATAAGCACATGCCTCCACTTCATTGGCCAAGGTTTCCTTAAGCAATCACTCTAAAGCAATGACTTTTTCCTCCAACACCCATATCACCTATGCTTTGTAAATTTTTGTAAATTCAATAGTAATTCTCTTCTAAATTTGAAAACACCACTAGAAAGCTAAGTAACTTGATTCTCTTAAGAATGAGCCCAAGTTCAAGTGACTCTTTACACTTGTCAATTTAGAAAATGGATGTTCTAAAAATGGATCAACCCATTTTGGATCGCTAATAAACTTAAGGGTTAAATACAACAACTTATAATAATAATTGGTTCTATATTCTTGTAAAATCATAAAGTTAGAGCTTTAATATTGGATTACATAAGTGGATTGGATTGAACTATATTAGATGCAAATATTTATATGTATGAATGATTTTAATTTTATATGTTTTATACCCATATTGTAAATATTGAAATCTGAATTTTTGAATATATTTTTTTGTTACAAAATCCCTCGGAAAGTTGTAAAACTTGAAGAACCTAATGGATGGATGACATTCAATTGTATGTTCTTTCAACATGATTAAAGGAATGAGATTTTGAGGGGCCCAAATTGTATGAGTAGATTGAGTTGACCAAGAATTATGGACTATAGCTCATTTTGAAAGTGGGAAGGTAATTTAGAATCTCTATAGATGATCCCTAATTGCGGATGATTCCCTTATGTAGATTATTGTAGAAATTAGATGAATTTGCAAGGAAGAATTTTTTCTTTCAACAAAAATTAAAGTACTCTTCAACCCATGCATAAATGACATTGTATCATCCACAAAAATGTGCTTTGGGTGGATAGGGTCAAACAATATTTCTTGCAGAAATAATATATTAAACGTGGAAGAAGTGATTTGGCATATGCTTAAAAAATAGGAATACTTTATGAAATTTGTTTTCTTCTATACAAAAAAACTTGATTTGAAAAAAAAATAAAAATCTAAGAATACATTTTTAGAAATTTCTTAAACCATCAAGTATAGAAAAGCCTTCAATTAAGCATTTGAACATAGTCCATATTATTGAATTGTTTTGATTTTCAATATTGGATCTTCTTGGAATATTAACATTTTAAAGAAAATATCAAATTCATTTAGCATATACTTCTTGGTTTACTTACTTTATGAAATAATCCTTTTTATGGATTTTGCACATACAAAATGTACTATACACAAGGATTGTCTTGAATGCAACACAAAGTTCATAAAATTTGGATGAGTGGTTACAAAATTATGTTCAATTTAGTCTTTTTGGCACTTGGTAGTGAAAAATTTGGGTTGATAATTGGGGGTTTGAACTTAAACAACACTACGAGCTTGCTCCAATGGGCTTGATAGTGAGAAATTTGGATTGATAACAAGGAGTTTGAAGATGCAAGTTTGTAGATAATTCAACACCCCTCATCTACTCCATGTAGCCAATAAAATTTTGGCAAGAAGACATGGAGATTTGAGTCCAAGTTTAGAAGGGTTGTAATGCATTTTGCAAGTAGATTGTTTTAAAGCACCAAATAAAATGGTCGTTGACCACAAAAGATTTACAACATATCCTCATCAATGACACCTTATAGGTGTTTTACAAAGCATCAATAAAACTTTTGGGTGCCTTGGCACTATGCAAACTAGCTAATAAGGTCGGCACTGAATGTTCCTTGGACGACTTGCATTGGTCTACCCATTTGCCTATTGGATGCTCTCTTTTCTTGTGACATTCTATTGGACTCCATTGCGTCCATCTCTTCAACTTTGGGTTCACCTTCACAGAGAGGTTCTTCGTGGCTTGTAGTAGAAATGGAACCAACTTCCAAGTTCCAAGGTGCTTTATTGATTTGCCTAGATGCTCTCCATTCTTGCCAAGCTTGATTGTACTCCGTTCCATCCATCTCTCCAACTTCGGATTCCCTTGCATGAAAAGATCCTTGGTGGCTTATAGTAGAAGTAGAACTAACTTCCAAGCTATAAGCCACTCCCCATAGAGTTGATGCTAATCATGAAGTTCTCATTGAAAATGTTATGTTCAAATATGCATTATAAAAATGCATAGCCCAAGCCTCCAAGAAAGCATTGTAATGCTCATGTTGCAACAATCTAGGATTTTGAGCTTCATAATAAGGCAACCAAGACCTCGTAAAGTCATTGCCATTGGGAAAATATTCACCTTGGCACATCAATACATCAAATACAAAATTGGGAAGGTCATATATTGAAATGACTTCCACATGAACTTGTAATGGATCAAAAGTACATACAAATTCATAGGAAGCTTCAGCTATCCAACCAATAGGTGATGGTGGATGTGATGCACGAATCTCTCGAAAATTTGCTTGTGCTCTTGATCCCAAAGGTTCCATGTATAGTCTTACATTGTTGATTCCATTTGGATTTGAATTGCAAACAAGTGTTGCAACGAGGTCACGCTCAAAGTCACCATTTGGATCTCAGAGGCTTTTGTAGATGGTGTCATGGAATTAGATGCAATGGATACATTGGTTGCACCATCCAATTGCAATGCTCGTCTACGTTCCCAAGGAGGACTTACTCGGGAAGGTATCAAATTGTCACTTGATCCCCTTTGGCATCCATAAATGGAAGTGATGCCGCTACTTCCCACCTTAACCTTGCACATTGGGCGTGGCTTCTTCTTGTTTTGTAGCCATTGGTAAAGGCAAGACCAACAAAACAAGTGGCTACATTTACTGAGGGCGGAATTGGTGGGTTGGTCCATGCAAATGTTGCATTGGAACACATCTTGCTCCTCTATTGCTTGGGCACCGCCACCAACCTTTTCATCACTTGAGCTTCCACAAATCATCGGGTTGCTATCCTCCATGGGGCCAACCTCACAAAGGATCTAAAATGAATGACTCCAGTAAGACTACAAGCCCATGTTTAGCTAGTATCAACTTGTCACTGGTGTGAATAATGGTCCCAAATCCTTGTAGGTGTAACCTTGTATGACTAACTAAATACCTCACTCTTATCACACCTCAAGTCTCACTTGAACCACCCTAACTCCACAACAAGTACTAGCTTGCACTTCTCCTTCTTCCAATTGACCACACCCTCACATTCATCTAATACACTCATGGTAGGACTTCCTATCTCATTGTGGGAGCAAGTAATTGTGTTTGAAGATGTTGCAAATGGTCCTATTTATTGCTTGAGAAAAAATATGGTGCTTTGTTTGAAGGATGCAAGTTATATTCATTAGGACCAATGCCTCGAGTACTGGATACAAACATCAAAGCCTCGTTGTTGTGGAGGTTAAGAAATCAAAACAACATTGGGGCTATTGTGCCTCGTCCATGTATACATTTCTAAATCTCTCAAAAGACACCTCAAGCCCATTCTTCTACCTAGTGCCAACTTGCAAGTGGTGGCAATAGTTGGAACATTTGTAGGTGTCGCCTTGAATGACTAATACTTCTCTCTTATCATATCTCAAGTCTCACTTGAACCATACCAAGTCTACAATAAGGACTTGCACCTCCTCTTCTTCCACTTGGTTACAAACTCATACTCATCTCATACACTTATGGTAGGACTTCCTATCTCATTATGGAAGCAAGTAATTGTGTCCCAAGATGTTGCAAATGGTCTTATTTATTATTCATTTGAAGGATGGTGCTTTGTTTGAAGGATGTTCTTTCATTTGAAGGATAGTCCTTCGTTTGAAGAATGTCCCCTCATTTGAAGGATGGTCCCTAATTTCAAAGATGTCCTCTCGTTTGAAAGATGATCCTTTGTTTGAAGGATGTATAGTTGTGAGTCAAATACACTAGGATTGATGCCTTTAAAACCAAACACAAATATCAAAGCCTCGTTGTTGTGGAGGTCAAGAAATTAATACAAATGGCCTACTTATATTGTAAGCTTAATTGTGTCTCATTTGTGGGCCCATTTCTCAATATCTCCACTTTGAGATTGGAAGCTAGACAATTGAAAAGAATTCCAAAATTCAAAGAAATGTAGGTCATAGACATATGCTTCTTTGAACCAAGAATGAATCATGTTGGAGTTCTTTGAATAAATCAAATATGTAAACTAAGTATTATAGGATTTGTAAATCTCTTGAATTGGCATACTTCTTGCTTTGATGTGTTTTTATTCAAACTTGAAACACTCACTTGAAGCCTTGTAGTCCTATTTAAACTTTCTTATTCACCACCACCATCAAAGTAAATAAGCTTGGAAGTATGGAGTACATATGGAATATTAGGGTTGGAGACTATATAATCTTCTACCTTTTTGGTTTATGAAGGTTTGGTTCTAACCTCAAAGACTCATTCAAGCATTGATCCTATACCTTATTGACACTATTACTCTACCTTCTTAAACCACAACTATTGCTTTCAAATCACTAGGCTTGTAAATTTGTAAAGCATGTATCATTATGTTTGCACTCTTTTCAATCTTCTACCTATTGTATTGTGAATTCTTTTTTTGAACCTCAAATGCTCATTTTACAAGTATTTGTCATAGTTTTTTGAGACGCCTTCATTACATAGTTTTGAGCTTGTATAGTTTGAGAATATGAATTGTTCATTCATCAAACATCGTAATCTTTTTTACTTGAAGGTCACAATTATCTTTCAATGAATGAAGAATTGGATTTTGGGATGCTACTTGCATTGGAACTTGACTTATGGGCTTATGGCTTGAACCAATGATGCCTCAAGCGGAGGTAATTTTACAATCACTACTCAATGCAATCTCCCCATTGTAAAATATGTTTTTGTTGACCTTGTCATTGCAACCTCTTGGAATTTAAATTCCATGAACATATTTTTTTAATGTGCAATTTGTTGATAAATGAAGTAGTGAACTAAGACTTATAAAATTTAAAAATAATTTGTGATACCTATTTAGTCACTAAGTGTTCGAAGTTACTTGATAGGATTATAGTCCAATGCATGGGATTAAAGTAGTGTAGGCTTGTCACTTCCCATGACCAATTACAATTCTTAAAGTAGGTATTGCATGTGCATAGAAAACAATCTCAATTATGAGAGAAGGAGTTTGTTGAGAGTAGAATATCCATTGGAACTTAATCAATCTATTTTTCTTAAATTTTTCTCATCTTCTCTGACATCTAATGAAGCACATAATATAATTCAACTTACAATCTCTTAGTGTTGATCATTGAGTATTAGTGTAGATCATCGAGTATTAGTGTAGAAGGCAAAATTTGTTACATTTAGTATAAAAATGAAATACTAAATGGCCATCGTTGCAGGCCTTTTTTTCTTAAGGGGAGGCACTGGAGTGCGAGATTGCAAGAGAAATAATTTTGGCTAAAAGAATGGTACTAAACCATTATGTGTTGAGCCAAAAAAACTTCAATGAAAAAAAATAACTAGATGAAATTGCTAGATTGTAGATGAAAACATAATCATAGATATGTGGTATGTGCTAATGTGATATTTTCCATCCACTATGTGAATGATTGTTGAAATTTAGAACACCATTGTAACATTTTATATCACCACTTGTGGCACTTCATAAAAAAAATGAAAAAAATACAAAAAAATGAACCTCTATTGGTTTAGATGTA
This sequence comes from Pseudoscleropodium purum, assembly GCA_963969395.1. Taxonomy (NCBI): domain Eukaryota; kingdom Viridiplantae; phylum Streptophyta; class Bryopsida; order Hypnales; family Brachytheciaceae; genus Pseudoscleropodium; species Pseudoscleropodium purum. Next base: position 18,593,957 of record OZ017795.1, on the reverse strand, counting down.
GCTAGCCTCACTGAGTTGATTATTGTAATTTTGAAATAAAGAATAACTATACTCGTATTTGATTGGGGTAAATAGGTTGTGATTTACCAATTGATATCACGCAATGATCCAAATGAGTGTTCTTAATATGCACAAACAGCAAAAAAAAACTATTTTCTATTTTTTTTCTCAACTAAATTTCAAAGCAACTTGAAAAATTATGGGATGTATATATTTTGCTAGAAAAAATTTGAAAGATTAACTATGAAAGTGCAAAATCATGAATTTTTTTTGAATGTTTCAAAATAAATATTTTACTATAAGTGAAGCTTCTCACTTTGAAAATTTGACACTCTATACTTCAATGAATTAGTTGTAAGATTTTATCATTAGATTAAAAAAGATAATGAAAATGAAGCATTTTTATAGTTGCCCAGATTGAGACTATAAACACTTTTCACATCACAATTACAACTACTTATGCACAAACTAGTGTGCTAAAAGCTAATAACTTGATACAGTCATCTGTTGTCTTAAATTATTTGACTTTATTATAGAGTTAATTACAAAATGTTTTTTTTCCTTTAAATAGTTAAAAACAAAGAACTAGGGATTCAATTCTTTTTTGGACTGAAATAAAACTTTTTTGAGTTTTGCCATACTTTTGCTTTCACCAATTAGAACTCACAAGCATATGACATGTATTGGAAAAAATTGCAAGCCTTTGGAATATTGTTTCATTATTGTTCTTGTTATTGGGAACAAAATTGACATAGTCAAATTATTTAATAATAATAATAAATTTAGATATTAATAAAATATCCAAAAGAATTTTTAAAATCAAATATTAATCAAATATTAATATTTGATGTGGTAGGGTCTTAGCCACGTCAGCAGACAGGTTTCCAACTATTTACAATATCCTACAATCAAGAATTTGTAGTCTTTCAAAGGCCTCAAATATCATCTAATGTGGGAGAAGATATTGTAACTTGAGACAAGAATCATGAGTTTAGAGCTCAACTTAAGATTGACAATTAACCACAAAACATTTCTTGATTGGACTTCATTTCAAAATTAGTATGCAAATAATGCAACTAACTTAGATGCTAGTATGGACTTCCTACTCTTTAGTTTTGGATTAATGATGTTGTGATATTTGCACATTCACCAAAAGAAATAAAAATAGGCAAGTATAAATAAAGTATGAATTTTCAAAGTCTTGGGATATATCCTAGTGTCTTTTTTTTCAAAAACTAAATTAAAAATTTAATTTGAGACCTTCATGTTCAAAAGTTGTACATTTTAACTAAAAACATGAAAGATTCAATTTTGAAACCAAGTTGCTATTACCCAAATATATGTACTTTTCTTAACTTGCAAATGCCCATATGATTTTCTAAAATTCTCCATATTCTTGCCTATCTTTGTAAAAATGTATTATTTACCTAAAAAATTCATCAAATTGGTCAAGAAAAAAAGCTACCATGTGGTAGTGGGGTTCAATAATCACAAATTTGGCTAAATTTCAAAAAATATTTATTTGAAATATCCTACAACTAGATGGCTCTTGAAATTAAGGGGCTAAAATCACGTGTTTTTCTACCACATTTTGTATTTGAATCAAAGTTAAATCTTGAGACAAGGTACAAAAGACTTGGTAGGTGCAAAAGAAGTCTATTTCCATCCACGAGGCCATTGATTAGTTACATTTCAATATGGAACATGGATTTGGAGTTTGAGTGGCTTCATTTAAACTATCCATGTAGCTTAGTCATTCTCTTGGATTCCATACTTTAGAATTGACAACCCTCTCTCTTTTGCTACCTTCAATAGTTGCATTACCTTTACTAGCTACCTTTGCTACCCTAGATCTTGTTGTAGGGTGGAGTCCTAAAATAGTTCATACTCTAAAAGCATTCTTTGACAATAGTCTTATGTCTAATTTGAATTTCAAAATTCATAACTAATTCTATAAAGGTCCAAAAAAATATGAAATGACTTGAATTAGATGATATTTCCATTTTTTTCACACAAGTGAAACTAGGAAAAATAAATTAAAGAAGTTGTAACTTCTTTTATACAAAAACTTTTGGCATTGGTAAAAGTGTCTACCAAAAAAATTAAGTGACAATACTTTTGATTCACAAATCATTTGCCATATTATAGGCCCAGTTCAAACCAAGACATCTATTATCATTGGACAAGATTTAGAACATTTTCATTGGCCAAAGATCTTGAAGTGAATGCCATGTCATCACCCACTCTTACCAAAACTCAAGATGAAGCCAACTTGTGGTAGACAAGTTTGGGATCTAATTGGAAAGTGATCCCAAATTTTATCTTGTAGAAAACAAATTTGTTCAAGAAGATAAGAGTTGTGAAAGAACTTCCATACAACAACAATGCAACTACAAAGGAACTTTCATGAATACAATTCCACTAGACATTTGATTCCTAGTGTGAAGCCATACACCAAAAGGACAAAATCCATGATGACATGGCAATTTTCCTCCACACTAAAGTGGACAAAATAATATACTAAAGGTTTTATCTACTACCACTAGAATTCTAAGTCTAAACTAGGCATTGTAGTAGAAAATTAAAATTGTAGCCTTTTCAATTGCTTCCATTCCAAGTTGCACTTTGGTGATAAAATTTTAACTAGTACAAATTAATTTAAATTTAGAATACTTTCAAAACCAAAGCATCCCCATACTACCTTCACTCCAAAGGCCACTTTTTGGAGGGATGAAGCCCAAGAGGTCAAATTTCTGACAATTTGGCAAAATTTTGCCAAAAATAAAACCCTATTTAAAACTTAAATTTGAAAACACTGGTGGAGTTGCCAACTAACCCCTCTTTCACTAATAATACAAGCTATAGCAAGTAGTGGAACCACCCATAGTTTACTACTATAGGTATTTCACATGTGATCAAGAGTAGTATAAGGCAATGTAAATTTTCATGACTGGATTAGTCCCAACTTTGAAAAGGAAGAAAACACATTCTACACTTCAGTTGGAAATTTGTTCTAGCCTTGCTTCCAACTATTTCCAACCATACAAGTTGAGTATGGGTACCCAGTTGGTAATGGGTGATTCTACCATTCTTGCCATAAGCTTACATCTAGTCCAGAACTCAGCATCGATTGTTCTTTTCAGTAAATAATTTCAAAGCGTGAAATCTTTCAGATGACTATTGCATTAAAAAGGACATATTTGTTGCATTGAAGCAAGCTTCTTGTGTAAATGGGACACTGGAAATTAAATGTAAAGATGAACAGATGATGTGAGCCCAATCACTGCAGCGCATTGTTACAGAAACTGCCTTGGTGCAATGGATTGCTCGCCTTGTGAAAACAACATTGCAACAAATTTCATCACAGAATAATCACGCACAGACCAGCTGGGGGTGATAGAAACAGACACTCATAAAGAATCCCCAGAACTTAGGAATTTCATGTACGCCTGGCACTTTGGCAAAAATACTTTCCTCCTGCTGATGTTCCAGCTGAACCAAAGCAGGTGTACAATAACAGTCCTGTAACGTCAGCAGCCACAACATTATGATCTTTGATAATATATAGAATATAGAAAAGAGTTTGTGAACTTTTAGCCATATCACCTCAAGCTTCTCAACGAGGATCCCGAATTTCCAATGAAGGGTAAACCTAGAGGATCTGGTTAGCGAGGACACGAGAATCAAGAGAAACATTGAACAATCGTGTCCAGAAAGTTTTTTAACGCCAAAAAAAATTCAGAGAAACTTGGCAACAAGATTTTGAGTGGATAAGCCTGATCTGCCTACGAGATGGCGTACAATCTAGGGAGGACTCAAATAAACTGGCGTACTAATTGGTAAACACTCCACAAGTCAGGAAAATGACTACAAAAGTTTTCAGATTTAGAATCACATTTATCACAAGAGCTTGCAAGATCTGCTCTATGAAGAAGCTCGTCACAACTAGAAGTCGAACAAAAGCAGAAATTAGAAATTAGTGCCTTGGGAACACCTGAAGAAAAGAATACATGTGACAGTGTATAATACACCTAAATACGCAACTCATATTCGCCAGCTGTGGTTATGTACCGCACCCATGGCAAAGCCTGATAACCGCTTTTCTCAATGATCTTCAAGTATCGCACCTGCACATGGTACACACAGAGCTGTAGAGTGACGACCAGACCAAGGAGACCGAGTCCAAAATCAATATGGGACACGGAAAGGCTGAATTCACAACACTTGGTCCGAGGATATATCACAGTTGCTGTCCTGAATCTGAACGCACTTCCAGCCTAGAGGTCTGTTCTAATAGATGGTCTATAACACAACCTATAAAAATCTGATTCCATATCATATTTGCCAAGGCATAGGACTGAAGAAATTGTAAGACCCCCAAAAAATCCCAATAATTCAACCTAAAACAAATTGTTATGATTATTAGCTTTTCAAAAAATAGGCGAAGGGGAAAATTACTTGGATGCCAGAAACAGTGAAGTAAGGAATTTCAAACTTGACTCGAATGGGAGGTCGCTTCTCAACAACGGTTTCTTCAGCTTCAACGCTAGGTAGCCCAAACTTCGCTCTCATCATGTATTCCTGTTAAGTGCCGGCGGATGTAATGAACCCATTAAATAGTGATCGAGAGCTCTAATACATGGTTTCGATCAAATTAGCATATCAAGTAATAAAATGAGTTCTACGATTGCAAGACAAAGACGGAGGCAGATCACCTAAGGCAAACATGAAATTACTAGCAGAATCTACTCCTCTGTCCAAGTATTCTCACCATGACATAATATGATCCGTCCAAATGATAATAACAGTATGATCCATCCAAACATAATATGATCCATTCAAATAAGCCAGATATGGTACCTTCCCACCTGGAAAAGACTTAATTTTCCAGATCAGAGCCTCCTTCTCCGGAGCATAAACGGATGTACCCATGGAAGTTCTGACAGCAGGGGTTGAAGCATCAGCCGGCACAGGAAGCTCAATCTCTACGTTGGAAGCCGTACTGTCAACAAGAAACAAGTCATGATTATCTCTAGACTCCATTGAAGACTCAGCAATCTAGTGGCAGTGACGAAGCATAGATTGCACAATATCCTGTCCGAAGATGATATGTGCTTAGAAGTCAACTACGGAATTGCAATAAATACCTTCGCTCCTTGAACTGACTCCGTGCTTTGATCATAAACTCTACGCGACTTCTTGAATGTCGCTCTACTTGAGCTTCCACCCAAATTAGGGGCCTCACCTGCAGCAAGCATAAGAATCAGTACTTCACTTAAACTGTAGAATTTTACAACAGAAAGAAGTCACAGAATCTGATCTCAATAGCATTTAATCAATGCTTAGGTTTGGCACTACTTAACCTGTGTACTGAGGCGATACGTCATCAAATCAAAAGCACCATCAGGAGGAATGAAGGATATAGTCCGGTCGTTTTCAAAACGGGCTAGTCGTACACACCTACAGAGCAAACTCCAATTAAGCAAGGTGGTACAGATCCATTTGAGATAGCTAAAGAGTCCACAGCAACTAATAGTCTGATCACAGAATATTCAACCCACAGACTCGAGCATTCGAGACGTTTGTGATGTAACATGAGAAACTACATTGAAATTTCCACTCAACAACATCTGTAGATTAAAGCAATGACTAATACTGAAATATAAATGTGTGTGTGTGTGTGTGTGTGTGTGTGTGTGTGTGTGTGTGTGTATGACTATTTCAAAAGAAGAAACATACTGGTGGAATTTGATGTCATCAAGATCGATAGCCTTCCCCTTTGTAGCTCGGCCTTGAGCTTCCAAAAGAACACGGTCATTGAGGCCAAGCTTGCACTCTGGCATACCACTATATATACCACAGTACTCTAGTAAGAGGCACAGAATAAAAATTCAATCGGAGAGTGTTGTATAACGGGAAAACATAGGGCACATTTCTATTTTCGATGTAATGGCGAGTAAAAGCACAGAAAAAAAGAAGTCAATAGAAAGAATGATATTCAAAACTAGGAAAGCTATTCTCACCTCAAGTACGTCCGCATCTTTAAGGCACCGACAACGTCTGAACGAACCAACTGACCGTTGCTGTTGACCAGAATATTCACACTTTCTACCACATCAAGAAAGACCTGTCCAAGTTAAAGAAAATATTAGTTAAGGTAAACGCACCTAAAAGCGACACTTTTCCTAGACGTGCTACCTCAGAGATCGAATGGCTAAAAAAATTTGATGAGATTGTTAATGTTCAAGAGAAATCCAGTGGTTTCATAATTTTCCGATGCTCTAGTAATATTTAATAAATTTTCAATGTTCAGAACATACGGTAGCCTAAACATAACACTATATTCAACTTGAAACACCCTTGAAGCAGGAAATGTCTCAACCCTCAATTGGTTGCTTCAAAAAACTCCTCCATAAGATTAGTTAAAATTGGTAAATCATGATAGACTTGCAAAACTTTAAAGAGATTTAAATGACCGCTAAATGTGCATCGGCTACCAAAATTAGCCGTTAGGTTAGTACTAAAACTCTTCCCAAAATTACTCTAATACAGTAGACACTTGCCTCGTTCTTTTTATACTTTATGCCTTCCATTCTCCAGGATACCGCATTTGTCACTGCCATGGGAGGCCTCTGGGTAACCTCCATTCTGTATGCGTCAGTTTTAATGAACTCGCTCAGAATTTTGGCTTCGGTGTATTGCGGGTAACCAAAATCCATCATCTCGTCAAGAAGCTCGTACTGCAAAGGCCAATGATAGAATATTAGACCAATGCACTGAAAAAGAAAAAAGAAATAGTCATCATAGTAGACATGATATGGAGCAGTGTCAAAAAGGGCCCAGAACAGCCCCATGATCCAAACCCGTTAACTTACAACAACAACAAAATTGTCACGCAGTGACTCCTCTTCCAGCTCTTCAAAGTAGTGCTTGAAAACCTGCATGCACAATATTCAGCTAAGGCCATGAGAATCCAACCACAGGCGCTCCTAACCGTATATCTCGGTCTTTGATTTAAATCTGAATCAGCAGCACCAACGAACACGTTTTCAAGACATCGACAACATAATATGAAAAGCAAATGTACTCATCAAGCATTTCTTTTCTATAGGAGCATAATCACTCACATCGACAATGCGATGCAGGAAGAGAAGCAGACTAGCTGCATTGCAATTCTGCCTAGAAGCAGTCATGACATAAACATTATTATGCTGGATGAAGAGATAAGTAACTCCACCCTCCAGTAAAATTGGATCGTGAGAGGCTGGATCACCCTGCAGAAAACACTTAAAATGAGCGAAAAGTTCTGGTTAACAAAATAGACCGTAAAAGAGGGAAATTCGAAATCAGGAATAGTTCGTAAATACATGAAATAGAATTTCTGCTTGATCAATTAAAACACAATTTTGGTTTCTTTTGGCCTAGGTTGTACTTTGATTCATATCAACTACTTGTGGTTTCGGTCCGTGGGCTCGCACTCTCAGTCCTTAGATTACTATTCAGTGGTCCTGCTTTTCGAGAGCAACATTTCGCTTAGAGAGGCCATACCTCCCCATCCATAAGCTTTGCAAAAGCACGCTCAGCCTGAGGAGCAGAAACATCGCCCCGATAATCTCTCCATATGAGCACCCGGCCCTTCATGTCCAGTAAAAAAATGGCAGACGCGGCTCCTGACATCTTGTTGACTTGTTTAATCCGAGGAACGTTCCTCCCTTCAGCTGTGCACGACTAATCTATCACATGCAAAATTTACGCTCCAGGTTCACTAGGCCCCGAACGAGTTGATCCCACTGGCGAAGCTGATTCAAGTCCAACACCTGCCAAAGACTTCAATAGCTGCAAGACCATCATGGGTGCAACATCACTCTGCATCAACTCCCAAATCTGCACCCAATCACATAGGTCAATTTTAGCTATCCTCAACAACTGAATTCAAATCAGGAAGCAAGCAGTAAGAGAAATGCGTTAACTAATGGTTTCACCGAAAGACTGATACAAAATTCATTGAAGTAGGGTCAGCCAAACATAACATTCTTGAAATCAGGTCTGTACACCTTGGGCCCATCTAATATTCAAGGGATAATCAAGTATCCAAGATTTCAATGAATCCCGTGGCGTTCACTTTCTTTGAAACACTTCCACCTAATACCCTGTTTTGTTCGACATTTGACAGCAAACTCCCAAATCATGAATTACAATGGTTTGAAAGTTGCAGTCTTGGAAGACGAGACTGTTGACATTGATAGTTCTCACATCATTTTAGTGATATGTTTGTCTTAAGTGCTACAAGGAAAGGGTGCAAGCCCAACACTACTCAAGAATGTTACGTACTTCGGTGGGGAATATCCAACTTAGCTTCAAAATTCGTCAGTTATCCCTAAATGAAATTCACAATTATCAGCAATGCCTGTTGGAGTTCAGACATATATTAATTCTGCGAACTAAATTTTCCTGATCCCAGAATATATAGAGCGCAAAGAATGCGCAAAAGATGTCGATGCCCTGAGTATCATCAAAGAATGACGCAGGATATATGTGTGACCACCCTTGAGGTTATCAGCTGAAACTTCCCCAAGAAACAGACGTATCAATTCACAGATCTATAAAAACACGACTAAGTCTCGACACACAAAACTCACAATGAGAAACGCGTCCTCTCGAATATCAAGGCCCGCAAGTTGCGTAAGCTCCAACACGTTCTGTTGCTCTGCAGATCAATCAACAATCATAGAACAATCATTAACAAAAATGTAGCCCGAATGGAAAAATCAACCCAAACGAATCATGTGCACTCAAAACTAACCGAATGCATCCCCTGAAACCCTAAATCCAACCCTAGGAGATCGGGATCTTGCCAAGAAGGCCACAAATGAACCTACAGTTTCCGCTAATCCTAGATCCAAGTACACATCCCCGTCGAAAACACTGAAATTCCACAGGAGAGGATCAATCACGCGCAAAAAGGAAACAATCGGAACAGTCCACCAAGATCCGGATTGCCGACTTGGACTGAGAACAAAAGTGGGCCAAAAATGGCGAGAGATAGCTTGAAAGAAAGGTTGGGAAAATGGAGGAAGATCGTGGGGTGTGCAAAGGGAGACGATGGCGATGGCGAATACCTTGGGTAAGGGGCGTGGACGGCGCCATACGCCATAGCCGGGCTCTGATGAGAGCTTGCGATGGTGGAAAATAATAATGGCGAAGACGAGCTTATTGAGTTGATGGCTTCCACATCCGCTCCAGACCTCTTTAATGTCACCTTCTGTAATATCACATCCTGTACTCTCTCATCCAACCCTGGTTGGAGTACTGTGGTTGGAGAACTTGGTTCCCTTTATTGAACTTGCTGAACAATTCTTAAGGTAAGTGAGGTCCAAGGAGTGCCCATTTAAGAGCTTGAAATTAATTTCGGGACGTTAAGTTCTTGAAATATTTATCGGTAATTTTTTCTTAAAATGAAAATGGAATTGGCTTTTAGTGTAACTCAAGTCATTTCATATTTTGTAGAGCTTTGTAGAATTAGTTATGAATTTTTGAAGTTGAAACATAAAGATCTCTAAAAGGGTTCACCTTTTGAAATATACTCTATTTGCACATTACTGAAGCAATGAGAAATCAAAATATAAAAAATAGTGTACATTTCAGGAGGTGAATGATTTTAGAGCTTGAGTGCATTATGAACCTCCTACCTTATACAACTCAAAAGATGAGTAAGGTAAGGTAAGTAAATACATACAAAATCAACAAACTAAAGAAATTGACATTACACATCTAAATCCTACATTTAGGCACATCAAATGTACAACAAGAATACATAATGTTAGTTTTGGATACACTTTTGGTTTGGGATATACATACCTTAATATGTCCTCAAACTCTTGAAATAAGTCATTGAAGAACTCTTTGCTCCCTGGATTCCCCTTCATTATTCCTTTGTATTTTAATCACCTCCTAGGAAATGTATGCATTAAAAGAAACATGACTAAGTTGTTATGACCCAAAAGAAGACACATATGGCAATTTAGATCAATTGTAAGTCTTTTCAAGGATTTTTTTTCTTTATGTAATAGATTTCCACTAGTGATATGTAGGTATCAAATTTTTTGCTGAATCACCTTGGAAGTTGTATTGAAAAAATAATAAATTGATGCAAAAAGGATCAATCATAGGTTTAATTGTCTTTTCTCAATTTTGCATGTGCATGAAAAAAATTGATTTTTTTTTTAACCATCTTAGATAGGCTCAATAGGCATTATGTTTTCAATGACATCTCAACCTTCTATGGTTGCCAAAGTAAAAAATTGTTTTCTGAAATGATTAAATAGTTTTTATTTGTAGAAAAAATTAGATGAATTTCACTTAGGTTTTGTAAAGTTTTGTTTGTGGTATGTCCATATTATTGAACTAAATTCAAGTCATATTTGTCATTTTTACATTTTAGATGGTATACTATTTTGAAACAACGATGAACCTTGTGTTTAGCATTTATATACTTTTAATCCTATATAATTGAAATAAAATATTGATTTTTTTTATTTGAGCAAAAGTGGTAAATTAAAATTATTACATCTAAACTATATGATTGCCCAAAGTAGGAGAATCCACATTATGCTACAAGAAATTGTAATGATGGGGCAAGTTTTTCTTATTCCCCTTAGCCATTAAGTGCCCAAGCCTTTTCAAGTGTGTTTTTCCTATAGAAAAGAGCATGGGCTTATAATTATCTCAAATGAAGCAAATTGTGTATTTTTTCAAAATCTAATTGTATATGTTTTAAGAGATTGCTTGTTAGTACGTTTACCAATTTTGAGTGTGAAATTGCATTAAAGTTGTGAGATTATAACAAAAAAATGTATGTATTCTATTTTTGGTATAATGCCCCTCCCACAATGTTTAAGAAATTTGCACTGATAAGAGTTTTTTGGGACTAGAGGTGACATGAACAACTAGAAATTGTATTCACCCACTCAAATGCACTTCCAAAAATCTAAAGGTCATTTGAAGAGCTATCAAATTCATTACATAATCTACTTTGCAATTATCGAAATGCAGTTGTTTTTTATAAGTAGAAATTGCAAATAATTCCAAATCAACACTTACATGTTTGAATTTTCAACATTGAAAATCAAGAAAACACTTCAATATTCTTTCTATTGGAACTATTTTCAAAGCATATGGATAAGTAAAATTTTAAAATCTCAAATCAAGTGAAATTGGCAAGCTTAAATCCCCTATTAATGATACATATGTGCCTTTGAAGACTTCTCAAAAATCATATATAATTGGTTAGATAGTTAGAGGTTAAAAAACCTACTAGGAGGGATAAATCAATGTGAATATATTGTTTTTTAAACAATTATATGAATTATGGCTTGTAAAGAATTTAAACATAAGATTTTCAATTTTGCAAACTTTTTATTTCTTTGCACCCCTATGTAAACCTTACACAAGGACCATGAAGTGCTAGCAACTAAGCTAGTCACATGGCTACAAAATAAACAAAACACTTTACTTTTTCCAATATACTTACATATTCATCCTTTTTGATGTAGCTCCTATAGTAAGTTCTTAAGAACATTCATCATTCATCCATTTGATGCAGACTCAATTATAGGGTGATGCCATTTTTTGGTGCAATGTAGTGGAAATGCCTAAAACCAATCTAAATTATAAAACCACTCTTGAAAATGTGTAAATACAAAAAATCTAAAATATTTTAAATGTGTATATGAATGAAAAAAATGGGTAAGAGTACATTATGAAGATGAATTTTAAACCTTCATAATAAATATTCATAAGAATTCAAAAATTTGCAATTTTAATTTAAAAATTAATTGTTTTTTGTTTTTTGTTTTTAAACCCAGAGTTATAATTCTTAATTTTTAATTGCCAATGTGTTTAATGTAGTTTAAAATGTTGATTTTCCATCAAAATATTCGAAATTGCTTAATTGGATGGCAATAGGCACTTCCACCTTACTTTGGCCGGATTCACTGCGTTATAAAACTCCATATAGTCACTTTCATTTTCAGAGCCTGTTTGTGTGACAATAAACAGGTAAAGTTAGACTCCCACGCTGGGGTAAAGTTCATACAGCTTGTATGAATAAATTAGGGTTTCCGCTAGATTCATCTTCCTTCTCTTCGTTAGTGTAAATCAAAGCAGAGTGTTCTGTTGTGATCACCGCGCAAGCTCTTTATCGAGGCTTTCAGTTTTTGCAAACAGCTTCATCATGGCCGCGGAGATCAATAAGGAGGTGCATTATCATGCTCAGCAGTCGTGCGCATTTTCATGCTTTCGGGTGACTTGATTTTTGTGATTATACGAGAAGGTAATATGATAGAAAAGAAATAAATAAGCTTGAGTTGTGGCGCAGGCGTTTGTGGAGCTCCAGGGGCGGCTGGTGGAGACTACTTCGAAGCTGAAACAGGTGCGCATCATGGGACCAGAGTATTTGTTCCATTAATGCAGATTGACAGCCGCTGCAATGCACATTACTTATCATGAGTGAATTAGGGTTTGAAGTTTTTGGAGTGTCACGGTATCAGGTCCAGGTCCAAGTTCGGAACAAGGAAGCGGAGAAGAAGCGTGCGTTTCTGACGCTGGAAGAGTTGAATAGCCTGCCTGAAGGAACTAACACGTATCGAACTCTTGGTATGCTTGATCATCGCATTCGTTTTTAGACAACGTCCTTTTCGTTTTCAGTGGAGACATGGAATATTGGAATTCCTGTAATGGTTAGCTTTCCTCAATGTCGTAATAGAGGCTTAGATGTGAGCTTCAAACTTGCACAATGGAGTGCATGTATTAGCTCAGGATCCTGTTGCACAGGCAGTCAAATCAGCAGTCCCTTACATTACTAATGTGGATTTCTCTTTCTACCTCATATCAGTCCTTAAATCTCATGTATTTTCCTCATTTTAGAGGGCCATTTTCACTTCTTTGATTGCATTTAAAAAACAAACTAATCTAAAGTATCGGACTTTATAATTCATATTCCCGAACCCCAAAGTTCTCCTCGATTGAGTAGATTTTTGAGTTTTTCCTTTGGTTCAAAGCAGGCCGTAAAAGAACTCCTGTTCAACTTGATTTTAGTTTATGATTTCTGAATTCTGACATGAATCCAAAATTAAGTTAGTTTGGATTACATGCTTTGAAGCATACATATGAAACACTTCAAATTAAAAACCATCATATATGAAACATCGCAATGAAAATCCATCATAATTGAAGAAGAAGCTTTTAAGTTCGTGGTATAACTGCCTGCTAGTCGGTAAAATGCAAGTACCTGATCGTGAATGTGCTCGTGCATTTGTGCAGGAAAAGCGTACGTTTATTCTGCACCTACATGTGTTCTACATGTTTGTTGATAATTGTGTGCCCTATGGATGGCGGAATTAAAAGGGCATTCTTTTCTTCGATCTGAGTGACACTTCTGAGGACATTTAACAGAGTGGGGAAATTTGTGGAAAGGCTGCACGGGTCGTTGAAGGCTCATTGACGTCTGTTGTTCAATTTTTGGTCTGAACTTGTTTTCACCAACCTTTTGTTCGTCTGATGTCATTGGAATATTGCTGCCTCAGTCAGCAATTGAGTTTGTTGTCCCTAAGAGCGTCTGAGTGTTGACAGATGGCACTAAATTCTGCCAGCCACAATTTTCTGTTTACAGGTTTGTCCTAGAGCCAAAGGATGACCTTATCAAAGAGCAGCATATGAAAGCTGACGAGTGTGACTCCGCCATTGCCGCACTAGTGGTAATGTTGTTGTCCGTTCACAACTTATTCTTATGTTATCAACTGAAGTTTTCACCCTTGCTAATCGATCATCTAGTTCACTAATCAGTCATGCATATGGCAGACTTTTTCGTGATTATAATTTAAACCCTAAGTGCCCAAGTAAAAAATTGAAAGTCCACTTTAGTGGCTAATATTTAATTATCATAGTAACTTTCGAATGATACATTTTGTTACCTTCCTTGATGCTTCTAAATGATTTATTTCAACACTCCTATGGCCATGGAAGTGGTCACTTTTGGCCATGTGGTCACTTGCGAATGATATCTGAATATTTCCTGATGTTGTGTTTATTGTTTGACCTCCAGGGCTCTAAGGAATACTTGGAGAGGCAAATGAAGGAGGTTGAGAGTAACTTTAGGGAATTATTGCAGAATTCTCCTGAACTTGCTCGACAAGTGATGTCCATGTCTGTGTCATGAGCAACGACGCTAACTTTCAATGCACACCATTCAAGAGGACATCGTACGAACACAATATTGAAGACTTCAGAACAATGACAACTGTATGCGAAATCAGCGCTTTCAGAATGAGGACGGGATACATTAGAGAGGGTTTGTTGCTGCTGCAATCAACAACGTTACTGTACCGAGGGGTGATCTACTCTCGTGGCTGCATTTATCCTTAATGGTGCCAATCTAAATAGCTTGAAGTCAGGATAGAGAGGTCTCTGTAGTATTGAGGTAGGTACGGTGGGTTGGGCACTTAGCCTCTCGCACCACAACTGTCGTCCAGCTCTCGTACACTGGGTTAAAGTTCAGGTTTTTGTGAGCGAGCAGTTAGTCTCTGGTGGTGTGCTAAAACAACCAAAGACAGATGGTCAAATATTCATGTAAGTTTCATGTTTCAAATACCATCTAATCTTATCCACTTGTGGGCATTTTTAATATTATTCGTTTATTCTGAAGTGGCAATGGCAGTCGCTCTTTGTAACTGAACATTTGGGAAGTTGTCCTAATTCCTGTATGTTTCCGGAAGAACAGCGTTTTTATCTTTCATTTAATGTGCCTCTTCTGTTCTCCTTGATTGATGTTAACCCTGGAAGGACACGGCGCCCCATGACCAAGGTAGTCACCAAAACATTAATATTGGACCAATAGGTGCATTCTTTGTTTCTACAGTTAACACTGAAGTCATCCATTGAACCTCTAGGTCCACAGCGTTTTTACATGGTTCATATATATTCTGAGACACTGAAAATTTCCAGGTTTCTAATGTCTTTGGGGGACTGAATCGCTATTGCAAGTTTACAGATTGTGATCGGTCTTCCATTGGCTCAGTGGAGGACCCAGCGCTGTGTAGCCAGGAACATTTGCATACAGATCAACGGCAGCTTTCCAGCCCGCCTGTGTTGGGTGAATGGTATCGAAGATAATTGATTTCGTTGGATCTTCGCACACTGTCCACAACGACGTGTTGGAGACTCCACAAGCGCCCATGCAGCATTGCCTGTAAGGGTCCACGAAACCTGTGTTTTCCAGCAGAATTACTTTTAAATATGCTCAAACACTTTGTATGCAGTATAGTAAACTGTTAGTATGCCAACTACTCAAAGTTCATTAAGAGAGACTAGAAAACCAGAAATTCGTGTTTGCTTAAATTACTTCCATCGTTGTTTACTTAAGTCCCTTCATTCTATCGTGTATATGTTAATTTATGTAGATACTAATCAATTTTTGTTCTCTTCTCGACTTGTCTTCTTGTAAAGTCTAGTACTTCTATCCCTATACTTTTTTCTTTCGATTGTTTTTCCATCTTAATGACAAGTCGCTCTGATCCAATTCCCGCTTGGACTACATGCAACCCTTTTCATGTTCCGAGATTCACAGTCATTTCAATTCAATTCCTAACTTCAATTTTTCACTCACCGTATTTTTCACCATTTTGGAACAGTTCCTGGAAAGCTTTGGTCATATTGATGATGATAATGCTAGATTCAGGAATAGCACTATTCAGTAGTTGCATCCGACCTTCAAGCAACGCGTTGTGCTGAATGGTCTCGCTGCTGACTATGTCATTCCTGATGCAGGCTGTGGAGTTGTTAACCCAATAAGTATTGTATGGCATGCACGTTCCGGGAACGAGGCTTGCCACCATGATATGCCGAACCCCAAGCATTCGGATTCGCAGTATGCTGAGTGCAATTCCGTCCACCACAGTGGTTGCTAGTGCAGCTGCCCTCTGGTTTCAATAGATTCCAAGGAAAAGTTACAACAAGCTTGACTGGTCTTCTAAATACTGGGACAGCTTGCCGAACCTTTCACACATCGAATCAAGAGGTTGTGGTTTTGTTTTTATAAGAAAGGTAAAGTGTCTATTCCCTCAACATTCCTCCCTCGGCTGAAAATATACATTGTGGAGTGCATGGAAAGGGGCTATGGGGGTGATCAGATGGTTGGTGGTTTTCACCTCAGCAGTTACGTTGATGTTGAAAGAATTGTAATCGTTGATCCCAATTGAAACTAACGCAACAGAGTGTCTAAGGTGTCTCTTTGACCACAGACCTTCGTTGACGAGCTTCTCGAATGCATCTACCTGTGCAGCAAGGATTCGGAACCCTATTGCATACGTTACACCAGCACCTCCTACTCCAAAGTTGACTCCTCCGTTATTCTTGTTGTTGACGTCTAAATGCTCCCATGGTGTAGGTGAAGGAACCGCAAAGAGCATTGCTACAATTCAAAGAAGCAGATGCAAAGTGAAGAAGTCAAAGACGTACTAACAGAGTGGATGCGACCAAGGACTTTTTGTTTCTCAGCAAAAGGGAGGACCTTGGAAACTCTGATACTTGGTGAGACTTGACCCAAACGTCATACTACTTATTTATGTCTTTATATGTGAACTCAATGCTTGAACTAACAATATACAGTCCACATTGGAAGCTAATAACCAATTGTTTTACTGTTAAAACATAGTTCTATTGTACAGAAGGATAGAATATAATTTTGTCGTCAATTGATACATTTAATTATCTTGAAGCTTCCTAAATGATAATTTCAACTTTTATAGATATGGAAGCGCACACTTTTGCCATGCAAGGGATCATCATATTGACAAGAAAATTTTCTTACCGAGGTAGTCCACTTGATTGCGACCATCAGATGATCGATTTCCCATTCCTTTAATCCCCGGCCAAGTCATCCCATATGGATACGGGACAGTTTCACCCGTGTCAGTGTATGAATCACCGAACACGTACAAACCTTTGGCTCCATCAACACCACCTGAATAATGAGCCACATAGCAAGTTGCAGCAGCTGATGAACAGTACGATTAAAGAGGAGAATGCAGCACGCTGAACTTTGCCAATCACTTGTGGGATTCCTTTACATTGCAGACAGGTACGTAAGTAAAAAACATACCTATATTGTTGATAGTATGGAAGATGATGTAGCAGATTGTTAGAACTGCTAGAAATCTCATCGTTTTCTTCACAAACATTTAAGAATTGTTATAGCCTGCAATAGAAACAAAAAAACATATGACATTATTTTTTCTCGATTCTACATAATTCGAATGTCGAAAACTGAGCTATTCTTGATGCTTTCGCATTATAACTCTTTACTTCATGAACCACTGATGATTTTCAGCCGCTTCCGTCTTTGATCTGCACTACTTCCGTAACTGTACCTGCTTGCGGATATCAGACAGGTGATATCACGTTCAAAATTGCTTGTACATGGAATACTAGGAGGTCGTGCTAACTCTACATTCTAGCCTTCTACCTAAGTGCAGTTCTGTGAATTGTAAGGAAGCACAAAGTGAGCACAGCAATCGTTGATGATGATGTGAGTATAGATGGAGATGACATCTACCTTGAAATAGGTCCCGCGATGAACCCGAAGTTTCAAGATTACTTTTCACGGAAATCACTTGAGCTGGACGATTCCAAGAAATAATTGTTTGCTTTCGCTTGAAGGCTTCCTTAGATGAATTGCAAATTCCTATGCAAAACGCTTTAAGGTAAGTACACCTAATTGTGTTACTATGTACACCCCTCTTTTAATTTAGAATTTAAATCTAGGATAGTCATTCTTGTCTTATGAGATTTGTGCCACACGGGTAAGAGAAGAATGATCACTCTAGATTGAGGTTCTAAAATGAAGATGAGGTATGCATTGCCATGCAATAAGGTAGAGGTCACAATTAGGTATACTTATCTTGTGGTCTTAGTTATCACGACGTATGAAGATGAGCAGATGTTGCTAATACTAAATGAATGCGTGACAGGAGGAGAAGTAGAAGTGCTCTAACCTATACTAGTAGTGGCACGTTGCAAGTTTGGACAAGCCGCATCATTCAAGTCCTCGTGATATGTATTGAACACCTTCGCTGCTGCTGCTGCAATGACTGTAAGTTCAAGACATCCACACAATTATTCATTGCTTGCTTCATACAGCTGTGCCTTGACGGCACATCAAATTTCATTAATACTGCAAGTCTGAATAGCCAGAATAGAGGTTAACCTGCTACGACTTGCCCAGACAAAATTCAGACTGACGCGAAGACGTGCTGGAAAACAGTTATATTTGTTGAATTCAAGCTTTTGTCAAGGGAATTTCACCCTGTTTTGTGCTGTTGCTGATCTTCCCGCTTGCCGAGATTCCTGAAGAGCTTGATAAGGATGCTGTCTCATTGTGCAGAGCATTACACCAGGGCTATCCTCAGAAGTCTCCAGCAGTTGTCAACGGTTTTGGAGGATTTACTGGTACCCCAACTCCTCCGAAACATTTTAAATCAGTCTTCGTTGTCAATCTTCGAGTTGGGTTGAGGAGAAGTGGAAGTTGTCAGCGGGAATTATCTGGTTATGAAGGATGCAAAGGTGGTCATGACATACGGATGGAGATCGGAAAAATTATGAGCTCTGCCACTCCAACATGTCCTAGGCATGAGGTACACTGCCAGGATTGCTTGTCAAAAGTGTTCGTCCATTTCTGACCGATTTGGAAAAGCAAAAGTGTGTCAGCTTCACAGGTAGCTCTTGCGTGAAATCCAACAAAATCTTTTCCTTTTTTTCGATCTGTGGTGATATGCTATTACTTGACATTTGGCTCCTCCCGGCACCTGCACCTGCTTGCAAGCTAGGAAGGAAGAAAGCCACGCAGACGAGCTATTAAATTTACTGTGTGTAATTTCATAGAATTTTATTCCAAGAAACTAGAATTATCTGGAGAGATCAAATGTTCAGGACAGTAAGATTTCAGTCAAGGGGATAGCCTACCTTAGTCTTTGATGGATATTCAAACTCGGTCGCTGTCCCTCACTGGTGGTTGAGAAAACATTACAAGCGATTATGGGCAATGCTGACTGCGTGGTCAAGGTTTTGGGTTCAATGGAACAATCCTGAGCTTTATTCAAGGTGTTAAATCAGAATCTTTTAATGTTTTTGTTGCTTTATCTGTCTCTTTGTTTGACTTGACATTCAAACTTGCATTGCAAGGGTGGCGTGGGAAAAACTCTTTTCAATCCTCAGCTCATGATACCAATCCAGCATATTTGAACACGATGTGTTACTTACAATAGTGAAAGGATGGAACACTGATTTGTTGAATCAATGTGTGTGACATTAATTTGCCAAAGTCACATTACTTGTAAAATAATGAAACTATTGTAAGATGAAATATGATTATAGTGTACCAATTTTCAAAAAACAGAACATTTGTAGAGATATTCTTGTAGTTGACATTAATTGTATTCCCTCATTAATAGGGAAAGAAAAAAAAAAAAAACTAATGCAATCTCTTATAGATGTATGGGTTGTCATTTCAAGGTGAAAACACCCAAAATTATTAGGATACTTGTTCTTAACAAATAGACTTTTATTGAAAGTATCTTTAAAAATGCAATTAAATAATTCCCATATTTAATTATTGACAAGTAAACTTTTATTGAAAGTGTCCTAAAAGTGTAATTACATTGGTCCCATATTTAACTACTAACAAGAAGACTTCTATTTAAAGTGTCCCCCAAATTGCAATTAAATCATTCCACATTCAATTACAATTGGTTGCCCCCTATGCGTTAGAGCGGCCAATTTTTGGATGGATGACTTCATTGTTAACTGCAAAAAGAGATTGTAGGGTAGCCAACCCATTTCCAACCACTTAAGCAATTACGCATATTTGGAGAGTAGGTTTTTTGAATTTGTAATTTTTTCCATGTACACAAATAGAGTTGGGAAGAATTTTCTATTTTTTCAGAATTTTATTACACAAAATGTAGTTACTATGAATATTTTAGTGGAAGATTCTCTTTAACCTATAGTGGTGATATAAACCTTTCTATTTCTTAGCGTAGGCGGATTGCAAAATCAACCTAGAAGTTGTTGCAATATCGTGACTCTTGTAGCCAATCGCAAAGCGCTACAACTGTCTTGGGAATTGTGCCATAATTAATCACTCCAAATCTCTTGTTGATCAAAAAGAAAATAGTCTATATCATGAGAATGGGGGGTGATCACAAATGGGTCGGCTACTAAGGTAGAAGTACCTATTTCGGATAACTTAAGGATTTCACACTAGATGATGTGGAAAAGTCATGGGGAACTAAGTTCAATGTGTGTAAAAATAAGGTTGTGGAAGAATGAAAAGAAAACAAAAAAACTTCTTCCAAAATGAATATTTTATTGAATATAAACATAGATTTTGCACTCGAAACCATCCTTGTCACGTAGATTCACCTATTTCGGTTATCTTCCGCACTTCTTTCAAAGCCAAGAAGAATGAGAGACTAGTGAACAAGAAGGAATAAACAAAAAAAAACTTTCTCAATGAATAGCGCATCTACTTGTTGTCTAGAATAGGTCAGCCTATGAAGCCATTGTGGAGGCCTGTCTGAAATAGGTACTTCTACCTTCTACCTATTTAGCAATTGAAGAATTTGGGTGACTACATTGTTCACGGGGACGGCGTCCTTACAGGGTTAATTTGGCACTCTGCAAGTTCTGAGTGTAATTCACGCCACGTGGAGCATTAAGAAACTCATTAGTCATTACAGATGGAAGCTTCGTGATGGAACAAGCGTCACCACCGACGGAAGGAAGGGAAGGGAAGGGAAGTCAAATTAAGGCTGCATTAAAAATCTGGAACCGTAGGAATGCAATAAGGGAACTTAAGTTGTCTTTATCTTCAGTTATTACTCTGAAATTCTGGCACGACCGACAGACTCAGCTTTTGATTTTTACGAGACACTCAGTTGCGTTTGGGTTTGGATCTGACCACAAAGACCAGTGAGAGAGAGCCAGATGCAGGTTGGTAAGCTCCCCAAGCATCCACAGCCGACAACTGAGCAAAACAAACCAGCAAATACATTTATTTATTTATTTATTTATTGCTCACTTTGGATTGATGTGGGATTAAGAGGACCTCGAGATTATTATCATTGGAAACATATCAAAAATCTTTTTTTATGTTAAGTAGACACAACAAAATAGTACAGATTGGGACTTTGGACGACCAAAATAGACACCTGTCAAAGCAAGGTGAAAGAGGAAAAAAAAATGTTGAGACCATAGAGTGTCATACACACTTGAGAAGATTTTGTGCAAATGATTGGGTTATTACTTCCTCTTTAACCCCTTCTCTTCTCAGCTCTAAACTAACTTAGGCTTAAATGTTTTGAGAACAGCTCTTTAGTTCTTTCTTACAGTCTCACTGATCGTAAAACGAACATCTAGGATGTTTATGTATCTGTGTGGAAAGAAGAAAGAATATTGTAGAATAGGAATGAATATTCTGGGCGAAGTCCAATTTTGTTATGATTCCTTGCAAACAGTCTTCACATAATTTAGCCGTTCTGATTTGTATTCTGTTTACATTCTTTTCAGATTTTATTTAAGAGGGGAGAATAGTTTATGGCTATTGAGAGTGTAATTAGGTGATATTTAACTGCAAGTCGGGTGAAGAGTATGTGAAATGGCATAGTCTACAGTATATACTTTTCTATCAATTCGGCGTTGCACAAATTGTACTTTTCAGAGTTCAGAGCTTAAGCAAAGTGTGACATATGCTGCACATTCCCCAATTTTTTTTGTTTCTTTTTTACAACATTCCCAGATTTGAAGGACAAAATATGCCATTGAGCTGTGCTTACTGTCTGCATACATTGTGCTTCCAAAATTGGAATTTGGTGTCGCAGACAAGTACGCGTGATAAAAAGGAACCAGAGTACGTTTTACTGTGCAATTCTGAGTAATAATAAATTCAAGAGATGTTAACACAAATATCAGGCAAACAATACTGTAGAACCACTACACGAAGCTAACACGAATAAAATGGTGTATTTGAACATCAGTTCTGGTTTAGTTCACAAGTTCTGAAAAGCTTCCCAACTACATGCCAGTAAGTAGTCTCCCATTCTACAAAAAAAACTTAACGGTGGTGGTCAGAAGCGATGACAGAGATCACACCGTCAACTACAAAGCTCAACTATTAGACCATGATTTCTTAAGATTGAAATCAAGGCTACTGTTTGCTAACCCTGAAAATACTATTTCCTGCTTATACAAAACTTGGTGCTGCGATATATACATACGCCAGTCAGTCTATTTCAAGTGCATGAAATCGAGGCATAACCTTCACTAACAATCCTCCTGCACTGCGCTGTTCTCATCGATGAGGATCTGACTCTCATTGTGGTTGTTGCTTTTGTTGTTCTGCTGCTGCTGGGCCTGCTGATTCACCTGGTTGCCGTTGAAAACTTTGACAGCACCCGCCACTTGTTGGGGCCAGAAAGTGGACCGCTTCTTGAGCTTCTGAAGACGGGCCAGCAACTTCTCCGGAGCTATGGTGCTCGTGACAGTGACCTTCTGCTTCCACTGGTCGCAAGTCACTCTTTGCACATCTGGATAAACATTCCCAAATTGAAATGAAGTCAGTTGGGTCGAATCATTAGATTGACACACTCTTGCAGTAACCTCAAGCTCCGGCACTCCGGCCGTGGACACTGATGCCTGCATTAATCCCAAAGCATACGAAACGGAGTAGGACACATCATAGACAGCAACAGAAGATCATGACTTCATGTCTTACCGTCCAAGTCCAGAAGCTGATCCTTCACCTTCTCTTCACATTTCTCGCAGCACAAGGGTACCATAAAATGCAGCGTCTGTTCAACCACACGAACCGACTTCATGGTTAGAATCAAACTACGAAAAAGCGTATTTCACAGCTCCAAAATGGCGACATTTGAGTTCAAATACTAACTGCAAGGTTAAAACCCCTTCAAGAACCACACACAGCTTACGAGACCCGGCATTCATCAAAGTTTGAGGAGTCCCAATTCCGTTGAAATTTCGCCAAAATGGTGACACGCAAGTCCAGAGAGCTTTAGAAACTAACTGTGAGTTCACAAAGACTACACACAAAGTCTAAGAAACCGAGGTTACAAAGCCCCAATTTAGCTCAATTAAGTTCCGCCAAACGGGTGACTTCCATGTTTAGGAAGCTTTAAAGTGCAAGTTTTCAGACCTTCCAAAAACCAATACACAGAGCCTACGTAACCGGCATATGTCTGAGGTCACACAAGCACCATTTTCATTGAAGCTTCGTCATTCTCACGAAGCTCTATCATCAGCCATGATCCAAAGTACTGCACCTTGTGGAGGAAGTCATATCTCACCTGCATATTCACCCCATTCCGTGGCTGCAGGACCCCATTTCTAGCAGGGCTTTGCACTTGCTTCTGGTTCATCCCTTCAACAACAAGACCATTCGGATTACCCCCATGAACGAAGTACTGCGCCTGGTAAGGATACACAGCGCCCCTGACAGCACCATCCTGGGGCACCTTGTTGGTGTAAGGCACGGCGTTCTGTTGCATGTAAGGGTGGCGTCTGTAAGTGAAGGCGTCGTCGGAGTAAATTTGGTAAGGGTTGGCCATGTTATTCGTGGGTTGGCCGTTCGGACGCTTGACTCCGTTGTGGTATTGTGGGTGCACGAGCCATGTGGGCTCAATTGGGCCGTAAAAGAGCTGCAATACAACAAACGTCTCCTTTCAGTGACAGTCCGAGCCCACATTGCGCTCTCAATCAGAATCACTACCGTTAACAAGCTCTCATATGGAACAACCATCAACGTACCTCAGTCATGGTCATCATCTTCGCTTCACAATAGAACGAAACGAACGAAAACAGAGTATCACAAGCTCGATCAAATGTCGGGAACTAAATGCAATTTGCGCTTGTAAACAGTGACTAACTTCACACTCTCAAACTACAGCTCAGTTGCGAACAGCAACAAGAAATTGGAACAGGAAGTCGCGAACTAAAGAGACTACAGATGGAACAGAGAGCCAATTGACGGACCCAATTGCAAATTGAACTCGTAACTACTGGCAAACTTCACAATCCCACTGATCAGAGCTCAGTGGCTAAAAGCAATGGACAATTGAACTGGAAGCGAGGGATTGGGGACCCAGATGTAAATTGAGCTCGTAAACACTACCAAGCGCGCTACGGACAGCAATCAAACTTGGAGCTGGAAGAGTGCGGAATTCAAGAGTCTAAAAATGGCAAGTCGAGAGAACAATGTTGGAGTGAAGAAAGTCGCTGAGAGCCAAAGGAATTTTATAGTAAACAGTAGCAATGCGGAGTTGGTCCTACGTGATGGACCGTTGTGGGTCGATCGGAAGGCCCAACGGTAGGCTGAAGGTTTTCTGGTCGCTTCCAACGGACTAGGCCGGACACAGACAGATGGAGCTCAACGAAAAGTTGTCGCAACGGAACAGTGAAGGGCTGCTCTGCTGGTGCGGCATCTGGACAAGGCACCCTGGCCTAGGCATCCGGGTCTTTTTTCTTTTGTTTTTTTGGGGCAGTGCAGAAAGCAGGCAATCTTCACTGGAGACATGAACTCAAGCTCCTTACATCCATAGACATTATAAGGTAGCTAGGGAAGCCTATTAGCACAATCTGAATATCTTAGGGTCAACTCCAAGAGAGCTCATATTTCTCAGAGGTGTGCACTTGTTTCACAAATCAAACCCAAGTGGATTTATAATTTTTTGATTAAAATTGTAATTTCTAGTAATTTTTGAAGTGATCTACCCTAAAATTACAAAACTGTCCATAGAATGGGGTCATAAATGACCTATTAACAACCCATAATTGCCTTGAAGTGTATCTATTGGCACTTAAGTATCCACCAATCAAAGATTGACATGTTATCCAAGTTGGAATTAATGCATTGATTTTGTTAAAAATAAATAAAAGGATTTGGATGAGTTTTGTGGTGGTAATGGGGCCAAAAGGAGAATTGCAATGATAGGTAGATGGTTTAGATGGGTTGGCCTACCTTAAGTTCAGGGGCAAGCACAATTTGTATGGTGAGTTTAGCGAGTTTAATGACGATGCAACATGGCAAGGTAGGGTTTGCGGTGGGGAGACTTGTAAAGAACTTTCTTGAAAGATTTCATAATGTTGTAGTCAGTTTGTTGAAACATTGACTTCCTCTACTATATCAATAGACATTGATGAAGCATTTTGAATGATAATTTGACAATTCATCCAAATGGATATACATTCATCCCAAATTGCAAATGATAACCCATTTTTTGTAATTGAGCAAAACTCTCTCAAGATAATGTAGGAATGTAGCTATGTAACCTCGAAAAGACTAAAGAGCCTAATTTGAATTCTTTTCCATGACTAAGGCAAGCCTTGTTAACCTCACATTATTGAACTTTTGCATGAACTTTTCAGGATCAATGTTGGTCATTGACTATTCTTATCTATGTGTGAGGTATGTTGAAGGTTATTTTGATAAATATTGCAAAAACTAGAGGAAGAGTTTTGATTTCATTGTCAAAACATGGAGTAAAAAAAGATTTTTAAAAAGATGAATTTATTTTATTGGATTTTGTAGATTATACCTACTTAAATACATTTGAACCACTAAATTTGGAATAATGAGGTGAAAGTTATGAGGAGTTTTATTTTTCAAACAATGAAGGTAGAAAAAACATATAAAGTATTTTTAAACTCAATATTGAAAATTTCCAAATAAAAACAAAAGGAAAGATACCTACCGTTAACAAGAACATTCTTACCATTAGGATGTAAAATTCTCAACTTACATTAGGTTGTAAGATTATTTGCAATTTAATTTTTTTTCTTTCATCAAGTACCAACTTCTACTTTATAATTATTTTATAGATGAATATAAAAGTGTTCTTTTTTGTTCTTTTTTAATATATATTCTCAACCCATTTTCCAAGATATAGACTAAATTGTGCAAGTTTTAGACATATGTGTTTGTTTCTTAAATTGTTGAAAAGTCAAAATTTCACCTTTATGAGGAACTAGGAAAAAGAACTATTGTTTGAAGTTTAGGCACATCAAACTTGTAACCATTGGAGACTTCCACTCTAAAAGTTTGGGAGGATGTCATTAGGAGAGATTCACCTAGTCTAGAGGGTTGTAAGTTCTCCAGGACTCTCATCCCATCAAAACTCACGGCAATTGTTGTCCAACATAGCAAAATGATTGCCACGTCATTTTTTCATTCTTTTTTTTCATTTTTTTTTCATTTGAAGAATTAATTATTTTTTTTGATGGCTTGGCGTTCTTCAATTGTAGAGGAAACTAGGGGCAATAGGCCCTAAAACAACCCTCTTGCCTCCAAAAAAAACTCTTCTAATGACTTGAACAATTTAACTAAGAGATCTTATAATTAGATTTGTCAGAGAATAAATATAGATGACAATTTTAGCCTTGCTTTGAGTACAAGTATTTTGAAGCAATTTGCACTTCTAAACATCAAAAAACTTTAGAGGTTAATTATTTGCAAAAATAAGAATGTTTTGCCAAATATTACCTCAATTTTTATTTTTATTTTGAGCTATAAATTGCTCAATAGAAAATCCTTGTTGGGAAGTTCTTGGTGCACACTTCCCAATGACCTCATCTTCATCATTAGGAACAATATATTTATTTCATTAATTTTATTATAGGTAGTGCAAACAACAATCTCCTCTAAAGTCATGAAGCTCTTTACAACTATAGATATAGATAAAACTCACAAAAGGTGGATTATTACTTGTCTACCCATCCAAGTGTGCATACATTCATAAAAAATGGAGTGATATACTACAAAGATTTTATAAAATTTTGTAGTGAATATAAATTTTTTTTATCTATGGAACAACATAATGTCAAATTCTCTGTGACAAATTATGTTAATTTTGAGCAATAGATTGTTCAAAAAATATCCATGCAAAGAAATATTAGACTCTTCATTTTCCACTCACAAATTTTCTTGTCTTTATAAATAGAAGTAGGCTTTTTATTTCATTTATTTGGAGCAATGCAATAAAAACAATATTCAATGGTCAAGACTAAAAAATGTATTTGTATCAATAGACATGGATGAAATACACAAAATGGGTATGATAACTCATTTGTTGAACAAAATTGAGTGCTATTCTCCAAAGATTTTATAGGAATATAGAGATTTCATTTATTGTGAAATGATAATTACATTGTCAAATATTCTTTAAAAAAAATCATTAGGTTTAAGTATTAAATCACTACGAAAATTCCTTAATTGGAAGTTTTGGTTGTATGATGCTCCCCAATTCCCTTACTTTTGTATATACAATTGAATTTGTCATTTCAATTTTATTGGATGGTGCCAAAAAATGACCTTTAAAAGAATAATAAAACCATTTATGTGCACAAATATAAATGAAATATGTGAACATGGATGAAAATTAAGTTGTTCGTTTAAAAAGAGTGATGTCATCCCTTGAGATTTAGTAATGTCATCTATTAAGAAAAAAAAATCTACCTTTGTATATTCCTTGAAATTTTGTTGGACCACTTTCGAGTGATTTTTTGCTAAAGAATAGATAATTGGATATATTGATGTCAAATCATTGGTCATAAATCAACAAAATTTCAACTTTTTAATATTAAATGGGTGAATTCAAGAATATTCTAAAATTTGGAATAATTTGATACTAAAAAAGGTATGCAATTGGTAGTTAAAAAAATACATATAATTCTGATGTAGAATTGTAGACATTAGAAGGGCCTAGAGGAGACTATTCTTGCCTTTTTTTTAATTTTATTTTGGTTCAATTGGGTCTATTTATAACTACAACAATTATCACAATGGAAAATACTATTAGAACATCTAGAGGGTCTTATAATTGAAAAAAAGTAACTACAATGGAAATTTCTATCTTTAACTACCTTGAATTGAAATGTTTGGTCTCCCATTTAAGTCACTTGAAGGCCTCTTCATGCATTATCAATATAACTTAATATTTTTATAGAAAATGCTGTGATATGTAGGGCAATATGGCTACAAGTAATTAAAAATTTAGTACTGGTTTTGAATCTTTTTTTTAAGATCCAAAGATGCACCTATACAACACATTGTAAGCATATTTAAGCTCTAATGTTATAACTAAAGTTTCCAAAAATCTCCATTTAGAGAGAGAAGGTATATTATTTCTACTTCATACAAGTTAAAAGTAACCTAAGTAGACAATAATTTTGATTGAATAGTTGCAAAATAGCACCCTAGTATTGATTTTAGGAACTCCATCTTTGATAGTATGAAGGTACATGTATGGTAGTGGGTACAAGTAGAAACTCCCTCTTTTGAGATGATAGTGTGAGAGTAGTTAAATACAATGTCTAAATATTACAAATTCAATATTGCAGCTTCATCCAAAATAAAATTTTATTTGTAATTAAAAACAAGTGGGATGATTTAGGTAAAGCAATGAATGACACTTGGTTGTAGATAATATTAAGAGTATATACTTTTTCAAATATTTACTAGATATTATTGAACAAAAGATGTGGCTAGCTTAGAATATTTCAAATTAGTGTTTCAAATGCAACTCAATAGACAAAAATTGAAAATGAAAGACTTTGAGCTTGTCATCCAACCTTCACTCTGTTTTTTAAATATAATAAAAATGCAATGTAAGAGAATATGAAAGAAGTTTAGAATTCAAAATTTTTATTAAAATCCATTTTTCTTTTGGTCCCAAAATTATTGTTCACTTTGAATGTCATGAATATTAAGGTTGTTTTGAATAGGTCATTTGGAGTCTTACTTGAGACTAATTGTATCTAGGTTGCAATGAACAAATCCAATGTTCTTCATTGATTCTAGTGATATAAAATTTGAAATCTTTCTTACTTATGTTTTTTCACAATATGATCAATGAAACTATTGGCATTAAAATATCTCAATAAAATTGTGAACAATCATTTGAGGACAGAGGGAATATAACTTTGCCTAGTATTTAATACAAATTTTTTTAATCCTAGGTGTTGATAATTTACATGATTTTACCAAAAAGGCTTTCAACTATTAGGTGAAATTTTTACATTATCTTTATGATAATTATTTAATTTGGATGGAATTCTATCTAAATGTGAATAAAAGTGCAATAAAGTGAATTAAAAAACATTACATGACAAGGGAATTTGTACGATAGTAACATTGTGGTAGTCAATAGTATTGCATCCAAAGTGAAAATTTTAATAATTAAGGCCATAAGAATTAAGAAGTTGGGCCATTAGAGGATTTCTGAGGGCAATAAGAGATTGTGAGTTATCATGCCTTAAAAATGTTGTGAACACAACTAGCTATGCAGTCCTACATAATCGTTAGAGTGCCACATTACTTTCCAATTTTTTTTTGCATTTCAAGAACTAAATAATTTTTTTTTTCTAACTACTAACCGTACCTTTTGTTGCGGGGGAACAACGACGGGAACATGCCCGAAACAGTCCTTTACAACCTTCAAATTTCCTCTAATGTAGAATCCTTTCACAATTGATTAGATTTTGTTGTATTTTGTTGTAGATTTTTATGCAAATTTTTAATGATATAACAAACTATAATAATGAAATTATAAAATAGGCAATAAATTGGTGTTTGGCAATGGATTTTTTTGGCAATACAAGCCTACACCTAGGGGTAGAAAGTAGAAGCACCTTCAAATTTATAGCCAGTCATTTATTCTTGCTATAAGATAGGAAGGCCTGTTTTGGACATTTGGCCTACTCCAAATAGCTAGGAATCTTTAGAAATGGACCTATTACAATTATGTGTTCATCCTAAAACAACCCGATTCTTAAATAATTAAGATTTTAACAAAATGGGAAAAATATTGGCCACTATCCAAGTTGCTAGTGGCAATAACAAGGTTAGCTAGTGAACATGAAACATTCTAATATCTTTTGGATGTTAAACTATTATAAAAAGTAACTATTTCAATGTGATCAAATTTAGTTGTTTAGAATAACCAACATCAATGTATTTTATATTTTTAGGGGACTTATGACTCTTTGGGAATATTCAAACAACAAATTAACTTCAAAATTAATTAAAAATTTTAGACTTAATTGAAACACCATAATTTTGCTTCTTTGACAATTGTTCATGTATAAAAAAAATTAGAACTTTCCATCCATCTCATAATGGCCAAGTAGTTGTTTTGCTTGCAATAGAATCTTGAATTCATCTTCTTCAAAACACACAAAAAAGTTTGATGTTGGATCCATTGGATTTCTAAGATTTGATAAGAGTAGTAAGATACTAAACAAGGTGACATTATAAAGAATGCACACATACAATCATCTCAAACTTGATTGTGATTAGAAATCTATAGAGGGAACCAACAATGTAATAGATGGAAATGACAAGAGACCAATTCATAAATAAATGTTTTAATGAACATCAATCCTTGAGCATCCCCTTTACACATGTTGAAGGATAGACTAACTTATATGGCTAATCACTTGAGCGGTTTATGTCTTGTCTACGTGCCCTTGTACTACTAATTTTCATTCATGCTTTGATTGATGTGGCTTTGTAATTAAGTACTTCAAATTTCAAATCTAACCATATAGTGATGCCTCTTTTTTAATTTTTAGTTTTTAGGAGTGCTACACAAGAAATGCAAAATGGAGTGATTGTTGATATTTTCCATTTATCCATCTGAGTTTCCCCTAAGATTTAAGCTCTAAAGACTAAGGTATGCACACCTATAATCATTACAACTAAGTATGGTTACTATTATATTGCATATAGATTAATTTTATTAGGTCTTATTGATAACAAATGAGGATTCCATTACACTCTGCACCAATAGAAAGTTGGCCTTGTAGTACTAATGAGAGCACCCACACTTGGTGCCCATACGAACTTCAAGCACCAAGCTTTGGTGCTCTAATTGATGCTCCATGACCAACTTTCTAATATTGGTGGCAAAAATGCAAATTCATAGAAAATGCATATGAGCTCATCCCTGTTGACAAATTATATTTTCAAGATACATATTAAAAATGCATATCCAAAACTGTACGTTTCATGCATGAACGACTCAAAAGTCAAATTGAAGCAATTGATTAAAACCTAAAAACTACAATTTGTTTGTAAGGAATTTTAGGAATTGTTGTGTTGGCATGCATTATTAGGACACCTTCAAAATAAGTAATGAAATTTCAAATTTAGTTAGTATCTTATAGATGTATTAAAAATCAACACTATAATCTCATAGACTCTCATATTTTAATTGTGAGCATCTTGTGATGTAATCAATCTTGATATCTAAATTTTTGTGATTCTCTTCACTCCAAATCTAGATGGGGCAATGTTAATAGATGGACTATTGTTGATTATAGGTGTACATTTGTACCTCAAAATCAATGCATTTTGTGCATAGGTGATGCTATAGTGAAAAGTGGTGAACTAATGAGTCTATACCAGTTGTTCACCTTTATCCTCTAATGACATGGCAACCTAGCAATGCTTCATCAATGACAAAGAATTTATCCATATAAGACTAAAATGCAAATGTCCATCCTTAGAATTTTGTGTTCACCAAGGGGAGGTCTTGTACAATAGTTTGACCTCCAAAGAGTGTGTGCTCCAATGGGTTTGGTTTAACCCCAAAAGTCCCAAGGTCATTTTTCTGCCAAAAACCACTCAAAACTGCTATTTTTGTTGCATTCACCCAAGAAAACAAAAAAAATAGCTTTTTAGAATCTAATCATAGGATCTTGTACTTCACTTGTCTTAGCTCATGTGGTAAAAATTTCATGAAGTTTAACCACATAGATTGGAAGATATTAGCATTCAAAGTTGAAAAAGAAAGTTTTTTTGAACACTAACTTGCAATTTCAAATGACTTTGACCGACATTTGTGAATTTTTTTGCACCATAGACCTTGAATTTAAGAAATTTTCTGTTAAAGACTTGAGTGGAAATTCTAGAAATTTTTAAAAAAAAAACACACATTTGATTTTCATTTTTTTTAAATTGTTAAATAGAAGTAAGTTCAAGATTGAAAAAACAATCTAAATTGTTAATAGCTCCAAGATGGGATTGAAAGACAATAATCCCAATGGTGAGATTATTTTAGCAAGCAAATACAACATTCACAAAAGAAAATTGTGAAAAATTGTAAAAATTGCATTTAGAAATGAATCCTACAAGTTATTTTTTCAAAAAGATGCTTAAATTGCCAAAAAAACAAGATTGTCCTTAACTTTCTAATTATTGTCCAAATTGAATGAATCAAAGCTTCACATGTAGACAAAACAATAACATTTCTCGAAAAAAAAAAATTAGAATTTATTTTGTTTTTTACAAATTTTTTTGTGCTTGCTCTCTAAGTTTAGTTTTAGGGTTTTTGTGCCATGACTTTTGCTCCCAAACACCAATTGAAAATTTTTAAAATGATATTTTCCGAAAGCTAATGTGTTTTTCTATCTTCACAAAAAAAATTCAGAAAAT
Source organism: Pseudoscleropodium purum (assembly GCA_963969395.1). Taxonomy (NCBI): domain Eukaryota; kingdom Viridiplantae; phylum Streptophyta; class Bryopsida; order Hypnales; family Brachytheciaceae; genus Pseudoscleropodium; species Pseudoscleropodium purum. The sequence continues at coordinate 18,561,403 of OZ017795.1, read as the reverse complement.
TACAACAAATATTAAGACCGTAGGAGCCTGCTTGAAATCCATTTTGTCCCATGAAGGGACAAACAATGGGACTTTAGGGATTAAGTAAATGATTCACCCCATGTACCCAAAAGGATGATTTCCATGGGGGACCATGCAACTTGGCGTTCTCGGGTTAAATAATTTGTCGAGTTCACCGACCTTGCTAACTCAGGACAGGGGTCTTGTTGAATGGGTGCTAATATAACCTTGTGTAAGTAAGTGTTTTTTTAAGTGAGATGATGGTGTACCTGCGAGGAAATAATCTCGGATGGCGTACATTGATGCAGCAGCACTTGAATTGTCCTATCACTCAGTCATGGTTGTTTCAAACTGGAAGTTGCAGTAAGTTTGTCATATTGATAGGTTCAAGTTCTGATCTGAAATTTGAATCTGACTTGGGGACAGTAAATTATATCTTGACCAGCAGATACTGGGGTTTCCTTGGGAACCCAGAATTATGTTGCAGACAAAAACAAAAACAAAATGTTTCAAAAAAGAAACAGGAAAAAGAAAAAAAGAAAAAAAAAAGAAGAAAAAAAGAAGACAGTGGTCAGGAGAGGAGGGTACTAGACTATTTGCATTACTTTAACATCCAATTGGGTCACCTGATTATGGGGAGATCATCGAGAGTCGGGGGTACAAGAGTCAAAACATAAATATGTGGAGACCAAAATATTCCACATTGATAGACTATGTATGAAGTTTTCATATAATTTCAAGAGGTGAGGTTGTTAATCCATAAACGAAGTTGAGGGCATTTTTGGTCAATGAATGACAAAAAATCTCTCCATATAAAAATGCAACTATTCATCCTCTAAATTTTGTGTGAAAAGGAAAGGTCATCTACTGGATTTTGACTTCTGATGAGTGCTTTTGCAATTTTTATAAGCTCTAAAAGACCAAGGCCTTTATTCTGCAAAATAAACACTCAAAATTGCCATTTCTGTAGCAAAAAGTAAAAAAAAATTGAATTTTTTTGGCACATCTAACCATCGGATCTTACACTTAAGTATTATGAGAATGTGTGGAAAAAGTTTCAGAAAATTTGACCATATAGATTGCAAGAAACATGCATTTAAAGTGAAAAAAAAAAAAAGTTTTTCATCACATTGCGTGACTAGATTATTTTGAATTTGAACCTTCTTAACTTTAATGTTTTGCACTACAAAGTTTTGACCTTTAAATCTTTGTAGTAGAGAATTGAGTTGAGAGTCTAGGGAAAATAACATATACAAAAATACTTAATTCTTATTCTTAAAAAGTTATTAAATAGAAATAGCTACAAGATAGAAGGAAATTTTTACCATCTTGAAGATGGAATTGAAATGCACTAATCCCAATGGTGAGATTATTCTAGAAAGAAAACTAAAGCATGTAGAATTTTTTTAAATTGTAAAAATTGCATTTAGAATTGATTCTTTCAAGTTCTTTTTTCAAGAAGACTCTCTAATTGCCCAAAAAACAAGATTATCCATAACTTTCTCATAACAAACAGAAATGGAATGAATTAAAGCTTTCCATGTAGACAAAAATATAATCTATAAAATAAAATCAATGAAAAATTTTGAATTTTTTTATTGCCCCCTCTCTCTTATTTAGAGCTTATTTGGGCATAATTTTTTGTTCCCAAGCACTAATTGAAAAAAAATTATATTACCACAAAGCTAATCAATTTTTCTATCTTTTTAAAAGAGTTGAAAAATAAGGACAAAAATTGAGACTTTAGGTACTTGCCTGAAATCCAATTTGTCCCCTACAAAGACAATGGTCTATTAAGAATTCAGCTAACAATTTACACGATACCAAAACAAATTATTTCCATTATAACCTAGTCATCTTTTTAGGGTTAATCAATGTTAGGAAGAATAGATTGTCATATTTCCATCCAAAGTTGAATTTAATGGTTACTCGTGTGGCTTGTGTTGTTGCCATTGCCACAACCAAAATAAATGTAAAAGTATTCTTTTAATTTTTTCATTCATAAAAATTTCAAAATTCAATAACTTTCATATAATAGATCCAAACGCCACGAAATAGAGGTTGTGCATCCCTCCTTGCAAAGAGCTTTTTCATAGTACCAAGAATGCAATCAAGGGATGCATGGTCCAAGAGATTTCATGATAACAAACAAAAAAAAACAAAAAAAACTTCATTTACAATATTGAAAATAGATAGGCATTTTGCCAAGTCAAACCTAAATCATTTGCTAATAAATTTGAACATTGTGTATGAATAAATGAGATGCCTATAAGTACAAAGTTCAATATATGAGATAGTATTAAGCTTCTCATGGTTTTTATATCCCCAATCTTCACTAGTAGTGGAAATGTGGTTTGCATAGACCTAGATAGGATCAATGGAAAAAAAACATGGAGATCAATTATATCTATTATAGGTCTTTTTTCAAATGGTTCTTATGATAAGCCATTTCTCTAATATTTCCACTACTAATAGTAGAGAGCTCATAGCTTCAAAGTGATAACATTGATGAAGGAAACTAATATGAGTCCATTATAAGGTAAGAGGTCCATAATGCATTCAAGCTCTAATAGCATTCTCTATTGCAAAGCTATCCATTTTGCTTTCTCATTGCACCAACAATGTACAAATAGCATTACATGTTTTTTGGGGGCTCCGAAGGGCCGTCTTAGACCTGTTCTTGGTGTTGTCTCCCTAGCAGTTTGGGAACGGCTGTTGTGAAAAAAAAATTGAAAATTTGAAAATGCACAAGGAAGTTGAAAAAAAATTAACATGGCCAATCTCTTTGCCACATTAGGCAATTGTTGTAGGATAGTTTGTAGAGTTTGGGAACACATTGGGAGATTTTTGGGGCCTCCGAATGCTTGTGAGTTATCACAGCTTGCGAATGCAGGAAACAGGTTTGGCGTAGCAGTCTGACATGACTGAGACCCTACCACGTCATTGACCAAATTTATTTATTTTTTGCATTTAGAGACTAATTTGTTTTTTGAATTTTATTTTATGAAAAAAAAATTCTGACAGTGAGCCGTTCCCCTCGCTACGGGGGAACAGGCCCAAAACGGGCTTCTAAACCCCACACTACTCTTCTAATGCAACAAAATGTAGTGAAACTTGGAGCCCTTTAGGGTGTTGAAAAATCATCTAATGTTTAGATTTCACGAGCTAGACGCTTTTTGAGCCTTGAACATGACCAACGTCAAAATTTCATAACTAATTCCACAAAGCTCCAAAAAATTTGAAACCACTTGGGTAAGATGCCAATTCCATTTGTCTATCAAGCTAGACCTACTGAAATTTTTTGATATCAAGACGTATAACCTACCCAAATTAATTGTCCGACCTTAAAATGCGATGTTTCAAGGATCTATCTTACATGCCACCTTGAATCCAATGGTAGTTTGATGCACACACATACACAGGTACACTCACTGAAGGAGAATTTTGTAATTTGTACCCAGAATTTTTAAGCGAGATTCAACAATCATCATGTGATGCCACTCACAAGGATTTTGCATTGATCAACATCATCTGCGGACTTTTCCCGAAGGGTTTTGTACCTAGAATGTGCTTAAGGTATTTGTCAATTGTTCATACAAAGTCAAGGTTTAGATCACTTGGGATTGTGGTACCAAGCACAATAAGAGAATGACTGTACATGCAAATCTATAGAACAGATTCTTCGTGTGGGTTTTAATTAACTCAATCCTCACGGCTAATTGAAAATTTGTGAACATAGATTTATATATTTTTTTAATTTAAATTTTTATAATCGAATGGACAATTCCCATTGCAAAACAACAGTCCACAGAACCAGAGGACTGTCTACATAGATTTTCAGGAAGTCAAGCTGAAGCTGAATTGGAATGGATAAGGGAGCCAACCCATTTCCAACCACTTAAGCAATTATGGGGTATGTGGAGTGGAGATTTTCTAAGTGCACAAATTTTCCTTGATGTAGAAATAGAGTTTGGAAAGATAATATAATTTTTCAGAATTTTTTAACTTAAAATATAATTGTCATAAATATTTCAGTTTAACTATATGATATCACCTAACCTAATTATATGGACTTTTCTGTTTCCAACCATGGGCTAGTTGTAGAATAAATCAAGGATTGGTTGCAATATTGAGAGCATGACAACCAACGACAATTGCTTTGGAAATTGCACCACAATTTCACAGAAAGAGATCAGTCTATAGGTTGGAAATGGGGGATGATCAGAAATGGGTTGACTCCTATGGGTTCAAAATTTGTAACTTGTGGCACAAATAGATTTTTTTTCATGATCAACTAGTCTAACTTACATAGAAGCACTTAATCCATAAATGATGTGGCGGATGTTTCTTGGCTCATTAATGACAAAGAATTTTTCTATGCAAGACATATTAAGTACAACTATTCATCCTAATTTTTGTGGAAAAAGGGAAGCTCTTCTTAAATGACTTCCAATGAGTGCTTTTACATTTTTATGTATTAATCCAAAAATGCACATGTTACTAAAACAGATGATTTTCACAGTCACCAGTCATTCAAGGTTTAATATTATGTTGATTTCAGGTGCTACCACCTTGAGTTATTGAATGTTAGGTAGGGATTTTATTCACATTAAAGAGAAATCATTTACTTGTGAGTTGTATGACAACTCTTCCTATTGCTTTTTGAATCTTCCCTCTTCTCAATTTGTAATGTGAAGAAACATTATGTAAGCTTCTTTGATTGAAACAGCTACAAAGTAAGCGAAAAATCGGACTGATAATGCTTCCCTAGAGGTCCTATTGCAGTGAATTACAGATTTTTCAGAAGTTAGTAGTACATTTTTGCAAAACTACTCAATAATAATATAAGGTAACTACTCCATAGGTCTTTGATGGTCATGTTGAGCTCAAACCATGGAAAATGCTCTGAGTTCGAGTACATTACATCCAAGAGAATAATACAAGTTAAAGGCCTTCAACTTCATGGCAAGTGCTATTCTGACCCTTGGAAAGCTACATCCCATATGTACCAAGTTATGGTAGAATCATTTGTAGTTGACCACTTATAAAAGTGTCTCCGAGTATGTTTTGGAGTGTAAATGTTCTGCCATGTAGGAAGACAAAATTAATGGAGATTACAATTTTTTTGGTAATTTTATGCCTTGAATTCAAATTACTAAGAGTTTTGGAAGTTCAAAATTTGATTTAGACCCATACCCAATGTATAGACTCTTCTAATTATCATCATTCTTGCTCACTACTTCCTATTTTTTTGCTCACTACTTTGGGACATGTGTCATGACCTTATTAGTCCCAACCTTAGAAAGGAGAAAAAAAATACATTCTGAGCTTGGGGTAGAAATTTGTTTTAGCTTTGGTTGGAAGTGGTTGAATCCTACAAATTGGATGTGGGTTGTAGTTGAAAATGGGTGGTTCTACTAGAAGGCAGGTATCTCCAAACTGTTACTTTTGGATATAGTATTTAGTTTCTATTATTAGATTGGTCAAATTTCTATTGATTTTCTTATTGGCAAGTGAAAGGAAGTTCCAACATACCAAACAATGTGACATTTGGATACTATATACATAAATTAGAAAGAATAAGAAAATTTCCTTTCAAATGTTTTAAATCATTTCTTTCTAAATAGATACATATTGATTTTGGAGATATAGTTATCCAAAGCAATGATGGTGATTTTAGATTAGTCACACATATAGGGTGCCCGCTTTCTTGCTCATATATCAAGCTCTTTAAGAAACTTCTTCAATGATAAACCTCCACAAGACAAATTTGTCCAATGTTACATTGCTCATATTTACCCTTGAAGGATTGGAGGTGGGGTGTTTGAACATAGCTCTTATGTTTTTTACGAGCTCTTGTAACAAGTATAATTCTTCGTATGTGTGGAATAATTTTGATCATCATCACTATTGAAATGGAAGAAGACTTATATAGCTTTCCTATGGAAAAAAAATTAACAAAATCATACAATTTTTGAGAAAGTGCCACAATTGACAAGATTGATAAAAGATGTTTGGTTACCAACAATAATTTGTACATACCCTTTGAAATGCAAATGTTGAAACTAAAATGCTCAAAAGTGCTCCAAAAACTTTGCAAATCTTCCATAAGTACATATCATCATAATATTGATGTGTAATTTTCTTCAAGTAATTTTGAGGTGTAAAAAAAATATAAAAATGTAAAATAACAACTAAGAGTGTTTTTTCCATTCTCAAAAAATTATCAAAACTTGCATACTTGATCATTTTCTGATTGGATTGTTATGACAAATTCAATGGAAAAAATCATTTAGGATCTCTTTTTTGTTTACAAGCTATTAGTAAAATTAGCATATTAAATTTTTTACAAACATAGTTGCAAAAGCCATGTAGTGGTCTTATGGTCCTTTAGAGGTTGATAAACCCTAGATTCCTTACATGACCAAAAGTGCCCCTACATAGTTTGGAAGTCCAAATTATAGTATTAGATCAAAAGTTACAATCTCCAATGCTTTAAGATCAATTGATCCCAAATTAGACAAGTCACTTTTAAAGTAGGTGTGGTACTATTTTTAATGATCACTTTTCCTAAATCAACCAAATGAAAAAGATATAATTCATCAATAACTAGTGTCTACCTAAACCCTAATTTGGACAAAAAAAAAAGGTTGGAACATTTAATTAAAGACTAACCTCTAAAAGCCTTCAAAGTTCTCATCCAACTTACCAACACACTTCAATATGAAGGGGATGTGCATCCACCAAAGACTCTCCTAATTGCATCACCATCTATGACTATTCAAGATTTCAAGCTTGAAATCTTCATTTATTTGATCACATGAGAGACCTTTTGAGACATGTAGAAAAGGACCTAGTCCATAGTATAGTTACTCTATCCACATAACAAATTTACAAATGCACTATATAACACTTGGACAAAAGAAAGTACAGGTTTGGAGTTCATAACCATTACAACTATGTATGAAATTCTCTTGCAATTCAAACCAAACATTGTAAGCTGCTAAGGTGACAATTTACACCTAATTGAAACAATTTTCTGAAAGCACCCTTACAAATCCTAGACCTCAAATGCACAACTACTATTCATGAGAACCTTGAATCAGTTTGGATGTACCTCCATTTATCACTCACTTAGGTGATTCATTGTGTCCAAAAATGCACGCTAAATGAGTATCTAAATGTCAATCAAAACTTGCTAAATGTCAAATAGTTTAATGATGTAAAGCATGCTCAATTGGTTACCTGATTGGAGGTGCTGGTACCTGATAACTGACAATAATAAGTAAAGGCAGAGAAGCACTTCAATTCAAGATTGAAGGTCATAGACACTACTGAAGAAATGATTTGCAAATATGTCCACCAAAGTGTATGAATTGACAAGTTGGTGTTGCTAGCAGGTCCAGGTCCAGTCTAGGAGATGAAAACTGTACCATCAACCTAAATTTCAAATGAAGTGAAGTGCTCTTTCAAAATATCTTTAAAATTTCATAAAATCACTACAGTAAGATTAGATTACCTTGCTGCCAACCCTGCCAACGCCTCGGTTGAAGATTACGTTAGAGCCATCGATTTTTCTCTGCGATCATACTAAAATATATCCTATGTCCTTAGCTACCTGTGTACGGGAAACAACTGTCATTGCACATATAAATGTACCGAACTTGAACTCCAGAGTTCCACTGAGTTCAGTATTGTCACCGATAATAGCTGAAAGAGTTGAAGACAGAAAGGTTCCCAACAACATCAAGCCACCACAATATCAATCTCCAAATTTTTGAACAGGTTGTTTTTGACAAAAAAAAATAGTAATACTGCCAACCCCAAGAAAATGCTGAAGCGATTCAGGTCTCTTGGAAAATCCCGACTTTCTATTCTGCAGAGGAACGTCTCACCTAATCTTCATTCCATCAAAACTTATAAATTGTTAGCAAGACACTCACTGTTGACAGAAGGGGCCATCTCACAATGCCGACAAACCGTTTACGAAAGAGCACATCAGATGATGAACCCTGTAAGCATATCCTCTTTTTTCTGCCAGTCACTCTTTCTGGACAGAAGGCTGCCAATCACATCGACTTTTTTGAACTCAATACACTAGGTATTGTCTAAGTCAGAGCACAAACTGCAAAATACCTTGAAGAAGTTCAAGTAGCTACAAATGCAGCTGCATACCGAATGAGTCTAAGGAGGAACAGCATGGTGCATTTCATCCAATATTGTCCATAGCAAGTTTAGACATTGACAAGTTCTGCAACTGCTCAAAGTAAGACAATCTGGTACAGCGATGATGATAAAATATCAGAATCTGTGCAAGACATTCAAATCTAAGTCAACTTTGTACTCCATCCAGTCATAACCAGACAACCCTCACTTGCAGAGAACTCCCCAAGCGCAAAAGAAATTAGGAGTATTTTCAACTCTCTCACCAGAATGCACATAATCAATCATCAAACAAACCACCTCATATGACGAATCAGCAAGCAGCAACTGTCAAAAACGTCTTTGAATTCAGTCCCAGAGTTAGAAGGATTTTTATATGGACTCCAGAACTTGGCAGGAAAGACAAAATATGCAAAATAAAATTGTGACTAACGCCTTCCACTTTAAAAGAAAGCTTTCCACGCATACCTTCACAAGAATACTGCAGAAAACGAGAAATCTGATGGCCTGTAAGACGTAGAGAGACTCAATCGTCTTGTGCTCTCTCAGAGACCGGAGAAAACCCTTCATCTAAATGTAAATTCCGATGTGCTGCACAAAATAATTGGCTCCGTGAACCTCCCAGAATTTCAGGAGTTATGGTCGAACATGACATGACAGATTGCATCCCACATGTAGACCACTAATCAGCTGCGTAAGTTAAACTAAATAATCATTCAGAGGAACCCCGGTAATGACGATTTCTAACACGTGTGATCCTCGATACATGTATTTTCTTGGTATAAAATCAAAGTCATTTCCACACAAATAACAAGAGTACCTCAAAGAACTTCACCTCGACTCCTCCCCTGCAGAGGCTCGTACGTAACACTTCCAGAACTACAAGGGTCAACTCCAGTACAGAGGCTGTGACAGTCTAACCACAATACACATCTCTACATCTTACAGGAGATTTGATCCAAATCTGTCAAAAATGGTCACCGAAAACCTTTCACAATGTACTAAACCGTGCAGGTGAGTACATCTAGGAACCGCTAAACCATGAATTAATTACCCATAATTTCAGTCAGCCTCGCATGCAACTGACAACCCTCCTTTAGCATATCCTTGGCATCAGTGTCCATGCCCAGCTTTGTAAGAGCTGAAGCTTGCATAAAAAATGCAGTGGGCCATTCCGGGTGAACATACTGGGCTTGCATCGCATCACGAAGTGCTGCCTCTGCCTGGTCACTTAACAGATAGGCTAAACTCCGGCGTGCAAATACAGTTGGTGAAACCATTGTTCCTACATCAACAAACTGAAGGAGAGGCAAACTGTAAGTACCTGAACTCAGAAATGCACAAGCATATGTGATTCACAGTTTCAGTACAATGCCGCAACAATAAATGTCACTTTCAGTATATAAATATATAATGAAAGGAGACCAATTCCCTGAAGACTACAAGATGCCACAAGTCCCCCAAACATTATTCTCACAACAAATCACATGCCACACAAGATGAAAGTGTAATAAACCTGCGTATAGCAGTCAATGGCAGTCTTAAAATCCTTCTCCCGAAACGCCATATCCCCACGCTTTCTTGAATTCAGCATGTCTTGCATTTGCTTCGTCCATACCTGGAAAGATAACTGCACTGACAGCATTTGCTTGTTACTTCCATGGAGCAAAATAATGCAAAACCAGTAGAGCTAGTATAATAGATTCCTGGGATGAAAAGTGATATAGTCCCACACATATCCAGATCTCTACTTATTAGAACAGTCAAGAATTCAGTGAAAAATTAGTCGGTTACTGAACAGACAATATTTTTAGGAAAAGATCCAACAACGAAAAACTACTTCACAGTTGATCTTGTAGTGAGTCAAACAACCACGCTCACTTGGAACCAAGGAAAACTATTGAAAACTCTCAAAGAGACTTTCAGTGTAATCTGGAGCCTCGACACGAAATGATCAATGTAACGCACCAAATACCTTTACTTCCCGGTTAAAGAGACGATATCAGAGGAACTACATTGAGGACATTGCATTACTTCCAAGAATTAATAACAGTCATTGAAATAGCAGCAACTGGAAGAGATGGCAGCTTACCTCATTATCAGTACCCTCGTCATCCTTGTAACCTGTTTTCACAAGAATCTCATGCACTGCTGTAAGATCATTGCGAGAGCAGGCTTCTCCCAACGATGACAACTGAGGTGGTGGTGTCATATTTGTCCCCCGAGGTATACCCATCAATGTGTACGATGGAATTAGCTGCATTGACGATTGAAGAAATCACGATCCCCTTAAGCTCAAGAAAATCACGCTACGAAGGCATGTCATAAACAACTTCCAACTGGTCGTGACAAGGCTCTCATATTAACCCAACTAGCACAACACCTGCTCCAAAGCTTCCCAGAGTATCCAGAGCACCAAGCATCCAACGATTGGCACAAAATCACCATTCCCATAGGAGAAGCACATGCGTATTCTCAATTAACACTGAGGACAATTAAGAACCTAAATCAGGCAGGCTGAGACACTCACGAGTTGGAGGAAACAGAGTACAAAACAGAGTACAAATGATCAAAACACCCTTGAAACCCGTGTTAACCACAAGGAAGCTTGAATGAAACAATTGGAATGGCTTGTTACAGTCACAGCCTCAAAGGTTACCAACAATCAAAATGTGTCAAAATTCTGGGACGGGTACTTTTCAAAGCAGCAAATGTTCAAAGTGGGCGGAGTCTTGGCCCACCTACGACAACATTTGGCTTTTGCAAGTGCGAGTCCCAATTTATAAATGAGACCTCATTCCGCAAGCCTGACAAAAGTTAAAAGACAGATGTGTCACTACTCTCCTCATCTAGTTCAAGGCTCTGCCTGCCTGCTATTGATTAAGAGACACTAGTCGACCAACTACCTCTGTTCTCCGCTGAAGAGGCGTAAGTGCAGTCACAAGCATTTTGGCATTCGGTCGTTCACGTGGCTCAAACTGCAAACACCGTGATGCTAGGCGAACAAGCTCTACGCCATCATCAGTCGTGAACTGCCCTTCCAAGTAGGAGTCCATAAGCAAGAGCATATTTTTGCCACGTATCAAATCCAAGGCCTGCAGCCGGTTAATCATGTCAGCCAAATACCTCCCAACTCCGCGAACGCACAGAGTAAGGACTCATTTAACAGACAATAGCTTGTGCGTTGCGACCAAAATCGGATTCAAGCATTACATTGATTCGAAAGTAGAGACGGTGAACTCACATGGCTTGGAGGAATGTGTTTCCCACTGAGCAAATCGAGTAAAACAGTTCCGTAACTGAATATTACACTTTCTGGTGTGACCCTCCCTGCAATCAACAGCAAAATAGAATCATTATTAGATGCATTCACCTTGTAGTTCCACGGAAGGATTCCAGTACTGAGAGTTCGACCTTAATCTACTTCAGCAGACACAATAAAACGGGGCCTCTGACCCTCACAAGATCTGAGGTAACCTGATTTCATAACCAGAAAAAATGTTTTTTCACTTCAGCACAAGTAAGAGCCATAAAACCAGGATCGTAAGACATGCCAAGAACCATATCAAGGGATTACCTGTACGTAAATACTCAGGTGGTGTATATGCAAGGTTGGTGCTGTAACTCTTCCCATCTCTACTGTTTTTCATTAGACCAAAACAAGATAATCGAGGATCGCCATCCTGAAAACCAATTACGTCATGCAAGTCAACAACTGTGCAGCGTCTGGGAGCGAAAATCAAGGTGAAGCAATGAATTTAGTACTAAAATTATACTAATATAATAAAAAAAATATTACCAATTTTGGTTAATTTTCCAATTTAATACAGACATCAAAAATATCAAAAGCTTCATGAGTCAGCAGAACTTTGACCCAGTATAGCTGAATAGATAAAATATTGGGGATCCGCTACTGACTAGGACTTAACGGATAAACTAGACACTCGAGTATAACACACCTGGTCAAACATCACCCGGTAAGCATTCAAATCATGGTAGAGGCGAAGGTTACTGTTTGAACAATGATCCAGCGCCTTGGCAACGTAAAGAGCAGCACGAACCCGCATGCCCCACTGCATTGGCTGCTTCTCCCCTGCCACGTTTTCAGCGAAAAGATATGTCACCAAAACTTAACGTGAATCAAAACAACCAAAACTACGAAATCTCCCCTCAATCCAGATCAGAATACTTGTGTTTTAAAATTTGAATCGTGTCGGTCACATACATGTAGTAGCCTTCAGCGCATAAACTTCTGATTGAAACTTGACACACCTAAATGCACTTAATTACTCCGTGCCATATGTCGTGAAGCCGTCAAAATACAAAGCAAAAATCGAGTTTACAGAGCCTGCTTACAATGAAAGAGATGTTTTGCAAGAGTGTCGTGGGGCATGAATTCAGCAACTAGAAGCCTCTCATCGCCCTCAGCACAGTAGCCAATCAAGTTCACCAGTCTCTCGTGCCTTACTTGGCCAACCTTCCAGGCCTCGTCCTGAAATTCGGGCATTGTGCAGAAAATTAGCAAAACCAACCGGCACTCGCTTCCATGCACGCTCACTCGTGAAGCAAAAATATGCAACACCTAAAGACAAAACGAAAACTATCGCAGCATCCGGATCAGCAATCAACAGAAGTACACTACGTCAACTACTGGCAACAGGTAAATTCTAAAATGGAAAGCTAAGTCTCTAAATACTAGACAAGTACTCTCAAACTAGAGTGCAGTGGAAATACGAAAGGAGGTAGTACCGAGAAGTCCTTGGCATCAGGCCATGCTGTTTTGGGAAAGCGCTTGACTGCAATGAGGCGATTTTGGTCGAGCTTGCCCTTGTACACGAAGTTAGGTGCCTTCTCACCGCTTTCCGAGACGATGAGATCTGCGCTGAACCCCTTGGTGGCTAGTTTCAAGGATTCCAATGAATATTCTCTGAACGCAGGTACCGCCTCTGCTTCAGCTCGTTTTCCATTACTTTCTGCACATCATCACAATGCAGATGTCTGTCATTCTGGTTGACCGAAAGAGAAGGATCACGAGCACCAGCAAGGCTATCGACTCGCAACTTCGAATAATCTCATTGCCGAAGAAAATATTTTCACCTACTTCACAATTAAAGACACACTACCTAAATGGAATCTTCTAACCTGAGAATCGTGGAACAATACCATCTCGGTTACCATTCCACCGCTACCGCTACCTCGGTGAAAGAACCATCCGTTAGGTCCACAATGAAACAATACCGAATATAGGTTCAGAGTGCCGAAATCCGGCTACCATGCAATGCATGTATCTAAACAGCACTCAGAAGAATTGAGAAGTGACTGTACACCCAAACCAAAAATCAGCACCGAATAGACCAAACCACAAAATCTACAAACAAGGTAGTATACTAAAACTATTAGGGCCTGATCCCGTCTGCCACACTGACCTCAGTCGGCTGGTGAATTCAAGACCAGGATAAATGTCTGTAACCAATAATCTTTACGTAAAATGAGAATCTCCTTGTCATATCACTTCCGCTCGTTTACTTTTAATTTGCACAAGGAGTGATGAAAAAGAATTGATCTTAACAGACCTGTACCCGAAGATCTCTCCACAGCTAAAAACCCATACTCCTAAATACCAGTTTAAATGCATAGAGCGATACCAGTACTATATCCACCTTAGACCTAACTTAGAAACCTACTGCCAAGCAAGAAGCAAAAAAGATTGGTTTCCATCCTCACACACGCTCTCCTCATCGAAAACACAAACATCTCATCAATTCAGTACACCAGAATTCCAGGGGCATCAAACCTAGTATCAATACCGACAATAACTGCCAACAAATTCAAAACCATCCCAACAACAGCCCCAGGAACCCACGCAACTTCCGAATGCAACCAACATCCAAGCTAAAGTACTCTCCCATCCTTAAAGAACGATCACCATTTCCCTCCACGAAATGACGATCTCCACAGTACCACATCACCGACGAACAACTCCAACTGTAAGCTCCAAAGCACAAAATGGAGCCAAGAAAGATGAAATCTCGGTAGAATACGTATTGCTGTCCCCAACCGACACCCCAATTCCGAAATAGGGAAATCACAAACCTAACTCAACTTTTTCAGGATCTTCAACCTCCTGGTTGCTTCGGTGCGAGGCCTTGGGCTTCGAACTGAAGCAGCCCATCCCTGTCACCACCGCAACACCACCCTGTATGTATCCCGCCCTTCCTCAATCTGCCATTGCCGACACCAATGCTACCTTCCACAGACTGCCCCTCCGCAATCGAACAATCTTTTCACTCGATCCAAAGATTCCGTCCTTCCCGCACGCACGGACTTCCTCTACACAACTTTGATGTCTCTCTCACTCGTTCGATCGTTTCTTCACAAGCAAACCTAAGCTTATCTTCTTCTTCTCTCTCTTGCAAACCTCTCTCTCTCTCTCTCGCACACGAACTTCACCCGAGGTGTAGAAACATGAGCAGACTCTGTACAGCAACGAGCTTCATGTAAGAAACGGAGTAGAGTACGAGGGGTAGTCCGAGGGAGGGAAACAGAGAGAGGGGAGTGATGGAACCTTTTTTTTTGGTTTCCCTCCTTTTTCTTTTTCGCTACTGGTTGCCTTTTTTTTTTTAATTTCCCTAATATGGCAATGAATGATCCATTTCAGGGGGGGCTGTCAGATGCCCGCCAATTAAAGACAACTTTAAAGTAAACCCGAACGTCCCTCCAAGAGAAGGCGGACATGATCACGGGCTAGCGCTGCAAAACTTTGCAGAAATCTCTCGGTTGCCATATCATATCCAATGTAGGGGGGATCCCACTGCTAGTGCAAATTTTTCCTTATTTGCACATGGGATTCATGAAAAAAATAATTGAAATCAACATCAGGCGAATTTAAGGAGGAAAATTTGAAGAAAAATTCAATTAGTAACGTAACTATTAGAAGTTGTGAAGAATTTTTTGATGCCTTTACAAGTTCTTGAATGTGTTCATAACATGAAGCTTGTTAACTCCCATGCATTTTAGAATATTGACTCTCAAAGCTTGGGATTATTTTTAGAGTAGAATAGGGAGGCTTGGACACCTCATAACATTCTTTTCTAAATGTGTAGTTCACTCTTTAAGTGAAAAGGAATAAAAAGTATTGGTGAACAATGTTATATCCTATGAAGTTCATATGTAGATATGTTCAAAGTGTCTGGTTGTTGAACTAGTTGAAATACTCTCACATTCATGAATAAATAAAACATTAGAACCATAAAGAATAATTTTTCATCAAATTCAATGCATCTATAACATCACGAAGTTTGTGAGAATGTACTCCTAGTTTAAAAATTTGATAAGGCAATATATGAAATCTTCAAATTTTGTTGCTCAAAGTTTGACAATCAAGGCAAGAAGATTGTAGAGGACATGGAGAACATAGTGAATATAAAAAGATGAAAGACAAAGGTAGGCAACTCTTTTGTGGCTTAAAATTTTGTTAGTATAGAAGGATCAATGAATAGATGATCAAGTTGACTCTACACAATTAATGAGAGTTAGTGTAAATTTTAAGATTTTAATACAATGTAAGAACATCTCCCTTAAGATTCCTTCTTTTTCATCCTCTTATTCTTTGATTAGTCAAGTAGTAGGAGCTCAACATGGAAAATATGAGAAAGGATTATCAAGGAGATACATATTTTGTTTTTAAAACTAGTTCTATTTGGGACGGATTGCATTTACTTTTTTCATATAGTAGAGAATATTTATTGATTTATTGCAAAAAGGAGACTAAATAAATGTTGACTCACAATTTGGAGCTTGAGAGAGTTGTAAGCACGTATGCTTTTGTCTTCAAGACAAACTTATTAGTTAACTCTATTCCAGGGGAGAAAAGTAATAGACTTTAAAAAACTTCTCTTCATTACATGCAAATTGAGTATCCAGGATAAATCAAAGTGTAATACGAATGAGTTATAAAATCAAGTCATATTCTCAGTGATGCCTTTTCAAGTATAAGATGATGACTATTTAAAAAATTATAAATGTAGTTAGTCATTAGAGTTCCCAAAATGAGAACGTAGAACATTAGAGTACAAAAAACTTATTAGAAATCCAGAGATGGAATTGATCAATTTTCTATTTGAGAGAATGAAAAATAGAATAATCTTTCCCATAAGCATGCAATTTTTCATTTTTAAAGATCTATGGATCTCTCTCTTGCACAAAAGGGCAAGAGACAATGGTGTAATGGTTGTGAAAGTGCTTGCACAAGGGTAGTTGAATCCCAATGTATATCTACTCAAGATAATTCAACTAGTACAAAGGTCTGAGTATTACAAGAGTTTGAGAAATGTATTCAACTATCAAAGTTGGCTTTTCAACCAAATATATAATAAAATTTGGAAAAAATTGGCAATTTTTTTAAATAGGAATATTCCTTTGAAAACCATTGTTTCTGTATATACAAAATTGAAAAAAAATCTGAGAAACTACGGCTAGTATCTACTTTGCAAATGATTTTTAGTTGATTCTAATAGCCAATTTTTGCAATATAGCCCCTTCTCCCACAAGTTGGATAAATTAGGATGAATGTAGTCAATTAGTGTGAGCTTTGGATGAATTCAAGATGAAAATTGATTCATAGGTGCTAAATTAGATGAAATATATAATTAGATGGATGTATCTAAAATTTTCAATATAATTACATGAGAAAGGTGACAATGACAATCGTAGTATCTTAGAGACACTAGTATGAAAATAGCCAGGACAAAATCATTGTACGTGAAGGTCTGATTGGACATTCAGTTGCCAAAATTGAATTGACACGTTAGATTCTCAGAGGTTTGGATCACCTCAGACTATTCACAAGATGCCATGCAACCCTTTTTTAAGAAGTATGACCTAATTTATATTGAATTGGACCTTCGTGTAGGGTACATTGATCTGATCAATAATGTGAATTTTCATTTATTCAATTATTACTGTGGTTCACAAATTTATATGATAATTCACAAATCATAGTGCTAGTTAGAGCATCTCTTGCAGTCATGTAGCTACTTGGACTCCTTGATTCAACAACAGAGAGGGGATGACCACTTGTATCCCAAAGAGTGCAACTTCATAAAACATACTTCCAACCAATCACAAGTCACACAACTCCCCAAAAATATACTCTCAACCAATCACAAGTCATAAAATTTGCATTTATTACAACGACCTGCTAATCCCAATAGAATTTGTAGTAGGGTGGACCTTGCACAGACCTCTCTAGAATGGCTTCATTTGAGAGGGGAAAGGGAAGGCCCCTATTGAAAAACACTAGAATTGATTGCTTTTCATCCAAATTCTAGAAGGGAGGGGATGTCTATAAGGCAACAAGAGATGCTCTTGTCATTACTAATTGTGGTGAGCGCTAATTTGAATAAACTTTAATAGTAATTTACTAGCAACCTTGAGTACCATAATACCCACCTCATACTTAGTGTAGTGCAAACTAAATTAGCATTATTATTATTCGTGATGAACGCTAATTGAATTTAGTGTAGTGCAACTAAATTAGCATGATTATTATTTGTGGTGAGCGCTACTTGAATTTAACTATAGTAGTAATCTTGTGACTGGTGCCTTAACTACTGTTCCTTCTTTGCAATAAAATTTTGGTTTCATTGATTTATTTTCTTAAACTCTAGTAGTAATTTACTAGTAGTGACATTGAGTACCGTAATTAGTAGGTGGTTTATTGTATCTTAACCCACTCCCTTTTTTCGCTCACTGAGTGTTATTGGTTATTGTCATAAGTTACAGCCCTCTGTCAGTCGGTAATGCCAGTCAGAGCTGCCCCCTCTAAATTCTAATTTAATGACCAAGTTTTAATCACTCCAACTGAACAGAAGGCTGAACTGTGAAGCCCTTTTTTCCATTCAATTGTTTTTTTTGAAAAATGGGTCTTGGAAAGGATGAGCAGCTCGAGTTTGGTTATTGGTTGGAGTTTCAAAATGACGGGTGCCAGAAGTGATTAATTACAAGCTGCCTCACTGGGCTGCATATCAATCATTGTTGATTGATTTCATGATTTCCTCCCCCAGTTCAGTTTGTAAATTCTGCATTTATCTCACAGTAATAATAATAATAATCTTATTTCTATTATTATTATTATTCCTTTTTTTTCTTTTTTCCTTTTTTTCCTTTTTTTTTTCCTTTTTTTTTCAATTCAATTCAAAAAGGACGGTAATAATAACTTATGATAAGTTACCGCCCAGCCACAGTGAGAGTGAGTGACTCCAGTTTGGAGGCCGAGTACTTATGATTGTTGGGGAGGGAGGGAGTGCCGTCTTTTTCGAGGTTTAGGGTTTAGGACATGTACGGTAGCTGTAGACGACCAGTAACTTACTAATCAAAATTTGAATCCGGACGGCCTCCACTTGCACAAAGGTATAAGGGTCGTGTTTACATCCCAAAAAACTTTGGGTTGGTGCCCAAAGAAATGGAGTGTTTGGATTCGAAGATACAAAGATACTATCTAGCATTTCACTTGGGTTTACACCAAATATAGTAGAACCACCTATTGTCAACCGGTTCAGCGATTCTATGCATGTTCTGGAGCAGTTTCAATTTTCTACCAGGTAAAAAGATAGAAATCACGGGGATTGCAAATTTTTTTTCGGTAGTTTTGTGCCTTGAATTGAAACGACTATGAATTTTGGAAGTTGGGAGCTAGTCCAAACCTATAGCCAACATGTAAAGTCTACCAATTCGAATTGTTCAAGAACTACTTTCTGCTCACAACTTTGGAACATGTGTCATGACTTGATTAGTCTTAATGATGAAAAGGAGAAAAAGAAAACTCACAACCTTGGTTAGAAATAGTGCACCCTATATATTAGGGATGGGTCCCTTGGTTGGCAATGGGTGGTTCTACAATACACTAAATAGAATTGGGGATTGGAACCCATTAGTTTTTCAATAGACAAAAACCTTTGTTAGAATTCTACATGGCTAAAGTCAAAATAGTGACTTCCTAGACCAAAAAGGAGTATTTAGTCTTCAGAAGGTCTTAGAGACACCTAACCTTGAAGGCCAAGAAGAAATTGGGGAAGACTCATATCAACTAATCATTTACATTTTGTTTACTACTTGTTTGGAAGACATTTGGGAGCTTGACTAGGACAAAAATAAATGAAAATAGACAAAATTTGTAAGAGTTTGAACAAGGGAGCATACAAAGATGTACTATACAATAGAATAAGGTTGACTACAAAGAGGTTCTACAACTATAGGGTGAATCTAAAATAAAAGCTTTGATGGAGAAATTCACCCTAAAAATTCAATCCAATTGCACAAAATGGGCCGTTACACAATTTTCACAATTTATAGCAAGTGTTCAAGCCACTACTTACTTATTCAAATCCTTTCCTTCAAGCACGGTACCTCACTCACAATTGGATCTCATCTCTTGAACAATGTACCACTTGTGTTCATGGGATGGAGCCCAAGTTTTTGGGTGTAAATATGTTGTCATAAGAAGTGACATGAGAGCTATTCTACATCAAATTGTAGTGCTAGTTGAACTCCCTTTGGGATTCTTTGTAGTTTTGGATGGATTTCATCCAAATGTTAAAGTTCATCTATCTTAGGGGTTGAATACTTAGGTAGAGAGAGCTCTTTGGCTTGACATTGTTGTCAAATCAAGTTTTGTGAACATTTTTGAGAGAAAGTTGTGTATTTGTTTTGCTTGTAAATGATTGTTTTATCATTTGGTAAAGTCTTCACTTCTTGTTTTACTTTTACATTGTAATTCTCCCTTGGTGGAGTGAGAGCCACTTCACTTGTGTGTATTGATGCAATTATTTCTTCGGAGGTCATCCTCAACTATGTGTGTATTTGTTCCTAGTTGATTTTGGGAGAACTCCTTATTTGCTAGGGGGGAGGGGGGGCATTCACTTTAAGGAACCAAAGTTTATTGATGTTAAAAGGAATAGATTTTAGGTGACATCGGAAAAAAAATCCATGTTTTTATGTTAACAATGACGTTCAATATAACATCAATGGACCATGTCACCTCGGATGTCATCTAAAATCCATTCTTTTTTATGCTAATCCATCACTTAAAACAAGGTTTTGTTATAGTCATTTGAGAATATATTTATTATGCATTCTTGATTAGTTTTTTTATTTCATATTTGGTCTTAATCATGGCATTTGATCTATTGTATGCTACGATCTTTATTTACACAACAAGACCCTAAATAACTTGATTTTTGGAATAAAAATATTGAAATTTTCTTTTAAAACTTGATTGTGGTTGGGTTGGAATACTTCTTAAAAATAAATGTAGTTTGCTTCTAATTAAAGCAATTTTTTAAGAGCTAATTGCATTTGGAAGGAATCTAAATTTGTAGAAACATTTTTTAGTCAATTTTTGTAGGAAGGAAAATGGAATTGACATGAAATCCAAGTCGTTTCATTGATTTTTTGACCTTTGTGTAACAAGTCAAAATTTTTTGAGACTGGAATGTAGTGATCACTGAAAGCAACCACCTCTTGAAATGTACATTGTTGGTACATTGAAGAAAGCAAAATCTACCTTTGTACTAGTAGTTGTTTTTAGAGTGGGTGCTCATTTAGAGTATTGTAGTACCTATTTTAATTTGTGGACACACTTACGATATTGTTTGTATTGCATTTTTACTACTCCCATACCATTTCTTTTTCTTCTTAAGTAATTGTATCTCTTTCTATTGTTTTTATTACTGAAAACAATCCAATCAATCCATTTAAAAGCCATGGTAACAACCATGCCCATTTGGATTTCAAGCTAAAATCTTTAAAAACAAATTAGTTTTTATGTGTCTCTTCTCTTTTCCAACTTTTGCTTATCAATTGCCAAATTTGCACCAAATAATTATTCATAGAGTATGTACTCCATTCATTCCACTTCCCTACATAGATACCAAAAGGTAACTAGATTCAATATTCAACTAAGTGTAATATTTGGTGAGGGAGCCTAGCATTGAAGTAGCTTCAATAGGTACAATAAACACTACAACAAAATTTAGGTGTCCTAACCAATGTACAAACCTCTTGTTGGTGTCAACTGAATTTGCTTTAATGATTTGCCATTAGAAAGACTAGAGTATTCCTTTTAACTAAGGTACATTGTTTAATTCTTTAAAGACTAAGTGAACACAGTGTATAGTCTTCAAATTTTCAATGACAAATTTTTGGTAAGGAGAAACAAATCTCAATATTTTGTAAATTAGAGAGTTATATAATAATAAGTTGACATAATTGTTGCATTTTTCAATTTTCAAAATTTCCAAGTGAAAATTACTTCAAATTTTATTTAGAAAATATAGTCTAAAAATAGAAGGTAACAAATATAATTTTCTTACAATGAAAGAAAGAATACAAATGAAAAATATATATTTTCTTTGAAATTTCTAATCTTTACTCTGCACAAAAAATTGATCCTAAAGAAAAAAATTCATTTTTCATTTTTAGCAATTATAAAGATACAAGGTTCAATCTAGTGTGATTAAAAATACAAAAACAATTAGAATGATTCCAAATTTTTTGAAGATGTTCCAAAAAATATGCTAATAATATAAATGGTGAAGTTTCAAAAATTAATGCATATAAGAAATTTTAAAATTTTTGTAGGATCCAATTTGGTCAGTTTTGGCTTTCTACTTCTTTTGTTTGAAAATGTGCACAAGTTTGAAAGAGTTTTTTTATTTCTTAGTTTTAAAAAAAAATGATTTAGATCTAGTACAATTTCTTGGAAGGGTAAGAAATCATTATTCATCTTATTATAATTTTTCTTCTCTGAAAGTTGAATTTTTTGCCTATAAAGTCGTGCATCTAAAATTGTTATAATCTAAAAATTCTACAATTAATATTTTTCCAAATTAATTCCAGGCATATTAGAAAAAGTATTCTTTACTTTTTTATGGTTTAAATTAAAATTTCAAGCACATCCATGTTCAAAAAAAATATTAAAGTAGGACAATTTGTTGAAAAACTCCATTATCAAAAAGTTGTTAGGACTTGAGTGTTGAGGTTAAATGTCACCCATTGTGACTTTTTGAAGTCAATTGTGTGGCTTTAAATGAACAAACTCTTTAAGTATGTCAATCATCCTCAATTCTTTGTAAAGAAACTCTAGTTGAGAACTAAGATGAAACATGGTGTGAACAAAAGAGGGAACCAATGTTGGGACCCTTCATTAAATTATGCCCAATGTCTTAAGCTCTTAGGTGAATGCATTAGCCTTCAAATTATTATAGAAATTAAAAGATTTGGATTTAAATATTCTAAATATTTTGCTTATAAAGAGTGAATAAATCTTTTCATCTTATATTGGGATGATTGATTATTGATTATATATTATTAGAAATTGTAAAGATATACATCACATGATCTTGAGTGTTCTAGGTTTCTAAATTCATAATTTGTAATGCAAAGATTACCTAAGAATGGTAGTCAAATGCAAATGAAGTATAGATGATTTTTTCACCCACATTCCAAGGATTCAATTGCCAATTTGGTCTTCTATGATTGGCCTTGTCAAATATTAAATAATTATATTGCATCTAGAATTTTTTGGGGTCAGTTTTTTTTCATAAGCATATTGGTACTTCAAAATGTAGTCATGTATTAAACCTAATAATTTTCATATGCAATCTTAGTTTGAAGATTGGACTTCTCCACCCCACTGTGGCCTCTACTTGCAAGCAAACCTCAAATTCTTTGCATATTTTCACCCATTTTCATTATACACATTCAAAAGTACTTTTAGATGCCATGGGCTTTAGAGGGCTAAAAATTTAAGTCTAAAATACGTAGTTATAAATCATAATAGTCTTTCGCTAATTAATTGGCTAAATTGATTGTATGATTGATTATCTCTTAAAAGGCAAATAATTTCTACATTCAATCAAACGGCTTCATTAGTTATTTGTTAATAAAATATACATTTCAAAAATTGAATATTTTCTACAAACAATTGTAGTATTCATCTTATATTCATCTTAATTTTTTATAATTAAAAATCATAAAAATTAAACTTACAATTTAAAAGATTTTTGTAAAAATCAGAATGATTACAAAAATGGTTTAAATAATGTGAAATTTGAAGAAAAAATCAAAATAATAGTGATGAACATTATAAGGTTTGAATCAAGATAAATTCAATAGAAAAGTCCAAAAATAATGCATTTTGATTTTCATAATTTCAGATCCAGTAATCTACAAATATTGTAATTTAAAAAATTTAGAAAAATCAAAATGGAGTAGAAAGTTTATTATTAGAGACCTATTTTTTCATTTGGCTTAACAATATTTGAAATCATGAACCACGTAAAAATTGAAGTACCTAAATTTAAATGCCTCATAAATTGATGGTAGTCAAAATTTTCAAAATTAAGAAGATGTATAAAAAATACTACTTAGACTAATACTTTGATAATGGCTTTTTGAATCAAACTTGTAAGACATGATTTATAGATTATATACATACAAACAATGTGAGGTTTGCAATTGCCCTAACTAATACTTATTTAGAATATTTAAAATCAGAAATTCAAAA
The DNA here is from genome assembly GCA_963969395.1 of Pseudoscleropodium purum. NCBI lineage: Eukaryota > Viridiplantae > Streptophyta > Bryopsida > Hypnales > Brachytheciaceae > Pseudoscleropodium > Pseudoscleropodium purum. Next base: position 18,537,675 of record OZ017795.1, on the reverse strand, counting down.
TTTCTTCTAAAATTGATTACACATAGAGTATTTGAAATTTTCAAAAGGATTTTTTTCTATTAGTCAAAAATGTCAACTTCTAATTTTGATATTAAAAAAAAATTATATTTATTCTATTTATTTTAAGGGGTCATATATAAACCAATACAATTACATTTTGAAGTAAAACATGTCCATATACTTTGAACTATAGAATATTTGAAAATCTAATTCATACATATTTTAGGGAACTAACAAAAGAATCTACCAATATTAATTCCTAAATGGCTAAGCTAAGTTTTTTGGCTACAAAGAAATTTTGGGCAAATGTGTGTGACTAAAGATTTCCATATTTTTTGCCCAAATTTTAATAGAAGGTGGAGACAAGGAATATCTTTTGTATGGTCTAAATTTTATGACATTTGAAAATATGAGTCAAAAAATATAACCTCATATGTCATTTTTTTCCCCTTAAAAAAGGCAATTTGGGCAAGGCAAAAAAAATTGCTTTTTTAGAATTTTTTTTCTCAGAAATTGGTCCTCTAAAGTCATATATATGTGAAAAGCTTTGAATCATTCCATTTTGATTAATGAAACAAAAGTTATGGATTTTCTACACTAAATTAAACTTTGAAATCCTTTATCTTACTCAATATATTGGAGAAAAAATAAAATCATAGGATGTATATTATTTATAATAACATTGCAACCATTGGTATTGGCATTTTTCAATTCCACAATTAAATTCTAAATAATTTTGTATTTTGAATCATTCTCTACTACTGTTTATTTTTTATTTTTCCCTATAGGTTGTACTATTTCAAATAATTTGAAAGTTTTTAAGCACGTGGAAAACTTGTTTAGGAATAAGAATCCAAAGAAGCACTACCATTTGGGACATTTTTTCATAGAAAAGTGAGCTTGTGAAGGGCCACTGCCTTGTGAAGGACCCAAAAAATGATTTTAGTGAATTTGAATGCATATATCTTGCAATCCATACGGTGGAAATTTCTGAAAATTTTACCACATAGTTTGAAGTTAATATAATACAAGATCCTACAATTACATATGTAAAAAAAAGAACTTTTTTTCAAAAATTTGGTTATTGTACTAGAAATGACAATTTTTGAGTATTTTTGGTGAAAAAATAGTTATGGAACTTTAGGAATTAAGGAATATGAAAAAAACAAGATTTTGTGAGCTTGAAAGATGTTTGAATTCACTAGTTCAAAATATGAGCATTAGATCCTTACCCCTAAATGTCCAAGGAACCATATTTGTATGCCATTTGAAATTAAATAAAATCCCATCATAGTAAAATTTTGGGTATTTTTTATTGGTTGAATATCCTTTTTAAAGTCTATTTTAAGCATTCTAAATTTTGATTTTGAAAAAAATTGATTATTATTTTTCTATTGAAAATTTTAATACGCATGTTATATCCTTTAAAATTTATTTCTTTTCATGACCTATATTTTAGACTTGACATATAAAAAGAGGATTGAAATGCATCAAATTATTTTTATAGTTTTAACACACCCTTAATCAAAAATTTGAATCTTTCAATCCATAAGTGATATCGTTGTATTTTCTTTTTTCATGTGATTCATAACATGTCTACTTTGAATTTGTAAGGTTACAAATTTGTATAAATTGATAAAACTTATCAAAACTTAAAAATTTTGTTTAGTTTTGAGCAAACTCCAACAAGCTAAAAAATATGAGTTCGTGGGCAATTAGAGTAAAGGGTTAATGGATGTCCAATTTTTTTTCTTGTTATTTGTTTCTTCTTTTCCTTGTTTTCACTTTTGTTGTATTGTACATAGCATAGGTGAATAGGAAGATCTTCAAAAAATATTTATAAACATCAATGGTTGAAATAATTGGGAAATTATTTCTCCAATAAGACAATTTATTAAGAAAAATAAAGAACTTAAAGGAATATGGAAAGAAATGAATTTGATTTTTCTAAAATCTAAGATATTTGTAGCAGATGTGATGAAATGCATATCCATTTTTCTATGGTAGGAGGTTCATTAAATGCCTATATAAGAGTTGAAAATTAATTCGAAGATATTAAACTTCTTAAAATAAATTTTTTGAATAAATTTTCCTTAAAAAAGCAAATAGGATTGAAATCTAATCCAAGTCATTTCATATTTTTTGGAACTTTGTGAAAAAAATTATGAGTTTTTGAAGTTGAAATTGGCAATAGGCACTAAAAGCTTTCACCTCCTAAAATGTACACTACAATAAGGTCCAAACTATCTATTTTGATGTTTAAAATTTTTGGCATACTAATAGTATAGAAAAGAATTGGAATTTTTCATCTTGCATAATTAACATTCAATTTTTATGCAATTCCAATCAAGCATATCAAATTTCAAGTTCAAAAAGCAGAATTTCATTCTTAATGAATTTTCAAAGTCAATTTTCATAGTTTTATATAATATTTTATTGAAAACAATTGGTGATGAATTTTCTTAATTCAATTATTTAAACACGTAGGAAACATCTATACACACATCTCATATTAATAAATAACCCATTAAGTAACAAAATATAATTTGGGAAGAATTCAATGTGAGGTGTCATATGACCAAACTTTGTAAAATATATATCTTTATATTTTGACTAGATTTTGCTATGTGACCCTCATACAATAATTGATTTTGTACATTTGAAAATGATGGTACAATTATCTTGGCAAAATCTAATTACAACCAAAAAAAAAGTATTTTTCAAAATTAGGTTATTATCACACCAACATTGAAATCTCCTTGTGAAACTTTCTTGGAGATGCTTGTTGAAGGAAAGATGTGCATATAAATGTTTTCTACATATTCCCACAATTGAATTAAAAGAAATTCATCACCAAAGTTTTACAATGAATTATTGTATAGAACCATGAAAATTAAATGTGAAAATTCACAAAATTTAGAGAGTTCATTTCTATTTCTATTTATTATTATTTCTATTATTATTATTAATTTTTTCCAATTGGAATTGCATAAGAATTGAATGTTGATTATGCAAGATGAAAAATGTCAATTATATTCTATATTATGCAAAATTATTTGAATGACACAATAAGTAGTTTTAAAGTTTATTGTACCTTATTGTATAATAGTTATACAATACTAAATTGTTGATGCAATGAGAAAAACAAAATATACAAAAAGTATACATTTCTAGAGGTGGAGGTGGACGCTTTTAGACCCCTATGCTTTATAGACCTCCTACCTTAGCATTGATGTGCTTGTGCTAATAAATAGAAAACAAATAGTACAATACAACAATTCTTCATGACTTGAAAGTTGGGTACCAACTTGGGGTACATGACATATAATGTGTGCATACAATGTCATGGTACAATTAAGGTAAATTGTAGACAAAATTATAATGATAGTGTATATTCAAGTTTTGAAATATGCACTATACACCATCAAATTATTTGGAATGTATACTAAAACCAAATCAATAACATCTAGAAGTGTTTCCTATGCTTGAACTTAATCCTTTAATGCCTAGGCATTTAGCTAAATAAAATACTAAAAAATCTACATACAATATGTCACTAGAAGAAACCCATGCCTAAGTTGACGGATTTTTTTGACATCTAATATAACAAGCCGTGTTTTTATGTCAACAACTATGTCCAATGTAACATTTTCATGTTATAGTAGATGTAATTATTAACATAAAAACATTGCTTGTGACATTAGATGTCTAAAAAAATTTGTCAACTTAGACATGCAAAAATCCAAAAAAATCTAGGCTTTTTTTAGTGTGTGCTGCAAATTGGAGATTTGCCATGTAAGAGTTTTGTTGGACAGAGGCAAGAAGGGACTTTATGGTTGACAAAATGTTTTTTCTAGTGATGAATTCTGGTAGCATTGTCACTGTGATGGAATTGTCAATTCCGTAAAAGTAAACAATGGAATATTGATCTTTGTTAGCATTCACTATGGCTCAATGCACTATGCAAGATGCCATTTGTAAGAGTTTGAAAGAAGCACAAATATCACCAAAACTTCCATCAATTGTCAAACTCAAAAACATTGAAATTTCAAATTGACTTGTGCTCAATACATACTCAACCAAACATTTTGAATGCTAGCTTCTTGGAACACTCCCCAAATGTGATTCTAATGACCTAGAATTACAAGAAGATTTGGCAATGTTAGCCTCTGGGGCTACAATATGCATGGAGGACAAAAAATACCCCACTTTAGACTCCAGGCTCTGGCCAGGGCTAAAGCCTTGTGCAATCCATTGAATCATTGTGGTAAGAGGTGGTCGTGGACTAGATTTTTGGCAATGTAGGAGTAGGAGGATTCATTGATTATGCTACATGACCAATTTCAGTAGTTGAAGTCTTAGCAATTAAAATTTTAGACTTCAATATATTGCATTTCTATTTGGAATTCTGTATAATATTGTGTTCATTTCCTTAATGATAGTGCTTACATGTTCTTGGGTTTACAACTTCATGTTGTGGTTATTAGAACTTTAGTACCACTCATTCAACAAAGTTCTTTGTCTCCTATAGCTATTAATTTTTGTGATGTCTTGCTCAAAGGTGGTGCCTTAGCAAGTACATCTTGCATCCATTTGTTTCAATAGTAGAGTGTTAGCAAGCGAACCTATTTGAGTGCATAAATAGCTTGGCAATTGTTAGAAAGAAATGTATCAAGGAAGGAGATGTTAAGTGTTCATGATTTTTATATTAATGATCACTACAAGGGAATGCTACCAATTTCTGTTATTTTGGACATGTTTTTTTGTCAATTTTTTGTCAATTTAGACATTTTTTCTGTCAAGTGACAAAAAATTGACAAAAAAACGTGTTTGAAATGATAGAAATTGGCAACACTCCCTTGTAGTGGATGAAATAAAGACCACTGAATCCTGTACAAAGGAGGTTGACCTTTAAGTAATGGCTATCCTATCTAAAGCATCAATTTTTCACCTTATATTGACACCACATTTTAAAAGTGTTGTTTTGAACTAATATCACTATAAAAATACGGTATCCAAATTGACAAGTATTTGGCACAAGTTTGTCTAAAATAACAAGAGTTGTCAATTCTGCCCATAATGTTGTCAACTTGTACTTCTGTTATATTCTATGTCAATTGCTTTGTCCTATTCTTGTTAGTGTTTGTTTTTTCTTCTAATTTTTTTTGTTAATACCAATAGCACAACATCCAAATCAACAAAAAAAATTAATGCTTTTTCGGTCATTTTTAATTCCAAAATTTTCATTTAAGTTTTCATTATATGAACAATGTTTAAATCTCCACAAATATGTGGAATACTATATCCAAAACAAATTTGATTACAAAAATAAAGACATGTTTTTATACCTTGGTGGTAGTACAGAGGTGATTTTGGTGATGCAAGAGAGGGGAAGACAAGATCTTTATACAAATAGAGTGTTAGAAAGTAGAACAAACCATATAGTTTGAAATTAAGATTATGAATGGTTCACATATCCTATATGGTTTGTTCAACCCTCTATCACCTTATTGGTATAAAGATCCTATCTTCTCCTCTTTTCTATTATCCAAATTGTTTTTTCTATCATCAAGGTGTGAAAGGCTTACCTTTGAATTTGAAATCTAATTTTAAAGTTTGATCTATGTGGTAATTTCAACTGGGTTGGTCATTAATTAGGGGCTAGTTTTTGGCTTGCCATGTGGTTGTCATTTATTGAGCAAAATTGAAAATGAATTATTACATTTTTTTAATCTTAACGAAGGACACAATCGACAAAATTTTTGTCAACAAAAGAATGAAAATTCACAAATTTTTTGTTGAAAATGGCAAAAAATTGACACAATTTTGTCAACTGTGCATCCAAATCAACACGTTTGAATTGACACCACAATTGATAAAATTGTATCATTTTCTTGTTTGTTTGGACAAAATTTCTCTTGTCGTGACAATAGCCTAAATTCCAAAACATCAACTATATTGGAGATTCAATCAAAACCTTTGACTCTATAGCCCCATTTAAACTTTGATGAAGCATCAAATCAACTGAACAACTAAATAAACTCTATTCCGCCGTTATGGTGATCACAAATGTCAAAGCCTTGAGATGAAAATTGGCTTCTATATAATTAGTTAACACAAGGTCGTGGCTTAGCAATTGATTCCAAATAAGATTAGATTTGTTCCAAATTTTCTATATAGATGCTCCAATTGTTTACAATTTGACTCCAAGAATCATAACACCTTTTTTTAATATACCTTCCTTCAAATGGTCTATTCTCTAAAAGCAAATTGAAAACCTTAAAATAAAACGAATGCAATTATTCAAACTCAATCTTATAAAATCCATTACAATCTATAGCGCTGACTAATTGCTAACCCTATAATTGATTATATGCCATCAATCTCACTTTGTCCTAGCCATCTCTACCACCAAAATTTTACAATTTTTTACACCTATTTAATAAATCTCATCTCTTTTGTTGCTTTTTGAAGCCCAGATTCTGCATTGACACTTGACATGCAAACTCCACCTCAAAAAACCTTGCATCACTTTCATCCCCTATAAGACATCGAATTTATATGCCACATTATCCAATCTAATGGACCAACCAAAATCCTATCTTCCAAACCATGCTAAAGCTATTCCATTTTTGCCAATCCCAAGCAACTCCTAACGATTCTTCACAAACAAAATTCCCACATTACACAACAAGAAAACAAACTTCTTTGCATGCCACTTGAGGAAGTACAGTACAATGCTAAAATCTTGGTTCTTCCACTGGCACCTCAATTGCACCACAAGAAACCTTCTAATGAAGGAACCAATACTAATAACTTAATGTACTAGTGGTAGAATTTAAAATGTTACTACTGAGGGAAGTGGTAGATTGTCAAGTTAGAAAGAAGAAAGGCAAAGTGTATGAATTGATGAAGAAGAGAAACAAGCTCCACATCAAGCCTACAAAAATCACGTCTATCTATTACATTGCAACTCCAGTAATCCACTTGAAGATAAACAGTATCAAGAAGCACTAATACAATCAAAATTTTGTGTCAAAGCCAATGTTCCAAAATGCTTCTAGAGTTGTAGGAAGTACATCATGAAACCAATGACAAGAATTGTCAACATAGTTGCACCAAGATTTTGCCATGCCTTTGGCATTGCCCTCTAACATGGCATCAAAAAATTTTGTGCATAGTTGACACATTGCTCCTTGCAAGTTTTCTCTCTTAACTTTCTTTCTAATAGGCTCTACAAATTTGAACAAAGTCTTACTAGAAGGATCAACCATATTTTTTTTAATTTTTTTTTTCCACCTTTGCTATGTGTGTTCTTGCAAAAAATTCATCTATTATGAAGTTAGTTCACAACACACAAACCAACAACAATCTAGTCAAATCTAATTAAATCTAACAATCATTCATTCTATTTCCGAAAATAGATGTTGCATACTAGAATTTTCAAGTACTTCTATTTTTTCCTTGAGCCCTACATTAAAACCATCACACAAACTTCAATGTTTATTGTAGGAAATGTTGCAATTCTTTTGACAATTACTCTTTAACTATAGATCAAACAAAACCATGATAAAAACCTAGTTTGACAAATAACACAAAAGAAATGTCATTTCATTTTTGGTGGCAAAAATTGGATTCAATGAATTGCTCCTAAATAGATAGAAATATATTGTGCACAAGAAAGAGCAATAGTTTCATTAGATGTATCCTTTAATAGTGCCTCCAAGCCACAACCTCTTTTGTTCCTTCTTTTGAAAGGAAAATGCATTATAGCTTTGAAAGAGGATGGTTCAACCTTCACTTTCGCTTCATCATCACAAGAGCTATGCTTCAAAGCACGTCAACTTATAACAACCTTAGGCATCGCTCCAGGTAGAATTGTTTGAAGTTGAATTCTAGGAGGCCATTATTATATAACAAAAAAATTTGTTTGGTGTAAGAAGCTACAAAGACTAGCAAATTGGCAAAAGAAATTATGGTAGATTAAATAAGAAGAATATGGGAATGAATGTCATATCCTTGGTCTCTAGTACTTGTTCTCCTTCCTGACTCCCAGCTTTATGTCATCCGTACAAGTGTTAACTCTAACCACTTCTAGCATTATTGGTGTCAAAGGTTTCCTATAGACACTAATCCACCTAGAGTCATGATCCTTATTAGTACCTAGAGGAGCTTTTGACACCACTCATAATTGTTACACCTCCATTTTCAATTGACTTCCTTCCTTCTTTATATACTCATATTCTTGTGCAAAAGTCAGTTGTTGTTCTTCCATCCATTTGAACAACTGAATTTAGCTCTATAAGTCCCTCTTGTTACTATCAAAATCTCCCATGTACTTCTTTTCCATTTGTTGTAGGCACTCTCCCTCCATGGTGGCACTGATAAAAATTGGAATTGCATAGTTTTGCTAGGTTAAGTGGAAAAGAGGCAAGAAGGTATAAATTATCATTGGAGATTCACATTTCTCTCAATGCCACTCTTTACAAATTCTAAAATATCCTCTAATTTTTGGTTTCTATACGTAGTACTACCATTAGATTAACTACTGGAAAAAAATTGAAGTACACTAGCAAAAAAAGCTTCAAATACAATTCAAAGCTCTCTTTCTATTACAACAATGTGCACTCCAATGTATGTAATTGCAAACATTCTTTCACATTACAAAACAAACAACAACACTTTGAAACAACCAACTTTTGCTCTCAATAGTCATCATGCACCCTCCCAAGTCCTCCACAAAAATCACAGTTGAAGAACCAAGCCAGAATACAACCAATAACTGAAAAAACAAACTCTAATCCAAAACTACACAAAATTCCATCCAAGCAATTTTCCTAAATTTACAATGTAGACACCGTAGGGCAATCATAGAGTCCAAAGCAAAGAGGCTGACATAGAAGTGAGACAAAGCGCGCAATTGATGAGCATCGACAAAGGCAAGTGAGCTACAAACATTGGCTTGCCTACTACCTTGCCAAAGTGCAATACAACATGTTGAAAGGGACACAACAGGGGAACTTGGGACACTAATTAAAAATTTTGCAATACCTTTTGTCATCATCATGACCAACCAACATGTAAAAATTCATATATCTATGTAGACAAACTTTTTGATTTTGATATTATTTTTGCAAATTTTGAAGTTAAAGACTTATGGACCAGTTAAGTAGCTTTAAAAGTTGTTTATAGTAAAAGTAAGGTCAATCAATCATAATAGTGTAGAAAGGACCATTAGATAGCGGATAAGAGGAGTTAGGGTTAGTAAGTAGTCGGGTTGTTAGAGACAAATGGACAGTTAGCAGGAAGTTAGCTGAGAGCCAAGAAGTATAAGACTAATCGACTTTCATTTTGCTCTCTTTCTTTGAGGCGTTTGTAGTGATTTGTCATCTTGCCAATTTGTACTTGTGCATTCCTTCAAGTGTAATACAAATTGTCTATTCGTCTAATTTTTGTATGTCTCATTTTTGTTTAAGCTAGTGATTGGCATTCTCTTGTTTGGAGTGGTTGCCAATGATTGGCATTGTCTCTTTTATTTTCATTTTTGCATTAGTCCAATAGTCTTGCTGTGAGAGTATGAAGTTTTTTGTGTGTGAGAGTCAATTGATCAAGCAAATTAGTGAATGGTTATTATTCTTTGCATGCTATCTAATTGTCAAGAGCTGAGCATTTGTGAGTCAAATCATCTAGTTAATTGTTTAAAGTTGAATCTCTGCAAATGAGCCAATTGGTCAGGTTCCTTGTGCACAAGTTGAGAATTGGAGAGTGAGTCAAATTGTCTATTAAGCCAATGAGTGGTGGAGTTTGGTATTTTGGACAATTAGCCAGGGATTGGTGTTGTCCTTATTTTGTTGTTAGGTCTATTAGCCTTGTTGGGAGAGTATGGCATAGTAGAAATGTGAGCACAATAATTTCTTAAATTAAACCAGTGATTGGCAATTGTTTCATTGACGGATAGTCAATTAGTCGAGTTGAGAAAGCAGTGTTAATTTTGGATGTCAATTGGTTGATGCTATGAGGAAGGATGCAATATATAATTTTGAGAGCTTAATTTTGGAAGTCAATTAGACAATTATTTTAGCCAGTGATTGGCACTATGAGTGATAATATTTTGATGTCTATTTGTCTGGGAGAGAAAGTAGTTGGGCTTACCAATAATTGGTAGCACTTTAAGTCAGTTTTTGAGTCCATTAGATGAGTGAGTTAGTGAAGCTTGGGTAAGGCCAAACTTGCCCAATGAAAAGTGATGTCTAATGGTCAATTATGAGAGCTACAAAAGATGAATAGCCTTTGAAATTTGATAATTAAAATGAATAACCAATGAGTCGTTGGTAAATGTGTCAATGTGATGATATGTGCATGCAGATGTAGCCTATATAATCAACAGTATATGAACTCATTTGTGAAGTCAATTAGACGGTAAAATTGAGAGAATTAATAGCCAAAGAATTGGCAATAATCTTCTAAGTTATTAATATCCAATAGTCTAGTGGTTACAAATGAGGATAAGTGGACGGAATATGAATGATTTACAATTGAATTAATTCATGTGGCTATGTTGTGAGAAAATGAACAAATTGACTATTAGGTGAAGAAATAAGCAAATGGTGGAGATCAAGACAAATCAACCAAGCTTACTTTGAAGATTTCCTTGGTTGGTGTTGATAGTTGAGATGTCAAGTAGATAGATTATATAATACAAGTAGAATAGAGTATTGGTCAAATTAACATTAGTATTAGAGTAGAACTGACCAATTGATTGATAGGTTTTATAGGAGCCATTGTGCTTGACAAATTGACCTTATTGATGATCAAGTAGTAATTACTTATAAATTCAGTTAAGCAATAAAATTAGCTATAGTTTAGAGTAGCAAGTCCAATTAATAATACAACTATTATATTGAGAAAGTTTAAGTTGTAGAGTATAACCAATTGTCTTATTGAAGCGGATGGAGCGAGAGCAAGGGAGAAAGAACAACCATAAGTCTAATTGTTGAAGCAAAAAGTAGTAGGTAAGCATACTTACTTTTGCATGCTTTGCATACTGGGACCAATTGACAATTTATAGACTTGTGAATTTGCATCCTACATAAGTAGTAATTAGTGATAGATAATTAGCTTACTGAACCAATTGATCAACTGCCATAAATTAAATTGAAGAGGTAATTAAAGAAGATGGCATATCTATATACTATATGTAGCTATTTGAATAGGTTGATAGAATGCATTATAGGGCATAAGACTATTTGACCAACCCAAATTATTTGACATACCCAACCTATTTGACATTAACATACTAGCATAGAACTACATAACATATCATGGAGTTTGCATTCATTGGGTATTGGATGCAATACTAGCATTGGTTAATTTACTCCCTTGCACATTTACATTTACATTTAATTTAATTAATATTTAATCTTTAAAATACTAAATTGAGTGAATTCCTATGATAAAAGTGACCTCAGAAACAAAATGATAGATTATTTGACCTTTCTCAAATGAAAGAACCACCACTAGAGAATCCCTTGGATTTTGATTCCTGAGTTTTTTTCACACTACAATCCATAAAATCCAATCTCCAAAGCATGGAAACTTATCCAATGGTTCATAAATTATAGCCATTTAAATGGGGAACCATATCCTCAAAATTTGGTACTTAGCGTTAAAAAAGTTTCCAAGTTGCGCAACTTGTGCCAACTTGTGAGTTGCTTTCATTTTGCTCACTTGAATCCCGTGACTTTTCTTGCTCTTGTTCATTAGGCCCCTCTTGTGCATCCATCTCAAGCTCCGTATGGCTCTTCCGTAGTCCTCTCCCGCTCTTCAAGATAGTTGCCCTCATGTCTTCACTTCTTTTCTAAATCTTCGAGAAACTTACTTCCCAAACCTTGAACACACTATGACAAATGGTCAACTATTTGTAATTCACTTGAAATTGTCCCCTACATGATTCTCAAAGTTTAAACTCACAAAACACAAGCATCTACTTACAATTTACAATTCCATTCCCCTAATGGCTTTCATTTCCAAAATACAAGCCTGAATCCCTAACACTTCGATCATAACAACTAGGAAATAAATCACATCAACTATGATAAAACTAAGGACAATAAAATAAACAAAAGAAAAGAAATTCAGACTATTGAAGAGTGTGCGCAAACTCAATGAAGCGAAAAAACACAGACTTACAATCCACAAGAGGCATTGAGTACTTCCTAAGACGAAGGTAGCATTGAAGCAAGGTTATGGTTTTAGGTTTTCAATTGTATTGAGAGATGTGTTGTATCCCCAAGATTACATTGTTGTGATGTTTTATTGTTGTTGTCGATCAAGGGTTTTCTTGTGTTTACTTATCTTTATATTCTTTGTATAGTTTGAGAATTTATTAAATGATTGATAATCCAAATTTTTTTTTGTCTTCAAGTCTATAACTAGAGTTTGTCACAAGACTTCTTTTCTGGAAGCTTGAATTTGCAATTTTCCCCTACCATCATTGGAATACCAAGTTGGAGCTTGATGTTAGAGTGTAAGTGTATACTAGCTGAAACAAGTGATTAGAAATAAAAGTTAGGCATAAAAAACACAAAAACTTCCTTCACTTTTAACCCCTAAAAACAACCTTAATCCTTAAACCCCTTTAGTACCATCAAAAAATCTGTAAATTGATTCTACAATAGCCCTAAAATATAAATTAGGGTACAAACTCCTTGAACTTACTATAGCTATTTACAAAACAGAAACATTAAGATCAATATGGATATGCTATTAAATATTGCCAAAAATGACAAAGTTTCATAGTAATATGAATTAATCCCTAAATGCCCAAGGCATGTTTTGAGCTTCTTGGAATTTTCTCTAAATTGAACAAAATGCTAATACTTTGATAAGTTGTATAAATTTTTTTAATTATAACCATACAAATTCAAACTAGACATGCCAGAGATGTCATAGAAAAAGAAAACACAACCATATAACTTATGGAGTGAAAGATCATAATGTTTGACTATGAAGGTGTTAAAACTACAAAAGTGATGTGAAGTCTTTCAATCCTCTTTTCAGAAGTCAAATCTAAAAAGTTGGTGACCCAAAAATATGAGGTTAGAAGGTCTAACATGGATAACTATCATCAATTTATAGCTTCTTAAAATCTACTCTACAAATTTTCGAAATGAATTTTGAATGTGATTTTTCTCCAAGATCTAGTGTATATGAGGCTCATTTCCAAGAATTCTCATCACTACAAGAAGTGAAGATTGCAATGGGTATCTTTGTACAAAATCTTGAATAGAAAAATCACTATCATTCATTTCCAAGATCAAAATTTTGATACCAAAACTAGACTTCAAGAAGACCTTTTTTAAAATATAAACTACTAAAAATAGCAATTTGATTAGGTTTTATTTAATTGCGAAGTTTTTCAAACACCAAATTTTGGTGCCTCAGGCGGTTAAGGGTTAAAAGACAAAGGGATGTCTATAAAAATCATTAGTTTCTATTATTGTGTAAATTTTTGGCTTAAAATATTGCAAAAGTAGTCATTTAAAGTCAAGCAACTATAGAAAACCTTCCCTTTTGACAACAAAATTTTGCACATGATTAGTTGAACTTCTGACCTATTACAAGAATACGTTGTCATCCATGAGATGCCAAATGTCCTTGTCGACATTTAACTCCTAACTGCCTGAGGCACCAAAATCTATTGTTTTCAAAACTTTGAAGTCAAATAAAACCTAATCAAGTTGCTATTTTTAATAGTTTATATTTAAAAAAAATTCTTCTTGAAGTCTAATTTTGGTATCATAATTCTAATTTTGAAAATTAATGATAGTGATTTTTCTATTCAAGATTTTGTGCAAGGATACTCATTGCAATCTTTACTTCTCGTAGTATTGAGAGCTCCTAGAAATGAGGCTCAAATACATTAGATCTTGGAGAAAAAATCACATTCAAAAAAATTGTAGGGTAGATTTTTAAAAGCCATATATTGATCAAGGTTACTCATGTTAGGCTTTTTAACCTCATATTTTTTTGGTACCCACTTTTTAGATTTGACTTGTGAAAAGAGGATCAAAAGACTTTATATCATTTTTGCAAGTTTAACACCCTCACAATCAAACATTATGATTTTTTAGTCCATAAGTAGTATTGGTTTATTTTATTATGAGATCTCTAACATGTGTAGTTTGAATTTAAATGGTTACAATTCAAAAACAAATGATACAACTTACCAAAACATTGAAAATTTGTGTTTCACTTAGAACAAATTCTAGAAAGATGAGACTAGGTATTTGGCATTCAGGGATTAAGGATGTTTATGTTCTTTTAAAGTTTTAAGGGATTAATTTTATTTTTTAAACAATAGTTCATGCTAGCATAATGTCACATAAAATTAGATCATGCTCCAAGTTTAGCTACACTTGTCACCCTATTAGACCGTCTTCTCCCTACTAAATATAAGCCTTCGCAGGTTGCATCCAAAAATAGTAGCCATGACTTTGTAAATGAGGAAAGTCCTACCAAAATTGGCTTCTATATTGGAGTATAGACTGGCTATGAACTCCTCACTACCATCTCTAGTTGTTGTAGCTTTTGTTTTTGTTGCAATCTTCACCATCAGAAGGTGCATTTCTACATTCATTTAGTTAGGGAAGGAAACATAGTTGCGTTGCACCAAAATTGACAACCATGTGCTCCTACACGCCAAGGATAAGTTTCTCCTTCATTGCTTCACAAATCCTTCTTCTTCCAAATACCCAACAAATTACAATTGTTTGGGATGAAGGTTTTGGGAATTTAGTTTTTAGGGATTAAGTGATTTTTTGCTAGAGATTGGGGTGGCTATGTAGATTAGAAATTATGCGATTAGTAGAAGGTTGTGTTCATTGTTCAAGTGAGCATTGTAACAATGTATGTACCTAGTGTGCATAGTGTCTACTAGAGTTGCCAATTTTAGTTATAGATGTTTTTGGTGTTTTTAAATTGAAAGGTTCTTTAGGTTGTATTGGAATGCTATGAGTTTGAAACTGTTGGCGGTTGCATTTCGTTCATCAATCTAGTTTATACCATATGTAGTTATGGTTGTTTTTTTACTAGATTAATGGTGATGCAAGAGTAGTCACAGTTTTAGCAAAAGCTATAGAATTCAATATACTACATTTCTATTTTGAATTTTAAGTACTATTGTGTTTGTTTCCTTGAAGAATCAAGACTACCTCTTGAGAAGATCAAGATCAAGACTATGCATAGAGACTATGTCTGTGAAGCTCGTGATATTATGTGTTATCACCACATGAGTTTGTCTTTTAAGCTCTTTCTGCTATTGCAATAGGATGCATGACTTGATTGAATATAATGATTTGTGCTCATTTTTTCTATAGCTTCAGTCAAGTGATCGAAAAAACAAAAGTACTAATAGTCAAATTTTTGGAGACAATGAGTATTATTTTGGTTGATGTTAGGTATGTGCAAGTTTACATTCTTCTTATACAATGAAAGAGATTTATGGTCATAGAACAGATTTTGTCTCAAAAGCCCTTTGGTTCAATTGAAATCTGCATATCCTTTTATTATGTTATTATTCTTCAAATTTGACCTAACCTATGTTACACTTTTCACCAAGGCTTTTTCTTTTGGCTTTTTGGTGCCAAATTGGCTAAAAAATGGTAGAAAAATGCCTAGAAAAAATGGATGAAATTGCCAAAAATTTTCAAAGTAAAAAAAAATCTTGGATGAAATTGCCAAATTGTGAATGAAAATCAAATTATAGACATATGATATGTGCTAATTGATGTTTTTTATCGAATATGTGGATGAATGTTGAAGTTTGGAGCACTACTACAACATTTTATATTGCCACTTTGGCACTTCTTAGAAGATGGAAAAAAAGTCCTACTTTTCATAATATGATCAATATGCATGTCTCCATTTTGTGAAGACTATGGCACTACCTTTGATAGAGGTACTACAAAATTTTGTTGGAAATGTAGAACACCAAAAGGTACATGGACGAGCAAAGCTCAAACAAGGAGGTAGTTGGAGGTGCCAATGTTGGAATTAGCATAGAGATCAACAAAGGAGGCAATGGTAGAGCCAACAAGAGGGCTAATGGAGGTGGCAGAGGATTTTTGTAGTCCCCATGCAAGAGAAGCCAGACAAACCCATCCTCGGCAAAGACCTCCAAGTTACACAATGATTTTTAACCCTCCTTCCTTGCACAATGGAATAAAAAATAAACTATGCAAGAGAAGATGTTTAAAACATGAGTACCCCATTCAACATAAGTATTATGTTGATAATTATAAAAAACAAAACATGCATGGATTGATGAGGGGCAATCAATTAGCCATCTTTTGTGTGTGTGTGTGTGTGTGGGGGGGGCATTCACTTTAAGAAGATCCCTCGGTTTGAGATGCTTTGAAGAAAATAATAATTAAGTGAAAAGGATATTAATTTGGAAAAAAATAAAAAGTATGCATGGGGAGAGGCCGATGTTTAGAAGAAAATTAGAAAAAATCTTAAATATAGAAGATGGAAATAGAGAAAGGCTAAAGAGGCTACGAACAGTAATTTTGGTGAGCTTTCATAAGCATTTGAAGGGCCAACTTCTCCTTCACCATCACAGCTTGAAGAGTTTTTTGATCATAGAGAGTCAAAGTCTTTTGAGCAATGAAGAGGAAGAGGGTGATGATGAAAGTTTTGTAATGCATCATTTAGATTTCAAAAATGTTCATGAAATGTATGCGGGATTATCAAATTTCATGAATGTTGAGAATGCAGTAGCGAGAAATGCCATAAGAAGAATACATGTTCCCTTGAACTTGAGGTCTTTGAAAGAAAAAGACAAATTATATTTTGTTGCTACATATTTACGTATACATGGTGAGTGAATTTTAAGAATGGAAGTAACTTTTTTGAGGTATATGTGTGGAGGCTTGTGAGTCTTTCTTATTGTTGCTTCTTTTTGGGGTACTTATTTTTTTTTCAGTTTCTATTTTAAGTAGTTGTTTTTATTTTCTTTTTGAAATTGACACAATGGAATTCTTTTAGAAGGTCAATGATGTCACAAGCTCCATGGATGATATATGGAAGAAGCTTCTCAAGGTATATATAAACCTAATTTCTCAGTCTAACTTCAAGAAATGTCAAATCTCAAACTTCTTATTTCAATTATTTTGTTTGTAGCTTAGCAATCTCAATTGGTGTTATAATTGGAACAACTATTTTCCACTTGTTGAACATATACCTATGTAAATTAATGTCACTACTTCTTTGGATTGGCTGGATTGACAGAATTTGAATGAGGTATACAAGACAGTGACAAAAGCTACAACCATAAATGGCTTTACTTCTATATGGTATGACTTCTTTAGGCTCTACCACTCTACCAGTCTTCGTACCTTCAACTTCAACTTGCAAGATAATTGGTTTAAGTTTAGGTTCTTTTGAGGTGATAGCAAGTAGAGACCAGATTACTCACTTAGCTGCAAGTCAAAATGACGTGCTTCATGTAATGTAGTGATTTCTTTTGGTTTTGGGCCAAATACTTGGTTGGTTACTTCTTTGAGAATTCCATATTTGATATGGCAATTTAATTTTGTTTCTTTTCATTTTTTATTTTTCCATTTATTTTTTTATGGCCTTTCCAAAAAGAAATCAAACCATAATGGGGAATAGTTGGCAATACATATTTATCCTACCATCCAAGATTTGGCAACTAGCAAACAAATATGTACACATAGTTGGCTACAAATATTGAAACACAAAAACTAATCTGGCATATTGTTAACCAAATTTTTACAAATTTGGCATTATATTGGCTACAATGTTTCAAACAATGTATCTAATATGGTACTATGTTTACACACACAAGGAACATAACAAAAAAGATGAAACATGATCAATGAACCTACAAAACCGCAAGTGACACTTCAATGCCCTAATGAGAATGAAAAACATAAAACTTTGAAATGACAAGCATGACTAATACAATGATTCAAATGTGATTCACATGAATTGTTTGTGCAAAATACAATTCAATTCTTAAGGTTCAAGTAAGATTGCATCATGTGCAATTGCAATCAAAGGTTGAGATGTGAAAGTACTCTTTTGATCTACGCGTTTGTGCTATAGTGATGTCTCTCAGCTAAATGGACCTATTGTTTGAAACATGCACTATTAGGGAAATTCTCCAATGTGTATATTTGTTGGGCTTTCATACCCACTACAAGGGATAAGTGGTCACCATCAAGTATATTATGCATTTTATCTTTATGAAAAGTGAGGGAGGAGAAGCACCTTTCATCTTCTATAGATCCAAGGACATAAGCCATTGCAAGTTGTGCTAACTTCACATCCATGGTCTTTGACAAAATTGGATTTGCATATAACAACCTCCAAAAGCTTGGTTAGTGGGTTAACCACTTGACCTTTGCTAAAACCCAAAGGAGGTAATTAACTCAATCGCATAATCACAATTATAGATCATCACACACTTGAAGATGATCTGTTGCTCTTCTAACTAGCAATGATCAAAGAGTGGGGAGATGAGTCTTCAATTGCCATCAGCTTCTATATAAATCCACTTTAGCATGCAATAAAAGTCCTCTAAAATAGACAAATGCTTTCTAAAATGAACCTCAACATTCTCTTGTTGCTAATACTGTGGGTACTATACACCAAGTGCATCCATTAAGTTATGGAAGAGAAAGTAGGATTTGATTTCGTCAAACATTTGAGTAGTTGCTTCTGCAAACAAGGAAGCCAAAAATTTCATATGTTAGATTGAAATTTCACTCATTACAAAACTATCTTCTATTCCTATAATCAACTGAAAAAATTGATGGAATTCACTAGACTCAACTTTTTGCAATAGTGTGATGCAACCCTAAAACTTCTTCATTGTTTAAAAAGCTCCAAATTCAAGTGAAAGCCTTGATTTCTCAAATATGGCATTTCTAGTCCAAAACTATACATGCAATGTGAACCTACAAAATAAAAAGGCAACAAATAGGGGAGAAATACGTACTAATCACATTTGATTTAATACGCTCCAATAAGGATGTGAAATCTGATTGTATGAGCCTTTCTCCCTCATGACGAGCTAGCAAGCTCTTATCATCCATCAAGAACACCAAAGTTGGTGCAGGCTTGTTCATGTCAATATGAAATGTCAACTTGATACTCTCATGATTAAATAATTGAAGTTGATTAACCCCTAAAGGACCATTGTTCCTTCGAGGGACAAATGGGATTTTGGGTAGGTACCTACAGGCTGAAATTTTTTCCTTATTTTTTGAAACTTTTTTTGAAGATAGAAAAATTGATTAGCTTCGTGGAAATATAATTTTTTTTTTTCAATCAGTGCCCAGAAACAAAAGTTATGCCCAAATAAGCTCAAAATAGGGGATGGGGGGCAACAAAAAAAAATTCAAAAATTTATATTTTGAACTTTTTTTCCTCATAGATTATATTTTCATGTACATGTGAAGCTTTAATTCATTCTATTTGGATTTTTTATGAGAAAGTTATGGACAATCTTGTTTTTTGGGCAATTAGAGCATCTTCTTGAAAAAATATCATGTATGATTCATTTTTTAATGCAATTTTTACAATTTAAAAAAAAAATAAAAAAATACACATGGTCAATCTTTCTTGCTAGAACAATCTCACCATTGGGATTAGGGCATTTTAATTTCATTTTAGAGATATGAATATTTTAGATTTTCCATCTATTTCATACCTACTTCTACTTAGCAATTTTTCAAAGAATAAAAATTAAGTTTTTTTGAATATTTTGAAATTTTTCTAAACCCTCAATTCAATTTCATACCATAAAGATTTAAAGCTCAAAATGATATAGTGCAAAATATTAAAATTAAAAATGTTCAAAGTTAAAAAATCTAGTCCCGCAATGTAATGAGAAACTTGTTTTTTCCACTTTAAGCACAGATATCATGCAATCTATGCGGTCAAAAATTCTGAAATTTTTTCCATGCATTGTCATAGTAGTCAGGTGTAAGATCCTATGGTTATATGTGAAAAAAAAATTAATTTTAATTTTACCTTTTGCCATAGAAATGGCAATTTTGAGTGTTTTTTGGCAAAAAAAAAAGGCCCTAGTCCCTTAGGGATAAAACACAAGTAAAGATTGTCCAAAGAACACTGTGTCTAGATTCAAAAACAACTTGAACAACTTCAATTGGCACTTTGTCACAATTGCAGTGAAGTCCTAGATAAATATATCTCTTCTTTGAGCTACATTTACCAAGACATTCATAGTCTCTAAGGGCGGCAGTAACGTACAAAGCCTATACCAATACACATCCAAGCCAAAAGATATTAATAATTAAAAAAAATAAAAAACAATATTGAACATGAAGAAAAGCCTAATAATAAATTTTAAAAAATGAAAAGAAACATTAAATATGTTCAAAGGAAAGCCTATCAATAAGCTGAAGAAATAGAAAAGAACATAGAACATGAAGAAAAGCCTATTAATAAGTTTAAATAAAATAAAATACAATATAGAAGCCTTTTCATAATTAAAAAAAAAATAGAAAACAACATTAAACATGAAGGGAAGCCTATTAATAATTTCAAAAATAGAAAACAACATAAAACATGAAAAGATGCCTATTAATAATTTAAAAAAAATAGAAGACAATATAGAAAACAAAAAGAAGCCTTTCAATAAATAAAAACAAATTAAAAAAAACTTTGAACATGAAAAGAAGACTAATCAAAATTTTTAAAAAAACATACAAAAGCATCAATAAAACTAAGAGCTTACCTTTGTTCTTTTTTGCAATTTTTGTCTGCATTCATCTTTGCTATCAAGCTTTTATACTCGGCTATAACACAATAAAGAGAAGCAATCATGTTGCACTAACGGGTCTTTACATTCTTCAACAGCTTCAAGCCCCTTCTATCTATTAAAATGGCAAAAGCATGAAATTTGGCAAACTTCTTTGGGCTTTTGGCAAAATAGTTGTAACAACTCCTCAATAACTCTTCAATCACATATATGATCATGAGCTCACTCCAGGTCTAAATAGTGACTATAACAATGCACTTCTACCATAAATGGCGCCCTCAAATCCACCAATTTTGTTGTTATCCCATTTTTATGGCTATGGAATGCATTAACACCATTAGCTCCAAAACATATAAGCTTGGATGCAATTTCACTTGCATCTAGACCCATTTTGTTTTGCAAAGCTATCAAAATCATCCCTAGAAGCGCTTTTGTTGTAGTTCTAGTTGTTTCAAGCTTTTGCAAATGCACAAGCATTGGATCTCTAGCCCAATTTTGCATGGCATACATGTGAATTGCCATCCACGATGTATTATCTACAATTGATGTCTCATCACATGTTAGAGGCATACACGTTGCAGCACCTATATTTTCCCTCATTTTGATTTTCACAAAGTCATTCATTGGCCATCATCCAACCAAATCCATTGCTCTAATGAACGATTGGCAAGGTTGGTATTTCTAGAAGCTTATACAAGGCAAATCTAGACTCAAATTCAACCATTGGACGTCCATCAGATAACAATTGAAATAGAGTTGCAAATTGTACACATTTCTTCTTACTCTCAACCAAAGTGGCATTGTTGAGTTGTTGGAGAACAGTGGTAGGCCTTTTAGCAGCGAAGAGAAGTATGTTCTTGTGATTATCACACATATTGTGTTTCTTCAAGCCATACCACTTTGGCCTTAGAATACAATCCTTACCTCCGATTCGGAATAAAGAATGTACTTTACTTAGTGTATGATCCCATTATCAACCACCTTGCCTATTGCCCATAACAATTTGGCACTAAAACTTTCTAGTTGCCTCGTAGCTTTTCTTGAATGACCAAGCCTTCTTTTGATCTTGCTTATTAGCTCCTACTTGTACGCTGGGCCCTAGTTCAAGTTCCTCCCCATTGTCGTCGCTCAAGCTGCCATACTTAACATCAAACCACATTCTTGCATTTGAAAACTCTTTGAAATTAGGATCATCCTCACTATATATATAGCAGGAGGAGTCACTCAATACATTCACCACCCCTGGAGTTGATGACAGCGTAAAAGTATCGTTTCTTTTTCCTTTGGATAAACCCCCCCTTTGATTGGAAGTGCTTGAAGGAAAAATCCCAACCCCAATTGTTTCATGTATGACTTTCACACTCAAGCTCTCTACCTCTTTGTAGATCATTTCAGGTGGAGGTGTGTCTGCAAACACATTGTTGCTAGGACTCAATGATGCCAAGGTAGCCAACTCTTCTATTCTAATAGCATCAACAATGGCCATATTTGCACCTTCTTGAAGAAGTGCTGTGTTCAAAGGATTTCTAGGCATCTTATAAAAGGATCGGATGGGTTTTTTTTCTCTCACTCGCTTCTTACCAAGTTGTTCACTTATAAGTGCATCTTGAAGGACTTTTCTCACTATCACTTGAGCCATTAATTCCAACCATGTCTTTTTCTTATGTGCTCTCTCCTTTACAAGTGCCTTTGTGGTTGCTCGTTCCTCCCTCTCAGCACGTGCAAGATCATTGCCCTCCTATGCACCCTAAACACTGAACACGGTATTTGTTGAATTGTAAGCAAGCAAAATTTGTTTAATCTATATAAACTCTAAATCATAAGCTATGGCATGCAAATTCAACCACCCATGCAAAATATATACAAAAGCAAATAAGTGCAAACTATATGTAGATGGAAACAAGGAATCAATCAAAGCAAATTCAATAAAGAGATAATTTTAATAGGTAGACCAAGAGCAAGCAAGGGACAACCAAGGAATCACTCAAAGCAAATGAGGTGAAGAGGTAATCTAAGTATGTAGACCAAGAGCAAGCAAGGGTCAAACTTGATTGTGAGAGAGAATGAAGGCGATAGTATAAGACAAGAGTGACACAAAGTAGTGCCCGGTAGGAGAAAATGTGGGCTATGGGATGAAAAAACATAATTCTTTCTATTTCAAATGAATTCAAAGCCCCCACTCATTGCAACACTTGCACCTTGCACTTGCTTTCCACTACACTTTGTTGCATTCAAGAATCATGCACAAATCCCACTAAATGACATTAAAAACTGAAGCTTGTTTACAACCTCTAGGCTACTAGCCTTCAACCATTAATATAATTTTGGCGATAAGGTAGTACAAAAGAAATGCAAACTGGCTACAATGCAACGGGAGGAAGAGTCCATTTGGCTATGTTGCATTTAACTCAAGATTGAAATGGGTAATACGGCCATAAAGGAGGTATGTGACTTAGCAATTTTGAGATGAAGAGGGTTAGAGTTTGGACACGCTTAGGTGATCTCACCTTAAATCATGGTGTCAAAGTTGAGAAAGGGTCTCGTGACACCAAGGGTTACATTATCCTAACATAGAGTTCATTTGGCACTTTAATTTTATATGTGTTTTACCATTTGGCTTTTAAGGCCTTTCTAACACTAAAATTGTCCTAAGGTCAATTGCCAAAGATTTTTTTGGTAGCAATCTGGTTAATAATAGCCAAAAAAAACATTGTGTGAGCCCCCTTGCATGTGCAATTTTCCAATTCCATCAAGTGTCAATTTCTATTATGTTCAATTTCTATTTTGTTCAGGGCTGAGTAGTGCATTCTTTTTCACTTCTTTGTATGATCTTTCAATGAAAGGTAACCTTTTGTATTTGGGACCTTGTTCTCAAAACAACCTTGAGCAACTCTTACCTAAAATGTACACCTTCTCAATGAGATCATATGCCAAATTTAGGTAGGCTTACAATGAGGACTTTGAGAATTCATAGTTTTGACTGCTTGGGTTGTAGTTTTGTCACTGTTAAATTATTTCGGTGGTTTGGAGGTGATTGAACGCCTGATTGAAGTAGGAGAATGAGAAAATTTTCAAAAATGTTGTTCTAGTGCAAAGAGTGGTATAATATGTTTGTTAAAGATCCTTTGAGCAAATTTCAAACCATTTTTTCAACTTGAACGGTTTAGGTAGACGTTCTATTGCCTCAATTCTTTGTGTTGTTTGTGCTTGGTTTTTTTAGCTTCTAGGAGGTTGCAAAACCAGCTCAAGCTCGGAGGTTCTACCTTTCTTCTTTGACATTGTGGTGCAGGCAGAGGACACAGTAGCTAAGATTCAAGAGCGGCATGCTGCGGTCAAGGATTTCAAAAAGAAGCTTATGGAATATCAGGACAAGCGTTTAATTCTTTTAGTTTTTCTGCTGTACGTACGTTTCTATAGTGCGGCATTGCAGAATTCAATTCCAAACCTCTGAGATCGCGTTGTTTGCTACAAACTCTTCAGCACAGAATCAGAATCGAAGCCGAAAAACGTCAATGGTCCCAATCGAGAATGGTTGAATCACATCGTCAACTAGCTTCGTTAATGAGAATGAGAGTGGAGCATATCATGGCCATGGCAATGAAAGTTATGGAGGTTTTTGGATCATGAGTTTGTGATAAATGGGAACCCATTTGATCGATTCAGGAGTTAGTCATCAATTGTTCACCATGAATGATCTCTTGGAGGTATCTTATTGCAGAATGTGAAGAATGTGGTGATTAGTCTTCATCACGAGTGCTGCATTGAGTTATAAAGCATTGTTTGATGAAGGAAATCAATCCTAAATTTTTTGGTTTTGGAACTTTTGGGTGGTTCATATGGAGACTTTCTTTCTTTTAATTTTCTATTTTCTTTCGATCAACAAATGCCCAAGTTTGGCGTCATGTTTAATTGTCGCACAGGAGAGACTTCGCGGGTAGTATCTCGCATTTTTTTCAATTAGATAAAGAAACGGAGGTGGCTTAAATTTGATTTCTGAATGCATTGGTTTAGATTCTGCAAATGATTGTGAATGCTATTATTGTCATACTCTGGAAGAAAATCCACCAGCTAGATACTTTGTAGGAAACTTCATCGTGTTAAAATTGGCAAATTTTACCTTACGATTTGCAGAATTTAATGCGACTTGTCTTTCTAGAAGGGGTATATTGTTAGTGATGGCGAGTTGAAGCAATTTTCTAGACGAATAGTAGCAATTTTGAGCAATTTTGAGCGATTTGCCCTTTCTATCGTTCCCTTCAGCACTTGCGTTTCTAACCATTTCCTTTTTGTTTGCAGTAGATTAAGGGTAGGTCTATTAAGTGGCCATACATTTCGCAAGGTTTAGGGTGACTAGGTTTTCTGGAAGGGGAGGATTCTGTTTTTGATTTATGCAATTTTGAAGAATTTTGAGCAATTTTCTCTTTACGTCTTTCCCTTGCGCTTCAATTCTTACTCTTTTTCGATTGTCACAGATTATGGCAGAGCTCGATGTTGCACCGAGCATTGAAATGAGCAGCAAGGTTAGCAGCAATGTCGTTGCAGTTTCACCTCTGCATTAGGATTTGGAGTTAGTATTGAAGCTTTAATATTGACGGTTGGATTCCTTCTCATATTGCTTGGGGTTCACAGAAAGTGGCTTGGAGAGGAGTTCTGATGAAGCTTAACACCACTCCACGCTCCAGAGAGATTCGGCAGTATTTCTACAAAGATGTGTGCCAAGATACAAAGAGTGCTATCTCCGATGGAAAGCATAAACTCTGGGTGTGCTTCTCCTTGAGCTTTATGTCATTGTCTTGAGTGACGTTAGATTATCATTAGTATTTGTGGATTCACTATACTTAGGCAAACAGATGTAAGGCTGTCTTAGTTTTGTGTACTCTAACGTGCTTCTTTTTCCCAATGAATACTGAGATTGCGTTGATGTTTTTGAACAGGTTCTAGTCACTATTCCTGAGTTCAATCCTGAAATGGTAAGCTCTCAGTAATCGCCATTTGTAAATTTATGTTTCTGGACTTATGAATCTACTTGAAGTGGACTTTGTGAAGTTTTGGGTGTTGCTCCAGTGGTCTCTGTATAACTGGTGATGTTTATGGCTGCTAAGTTAGTGTGGAGAGTTTTATGATTGATGACTAAGCTGTCGTTTTGGTCGTTTTGAAATGCATTGTCCTCACGTTGCCGTATTTTGCTGAAGATTCTTGGACGAGAAGTCGAACTCTTTGATTGTTATTGAGTAATCCGAGAGAGCTGTCGCCTGGTTCAATCTACTATGTGCAAAACTTCCGTAAATCACTATACTCTAGAGCGGTTTGAAGTTCCAAATTTCCAGCCATATGACACTTTTGTGACACTGGTTGTCCTTGGAAGCAGGATGTGTACAGAATAGGGACATTGGTGGAACTCATTGGAGAGGTTGCGTTCGTTTTTGCTCATGATGGAAAACGTGTTCGACTATGTCATATTATAACCCTATTTCTACACCTAATTAAGGCTGTTGATTTTTTTGAAATCTTGGGATGCTTACGTATGGATAAATTTGTCTGAATGTCTTTACTTTTGTATCTCCTGAAGTTAGGTAGAGGATATTCTTTCCATCACTTTATGCATTTTAGCTAGTATGTAGGAATAGGCTTTCATTGGGATTTCAAAGCTATGGAGAACTCACTTTAGATTCAAAAAGCCAAATTCTCTTGAGATCAAATAATTGTCACTCTATGGATGATGATTTCTTATGCAATCATTCAAAGTGGGACATTGTAGACTAATGTTGAATGGATAGTAGATACCCCATCTCCATTCAAAGGTCAATGACCATAGACATTTAGCTGAGTCATGCTCACGCCCAACTTAATAATCAAAGGTCAACCAAGCGTAGGAATAGATGAGTTGTTGTAGGAAACAGGGATGAGGTCCTCATGGTTTTAGTGTTCTCAACCTCATCAATAGTAACCTCACATCTAACATTTTAGGACATTTCCGATGCAAATTTGTGTATGAGGGGCTATGGGAGAAGGAATATTTAGAGGCATGCCATTGGAACTTGTCCAATGCTAGAGCTTATGGACTAAGGCACCAACATCGATGAGGGCACCTTCATTAGATTCGGTGCTGTAGATTTGGATTACCCTGCCTCTTTTCCAATTCTCAATTTCCATATATCATTTTTTTTGTCCATGCTTGTCTCTTTATTTTGATGAGCTTATTGTTGCAAGTATTCAAGAGGTTTTTGAAGACGATGCCATGTTCATTATCATGGCTCCCCAAAATGCTATTGGAAACTGTATCATTGATGTAAGCCACAACGTCTGTGATTTATAATATAAGTCCCTTCGAGGGTCTTCGTAGGGTGAGGAGGTGATATTAACCCCTAGATGTCTTGACTTATCTCTTGTTTTAATAATCACATATTTGGTACTTGATCCGCTTTAAAAAGCTGAGCTATTATTTGAAAGCTTTTATTTCTAGGGTTGGAGTACTGCTTGGTTTCAATGGTTTGATCGTAATTGTATGCCTAATGAGTGAATCTAGGATTTAAAAGCATTGGTGGAGGCAGCAGGTGATAGACCAATTATCATAATCAATTTAAGACTCAAGGTGTGCGCATGCTAACATTTCTTCCTTGTACCAAATATGTTTTGTTATGAACTTTCACTTCAAATCACCTTCTATACCTGGGTATGATTTTTGCCAATAGAGGTTCTCTACATACAGGGTATAGAAGCTTGCATCAATTAGGCAATTGATAAGCTCAATTCTAGAGTTATGGAGCATGCAAACATCTTTGCGAGATTTAGATCTACATCAATCAAGTACAAGTGATTTTTAAAGACAACAAACAAGTTGTGGGACCACATTTTTTCGCAATCTTACAATTTCACCTAAACACTTTCACAAATTGTGTAACAGGATTTGCCAACCTCAGGTGGTGTAATGCAAGTGAGAATGTTTTCCTTTCCAAGCCTTTGCCTGCAATTGCCTTTGCAAATCGTTGGTCCTTCAAGCTTTGAAATGAAGTCTTATCTTACTGAGGTTTTAGGGATTCGGAGTAGAGATTTCGTAGTTTAGCGGTAGACAATTTGGTGACAAGTTTGGCGTCATTTCATAGTTTAGTGGCAGACAATTTATATGCAGTTGTGAGAACTGATCGCAACTAGAAAAAGACTTAAGAATAAATTAGACATTCTTTGAAGAAATCATGCGTAGTGCTCACCTCGTTTCTCCTTGGTAACTCCCACTTGAGATGAGCTCTAGATTGTGCGTATGTAGAATTTGGATTTCTATTTGCACAACTTTTGAAACAGCCCCTCGAGAATGCTAAGTACTCGTGCATCATTCTTCATTGATTCAAGTGATTGATAATTTAGCCCTGTCTGCATTATTTTTTTCACAATACGGTCACGCAGATTTTTCCATTTTCGAACCATGAAATCTCTGTACTTTTGGGTTTAACGATTGCCTTGCTCTTCGCTCGAATCAGTCATGGAGCATTTCATTCCTCAATCTGTCACTGACTTCAAATTTGAAGTATACCCTCATGACTAATCATCGGGAGTGATATGTTTCGGCAGGTCAATGACATCGAAATTTGGAAGGCAGAGATTAGGAAGAATTTTCAAAACTTGCAGGTGATTTTTCACACGCCTTGTAGGGATGGATGTCCGAGTTGTCACCACAGAAAGTATTACGAGCTTTGTATCCACTTCTATTGAATTCGCACTAATTGTTGGGAGGTTCAGTCTCTAGTTGTGGCTTATTTAGATGCACTGGGTGAAATCCTTGACTACAAATTTCTAGATATGAGATTGTTTGGGGAGCTCCAGCAATTGGAGATTTTCTTCCAAGATGAGACGAAACGAGGATGCACGCATGCCAATTTATTATAGCTCGAACAACATGCTGGCAACATATTGCCTTGTTCGTAAGTCCATCTTGCTCTCTTTTGCAGCTTTTAGTATTGAAGCTTATGCATCAGTGAAGAAAGGTATAGTTGAAAGTGCAAAATTTTAGGCATCCAATTGCTGGAGTAAATACGTTGCAAGGTAAGGAGTGCGGAATCTGCTCTTTTTTGGATGTCGGGTGGAACAAATATTGTTGAGTGAATTTCAAGGATAGAAGAAAGCAAACGGTGAGTAGGAACGCTCTTTGCATAATATTTTCTGAATGCTTGTAGGTTTACTTATGCTTTTGAAAGTTGAGAGTGATGTGTTTTGAATAGGATCATAGATAGGACCAAGAATAATAAAGCTCTGGACTTGAAGAACTTAATTATATCCTGTTATGAATAAAATCTGGCCTCGAAAGGTGGATGAAATGTCACAAACCACACTACTGTAAAAGGCACGTGATCCATTCAAGTGCAAGGATAATCTGTAATTCTTAACAACCATTTTGACTTTCTTTGAGGCACCTTCATTGTTTGCTTCGAGGTGCCCTATTTCTTTTGTCCCTTTTTTCTGTGATTATAAATTTTTTAATGTAATGTAATGACTTAAAATGTTGGAATTGCCAAGTCCATTACCTTAAGGAGGCAAGAAGGTGGAGTACAAGTAGTTGCAGTTATTGTGAATTAGATAGTAGGTAGG
Source organism: Pseudoscleropodium purum (assembly GCA_963969395.1). Taxonomy (NCBI): domain Eukaryota; kingdom Viridiplantae; phylum Streptophyta; class Bryopsida; order Hypnales; family Brachytheciaceae; genus Pseudoscleropodium; species Pseudoscleropodium purum. The sequence continues at coordinate 18,508,283 of OZ017795.1, read as the reverse complement.
AGTGAATGAGAAGTAGTGACACATAAATTTTGTACATATTATGAATTTTATAAAAATTTAAACTTCTAAAGTCTTTGCCAATGTTATCGGATGTATTGCTTGTTCACTTGTTGTTCCAACTGGAATAATGGCATTGCACCCTCTTTCGTCGATGCACCAAAATCAAATATTAATTGCATAATTAAGTGATCTTCCAAAGTCATCCTCCACCACAAGTTTTCAACGAGTAAGCAAACATACCCTCCATGATTCTACAAAAGATAAAATCTCATAAAATAAAGGGAAACCAACAATTTGCTTTGAAGCACTTATGGAAGGCCAAAAAGAAATTTAATAGTCTTCTTGAGCTCGGTCTCTATTGCTTCCTAGCTTTGAGCAACAACTTAGCCGAATGTCTACCTCAACTTGCCAATGACTCAACCGTAATTCTCCATCATTGTCTACATTTCTCTGTAAGCCCCCTATTGTTGGCAATTGAGCCACTTCAAACCCTTGACATACTTAGTTGGTGAGTAACGTTGGAATTTGGACTTGTTGCAATAAGGGTACTTTTTGCAAGTTTGTCATAAGACTTTTGAAGTCCCAAATTTCATACCCAACAATAGAAACACTTTGAAACATGGATCCTACACAAGTGATTATACTATGCATTCAAAAATCATTTTATTATGTATAGTTCATTAACTTATAAGTTAGAGGTTCATTCCTCAAGAATTCAATATTCTAATTTTCAAAATCAATTTCCTTGATGCGACTCCATCCATCTACTCGAACATTCATCCGTACACGTCTCCCGTCCATTCACGCACTAAATCCATTCGCTCGATCATCCATCCATATATATTGATACCCATCCCGTTGACCCAAGACCCGCGAGTCTCCTTCCAATACCCTGTACGAGGCCCGGTCTCAGCCTAATCCACTTCCTCTCCCACTCAGAGCGGGCTCGCCACTGGAGCGCCATCGAAGCTCATCGAAGCTCGTTGTCTGGATTTTTCGCGTGGCATTTGGTCACATTTGGAATTGCTTGCTCGCTCTCCAGCAGCAGCAGCAGCAGCGATGGCGAGCATGAGCATGGCGCTGAACAGGCCGTTGGCGTCGTTGCAAGGTCTGCAGCAGCCCTCGTTGCGGAGCCGGAGGAGTCGTGCTCCTGCCATGACTATCTCTTGCAGCAGCTCCTCGTCCCCCTCGCCCAAGCGGAGCCAACAATGTGCCGCTCCGGAAGAGCTTGGAAGGCGCATTGGCGGCGTGCTTGTGCCGGTTTTCACCGCTGCTGCTTTGATTGGTGAGTGCTTGGGTCCACATTCGCAGTGAAGTGTGCTCTGGTCTGAATTCGTTTGTAGGAGACTTTTTGTTTGAATTAGGTTACGAAATGCGCTTCTATACGTTTCTTTTTGGTTTGGTTTTTGAAGTTGAATTTAGGAGCTGAAGTATTTTGAGCTGATGCCTTTCGTGCTGTTCAATCTTAGGTAGGGACTCTCGAAATTGCCTTATATTATGCTGAGCGCATTTCCTATTATTTCCTGGTCACATTTTTATTGGCATTTTTGTTGGCGAATGAGAGAGGGTTTATGATGTCGAATTCAGAGCTGAAGTGCTTGAACTGCTGTCTTTCGTGTTGTTCAATCGAAGGCAGGGACACCTGATATCACCATTCTGGCTGCTGAGTATATTTCCTACATTGACTGGACATATTTTTATTGACTTTCATTGTTGGCGAATGGGAGAGGGTTTCAACGCAGCAAAGATTGCGTCATTTGGATACCGTATGCATAGGCTATGGCATTGAAGAGTGCTTTATTCAGTATTCGTTTGAGGAGGACTTCCTGAAGTTTTGGTGGATTCTGTTCGAATTAGGTTGCGACATGCGTATTTGTTGGTTCATTGTTGGTCTGGTTTGTTTTGTATTTAGGAGCCTGATGTCTTTCGTGCTGTTAATATTTAAGGTAGGACACCCAAAACCGTCAATGGTTTGGTAAGCAATGTTTCTATTATTAGACTTGCATAATTTTGACATGTTCTTGTTGGTAAAGTGAAAGAGGGTTCCACCACAGCAAAGATTGCGTTATTTGGATACCATAAGACAATAGTTATGAAGGTTGAAAGTTTTATTGGTGGATGTCGTAAAACCTTTTCTTGATCACCTGGTCAGATGCTTAGTTTATGTACAAATCAATATGTACCTCTTGTCCTAAAATCGATATTAAGTTGACGCTTTTGCGATGTTGGGTGTCCAGACCTTAATCCGTGATAATTTTTTGGCGCCGCATTGAAGTCTGTGTCAGGAGTTAGTGTTTTGAATTTTTTTTTTTTTCAAAGACTTGCTCTTTAAATTTCTTTTGTTGAAGTGGATATAATAATTCTACATGTTGTCACGTATTCGGGTCCTTAGTCATAGCTCATTATTGTAATCTGATAGAACTGAACGGCTGTAATGTCTTTTTTAGCAGGGAGCACTCCAACCCTTGTAGAAGCTGTATTTGGACCACCTCCTGCAATTGCAGCAGAAGTGGACACGACCGTTCCGGACGGTTACAAGGAACTTCTTCAGAAGATTAAGGTTCATTCGTTGGCCCTGTATGATATCCTCTTCTGTGTATTTTGAAGTTAGAATGGTCTCTTGAACTCGTGATACTGGTTTTCTTCTTTTCTTGAACGAGTACAGAAACCTAACCCTTTTATGTTTTTTCAGGAGAAAAGAGGAAGGCAGGGTTTTCAAGCAGCTCCAGCCCCAGCCCCAGCCCCAGGTGCAGCTGTGCAGCCGGAGTTACCAAACGTCTCATCCGCAGCAGCTGTAAGGTCTCACCAACCCCTAAATGTCTCAACAGTTCAATCCTAAGAAATTGAACTTCATTATCCATGAACTTGACATTGGATATATTTATGATTGATGAAAATGTGAAAAGAAATTGGTGAACTTGCTGGTAGATGGACGAACAGGAAATAGTCCTGGATATAGTCTGCTGTCAGTGAACAATTTTGTGACTTTTGATAGTGATGCGTACTTCATTCACGAGCAACGGGTTATGGCAATAACTTGAGAGGAGATATCCAGTATAATGTGGACACCTCAGCAAGATGCTTGTTGATGCAGACTATGACTCGCACTTAATAGTCGATCCCCTTCGCATTTCCTTGAAACTTCTCAATTTTGAGTAGGATTGCTAACCTCTTCGTAGCTAGAGTAATTATAACCTATTCAATGAGTGCACTTTCATCGCATAGTGCATGTTCCGAGTTTTTGGTTGATTGTACTTCGTGGCTTCCTTTGCAGCGGATTAAGGAAGCAGCAGAGAAGTCTCGACAAGAAAGAGTGGCTGAAGAAAGCAGAGCCAGCGCGAATCGCGAAGCTGAGAAACGTCAAGTCGAGAAACGAGAAGCTGAGAAACAAGCTGAGGCTCGTAGAGCACAAGAATCTGCTGCCATAGCTGAGCGGGAGAAAGCTGCTATTGAGAAGGTGCTCTTTTCTAGAGCTCAACTGTAAATCAACTCTAATCTGTTGTTGTGGTAGTAACATTGTTGTTTGTCGTAGACTCTATTTGCTCATCTCAAAACCTCCAATCCAAGAAGTTTCAATTTGAACTCACAACACCAGTCAGGGCTTGTGGCATTCCTTGGAAGCCTATCCAACCTGCTTTACTGTATGTTTGACAATTCTCTTTCTGTCGCAAACTCTGCTTTTTCCTCCTAGTCAGTGTCTAAACGACTGTGTCGAGAGCAGGTTGCCCGACAGAACGATGGTGTGGAAAGTGTGACAATCAAGAAGAAGACACACGGGTTTTTACCACTTTTTGTATCTCAATTCTTTTTCCTCCTAGCCGCCCTCGGTGTTGGAGCCGTTTTATTCGTTTTGCCAGAAAAACAACTGAAGGAAATTCAAGATGTAAGCGCCATATTTTCAAGCCACCTGATTTCTATAATTTATTTCGGATATCACCTTGAGTCTGTACTTTCTTTTACTTAGCATTCTCGTGGTGCAAAGTCATGCCTAGAATCCCTACTACATTTAATTTTCATTGATGTTCCTCGCGTAGTTGAACGATTTTGTTCATGTATTCCTGTGGTGAAATACAGAAAGTTGACGAGTTCGTGGACAAGGCAACTCCAGTTGCAGAGGATGCTTATGCGAAGGCAAAGCCTTACGCTGAAAAGGTATATATCTGAAGGGATTGTTTGCTGATGTGTTACCTTTATTTTAAATATTGAAACATCATTTCTTTTCTCTTTATCTAAATAACATGGAGAACGTGCCCTATTGAAGAGTCGAGTTGAAACCGTCACTTAGATTCAATTTCATTATTTGACTGAAATTTAGAATTCTGTCTATCGAACCTTGTTGTTCTTGGTTGATTGATAATGTTGAGGAATCTTAGACTGAGATGCTGCACGTAGGCATGGGTGAAAGCACAAGAGGCTGGCGTTGTAGCGAAGCCATATGTTGAGAAGGCATGGGAACAGGCCAAGCCGATGGCGACTAAAGCAGTTGAAGCTTCAAAGCCGTTGCTGAAGGAGGCACAAGTCAAGGCCAACGAGTTTTTGCAAGAAGCTCAGAAGAAGGCTAAGTAGAAGCCGTTTCAGTTCGTGGGGCTACACAAACTCACTTAATTGGTGAATGATCTGTAGATAGGAACAATCTAGTTGGGTTAAAAAATCTTCACAAATACCTCGTAAAAGATGAGTGTCATGCAAGTTCAGCGGCACGAGTTTGTTTTTTAGTTCTGAGGCGATAAGAATCAGTTGGGGATTGGGGGTAATGGGGTAGGCGTTGAGTCCATAGGTGAAAACAACCAATTTGAACTTCCTTGATTGGATTCGAGAGTTGGTATTTTAAAAGGGAGCAGGCACTCTGGTAATAAATCTGTTCTTCTTGTCTCGTTATATCCCTCGCCTCGACTTTGACAAGCTAACGATCCATCAACGGTAATCCTGAAGGTACCCTTTCTCTCTCTAATTGCACTGCTTTGGGGACAATTCGGTTTCTGATTGCACTGACATTTTTTTACAACTTGACATGTGAGTTTTTCAATCAGACTTGTACAGTACATGACATTTGAAACTCTCGGGATTAGTGGAATGCTCGTTGACGGAGTGTGCAATTGGAGATGGTTATGTAGATTCCTGCAAGGCGAGGCAGTCCAGAGTTCATCATCTTTGCAGTCTGCTTACTCTGATCGTCAGTTGATGTTTAGAACTTTTTCTCTCAGAGTACGAAATCTTTGACTGTTTTTGAGTTTTCTTTGATCTGGTTTCTGCTCCAAAATATTCTCTCAATGTCGGATCTGTTTACTGATTCTGAAGCACTTTGTCCTGCACCTAAAATCGTCTGCATAGGCATTTGAGCAATGTTCTTGTTGACATTGTCAATATTTTTGTTGAGTCTTATTGGTTGAGGTGTATTGAGAGTAAAAGAGGATTCAAGATTCTCTTAGCATGCATTTCTTGGACATGACATGAATAGTGGTAGGGCTGCATTATGAGTATACCCAAAATTTGGGAACCTTGCCTCTCCTTGAAAGGAAGGCAAACTGGGGTTCTAAAACAAAGACTTCATTGTCTAGCTTTAACAAACCCTAATAAACTCTGAAGTGCTGAAAACATGTGGACAAGAAAACAAGCTATGAATAGGTTCTCATGAATAGAGGTAGACTAATCATTTTAGAAAGAATTAGAGTGGGTTTTAGAAAATAATATAAAAAGGGATTGAATTAAATACAATTACCTTATTCAATTTCCTTTTTTTTATTATTTGTGGATACATTTCAAAACCTTAGAGCAATAAAATAATCCCACTTTGATAGCAAATTGAGATTTCAAAGCAATTTAAATAAAAAGAAGACCAATAAATAAACGATTAAACAATACAAAGTTGTTTTTCGAAAATTACTCCCTTTGTCCAAAAATGAACTTCTTATTGGCCTTAGTTTTTTGTCCCAAAATGATCTTGTTGCACTTTGTGACATTGCACTTTGATTTGGTTTTCAATTGACATCTAGGACCAATAAAGCAATTCCGAGTAGTAGTTATCCTTCCATCTACGCAATCATAAATCAAAAAACAAATGAAATGATTGAAAAGAGGTCAATCAACATTGTTCTTATTTTTTTTTGCATCTCTTTGAGTGTGGCTCAATTGAAGGAGAGGAAGCTTTGGAAGGTGGAATAGAGGTCCCACGTGGTTTTAGGCCCATTCCACAAAAATGATGACTTCACATTCAATAATGAAGTTCCCACTAGTGTTTCTTTAAAATGCTCCTAAAGTTCTTTAAAATGCTACTTTCAACCTTAATTTAGAACATTCTATCCAATAAAAAAAACCATTTTAGGATGGAGGGAGTATCAAATTTGATATATTTGAAATGGAGTGATATTAATAATAAATAATATTTGACATTTAATATGTTTTGAGTCAAATACCGATCTACCAAATGCAATGTCTTTTAGTAAGAATTGTTCATGGTAAAAGGAAGGACATCACTAATGAAATGAGACAAAATTGTATAGAGAAGTCACTTGTATAGTGAAGTTCATTGTCCTTAATCATTCTTCCATGCCTTATATCATTGCTACAACCAAAATAAAAGTAAAAGTAATTTTCTAATTTTTTAATCCATAAAAATGTAAAAATTCAATAACTTTTATATCGTAGGTCCAAATGTCACGAAACAAAGCTTGTACATCCCTCCTTGTAGAGAGCTTTCTAACAATATCAAGAACACAATTGAAGGATGCATGGTTATGGAGATCTCACCATAATGAATAAACAAATAGCTTCATTAAAATATACTAGTGTGCCCCATGCTGTTGCCATGGTCAAAAGAAAAGAAAAAATAATTTTTAATTTTTTTAATTCATTAAAAGTTCAAAATTCAATAACTATCATGCCTTAGGTTGGAACGCCATGAAACCAAGCCTATGTACCCCTCCTCACCAAGGGCTTTCGGATGATACCAAACATGCAAACGGGAGACATACAATCCAAGAGATCTCAACTTAATAAACAAACAAATAGCCTAACTTAATTTAAGGTATGTATAGAGAGAAAGAGACTAATGTGCCTTATGCAATTGCCAAAACCAAGTAAAAGTAAAATTCATTTTTTAGTTTTTTAATTTATAGAAAAATTTAAAATATAATGTCTTTCAAAATATAGGTCCAAAGGCCAAGAAATAGGCATGAAGAAAAAGCTCTAGGCACAAAGGAGTGCAAAGACTTTGTTTTGTGCTCTTTCAATATGCAATGCAAAAATTATGAATTTTCCAAAATAAAACATAATTTCATTCTATTTTTCAATTCATAAAAACTTTGAAATTCAATAACCTTCAAACCGTAAGTCCAAATGCCGCAAAATAAAGTGCATGTACCCCTCTTTACCAAGAGCTTTTGAGTGGTTCTAAGAATGCTATGAGATGCTTTCTAGTTTGTTAGATTTCAACATATCAAACAAAACAAAACAAACAACCTAATTTGAAGGTATGGACTAGTGTACCTTGTGTTGTTGCCACAACCAAAAGAAAAGTGAAAGTTATTTTGTGCATTTTTTTAATCTATTAAAACTTTGAAATTCCATGGATTTTATTCTTTGAAATTCAATAATTCAATAATATTAATTTTTTTAAATCATAACTTCTACACTGTAGGTCCAAATGCCACAAAATTGGCATGAATAAAAAGCTTTGCCCACGAAGGAGTGCAATGGCTTTGTTTCTTGGTATTTGGACATGTAATGCAAAAGTTACGAATTTTTCAAAATAAAGGATAATTTCATTCTATTTTTTTATTAACAAAAACTTTGAAATTCAATAACTTTTGCACTAAAAGTTGAAATGCCATGAAATAAAGAGCTTTTGAGCAATACCAAAAACGCCACTAAACACCTCCTGGTTTGTTAGATCTATGTATCAAACAAAACAAAACAAAATAAACAATGTAATTTAAAGATATGGATAGACAGGATGATTTGAAGGCTATGTGAGTAATGTGACAAAGACATACATGTGGTCTAATTCATTTTTCAAATAGCTATAGAAATTGTAGTACAATACAATGTCAAATTTATGATTTCCATTGGGAATTGAATTCACTTTTATTAAAGCAATCTAATCTTGTTAATCTAAAAGTAATGATATTTGATCCTTCCATCATGGTGGGGTTATTTTATTCTTTTCAATATTAAATGTTTACTCTTGGTGTCAATATACTTCAAAAGTGAATAACATCTTTCAAATCTAACCTCTAAAGGACCAAAGTGCCTTTTTTTGGCAACATAACTTTTGGGGGCAAGTACATGCAAGTAGAGATTTCCATGTTTTTGGCCCAAATTTTAATAAAAGGTGTGGACAAGGAATATCTTTCATGTGCACAAATTTTAGGACATTTGGAAATATGAGTCAAAAGTTATGGCCTAATATGTAGTTTATTTTCCAACTCGTGCAATTCGGGTAGATCTAAAAAAATCACTTTTTTCAAAAACAAAAATTTAAAATTAATTTTCTAGATTTATATATACATAGAAAGCTTTGAATATTCAAAACAAGAAAATGATTGTTTTATGATTGCAAAATATGATTGCAATGAGTCACAAAATCAAAAAATGTGACTCAAGCAAAAATCATTGTAGATGACTCGCACTAAGTCATTTACTTTTAGTCATATGATTGGTGGGTCATATTTGCAAGCATATGGATTTGGGAGTATAATAAACCATTTTTATACATGTTTTGCCGACATGGCATATATGTTGACTATCCTTGGAGGCTTGAATTTTTCATGAGTTGCCTGGGCAAAATTAAAAAAATCCTATGTAGAATATGACTCACTGTAGTCATATTTTGGCTAATGTGGAATATGATTGCAATGAATCATATTTTGAGTAATATGAAATATGACTATAGTGACTCATATTTTGAGTCATATTTTAAGTAGTTTGGAATATGATTGTAGTGAGTCATATTTTAAATGATTTGGAATATGACTGCGGTGAGTCATATTTTAAGTGATATGGAATAATGGAATATGACTATAGTGAATCATATTTTTAAGTGATATGAAATATGACTCCAGTGAGTCATATTTTGAATGATATGAGATATGACTATAGTGAGTCATACTTTGGTAAATGTAGCATATGACTATAGTGAGTCATTTTTTTGTTCAAGTTAGTACTAAAAGATAGTAAGAAGTAAAAGCTAAGATATAATAAGATGCAACAAAAACTAAAACTAAAAACCAATAAGAATCAAGTTAAAATGCAATAAAAGATAATAAGAGGCAAGAAGTAATAAACAATAGAAAATAATGTTTAAAAGATAACAATTAAGCAAGAGTTAAGATTCAACTTGAAGCAACAATCTTAAAACAACAACCTTGAAGTAACAATTTTGAAGCAATAATTAAGAGACAACAACTAAAAAACAATAACAAACTAGCGACAACTTTGAAGCAACAATAAACTAACAACTAAGAAGTATCAACAAACCAACAACAACTAAAAATAAAAAACTAAGAAACAACAACAAAGATGCAACAACTAACTAACAACAACAAACAAACATCAACTAAGAAACAACAATAAATTACTAAGCAACAACTAACTAACATTAACAAATTAGTAACAACTATGAAGCAACAACAAACTAACAACAACTAAGATGTAAGAAGCAACAACATATTAGTAACAACTAAGAAACAACAACTAGAAACTTTGTAACTAAACAACAACTAAAACATAACAAGACAACAATTAGAGCTTCAAAAACAAGAGTTAAAAAGCAACAAAAAACAAAAAAGATGAAGCAAATGAAGTGGCAGCTAGGGTTTCAAGATCCCCAAAAAACTATGGCTAGGATTTTATAATTTTGAGCAATAATTTATTTACTTTTTTTTAGGTTGCCTAAATTTTTAGGAGGTTGCCTGAAAAAAAAACTTTAAAAAAATGTGACTATAGAATATGACTACATGTAGTCATATATGCAAAAATATGATTGACAAATATGATTAGTGTTCTTGTAATATGTTCCCTAAGAAGTGTTTTGCCCTTCCCCATGCATGTATACTATACACCCATGAAGTACAAAGGCAAAATATGACTGGCAATCATATTTGCAGTCATGTTTTTTCCAAATGTTGTAGAATCCAAAAATATGAGTGCGATCATAGTCGCTAGTCATCCTCAATCATATTTTTGCAATCATAAAACATTCAAATCCTAGTAGTGAATCATTCCATTTTGATCAATGTGTCAAAAGTTATGAGGTGTTTTAGTTTGTGGGTGATCATGGATTCTCTACTCCAAAATAAACTTTGAAGTTCTTAGTTGAATTCAATTTTCAATATTTTTGAAAAAAAATAAAAACTTTAGGTGAAAATTGTTTATTACAACATGATAACCATTAGGATTGGTATTCTTCAATTCCATAACTAAATTATCAACAATTTAGTATTTTGATTCATTCTCTACTTCTTTCTACTTACTATTTTTTTCCTATATGTTGTACAATTCCAAATTATCAAAAAAATTCCAAGCATGTAGCCAACTTGCCTTGAAGAATGAATTCAAAGAGTTTCAACCATTTTGGACATTTTTTCATACAAATGTGACCTTGTGAAGTGCAGCTGCCCGGGTTTTTGCAGGACCAAAAATCAGCTTTTTGTCAATTCAAACGCTAGTATCTTGCAATCTACAAGGTAAAAATTTCTGAAATTTTTTTCACATCTTCTAAAATTATAATACTATAAGATCTTACAATTGTATATGTCCTAAAATATTTTAAACTTTTTTTGGATACTTGTCCTAAAAATGGCAGTTTTGGAACATTTTTTGGTAAAAACATAGTCAAGGAACTTTAGGGGTTAAGGTTTGTGAAGAGGTGTTGTAATGTAAAGGACAACACTACAACTTATAAAGAAAGTTTTAAATAAAGGTCCTTCATCTTCATCTAAAGATCACATCTTAATGGTTGGTTTTATCACATTTCTCTACCAAATTTTATAAGTAGAATGTGATCTTAAGAAATATATATATTCCTAAATTTGACTTTGAAAATTATCATCAATGACTTAAAAGAATATTTTTGTCTTTACTTTGGAATGTAAAATATTTTATATGATGAACTATGAAATAAGATCATGTTAAAAGAACTTAAAAAAACAACATAAAATAACAAATCTTCATAGAAGAGCAACTAAACAATGCACATACTAATTTGATACATGTCAAAACTACCTACATCCCATAACTTATCATTTTTGAAGTAACTAGCAGTTGGTGCTTGCTATACTACGCATTCATCATTAGAGTTTTATAGAATTTTTATATATTAGATAGAATGTATAACAAAAATTTCAATAAAACTTCAAATAAAATGACTAAAATCTGTGTATAATTTTTTCATAAGTAAGCATATATTAAAATGTACAATAGAAATTTATTGAATGATGAATGAAACATATGCAATGGTGAATACTATAAAAGATTCACATACATTAGAATGCATTAGAAATTTGACTTCATTGTTACTAAAAATGGCAACCCAAATTGGAGAATTGAAAAGAAAAACTTATAAATTTCAAAAACTTTGTGAATAACTTAATTGTTGTGGAATCCAAAATCGCTTCAATTGAATAAATTTCTCAAAATCATTTGGTAGTAGTAATAGAAAATTGAAATCATGAAAGCTCAAAGCTCACAAAAGCACAAAATCATAGAAGTGCAAAGAAGTGTAAAGCCAAGAGAAGCAATGGATTTGCTACCTCTATAATATCATCCTATGGATCCTCTTTAATATCACCTTAATTGCAACAACTACATTATTTCTATAATATCACACTTTGTAAAAAGTGATGTTACAGAAGTGATTGCAAACTACTACTCTATTTCTGTATTATCACATTGTATGAAAATACGATTTCTATGTATGCATGATTGAAAATATTTTTACAAATTATTTAAATAATTATTTTAAAGACTTACTAGAATCATTATCATGCATTCTATTCAAATATATCAAAATTTTACTAATATGTGATACAATGAATGCATAGCATAGCAAGCACAAGCCCCTAGTATTAATGGTAGCATTTGTGATATTACAAAGAGAGTTATGATTTTAGTAGTATGATAGTATGATGAAAGTATTAAAGATGTATCATTTGGATACCATATGTGAAAATTATGAGGAATCAAAGTTTTTTGGTAGATGCTCAAAAATTGTTTTTTCAACAATAGGTACATATTGATGTCAGAGATGTTCGTAATGAGAACATTTATTTAAGTGATCTTTTTAGGCACTTTATGCATTTGGATTTCCCTACTTCAAAATTAAACTCACTTCACATGAACAGAACATCTTCAATGAAGTATTATTTGTAGAATTGCTAACTTGTTCTTCTTTTCTTCTTTTCATATTTGTTCTTTTTTGTCTTCCTTTAGCATTTCTATAAAGGCTGGTTTACAAAGCCAAAAAACACCAATAGAATTCTATGAATTCTTTTATCCACAAATCATTTTTGCAAAATTTGTAAAGTATACAAAGTCCCAAACTTGAATGCACCTTGGTCAAACTCATTTAAAGATTCAAAATAATTTCAATGATAATCTTTGGATTAATGTTATTTTATGCATTATCATATGGACTCAAAATTATTTCATTGATAACTTTTGGATTGATGTCATCTTTATCAATTTTCTTTTGAACAAAGAAGCTATTTGAGGTTGAGGTGCACTACATAAGACCATGAAATTTTTAAGCTAGTTCTATCCCTTCGATTATTCACAACACAATTGTTTGGACTCCCTTATTATTGTCTAGCTTTGCGATTTGTTTGAACTCTACAATTTTTTTGAGCTCCATGGTTTGTTTGAACTCCACAATCTATTTGAAATCCTTGATGTATTTGAACTCAAGAATGTGAACATTATTTTCTATTAAATATAATCTATTACAATGGTAGCCAATGTGTCTATGCTTTTCTTTGTGTTCATTTATCCACAATGTAATAGGTCTTTAGCCTTTTGAACTTTGATGAATCATCTTGAATGCATTAGATTTAATGATTTGAAGTTTGAGCCATGATTGATAGAATGCCAAAAATTCTAACATTTGAAATTTTGTAGTCTAATGCACTAAAGGTAAAATTGTAAGAAACACCAAAGCTCATGCTAGAAAATTCACAGAAAACCAAGATCCATTACAAATTCTACATAAGCACAAGATGAATAATTTTTCAATCTACAACAGGTTTTTATAAAGGAATCTTTTAGTGATTTATTAACATAAATACAATAAATGCCTAAAACATGATGTCTATTAATGCCAAGGAAATTTGTGATTTGGATAATATGACCTTTGAAACTATGGCTCAAAATATATGGTATATATTTTTTTCATTTTGCTATCTATTATCATATCCGTTAGTAAGGGTTGGCATTTTTTGCCAAATAATTAAATACAAAAAATTATTATTATTTTATTTTTCAAAATTTTGGCATCTGATTTTTAAAATAAATTTTTTCAACCATGACCACAAAGTACAATAATGACCTCATCTTCCAATATTAGCATTTATTTGTAAAGCATTTTGGCTTTCAACAAAAAAATTTATTTATGACAAAAACAAAACAATCTTTTCTTATTGTAACAAATGGTATTCCATAATCATTTTTACTTATGTGGATCCTTCTAAATTTGTATCACACGTCATTCTTCAAAATAAAACCCTAAAGTTCTTTAAATTCTTGTGGAGCTTTGAGAAAGCTTGTGTAGGTTCATATGAAGTCAATTTTGAGCAAATGAGAATAAAATTTTGATTAAAAAAAATGCACATTTCTACAAGCTTTCCAAAAAATATAATTTTTTTTCTACCTTGGTATTCAGGTCAAAAGTTTTAGGGCTCAAAAGTTTAAAGGCAATTTGGGTAGCTTGCTAATAGAGAGGGCAAGCAATGAAGCACTTAGTTATAAAAATATATAGTTGTGAAGTTTTTTCTTTAACTTTGAATGTTTATATCTCACAATCTATGAAGCCAAATGGATTGAAATTTTTTTGACACATTCTCATAGCAAAGTAGAGAAATAATGTGCGGTTGAAATTATTAAAAAAACATTTTCTCCCAGTTTTCACCAAATGCACTAGAAATGGCAATTTTAGAGCAATTTTAGAACCATTAGCACCAATTTTAGTGTAAATTCATGAAATTTTTTTAGATTTTTTCCTTTTTGTATTTGAATAAGAGAAAGAAAGCTTTGTGCTGGTAATTGGGGGTTTGATTCTTCCAAAAAATGAGTTCTCTAAAAACAATTTGAAATCTTGCTTAGGTAGTTGCATGTTTTTGGACTTCTTCTCATTATAAGATTTTTTTGTTTATGTTAGACAACTCCATTTATTTTTTTAAATTAGCATGCAAGTAAATAACATAACTACCTATCCATGTTCCAAGTTTCCAAAATTAGATAGTGTCCCCCCACAAAGTTGAATCAAACTAAATTGAATCTATTAGATAGGGCCTAAAGTTTATTTTTTCTAAATTCAAACATTACAATCTTGTAATTTGCATTGTCAAATGGTCAAAATTCCTTTCCACAAATTTCTATAGTAGTCTAGTACAAATTTCACTATAACAAAAGTTGGCAAAGAAAACCACACTCAAAATCAAGCATGGTTCTTTTATCCACTATAATTCTGCACAATCCCAAAACAACCACAAATTTATTTTTTTGTATTTTTCACTTCAAATTTTCAAATTCTGGAATATGTAATATACCTTTGAAAAAATATTTTCAAGCCCTTTCCAGTGATGTCAATTGCACACTCAAAAATTTGAAAAATTACAATTGAAAATCCCCAAAGAAAATTTTGTAGTTATTTTGGGACTGCAAAGAATAATAAATAAAAGAGCTTGCACTCAATTTTGAATGCAGTTTTCTTTTACCAACTTTTATTGTAGTCTTTGTACAGTTGAAAGTTGAAAAATGTTTTCATTCTGCAATTATGATCATTGCACCAATTTTGGACACTTTTTGTGAAAAATAGTCAAAGAACTTCAATGGTTGAAGTTATTATTTAAATAATGCTACCTCTCTGTCTCTCACACAAATTGACTAATTAAAAGCCCAAACAAAAAATTTAAGCAGTTACATAACCCCCCAATTATATGTGCTCAAACACAACATGGAATCTACATAAGGTAAACTACCCCATTTCAGACCAAATGGGAACAAGCTCATTGTAAGCTAAATTCTGTTAGAGGTATACATTCAAGTTTTGGAATGTATGCCACTAACTAAATTCAGCCCACAGTGAACTTGCTCCCATTTGGTCTGGAATGGGGTAGTTTACCTTAAGTAACACCACAAGTACCAAGGGCGGGGGCTCCATAGCAAAGTAATCTTAGTTTATTTTGCAAGTCAAGGTACCACAGAAAGAGCTTTGTTTGTCGGTGGTCATAACATGATGAAATCAATATTTAAATGTTGAAAAAGTTATGCTTGTAATGTGTCAAAAGTAAAGTCTGATATCATTGCTTTGGTCTGAAACATGGTTTGGATTCATACCAAACTACAGTACTTACAGTAAACCCTGAATGGCAGCTGCTGATGTAGAACATCCTTTGGATGACTTTGTCTAAGATATAGGATGAAAAAAACATTTTTCATCCATTCATCATTGGGCACATTAGTCACATCTAAGGAAATTCTTCATAAATTTCACATATTAGAGTTTTTGTTTTTTTCTCAAAGTTTCTTGTATAGTGGTTTTTGGATAATTCCATGTTCAAGTCCTTCACTTGTTGGCATAAATACTATTGAATTTTAAAAAATTTCGTTGTGTTTGATGCAATCCTACTTGTTCTTTAAGTTTCTTTTGGGCTGCTTTCTACTTCCTTTTGGCTTGTACTCATTGTAATGATGAGAATACACTCCCAAAGATTCTTGTTCCTATGCCCAATATCAACTATAGGATCCACATGAAAGAACAATTGAATCTCTTCATCTTTGATGTAGTTCTTGGCCTTCTTTACATGCGTTGTATTTACCACTGCAACTAGGGAGACATTAGAGAGAGAGAGAGAGTTTGAAGGTGTTAGGATGGCCAGTGAGAGAATTTGTGATTTTGACATTGGTGTTGTTGTCACCACATTGGCCCTTGATTGATCAAAATACATAATCCAATTAATAGAATGGGTTGTGAAGGTCTCCTTTACAAACCAAAATTTTATTGGATGAGACAACGAATCAATAGGCCCCACAACTTCAATGTTGGTGGTGATTAATTTACACTAAGCAATTATACTCATCTCAAAGATCTATTGGTGAGATTGTTTTAATAGTGAGCAGAAGATGCTTTGAATCTATGGAACACCCTTGTAGAATATTTTGGCCATTTTTTGCTCTGTACTCTTGATGTGAATTCTAGCCAAAAAAATGATAGTTTTTGAATTTGAATCCAACTAATGAAATGAAACTTTCAAGTTTTGTTTTAATTGCAATTGTAAAATTTGAAAACTTCCTAAATTTTTACATTTTGTAGCAATGTGAACTTTGGGCCAATAAATGTGACTTGTTGATTTTCTAATTTCAAAATGATACACTAGCTCTGGTTAATATCATGATGTTATATTCTAATATACATTTTTGGTGAAAATTCCAAATTTTTTTAGTACATTTTGTATTTGATATGAATTTTCTTCATATTTTTTCATAAAGAATTTACAATAATTTCAATTTTTTTTTTTAAATTTAAAATCTTTTGTAACTTGCATTAGACATATGGATTCATCTTTGAAAATAAAATTCATTCATAACTAGTTGCAAAATGGCACCAAACCAAACAAAGTGATGGACAATGAGGCTTTGAAATCAATGGTCATCTACCCATCCTTCTAGGATTAACCTTAAACTTGTATAGTAGAATTGCCCATTACAACCATTTACCCAATTCTTCTACCTACTAGACCATCCTATTTACATCAATGGACATCCATTACCACAATCTTAGCAATCCATTATCAGAATGGCAATGCACTTGGGAAGTGAACACATCAACCTACACTTTAACAAGGATCTACCCACACTTTAAGAAGAATCTACTAAAGCTTTAACATTTCAGCTTCTAAAAATCACAAAAAATTCACTTCTTATCAAAATGTCTTCATTTTTTTGGCAAATGACTTCTTTCAAAGTTTTCAATCTCTAAAAAATATGGAAGTTGACAAATAGCTTCTTTAAAGTACCTAGATAGTAAATCTATATGATCATGGCCAATTCTACCTTAGAACTAAACACAATTTTTGTTTTGAACAACACACTACATGGGTTTCCCGTCAAATAGAGAGGTTGATTTCACACTAAAGCAGACAACCCGTTCCCGATCACCTTCCTATTCCCATAGTATAGGCCACTCTATTTCCAATCATAGCTTTGTTTATATTACAGCTTATATATGGCAAGACTTGTAGGTGCTGCAAAAATGTCTAAGAAGTGTACATTGAAAGTATAGAATGATCATGGCACATACATATTTATCACTTACACCAATTTTGTAACCAAATTGTTGTCAAAATTACAGCGGCCTACATAACAAAAATAAGTTGTAGAGAATCTTCAAGTAAAAAATTCTGAATAATTTCAATTTGGACCCAAAAAAAATGTAAAAAAAAATTTGAATCCTTCTTAAATCAATTTTTGTGCATGGAAAAAACATTTCCTTGAATACACCCATCTAGCAGCTATGTTTGAATTCCTTAAATGGTCGAAAATGGGTCATCGTCCCATAGATAAACACAACCTGCCACCACTAGGTATTGAACCTACAACTATGCCATTTGATTTGGGTACCTTTTCACTATCATCCCGTAGTTTAGGGTCATGTCGGACCATAATTTGGTCAGTTTTGGTTTCATAGCCGATTGCAATAGAGGTAACTCAGTCTCTCTCTCCTGACAGCAATCAGCCACTAATTTTAATAGAGATCAGTCATGAACAATTCCTCTGCAACATGATAATTTAAAAAGTACTACCCTGATTGCCTTGCAAAATCTAATAACTCTTGCTTATTACTTATGAAACCCAACCGACCAAATTTCAGTTGGGTTCTGAAGTGTAATTAATATCTTAGATGCAGGGCAGGTTTGGCCGAAAAAGATTCTAATAATAATCATCAAAGTACAATCGAAACCATCCATGTGTTTCAAAAGAAAAAGAAAAAATTGTCATGGTGATAGTAGTATTCTAACCACATTCTTTTGAATGCAGAAAATAGAATGTTGCAAAGTTATTAAAGTTTTAGCACTAAATGAAAATTACTTTTAAATATTAAGAAAACATTCTCCAAAAAATATGCATATATTATCCTTCACTTACGGTAGTTGTCATTCAAATGCTAGTATTGGTGATTTGTTAGATCAAGTTCATAAACTTATTGAGGATTTAAGTATATTTTGGGCGAAAATGATCAAAAACTATCATTTCTAGCATATTGGCCAAGATTATTTTTTTTAAAGTTTTTTTTTTTAAATTCTTAAAAATATATTATAGTATTATGAAAATTCATAAAAAAATATTATAATGTTTTGATCTTTTAGATTACAAGATCCTAGATTTTAAAGTTAAGAGATTTGTTTTCTAACCCTCCTAAATAGGTTTAACAAAATTTGAGTCTTTTTAAAGTCAAATCTTTGCACTAAACATAGAATGTTTTGTATTGTTGCACATTGTATCATGTTAGTTACTTAGTACTTGCCAATTTTTAGAAGTAAGAGCATTTGATTGTTGAGTTTGAGTGTAAGGGTTTCTAATGGCCCTAATGCATTTGTTAGAGTTCTACATATTCTTTGACCTTTGGATTTTTCCTCTCCTCCCCGATGCTTGTACAATAGTCTAAGGCAAGACTTCACAATCAAAGATTTAATGGATACATATATTTTTCAAGCATTAAAGGTACAAAAGGTTCCATCTCATGCTTCTTCTCCACTTAAACTAAATGAGATTATGGAATCCAAGAGAGGAGATTGAAGCACAAAGTTGAATCATGCTCTATGTGCCAATTTGAATGCAATTTTAAATTAAGGCATTGCTCCATGCTAAAGGGCCCCCAACATGACCTTTGGAATTATAAGTGACAAACATACTTACCAACATAGGAGATGCATTGTGGGTGCTCAAATAAGGAGAGTCGTACACCTAATCGTTGTAGTCTTTAGAGCATCTACTAGGCAAATATTAAAAGAACCTAGTAGCAAAATAGTAGCATGACCTAGTACACACCATAAAGATTTATGACCATGTTTTATCAAAAACACTCAAAACCTGCTATTTCTAGTATAAAAAGCTAAAATGGAAAAGGTTCATTATTTTGCATATCCATCCCTGAGATCTTATAGAGACTAGTATGACAATACATTGTGGAATTCTTTTCAAAAATTATAACCATTTTAGATTGTAAGATATTAGTATTCAAAGTATTTAAATGTTTTCTTTTCAACCTAGTAATCTTAGGTTTTCAAACTTTCAGACCTCTAACTCAAAATTTTTGAACTAGAGATTTTTGAGTTTTAAATCTTTTAGGCAAAGAATTGAGTTGAGAAATTATGAATTTTCTTTAAGAATCAAATTGATTTTTAACCTTCAATTTTCTTAAAGTAGAAGTGAATATAAGTTGGAAGCAAAAATTAAATCACAAATTGTTCTAAAATGAAATTAAAAGATGTTAGTTCTAATGGTGAGATTATTTTGGCTAGTAATCTACATGCAATGGCATTTTTGCTCTAAAAAATTGTGATAATTGAACTCAAAAACAATCCTATAATTTCTATGTCTTGATTGCTTGCAAAATAAGACTTGTCATAACTTTCACATGACTAATCCAAAGTGAATGATTCAAAAAATTCTAAGTAGACATGAATATAATTACTATAGAAAAAAACCTTAAAATTTGAATTTTTGAGGCATTTTGGATTGCTTAGAGTTTAGCAATTGAGCTTAAGAAGGCATAAGTTTTTTCCCCCAAAATAGATTGAAATAAAATTATATTATCAAAAAAAGCATGTATATTCTTTTACCACCTAAAAGAAATTTTTAAAAATCATTGTTGAATTTGAAACCAAAGAAACCTTTGGGGTTTAAAAAAGAATTAACTACTATTTGCTCATTCAAATTTACAAGCTTTTTTATACCTTCAAACCAACACTTTGGTAGCACATAAAGAACCCATAACTTGTTCGATTTGTTGACCATGACCATAGAAAACCCAAAATTCCCAATTTTAGAAGAGCAAATTAAGAAGAAAAGCAAGCCCCAAAGTCTCAAATTTGTTTTTAAAAGAAATTTAGAATTCGAAGTGGTATAATCTTGTTGAAGAGTTGTCAACAAATCGCTTGGCTTGATTGTGATAGATAACCTATGTCCGCCATTTAGCATGTAAGGATTGATATCCCTTATTTGCATTGCCAATACTCACACATTGTAGAAACTAATTTCAAATGAGATAGAATTGATTCAATGCAATTCTTTAGATGAAAACCTAGTATATAGGCCTCATCCAAAATTTGAATTTTGAGTCAATTTGAGATTTTTTTTTATATATGTATGGTTTTCTTGAAAAAGAGAGGATGAGTAATCTTCAAAATATTGTATAATAATCTTAAAGCACCATGTCACCAAACTAATCAAATTGCTTGAGAATAGAAGAAAATTGTTTTTTCAATGTAATTGGATGTACTTCATATATTTCAAGAGTTTAAAGTTACCATAATAAATTCTTGAAAACATTCATAATCCATCTCATAAATGTTTGCTCTCTCATGAATTATATTGTAGGCATTTCTTATAAATGTGAAGAATCATCTTCTTTGATTATTACAACTTTATTAGATTTGGATTGTAGAAAAGAAGGCTATAGTGCATTCCCGCCTCCAAGCAACTAGTGTCTAATACACAGTCAAATTGGATGAGAGATGCTTTAGACCCCTCCAAATCTTCTCCAATCATTCCATCTTATTGTGTACATGATAGACATGCTAAATCTGATTTTTTTTTTTGCTTCATTCTATTTGTAATTAGTCAATTTTCTATTTAAGGAACACATTTGGTGCTTTGGGGCCAAAGAAGTTGAAGGATTTACGAAGTATAGATGTGCAATTACAATGAGTTGATTTGGCCATGATAGGGTAGTGGTGCTCTTACATTGATGGAAGCTACACTTGAACTAAAGTTTGAATGGGACCTTAAAGGGAAATTTCATTAATATGGGGCCATTCCATTAAATTGGCGGTTTTAGCAGTTCAAACCATGCAGTTTGAAGTGTTTTTTTTGTACTAGAATCTATAACAATACTAGATTTTTGAAATCTACAAACCTCCTAGATATCTAAAATCTATATCAATCCTAGATTTTTTAGATTGCTTGGTCTACATCTATGTTTGTCCTAGATTTTGATATCTAAAATTGACCTAGATGTTAGCAATGTATACTTGTTGTAGATGTCAAGATGTGAAAATGGCATTTGCAATACCACCATTTTAACGAAATTCACCATCTTATTTGAATAGTGAATGAAATGCTAAAATTCTAAATGGACAAAGCCTTTTTATAAAAGAACAATTTGTACTATAGGATGAAAACCAATACACCACCAAGCCAAGTACCCATTACCATATTCAATTTTGACACAAATGAAACAATATTCCATTGAGTAAAGAATTGTCATAAGGATGCCTTTACATCTTCAAGACCCCTTATTTGCAAAATATTGAGATTTTCAAATAGGCAAGTGCCTCATGATGTTATCCCACGTAAGGACAAATTACAAAGAAACTCATATAGAACTAAAGAGAATCCTCTTTACTATTCTTTACATAGTGTGTAAGGAATGATAACTTGGGATTTGGAAGCAAAAGATTCCTTTGCCCATCATGCGTTGTGCTCTACCTTCCACCCAAAATGCAACAGGATTTTACACCAAAAAATCTTGTGTCACCATTCTTTATTTTGTAAGGTAACTATACCTAATTTTGATTGCTTTCTAAAATTGATGACCACAAATTTTTGTCTAAAATGTACACCCACTATTTATAGAAGTCTATGGTCAATTTTAAAAACACCTATTTTCAACACTTTGAAAATTTATGGTTTATTCATACGATGTCCAAAAAATACATCCTAAGAGGATCTTGATTCCCCCTTTGACTACCAACTAGGCCTCACAAACACTTTTGTAATATAAAAATAAGAACCATGCTTATTTGTGCTATTTTAAGTGTAATTTCCTTCTATAAGGTTGGAACTTGGCTTGAATCAGATTGCATAAGGAAGTCATTAGAGTAATTGACCCTTTCCAATCACTCCCTCTAATTTGGAGGTATAGGATGTTCAAATTCCGTACATGTGTAGATGAATAGTGATTGATTATGACACATCTTCGAGCACAATTGTGATTGGCTACAAGTCTCTCTATATTGCAACTAGTCCTTGATTGGTTTAGTTTGCAGCTATGGTTGGAAATAGGCAGTTCTACATGACAAGTACAGGTCAAAAAAATAAAAAATAAAAAATAAAAAAATTTAAAAATAATATATATAGCTAAAAAATACATGATAATTATGTTTTGAGAGAAAAAAATTTGGTAAATTTTGGAATCCTTCCTTTTCTATTTCCACACAAGGAAAAAATATCTACAATCAAGAAATCCACACTCCAAATATGAGTAATTCTTACAGTGGTTGGAAATTGATCATAAGCTTCTAATGAATCAGCCTTTCTCCATGGAAAGCAAAACATAAGTCTCAATCCTTGATTGTAGCACCTTTAATGTAGCACCTTTAAGCTTAATTTCCTACCAATGCAGGATGCCAAAAAACCCGTCATTCAAAGTAGGCCTTATAGGATAAATTTCATTGTTCTCTAGGATAACTGTATTCTGTGCCATGTGAATTCCGCATATTCTTCATCTCACCTTGTTTAGGCAAGCTTAGTAGGTTCCTAAACCGATCATTTAAAGGCTGAAACTAAATTTTTGGAGGAGGTGAAACTTCTTGAAATATTTTTTTAATAAATTTTCCTTAAAAGACAAGTGGAATTGGCATCTAACGCAAATCGTTTCATATTTTTTTTTAAACCTTTGTGGAATTCGTTACAAATTTTTGAAGTTGAAAACAAGTGGTCATTTGTGGTCATCAAAAACAACCACCCCCTGAAATGTGCCTAGTCGGTACATTGAAGAAAGCAAAATGTACCCTCTGCCTCATGTTCAGTTCTAAGGCCCGGTCGGAGTTGGAACCCCTCCTACCTTGCCTTAATTTAGGGCCTTTCACTGCAGGGCCGGCCCTCTTCCAATGACTACTGCCGGGTTTTTTTGTTTTTTTGTTTTTTTGCGACGTCCTGCCTCCAGTAAGCTAAACCTCATCAGGCTCCTCAGGTCTGAGCGAGCTCTTTTGACGCCTTTGACTTGAAAAGGGAGGGTATTAATATTGGCCCTTGCACCCTGCCTGCTCTCCGTCAGAAGAGAGACTCCCAGACAGAGAGACTTCCCAGAGAAGCACAGGTGTCAGCAGGGCATTGTCATACCCTTCCTTCGTCCGTCCGTCCGTCCGTCCGTCCATCCCTTCGTCCGTCCGTAGTTCCGTCCGTCCCCTTTTTTTGTCTGATGCTTTGTCTGCAGCTGTCAGCTGCAAGGGAGTCTGTTCTTCTGTTACTTTGGGGGAACTTCGCAGCAGATTGCGGCCATGATGTTCTTCCAGGCAGCCCTCGACCGCTTTGGAGTTTGGACGCTTGCACAGCACCGACGTGGCGAGACAGGCTAGACTAGGCTAGACTAGGCTCAGGAGGAAGCCTAAGTTATTACAGTGGGGTTGCTATTTGGAATTCGGTCAAGGAGCCCTACTGATCCATTTGGGATACACACTATTTCATTTAGTATAAATAAAATAAGCCCCTTATAGGAAAACCCGAAATGGATAGAGGCTTCCCACTCCTCCTCTAATAGAAAAGTAGGGTGGGCTACAATGGACAACAATGGGCTCTCTTGTGTTTAGGAAATGCGACCTCAAGGGTGCATTTTGCCTTACAAGGTAGGGTGCCTAGACATCCTCACCTCGGACCTCTAGGCGCTTTCTATTGAAGTGCGTCCCGACATGAAGGAACCCCCTCTAACTTCTTCTGGTCCGTACAAAGTGCAAATGCAGACCATAAGGACTTGGAGGGGTGACCAAACCCCTTCTTTTGCAGCAACAAGACAAAACTCTTGCATTTTGAGGAGTTGTAAATAGAATTATCTTGTTCTCCAATAAGTTGCTCTAGAGTCACCAAGTCTAGGGAGGTTTGTTTTTAGTTCGTCATGGAAAGTAGCCCACCCCAATTGGAGGTCCAGTTCACCTTTCAGATCCCTCCAAGAACTAGAGGTCCATGTGCCCCATGGAAATAGGCTCTAAGCAAAACTCTGACACGAGCCTTCGTTTGCAAGCAAGGCAAAATGCACACTAGAAGGTATGTTCACTGGTATTAAGAACATGCTCTTTAGCATTGGAGTAGTGTTCCCGTGCGTAATCGGTTCTTTATATAGACGATTTTTGAACTAACAAATGAAAAGGCCCCCTTCTAATGGGAGATTAGAATGATTGTCCTAAAATGAACAATAGTTGACTTTATTGTTGGTTTGAAAAAAATTTCAATTGGGCTCACATTTAATTGGAAACAAGTTCCAAAGGTAGTGGTTTTAGCAATCTCTAATGACCCATTTCAATTTACACTATTTTCTATAACAAGGTAGGAATATCTTAGAGGGAGAACACACACTCTAATGGTAGAGTAGGATGTCCTAAAACAGGCAATAGTTGGCTTTATTGTTGGTTGAAAAAGATTCAATTTGCACACACTTGATTCACTCACATTTTATCTCATATTGTCATTTTGAATTGGTTGTTTAGAAAAAATGAACTATGCTCACTTATATATAGTTTGTCATTTGATTCTTTTTTGTGTAGTATTCAAGCTCAAGAGAATTGCACTTCAAATTGATGGAACAAATTTTGTGGCATTGTAGAGATGCATAAATAACATAAAGAGTTTTACTACATCAGTTGGTTGCTTAATTTTGGAGGTATGATGAATTAGTTTAAAAAATTCAATAGTAAAGTATATCCTGACTAAATTCTCTGCATTAGGATTGATAATTCTCTTATTAGCGGTTTAGATTTTTGTTTCATTGAGTATCACCTTTGACTTTATAACTTTTGGCTAAATATTTTCACATCTATTTTCAGCCCATTTTTCAACACATTGGCTAGAACGCACAAGTTATGGAATACACATGTATGTGTTTTTTCAAAAAATGTTGAAAGACTCAAATTTACATTTGGGAAGAGATAGGAAAACCTATCTTTTGAAATTTAGGCACATTGAGCTTGCAATTAATGGGTGGGGATTTCACATTAAAATTTTGAGAGGATGTACTTGAACAAGTTAACTAAAGGATATCATGGTTGGATTTGTTAAAGAATAAAAATACATGAAGATTTAAACCTTGTTTTGAGTACTAGTATTTTGAAGTAGTTTTGGTTCTCAAAACACAACAAAAGTATAGGGGCAAGTTTAGGGGTTAAAAAATGTATCCTCTTGGTCTCATATCTTAACCTCTAAAGTTCCTTGACTATGTTTTCGCCAAAAACGATCCAAAACTGCCATTTCTTGGATAAGTTTCAAAATTTAGAAAAAAAAACATGATTTTTGGACAAATGCAAATGTAGGATCTTGTAGTAAAATGGTTTGAAAAGATGTGAAAAAAATTTCAGAAATTTCCACCATGTAGATTGCAAGATATTAGCATTTGATGTGACAAAAATCATTTTTTTGTCCTTGCAAAAAAACGGGCATTTGAACTTCACAAGGTCAAATTTGTATGAAAAAAATGTTCAAAATGATTGCAATTCGTTGGATTCATTCTTCAAGGCATATTAGATACATGCTTGAAAAATTTTAGATCATTTGAAATTGTACAACATATAGGAAAAAAATAGTAAGTAGATAGTAGTAGAGAATGATTTAAAATACTAAATTATTAAAAATTTAAATATAGAATTGAAAAATGTCAATCCTAATGGTTGAAATGTTGTAGTGAAAAATTTACATCCTAGGATTTTATTTTTTTTCAAAAATATTGAAAATTGGATAAGATAAAGGATTTCAAAGTTTCTTTTAGAGTAGGGAATCCATAACTGTCCGCAAACAAAAAATCCTCGTAACTTTTGACTCATTGATCAAAATGGAATGACTCAAAGTTTAACTTGTATATATTAGTCTAGAAAACGAATTTCAAATTTTGATTGTTGAAAAAAATGATTTTTTCAGATCTGCCTGGACTGTCTGAGTTGAAAAACAAATGACATATTAGGCTATAAATTTAGACTCCTATTTCCAAATGTCATGAAATTTGTTGCATATCAAAGATATTCCTTGTTTACACCTTCTATTACAATTTTAGCCTTAAATATGCAATTTTTGGTCACAATGGCATGCCCAAAAGTTTTATACAAACAAAAAACCTAGTTTGGTCCTTTAGGGGTTAATTGCTAATTCAAAACCAAATAAGGCACATGCGATGGAGTTGAAATCCAAGCTCAACTACAACCAAAATAGTTTGGTTGACTTTGATAGGCCCCAAGGATCAATTTGAAGTCATACCACAAGTTGAATTTGAATGACAAATTTGGGACCATATTCTTGAATTAGACCTTCAAGTAAAGTGGTGACAATATCCAAGGTAGTTGTCATTCATTCTCTTATCCAATTGAGTTTTTCAACTCAACCTTGGTTTGTAAAAAACTTAATTTACTTGTGCTTTTGTACACACAATGTGATTTTTTAGAAATCAACCAAAAATTTTAATTGTTAGTTAGGTGAAGGCCAATGTTGGTTTGAAAACATTCAAACTTCAATTCATGGCATCCTAGGTGTAGTATGGTTTAAAATATGTCAGAAGAACTATGGTTGTAGAAGCTACAATAGGTATCCATGTGTTGGCAAGGTTGAATAATATGAACAAAAGTGAAACCATCCAAGGGAAAAGTTACC
This sequence comes from Pseudoscleropodium purum, assembly GCA_963969395.1. NCBI lineage: Eukaryota > Viridiplantae > Streptophyta > Bryopsida > Hypnales > Brachytheciaceae > Pseudoscleropodium > Pseudoscleropodium purum. Next base: position 18,481,229 of record OZ017795.1, on the reverse strand, counting down.
AAAAGCATATCATACTCTTCGGTCAATTTCAACAAATACTTCTCTACACAGCATTACACCCAAACCGTTATTTAATATGGGTGACAAATTGGTCAATATAAAAACTATTATGACCATTCTTACAATGCCATCCTTTAACTCTACAAATGTTATACCACCACCACTACAAATTGATGTTGAATAGTATATCCTTGTGATAAATAGTTTAGACCAAACTAAATAATCATTTTGCTATAGTGAAAACATGGGTTGAGTAAATTAGGAAAATGACTCACTACTACACAAATTTGTCCTATAAGTGCTAGTTTTAAAATAAACTTACATGTTATCATAACTTTTAAAAAGGAGGAATAATTTCACTTTTGATATTTATAATAGAGCTATTTATATTGAAGAGTCATAACAAACATCATTGATAAAAATATCCCTACTTTGTAAAAAAAACTGATTTCAAATTACTTCATTTCACAATACAAATTAATAGGACATGTTCTTGTAGTCTAATTAGTCATGAAGGTCATTTTATGGTCTATGAAGACTATATTTGCCCTAGTGAAGATTAATTTTGAAATTTTAATTTTAAAAATATATAATTTAAAATTTTCTAATTTATATTAAAATTTTGAAGTTTCAAATTAATACTCACCTCCAAATTTGGATGTGCTTCATATTTTGTTTTATTAGCTCTTTTCTTTGGACAAAGACTACGGCATGAGCTCTCCAATTATTAACCTCTAAATGCCCAAGGCATCTAAATTTGGTGTTTGCAAAACCTTAAAGTTAAATAAAACCTAAACAAATTGCTATTATTAGTATTTGATATTTTGGAAAGTATTTTTTGAAGTCTAATTTTAGTATCATAAATTTGATCTTAAAAATAAATGATAGTGATTTTTCTATTCAATATTTTGTGCAAGGATATCCATTGCAATCTTGACTTCTTGTAGTGTTGAGAGCTCTTAGAAATGAGCCTCAAATACACTAGATCTTGGAGAAAAAATCACATTCAAAGTTCATTTAAAAAAATGATAGAATAGATTTTAAGAAGCCATGAATTGATTGGGTTATACATGTTAGGTCCTTTAACTTCATATTTTTTTGGTCATCAGTTTTTTAGATTTGACTTGTGAAAAGAGGATTGAAAGACTTCACATCACTTTTGCAATTTTAACACCCTCATGGTCAAACATTATAATCTTTCACTTCATAAGTGATATTGTTGTGTTTTTTTTTCCTATGAGAACTCTAACATGTCTAGTTTGAATTTGTATGGTTACAATTGAAAAAAACCAATACAACTTATCAAAATGTTGGTATTTTGTTCAATTTGGAGCAAATTATAAGAAGCTCAAAACAGACCTTGGGCATTTAGGGGTTAATCCAAGTTTCAAATTCTATCTACCACCTTGTTTACACTATATAATGTAGCTAGGACTTGATTGGAATAGAGAGAGCCTAACAATTACATTATTTTTGTTATTTAAGATAGAAACACCTATAATAGAATCTCACATAATGATATATAATGATACACTAGAGGGCCATTAATAGACAACAATTGGTTCTAGTGTTGATTGAAAAATATTTGATTGGCTCACACTTAACCCATAAAGGACCAATATGCAATTTTTGGCTACATAGCAATTTTGGTAAGGTAGAAGTACCTATTTCGGGTAACTTAAGGATTTCAGACTCGATAATATGGGGAAGTCATGGGGAATTGAGTTTAGTATGTGCAAAAATAAGGTTGTGGATGGATGCTAAAAAAACGAAATTTTTTCTCCCAAAATGAATATTTTATTGAATATAAACGTGGAATTTGCACCTAGAGCCATCCTTGTCACATAGATTCACCTATTTCAATTAGCTTCAGCACTTCTTTCAAAGCCAAGAGGAATGAAAGACCAGTGGACAAGGAAGAATAAACAAAGAACTTTTTTCAATGAATAGTGCATCAAATTGTTGTCCAAAATAGGTATTTCTACCTTAAGGTATATATTTTTAGAAATTTCCATATTTTTGGCCCAAATTTTCATACAAGGTAGGAACGAAGAATGTCTATCATATGCACTTAATTTCATGACATTGGAAATATTAGTCAAAAGTTATGGCCTAATATGTGTTTTTTTTGTAAATGAGTAGTCAGATTTTTTGTAAATAGGTGGCCAGATTTTTAAAATTACTTTTTTTGGAAACAAAAATTTGAAATTGATTTTCTAAAGTTATATATATGTGGAATGCTTTGAATCATTCCATTTTGATCAATGAGTCAAGTGTTATGAGGATTTTTGTTTGCGGATAGTTATAAATTTTCTATTCTAAAATAAACTTTTGAAGTCCTTTGTCTTACTCAATTTTCAATATTTTTGGAAAAAAATAAAATCATTGGATGTGTATTGTTTATTACCACAATGCAACCATTGGGATTAGCATTTTTTTAATTCCATAATTAAATTCTCAACAATTTATTATTTTGAATCATTCTCTATTACAATCTACTTACTATTTTTTTCCTATAAGGTAAACTTGCCTATGACAAGCAAATTACCCATGATAGGCACCTAAAGGACTCCTCCATTACAGTCTTCTATCAACCCATGAGAAACTTTTTCTTAAAACTAGAATTAAGACTGCATTAGGTTGATTTGCAATTGTCATCAAAGCCTTGGAATATAGTTATGGAGTTATTAATAATTGTCATAGAACGTTGACACCTTTCTAGTGTAAATTGTTAGTAAAAATTTATTTATTTATTTATTTATGTCATGTCCATGTTAGGAAATCTTGTAACCATGTTAGAAAATGTTATGACTACTTTGGGTGGTAAGATGACCATCATGGAAACACTTTTCTGTTGATTTTGAGTAGTCTACAAACTTCGAAAATTCATAAAAAAATTCATACTTTGTTGAAAAAATAAAATTCTAGTTGTTTCCTTCATTTCTCACATTTGTATTTGTATGAAAAAAATTTGATATTTTTTGTTAATGGCAATAGAATAGATCAACCATTCTGCCTATCATAGGCAGGTTTACCTTATGTTGTACAATTCCAAATGATCTGAAATTTAACAGGCCTAGGACCAACTTGTTTAGAAAAATTAATCCAAAGAAGCACCACCGTTTTAGACATTTTTTCTGAGGAAAATGAACTTGTGAAGTATAGCTGCCATATTTTTCGCAAGACCAAAAAAATGATTTAAGTGAATTTCAATACTTATATCTTGCAATCCATAGAGTGGAAATTTCTTAAATGTTTATCACATCTTCTCAAATCAGCATACTACAAGATCTTACAAATACAAATGTAAAAAAAAAAATTTTAATTTGGTACTTGTTCTAAAAAATGGCAATTTTTGAGAATTTTTGGTGAAAACATAGTCATGGAACTTCAAGGGTTATTTTAGAATACATTTTAAAAATAGACGTTTCAAATGAACCTATGAGGCAAGAATGCATCCAAATGAAAAATTCACATTTATATTAAAGAAAATATATTCATTTTTGAGATTTTGTTTGTTTTAATTTTAACTTAAAAATTTTGCATTCTTTCTCATCCTTATTTTCACACAATGAACTCCATTTCACAACAAACTTTCTATATCCTAAAATAGGATAAAATGCTTAACCCTTAAATTCCCAAGGCCTTTTTTTTTTTGTCAAAGACCACTCAGAATTGCCATTTTTGTTGCGTTCATCCAAGAATACAAAAATCATTTTTTTTAGAATCTAACCATAGGACCTTGTACTTTACTTGTCTTAGTTCATATGGTAAAAATTTCATGAAGTTTGACGGTATAGATTGGAAGATATTAGCATTCAAAGTTGAAAAATAAAGTTTTTTTGAACACTCGCTTGCAATTTTAGATGACTTTGACCGCCAATTGTGAATTTTTTTTACACTACAGACTTTGAATTAAAAAAATTTATGTTGAAGAATTGAGTTGAACGTCTAGGAAAAAGAATTAAAAAAAAACAAAAAAAAACTTGATTTTCATTCTTTAAAAAAATGCTAAGTAGAAGTAGATCCAAGATTGGGAAAAAAATTTAATTGTTAATAAATCCAAGATGGGATTGGAAGACAATAATCCCAATGGTGAGATTGTTTTAGCAAGAAAACACAACATTCTCAAAAAAAATTGTGAAAAATTGCATTCAGAAATGTATCGTACAAGTTATTTTTTCAAGAAAATGCTGAAATTGCCCGAAAAACAAAATTGTCTTTAACTTTCTCATTATTAGGCCAAATAGAACGAATCAAAGCTTCACATGTAGACAAAAAGAAAACATTTCAGGGAAATTTTTCATTTTTCATTTTTTTTTTGTAATGTCCATTGAGTTCAATTTCAAGCTTTTTGTAATATAACTTTTGCTCCCGGCACCAGTTGAAATAAAAATTGTATTCCCATGTAGATAATCAGTTTTTCTAGCTTACGAGAAAGTTTCAAAACAATTCACCAAAAATGGAGATCATAGGAACCTGCCCAAAATCTGATTTGTCCCCCGAGGGAACACTGTGAATTTAGGGGTTAAGGAAGTAATTTTATTCGTTATAGGTACCTCTACTTTACAGAAGCTGCACCTTGGTAAAAAAAAAGGATAACTTTCATGCCTTCTACCTAATTCCAACAAAAATGAGCCAATCACGTCCCTTTCTATTTAAAGAAGTATGTTACTATGTCGGCCAAAGGATATCCATTGCTACCTGTAATATACCTTTTGCACAATCCATGGTCTACAAATCGGATGCCAGGGAGGGTGCTGGCACACAACTTGAGGTGCATCCCCCAATTAACTTATTAGGGAGTATTTTTTTTTTCCATGTTAGAGAGTACGTTACTTCTCTTCTCTTCTGGACAGCCCAATTGCGTACAAGCTATGATACAGTAGCAGGTTATCTCTGACTCGACCTAAAATATATAAATTCTTGTTCATTAATTAATTTTTTTATTCTGATATTGCTGCCCCCCTTTTGTGGGGTGAACAGTGCACAAAGTATATTAAATTAAATCCAATCATCAAAATAACATAGGCCCCTGAGTAACGGACCACATACTACTATATTTATATGCATGATGCCTGTCTCGGACGGACGACGAAGGTCCGGTGATCCAAATGGAATGGTGGCAGAACTTTCCTCCCATTGGGAGTTTTAAGTTATCCAAAACTTTTTCCACAAAGAATCATAACATTCAGTAGCTCTACAGTCCATACCCCAATAGTGCTATTGGTGAAGCACTGTTAGAATGTGGAATATACCACACTATCACTGTAGAACCAAGGCAATATCAAGACATGCTACTGAAAGTTATGATGGGAACTCCGTTGTTGAGATGAATCAATTTCTGGAAATTGAATTTTTATTTATTTATTTTCATTTTTGGAAACCCCAAGTTCAATTCCAAGAAAGTGGGTACAGAGAACCGACAAATGGCGGACTACCGGTGATTGAATTTTTTTTTCTTCTTCTTGAAACACATGGACAAACTCCATTCATTGGCAATTGAATTTGATGACATGGGCCTGATGCATTTTATGTTACTTTGGGATGGAATTCTTTTTTTATTGGTTTTCGGGAATTGGCAATAACGTCAGTAGCTGAGCATGGAATGTGGTCGAAGAAAAAAACAGTTTTTCTGTTACAGAGGAAGTTGGTGGTCAACTACCTTAAAAGTAGTCTTGCAATTACAACCGAAGTCCGTCCTGAAGGTCTCTGATTCAGCAGCACTCTCCTTCCTGCCCCTAAACTGAATTTCCATGTCAGATTCTCTCAGGGGTCCACGTCACCTCATGCCGTTCAATCACAAGATGACATGTGACATTAGTTTGTTTGTTTTTTTAAAAATTTACGAGAATTGAGTTCATTTATGATATGCCGAATCTGACCTTCACCTAGGGTGTAAACTAGGTTGCAAGTTCCAACCGTGCCAAGAAAGACGAAGTGGTCAACGAACCCACCCCGTAAGATATCCTTCCTTACATTTCCCATTGTGGTTGGGTTCTGCTGTAACTGCAGTTTGTGTAACAGAAAGTACAGTTGCAGTCGGGCCTCCATTAACGCCCCATCTTGCAGAGTTTTTTTGTTTTTTTGTGTGTGGGGGGGCAGTGTTGTCACTGGAGTCAAGACTCAAGAGAGCATCTTTTATAGACACTAAGGAGGTAGGAGGTTCTAAAAGCACACACGCTCTAAAAGTGCTCTCACCTGCATCTTCAAATGCACATTATATGCACATGTTGCTTTTCTGTAGCCTTCAGCAATGTACAGACAACGTACATTTTAGGTGGTGGATACGTTTAGAGCCCTGTGCCATTTCAACTTCAAACTTTTATAACTAATTCTATGAAGCTTCAAAAAATGTGAAACAACTTGATTTAGATGCCAATTCTACTTGTCTTTCAAGGAAAAATTACTGAAAAACTATTTCAAGAAGTTTCACCTCCTCAACAAATCAACTCCAACTCTTAAACAGTCCATTTATGGACCTCCTAACTTACCAGAAGTGTGCCTTGGACATTGCCATAGCCAAAAATGAAAGTGAAAGTAATTTTTCTAATTTTTTGATTCATGAGAATTTTGAAATTCACTATTTATTTACACCGTAGGTCCAAATGCTGGACACCAAACAAAGCCCTTACATTCCTCCTCACAAAGAAATTTCCATCAATACCAAGAATATGACTAGGAAATGCATGGTTCTAGAGATTTCATTGTAACAAACAAAAATGCACAAACAAAACAAATAAACGACCCTATTTTAAGGTATAGAAGATAGACATGGATGAAACATACAAGATGATAATTCATCTATTCATATCATTGTGCATATTTGTACATTAAACAGAGTGATATTCTACAAAATATTTTATAGTATTTTAGTACTTTCATCTCCGATCAAAGTGGGAACATATCATCAAATGTTCTCTCAAAAAATTGTATCATTTTTTAGCTATCAATTATCCAAATTTCTTTGGAAGTCTTATTGCATTGGGAGTGGAAATTAATTTCGAGTTTTCTTGAGTTGGAATTGTCTTTAGTGAGCTTAGTAATGCTTCCACTTCTACAATATACGAAATATCAATTAGGAATTTTTTTTTTGTAGGAGTAACTTGGTCTTATTGGCAAACTAAAAACAACCGAAAAAAATGCAAGTCTATTGTTAAATTAGTTATCATGAAATTAGAAATTAGCTCTCTTTGCTTTTCATGGGATGTAGATGAAATTGTCACTTAAATAAATTTGTACACTTTTATGTATAATTCTAGAATTGGTTTTGTCTCATGTAATTTATTTGGTAGATTTATGTAGCATGAAAGTTTTCTAATGTAAACTTACCCAATTTTATTCCAAATCAATTATGTACTATATGAAACTACCTCAATTTTATACTTGTTCATAACTCTTTTTCAGTCATAGTGAGAGAAAAATGTAAAAGGTTAGGTGCATTGTAGAAATGGGGAACAAATGAAGTACTTTCAAATTAAAAATGAACAGTATTAGGTCTTATGCAAGAGTGATTAACTTCTAAGTGTACTAGAGTCCATTTGTTGTATAGTGAAGAGAGTACAAAGTGCCCCTTGATTTCTTAGAAATACTTTTTTTATCCATCCAAGATCTTCCTCAATTCTTGTGTAGTTGTACTACTTAAGTAACACTTGAAAGATGACGATTCTAACATATATTATTTTCTAATATTATATAAATATAATATCAAAAACATGTCAAGTCAAAGAATGTGCCTTTTGTAGTTGAAAAAATGACCTTTTAAATAGAGCTCAACAATTTTAATTATTGTATTAAAAAATAATCACTTGAATGATTTGAGTGTTACAATTGCAAATCTATGACAACAATTTTTTCTCCAAAATTGTCAATACTTAGAATGTAGTTTTATATTAAAGGATTTTGGACTTTAATTAATATTATTTTTTAATAATCTCTTTATGAAGAGATGATAGCAATTCTAATAATTCTGATATAAATATAGGTATAAATCCAAGGACATAGATGTACTTCATAATTTAAAATCTACAACATTTGTTCAAAAATCAATACCAAATTGTTTCTCAATACCTTTTAAAAAAGATTGAGGTCATTTTTTCATAAAAAATGCTAAAAGGTGCCGTTTCTATTGTGAGGTGCAAAACTTTGAAAACTCTATTTTTTTTGTATATCTAACTATAAAGATCTTGTATGAGACTAGTACAAGATTATGTGGGAGAAACTTTAGAAATTATGACCATGTAAATTGCAAGATATAAGCATTTAAAGTGAATAGACTTGTTTTTGTTTGCACCTTGTTAGACTAGATTTTTTGGCTTTGAATCTTTCCAATTAAAAACTTTTGCACTACAAAATTTGATTTGAAAAAAAATTATTGAAAATTTGACTTGAAATTCTGGAAAAAATATTAAAAAAAGACCTTGCTTTCTTTTTTTTAAATTGTTGCATAAATTAATATGAGATTGAGGAAAAAAATAAATCATTAACCTTTAAATATCCGAGGCTTCTTTGGGCTTCTAGGAATTTGCTCTAAATTGAACAAAAAAATCAACCTTTTGATAAATTGTATCAATTTTTTTGAATTATAATTGTACAAATTCAAACTAAATGTGTTAAAGATCATATAGAAAAAGAAAACACAACAATATCACTTACAAATTGAAAGATCATAATGTTTGATCATGAGGGTGTTAAAACTCTGGAAGTGAATTGAAGTCTTTCAATCCTGTTTTTATGTGCCAAGTTTGAAAAAGTGGTGCCCAAAAAATATGAGGTTAAAGGACAAAACATGCAAAACTCCAATCAATTTACAGCTTCTCAAAATTTCTTCTGCAATTTTTCTAAATAAATTTATAATGTGAGTTCTTCTCCAAGATCTAGTGTATTTGAGCTCATTTCCAAGAGTTATCAACACTACAAAAAGTCAAGATTGTGATGGATACCCTTGTATAAAATCTTGAATAGAAAAATCATAATCATTCCTTTTCAAAATTGGATTTTTTATACATAGGTGCAATTTTTTTTCTAAAATATTTAATGCTAAAAATAGAAAATTAATTAGGTTTTATTTTGAAGCATAGTTGACACTAGTATTTGATGCCTTGGGCAATTAGAGGTTAACTCCTAAAGGACCAAATTATTTTTTTGTCTGTACATTGATTTCAGATAGCTTACCACAAATGGAATCTTTTTTGTTTTGAAATTTTCACGCAACATGTGCCCAAGGAAGTAGCTTTAAGGTTCAACAACTTTCATAACTTTTGACTACATGGTACAAAAGTTATTGCATATATGTAACTTTCAATGCTTGCTAGACATTCCAAAAATTTCTTAAAAAATCACTTTTTTCAAAAATACAAATTTCAAATTGATTTTCTAGATTTATATATACTTGGAAAGCTTTAAATCATTCCACTTGATTTATGAAATGAAAATTATGAGGTATTCTAGTTTCCGAGCAGTTACAAATTTCCTACTTTAAAATAAAGTTTGAAGTCCTTTATTTAATTCAATTTTTAATATTTTTTGAAAAAATGAAAGTATATAATGTATATTGTTTATGAATACAATATAACCATTCAGAATATAATTTTTCAATTTTATAAATAAATTCTTAACAATTTAGTGTTTTGAATCATTTTCTACTTTGTTTTATTTACTATTTTTTTCTTATATGTTGTGCAATTCCAAATTATCTAAACATTTTCAAGCATGTATTCAACTTGAAATGAAGAATGAATCCAAAGAGTAACCATCATTTTGGACATTTTTTCATACAAATGTGACCTTGTGAAGTGCACCTACCCAGACTTTTACAAGGCCCAAATAGAAATTTTTGTCAATTTAAATGTTAAAATCTTGCAATCTATAATGTGGAAATTCTTGAAATCTTTTCCACACCTTCTCAAAATAGTTTACTAAAAGATCTTATGGTTACATGTATTCAAAAAAAAAATTCTTCTAAAATTTGGTACTTCTACTAGAAATGGCAGTTTTGGAGCAATTTTGGATGAAAACATAGTCAAAAACATTTAGAAGTTAATAGCTCTAAGATGGAATTGAAATATTTTAATTTCATTGGTGAGATTGTTCTATCAAGCAAACAAAATTTTGTAGAATTTTTTAAATTTTTTACAAATTGAGTAAAAAATAAATCTTATAAGTTATTTTTTGATAAATATGCTTTCATTGCCAAAAAACAAGACTTTCTAGAAATTTTTCTTTGCTAATACAAATTGAATGAATTAAAGTTTTTTCATGGAGAAAAAGTGTTTTCTATAATAAATGATTTTTAAAAAAAAATCAGTTTTTGTATTTTTTTTTTTGTACTAACTTGGCAACCTCTATTTTGAGCAATTTGAGCATAATTTTTACTCCCATGTACAAATTGAAATTAAAAAAATTATATTCTCATAGATCTAATGTATTTTTTGCCTTCAAAAAATTATTTTAAAAAATCATGCCAAAAATATAGACATAGGAACTTGCTCAAACCTTAAAGTGTCCCTCGAAGGGATACTTGGTTCTTTGGGGGTTAATAATAGATTTTTCTAAAACTTCAAATTAATCCCTAAATTCCTCTACTCTATTAAAGCTTGTGAATTTTTTTTATACTCTCTTATATATTAAAGTTTGATGTAAGATCCAACAATTAAACATGAACAAAACAATTTTTTTTCATCTTAGCTCTTTGTACTAGAAAGTGATTTTGGCATGGTTTTTAAGTAAGTATAGTCTAAAAACTTTAAGGATTTTTGGCTTAGATTAAGACAATTAGTGATTAAGCAATTTTGTATCTTGTCAAGTAAAATTGAAAATTTAGATTGAATTTTGAATGGATTGAGAAAGTCCTTTAGAGGAATTAGTTTTAGAATTTTCTTTAATACAAATATAAGATCTCTAGTTGTAAGATATAAGTCAAGCACTATTTGACCCAAAGTATTTTTTTAGAATACTCATGCCCCTAATCTATGGATGCTTCTATTTTTTTCTAATAGACTCATTTTGAAATTACAAATTTTATTTATAAATATGTTCTTAATTGTTGATTGTTTTTTTAAACTATAATTTCAAATATTCTAAAAGTTATTTAGATTTCTTATAAAGATGTTAATGGGAATGTTCATTTTGTAGGTTCCTTATGGAAAGTACCTCATACAATAGTACACAAATTGTCCAAAAATTTAGCATTTATGTACATATAATTGTAAAAGCACTTATTTATAAATTATATTGGTCATTTATTATTAAAAAATTTATAATTGTAATTACAAAAACTAGTATAAGACTATGCTATAGTCTACCACTTTTGTTGTATGCTATGATAAAATATTGTATTAGAGACTTCTACCACAATAGTCTTAATGCATGTTAAATGTGGCTTGTGATATTTTTTGACTTCTATGTAGAAGAAGATTGATACAAAGAAGCAACATGAATCCTACACAATCTGATATTTATACCAATTTGGAATTTTAAAAATTTTAAAAATTTTAAAAATATCTTGTCATCAATATATTTTATTAAAATTATAACTTTGGGCCTATAATAAGAGAGTGTTGGAGGATAAAATTCAACTTCCATCTCAATGAGGGTATCTAAATATAATGTTGATTTATTTTATTTTATTTACATTTATTTAATCTATTTATTTAATGAGATGGGAGTTATGAAGGTTCAAAACATTCAAGACAAAATAAAGTCAATCGAACATTTAAGACAATAAAACAAATTCATCAATTATTTGAGATAATTTTTTTAAAAATAAAACATAATAACAAAAACATTAAATATTAATTTTCCTTACTATATTCATCAACTCTCTTCTTATACATTCATTAAAATGATGCAATTATAGATGAAACAAGCTACTTAAAAATTGCACAAACAATCTTCTAATATATAAAAAGTCCATGCAAATTATTGGATACAACAATTGTGGCTAACTTCAATTGTCACAGTTTTTTTGTGCTATGGCATCTTTCGCTATGGATTTAGTCATAGCTTCATTTTTTCTTGGTTTCATTTCATGGCTTTGGTCATATCTATTCATACATAGTGCACCCTATATTTCTCTCTCTCTTTACATACACACATAAATATATGGATGGATGGATGTGTGTATGTGTATTTCACCTACTACACTTCCACAAGACAAATTACTTTGTTCCATGCATCTAAGTTACTCTACTATCTTTTGATGCTTTTATTATACAATATAACTACTGTATTTGTGCCAAATTCTTTCATACTAGTTTGAGTTTATGTTGCTATTCCTACAAGCATGCAAATGTTTTTATTATATTTTTCCTCAAAAGACAATAGGAAATTTACATAGGTTCCTTTGCATTCAATTTTGAACGTTTCTTTTGATTTCTAATGCAAGGCCACATAGATATATATCCACTTTATGGGATATTCTTTGTAATTAGATGCTTTGATAAAAAATCTTTGTGAATTTTTAAAAAAAAAAGCACATTGCACTAAATTTCTTTTCTTTTTTGAAAGTGGGCAAGTATGAAACTAACATAATCATATTGTATATAATATGAAATCACACAATAAAAATAATAAAAATAAAAATATAATGAAATTGTAAAAAGTCGTGTATAAGATAAGCCTTTGTATTTGTGTTGCAATTCATTGTGGCCTATTTATAGTCTATTAGTACACATTTCAAAATTTGACATGTGCACTATTGCTACATATTTTCACAAATAAATTCATGAAAATTATAGCACAAATAAAATATTCAACATTAGTGCCAATAATCTCACCTAAAATAAAAGTTTGATGACTTAAATGTCATTATTTTACAATTCACTTAGCCAAAGTTTCTATGAAAATTTACATAGATTCCTATAATATTCTACTACAATTTAGAATAACTAAGTTTAAAGGAATATTTTTCTTTTCATTTGTTGAATGTTGAAGAAAGTGATTGATTTGGACAATTTATGTCTGAAATGCACCTTGATCCTTTTGAAGTTAGCTTCATTGCCAAGTTTTGGAAATATCCTATATTTATATTTACAACAAAACAATAGACAACATGGTAGTCTCATGAAATATGCTTTACACTAAGAAGTTAAATTTCTTACTTTTTGAATATTAAAAAACAAACATTTGGAAGTTGCATCTCACAACTGAAATTTTTACATATTAATATTAGCATGATATGAAATCCAAAGTGCACCTTAACCCCTAAACAACTAAAAATTCTACTTTGGATTTTTGAGAACTTAAATAGTCTCTAATGAATTTCTTATTTGGATTATTTGCACAAATTTTTTAAGATGGATGCTAATCATCCTATTCTATATGAAAATCTATATTCCTATGTTATTCTAATCTATGTTTGGAATTTTTTATGTTTTAATTATATAAAAACTTTGTAGAAAATCATTTCAAAGTTTTGAGTTGAAAAAAGTGTTCAATTTTCCTTCAACTAAAGATGAGTGAGTTTTTTGCACTAAATTATGGATGTAAGTTTGATTGTTTAGTCCATTTATAGATATATTTAAGTTTAATAAGCCATATAACGACTCCTATCAGTAGTTTCTAAAATCCCCAAAATGATCAAATTTGGGAAATAAATATAAACAACACCTAAACATATAATCTAAAAGAAATAAACATTCTATAAAATCTATAATTTACAAAAGAGTCAAAGTTGTAAAATTGTAAAATTGTCAATTTTTGGAGTGCATGGCCTATAAAACACCCATTGAACTTACAATAGGTGGCAATTTTACTTTAAAATTTAGGAAGGATGTACTTGAACAAGTAAACTAAAGGGCCATCTATTTAGATTTGTGCAAAATAAACCTTAATGAAGATTTTAGCCTTGCTTTGAATATGTGTATTTTGAAGCAATTTAGGACTTGTTTTTTTAGGAATTAAGAGATTTGGCCAAATATTATAAGAAATTAAATAAACTTCAAAGTAATGACAAACAAACTTTTTATTACATTTATTATAAAAAAACATTTGTTATTGGATTCAATTTGTAATCATTATCATTAACTTTTGATTTTGTCACTTGATTTTGATTTTTGCAAAATTGACATGAAAGGTTTATATTTCTATTGTCAAGATCGGTAAGGCCATTTCACCCTAAATGGCTGCAAGATTTCCAAGAACATGCGATGGAAGTTGAAAAGTTCTTTGAAGCATTTAACAAAAGTTGAAACCTTTTGGACTTCAAGGGTGGTCATCTAAGGGAGAGTCTAGTGGCATGAATAGATATCCTATGCTTTCAACTCTAAAATCTCATAGAATATTGTGCTTTCAATGAGATAGTAGTTATTAGACACTCAAGGTGTATAGTGACACTTTGTGTCACTATGCACTCCCCCCCTCAATTTTTATTTAAATTTTTTTATTTTACTAGCCCCACTCACACCCCCCACCTATCATTTAGAATTTGATTTAAATTTTTTTATCTCCCCACCCCCACCCCCTCTTGTAATCTTCAGAATCAAAGTTCTTGACAAACAATATGGGACAATTGATCCCGTATCCAATATTGTATCTGTATTCAGTACTTGTATTCAGTACCTATATTCAATATCCGTATTCAGTACTTGTATTTAGTACCTATATTCAATATCTGTATTCAGTATACGTGTTCAGTATCCGTATTCATATTCATTATTTGTATTTTATATTTTAATGGTTCAGATTAAATTTCACAAGATCAACATCTTGTGATTTTTTGAGAAATCAACATCAATTTTGAGGGTAAGCATTTTTTTTCAAAAAAATCAATGGCTCACAAATTTTTTGAGAGAGGAGGGGGGGAACTAATGGGAAACTCGGGTGGCATGCGAGTTTCAATATATAGTGTGAGTGTCATAATATTACAAAACAACTTGAAGTTGGTTTTTTTTCTCAAGAACTCTAATATTCTCACACAAGACGACTTAATCATCATTTGGACCATTTACCTATTAGACTTGTACCCCTTAAAGTAACAGATTTCAATCCATCTACTTTTGCACATCCACAAGGTTGGCTTCCATATGGAGTTGGGCCTACCAATCAACAATGGAATGGGGGCTCAAGACAAAACACACTCTCATTCCATAGTTGATCGGTGGGCTCCATGGACCTTCAACTCTACATGAAAACTAGCCCTAATTCCTAGAGATAAGTTTTTTGTTGAGCAAGAAACAAGAGGTTGGTAGGCCAAAGAAGACTGACCCATGTATTGCCCCGTCAAAAGATAAATGTAAAAGAATCCCCCTATTTTGTGCCCCTTAAATTTTGTATTTTGCTAGGTCTTACAATTAATTTGGGCCTTTGAGTGCAAATATGAATTTAAAATTTGCAATTTTTATCATATGTGACAAATAATAAATTCAAGTGTTTTCCACAAGGATAAAGCACAAGGCAAATATATGGGTCAATCCTTTTGGGGGTGGTTAATTTGGGAATTGAGGGCCATTTAGGGGAGCCAACCCATTTCCAACCACTTAAGCAATTACAGATATTTAGAGGGCAGATTTCCCGAGTGCAAAATTTTTCCCTTATATGGAAATAGAGATTGGAAGGATTATATAATTTTCCAAAATTTTTTAACTCAAAATATAATCATTACGAATTTTTTAGCCAAACTATACTATACAACCTATATTAACCATATAGGCTTTTTTTTAATTTCCAACCATAGGCTGGTTGCAATCAACCAAGGGCTGATTGCAATATTGACAGCCTCTCAACCAATCATCATGCGCCACAACGACTTTGGGAACTGTGCCACAACTTCACAGAAATAGAACAACCTTCAAGTTCAGGTTGGAAATGGGGGCTTCTATAGTGTGAGACTGGGCGGGGATGCTCTCACAACTGAGTATGATCTGCAAAAGAAAATATGACAAATTCCTTCATCTCAAAAATAAATTTTATAAAAATTAAAAAAAAAAAAGTATGACCTAAGTATGCTAATTGTTCCCCCAAAACAAAACAAAACAAAACAAAACAACTTATAAATAGGGGATTGCCAAGAAAGTGGAACATGATGGAATTTCTCATCAACATAGAGCTTCATATCTGTCCACGAAACCTCTGTGCTGTTTCTCCCTAGTGAGCATAAAAGGATCTAAATTGTATATCCATTCCTCAAACTTCGCATGGACTCGGCCGTGCTAAATTAAATGGGTGAATGACTTACAACCAGAATTGACGGAGAGGCTGTTTTTTGTTTTTTTTCTGAAATTGGGTATTTGCCAAGCTTGCTGACCTGAGATCATGGGTTTGTTTCAAGCATGCAGCCCTGTAAATTTGACACTGTTCAAATATTGTTTGTGATTTTTTTTTGCCTCTTTTGGAATATGAGGATTGATCCTTTTATTAGGCTGATGAAGGGGCGGTGGAAAATGGAAATGACAAGGGTAGTATATTAGAGCATCCCCACCAAGGTGTTTTCTATCCCCTAAACTTGTACTCTGAAAGAGGTCTTAAACCAGTCAACCTTGACTTTATATAGGTGAGACCTTGCGAGTTTTCTACATGAGCTCTAGTGTAGAGAATTGGGCCCAATTTTTTAGAGATATTTGTATAATTTAGGGGTACAGATTTTGAATTGGATCTAAGGTAACTCTGCCTATGACAGTCCAAATGGGAGCCAGCCCATCACAGGCAAAATTGTACTAATGGTGTACATTCTAGTTCTTGAAATGTGCATCACTAGAAATTTTATGCCTGCGATGGGCTGGCTCCCATTTGCACTGTCATAGGCAAAGTTACCTTAGTGGAAGCAAGTTCATGTAAGTTATCCCCATCTCCATCTGAGGTCTTGACCCTAAACTTTTAGGGATACAAAACTCACCTAGTAGGGATGCTCTTAGTCACACCTTCTTCAAAGAAGGTGCATGGGGCAGCTCCGCATTAGCTTCAGTTTCCATTGAGCTTCCATAGTAGAATATACTATCTCTGCCAAATTTTCACCATACTTATTATTGTGTTCTGGAGGTGTATATTGAGTGTGAACAAATTTTCTCCACTTAACTGTATTCCTTTGAGCTCCTGCTTGCCGCGTTTGGGCCTTCATTGTGGATTGAGCACTACCTGCTCATTCTGAGGCTTTGTCATGTGTTCCTTGTCTTAAATGCACTTTTCCAATCCTCAACATTCCTTCTCCAAACAATGGAAAAGGGATGTCAGGCCTTCTTCATAATTTCAAGCTCCTAATTGGCTCCGAGGTTCTCTTTCCTGAGCTTCTCAATCTTTAGTGAAATTTTGTCTTAGGAGAATGTGGGACTATGGGTAGAGCCACCCATTCCTAATTGGGGCCCAATAACCAATGTATAGATCGACTTATTTTTTTACCATAACTAAAATTTATTTTTTCTCCTTTTCAAAATTGGGACTAATAAATTCATGACACATGTCCCAAAGTAGTGAATAAAAAAGCACAAAGCATCGAGTAAGATAGTAGTTTTTGAGTAATTGGAATTAGAAGAGTCTAGAGGTTGGCAATGGGTCTTGGACACTTTTTGCCTTTCAAAATTTATAGTAATTACAATTCAAGTGATAAAATTACCAAAACTTTTGCAGTCCCCATCATTTCTATTGTTTGACCTCTACAAATATTTGCTTCATCTTGCACTAGTCTAGATCATATCTAGAATTGCTTATTTGATTGGTTATGGGTGGCTTGACTCTACCTCTAACATAAGAATAATAATATGATTGTTCTTGATGGTACACTTGAATGGACTAGTCGGTAAGTTAACCATGGAGGCAAATTTATTTCACCTTTAACCCCTAAAGTTCCATTGTCCTTTCGAGGGAAAAATTAGATTTCAGGTACGTTCCTGTGACTTCAAATTTTGGTGAATTTTTCTGAAACTTTTCCATAAGATAGGAAAACTGATTAGCTATGGGGGAATATAATTTTTATTTCCATTGGTGCCCAGGAGCAAAAGTTATAGCACAAAAAGCCTAAAAATTGAACTCGGCAGGGAACACAAAAAAAATCACAAAAAATCAAAATAAATTCTACTTTTTTCTTCCGAAATGTTATATTTTGTCTACATGTGAAGCTTTGATTTGTTCAATTTGGACTAAAAATGAGAAAATTACGGACAATCTTGTTTTTTGGGCAATTTAGGCATCTTCTTGAAAAAATAACTCATAGGAATCATTTCTAAATGCAATTTTCATAATTTTTCACAATTTTTTTTGAAAATGTTGTGTTTGCTTGCTAAAATAATCTTAGCATTACAATTATTGTCTTTCAATCCCATCTTGGAGTTATTAACAATTTTGGGTTTTTTTCAATCTTGGACCTACTTCTATTTAATAATTTTTTAAAGAATGAAAATCAAATGTTTTGTTTTTTTGTTTTGTTTTGTTTTGTTTTTTATTCCTAGACTTTCAAGCCAATTCTTCAACATTAAATTTTTCTAATTCAAAGTCTGTAGTGCAAAAAAAATTCACAATTGGCGATCAAAGTCATCTAAAATTACAGGCTAGTGTTCAAAAAAACTTTATTTTTCAACTTTGAATGCTAATACCTTCCAATCTATACAGTCAAACTTCATAAAATTTTTACTACATGAGCTAAGACAATTGAAGTATATGATCCTACGGTTAGATTCTACAAAAAAAAAATTCTTTTGTTTTCTTAGATGAATGCAATAGAAATGGTAGTTTTTGAGTGGTTTTTGATAGAAAAATGGTCTTTGGACTCTAGGGGGTAACACCTAATGCCTCCTATACATAGCATTCATTCTCTTTAAAGTCAAATTTCATCCATTTTAGAAATTTCTATGACGGTCATGATGCCACACATATACATGTAGCATTCATCCATTAGATCCTTAACTTTTAACCCTTAAAAGGCGATATAGTAATTGTGGAAATCATCCTTTAGGATCTGTAGGAATCATTAGCTTAAAAAATGCAAAAGCATTTATTAGAAGTCAAACTATTGTACGAGATCCAAATTCTTCACAAAAATGTGCAGCAACAATATAATTTTCATATTATATCCAATGTAACTTTACAAACTTCAATTATAACTTACAAATTTAAATTCTTTAAAGTTTTTGAAGTTTGTACCAAAATAGAAGATACCAATCATCAAGATTATAAACTATTTTTTGATAAATGTTTGTAAATACATCATTTAAATCAGTTTTGAATATTTGTTTTAGACATTATTATATTTCTATCATTCAAATATTTCTATGATTGAAAAAAATAACTTCAATTGCTTTATGGAAAAAATAAAAGATTTATTTATTTATTATTATTATTTATGAAAAAAAAGATCAATGAGAACAATAAAAAATTCTCATTGAAAATTTTCTAATATAATGCAATCCTTTAATGCTTTGTTGTTGTTTTTCTGACAAAAACATTTGCGAGGAAAAAATAAGAAGAAGAAAATGTCTTAATAAATTCATTATAGTCTAATCAAGCATTGACCATAGAATTATTGATTGGGCATTTAAGGATTCAAACTTAGGGAATAGTCCCTAAATAACTTACAATACTAAACAACTAATAAATTAGACAATAAATTATAGATTCTACTGGTATATCCCTAATGTCTTTAACATGTGTTAATCAATAGTAAAAGATTAAAGATTTTATATTCTAAATCATTTCAATATACACCAATCAATGAATACTTGTATATAGCATTTGTTTGTTTTTCCTACATCTCAAATATTGATAAATTATGAAGCTATGCAATGTACCCACATTTTGTACACTCACTCCCATTTGGTTTGGAATGGGGTAGTTTACCTTAGTCTTTATCCATTGATTGGCACATATTGAAGTCACCTAGGATGTTGAATTTGCAATCTTTATTTATTGATCCTAGACTCTCATGATTAGAGGTTGTTCATTGCATATAGGAATTTATAAGGTTTGGTCACCTTCAACACCTTTTTGCCAAATAATAATTTGAAATTGAAAGGATTGGTTTGATGATTCCTTTTTTTATTAATAAGTTATTTGACAAATATGAATTATTTTTTCTTAACTTTTGGTACCCTTGCAAATAATATTGGAAGTTGAATGGTTTTCTTCATTGCATAGGAAAGTGATAGTTATGGCTTTCAATGAACTCATTATTTTCATAGTGTCCCTATTTTGCCATAAAGTTAGACAATTGAATTTGGATTTAGCATTATTTAGTGGATTGTCTTGGGATCAAATTATACAAGTATCTTTTCCAACATTTTGACTTATTTTGTATGTGTAGTTTTCTTTGGATTAATAAGAACATCTTCTTAATTTCCAAAACGATTAGGCTTCAAAAATTTTGATTATTTTTCACCAAAGGTGACCTCATGCTATGATAGTCAACTAAGGTTGTTAGGGATACATCCTTTTAGCCTTCTCCTAGTCACTTTATTCCTAAACCCATGGAAAATTAGTAACTAACCCTTGTTGAACTAGCATCAAATTGGTAGCATCAAATCCAATGGCAAGATTTGGGATCAAAATAGAGGCCCACCCAATTGTCCATTCTTATTAGATATCAAAGGGAGTTTCCATCCTAAAGTAGAGAATGCACAATGTTAGAGCATCTTTTTATGGAGAATCTACTTTGCCAAATGGCTTTTTGCGGATGAACCATTGAGGCCTCACAAACTCTGCAGAGGGAGAGATTTGCGAGGCCAGGATGGGATGGTGGGAGATGAAATGTCAAGATGGAGCATTGAGGCCTCATTTTAGAAAGGCCAAGTCTTTTCTTTTCCCCTCACTCAAGTGTGTTTGCAGCAGGACAGATTTGGGAGCCCACAATGGGATGGTAGGATTGACTGCAGGGGACCTGTTCCCTTAGATCTATGTTCTTTTCCTTTTCTCAATGGAAATGGTCCATGTGTTTCAAGAAAAAAGAGAAAAAAGAAAAAAAAAGAAAAGAAAAAAAAAAGAAAAAAAAGAAAAAAATTGAACATTGAGCACCGACTCAAATTCAGAGAGTCCAGACTCTCTCTCTTTTTCTTTTTCCTTAGGTGCATCTGCAATGGGGGAGATTTCAAATGCATGGTCCTTACGCCAAAGAGTGGATAGGCTCTACTAATCAGTACTTGAAGTTATCATTTTTAATTTTTTAATTTTTAAAAAAACATACGACCTGCTTGAAGTTAACATTTGAAGGGATGGACGTTGCCTAATTCTCATGATTCCAGCCTTTCTGCAGCCAGCCCCCTGTCCCGTTCCATCTGACACCCGAGCATGATCATGGGCAGCAGCAGCGGCAGCAGCCCGTCAGCCAGGACCCCAACTGGAAGACAGCGATCTCCCTAAGTCCCGTCCCAGTCCCCGTCCCCCTGTCCTCCGTCCCCGTCTCCCTCGGGCCCTGCGGTCTTGACACTTGGAGTGTGAAAACAACTCCCCCTAATAAGAGAGTCAGTGGCGAGCTGGTTTTTGAAAGCCCCTGGCCATCAATGGTGACACCCTGCAAGCGAGTAGTAATAATACAAGTCCCGTCCCCTCCAACCCCCCTTTTTTTCCAGACCCGGACCCCCGACCACTGCATCATCATCAAGTGCTGATGTTCAGTGCACCCTGGCGGGAGGGGCCCCCCACCCCACTTAACTTAAATCTTATCTCAACAACATACATTCAACTTATGCCGTGTGTGGGAAACTCGCTTTTCAGCTGGCAATGGGGGTCATGTCATGTCATGTCATTTCTCTTCACTAAGAGGAGGAGCAGGCGTACTCTAACTTTGAACTTATCTTACTGCTGCACCCCTACGATAATGAAAAAAAAAAAAATCAAACATGAAATTGACATGGCCGGTGGTGATGGCCCCCTCCCCACCAATCACCAAGCCCCCATTTTCAAATTAGTGTGTGGAATGCCGCCACGTGGCGAGGCCCGGACGTACCAAGGACAGCACCGAGATTTTCATGTGCATGCTGAGTGTAAACCGGGAACAGAGAGTCCTGTCCCGTCACAAATCCAAGGCAGGTATCTGGGGGTGGGTATCAAATCTGGGGCGGTTATCTGGGCGGTTCTCAAATTCACAGGGTGGGTATCTGGGTGGGTATCAAATCCAGGGTCGGTGATTACTGCAGATAAGATAATTAGAGTGTCCGGGTTCATGCACGTTAATCTTAATACGCTTATGAGAAGGGTGAGCTTAGCTTCGCTTAGTTTTCATCAGTCAATGGATAAATCACATGCCCCTGACAATCGGCTCCCCCGGACACCTGTGTCCCTCAGGACAACCTGCCTCTGCCCAGCGGCCCAGCCCAGCCCAGCCCGTTGTTTTCTGCATCATTGTTGGGTTGAAGTTGATGTGCCCAGCCTGGATTCTGAGGTGATCTTGCGCTAAGCTTCACTTAACTTCATTGGCCTGCCTGTGCTTGGGTACGATTGATAAGTTTGTGGTGAGAAGGTACCACAGGGAACTTCCTCTTGCAGGTGCTTGAACCTGGAACCACACCCACACCCCACAAACCACACGGCCTTGGGTACCCAAAGGTACTCCTCCTTGGCCTTGGGGTACTCTTCCTTGTACAAGCCGCCCGGTGTGCAAACGCTACCGTATTAGCCGTATGGGGATCCCCGTTGGGAAAAGACGTGAAGGAAGCGCTAAAAGGCCCGCGGATGGACTCATGATTTGCGCGCACGCGAGCTCTCTCAGTTACGGACGGATCCGGGTACAACACGGCTCTCCCACTGCCGTGTCAATGCTACGGGCAAATGTGACATTTCAATGCCGTATGGAAGAGTTACGAGTTATGACACCAAGCATCTAGAGAACGCGACGTATGGGAAAGGTAGAACAAGGCACTTGCAAGATGTGTCATAGGAAGGCCGTAGGCCAACGCTATGACACAATGCATCTAGAAGATGCGACACATGAAGGCCGTATAGAAAAGGTTGGACGAGGCACTTGAAAAGATGTGTCATAGGAAGGCCGTATGGAGAAGGTAGGACAAGGCACTTGGAAGATGTATCATAAGAAGGCCATATGGAGAAGTTTATGACACAACGCATCTAAAGAACGTGACATATGAAAGCCGTATGCAAAAGGTAGGACAAGGCACCCAAAAGATGTGTCATAGGAAGGCCGTATGCACACGTTGTGACACAACGCATCCAAAAGATGCGACACATGAAGGCCGTATGCAAGAGGTAGAATAAAGCACTCGAAAGATGCACCATGGGAATGGTGTATGCAAATGTTATGACACAACACATCCAAAAGATGCGACACATGAATGTTGTATGCAAAAGGTAGGAGAAGGCACCTAAAAGATGTGACTTAGGAATGCCGTATGCTAAAGGTTATGATACAAGAGATGAAAGAAAGAACGTGGCATAGGAATGCCATATGCAAAAGGTAGGAAGGGTCAATTGAGGTTTTTTTGGAGGGGAGATGGGATAGATGATGTTCTTGAATTTTTTTTTTGTTTGTGACATATCTAGTATTCATTCACGACTACCAGCTCAAAAAGCAAAAGGAAGGAGCTTTCGGGGTAAGGTGTGATAATAGTGCCCCTCCAAACCGCCACTTTGTTTTACTGGGTTGTGTGCCAATGCATTGAAAAATGTGACATGCCAACCCATCAAAGAACACAATACATGAATATTGTGTACAAAAGTTATGAAGGGTCAATTTTTTTTGGTAGATGTTCTAATATATTTTCTTCAATTGATACGCACATGCATACATATTGATTTTAACCCCTAAACACCCAAACTACATGTTTGGGCAACATAAAATTTTTGGGCAGTTCACTACAAATGAAATTTTTATTTATTTTTGCTGAAATTTTAACACAACATGTGCCCCATGAGTAATTTTAAGGCCCAATGATTTTCATAACTTTTGACTACATGGTTAAAAAGTTATTGTATGATACATACTTTTCATTGCTTGGCGGGTAACCCAGGCAGAAAAAAACTTCTTTAAAAATCATTTTTTTCAAAAATTTGAAATTTGAAATTGGTTCTTTAGATTTATATGTACTTGGAAAGATTTGAATCATTCTATTTTGATCAATGAATCAAAAGTTATGAGGAGTTTTAGTTTGTGGGAGTTTGCGGGCTGTTATTAAATCTCTACTCTAAGACAAACTTTGATGTCCTTTATTTAACTCAATTTTCAATATTTTTGGAAAAAAATTTAAAAATTGGGTGTAGATTGTTTATTACAACATTATGTTACAACAATTGAAATT